>CM037861.1:17283860-18685587 GCA_021292105.1 Anadara kagoshimensis | reverse complement strand
ATCATTACTATTACTGAAAGATTTTGACATTTGACATTCGAGCTATTATTTATCAGGTGAGCGTATCAGGCTCAATGGGCCTCTTGTTTTTTTAAGAAATTGGTTTACAGTTATAAAATTTAAGTGTAAAACAAATAGTAAAATCCAGATTGGCATACTGTAAAGTGACTTTGGAGTACTGTGAACTTGAACTGAACAGAACTAATTAAAATTTACCCTGATATACTGTCAAGTGATATATCATTGCAGTTCTACAAACAATATAAATGGTTTGCCCTTCTTATAAAATTCATCTTAGTCATGATTTGGATTATACAGGTTTTATTGCATAATAATGATCATTATTTGTTTTATGATTTAAGCTATGTGTGTTGACTATTTTTTTAAATAAAGGTGAAAGCATGTTGTACACATCGATTTTGATAATGAATTGTTATTTTGGGGGATTTTTTTTTTACATACATTTTTGTATGCTGATAGTAACTGTATAACTTGTCGTTTATTATAAATGATAGTGAACTAGTTGAAATACTTACTATTTATATTTTCAGATGTCAACATAAGTTCTGTGTTTTATATTTATATTTTCAGATGTCAACATGAGTTCTATGTTTGACTTACTACTCTGCACTTATGAAGACTTACCACCATCAGCTTCATCATCACATGACATCAAACTTATATATCACAGTATGTTAACTTTGCTAGTTATTACAAATCAAGACATGGCTGTTAATTTTCTGTCACTAATATTCTCTTCAGCATCAACATCTATTCTAAACTTATTTATTTTCGTGACATATTTTTGCTTATTTTGCGCGAAAATTAATACTTAGTACACAGCAAAAATTTATTATATAATAGATATGTTATAGTCTACTTAAAAAACAGAAAAAAATTAACTATGCGAAAAAGTTCAATTTTGTAATACCACGAAAATTAATACATGCGAAAATAAATATGTTTACAGTACGTAAAATTTTAATGTCAGAGTTAACCTTTAAATTTTTTTTTAAAATACCAAATGTAGATTGATTGAATGGTGATTTTTTTTGTCCCAGTGTAAAATATTTCACTTATGTCGAGAGATCAACAACTACAGGTGAAGTGGCAGAAATTTTTACCTTTGCAGTATACTCAGTGCAGTGTGAAGGGAGAGTTTTTCAATGCACCATATGCCATGCCTGCCATAATGCAGGACATCTTTTTTTTATCATTAAAAAGACCCACCAATGATAATGATGATGACATGTTTAATCCTCCCATCTTGGACAGAAAAATGTCCAGTTTTACTGATGTAAGATTTCTTTTTTGCCCATGAAAAAAGACAAGCTATATGTACATGGTTTGACATCACAATTTATTTTTGATTATGATGTCATTTGTAAACAATAAAAAAACTGGGCCATTTTTTCATATAGTCAAAGGTATTTTGAACAATGAACTGGATTTAAGTATACATTTTCTTTGTACAAAAGAGAATTAACCACTACCTGCAGTTGAACTTGCCGTAAAAGGCCACCGGCTTCTAACGACCACTAAAATATTATTTCAGCAGTGCTCCAAGCAGGTTTTGAAAACTGGTAGCCACATGACTAATAATTCAAAAATTTCAGTAGCCATTTCAAGATTTTTGTTGCCAGGTAAAATTCTTGGTGGCCAAACCTTATAAATATTCTTTTTAATCACACCGCCCGTCGCTACTTCCGATTGAATGGTTTAGTGAGATCTTCAGATTGGTCCCACCATGGGAGGCAACTTTCGAGGCAAAGCGATGAGAAGATGATCAAAGTTGATCATTTAGAGGAAGTAAAAGTCGTAACAAAACCCAAATCAAAAAGTGATTTTTGCCGTTTGGCTGCCATTAAAGCAAAATTAGATCACGGTCAGTTATGCGCTTTAAAGTATAAAGTCACCTGCTTTGGTTCAAGCGCTTTTAAGATATTATTGATGGCGAGACTATTTGTCAGGTTGGGTGATGGGTCATGATTAAAATTTTCGGATTTGCCGATTTTTAGTAGCCAAACTCAAAAAAATTATTTGACATAATGGCGATCATCTGACAATTTGTAGTCGCAAAATCCTATTTTTGGGCGCAAATTTCGAGTATTTACTAGGCTACTTGGAGCACTGTTCAAATACTCTTTATACATGTTATTTGAACCTTTATATAAGGGTCACCTTCCCATAAAGGCCACTGGCATTTTGCTGGTTTTCTTGGTTGTTCTTTATAGACAGGTTTGACTATATTGACCTTAACCTTCAGTCCAATATGTTGGAACTAAAAAATAAGAAGAAATACTGCAGGTTTAGATTTCTTCCACAGTGGCAGTGATGGATTCTTTAATTCTTGTATTGAGATTATTTGACTATGAATTTTTTGGATATTTTAGTTATTAAATGGTTGCCAAGTAACAATTTACCACCTATAGAAGAGAAATGGTTACAAATTATACTGCATTACATGACAAGTTCAGAAAAGACTTTACAAAACAGAGGTTGGTTGGTTTGATATGTTGTCTCATAATTCCATTCTTATGTAACACATACATTGTATTTTGTAACATTCATACTTTCCCAAATTTGCAGAAAAATTACCCAAATAGAAAGATAGGATGACCAATAGTGGACATTTGAGAGGAAAATAAAAATCGCCTATTTACTAGACATTCTTGAATGTAATATTACAAGAGGAAATAAATGTTTAATCTGTAAACTAATCTGTAATACCATTTGAAAATATATATAGAATTATAGAATTTTATTAACTGTTCAGTCCATCCATTTTTTTTGCACCATCTACCCAGTTAATGGTCTGATAGCGAATACCGGTACTTAATGAAATTGAATGGAAACTGAAGTAATACATAAAAGTATAGGAGTTATTTGTCTAAATTTACCTAAATAAGTCAAAATCATATCTAAAGTTAACCCTGAACCCAGAACCCTGAGTACCAGAAAACCAAAACTACCGGTACTTGTCTTATATAAACCATTTATATTGTTTGTTGGCCATCATCACAGCTAGTATTGTTGATAAGTATGATGTCTCATTGTCCAGGATTACCCTGGATATTTTTGACGTCCCATAGTTCCATGTTCCTTTCATTCAATTTTAATTACACACATGGTGGGTGTAGCAAGCTAAACAGGAGGTGTTTACCCTTCCGGAGCACTTGATCTCACTTTCCTGGTGGAAGTTCACTTGTCTAAGCTAATTTGTCACTTTCAAAGTTTTTACTTTGCATCTAGATTGTGATATGGACATGGAAAAGTATGTTTTTTGATTGTGTCATGTGTAAAACAAAATACATGTCACATCTGAACAATTAAGGATTTTTTTTACCTAATTTTTGGAAAGATATGACTGTAAACCATGATTTATGAGGGAAAAAACCATGGAAGTGCACTACTTTTTCACTAGCATATTTTGGAAATTTTTTGAACAAGATTTTAAGGAGACTGGAACATCAGAAGAATTTATGCTTAAGACAGGTTTCCTCTGTATATATCCCGTACAAAATTTTAACTTATTGTTTTATAACATCTTTTGAACAGTTATGTCATTGATTGTCCAGATCAAAGAGTTTGTTGTTAAATTAGATAACCTGATTGAAGACGCTGGTAACGGACATTTATCTGCACTAGCTGTTGATTTGGTGTCTACAATAATCACCTTGACATCTGACTTGGATCAGGTAAGTTTTTGCTGAAATTCTTATTTTATCAGTAAAACTTGATTCTTCATATTTACATGTATTTGGTAGTTTTACTAGATGGAAATGCATTTCACATGAAAAATGTATACTGTGCAAACATTCAGTGAAGCAGATGTTACAACTTAAACATAAATTCAGAGTTTAGTCAAGAATTGGTGAATCACTAAAGATCATAACAGACATATAGAAACTGTTGATGAATAGGGGGATCTAGTATCTCAATCTGTATAGAGCAACTGTGGAAGGTATCAAAGTTGATGCTCATTCCAATAGCGTCTTTCCCTTCCGGTCAGTCTGAGTCAATCCCTAGCATTTTACATGTTTTACTACATGTGCTGTAATGTTAGGAATTGACTCAGACTGACTGCTATTAACAGGTGACCACACTATGGAGATGATGGCTACCCCAAGTTTTACTTTACTTAAATATAAGGTATCTGCACATGATGCAGAAAGAGCTTAAACATTAGGTATCTGCACATGATGCAGAAAGAGCTATCATTTAGTTTACAAAAGTATTTGTAAAAGAAATTTAATATATAAATAAAATCTTTAAGATATAATGTTGTTTATGGCCATAATGATTTAAAGGTCTGTATATGTCTATGTTCTCAGATTACCGTCAATGTTGATTAGACTTTGGTGTTTCTTTTATATTGGAGTCATAAATGGTAAACTGCAAAGAGCTATGTTTATGCATGAGTATATACTTCCTGTATTGAGACACCACCAATCTGTAGAGTTGGATATAACATGTTTTAATATTCTTTTTTTTTTCAGTGTAATGACAGATGTATTAGTATCAACTTGCAGTGTTTTGAACCCAAACTGCGGAGTCGGGATACATTTGAAGTTACATCCTATCTACGACTTTTATCAGCACTTCTTGAAGTTAAATTTAAATGTCCACTGATTCAGCTGAAGTATCAGGGACGTTTCCAGTATGATACAAATTGTCCATTAACATCACAGGATTTTAAAACTTTATATATCTACCTACAGCAGATGTCACTTCAGGTTTGTAACATATGACACTTCAGGTTTGTAACATATACCTATGATGGGCTTAATACTTGTGTTCCTGTTCTAAACAGGGATTCCTTTACATACAAAAGACCTTCATTTAAGTGCATTTTTTATACACAAAAAGTTGGATATACTGTACAAGAAGAAACATTAGTGGTACAAAATTTTCTGGGTTTTGATCTTCTAAGCTATTTTGCGGTAAGAAATTTTCATGACTCCAATTGTAGGGAAAGTGTATCAAGGGAAATAAGTATGTTTTGCTGAGAATATACATTTACAGTACAAAGGTCACCAAGAAAACCGCAAATGATTTTCCATGTGAATTTCTCATAAGTGTATGTTGTTACAGGAAACTGTTATGGGATGTCTTTATACCGTGTTCTAAGCAGGATCACACCCACATACCTGCCAACCTATGGAGACTCCAAAGAGGGAGATCTTTCCCCCTTGACACTGCTGCTCAGGTGGAGAGATTTTGCCTTAAAACCATAATCATGAGCTACTTACATTGTGACTACTTCATTAACTAGCACAACATTGGCACCAATACAGTTTTGTAGTTATGGACAGTAAAGTTCAGAAAATGTTGAATATTAAGTTGATATTGTTCTTGTTGGAGGCCTCGGTGGCTATTTGGTCTACAGTGCCGGCTTACATATGACAGTGCCTCTCATCACTTAGCTTCAAATCAAACTCTGACAGATCCTAACATGAGAGAAAAAAGTTTGTCTGTTTACTTGCAAACTGTCAGTGGTTTTTTGGGGGCACTCCAGATTCTTTCACAATTCCAGAACTGACAGCATTGTTATAAGTGAAAGAACCTTGATTCGGTGTTAAAAACCATTACTCCACTGCACTATTCTACTTGTTACAGACACTATAAATTATCTGATAATGACAATGTAAATATTTATATATATGTATATTGTAGGAAGTCAACATTGTGAAGATTATGCTGTTAGGTGTCTTAACAATATGATAGAGTACTTATCTGGAACAGCTCCATTACTAGGTAGTATACATAAATTTCCTGAAAATGTGAAATGTGTGCATAGATATACAATGTACATGATAAACTACTTACATACTAGTAAGACTCGCACAGCAGTTTTATATGTATTAGAAGACAGTTACACTGATGATGCAACAGAGCAACTATTCTAACCAAATACCTACCTAATCCTCTTCGGGCTGGGTTACACGTAAAGCCATCACCAGAGACTCCCATTTCTGTCTGTCTTGGGACCAGTGCTGTATTTGTCTCCATATCCTAACTTTGTCTTGAATCTCTCTATCAGTGGATCTTTTGGTCAGAATAAGTGATTACTTGTCTGATTTCAATTTTGAATAGTTTATCATTAAGGGAAAAACCCAAGATACATTTTAAAATGGTTGTTTTGAAATCACCTGCTCACTTAATGAATTAATTTTATAGCTTAGAGTCTTTTACATTCCTTTTGAAATGAGTACCAAGTACCTTCCAAGATGGTTTAGGATTGATTTGAATAGGTATGCTTTTTCTTGCTGTAAACAAACTTTTATTCGCAGGTAATTACCTTTTGCAATTCTCTTGCCAAAACCATCCCATGACTATTAACTATCGCCATTTTTTCATTCTCACAAAAATTAATCACACAGGAATAAAAGTTGGTTCACATTCTGTATTTTGTAGCCGAGGATCTTCTACAGAACCCCTGGAACAGTTTAATGATGGAAGTACTTATCCAAACAACAGACCTAGGATCACCAGATATAGTAGACAGTACACTAACAATATTATATATGGTAAATACAGTTAAACCTATCTATAAAGACTACCTAATAGAACATGTAAAACTGGTCTTTATGACCAGGTGGTCTTTATATATATATACAGGTTCAAATAACAAGGTTATATACAGAGAAATGGGATTCGATGTTAAGCTGAAAACAAACTTTCACACACTAGAATCTGCCCCGATTTGATTCAAACTTAGATTGATTGTAAAGGACTCCTACATCTGCTAAAATGCTCAACATAGAACTGTTTTATGGCCTTTTGTGGTGGGAAAGAAGTGTTAAATAACCAAATCTGTGAGGGTTCAGGAAATGAAGATATACAGTACATGTATGTAAATGTATGTAAATTAAAATATCAAGCCCCCCTTTTTTTTCTTTATTTGTATAGTTTTTGATTCGTGAAAAGTCCTGTACTTTCATCTTTCAAAGAGAAGATTTGATGGAAGAAATGGCTGGATTCTTGACAAAATTACTTCAAGATAGGAACAGCCTTTTTGACACTGCCTTATTAAGAAATATTTTACAAAAGGTAAATAAATCATTCTGGGTGTTTGAGGCACTTTAGTACTGTATAGTTGCTTTTATTCACTGGGGATTTTATTTCGCTATATTCGTGGTTTAACTTTGTGAATACATCTTTGTATTTTCATGTAGCATTCATCAATCATAGATAAATAATCCGAACAGAAAATTGTTAACACAGCCCAAAGCACCGTGTGAAGTTGGTCAACTGGTTGGTCTTTATACTGGTTTACATGTTTTAGTGTTTATACATCCCCAGGGCAAACATTTTGTATTAGATCACATCAGAGGTTTGTGATCCTACATGGTGTACACATGTTCTTGTGGAGTTGTAACATTAACAAAATAAAAAAACAGATAACAGATAAATTTCCCTGGCTCCTGTTGAAAATATTGCTCATAGTGGCATCTTAAAACATGATTGATTGAATAGGGTTTTACATCCCAGTCAAGAATATTTTGCTTACTGCTTATATCAAGACATCATCAACTAAAAGTGAAGTGGCAGAAATTTTGACATTTGCAGTGTGCTTAGGGCAATGTGCAGGGAGTGTTCTTTAACATGCTACACCTGTTGTGACACGTGGGAATTGGTTTTAAGGTCTCTTCCAAAGGACTATGACTTTATTTTTAAATGCCAAGTGCTTGGAGAAAGAACCGTCACTTCCTATGTTCAAGTCTTGATTGGACCTGGTTGAGTTTGAACCCACGACCTCCCACACATGAAATATCTTTATGGAGGCCACAAGGTACATGCTTGCATGTTTTAAAAGCATGCATGTTGTAACAACCAGACAAAGAGCAAACTGAAAAATAAGATCATTATACAAAAAAGTAATTCTTTCTTAAAAGAATGTTTGTAAACAAAAATTAATAAAGTTTTCAGTACAGGGGTTCAGTCTTTAACTTTTGATGCATAGTAATAACCTAAAAAAATGTAAATTGTTACAGTGAAATCTTATTTCTTTCTTTTTAGGTGTCAGAGGTTTTACCAAAAAAGCATTCCAGTCTCCAGAAATTGTTTGATAATGTTCAAGTATCTAGTGTACAAATTCAGACAAATGATGTTGAGTAAGATTATAATTTCATATAAATTTTATGTCATTATTGTAAACTGTCATTTCAGCAAGTTAGAGAATTCATTAAAACATTTTGTTTGGATTTTTGTTTTGTTTTTTTATATACAGGATTCTCTATATATATATATGATATTTAGTACTGTGAACAAAAAGGGCCCTGAGGACTAATCTAATCGTAACACAGAAAACAGATTTTGAATGCAATAAATATAGTGTGTTAACAAAAACACAGTTTTATGGTTTTTTTTTTACACAATTTGTTCACAACTATTGGGACAATTTCACTAAAATTAACTAAACCATCCTAAAACTGAAATGCTCAATATAAATGAAAGACTTTAAACTGAAGTGTAATTACTGTAATCCTTCCTCCTATAAATATTTACATGAAAAGTATGTTTTGTTGAGGCATCCTGACAATATTCATAAATAAAAGGACCTCTCCAAGTATTCTGATTCTGAATTTCGGCAGTCAATAAGCAGTCATTTTGAGATTGGCATATATACATATACCATTGCCCTATCTATGTATACTGTTCATGCTGGAATAAACTTGCATTACAAACATCAAATCCTGGATATCTATGGACATTAGTTGCAGCAATATGGCAGGACCAAAAGGACTCAAAATTTCAGTGTTCACTCTAGAAGGGGGCCATTGATCCCTTACTTCGCCAAATGACCCCCTTGTAAAGGCCCTAATAGGCCATATTTAACATTTCCCGAGTGAAAACATTTGATGTTAAAAGTGTTTTTTTTTTTTTTCTTTTGTTGAAAATGGCCCCTTCTGAAAAATCCTAGAATGAACACTGAAATTTTGTGCGAGACATACTTCATATTTTCAAAATGACATTTTCATTACAAAATTTTAAAATTGTAACATTATCATACAGCAGTACATCCATCTAAATAAAGACAAAACATTAAATTTCAACATATAAAGAAGTTTTATTTTTTTTAATTCATTGAAATAACATGTTAATCTTGAATGACATATTTTACGACAACTACCCTAGGCAAGTGCATTTGCTCCATGATAGTAGAACAGTTTAAAATATTATATGTACATAAATTACTAATGTATCATCATCATCGTCATCCTGTACACTCTAGAGCACCATTTGTACATAACAGAGGAGAGTTTTCACCAATCAAATAAAATCAGTTGGACAACTTGAAGGTCACCTTTATTAACAAAATACACCTACAATAGTTTAATACAAACAAATAATGGTAATATAATAGTAACAAGTGCCCCAAGTTATATATATATTCCATGTTTAAAACTGATTACATCACTCTAGACTGGACTAGCCTACAACAAAACAAAATCTGAAATGGTTAATCAGTAGGAATGAGATAGAAGACCGTTATATTAATTACTTCATTATTTTGAGTGTTTATGTGTATAAATAACCTAATTCTTCTCGGATTATTTTATTGACTGACACAGTTTAATATTGTTTTGTCTACAATTTTTCAATACAATAAGTCACCAAATATTTCTTCTTATAAATATATAAATATTAAATCATTTCGGATTGTGTCATTCTATCACCTTCAAAATATGAAAGCACATTTTTCTGTACTGGCCATTTGTGCTCCACCAAGAAGATTTCTTCACGTAGAAGCTTCAGTAGCCATACCTAGATTTAATTCCCACTCTAAGTCCTCATGCAAGAAAATATGTCAGTGGCTTTCTAAGGGTTTTCCCCCACCATTCCAGAACTGTGGCTTTCTAAGGGTTTTTCCCCACCATTCCAGAACTAACTACCTTGTTGCCAGTGGAATGATGTAGAAGACCATTCTGTGTTTATGTAACACAAGGCCTAGGACTTTTTACAGTTTTGTTTTTTATTGCTGATTGTTGGGTGATAGAACTTGCAATTAAGTTTACAATTCTTCTGAAACCTAACTTTGTGTGGGGTATAACTAGCAAAATTTTTAACGTCGTTATCAATAATGATTTAAACCATTGCAGTTCACAAGATAATGTAATACTGAAACTTCCATTTTATGATACAACTTTAGAAATGCAAAGGGGGGGGGGGGGGGGGGTGCAATGACAAAAACAGCAGATATGAACTGGGCTTTATCAATGCTCAGTGTCATTTAATGCAGGTGAAAAGAATTAAAAGTTACCCATTACCATGAGATCAATTGGCTCAGAAGCATGACAAAGCATTCAATCAGTAACAAGGTCTAGAGCTAATGATGATTAATGGCACAACAGATGTTTTTTGCTCACATCAATATCTTAACAATAACATAAAATAAACATTTACCTATAATATTGATACCAATATGCTGGGTGTTAATAATAAGTGCACATTTTAATTAGTCCAACCATCAAATATGGCTTCACATTTTAGTTACTTCCACCAGAAAATTGGTGTTGCACATTTTAGTTACTTCTACCAGAAAATTGGTGTTGCACATTTTAGTTACTTTTACCAGAAAATGAGTGTTACACATTTTAGTGACTCCAGCCAGTAGTTTTAAAAGGTGAAGTTTTAGATTTTGCTTCTTGTCAGTTTTATTACAATAAAGATTTATTTTTTAATTTTAAAATAAACAAATGGTGGTAGTTTTTCTTCAATATGTAACGGATGCACCAATGAAAAAAAAACTATATAGCACTTAGTCTATAGAACTTTCAGGGATTTTAAATAATAAACAGTTATGTATATGGAAAAATTGAACTTGTTTTATTAAACAAATATATCATTATTTTAATAGATCTCGTTTATCAAATTCAGACGATGCATCTTATTGCAGTTGTAAAAAAAACCACGACATAACAATTGTCAATACCATATCCATTAAAACTGAAATGACGGCATGATGTTGTATTATACATATGAATTTGTATTGTATTATATAAAAGCTGTGATCTGAATTACCCATCCCAAAGATCCCCATAATTATAAATATACAAGTAGTGTACAGTACATGAACAAAGATATCATGAACAGCTCAGATTTTCATTTCTTTATACATACTGAGAATTCAAATGATGGTAGTTTTTTATTACATAGTACATATATAAATAAAATAAAGAAATACTGAAATATTTATTAAGTCATATGAACTGAACAGAAATAGTAATATTAACTCGATTCTGATTATCCAGTTATAGTAAGTACACAGTAAATCATGTAAGGTTGTTCATAAACCTAACGCTGTCACAAAAACTAGCTCTGTACAGTACATGTAGATCTAGTTCTTTGTCACTTAAGCTCTGTACTATGACCATATACCAAACGTTTCTCTGACATTAAAGCTGTATATACTTAACTAGATAATTCAAATGAAGCCAATATCACTAATTCTGTTTATATTAAACTTCACACACTCTAGCACAGATCCTGAAAAATATACAGAATACTTGTAACCACGCACTGAATCATACATCTATCTACAGAGATAAATGCCAGCACATATTGAGCTTCATTTTATAAATACCCACCAATATCACAAATTAAAATCATTTATAAATAACCATACATGCATACAAACAAAACTGACAAACAAACAATACTGCAGATAATGTAATTCACAACACTGGTTTTTCCAAAATAATTCCAGAAAATTTGCCTAAATGATATGACTTACTACAGATACTTAATTCTGTCTCTCCTGGTGAAGAATTGACATATCACCGACCAAGCCCACAATGTTCCGACACTGGCCGCCATCACGGTACCAAAGCAGCGTCACGGCAACTAATGACGTACTAGTGTCAGTGACGTCATTAATGATGCTGTTCAGGCCGAGTTTGCATTCTTTTTTGCATGTAAATCAAGCATCCGGCCATTTGACGGAACACTGTGGGCGTGGCTGGCGATACGTCAATTGGGCCAAAATAGAATGAAGTTTTGTATTATTCACCTGGAGTCTATAGTCTTAATTAAAAATTGGCCACTATGTATTGGTGAAAGTGAATGTTACAAAACATTCAATTGTGAATTATTTCAGAAAGAACCTGTTTTGAACACAATTTCTGCACTGTTACACACATTCAGACAAAACAAAATAACACACAAAAATCTAATATTGTGTTGACATTGAATGTCTATATTTTAAGGATCACATCAATCCAATAATATGTATAACTGAGGGATAAAACTCACAACTGAATTATACATATTGTATAATTAATGACACATGCAATGACTACATGAATAAGAATTATATGATAATAATATCCAATGGGAATACTCATCAAGATGTACTGTGATATATATGTATACAGATTATCTGTAGTAATTTGGCAGAGTATATAGAGTAATTTTTCAGTAATGTGTACGATCACACAGCTAATTTTGTTAAATCACCACTATTTCATGTTTATAAACTGCCAAAATGCCACGGTATCATACATGTATATACTGAGATACTATATTGTACATGTATATCTCAGTATAAATATGTTACATAATACAGAGATCATAAAGAAGTCACAATTCTCTCATATTCTGACTCTGGAGTAAAGTTGATAATATTGACTCGGGAGCAACGCTGATAATATTAAGAGTATAACCCAACTCTTCTGTTTAATTCTTTAATTCAAGGGAGATAACTAGTGATACACTTGTATTTCTCATTATCATACATGTACAGTTCATCAAAGTTACCTCCACTTCTCAATAACTATTTATAGAAACTTCAGTCATGGCATTATATTGAAATATACCTTTAATGTTAATTTATAAATAAAATTAAATTTTATCACATAGTCTGCTTATTTAGTGTTAAAACCTGTCATTTTTTCACAATCTAAGCTTTAATAGACACAAGACTTTGGCTAACATATCATCTGTTCAATTATTCCAGAGGTATGTTTTACGTACAGCTCTACAATAGATAAAACTGTATGGATATTCCAGTGTTAAATTTCACATTCTGCAAACATTCAGTCATATTTCCATGTTCCAAGCTCTATAAGAGTTCATCCAAGTAACTCTTAACAGACTTATTTAATGTTTCAAACCAAGGAACAAATTTTTATGTCTGGAATTTTAACTCATACAGGGTGCTATACATACTGTAAAAGTTAAGCATATAAATTCCTCTGGATATCCCTATACCAGGTTAAGACTAATTTTGTCGGCGTCATAATAATCATATCACCATTGCTTTGGCAACTTATTTCATTATAAAATCTATTCAATAAGTTAAATCAACTTTTTATCTGTTTTTGCAAATGTTGAAGAAATTCATAGTAAGACATTGAAGATTCTGTACGGTCTTCCACCATATTCTGGAAAAATGCCATACGATATTTGCTATCTTCTCTGTGGAATAAAGAAAACAAAAACACATCAATTATAGACTCACACTGAATAAGAGTTGTCGGAAGATAAAACATAGTTCCAAACACTGTACTCCATCAAAACACTTTTGAAACGCAGAAAAAATTTCTCTTAAAAACTAGTATCAAACATACTATGGGTAGAAATGCCCTTAGCTTGTCTTGTTTAACGGAGTTTTTTTTTTTTTTTTTTTTTACAACATTTGACTTTATTTTGACACATAAGACATTTACAATTCATTTATCCAAATGTTAACATAATTATCATCATTATACTTTGTACATGTGTTTTTGGGTTTTTTTTTAAAGCACATCATGTTTTATTATGTCAAAAGATCTGGGTAATAGTAATTATCACAAACAGAGAATAATAAATGGTGAAATACATATCATATCATATGTCATATTGGACAGAGACCTCAATATCAGATCGCTTTAGACCTAGGTTAATATTGGATAAGTTCTGATGTGGCATATGATATGGATTTCACCAGGTTTTAATCATATGCTTAAATTATCACCACGAAGAACAAATAGACATTTGAACTGAAAATGGCAAAAATGTAACAAATTGTTCAGAATAGCCAGTCTGATATAACAGACTGATGATATAGGTTTTCAGACCTGGAATGCGTAGTCAATAATATGGATTACATGATTTTAACGGTATCTTAGAATGCAGAAACTATGTATATACCACGAAGTATTTGATAACTTGAAATATCTTGCAGGTAGAATATACTTGTAATTTAATTATTTCTACATTTCATACCTGATTACATGGAAAGTTGTACCACCTGGTCTGCAATCTAGTAAATAGCTAATAAAATTTCGCAGCTTTTCTGATGTTGGATTTTCCAACTCTGGTAAATCAATCTAAAAATAGAAGGTACTCTTTTAAGTTACATCTATGTTCAACAAAATGACTGCAAAAATTCAGTGATTGGGTTAAAATTGTCTCCCTTTACAAAATTCTTCTCTATGCATCAATGGCAGACTCTACATCCCCTCAAAATTGCTATGAATTAATACATGTATATCTCAAACAGGACTTGTTCAAAAATATGTTTAACACTTCCAACCTTGATGTAAAAAACTTGAACAATAATGGACACAAATGTTGATATCCATGAAAAAATCAGAATGTAATAAATTGGATATGACATGCCTAATATTAACAAAAAAATTTCAGAATATTGATTGAACAGGGTTTTATGTCCCAGTCAAGAATATTTCACTTATATTAAGACATCACCAGCTATAGGTAAAGTGGCAGAAATTTTTACTTTTGTAGTGCACTCAGTGCAATGTACAGGGAGGATTCTTTAAGGTGCCACACATGCCTTGACAAGGGGCATCAGTTTTAAAGGTCTCTTCTGAAGAATCCTGTGACTTTCATTTCTAATTTTGAGTGTTTTACCAAACAGGCACTACCTATTTTCAAGTTTTGGTCAGACCCAGTCAGGATTTCTAACCCACGACCTCCCACATATGGATTGAGCACTCAACCATTTGAGCTACCATAGTGGTTAGAATATCACTGCACAATTAGTACAACCAAAAACTTTGGAAAATATTCAAAAGTAAAAGTACATGTAAAACATCAATACTACAGTCTACATGCATGTATATACTGGACAAGTAACATCTTATTCCTCAGCTCTGTGTCTTTGTGGAAACAAAACAAAAATTAAAATTGTCTCAAAAAATAAATAAATATCCAACCCATTCCAATCCCAACACCTATTTCTTAGAACTAGAATTGTTTAAAAGGGATAAATATCCAACTACCACCTACCATGTCTTCAGGTATGGACATAAAGTTTGGAACATCTAATACATCTTGTAGATACTGATCAGGTACTGCACTTCCTACATATAACAGCATGTTATCTCCTGTATCCATAACAAATACACCATGTCTGTCAATGTTTGCTGAAGACAAATGTAATCTTGGAGGTTGTGGTACTTTGACATCACCCCTATCGATCATATTCTAAAATAAAAGTAAAACATGTTTTTAAACCCCTAAAAAAAGCTACCATACACACTTACATAATCATGTATACTTCTTTTTGGTGACCATTGAAATGACAACTTGTCTACCTAACAAATTTTTACCTGTTAATTCATCTAAGAGTTATTACTATTTAAACTCTACAACATGTGTAGTATTAATTGTTTTTAACGAGTGTGGACAAAATTACCCTTAACAAGAATTCTAATTTTGTCAACACAAGTGTTCAGAAAAGTTGATCTCAAACAAATAGCAGACTAAGATTCTTTTGCCACTGTCATTAAGATGAGCCAGAACTCGACAGTTAAACATCTTGCTGTACAAATTGTTGTTCTTTGTCCTGCAAGAGGATTTTATGTGATTGATTGTTATTTCATAATGAAGCCACACCCACATTCAAGTAAACAAATCATCAGGCAATCCATTTCTGGGTCAAAATGTGGGCTTTCTTTTCCATCATTAAACCAGCAACCATTCATACATGCAGTATATATAGACTCGAGTTGTGCCTATCATTACAACCCTCATCATTTTACCCATTCCACTACTAGATGATTGCCAGATAAGCATTAAGACCCTAGCTATCAACAACATAAAATATTTAAGTACAGGACATTTCAAACAATTTTGATATGTACATGTATTTAATATATCTAGTTAATAGGACAAAGTATAGAAGGCTTGATGCCATTTCAGATCTTACCGTATCATCAAAGTTATGTACTGGGTACATATTTGCATAGAAACTCTGTAACAACATAGATGTGGGTAAACTTTTACATTGCTGCATTGCAAATACTCTATCATCTAGACTGGTATTTGTTCCTAATCTAAAGGCAGTCTGAAAATAAGTCAAAATAAGGTGAATTTATGTTTGAAATCGAAACATTTCTTTGGTAATGTGTATTATTCGATCTTGGCCTGGGCTTCACAATCATTTCTTAAATAAGTTATTCCTTAACTAAAATTTAAATAATTTTGACCATCTTTTTTTTTAACTTCTAATTACAATGTACATATACTTGAAAAAAAAACTGAATACAAATGTTATGAACTCAAAAAAATCTTCAAAATGACACCTTAAATAACTCAATATATTGAAAATAAACAAAATTATTAAGATTTAAAATAAGTCAAATCTAAGGAAAATCTTAGTTAAGGAATATTATGAAACTGGGGCCCAATGCTTTAGCAAATTCAATTCAAATTGTCTCTCTTTACACACTTTTTGTTTTGCTATGCTGTATTTAGCAGATTATATATCCTCACAAAAGTGCAAATCAAGTAGAGCACATACAACTTGCACAATAATTATTTAAAATTTCATAGTGATAAGGGATGTATTATACATTTATTGCCTTTAAGTGAAGGAGATTTGAATGTTCATATCTCCCTCAAACAAAGGCAATAAATTGTTTATTATACCAAAAGATAACCATGGCAATAAGAAAGACAGAAAGGAAGAAAAAAATATTTCTTAAAAAGACAGCCTGGAAGGTTAAAACATCAGTCCTTCATTGATTTTCTCCTATCGGAATTCATTGGAGGCTAGGACGTCATGAGCCATTTTCCCTTGATGACGCCATATCATTGTGATGTCATTGTGTGTTCCGAAGTGGTGGGATATGATGTTTTCAGAGGGATACACAATGTTTTCTCCATTCTGATCACATGATCCAACGATCCAATCAAATAAGATAGTATCATATTTTTCTAATGAGGTAAAATAATGAAGTTTACAAAATGTTAAGTCATATTCTTAAAGAGATTATCATGAACTGAGGCAAAGTAATATTCATAATTATTTTCTAAAACCCAATCCTATGGTAGTACTCCTATAGCAATGTGGGGTATTTGCTTGTATTTTATTCAAATTTACATTGTAGCTAGCATAAATGTCAAGTTTATAAACAATATATACTGCTAAAATACCATAAATCAAACACAAAAATACCGGTCCATCTCAAAATCATAATCCCAAAAGCAAAGTAAAAACCTTGAAAATTTGCAAATTAAGTTGAATACATGAACTTCTAGTCGGCTTCTCTGGAAGGGTACGCACATTCTTCTATGTGATTAACTCAGTGCTTCATGGCATTACTAAAAGGATGTGGTGCATCAATATTTTACTTACGCTTTTAAGCATTGCTAATACAAATGCTGGTAAAAGACGGATAGAAAATGGAGCTGGTACTGCTCCTATTCTCTGTGAAGCTGGTAAAGTATTACCATATGCTGACAAGGAATCAACAGCAGCATTTATCATAGCCTCCCTGGCATCAGTTAGTGATGATGTTACACTTCTGTCAACACCTACAAATAAAGAAGAAATAAAAATAATCATTGCTTTTACTTCATTAACTTGAAACCAATTCAAAAACCTATATCAACACTATTTATTCAGTCTATGTCTTTATATTAAGGGTAGGCTTTACTATGTTATTTAAATTTGTAGGTTATTCATCTACTGAAAGATGTTTTCTGATCAGGACCATCAAATATTAAAAAATATATTCATAGACTTAGTTACAAATATAGGTAAGTGTATGAAGTTAACCATGCCATATGTAGCACATTACATCTGGTACTATTCAACCAGTTTGATTACTCCTGCTGATGATATTTCTCTTTTAACTCCAGATACAGACATGTTTTATCATTCTGGGTTTTTATCAAGTTGTGTTGCTTACTACAAAATCTGGTATACATCAGATTTAAACAGTGGGGTACATGACACATGAAGGATAATGCAGATGTAGAACCTATACATTCTATACTTACCCATTTTAGCTAACAATGCAACAATAGCTTGTTGATCAGCTCCAGCAAACACTTCACTTATCTGGTTAGTAACAGGTAAACACATTGTATGTACCCGGATTCTTCTCTCACCTAGACAAATCGAAAAGTAATTAACACAAAGTTAATTATATTATACTAAATACCTATTGCAAGTCTTGTCTAAATACTTGACTTATGTCCGTCTCTCCGTGAGGAGAATCGGGCAAAACTTGTCTAAATAAGTATCTCATATATTAATCAATTAAATTGTTGTCAACATTGATGTCAATGGACCAATGGATGATTGTGTTATGCCTTGGTCAAGATTATTTCAACTTATATAAATACAGTCCTTCATGAATGGTGGAGGAAACAAGAAAATATGGATACACCAATGAATTTTGCAAAGATATCTGACAAACCTTTTCTCACAACCGGATCCGATGTTAGAGGCCATGAGGCACTGTGTTCCATATGCTGTGGCTTCATATACCTCAGCTATTTAGATCCCTACTGCTGAATGTTATATAAGAACCTGTCTATAAAGGCCATGAAAGGGAACCAGTAAAAGTGGTTTTTATGGGCAGGTGGCCTTTATAAATAGGTTAAAATAATATTAATGAAGGACACTTGGGATACAATTCAACTTGCCTTTATAAACAGGTGGCCCTTATATAGAGTTGGCCTTTTAAAAGAAGTTGGGCTGTACATGTATAATTACCTTTACTAGAAGTATAAAGTAATGCTGCTTGAAAACAAACTGTGGTCATGTCTGTTAAATTCTCCTCTATAGACATCTGCATCCAAATCCTGCATCAGGATTAATATTGGGAAGTGATAGTAAATCTGTTGATCTGACAAAGAAGTTACCATGAAATGTGTGGATAAACCTGTATAAAGAAAAAAGTAAATAAAAGTTAGTTACTATTTGAACAACTCTCTTATCTGTTTTTCAAATTTTCTAGAAATTGAGACAAAAAATGATGTCCAATACATTATTTTGTCCTTTGGGTTTTAATAGTTAAATGTCATGATGATTTTTTTTAACTTTTCAAATGAAACATAACACCCAATTGTTTTCAATATTATTATGTTTGATTGTATCCAACAATATGATTTTGTACAACAGCCAATGAGAAAGTCACATTAGGTTTTACACCCTAGTCAAAATTATATCTATTCCACAGTCAATCTATAGTTAAAAGTTGCGAAAATTCGTAACTTTACAATAATGCATACAAGGCTCTTTTTATGATATGTTTTTTAAGATCTAAACTAAAAGACTGAATGCTAAATGCTTAGCCAAATATCAGTCATTACTCACTCTGGCCTGAACTGGTATCTAAGTAGAAGAGTATGTATAGAAATGCTAATTATAATCATACCTTTAGAACAACGTATTCTCATCACAGACTCGAACCCAATTTTTCTGGTTAAATATCGACGCAGATCTGCCTCAAACTTATCTGCCAATGATGGATTTTTAACACTATGGAATGATGGGTAATAATAAATACATCCTCCAGAATATTTAGAAACACAAGCTACAATAAATACAAATTTACCAAATAAATCACTAAAGTTTATATCATTTTTTATTCTTATTATTTTACTGCAACTGAATTCATTGTTACTCTTTCAAAATTTCATTATTGTCTTTTAGGTGTAGATGTTATGTAAGATGACAATAGTCAAAGCCTAAATAATCTGGTATTAGTTGATGTTACATACACATGGTTGGCATAATATTATTCCAGGATCAAGAGAAAATACAATCCCCTAGATAGTGATTATTCTGAACACCAGAAGAAAGAACTGTTTCGAAAAATGTACAAAAGTACATGTATATGCTAGTACCCAGGGTTCGTACAGACATTTAGACTCCAAATTTAAGGACTTTTTAGGGTCTTTTCAGGGTCATATTTGCAAATTTAAGGCCTAATCAGAGGGAAAAAAATATAAGTGCAAAGGCAATTAAATCAATAAAACAATTACTTATGTGTCCATAGTAACAATATTTGATGTGCAGGTTGAAGTTAGGTGTTCTGGAGGGCCAGGTAACTTTAAATTGCTCATTTCAACTTATTAATTAATTTTTATATTTATATAAGTATATTTGCAACCACTTACTATTAAAATACAGACGCCAAACTGGCCAAATTCAAGGGGTTTTTAGGGCCTTCTGGATAAATTCAAGGGCTTTTTAGGGTCAGACTTGTTTTTAGGGTATTTTTAGGACAAAACTCAAAATTTAAAAACTTTTCCAGGCCTGTACGAACCCTGGTACCTTAAGATCACTATACAATAACCAACACTGCACAATGAAGGTACCTGATACACTGTATAGTTATTATAAGCAACTTAATCAGTTTTTAAATCAGAAGTTTTTGGGGTTTTATGTTCGTAATTTCATTGGGTTCTGATGTTTTTTCGCATCCAATATGGATATCAATAAAAATGTTTACTTTTGATGTTGATCAATGACCAAAAAAACCATTCTTACTTATAACACTACAAATAATTTAGTTTTAAAGTAATACTTACATATGGTAGCTAGATCTGCATACTGACCATTCAACATGAACAGATCAACAGCTATCTGCTGTGCTGAACAATCTAAGGCTATCTTTTTGTAAAAGTCAGTAGCTGGACCTAAATTACCAATGTTCTACAGCAGGAAAAAAAAAAAGATTTTATCAATACTGTGTTTGTAGGCTGATTGTAGGAATGACAAATAACAAGGCTATTATCTTATTTTCATGTATATCAGTTCTTGAATGGTGAAGAAACAGAACTACTCAGAGAAAATCTGTAAGTGAACTGACAAAATTTGCATAAGTTCTGCTTAAATGTGTTTGTAGTTCCAGAGTCAATTCATCATTTAATTTCTGGGTTCAAAATTAAGCATGATTTGTGCTAAATTCTACCAAAATTTTTGAAAATTGTGACCTAAAAGACAACCCCAGGTGATAAGTTTAGCTACTTGTCATTCATGTACCATGTACTTTGTGTAATAGTTTGAACAAAATGGCTTACAACAAATGCAAAATATTTTGTTATAATAATGATGGTAAAAATTACACAGGTTCTAGTTGATTTAGCACCCAAGATTTTAAGACTGTTTTAAGCACCCACCCAAAAAGTTAGTCATAACCCCTGGACAAGTGTCTCAAGAAAATTGTAAAAAAAAAAAGCATGACCTCATCAGAAGACATTCATAGCATCCTACTTTAATAATCACACAAACCTTAGCCCAAATTTTGACTTACAAAACTTTCAGGTGAGCTAAAAAGTTGGGTTTTTTTTTTTATAAAAAATATGAATTGAACTGAAAAATACCATTTTGATATCAAGATTATGACAACGTATCTGTAAAATACCAGTCTTTTTTAATCACTGAATCAGAACAACCTATACAAATTTGTATACCTTAGATGTCCTTTGACTGGGATCTTCTCTAGATTGTAGAGCTCCAGGACCTACAGACGGTAACACAGTTTGAAATACAGATACTCTCCCTCCTGTAGATGTCTAAAATAAACAATGTATTTTTTAATAAACAGTTAAATAAAAGTATGTTTATAACAGAATTTATTAAAATTAGACAATCAATAGATGTTCCTATAAATACAGAGAGCAGATCATATAGTAACGAGTTTTTATTTTTCAATGTCTAGCTTTTTTGCCTTTTAAATTGTGATATTTTTTTTAATTTAAAATAAATTTCTGCAAATTTTGGAAGTTTCTAAAAATTATTTAAACCAAAAAATATTATTCTAAGGTTAGTAACTTTTTTGTTTTAAAATTCTGATTCTTTTTGAATTTGTATAGCATATTCTAATTATTAAAGACTTACTTAAAAATTTGTTTTATGACATAAATAAACATACTTAGCAGGTTAAATCCCCTTCATTAGGTAGTAGTTTTAAAATAAAATAAAAACTGATTCACTGCTATACAGCGAAACATTTATTTTTGAGTGTTTTCATTACAAATTTTGATGCTTTGAATTTCAACCCAGAAAAAGAGTATTGCAGAGCAAGTAAAATCACTTCTACATGTTAGAAGTGTCAGCCTTTTATAGACTCATTCTTACCGTTAATTTAAAAGCTGCTTGTAAAGCGGCGCCTAAGGCACTACCTGTCTCCATGTTCCCCTCAAACATAGAAGGAAGCTGATTTAGTAAATCTATAACAAGTTCTTTACATTCTTGTAAATTGACTAGAAGATCATCGGGACATGGTAAAAATACATCTGTAACATAACAAACAGGCAAATGAGCTGGTCATGTATACTTAAATACAAACTGAGGGAATCAGTTAGAAACAAACAAATCAAACAAATAATAGTGATGTAAAAATACTGTCTGATATGCAGTCAAACCTGTCTATAAAGGCCACTCAAGGGAACCAGTAAAAGTCCCCTGTATATACAGGTTCAAATTATATGAATAAAGAACAATTGGGATACAACTCTACTGGCATTTATAAGCAGGTGGTCCTTATATAGAGTTTGCCTTTAAGGCAGATTGGACTGTACATGTGATGTATAAATTAAACAAAGAGATATATGTCTGAGAAATAACCACCTAATCAGCACATTTAGTCTACCACTTTAGTCCATCACAGAGTAACTGTGAGCTGTATAAACCTGGAAGATTAAACGGTCACCAAATTTGATCATTTATTCTCAAATTCAAATTTCATAGGTCAGAACACTATTTGAAGACAGCATAACATACAGTTAAATAAATTGATACATCATGGAAGTTTTTGATTTCTTCTATCTCTATCATAGCGACACATATCACAAAAACTATTGTACGATCATCTGTTTGTAGAATACACAGAGTATCTTAAAGCTACAACTTTGTACTATTTACTGAGTTACTAACATCAGAATGTAAAATATTATAAACACCTATCTTATCAATTGTTATAATGTCTACCTTACCATCTAAATCTGAGACTATCAACATTTGTGGCTGTGAAAGGCCTTCTGCCAAGTTGAAAAAATGTAGAGCTCTATCAAATGCTAAAAATCCAATCAAAGTCCGGGAATCACCAGGTACTTTATCTAATTCTTCTAACAAAATCTGACAAAATGTATTTAGGTAACCTGAAAATGATGAAAAAAGTAGAGTTAAAAATAATGTTAGAAATAGAGAGGGCAAACATGGAATTCACTAGCATACCATGTAATCATCAGATGTGGAATTTTATGAAATTAAATAACACATTGTTAAGGTGTATGTAAATTAATCATATTCAATATCTATTAGTATTAAATTAAACAAGAGGCCCATGGGCCTTATACGCTCACCTGATAACTAATGGCTAGCTGATAGATTTAAAGAAAACATAAATACTAAACCCCAATGAATTTTTTCTTTACATCAAAATGATCATTGCATCAATACCTACAACATTCTAATATACATGCCTATACAAAACTTTTATAGTTTTCAAGATAATTAACCATTTCAGTATTGTTTTCGCATCTGTGACCTTGACCTTTGAACCCATGACCTTTTTCTATACGTCAAAATGATCATTGTATCAATACCTACAACATTCTAATATACATGCCTATACAAAAAGTTTATAGTTTTCGAGATAAAACCATTTTGGTATTGATTCGCATCTGTGACCTTGACCTTTGAACCCATGACCTTTTTCTATACATCAAAATGATTGTTGTATCAATACCTACAACATTCTAATATACATGCCTATACAAAAAGTTTATAGTTTTCGAGATAATTAAACATTTCCGTATTGTTTCGCATCTGTGACCTTGACCTTTGAACCCATGACCTTTTTCTATACATCAAAATGATCGTTGTATCAATACCTACAACATTCTAATATACATGCCTATACAAAAAGTTTATAGTTTTCGAGATAATTAAACATTTCCGTATTGTTTCGCATCTGTGACCTTGACCTTTGAACCCATGACCTCTTTCTGTACATCAAAATGATCGTTGTATCAATACCTACAGCATTCTAATATACATGCCTATACAAAAAGTTTATAGTTTTCGAGATAATTAAACATTTCCGTATTGTTTCGCATCTGTGACCTTGACCTTTGAACCCATGACCTTTTTCTATATATCAAAATGATCGTTGTATCAATACCTACAACATTCTAATATAAATGCCTATACAAAAAGTTTATAGTTTTCGAGAGAAGTAACCATTTTGGTATTGTTTTACATCTGTGACCTTGACCTTTGAACCCATGACCTTTTTCTATACACCAAAATGATTGTTGTATCAATACCTACAACATTCTAATATACATGCCTATACAAAAAGTTTATAGTTTTCGAGATAATTAAACATTTCCGTATTGTTTCGCATCTGTGACCTTGACCTTTGAACCCATGACCTCTTTCTGTACATCAAAATGATCGTTGTATCAATACCTACAGCATTCTAATATACATGCCTATACAAAAAGTTTATAGTTTTCGAGATAATTAAACATTTCCGTATTGTTTCGCATCTGTGACCTTGACCTTTGAACCCATGACCTTTTTCTATATATCAAAATGATCGTTGTATCAATACCTACAACATTCTAATATAAATGCCTATACAAAAAGTTTATAGTTTTCGAGAGAAGTAACCATTTTGGTATTGTTTTACATCTGTGACCTTGACCTTTGAACCCATGACCTTTTTCTATACACCAAAATGATTGTTGTATCAATACCTACAACATTCTAATATACATGCCTATACAAAAAGTTTATAGTTTTCGAGATAATAATTATAATCAGAGGTAAAAAAAATTAGGTCACGACCTTCACAATTGACCTTGACCTCAATTTGAAGATACTAACAAGAAGATGTCAAAACTGAAAACCCCATGTCATTATCTGGCCAAATAGTCAAGTTATAACAATTTGAAGCTATTTTACGATTTTTTCAAAATTAAACGCAAAAACGCGTAACCTATTTTTTGTCCGAATTTCACAAAATGAACAAACTATAGGCTAAAGACCCTAGAGAAGCCAAATATCACATCAGATTTTTTCTCTAATCAATACTTTCGGAGAAGAAGATTTTTTAAGATTTTTGCACCCCTAGGTCACCTTGACCTAGTTATGGTAGCCATGGCAACACCACGAACAAATTTGAATTGCACCGACCAAGACATGCATCTGACCAAGTCTCGTTGAAATCTGCCCAGTGGTTCGTGAGAAGAAGATGAAAATGTGAAAGTTTACGACGACGACGACGACGACAGACAACGGACAAATTGTGATCAGAAAAGCTCACTTGAGCCTTTGGCTCAGGTGAGCTAAAAAAAAATACAAAAAAAAAAAAAAAAAAAAAAAAACAACAACAACAAAAAATGGATATTTCATAAGGAGGTTTCTGACACAACTGGCATAACAATTTAATTGAACTGATCTACAGAAATTTAAATTAAAATATATAGCATAGTACATACCTGTCTCTACAGCATTGAAAGAGACATCAATCACATACAGGTATACAGCTGGCTGTGGTGGTCGCAACTTAAAAAGAAAGAAAAAGACCATTATTCAAAAATCTAACAAGAGGCCCATGGGCCTGATACGCTCACCTGATAACTAATGGCTAGCTGATAGATTTAAAGAAAACATAAACACTAAACCCCAATGACTTTTTTTTTTACATCATGATAACCGTTGTATTAATACCTACAACATTCTAGTATACATGCCTATACAAAAAGTTAATAGTTTTCAAGATAATTAACCATTTCAGTATTGTTTCACATCTGTGACCTTGACCTTTGAACCCATGACCTTTTTCTATACATCAAAATGATCATTGTATCGATACCTACAACATTCTAATATACATGGCTATACAAAATGTTTATAGTTTTCGAGATAATTAAACATTTCGGTATTGTTTCGCATATGTGACCTTGACCTTTGAACCCATGACCTTTTTCTATACATCAAAATGATCGTTGTATCGATACCTACAACATTCTAATATACATGCCTATACAAAATGTTTATAGTTTTCGAGATAATTAAACATTTCGGTATTGTTTCGCATATGTGACCTTGACCTTTAAACCCATAACCTTTTTCTATACATCAAAATGATTGTTGTATCAATATCTACAACATTCTAATATACATGCCTATACAAAAAGTTTATAGTTTTGGAGATAATTAACCATTTCGGTATTGTTTTGCATCTGTGGCCTTGACCTTTGAACCCATGACCTTTTTCTATACATCAGAATGATCATTGTATCAATACCTACAACATTCTAACATACAAGCCTATACAAAAAGTTTATAGATTTTGAGATAATAAACAATTTCGGTATTGTTTCACATCTGTGACCTTGACCTTTGAACCCATGACCTTTTTCTATACATCAGAATGATCGTTGTATCAATACCTACAACATTCTAATATACATGCCTATACAAAAAGTTTATAGTTTTCGAGATAATTAACCATTTCAGTATTGTTTCGCATCTGTGACCTTGACCTTTGAACCCATGACCTTTTTCTATACATTAAAATGATCGTTGTATCGATACCTACAACATTCTAATATACATGCCTATACAAAATGTTTATAGTTTTCGAGATAATTAAACATTTCGGTATTGTTTCGCATATGTGACCTTGACCTTTAAACCCATAACCTTTTTCTATACATCAAAATGATTGTTGTATCAATATCTACAACATTCTAATATACATGCCTATACAAAAAGTTTATAGTTTTGAAGATAATTAACCATTTCGGTATTGTTTTGCATCTGTGGCCTTGACCTTTGAACCCATGACCTTTTTCTATACATCAGAATGATCATTGTATCAATACCTACAACATTCTAATATACAAGCCTATACAAAAAGTTTATAGATTTTGAGATAATTAACAATTTCGGTATTGTTTCACATCTGTGACCTTGACCTTTGAACCCATGACCTTTTTCTATACATCAGAATGATCGTTGTATCAATACCTACAACATTCTAATATACATGCCTATACAAAAAGTTTATAGTTTTCGAGATAATTAACCATTTCAGTATTGTTTCGCATCTGTGACCTTGACCTTTGAACCCATGACCTTTTTATATACATCAAAATGATCGTTGTAATCAATACCTACAACATTCTAATATACATGCCTATACAAAAAGTTTATAGTTTTCGAGATAATTAACCATTTCGGTATTGTTTCACATCTGTGACCTTGACCTTTAAACCCATGACCTTTTTTCTATACATCAAAAGATCATTCTATCAATACCTACAACATTCTAATATACATGCCTATACAAAATGTTTATTTTCGAGATAATTAACCATTTCAGTATTGTTTTCGCGTCTGTGACCTTGACCTTTGAACCCATGACCTTTTTCTATACATCAAAATGATCGTTGTATCAATACTTACAACATTCTAATATACATGCCTATACAAAAAGTTTATAGTTTTCGAGATAATTAACCATTTCCAGTATTGTTTCACATCTGTGACCTTGACCTTTAAACCATGACCTTTTTCTATACATCAAAATGATCGTTGTATTGATACCTACAACATTCTAATATACATGCCTATACAAAAAGTTTATAGTTTTTCGAGATAATTAACAATTTCGGTATTGTTTCGCATCTGTGACCTTGACCCTTTGAACCCATGACCTTTTTCTATACATCAAAATGATTGTTGTATCAATACCTACAACATTCTATATACATGCCTATACAAAAAGTTTATAGTTTTCGAGATAATAATTATAATCAGAGGTAAAAAAAATTAGGTCACGACCTTCACAATTGACCTTGACATCATTTTGAAGATACTAACAAGAAGATGTCAAACTGAAAACCTCATGTCATTATCTGGTCATAGTCAAGTTATAACAATTTGAAGCTATTTTACGATTTTTTCAAAATTAAACGCAAAAACGCGTAACCTATTTTTATCCGATTTTTACAAAATGAACAAACTATAGGCTTAAGACCCTAGAGAAGCCAATATCACATCAGATTTTTTCTCCAATCAGTACTTTCGGAGAAGAAGATTTTTTAAGATTTTTGCACCCCTAGGTCACCTTGACCTAGTTATGGTAGCCATGGCAACGCCACGAACAAATCTGAATTGCACCGGCCCATATATACTTCTGACAAAGTTTCATTAAAAACTGTCCAGTAGTTTCAGAGGAGAAGTCGAAAATAGGTGTTAACGACGCACACACGCACACACGCACACACGCACATACACACGCTGCGCTATGCCATAAGCTCACATGACCTTCGGTCAGGTGAGCTAAAAACCGAAAAACTTGACAGTTCTCGGAAAATATAGCTGCTACAATCAACAGGATAATACAATTCGTACTGATTCTGTATCCAGAATAGATATCATAGATTTAAAAAAAACAACCGACATTGTAATTATCACGCAAACAATGTGTTAAAATCTGCATGTATTGTAATCAAATTTTGTATTGAATTTAAAAATATTTCCTTTTGAACTTAGTTAACAAGGTGCAAGTATATTTCAAAAGGACCATTTTGGCCCCCAAAATAATTGTGTTAATAAAGTTGACAAAAACTGTAGCAGCACAGAAAAGAATCATATTATGAACTGTGTTGTGCATTTTGGGAGAGGGGGGCAATGGGATAAAAAAAGTTTTTTGTCTAACTTACCATGTATTCTGATGGTGCTATAAATTCAATTGTTGCAGATTTAACCTCTGGTCTTCGTTGTGGATCACCATAAGTTTTACTAACTGGGTCAAATGAAAATTCATCTGGCACTGAAAAGAGAAAGATAAAACAATAACTTAAATCATCCCTTTATAACACACTTATGGTTAAAAAAAACATATGGTGTTTAAAGCTTGTTTTGTATTAAACATAATGTCTTTATCACTGAAAAAAACAACAGTTTTTATATAGTAAGGACTTCTGGTTGTGTAAAATAAGTAGCAGGGTTATGAGACTTCACATGTTTTTGAACCACAAAACATTTCTAGGATTAAACTAAATACTTTTGTTAAAAGCTTGTAGTGGTCTTTAAAATGATACCTAATATTCCCATATTTCTTAATTAATAAAATTTTAAGATTTTAAATTTACAAATTCAAGTTAATAAAATCTTAGTTAATGAATGATTGTGAAACTGGGGCCTGGTAGACAAAAACTGACGACTAATTCAATCAAATCCAATAACAAGGCAATCTCCAAGAATCAACTTAAAATAAACAATACTGTAAATGTTTTAATTTTGAGGTAGATTTCCGCATTTTTAATTACTATCACAGAATAAGCATTATATAATTTTTGCGCAAAAAGAACGGCCCCATAATAAGCAAAAATAAGTACACTGCAAAAATTAATAATTTACAGTAATAATACAAGTTATCAATGTAACTTTGTAACATACACAAATATTTTAATTATAGGTCACTTACACTCATTTACTCTATAACATAAATTGCACTTCCATCTACGCTGATCAACAAAGAAGACGAATGGATTTATATATGTCCTACATGACCGACACCTGACAATTACACTAGACTGTATACGGGTAATTGCTGAAATAAAAATGTTGAACGATAGTGTTAATATGTTTAGAAGTGCACAACAGAACTAACTTAAGGTAGGCCATTTGCTTAGAAAGCAGGGATTTTATTTGACTCTTAAAAGTATGTTGGTAACCCAAAAGTCTCATGCTAAGTAAAAAGTGTTAGAACTCCAAAGATTTTTACCAAAGAAAACATAATATGTTTCAGCAACAATTAATTAAATCCTTTAAGTCTTAAAACATTCAAGTATTAAATGGCAGCTTTATTTTCCACACCTAGTCTTTTCATGTTTGTATCAATTTGAACAACAGCATTTATTCTAAAGCAAGAGAAACTAAACTCACAAATTTTTTTAACAGATTTGACTTCGATATTAAAATATGTCCTGGTAGAAAATAGTTATTAATATAAATGCTGGGTTGATTGATTGAATGGGGTTTTACATCTAAGTGAATATTTCAGTTACATTGAGATGTCTCAAGCTATGTGTGAAGCAGCAGAAATTTTCATCTTTGCAGTGTGAAAAGGTTTTTTTACATGCCACACCTGCCATGACATACATGTAGGACATCAGTTTTTAAAGGCTTTTCTGAAGGACCCTTAGCCTTTTATTTCTACATGCTGAGTGCTTGGTGAAAGAACAGTCACTGCTTATTTTCCAGTCTTGGTCAGACCAAGCTGCGATTCAAACCTATGACCTCCCACATCGGGAGCAAGCACTTTACAACTGAGCTACCATAGTGGTCAAAATGCTGGGCTTTACATCAACTTTTAAACCCATTTGTCAGGTAAGGCGAGTACTATTCATTTTACTTGTCCATGCTATTTTCGTACATATTATTATATAGATGTATTTCTAAACATGAAGTATAATGATGTTTCAGGCTAATGTTAACGTTGTTTGAGACTTTATTGTAGTTAAATACATGTACATGATTAAATCCCATTTACAAGAGACTGAAAATAACAGAGTATGGTTGATTGTGTTTGTATTTGTGATCTGACTTATTGGTCTACGTATACCGGTAAACTATGAATTACAGACTATCAATGGCAAATAGTAGGAAAGACAACAACTAGAATATGTACTATGAATGTAATACCCTAAAAAAACCTTGTTCTGAAGATGTTATAGATACAGGGTAGACAGGACATGGTTTTTGAAATGTGTGCACAGAATTCATAATGACAAGGATGTCAGGAACTTAACATTGGGATTTAGTTTCTGAACTATTCAAGTTGACAAGCGGATAAATTTATCAATTGTTTTCTTTTTTCTTGGGCAGTAAGATTATGGTTATGTCAAGCCCTGAAAAAAGTCTATTTACCGATAAATCCTTAAATGGGTGTATTAAAATTCCTAGTGGCAGTCTGCATTTGTTAAGTAAGGATGAAGTCTGCGGTAATGACGTTAACGTACATCTGAACACACTGAAAAAATAATTAATGATTAAGTACAAATAGTAAAAATTTAATGATTAAGTTTAAACAATAAAATAGAAACATAAACAGTCAACAGCTGTACACGCTTCAAATGTAAATTAAGTTTGAAGAATTCATGATGAAAATTTACAAACAGTACAGATATGAAACATAGTATGGTAATAATAAAAACGTCATCTTAGGCTTCATGTGCAATATGTCATAATAATCAATAATCAATCAATTTTACTCTACTCATTCAAGCAAACACAGTGTTTTACTTGGGGACAATGTCAGGTTTCTAGATATAAAACCCTGATCGCAATAACTACTTCAATTTACAAAATTTCAAGTATGGTTTTCACAAGCATACTACAAATATAGTAGTTTAGCTTTGAGGGGATCTCTTATTTCCATTGAATACGAAATCACGATTTGGTGTTTTCCTCTACAAATAAGGTTATTCTGGTCAAACACTGGTCCTACTTTTAAAACTATGGAAATGTAGTGCTAATGTAAAACATTAAAATATAATTTTATCTATTTTTTTTAAATATTTCAACTCTTAGTTTAGAAGATCAAATCTGTGAAAGTTTCCCACCCTAATGTTTCTTCCAATACAGTAATGAATACTGGTATTTAAAACTAAGTTTCCAGAATGATTTGTGAATACTCAAGTACTTGGATACAATTGACGGATCCCCGGCCACACCCACTTTGTTCCGACAAAGGGTTGACATGCTTGAATTACATGCAAAAAGAATAAAAATTCGGTCTGGTTTAAGCGCTTTAGTGACGTCACTGACACTAGAACATCATTAGTTGCCGTGACGCTGCTTAGGTACCGTGATGGCGGCCAGTGTCAGAACATTGTGGTGTGGTCGGCGATACGTCAATTAGCAAGCCTATAAGCTGTTTTAACTCAGCAGAGTACCATTGATTACAAGGCTATGAAATTACTATGAACACTTACTCAGAACTACAATTTACTTTCTTATAATCATGCTGTGTTGGTAGTTTTGGTTTTGGTGTTTCTAACCCATCAGGAGGAATCAACTGCTTTTCATTCATAAGATTAAGTATTCTATGACCTTCCTATAAACAGAAACACAAACAGTCTATTAGTATTCTCAATGATACCAATCATTAGAAATATTATGGTCAACATAAATGTCAAACATACCCAGTATTTAAGTCACAACATTTATCTAAAATCTAGTTAGTTAGAATTTACTTGCCAATAGAGGTGAGTAAGTTTACTGATGCATCTATAAATTAATTATATCATTAGATAGCCAATATAATCCATCATAACATGACCATATGGGGATATGGTCCAATTTTCTCCCTTGATAACAGTTCTAATTTAAAATCTTATTATTTCTGTGATTAAAGTGATCAAAGTGAATATGACCAACTAGATGAAAACTGGATGAACACAACAATCCAACAAGGGCATCTATAGATTATGTAACATGTTCTTCATGTAATCTTCAACCATTTTTTTTTCAAGTAAACTTAAAAGGGGGTCAAATGCACACTGCACACTTAAAACTTATGAAGCAATGATTATTATATTGATATCATACCAATATTGTGATTCACATGTTCAAATATTTATCAGATCACACATTTATGAGGATACCAACCTCAAAAAGGTTATAATAAATTGATTGATTGATTAAATAGAGGTTTATATGCCAGTAAAGAAAATTTCACTTATATTGAGAGGTCACCAGCTGTAGGTGAAGTGACAGAAATTTTTACCTTTGCCGTGTGCACAGAGCATCAATTTTTAAGGTTTCATCCAAAGGACCCTGTGACTTTCATTCTTAATGTCAAGTGCTTGTTGAAAGAAGAGTCACTACTTATTTTCAAGTCTTGGTCAGACACTGCCAGTGGTTCGAACCCAAAACCTCCCAATGCAAACACTCTACCAATTGAGCTAACGTAAGGGTATTTAATAAATTAATGCCTGAGTAATAATGCAATTTTTCTGACATACCTGTAATCCCAATGCACTAAAACTATTATTCAGAGCATTTGTTGGACTCTGATAATTAACTTTATTACTAGGTTGTTGCGAAGATTGGGTGGGTAATGGAAATGACCCTGGTCCAGGTGGCCCCGACAGATTTTGGGGTGGTACCATTCCAGGAGATTGCTGATATGTAGGTTGTTGGCCATATCCCATAGAGACAGGTGGACCAGGAAATGAGGTCTGTGGCATCTGTGATGGTAATGGTGGATACTGGGTTGAACTCTGTTGTTGCCACTGTGATGTTGGTGTTGGATTCATAGCATTAGGCTGAAAAAATAAACATCCCTGTAATATTCAAATTGCTGAAACATGCAGTAAAATTTAGATATTAGTAGTCTGAGAGAGTTGCTCTATATATTTAACTACGGTAATCAGGGTGTTCAAGCAATCAAATTTGAAGTCTCATAATGTAACTGGGCATTTATGAATGTAATAAGAGTGCATGGATTTTTTTAGTATTACATGTACCACAATTTATTTTAAAGAAATTATATCATCTTATTAACTACAAATTAAATGGCAGAATTTAAATAAATATAAATAACCAAATTTGATAAAAAAATTAACTTACTTTATTTTATCAAATTTAACAAATGTCTTAATTTACAGTTACATCAGCAATACACAAATCGCAGCTGATGTATAGTTATTAATACATACCATTTGGGGGTATTTTCTGGGTCCTGTTATACTACCAGCCCTTCCTTCCATTTCCTGAGTTGATGAAGGAGGTTGTGCATACATCATGGGCTGATTTCCTGTTGTTGGCATTGCTGATGATAAGGGTGGTCCTGGTACACCTGGTTGTGATGGACCTAGAAAACAAACATGTCTAATCATTAAAACAAAAAGGTAAACTGATTGTTTGACTTGACTTTTCTTTTACTGACATCAACAATTTTTCAGTTTTTGGCAACAAACTAATTTATTAATTAATCTAATGATTCTGACACAAATTTATATGGTCTGCATGTTTTTGTACCAGCAAATCTGGTCTGCTTTGTACTAGTGCATCTATACTCATTTATTCACAATACCATAGATAAACATAAACAAACTACCTGTAGTCAATTATACAGATTCAATCAGACAATTATTGATTTAATGATTTTTATTGGTTTAAATGGGTCTTTACATCCCAGTCAATAATGTTTCACTTATATTGAGACCTTACCAGGTATAGGTCAAGTGGCAGCATTTTTTACCTTTGCAGTGGGCTCATGATGAAGTGCAGGGAGATTTTTGAACATCCCATGCCTGCCTAACATGGGGCATCAGTTTTTAAGGTCTCTGAAGACTTTCATTTCTAAATGCCTAGTGCTTGGCGAACGAACAGCAACTACCTTATTTCAAATCTTGGTCAAACCTGACCTAGGTTTGAACCTACCACCTTAGACACACAAAGCTATAACTCTACTAATTCAATCAGAGACAGGTGTGGTACATCACTGCATTTACAAATTTTTTGTACATATAAACATGTAACTGTCCATGATATGAGACCTCTTAAGAAGTTTCAGAAACATTAGTACTACTCATTGAGGTTATGGGATATACTCTTTTTTACTTCAGATAATGTAAATGTTAAACCTCAGATCAAACAAATTATATCAAATAATAGTAAACTTTATGTGGTTTATCAACATACCATATGGTACCCCGCTATTTGTGCTGAACAATGGATTTCGGAATCATATCAGTTGGCAGTTTTGCATGATATAATGATGAAACCAAACTCAAGTGTTATAACATGTTTCACATCAAAAATTGTAATAAAAAATCTTTGTCTTACTTTGCACACCAGTGAACTGCCCCTCGAGTGCATCAAAATTTTGACTCATATCCGGTGTATTTTTCTACTTGACTTCTGAGAAGGAGGCTCTATAAAAAAAACAAAAAAAAACAAATTATATTTTACGTGTACACACTTCTATATGTATGAAATAAATTACAAGCTTGGCTTCTAACAATACCCTAGCATACATACATCAACTCAATACTGTTAAGACTCTAATACACAATGCTCTCATTGGATCACTGACATTTTTTTTTTAAATGTACTTCTAAACATTGGATTTTGATTTTTAATTTAAATGAAATGGTTGTTATATAGTATTATTACTCATCTACTTTTTTCTTTCTTTTTTTTAGAATTAACCAGAGGTGATTATTGCAACCTAAACACACTATTGTTATAGTATTGTAATAATGTTGAGGACCATTATGAATTTAGGGTAATGGGTAACTATTGCAATACACGTACTACTAGTTTGAAAAATTTTAAGAAGAAAAGTGAAATCAATCTGAATAAATATGATTATTTACAACTACTGCTGTTTAAAACATGTTTTCACAAATTCACATGTGATGCCATTAGATTCCCCTATTGTTACCAAATGTTTCTAATATTGAATATGTACAACGATATCTTGCAAATTAAAAATTAATTTTTTGGCAACTGATGATCACATCATGGCACTACATAGCTCAATAGTCTGATGCCTTATTACACCTACAAATAAAGTCATAAAAATACAAAAGGTCAGATAGCAGCACTGCAAACCCATGCACATGCCATGCAAAAACATTTAAAAAGACAAAATTAATAAGTAAAACAATTACAACATCTTGCTAGTTTTGTAATTCACAATAACTTAAGAACCATTCTATATGTGGACATTGAATCAGTTAAGGTACAAGTATGTTGTACATCTCTATCACACAGTCTGTCACACATCTATTTCTCACATACAGTATTCTAGGTTTAACATGTGGCGGTCACATTAAGTTTATATGTAATTTACAATCATCATTTTTATTTTAAAACGCACATTAAAATACTTCAAACATTTAAAAATATAAGCGACTTTACATCTAACAGTTAACATAATTTTGATACATCAAAACATAAGCTTCTACGTTTTATAAAAGGATACACAAAAAAACAAAAATCAATAAACTATTAATAAATTTAAATGGTATCGTCTTGTGTTTTGCAGCTGTTTCAACTTTCATAATATTCTATACTTATGACTTTCAGAGAGGTGGGTGGGTGTGTGTGTGTGGGTGGTTGTGTGATATCAAAAACTCAAAGAACATAATGTGATGCTAAATTAGACATACACAGTGATGAAATGTACAAACACTTATATAAGCTTGGTTTCCATTCCTGGCAGCCAAAATCCCCATTGGCTGCATATTTCTAAGAAATTCTTTCAAAAAGTTATCTATTTTAGCAAATTTGTGAAAAAATACTTATAAAAAATTATATTTTCACGTATTTTTGGAAATTTGGCAATTAATAATTTGATTACTCAATATGTAACAGTGGAAACCTAGCAAATGAGTGATCAAATAAATGAGACACAAAAAAACATATAAAATACAACACAGCACAAAAAAAAAAAAAAAAAAAAAAAAAAAAACACAGCACAAAAAAAAAAGAAAAAAAGAAGCTTTAACATTGGATATAGCAAAAATATGTTACATTTTTCTTGAACAAAGAGATAGATATATACAAGTAGTAATACTTGACTGGTATATATACCTGAATTATTAGGTGTAAGTCCAGGTGTTAGCTTGTTGTCAACTTGATGGGAATACTGACCATGGCCATGAAAAGGGACTGGCAAGCCAACAGCAGGTGTTTCTAAAACACATACATAACAATACAAATTCAATTAGCAAATAATAAAACAAAATCAAAACTAGCACTTGAAGCCATGCATAAACCCAATAAGAATACTGTATAAGAAGAAACATTCGGTAGAAGAAACATTCCAGATTTTAACTGTGAATCTTGTACCCCAAATATATTTTCTCAGTCAAAATTTCTAATTTCTCTTGGTACACTTTTCCCTATAGTCAGAACCATGAAAATTTCTTACTGCGAAATTGTTTAGAAGATCAAAACCGTGTAAGTTTCCTTACCACTAATGTTTCTTCTTATAGTTATACAGTATGTTGTAATATAAAACAACTCGATGAAAGGTTGAGAACTTGTGATTCAATAGTTGAGGGTCCTTCCCAGTTGATCTACAAGATATGTCAATGAGCAAACTATTTCATTTTAGTTCTCCTGTCCATCCAACTGTCACATGAATGGTAAACAGCAGATATGATCATAAACTTGCTGTGGGGAGTTTTCTACTCTCATTTTTGCCACTGAAAGTTGGATGAGCTCAACTTGGGTGTTAAATCCTATGTTTCCATTCCTGGTAGCCAAAATCGTCATTGGCTACTAATTTCTGAGGAATTCTTTCAAAAAGTAACCTATTTTAGCAAATTTGTGGAAAAATACTTTAACAAGAGCACCACCGAGCGGAGCATTATACGCCCGTGTTATATTGATCGAGTAGTACTATTTACTGAGAAGTATAAGTACAACTAGGATATATGTATGTAAAAATATATTACCATCTCCGTGTTCGGGCCATAACTCGTAACCCAAAAAAGTTGTAATTTAAATTTGCACGAGATATTACCATGATTCAGGTGTAACTGTATAACAAATTTCATTTAAATCCATGTTTGTATTGTCTACTGAATGGAATACAAACCACATGGTCATACATACAAAAATTTCTAAGTTAAAAAAGGGGCATAACTCCTCTAAAAATAATCCGAAAAAGTTGTAATTCGAACTTGCACCAGATATTAACATCGTAAATGTGTATACCAAATTTCATTTGAATCCATAAATAGTTGTAGGCTCTAATGGTCGGAAACCACATGGTCATACATACAAAAATTTCTAAGTTAAAAAAGGGGCATAACTCCTCCAAAAATAATCCGAAAAAGTTGTAATTCGAACTTGCACCAGATATTAACATTGTAAATGTGTATACCAATTTCATTTGAATCCATAAATAGTTGTAGGCTCTAATGATCGGAAACCACATGGTCATACATACAAAAATTTCTAAGTTAAAAAAGGGGCATAACTCCTCAAAAAATGATCCGAAAAAGTTGTAATTCGAACTTGCACAAGGTATTACCATGGTAAAGCTGTATACCAAATTTCATTTGAATCCATAAATGTTTGTGGTCTCTATTGAATGGAATACAAATTGTTAACAGATGCCCGCCCGCCCGGACGGACAGCACCGTAACATAATATGTCCCGTCATATGACGGGCGTATAAAAAGGACTATGTTTTTACACATTTTGGAAATTTGGCTACTAATTATTTTAAATTTATGGAAACCTAGAAATCTGGAATGGGAACTATGTGAAACATGGATTCTTTAAAAGTATCTATGGTACCAATGGTTGTTATGAGCAAGCATATCAATAATCACAATTACGAGGCTTTCACACATTGCTTATCATTCATTTCTTCCTGATTACTGTGTCATTACTAAGACCTGGGTCAGGATGGACTACTAACCGTAATTCTAATTGATCACTGATGAAAAATTAAAAAACAAGTCACTGTGGCCTACTTTTTACATTTATTATCAATAAAAGGACACTTCTCAGGGGATACTATGATAATTTTTAAAAAGATTAAATAAATCATGAATTAACATTCACAAATGCATAATTTCAAACATGCATAAAACCCACACTGCTTGCAAGGAATATTAAGCTCTAAATCCTAGGACAGACCAGCACACACTGAATAAATCATCACTGGCAAAACATGCTATCAATTTCTAAGAAATGCTTGAATATATATTATCAGCATAAATACAATATAGAGAATGCTTCTACAGGAATTTAATTTTAATTGAAAATCAACTGAATTTGTAATGTAGCATTTAAAATTTATAAATTTTATCATTTGAATTATTTATAGCGTCAGTTACCATATATCACAAACCAATGTTATATAACTGGAAAATAGACAGATGTTACAGTATGTTATGATGAGGTTTTAAAGTTCATTTTCATAACATATTTCTGTTAAAATACTAAATCTTATGTAATGTGAATGGATAACTTAATCATGTGGCCAAGCAGTTGCTCTTTAAATGTTGAAAAATACAAGTCTTCAAGAAATAGTGAAATACACCCCTTCTCCCACCCCTTACATCTAACATCAACAACAGAGGCCAAATTAAGAGCCAACATTGTGACCCTGACCTTAAACCCTCACATCTGAATTTGGTATGTGACAAACTTAATGGAAGTACAAAAATGAATTTAAAATTACCTGGTGTCGAGGCTCCTGTCATCTGTCCACTTGGTGGTTCAGATATGAATGGTGGCATTCCTTGATTATGACTTGGAGGTCCTGCTGTCATACTCTGTGGTCCACCACTAACATGCTGACTAGGTGGACCTGGCATAGGTGGTCTCATTCTTTGTCCCTGTGGCATAAAGGGTGGAATTGGCCCTTTTGTCGTTGGAGGCATGCCCTGCTGTCCTGGAAATACAGTTGGAGGACCTTGTCCTTGTACAACTGTTGGCGGACCTTGCCTTTGAAATGTTGATGGGCCTTGTGGGGGACCCATCGGTCTGGGTGGTCCTGAACTTCCAACCTGTGGTGGTGGACCAACATTTCTATTCTGAGACATATTAAAATTTGATGGAGGAACCACTGATGAATTAACATTTGACTGATTGAACTGTGGCCGAGGTGGTTTTATTCCTTGTGTATTAGGACCATATATATTAACATTGCCAGTTGAATTTGGTGCAGTCACACTCTGGGAACCCACTGGGGGTGAACTCAACTGACCAGGCATTGGGGGTGGCCTGATACCTGTTGAGCTACTACCACCAGGCGATGGTAAATTCATAGGTCCATTTGGTAGATTCTGTGGACCAGGCATCCTATTTCCTGGACCCATATTTTGTCCTTGCGGCTGAATATTTTGTTGCATTCCTTGTGGGAATGATGTTGGTGGTGTACCAAAACCATTTTGATGGTTCATTACATTATTATATAAGCGAGGTTCATTAGGCTGATTAACATTCACTTCTTGTCCATGAAACATCATCCCCTGACCAGTCGACTGGTTAACAATTTGTTGATTTTTTCCTGTAGCTCCTAAAACTGGCTGTCCAATATTACCAGAAGTATTGACTGAAAATATATCAAATAAAGTTTTGAGTAAGTGCAATCAATACAAATCTAGTTCAAATTTGACAAAACAAAACCTCATCAGGCAAGAGAACGAGCAAAATAGACATAGATAGACAGACTGAAAGTAAGAGAATGTACTGATTGTACTAGTACTCAGGTGGTTTCCAGTATTTGCTCACCCTATGTCAATTATATAACAATTTCAGACCTGAATTTAATTTACATGCTGGAAACTTGTGTGTATAACAAGGGATATTAATACTAGATATGTTTATTTTTGAAAACAAAGTCCATTGGGTCATGATCTCTAACTATGCCATTCCTTTTTCTCAAAAATTTACAATTTATCAAACAAAGTATTTACTATTTCTCAAAAATTTACAATTTATCAAATAAAGTATTTACTAAAACAATGGTAAAAAAAATACTGATCAAAAGGGGTGGCGATTAATCAGACCAGTATATTCTTTAAGCACTGAGTTTCTGACATTCCAACATACTTTAGTAAGAACAGTTATCAGAGTTATAAAGTAGGTATTTTATGTATATTACAAAATTTAAAGGTTAAAATAAAAGTTTAAATTAAGAATTTAAATAAATTACTCAGAAAGAAAATAGATATATACATGTAATTAATAACAAGTTTTAGGATAATTGATAAAACAATTCTAGGATGTGGGGACCACTGTGGTAGCTCAGTCAGGACGTTAAACACCATTACTCTCTCTCCTAGGATGTGGGAAGATGGAAATCTGGCAGGAATCTAAAGTTGTAAAACATTCAACAGGCTTATTCATGACTTTTGGTTATGGACAATGAAGTTATATGGCAAGGACCAAAATGTTTCTAGTAGCTATAGTCTTGATTTATAACTTCTAATAATGTGTACCTGTACATATCAAATACACAATTAATACTAAATAACATTTAATGTTAATGAGGATTCCGTGTCTGGATAAAGTATTTTTTCTGAATATATATGCCATACGGTAACACTTGAAATTATCATAAATTAAAACCACAACTGTACCAAATAGAAAATATGGGTAGGAAATGGTTATGGTACAAAATGGTCATATGGCATGGCACGAATATTGGATGGAGTTGGGTATGAAATGGTAAATTTGAGTACGAAATGACTAGTTTCAACCCAGACTCATCCACAAGCTGAACAAATCTAGTTAAAACTTTTATGCATCTGTCAAAGTAATTAATAAAATGAATGGATATACTATAAATAAAGGATGTGCAAGAACTAAGACAGGGCTACTTACATACCCAAAACACACTATCCAGTTACAAGCATTGAACTGTACTGTAATGGGAGAAAAATGGTTAAGATCTGTTATTAAAACCTATACCAAAAATTCATTCTCCTTATGTTATTTCTGCAACGTGGACTTCAACACGTCTGTTTGACAAACGTGTTTACCAAAACAAAGTCCAGATAAGGTTGGTATTTCTGTACACATAGCAGCCACATCAGTTATATCTAAAAATACAAAAAATTATCTTTTATATGTTTTACAAACCTCTGTCATTATATCCAGGGTGTGGTCCATTCGGTCCCTGCGAAACAGGACCATTTGGTCGAAAAACAGGCATCTGATTCGGATCCGCCATTTTCTTCGAGATGTCAAGTTTTATATTTGTTTACACATTAATATATACATTTTTACTAGTTTGTATTACGAACATAAAATTATATTTATTACAGAATATCTCTGAGTAAATCAAACCATCATCATATCCTTTAGATTTCTATATATTCAGTATTTTCTGTCAGGTCCATTTCATGAACCCTGCATCCGGAAGTTGAATGTAACACTCACTGTCAATCATGCGCAGACAAAATATACGTGGCAAACAAGGGGGATAATGATCCATGATTAAAGTTAATTTTGGCGGGAATTATAAATAGGGTTCGTGATTTCAATTACCAGAGAGCAAATGTGTATTTGATTCTCTGGTCTCGAGACGACGCACATGTAATAAAGTTTATCATTATTTATTTCGAAAACACTTGCCAGAGAAAAATAATGCCTCCGATATAAATCTCTGACTACTCTCAAAGTTTGTTCTTTTTTATTTTAAAATGTGCCTCCTTCCGTGCCAACTTTTAAATACAGAATGTCTTAAAAAATCACTCAAAATCTGTTAAAGTAAGTTTTACCTATGGGTTATACACACTCAAGATAATCCATTTTACCGCAACGGTTACGATTTTCCATTATCCAGCTGTTTTCCTTCAGCTGCCGGGACCCGGAGTACATCGTTCAACTTGACTGGTATTTCCAGGATCACATTTCTGTTCATAAAAGGTTTATTTAGATTGGTCAGCCTGCGGTGATAGCATTGTGCGTTGGGGCGATTCTACGGGAAGCCAAAGTATTTATACAATACAGGTCTTATTCATTCAGGTTGACCAATTCGACGGATTTACAAGTACCATATAACGGGTGAAATGAAATGGTCAAATTAGACGGATTTTTTTCCATTTTCCGAATCAAAAGTACTAAAATTAAAACTTTTGTATGAAAACTACGAAAATCAAACACTTAACGATTAGAATAGGCTGACAATCATTCGATCTTTAATATGTATTAAGTTTTTTTTTTATTAAATTAAAAAAAAAAAGAATACATTCGCGGTTTTCTCATACTTATTTTAAAAGCGTCTTTCAATGTGTCCTTTATCCTGACCCCGGACACTTAATGTGCCCCATAATACCAAAAAAATTGCAAGACAGGATCAAACTCGACCTTTAGGGATTTTTATCTAAAGTTGCTCTTTGGTAGCGATTTATCATAATTTCTTCTAGGTTAAAACTACCCGGGTTCAGCAAATATGAAATTCTACATAGATCTAAACTTTACTTACTGATTCTGATTTACCCAATCATATTCACTCTGATTTCTTGTTGTAATTCATTTTTAAAAATCCAATCTGAACAGAACAGAAACAGCTGAGAAACGTAAATAATAAAAAAAAAATTCGGGCGTCTTATTATTCTGTCAAATTTGTAAGGTTAGGAATGTCTAATAAATTATTTTATACACGAACTGAAGATTTTGAAGATTTTATACAGCTGTTATATAAACTGATAAATGATGTAAACATCCCCAACACAACTCAACTGAACTTAAACTGGACTGGGGTAGTATAGAATCTGTATGATTTTTGACTCTTTCTTGCATTAATAGTATAGCAGTGTAGAATTGTTATAATTGCTTTGAATCAAGTCGTTCATGCATTGCTAATCAGTAACCGTATGCTATTTTAGTGGGGGAGGTATGTCTAAAGTAAATATTAGTCTACTTAGGATTAATTATTACGATACTAGATTCTAACTAATGTTGCATGTAGTGATAAATGCAGTTTATTATTTAGTCAGTTATTTTTTACTCGCTCTAAAAGTTGGATACGTGTACCTGACTAGTCTTGACATTTTCAAGGAATTCCCGACATATCTTTCACTTGTACTTTCTTGTCTTGATGGTATTGGCTTTGTTGACCATGTCAAGTATACATTTGTTTTGTTTTCATTTACAAATACTAAGTTCGTAGTATTGCCAGATTGCGGTAATCCTACTAATATGGTGCTCTTGAAATTGGAAGAACCACCAACATGGAACAAGCATGACAAGGGCGATAATCCAGTAAGGAAGACAAAAATGGAACTGCAAGATGAATTCTACAATAATCCAGAATATATAGAAACAGTGAGTTGTAAATCTTAGATAAAAAGACTAATATTTAAATGGTAGAAAATTATAAAATTCAAGCAAGGTTTAGATTAACCAAATTCTCCTAGTCTCTGAAACTGATGCAGTGACGGAATCATCATGATCATGGATCCAGTCCGACCAGTAATCACTGCTTATCAGCACAAGGATTCAGACCCCCGTCCCAATCAGTCTACCCCTGCTGCTATATTATGTTGGTATACCATGGTATACCTTGTTACTGAAACAACATCGCATTTTGGACACCATCATAGCGAAAATAACATCAGAACAAGAAGTTGACATCGCTGCCTAGACAAAAAAAACCCCAAAAAAACAAAAAAACAAAAACAAAAACTCAAACTCTATTTGTTTCACTCCGAGGATAATTTGATCACTTACCGGTTGATTTTGGAGTAATTACTTGGATAGCCAAATAAAAGTGATTCAAATCTACATTAATGCAGCTAATTATTACTGACTGCGTGGGGTGCAGGACAAAACGTACCCTTGCCATAACGTACCCTACCAGAACGTACCCATTTTTGGACGAAACGTACCCACATTTTTACCAAAACGTACCCATACCAGAACGTACCCACCAAAACGTACCCGCCAAAACGTACCCACCAAAAAACTTGTATAACTTATATTGTTTGATGATTTTAAACCCAAATTATGCCAAAACGTACCCATACCAGGATTACCAAACAGCAAGTAATAATATGTTATTTACTACCATCTACTTGGCATATGCCATTCATCTTTGTTATAATTCTTAGTCATGCTTATTTTATATTTTTCTTTAATTACCAATACATATTTTTGTATTAAAAAAAAAAGATAATAAAAGGCTACAGAATAGTAACTAATGACTTTTAAAGTAAAATTGAAGAAAAAAACAATAGGCAGATTAGTCGGATATTCATTAATCTACATCATTCCTTTGTTGTGTTTTTTGTTCTTCTTCAAACACATTACCATTCTTTTCTTGTATAAGTCGTTCATTGTTTTCATTTTATAACGATATCAAAGCATTTTATACATGTGTGATTATTTACGTACTAAAGGTCACCATGGCTTCACTAACAGGATTTTTATTCTGTCGTGTGTTGGTTTTTCATTACCGTATTAATATTCCATTCAAATTTGACCCACTAACTGATTAAGTTCAAAACCTGATAAATTTTGGAATTAGAATATATCTTGTAAAATTAGAATTTAACTTGTAATCGGGGAGTAAAGCCAAAGTTTCCTTTGTATGTATAATGGTCCTTTATTGAAACAATGAAGCAAAATTTGTTGTTAAATGCTGAAAAACATTATTAAAAGACTGAGTACACAGGTCACAGGTATGAAAGTCTGAATTAGGTGGGGTTGTCCAAAGTTTAGAGACAAATTTCGCTGCTGCAAGATCCTCTGTGTTTTTTGCTGTTTCTCATATAACGGCCGGTTGATGGAATGCTTGCGGTGAGCTCGCGATATAATTTAAAATCTGGGTCATTTATTGTACGATGTAACCAGTTTTCTGATTCTGTAGCGTGTACATGTAGGTTGACTATTTGAATTGGTCGGCCAATTTATTTTGATTTTATTTCCCGTTGATTTCCCGGGAAAACAGCACGGTGGAGCGGGATTTGCGGGTGTCTATGATCTTGACAAATCCAGGTCCATTTCATTACTTTTATTCCATCTCACATAATAAAGTCATATTTACAAATTATAATTAAAGTTCAAAACGTAGATATAATTCTCTCTCATAAAATATAAAACGCGAACTACAAATTAATCGAAACGCGATTAACAAATATCATTTAATCTGAATTGAGTGTTTTCCACTTATTTTTATCACTAAATTATGCATTAAAATAAAATCCCAAATGAATAGTACGAAATATTTAACGGACAAATTTTAGTGCGTACTCTATTGATTTTAAATTTGCCGCCTGGAGTTTCAGCTAAGACCATTTTACTTATCAAGACAATAAATATTTACAATTTATTCTTTAACTTTTCTAAATTTCAACATTACATATTATTTATTAAGACATGGAAGATTTCTATCTTTTAACCTCTGTGTTTCAAAATATATCATCGAATTAAAAGGATAATTTACATGTCAGAATGTCTGTTAAATGGAACACAAAGTGTCAACTTTGACAAGTGATATATTCTAATTGTTAAAATAATATTACACCCTATACCTTATTTTGGAGAGCAAAGAAATTAATAAACACAATAGATTTATATCAATTATATAATATTAAGACACCTTTCTTTATATCACATTTAAAAAAAAAATCGCTAAAACTATAGCTAATTAGAACCTAATTTTAAACATTGAAATTAAAGTGTTTCTTTTAATATCTAATGTTTAACCACTATTTCTCTTAACAAATTCCACCTAATTTTTACACCATTACATTATTACCCCTTGACATGAAAGGATCTAAGTTATAATTAATCATTTTCAATCTTTATTTTTTAAAATAAATGATATACTTTTGTACATAGACGCAATAAGAACATACATCTAGGTAGATAAACTATGGAAATGTGTGTGGGTACGTTTTGGTAAATATATGACACATAAAGGCTATTACTCTGAGTGCTGCTTTTAATTCTTCTCTCTGTTGTTATTTTTTAATTATTACAAAAATACATCTTTTTAGAAAAAAAGGAAGATGTAAAGGAAACATTTTGTCATAAAAAAATCAAAGCTTTATTATACAAATATAAGATATATAGTGATGTTATGGTGGGTACGTTTTGGCGGGTACGTTCTGGTGGGTACGTTCTGGTGGGTACGTTCTGGTATGGGTACGTTTTGGTAAAAATGTGGGTACGTTTCGTCCAAAAATGGGTACGTTATGGTAGGGTACATATTGGCATGGGTACGTTTTGTCTATAACCCACTGTGTGACCGTTTAGAAACCACAAAAGACAAAGTTCTATGACAGATACTAAATGCCAAATGCAGATTATTTACTAGGTCAAGACCTTTCGAAACTCTAATCTACTTTTCTATATTTCTTAGGAAAATTTTTGAAATAATTCGAAAATTTTAGTTACAGACAGTTTATGCATAGTCTGGACAGTGGTGCGCCAGACAGTGATCAGATCTCCAAAAAGAAAAGAATGATCTCGTGAGAAACTGTTTCGTTCGCATTTCAATATGGCCAGAAGTATTGCGGGAAAGTTCACGTGAATTTGACACAAATTTTTCAACTCACCAGATATATATCATGTATTGTTGTGCTGGATTGATGGACTTTTTGTAATTTGATTGATTTAAGAATTATATACACGCATTGTCTTTAGTGAAAACGAAGCTTTCACTGCCTTTGGTGGCGAAAAAGTTGAGCTTTCTAGTAATAATAAATATGGATGCTTTAATACTGATAAAATCTTAATCAAAGTGTTAAAACACCCCAATTTATCTAAAATTATAACCTTGATTCTCGTTTCTATGTAAACAAAAAGGTGTAAAGGGATTTCATTTACATGATGTGAGACATTACACAAAAAAGTAAAAGCGTTTGAAGCTCAAAATGGGCAAGTATTAAGAAAGATGAATCACATTTTTTTGCCTTATGTAAATCCTAAGGTAGTTAATATTTCAGCACATGTACATCCATTTGCAAGTCATTTCAACAATATCCATCAAATACAACAATACTATTCAACAAAAGCCAACTGCAATTCCAAATATTAAACTAGGACTGTCTCTTGAGAGCCAAATAACCCCCCCCCCAAAAAAAAAATGACTTTCTGACCTTGACCTTTGACATGCACATAAATTTGGTATGCGGCACATGGTCTCGTGTTGGTTTACATGTTTTACAAGTTTGACCAAAATCCATCCATAAACATGGAAGATATGGAGCGGACACAGTATTGGGAAGGACAGCCAGACGACTGGACAGACAGAAGGGTGATTCCTTTATACCCCCCTAAACTTCATTTGCAGGGATATAAACAGGAATAGTAACATCAACAGGTGTTGATTAAAATATATGGTACATTTTTATTAGAATGTGTTTATTCACAACATGGATACAGGAATTCACTATGTCTCCTAATTGCCAATATTTTGCTGCAGAATCACACTGGCAACACTTGTCAATAATAAGGTTGCTTTCTATATATTGCAATATTGTGCTATAATACAGGGTGCTCCCTTTGGAGTCTCAGTTTTCTTGAACCAGACTATAACTGGTGACATCATGTGAATTGACATTTTGTCAAAATGCTCATAAAGTGAACAAATGCTGCTGTGTTGTATGAAAATTGTAAGATCAAATGAAATAGGACATTTTATGGTATATTAAAACCAGGAATAACAAACATGGTGGTTTTTATCAATGTGGACAAAATTTGATATATATATACATGTATATCATACCTTAAAAAAATTTTTTTGGTGATTTTTTATACCAGAAGAAAAAAATGTGCTGCTGTTGTTAAAAATAGATTGCAATGCCCGAAACATTTGACAGCGCATGCTCAGTGTTCAGAATTGGCATAAGTGATTGAAAACACCTTGTGGTCGAAATCACCTGAAGGGCCATATCCTCAAATCACCTAATTTCGTGGTTGGATAATTTAGTGGCATTTTGTTTATAAAGATTATCATTATGACATAGGAAGTACATTACTGCATAATACTGAACATGTGTATCACAACTTTACTCGGAGCACAGATTTTGACATTAATTTATTGTATTTACTAATAATTTTTTATTTATATAGGCTTCTGGTAACAAAGTTAGCAGACAGTCAGTCCTGTGTGGTAGTCAGAATATAGTAATTAATGGAAAAGTAAGAACATGCATGCATGCACACACACATGTACACACACACACACACACACATGCACACACTTTTTCTGTGAAGATTTTTGTTGAATGAAGTGTACAGTTACACTATGTCCAAAAGACTAACATATGGAAGGGGCCAGAATCTCAAATATGCAGATTTTTCTATATAAGACTTTATATGATAATAAATTTTAACTAAAAAGAGACAGAATGAATGACTTAAATAATGGCAAAGTGACCTTGTTATTTGTTGTTTGACTGAGTTGTATGCTGTATTAATAACTATGTTTCTGGTGAAGTATAAATTGTTAGCTAAATGGCAATCTATACTGTAGATCACTGTTATTTTGCGAGAAAATTATTTTCGCGTAAATTTGTGACTCATCCCATTCGTGAATTCAAATATCACACGAATATTTCCAGCACACAGATATTTCTATGTTGACATACATATGTTGTAATCGATAAGATTCCAAACGCGAATTCAAATATTCGCTAATAAGGCCAATGTGGTCGTGACGTGAAATTTTCTACTCACGAAAAATAAGTGATCTACAGTACCGGGTATCTCCTATACAGCAGCGAAATGCAATTTGGCCGAGTGTTTATAATTGGTTAAATATTTGACAAAATGCCTTTTAATATGTGTAAATACATGTTCACCCATCTTTTTTTCTTTTTTAGACTATTATAATGACAGATTGTGTCATAAGGGGAGATTTGGCAAATGTAAGAATTGGTAGACACTGTGTAATAAGTAAGAGAGCCGTTATACGTCCACCATTTAAAAAATTTAGTAAAGGGTAAGTAAAGACAGATTTGTCAATGTCAAATGCATGGTTTTGACTTCAGGCTATCTGTATTTGAATTTTGTGATTCATAAAGATTACTAAAAAAACAACAAGCAAACAAAAAAGTTATTCACAAAAATGACCTTGAAATATTCATCATTAACAGTAATTGACTTCAATAATTAAAATCTTAATAATGAATATCAACAGTTAGACCCATTGCTCGGGAATTGTTTTTTTTTTCTGTGATGTCGGCAACATTCTGTAAGTCCTCATTGTTGACCTCTAATGACCTAAGCGGCTATTATTTGGGTTACATCGACAATGTGTCGAAACATTTGTATTTGCAATACAAACAGTTGGTATTTAAATGAAAAATAGGTAATTGTCGATTTAAATATGTTTTCAGTAAAATGTGTAATCGACGAGAGCGCAAAATTATGATGCAAGCGTCCTGCAGACAACTGTCTGTCTTGTGACTTACCGAGATATTCTCTCAGTAAAATTCAAACAAATTAAAACACCATTTATTACATAGGTATTTTAATTTTTTCTTGTAACTTGCCGAATACTGGTACCCCCTTCTTAAATGTTTGGGTTTTTTGGCTAAAAGTTGCGGTAATATAAAGACGTATTATATGTCTCAGTCTAGAATTGATTACGCTAAAATTAAACTGCGCTAATATGTTTACCAATTGATCAATGGCTAAAATAAGTATGCGCCAATATAAAGCTGTTTACAGTATACAGATGTTTTAGCTGATTATAAATAATATATTGTAGCTAGACTTTAAATATGTTATGTATAGCATACTTATATAATAATTATCATAATTAATTTGCAAAAATACTTCTATATTATTGGCCCTTACTGCTGAAAATTTTGATATTCTCTTTTATTAATGTCATTGACCATTGAACCTCTGCATAAGATATGTACTCTGCCTCAGGTGAGCGTTAAGGCCCATGGGCCTATTGTTTAAGACTTCAAAGTTAAATATGTCCTTCCTGGACATCCCTCTCTCCCGCTATAACTTGCGTTGTATTACATATCTACATTTGTCCTTTTTCAAATTGCTCATAATCATTAATAATAATTGATAAGGATAATATCTGGTAGTATGCATAATGCAGTTGATTTCAGCAATCTTTTTTCTTTAAAAATCACTTTTTAATTTTTAATTTCAAAATTTTGGGATTTTCCCCCCAAATTAAGCATGCTACCTTTATTTTAAAAATTAAAGAAGCAATATGAGTGTCCATTCAGATACTGTGTTCACTAAAAAATTAGTCTTTTGCAAGCTGACCATTTTAAACATTGATAAATATGATTTGTACCTGTTAAAAGTTCTGTAAATAATATACATGCACATTTTTTATTTTATATACTCATCTAAATGATATATATTGTTTATTTTACGTACTTTCAGAGTAGCATTTTTCCCTCTACACATAGGAGACCATGTATTTGTAGAAGAAGATTCCATTGTTAATGCGGCCCAAGTTGGTTCATTTGTACATATTGGAAAAAATTGTGTAATCGTAAGTATTGAACTAGTACTGAGATTGAGAGAGGGATGCTATACAGTTAAAAAAAGGGATGCTAGAGATATGCTATAGAGTTAGGGAAAGAGCTGCTGTAGAGTTAGAAAGAGACCTGCTATAGAGTTAGAAAGAGACCTGCTAAGTTAGAAAGAGACCTGCTGTAGAGTTAGAAAGAAACCTGCTAAGTTAGAAAGAGACCTGCTGTAGAGTTAGAAAGAAACCTGCTAAGTTAGAAAGAGACCTGCTGTAGAGTTAGAAAGAAACCTGCTATAAAGTTTTAAATAACCCATAAAGTTGTTAAATTGTTTCAAAAACAAATTTCCTAATTTGTTATGGAAAATGCATGGTGGCTACAATATAGAGAAATGACATTGATTGTAAATATGTTATGATTTAACAGGGTAGACGGTGTGTACTAAAGGATTGTTGTGCTATAGCTGATAACACAGTCTTGCCACCAGAGACAGTTGTACCACCTTTTACTGTCTTCTCAGGTTCACCAGGTAAGTCATCTCACCTGTACAGATTTAAGTAGTCTGGTTAATTAATTTACCTCATCTTCTCGGAATATTAGTCAATGGCTATTGCAATTACTGTATTTCCATAAATTTAGTGCACATGGAGAATGCAAAAAAACAAAAAAATTATCAATACAAAATATACTGACCTAATAGGGAAAATATTTTTCATTCATGAAAAAAATGAACTTAATTCTGTACATAGAGCAAATTTTAAACTTTTTAACAAAACAACAAATATGACTTTGTCAAAATTATCCCTTCTGTACCTTCTTACTCGGAACAACTATAAACGTTATGTCATAATTAGAATATTCATGATGATCACACCTGGAAAAAACTGAGCAACAATGACCTACTTGACCCTAAATGCCCTGATGTAAATTTGAATGAGGCTCAATTGGTGTATAAACAAATTTCCAAAATTTTCGCCAAATTCTCTATGTACAGGAGAACTGAACAATAATGTTAATAATTAAACATATAATTAGGTTAGGTCAGTGCATTTTAAATGCATTTTATTGATAGTTTTATGGAAACATTTTCAATAAAAAGAAATAAAGAATAAAAACCATGTGCACTCAATTTTTGGAAATACAGTAGATCAGTACCTGTATCATTGTGCATTTAGTTTTGATTTTGCTATCAGAAGATAGTGTGGAGGAGGGATGTAGCAGATTGATTTAAACATTTACAGCCCTTAGAGGCTTAATTTAGGGGTTTGTCTAATCAGATTACATGTTTAACATGTAATTTTTAAATTTCGAATGATAATTTCTGTGTATCAATCAAGATAAACCAGGTACACGTTTGTGAGCTTAGTTTGTTAAAGTTCAGTGATGGCACATTGTCTAAAAATTAACTTGCCTTCAAACTAAGACTCTTATAAGTTGTCTTATTGAAATTTTAATTATAAGCATTGAATTAAATTTTTATTTTGGTTATTTAGAACTAATCTTAATGGATGCTGTACACATCTGTGCTTTTACCCATACTTTTGTGTAAATTGCTTTGCAAATTACACAATGTGCACAAATTGCTTTGCAAATTACACAATGTGCACAAATTGCTTTGCAAATTACACAATGTGCACAAATTGCTTTGCAAATTACACAATGTGCACAAATTGCTTTGCAAATTACACAATGTGCACAAATTGCTTTGCAAATTACACAATGTGCACAAATTGCTTTGCAAATTACACAATGTGCACAAATTGCTTTGCAAATTACACAATGTGCACAAATTGCTTTGCAAATTACACAATGTGCACAAATTGCTTTGCAAATTACACAATGTGCACAAATTGCTTTGCAAATTACACAATGTGCACAAATTGCTTTGCAAATTACACAGTGTGCACAAATTACTTTGCAAATTACACAGTGTGCACAATGTCCATGAAGGTTATTTATCAATGAACCAAATGGAAATCATGTGCATTGCTTAAATACAGTGTATCCTGTAACAGATATATAAACAAACAACATTGACCTGTCCACTTGACCTTTAATTTAAATATTTATTATAGAGTACATTTAGGTATAAGAAACAAACATTTGTTTTATTACATGTAACATAGTAAACATGTGCAGTGTGTATATATTAACTGTGAATCTTAACACTACCCGTGTGTTGTTTTCTTATGTATAGATCTTGTTGACAAGCCAGATGTATAATTTTTTTTACATTTGTTCAGGTCGATTTACCAGTGAACTACCAGAGTGTACACAGGACATGATGATAGATGTTACTATGAATTATTATCAACATTTTAAACCAATAGGAAAAGGGAAAGAAAAACACAAATGAAACTTAAGGTAATATAACACATTACCACTGGTTATTATTTGGCTTAGAGTTGAGTTGAGAAATGGTGTTTAATGTCCAAGTTAAGAATATTTCACTTATATCGAGATGTTGCCGGCTATAGGCAAAGGTGCGTTGCGCTTATGGCATTATACAGCAGGATTTTTTATTGTGCCTACTGTGACACAGGACCTTGTTTATTTTAGGTTCTTATCCAAAAGAATTGTGACTTTTATTTCATAATGCAGAGTGCTTGGAGAAAGAACAGTCACTACCCACTTTTAAGTGTTTGGTCAGACCCGGTCGGGGTTGGAATCCACGACCTCCCACTTACGGACTTACAGAGTCAGCACTCTTCCAACTGAGCCACCCCAGTGTTATATATTTGGCTAAGACGTGTAAATGATATAAAAATTGTTCTTAAACGACTTATTTTGTGTCATGTAGTTACAATTACAGTTACATCTTGTAAAAGATTAAACTAAAGTCAAACCCACAATTTTAGAGTTTTTGTTAAATAACATCAGATAATAACATGTCATTAGATAATACGTAATGAAACACTGGCATTGATTTGGATCATATAACCTGTATGAAATGCTGAAAAATTTGTGTCAAACCAATTTTTTTTTCTCTCTTCAGGAATACAAACACAATTTCATATGTTGCCACATTCTAGTGTCTGTAATGTTAAGTTTTGATGGGCATTGAATTGTTATTTATAACAAAAACTATTTAGATATGATATTGTGATTTGTTCCTATACTAAGGAAACTAACAAAATTAATGTTAATTTAATTAACAGTATTTCATGTCAGTCTACATTATTTCACTGAAATCATCACCTTAAAATCATAAGGAAATGTTGAAGAAATCGATTGATATAAATAAAAATCCATTGAAGTTTTCAGCTTAAAATCATAAGGAAATGTTGCAGAAATTGATTGGTAGAAATAAAAATTTATTAAAGTTGTCAGCTTGTTATTAAACTGATGGTGTAATGTATGTTTCACTTTTCTTTTATTTTAGGTCCTTTAGCCTACTTTTAACCTTCAAATTGTTTGGTAATTGGAAAGAAGTGCTATCAATAGCTTTTATGGGATATGGCTGCCTTTATAAATTATGTTCAGTTTAACATCATTTACATCATTGTGCTCTTCCATCTTGAGGACGGATGTTTACTACATCATAAATAATGTGTTACCATAATGCCATATTCTGCTCTGTTTACATCATCTGAGGCAGTAATCTACCTCTGAAGTCACTCACAATGGGAGGTCTTTGCTTTACATATTCTACAAAGGTTGTCTTTAGCTTGCAATAGATCACAATTTTAGTCTCACCTGAAACACATTCTTAATAGAGTGTTTTAGTGTAAAATATTGCAATGTGGAAGATGAAGTTATCTATGAAAAAAACTCCTAGCTGTGCAGGGGTTGGAACCATTGAGTTCAAAATTCTGAGTGTTTTCTTAGAGATGAGAGTTAGATTGAATATTTAAAATTTCATCATAAAAATAATGCATACACAAACATATTTGAAAAAGGTAACAATCTATAAGCTTATAAACATATTTTCACATGAAGCTAGTTATAGTTTTACATGTATATTTAAATACATGTGTGTCATAAAGAATGGAACAATCTAGAGGATTAGTGACGAATTCATTTGGAACATCCTCTGGATGTGAAATGATAAAGGCGACAACTTTCCCCTTTTTAGCAGCATATTATGGCATCTTGGGGAAGAAGGTGAAGCCGCCTATAGATTTTACTAAAACTTTCTGAGATTATGGAGTCTAATGCGATCTAGCTATCTAACTATCTTAGTTTTTTGGTAAATTATGGATCATACTTATTTTTTGGGTCAAAAATGCAAAAAATGGATTTTTCAGAAAACAATTACGTTTAACGCACTCCTGTTCAATAACCGTTCATTGTACAAAAAAGTCCGTTTTGAATTCGTACCCATAATAAAGTAACAAATTCTTTACCAAATTATTGGTAGGTTTGGCACTTATCTGTTAGGTCTGTGTTAAACTTTTTAGTGGCAAGTTCTGCGGTTGAGCTCTACTAATAGAAATCCTCTAGATTGTTCCATTCTTTCCGCGAAACTCCTATAGGTGTCGCAACACTAGTACAATATGTACATTGTTTAGTGAAAGTGTTTGTTCATTTTTGTAGCTATAGATAATTTATTAACATATGCAAGTTATATTCATACATTTAATACTGGAAATCATTAGCTTAACTGGCTGCAAGATAAATGAGCTTGTTGTATGGTGAAGTGTGTCTGTGTAAATTTTGATATTCTTCTCTAAAACTGCAATTGTTGGTTATTAACTAACTACACTAAAAATGTAACTGAATATTTATGTGTACAAAAGCATGTGTATAGCAGGTCAATTTTACTGATGTTAAGTATGAAGGTGTAAAACAATAATTATACTGGTATATATGCTGATAATAGACATTCACTAATTACATGTAATTGACTGAGCAGGTGCTTTCCCTTCCAGGGCACATGGCCTCACCTCCAATATGGAAGTTCACATATTTCACTTTTTTGCCAGTTTTCAAAGTTTTTGCTTTGCTTTTGGGATTGTGATTTGGACATGGAAAGATATGTTTGTGTTTTATTATTGCATAAAACAGATATACTTGTAAAAAGACATAAAACTCTTTAAACCAAGTAGAAAAATTGATAAAAATATCTTAATTTTGATCAAGAAAAGATGCCAAACTGAAAATATTGTTTAATGAGTGATATTTACTGTCTGTTAATGGTTATTCTGACTGAACTACAACACTTAAACCTATACGGTAGACAATGATACTTAAACTTGTGAAAACTTAAAGTTATCAAAAATGTCTACCAAAAAAAGAATTACAAAATTCTCCTGGTGAATAGAGTATTTGACATTTTGCATTTGTTGTTTTGCAGTTGCTAAAACAATATTTGGTGAATATCATTAAGGTAACTTTTTCACTCCTCTAATTTACACAACAGATTCATGAATTGCATGTCTTAGCTGAAAATGTGATCATTATATTAATACATCTAATTAAAACTGGTGATTTTACTAGTGATTACACGGCATCTATAAATTCTATATCTCGTGCTGTCTTTATCCCTGAACCAAACAGTGAAGTAATTAAAAAGTGAAATATACATGTTCAAATTTCTTAAAGAAACCATGTTACATGATTTAGATTTCTGACACAGGAAAGAATTAAAATTGATTCTTACCTGTGATCTATATTTCTTGGGACCAAAATGTGTGCCAGGATTATCTAGGTTAACAAACAAAGTGATTAAAAGTATAAAAATTGTTTCATATTCTGCTTTAGTACTTATTACATAATTAAATTGGATGTACTTGTACATGCACTTGTTGCAATACTTCTGCCTATAATACATTTTATCACATACCCATTGAATCTTACTATAGCGATACATTACATTTTCTTGCCATGTGATACAAAGGTCCGTATCGCACATGTGCAAAACAATATTCCATATCACCATAGTAGACGGAACTACTTTTAGGGGAATTCCTTTTCCGACAACAATAATATGACGTCATTCATTGTAAACATATGTCACGTCATGTTAAGTTGGGAGAATTTTCCGAGTTGTTAGAATCGCGGACGATGTTAAATAATTTTGTAAAATCCATGTTTGTTTTTTAATTTTTTTCCCAGTGTTTACGATGGTATTAGTAAAATGTTAACCAATGATGTTAAAACGAAGAGTTATCTGTTGTTTTTAATTCATTTTTTGAAACAGATCAAAAATCAATATAAAATAGTTGGTTGTGAATTCATTGACAGATTAAGCCAAAGAAAGCTTTTCATTTAGTTCTGCGATTAGCTATGTCAGAAAACCAGGTATGTGTGGTTTTGTGTATGTATTTATCTATGATGATCAACATGTTGCTGTAGTTAGTATTTCTACAGAATGATTACAAAGACATTTTGGTATTTAGAAAAATATAACATTCCTGCATCGTCAGTGTGGCTTACAAAATTGCCTAAAATTTGAAGTTTGAATCATGACATGCAGATGATTATGGCATTACCATTGTATTTATTATATTTCGGTGACCAAGTGCAATAAACTTTATTTATCACTTTTAGTGTTGTTATTTATTTTTCATTTTATTAAGATTTACCTTATTAAATTAGGATTGAACCCATAGATTCATTAGGCTGATATTTACTCTAGTTACTAGAGCATGGTATGTTTGGAGTGGTTTTTTTACACCCCAGTCAAGATTTTTTTACTTGTATAAAGGCAGTCAGTTTGGAGGAAGAAACTGAAGTGACCAAGGAAAACTATCAATCTTAAGCAAGTAAACTGACACCCTTTCTCACACTAGGACCTACCTAATTGAGATTTGAACCTAGGCGATGAGAGGCACTTGATACATAAGCTCATAAATACCACTTGGCCACTGAGAACCCTGCTTGGAATGGTAGTAATATTGAGCGATGTATAATATTGGTTGTCTCTATATGTTAATTGTTTTGTTTTGTAGTGTTGGTAGCTCTTGTGATTTAAATATACATGTTACCATATTCAGTCATTTCCATGTACATGCCAATCAGCAGTACATTTCATTCACTCATTCCATTTTCATGTTATTTAGCTATTTTCATGTACATGTTCATGTGTTTCAGTGTTCATATTGTTCAACCATTTCCATATATCTGCATATCTTCCTAACAATAACAAGACAGTGTGCCTATTAACCATGCACTCTTTGAATAATACATGCAAAGGGCGATCAACAATAATATTTTCAAATGCTGAATTTTAAAAATGATTAAATACTAGTTTAAATTTTGGCAACCTTCATGTACATGCAAGTTGTTTGGTTTCATATAACACTGACTATGCCCATGCCTTTTAATGATTTCCATGTATATGTTATTCAGCTGTTTCCATTTACACATTATTTACATGTACATGCACACACTGTTAATCTATTTCCATGTACATGTTATTCAGCTGTTTCCATTTACACTACTACTAGTATCGGGTTATGCCCATGTACATGCTATTCTATATGTATAATTTGCCATTTCAGCATACACACTACAGGGTTTGACTATATTAACCTCATAACTAGTTTTACAGGTTACAATGTATGATGTGTTGGCTTTTATAGACAATACTGATTGTATAACAGTCACAGCTTGGTTTCACTGACAAGATTAAAAAATCTGTTGAATGAATAAAAAATAAAACTTTGTATAAAAATACTTTAATCTCTTTAAAGCCAGAATATAAAATTACATAATATACTTTTACAGCAGTATAATAAAATATCTATAATAAAGTAACATAATTTCTTTATATACTTTTAAAAAGTAATAACATACTCATTAAACGTCAACATTTGTAGATGTGTTACAGATGAAATTGTTTGTTGAAGAAACCTATTTCAAAATGATATTCATGACACAAAATCAAATATTAAAATGTGTAATTTGTCAGCCTCTGATAATACATGTAGTTTTGTTTGATGAGATGGACAATCCTCCTGTTTAGTAATTATTATTCTCTTGGTGGATATTTGTGGAGAACACATAAAAGCATTAGTAGATTTGAACAACATGATGTCATTGTTAACTAATTTTTCTTCGGGTGGTATACTGATTTTTAATTGATTTCATTCAAATTTTGCGGTCTTGTAAAAACAGGATAAAACAAATAGCTTTAGAATTTATAAATGAATATTGTCCAGCTTTATAATAATAATATTTGTGCTGATAGCATGAATATGCAAGACTGTTGATTTTTTATTTACTCGACTCTGTGCCAAAAATTGTCCTAATTGACAAGATCCAAAACAAAACTTATAATGGTTCATTTAACATGCTTTACAGTTACAAATACAAATTACTAATACAAATTTGTTTTAAGGGGATATGCTGCAGTGTACCCATTTCAGCATCATTATATGAGTAAATCTACCTTAAAATCAAAGATGTATGTTAAGAGTACACAAGACTTTAGAATAAATTTCAGTATTGAACAAATTATTTCATTTATAACACATTAAACTGAATTCATTTGTATAACAATAAACATGTAATTTTTATGGCAACAAAGAAACTGTCAAGGATGTAAATTATTTGAACACAATCATACAGCAAGTAAATTTTTTTGCCTTCTGCAGAGAAAGAGAGAGAAAAAAGAATACAAATTATATATCAGGAATTAAAACGTATATTTTAAGTACCATGTTGTAAATCAGTCAATTTCAATTGACTCTGAGCTATATACTGTAAATCACCTTTTTTTTGTGAGCACTTTATTTTCGCGATATTCACGATCTGTTTAAGAATCGCCAACATAAAGTGCACCAAAATGAAAATTCATGAATTGTGTAAAGGCCAAGTAACTAGATGAACATCATATTAACATTTAAATCAGTTGCTATAAGAAAAACCTTTAATTTTGGGGTTCCACATGGCATATCGCGAATATTTCATGTCGCAAAATTGTTTTCATCACGGGATCGCAAAAAAAAAAGGTGCTGCGAAATTAAAGTGATTTACAGTAATCATATATAAGCCTGAAGCTTCGGGACGAGCTTTATATTAATTCTCTCTCCTTAAGAATGTTATTCCCGATTAAATCACTTGGATTATTTTGTCATTGGCGGTGGCCCATTAACTGAAAAAACCTTGCAAGACTTGTGACTATTCTGAAAGTCCATAAAAAATATGATAAATTATGAAATAGCCCATTTTTGAAAACCAAATCAAGAATGATGGAGATCAAACATGTTTGTCTAAACAGCTAACCACATAATGGTACATTTAAATGGTTGAATGACACTAAACTCCAATGTCAAGATTATTACTATATCAAGCAAACATTCCTGATATGGTGAATAAAATGGAGTACCCAGAAGCTTTATTGCTTTGAGGTCAAACATGGGTGACAAGAATTGGGTGAAAAGCAGAGTTAGATTAATCTACGGAATGACGCTCTATGAACCAGGCAGTCAGCCCAAAAGTAGCATATTGCTCTCAGCTGACTGTGGTTAAATACTGGTACCATGGGTATCATAGTTTTCATTATCATTAGGCCCTCTGGTTAGGTTTTCAGATTTCCTACAAATTATAGTAAATAAAATTGGGCACATTCTGCACTCAATTTATCAATAAAATCAAGTGGTTAAAAATTAGTCATATTGGGTTTAAAAATTTGACCCTAGGATTGCGTAACAAATTTACATGATTTAATTATATATTATAAAATTAACAAAAGTTAGTTTTATCATTAATATGTATGTAGCTTTTTACCATTAATATTATACATATTTCTTTTGATTATTATTATATCACACAAAATTAACTACACAAACATCAAAATTACATAACCAGACAAATACTTATCCAATACATGGCAGAGTAGGTAAAGCAGTATGATCATGATGCAAGGGTCATGGGTTTGAGCCCCAGCTGAGCAATAAGCTATGTTCTTGAGGAAGACATTTAATTTTACATTGCTATAGTCTAATCAGCTCATAAAGGCATAACAAGAATGCTGTTGGTTAACCTGGAGCTAGGAGTTGTGCTTGTTCACTCTATGTGACTGAAATCATAATAAACACTATCTTGAGTGTATACCGCGCCTTGGACAGACATCTAATACTTGTACTGCATACTTATAGCATCTAGTTTGTTCAGTAAATATCAAATAATAATTTGTCCCAGTCTTAAAACTTGTTTTATTTTCATCTCATTGGTCTAAATGAATGCATTAAAGAGTTTTTTTCTTGATATTTACTTTTTTGAAATATATTAAAATTTAGGGATGAATTTTAATGTTAAAAACATTATTTTACTTTGAAAATGACTGGCAAAAGGAACAGTATTTGTTTAGCTATATACTGATGGCTGAGTAAAAATATCAATGTTAATTAAAAAAACATATGTGTTATATATATTTATTACTTCTTGGGAATCTATAGTTCATTGTTGAAAAGACTAACCAGTACATTCTAATCATGAATTTATACTAAAGGAGTAACAATAGGGGACATATTTTAAACTTTACACCATTCAATAGAAAAATAGAAAGATTAAACTATTATGGAATTTTAAAATTTGTTAATTTCTATAATGTATTACAAAAATGCAAATTTATATATGATAGCACTTTGTGAGCACATATTTTTAAAAGCAAAGATATCTATATAATTAAAATACAAATTCCATCAACACATATATAGTCCCGTTCATTTAAAGGTATCAAATGTTGTATAAAGTGATATTCAATAGAACTCATGGTCAGTATGTGAAACCTTTTGTACTTTCTAAACTGTCTAAAATGTTATCTATATATCTTGTCTATCTACTAAAGTTGGTCTTACTGAATGTAGTGAACATGAAATGGCGATATTTAATTTAGTACATCTTTTATTAACAGCTGTGCTTTGATTGAAATTTGCACCTTCATATTGCCCCAAATCCTCAACTATCTAGAGCCATCTATTATTACTCACACAAATCTACATTCTACATACATCTTCATTTCAAAAATTGTGGAATAGTTCATCAAAAATTTTAATTTATTTAAAAATCTACAAATCAAAAGTGTGAATATATATTTGTAAATATTAAATTTAAAAATACATTATAATACAATTGTACAAGTTAATTAAAATAATAAATTCAAAACAGTGGTTCAAATATCCATGAACAAAAATGCACTTCTAAAGCACAATATAGTCGGAGACCTCTGCATTTGTTCAAAAATTTACTAGGTCTTTTAAATTTTTTAAATTTAGCAAGAAAAATTCATATACTTGATATTACAGAAATAGATTTGAAAAAAAAATTCTAACAACTATCCAACACAATTTTGATTAAATGCTCATGTATCAATCATTTAAAATCAAATACAATAACTACAATATAAGTCTAATTTGTGAGTTAATATTGTGTTTGGATGTGGAAAAGGAGACACATACCAGGAGGTATGCTGGAAAATCTCAATAATAATATTTTCACTGTATACCGGTATATCAACATTTTAATGCTGGTCAATATATATTTATATACTGGTTTACATTTTACAGTTATAAACCTATTCTATTACCGTATATAGCAATTAAAATCCATATATCAAAATAATACAATATACTGTATAACGAGAAATATTCATGATGTATTAATATTTACTATTTTACTGTGAACTCTTCACTGTATAAATAAGTACACTGTTTAAATTTTTACATGTTGAAAATACAAATAGGCTTACCTACCATGAAAGTTAGTACATCATTCGACACGTTATAAATGTTAAACCACAAAAGTTTCTACCCTCGAATATTGCTCATTATACAGTAGTACATAAAAATAATTATAATGCATACATTTGATTATTAAAATCTGTCCAAAATAATTTAACAGATATTGCTTAATAGGCAAATAGTGGGGGAGTGCAATCAACTGAGGTAAAAATGACAGTACAGATTACTTTGTGATTATTTTAAAATGTTCAAATAACCCTAATAGAAAAATTGACTCAGTAAACACTCTGCCACAGCATTTTGGCAAAGTGTTAACAGTCTATGGGTAAACAAAGTGACAACACAATCAACTGAGGTAAAACGATATGATAGCTCACTTTGTGATTATATACAAATAACTCTATAATTAAAAAAAAATACTCAGCTAATGTACTTGGATGGACTTATCACAAAACAATATAATTTGAGTTATTGCCACTGTTTAAATATGTAAATTATAAAATAAAGGAGAATTTTTTTTTTTAAATTTTCAGCATTTTCTGAAAACAAGACAATACAGGAGCATAACCCTTTGGGTTCAACCAAGTATAATGTACATGTATGTTTATTTTTCTTTCTTCTGTATTAATCACTTCTGCTTTCAGATATAACGAGACAATTCTTTATACCCCACCATGTTATGCTATTTGTATTTCTTAGTCTTTATATAGCAATATTATCTGTTTTGTATTTATAATCACATAATTTGATAGTCTTCTAAAAATGTTTTTTCCCTGAAATAGTATTTGTATGTAACATAAACATTTTTCACAACCAGTAGAAATGATGGTTCTACATAACGTTAGTATGGTAAATCCTATCTCAATAATTACATTCTAAAATATCTTACAACTTAAATTTTTACAATTCATAAATTCTCTATGTTTGCTTCAAGTAACACTTACCATTAAACTATAACAAAAAGTATAAATGCGATGATAAACACTGGAACTGTCCATTACTGATACAAGTTGATTGGGTTATTGTATTTGCTCATTTATTGCTAGATATACAGTGAGATTCAAAGGGTAGAGGACTTAGACTTAGACTTTTAGTTTACAAGATGTTGGAAGTTTAATTCAAATTAATGGTTACGAAAATCTGTTGAGACTAAGTAAACCTTAGTTTTTGAAAAAAAGAATGATTCAGAAGGTGAATCAATCACATTAATAAGTCAGTCTTTAACATTAACAAAACCAAGATCGAAATAAAGTGTCTATTAAAGTAAAAATTAATTAAATTTTCACCGAGAATATTCTGATTTAAAGTACTGGTATGTAAAAAAAGTTCCCAATCTTAAGTCAATAAACCTTTCTTCAAAGAAAACAGTATCCTAAAAAGTGTAGTATGAGATTAAAATGTAATGCAAGAGTTAAGATGTTGACTTCCATCTGAATTCACTATGATCCTCATCTATTCCTGTTGGACGGCCTGGATTTTTGCTGTAAGGATTGTAATTAGCATCATCACCACTGAAGTCATCCATTACAAATGATCGGTTCATTTGAAGTGGGAACATCGCATTTGAACGATTATCGTATAATGGATTACGATAAAAATCATCATCAATGTCATACACCGGTCTCTTCTTATCCTTGTAATGTGTGTCTCTTGGTGTTCTGAAATGACAGTAAAACAACACCATTTTATACTGAGTAAATTGATTAAAAGCAGCAAAGTTTGGTATTTGGATCAGTTTACTATGATTGTTGATATTAAGAAGCCATAGAAAATCAAAGTACTGAAGGTACTGAAGCATCAGCTAAACTGAGCAATTTGATAAAAAAAATGTGCACTTGAAACTGAGATTTGTCTAATGAATCAGTAACAAATGAAAATCATGCAAATAATAGATACTGTGATCGGGAAGCTTCTAACAACAAGTCTGCTTTTTATGCAAGTTGTTAGGTTCTAACGTATAAATATGTTGCAATGGTCAAAATGGACATGACACGCAATGTTTATCAATTGAGTAAACTAAGTAATTCGCATAAATATAAATTTTCAATTTTTCAAAAACCAAGAGAGGCTACTAAAGACCCGACCCCAAATCTGAGTGAAATATCTCAAGCGTAACGGAAAAAAGTCCAGAGAAACCATCATTTTGATAAAATTCACAAAGTAAAAGGGGCATAACTCCACTAAAACGCAGTTGACTGGAAGAAAACCCAAACTGGATCTATAATCACCACCATCATCATCATCATCATTATCACTCCTCATATCACATTTTGATCATCAACATGAAGATATCATCATCATCATCATCATAGTCGTCATTAGCAGCAGCAGTAGAACCCATGCCATGACAATCACCACCACCATTATATTAATCATTTTCAGAAATCCTCATGTTACATCATTAATATGGTCACATCATCATCATAGCTCTTCGTGTCACATAATCATCATCATTATCAGCAGCAGCAGTACTGAATGTCATCATCATGTCACATCATCAGCATGAACACATTGGCTTTGTTATTATCATCATCATCGTGAATTATTATTATCATCGACAGCAGCAGAACTGAATGTCATCACCACCATCTTCATCATCATCATCATCATCATACTATGGGCAGTGCTCAGCAGTACTGAATTTCATCATTGCCACCATCATCATCATCACCATCTTCATCATCATCATCATCATCATCATCATACTATGGGCAGTGCTCAGCAGTACTGAATGTCATCATTGCCACCATCATCATCATCGGTAGCAACAGAACTCATGTCACCATCATAATCATCATCATAGTTCGTCAAGTCACATCATCACTCATAGCACCATCATCACTCATAGCAGCAGAGCTTATTTTCATCACCACCATCACTATCATCTTCTTTATCACGATAATCATTATCATCATCGGCATCAACAGAACTCATGTCATCACCATCATCAACATCATTATCATATCTCCTCGTGTTGATTGAAAATTAATTGATTATTATTTAGACAACTAAAATGTTACAATAAAATTACTTTGAATTTAAGAGAAACTGTAAGAGGAGTTGAGTTCACAAAGTAGGTACCCCCATTCTAATACTTGCTAAAAAGTGACTAAGTTTCAAAGTCTTGAAAAATGGGGAAAAAATCTTGAAATATTTCCATAAAGTCAGGTGCACATCCTCAATATATATATAAACATTCTGTGAAGTTTCAAGGTTTTTGGTTGAAAACTGTAAGGAAGTTGAGTTCACAAAGTAGGTACCCCCATCCAAATACTTGCTAAAAAGTGACTAAGTTTTAAAGTCTGGAAAAATGGGGAAAAAAATCTTGAAATATTTCCATAAAGTCAGGTCACATCCTCAATATATATATTAACATTCTGTGAAGTTTCAAGGTTTTTGGTTGAAATCTGTAAGAGGAGTTGAGTTCACAAAGTAGGTACCCCCATTCAAATGCTTGCTAAAAAGTGACTAAGTTTCAAAGTCTTGAAAAATGGGGAAAAAATCTTGAAATATTTCCATAAAGTCAGGTGCACATCCTCAATATATATAGAAACATTCTGTGAAGTTTAAAAGTTTTTGGTTGAAAACTGTAAGAGGAGTTGAGTTCACAAGATTGGTACCATATTTTCCCCGCCCTTAGTTTCTGTTCTACTTCACCAACGGTGCTCTAGAAATCGGAAGAACTTAAGAAAGCACAATACTTGTTTTGTTTCAGTTTTCCTCCATGTCCAGTGGCCACATTTTATGTGAAATAAAGTAATATGGTTTCATTAAAGGAAATTAAAGGATGTAAAAACCATGGATTAAACTACTGACAACAACTTTAATCGGATATCCACTGTAAAACGATCTAATAAGGACTTGTAACAAGGTAAATAAATTTTATCTGAAAATTTTAAAACATCGTTTTTTTCAGTTTTGTTAAGATTTTGATTTCAAGTTGTTCCTTCTTGCGATTTATTTTGTTGTTTCAAAATAAACAACTGGAAAGGGTATTTAAATGAACATTGATGATGAAATTGTCTGTCTTCGGAGACATATGGTGAGAAGTGGAGTGTGTGCGGAAGATCGGAAGTATGTAGCAGAGATTCGAGAATAAAGCATGTCGTTTTTATATTAAACTGATAACTGAAAAGGACAGGGTGTCATGATCATTTTAAAAGGGGCAAGGGTGTACTGGACTAAAAAGGTCAGTCACTACGCTATGTGAATACATTTAAGCAGGGGCATCGGGTGCCAAATGCCATGCCCCCAAACACATGGCTAATTTGCATACGAACTACGGTATCGATATCCTACACAACTTCACGAGTCACAAACGATTTATCAACATAGCCAATAACTTGTAAATAAACTTCTTATTTCAGTTTCGTATCACATTTTTGGGAATAATCTTTGATTTCTACTTTTTTGTTATGCATAATTTCGCTACCGGCAAACTGACAGGAATGAATTTTAATACCCAATGAAAGCGGGAAAATCCTCGTGACGTTATGATGAATATTAATGAACCAGGTCGGGATATCCCAAACACGAAATATTATTGACAATCAATTTTTAAAAAAAATATATAATTTAATTATCATCAAATGTGATCCACGTTTGGAGTTATTTAACTTAAAAACTGTTTAATGAGCATACTTTGTGTTTATTTATCTATGTCACTTTGCGTAAATTAAAAAAATCCAATATGGCGGCAACTGTAAAACAACCACATGTACAGCACTGTAGGTCAAAAAGAAGAACGTCGGCGCGAACTGACAAGATCGTCATTTTTGTTGGGCTTTCCGAGGGGCGTATACTTCATGGATTTTAATGGTTTTTATACAAAAGTGAAGAATTAAAATATATATCCAGCAAAAACAATTACGGACTAATACGCGTATGAATACATTTCAGATCGGCACATGTGTACATGATGAAAACATTGTTTTTGTAACTTTCCGGGAGACCCAATCACTCAGATAGAGTTTATACATACCTGGGATACCGTATATGGAAATTCCCGTAATTTCAGTCGAAACGAAGGATTTGATTGGCTGTCAAGGTGAAATGAGAGCGGCGCTAAATACGAAAAAATTCAACGATCGCTATAAAGCATTCAGCATGGCTGATGCTTTAAAAATACAAGCAGTTATTTTATTTTATCTTATTCTAAATAAATTAAGAAATTCAGAAAAGGAATAAAGAAATCTAAGAAATTCAGAGAATAAATAGTTTTTGCAACTTATTGTACATTGAATTAAGGAGACTGATTAAGGTCCTTACTAACTGTATTCACTGCATAAGCTTTTTAAAAGATTTACCTGAAGTAAACACAAATTCCTACAATCAATAAAATGATTAACAACAGAGCTGCTCCACCACCAACAGCGCCACCTATAATTGCCTCAGTATTACTAACTGGTTCTGAAAAGAAAACAAATTAAAAAACAACTCATTGTAGTTCGTTTCACACAAAAACAAAACATATACCAATAGTATCAACATGCAGTTGAATTTTCTGTGGAAGTTTTGTATGAAAAGAAAAACAAGAGGCCCATGGGCCTTAATGCTCACCTGAGGAAGAGTACATATCTTATGCAGAGGTTCAATGGTCAATGACATTAATAAAAGAGAATATCAAAATTTTCAGCAGTAAAGGCCAATAATATACAAGTATTTTTGCAAATTAATTATAATAATTATTATATAAGGATGCTATATATAACATATTTAAAGTCTAGCTACAATATATAATATAAACAGCTAAAACATCTGTATTTTAAAATGTGCATTAGGTTAATACCTACAATATTCCAATATACATGCCTATACAAAGAGTTTATAGTTTTTGAGATAATTAACCATTGAAGTATTCATTTGCATCTATGACCTTGACCTTTGAACCTATGACCCTTCATTCATATATCAAAATGATCAATAGGCCAATACCTACAATATTCTAAAATACAAGCCTATACAAAAAGTTTATAGTTTCTGAGATAATTAACCATTTAAGTAGTAGTTTGCATCTATGACCTTGACCTTTGAACCTATGAACTTCATTCATATATCAAAACAAGAGGCCCATGGGCCTGATACGCTCACCTGATAACTAATGGCTAGCTGATACATTTAAAGAAAACATAAATACTAAACCCCAATGACTTTTTTCTTTACATCATGATAACCATTGTATCAATACCTACAATAGTCTAATATACATGCCTATACAAAAAGTTTATAGTTTCCGAGATAATAAAACATTTCGGTATTGTTTCGCATATGTGACCTTGACCTTTAAACCAATAACCTTTCTCTATACATCAAAATGATCGTTGTATCAATACCTACAACATTCTAATATACATGCCTATACAAAAAGTTTATAGTTTTCGAGATAATAAAACATTTCGGTATTGTTTCGCATATGTGACCTTGACCTTTGAACCCATGACCTTTCTCTATACATCAAAATGATCGTTGTATCAATACCTACAACATTCTAATATACATGCCTATACAAAAAGTTTATAGATTTCGAGATAATTAACCATTTCAGTATTGTTTCACATCTGTGACCTTGACCTTTGAACCCATGACCTTTTTCTATACATCAAAATGATCGTTCTATCAATACCTACAACATTTAATATATAAGCCTTTACAAAATGTTTTCTATACATCAAAATGATCGTTGTATCGATACCTACAACATTCTAATATACAAGCCTATACAAAAAGTTTATAGTTTTTGAGATAATTAACCATATTGGTTTGTTTCACATCTGTGACCTTGACCTTTGAACCCATGACCTTTTTCTATACATCAAAATGATCGTTGTATCGATACCTACAACATTCTAATATAAATGTCTATACAAAAAGTTAAAAGTTTTAGAGATAATTAACCATTTCAGTATTGTTTCACATCTGTGACCTTGACCTTTAAACCAATAACCTTTTTCTATACATAAAAATGATTGTTGTATCAATACCTACAACATTCTAATATACATGCCTATACAAAAAGTTTATAGTTTTCGAGATAATTAACCATTTCGGTATTGTTTTGCATCTGTGACCTTGACCTTTGAACCCATGACCTTTTTCTATACATCAAAATGATCGTTGTATCAATACCTACAACATTCTAATATACAAGCCTATACAAAAAGTTTATAGTTTTCGAGATAATTAACCATTTCGGTATTGTTTCACATCTGTGACCTTGACCTTTGAACCCATGACCTTTTTCTATACATCAAAATGATTGTTGTATCAATACCTACAACATTTTAATATACATGCCTATACAAAAAGTTTATAGTTTTCGAGATAATTAACCATTTCGGTATTGTTTTGCGTCTGTGACCTTGACCTTTGAACCCATGACCTTTTTCTATACATCAAAATGATCGTTGTATCAATACCTACAACATTCAAATATACATGCCTATACAAAAAGTTTATAGTTTTCGAGATAATTAACCATTTCTGTATTGATTCGCATCTGTGACCTTGACCTTTGAACCCATGACCTTTCTCTATACATCAAAATGATCGTTGTATCAATACCTACAACATTCTAATATACATGCCTATACAAAAAGTTTATAGATTTCGAGATAATTAACCATTTCAGTATTGTTTCACATCTGTGACCTTGACCTTTGAACCCATGACCTTTTTCTATACATCAAAATGATCGTTCTATCAATACCTACAACATTCTAATATACATGCCTATACAAAAGTTTATAGTTTTCGCAATAATTAACCAATTTGGTATTGTTTCGCATCTGTGACCTTGACCTTTGAACCCATGACCTTTTTCTATACATCAAAATGATCGTTGTATCAATACTTACAACATTCTAATATACATGCCTATACAAAAAGTTTATAGTTTTCGAGATAATAATTATAATCAGAGGTAAAAAAATTAGGTCACGACCTTCACAATTGACCTTGACCTCATTTTTAAGATACTAACAAGAAGATGTCAAAACTGAAAACCCCATGTCATTATTTGGTCAAATAGTCAAGTTATAACAATTTGAAGCTATTTTACGATTTTTTAAAAATTAAACGCAAAAACGCGTAACCTATTTTTTAACCTAATTTCATAAAATGAACAAACTATAGGCTTAAGACCCTAGAGAAGCCAAATATCACATCAGATTTTTTCTTCAATCAGTACTTTCGGAGAAGAAGATTTTTTAAGATTTTTGAACCCCTAGGTCACCTTGACCTAGTTATGGTAGCCATAGCAACGCCACGAACAAATCTGAATTGCACCGGCCCATATATACTTCTGACAAAGTTTCATTAAAAACTGTCCACTAGTTTCAGAGGAGAAGTCGAAAATAGGTGTTAACGACGCACACACGCACGCACACACGCACATACACACGCTGCGCTATGCCATAAGCTCACATGACCTTCGGTCAGGTGAGCTAATGATCTTGTGCAAATGCCTACAATATTCTAATATACATGCCTATACAAAATGTTTGTAGTTTCTGAGATAATTAACCTTTTAAATATTCGTTCGCAGCTATGACCTTGACCTTTGAACCTATGACCTTCATTCATATATCAAAATGATCATTAGGCCAATACCTACAATATTCCAATATACATGCCTATACAAAAAGTTAATAGTTTTTGAAATAATTAACCTTTTAAGTATCCATTTGCATCTATGACCTTGACCTTTGAACCTATGACCTTCATTTATATATCGAAATGATCATTAGGCCAATACCTACAATATTCCAATATACATGCCTATACAAAAAGTTTATAGTTTTTGAGATAATTAACCATTTAAGTATTCGTTCGCATCTTTGACCTTGACCTTTGAACCTATGACCTTCATTCATATATCGAAATGATCATTAGGCCAATACCTACAATATTCTAATATACATGCCTATACAAAAAGTTTATAGTTTTTGAGATAATTAACCATTTCAGTACTTGTTTACATCTGTGACCTTGACCTTTGAACCCATGACCTTTATTCATATATCAAAATGACCATTGTGCCATTACCTACAATATTCTGATATACATGCCTATACAAAAAATTCATAGTTTTGCAGATAATTAACTATTTTGGTATTCTTGAACAGCTGTGACCTTGACCTTTGAACCCATGACCCTGATCTATGTATCAAAATGATCGTCATGTCAATACCTACAAATAACTGAAAATCCTACGCCATTATCGCAAGAAATGTTAAAAAAATAGCATTTTTTATCAAAGGTCAAAAACTGGGACATGACCTTGACCTTGACATCAATTGAAAGAAAATTGCAAGACAAGATCAACAGTGAAAACTCCATACAATTATCTTCAGCCGTTATGAAGTTATAACAATAAATGTCTCATTTTAAAAATTACGTAATTTTACGCAAAAAATGCGTAACCCATTTTTCGTCTAATTTTCATGAAAAACACAATTTTAATGTTCCCAGGTATGCTGAATCCAAATATCCAATCAAAATTTGCCTGCACCTTTTGGTTTCAGAGAAGAAGATTTTTTTGTCTATTTGCTATTTTTAGTAACAGCGGCCATCTTGTTGGGCGTGGCCAAACCCCAAACACAATTTTGAAAGGCTGTTACCTAGGCATGATAGTCACAAAGTTTCATCAAATATGGCTCTGTAGTTTTGGAGAAGAAGATTAAAATGTAAAGTTTACACACGACGCCCGACGCCCGACGGACGGTGATAGATTGCAATAGCTCATCTGAGCCTTTTGGCTCAGGTGAGCTAAAAATTGAACTAATATGGGGGGGAGAAACCTTCTGATTACACTGATTGATCATCCTGAACAAACAGCTGCATCATATTGCTGCCGTCTGACAGTTTGTAAACATACCATGTCAAAGAAACGTTTACAAGACATGAGAGACGAGTGAATCAAATGTGTAGCAATTTGTATTTTTTTGTGGGGTACTTTTATTGATAATATTTTTTTCCAAACAAAACCAACTTTTTCACATCAAATAAGCATATATTGCACTTACCCCTATTGGATTTACTGAAGCGCTATTTTGTTTGAAATGCTGTCAGAATATTTGCACACGCCCACATTTGCTCAGTTTTTCATATTTGCCAAGTTTAATGTCAATAAAAGCAGTTACATGTATATTAAGTGGGGTGATGTCAATAACAGCAGCTAATTCAAGTTGAGTAATTTCAATAATAGCAGCTATATCGAGTTGGGTGATGTTAATAATAGCAGCTGTATATAAAGTTGCTGATGATGCCTTTGGATAATTCAATGGGACATGTGACACAATATTGAACTAAAAAATGGTGAAATTATAATCTGCAAGGGCACATTATTCATGTAGTATAAAAACCAACTTACGTTTGAAATTTTGGCAAACAATTCCTTGATATCGTTCAGTACAAGTACAGAATATTGAAAAGTTATCACTGTTACATGTGCCACCATTCTGACAGTATCCACTGTTTACTGCACACTCAGCTGAAATTACAAAACAAGATCAACAGTGAATACTCCATACAATTATCTTAAACTGTTAAAACAATAATTGTCTCATTTTACAAATTACAAAATTTTATGCAAAAAAACCCGTAACCTATTTTTCGTCCAGTTTTCATAAAGAAAACAAATTTTAATGTTCACAGGTATTCTGAACTCAAATATCCAATCCAAATTTGCCTGCACGTTTTGGTTTCAGAGAAGAAGATTTTTTCGTCTTTTAACCATTTTTAGTAACAGCTGCCATCATGTTGGGCATGGCCAAAACCTAAATATAATTCTGAAAGCCTGTTACCAAGGCATGATAATCAGCAAGTTTCATCAAATTTGGCTCAGTAGTTTTGGAGGAGATGATAAAAATGTAAAGTTTACGCACAGCGGACGACAGTGATGATTGCAATAGCTCAATTAAACTTCTTGAAATTACATGAGACTAGCATCAGAGTTAGGTTTACATCAGTGGCGTAGCATGCATATAAGCCAATAATCCTGTGCTTGCACATAATTGTTTTATAAAAATGTTCAAATTATACTGTCAAATCATTCATTTAAAAGAAATAAAGGGTTCTCAAAAATGAACTCAGAGGAACCTAACACAGAAATATAGTAGCATACTGTGATCACTATGTTTTGTCTTCTATTATCTATTGACATGTGCTATGTTATAAAATTAAAAAATAACACCAATTGCACAAAACACTTGGCATTACCAAATAGAAGTCATGGTTTTTTAGGATGGAAACCTAAAATAAAGAGGTCCCATGTCACGAAGTATGCTTGGCACGAACCCCATCGTATAATGAATGATGTTATCAGTGCAACACACAGGCAAATTTCTACACTTTCCTTATAGCTGGCGACATATTGATATAAGTGAAACTGGGGCGTTAAACACCATTACCCAACTCAATTCAGAAATAATAAATGAAAATTTTGATATTATGGATCGTTTATGTATTTGTTTGATCACGGTGAATACAGCTTTTTTATGTACATTCTTTCAAGTTGTATCTAGGAAAGCCTATTAAGCTCATGAGTAAAAAAAAATTAAAAGGCGTACTAACACGAAATAAAGGCGTTAAAATGTGAAAAAAAGGCGTTATAACGCCTTTAGAAACATGAATTGAAAGGTAAAACAAGAGGCCCATGGGCCTGATACGCTCACCTGATAACTAATGGCAAGCTGATAGATTTAAAGACAACATAAATACTAAACCCCAATGACTTTTTTCTTTACATCATGATAACCCTTGTATCAATACCTAAAAGTTTCTAGTATACATGACTATACAAAAAGTTAATAGTTTCCAAGATAATTAACCATTTCAGTATTGTTTCACATCTGTGACCTTGACCTTTTAACCCATGACCATTTTCTATACATCAAAATGATCGTTGTATCAATACCTACAACATTCTAATATACATGCCTATAAAAAAAGTTTATAGTTTTCAAGATAATTAACCATTTCAGTATTGTTTCACATCTGTGACCTTGACTTTTGAACCCATGACCTTTTTCTATACATCAAAATGATCATTGTATCAATACCTACAACTTTCTTTATACGTGCCTATACAAAAAGTTAATAGTTTTCAAGATAATTAACCATTTCAGTATTGTTTTACATCTGTGACCTTGACCTTTGAACCCATGACCTTTTTCTATACATCAAAATGATCGTTGTATCAATACTTACAACATTCTAATATACATGCCTATACAAAAAGTTTATAGTTTTTGAGATAATTAACCATTTCGGTATTGTTTCGAATCTATGACCTTGACCTTTGAACCCATGACCTTTTTCTATACATCAAAATGATCGTTGTATCGATACCTACAACATTCTAATATACATGCCTATACAAAAAGTTTATAGTTTTCGAGATAATTAACCATTTCAGTATTGTTTCGCATCTGTGACCTTGACTTTTGAACCCATGACCTTTTTTCTATACATCAAAATGATTGTTGTATCAATACTTACAACATTCTAATATACATGCCTATACAAAAAGTTTATAGTTTTCGAGATAATTAACCATTTCAGTATTGTTTTACATCTGTGACCTTGACCTTTGAACCCATGACCTTTTTCTATACATCAAAATGATCATTGTACCAATACTTACAACATTCTAATATACATGCCTATACAAAAAGTTTATAGTTTTCGAGATAATTAACCATTTCGATATTGTTTCACATCTGTAACCTTGACCTTTGAACCCATGACTTTTTTCTATACATCAAAATGATCGTTGTATCAATACCTACAACATTCTTATATACATGCCTATACAAAATGTTTATAGTTTTCGAGATAATTAACTATTTCAGTATTGTTTCACATCTGTGACCTTGACCTTTGAACCCATGACCTTTTTCTATACACCAAAATGATCATTGTACCAATACTTACAACATTCTAATATACATACCTACATAAAATGTTTACAGTTTTTGGGATAATTAACCATTTCAGTATTGTTTAGCATCTGTGACCTTGACCTTGAACCCATGACCTTTTTCTATATATCAAAATGATCGCTGTATCAATACCTACAACATTCTAATATACATGCCTATACAAAAAGTTTATAGTTTTCGAGATAATTAACCATTTCAGTATTGTTTCGCATCTGTGACCTTGACTTTTGAACCCATGACCCTTTTTCTATACATCAAAATGATTGTTGTATCAATACTTACAACATTCTAATATACATGCCTATACAAAAAGTTTATAGTTTTCGAGATAATTAACCATTTCAGTATTGTTTTACATCTGTGACCTTGGCCTTTGAACCCATGACCTTTTTCTATACATCAAAATGATCGTTGTATCAATACTTACAACATTCTAATATACATGCCTATACAAAAAGTTTATAGTTTTCGAGATAATTAACCATTTCGATATTGTTTCACATCTGTAACCTTGACCTTTGAACCCATGACTTTTTTCTATACATCAAAATGATCGTTGTATCAATACCTACAAAATTCTTATATACATGCCTATACAAAATGTTTATAGTTTTCGAGATAATTAACTATTTCAGTATTGTTTCACATCTGTGACCTTGACCTTTGAACCCATGACCTTTTTCTATACACCAAAATGATCATTGTACCAATACTTACAACATTCTAATATACATACCTACATAAAATGTTTACAGTTTTTGAGATAATTAACCATTTCAGTATTGTTTAGCATCTGTGACCTTGACCTTGAACCCATGACCTTTTTCTATATATCAAAATGATCGTTGTATCAATACCTACAACATTCTAATATACATGCCTATACAAAAAGTTTATAGTTTTTGAGATAATAATTATAATCAAAGGTAAAAAAAATTAGGTCACGACCTTCACAATTGACCTTGACCTCATTTTGAAGATACTAACAAGAAGATGTCAAAACTGAAAACCCCATGTTATTATCTGGTCAAATAGTCAAGTTATAACAACTTGAAGCTATTTACGATTTTTTCAAAATTAAACTCAAAAACGCGTAACCTATTTTTATTCGAATTTCACAAAATGAACAAACTATAGGCTTAAGACCCTAGAAAAGCCAAATATCACATCAGATTTTTTCTCCAATCAGTACTTTCAGAGAAGAAGATTTTTTAAGATTTTTGCACCCCTAGGTCACCTTGACCTAGTTATGGTAGCCATGGCAACGCCACGAACAAATCTGAATTGCACCGGCCCATATATACTTCTGACAAAGTTTCATTAAAAACTGTCCGGTAGTTTCAGAGGAGAAGTCGAAAATAGGTGTTAACGACGCACACACGCACGCACGCACACACGCACATACACACGCTGCGCTATGCCATAAGCTCACATGACCTTCGGTCAGGTGAGCTAATGAAACCTTTGCCTTATAACGCCTTTCAATTCGCATTATTACGCCTTTTGATTTTTTTATTCATGAGCTTAATAGGCTTTCGTATGTATCACCATGTCTTTGTCAGAATAAAAATAGACATAAATCAGAAATTTAATTCTCTTAATACTTGTGTAAATATTGCTTTAGAATGCAAAAAAAAAAAAATACGCACAAACTGCTCACATTTATTCGGTTTGTGTGTGTGTGTGTGTGCGTGTGTGTGTGTGGTGTGTGTGTACCCGGAACCTCCAGGGTGGATGCGAATATATCACATAGTTGTGTCTATGCCACCAAGCTTGCACATTCATTCTTTTCTGGTTACGCCACTGTACACGGTGATATAAACTCAAAATTACAAGCAACTTGATAACTATTGTACTTACACACACAATCGCTGGCACTGGTACTGTTCACATTAATGGTATGCTTTTTAATACCAGTACAACTTTTACAAGTTGACTGTGCCTCTTGGTCTTGGTATGTATTTTTCTGACACCCAACACATATACTTAGGGTACTGTTGAAGAATGTTCCTTTAGGACAAGGCTCTGTAATTGAAAACGCATTTCCATATATGAAAATGTTAAAACTGTTGAGTGAGATCCCTGTATCTTACAAAAATGGACATAATAGATTCTTTGTTATTTTTGTATATTGTCTAAGTGTTCTGGTTAACTGGAGTTGGGTTTATTTCATAAAGAATTAGCAGGTCAATGGCCTGTGAAAACTTTCAAAATGACCTGTGAGCAAAACTAAGGAGTTGCTGTTTATACAAAACCTAATCCCTTCTTGGAAGAATGAAATCCAAAATCGGCTTCAACACATTTGGTGAAAATCCTAAATGTATATTCAAATCTGGATTGATTAATAAATAAATGAATGCTTTAATAAATGACAAGGGTCAAATATTGAATTGGGTATTGCTAGTACTTACTACATGTATTGCTAGTGGTATCTAACACATCTCCTGTATTACATATTTTAACAAATTCTCCCTGTGAAATTTCCTTGGGTTCAAAGTCTGTCACGTTTGGCTGAAAATGAAATATAGAAAACTGTTGCTGAAAAATGTGTGCTTGGCACTATTTAACATGAGCAAAATAACAAAACAAGATGAACACGAGACTAGGCACAATAAAACTCCCGACTTTGGATAGGCATTGGGTATATTGACAAAATGGTATCTAGTGGTGTTGCTTATATATTTTTGAATGTTATATGAGTGATATAAGCAAATACAAAAGTTGTAAGGAGAACATCATAGAATCATTTGCTTTCAAATAAAAAAAATCAGTTGAATAGTTAAGACACAAAGGTATTAAATTTAATGTTCAAGATATGAAAACTAGAAAAGCTCACAAAAAATATCCCCATGCACCCAAAAATCCATCGGATCAAATTTTTAAATAGAAGGTGCACATCTACATTATATCACAAAGATTGTGTGAAAGTTTCATGAAAATCGATTGAAGGGTTTAGGAGAAGTTGCAGATGAGATATAGGTACCCTAAGGTGTAACGGAAGGATGGACGGACACACGGACGAACACCCCTATCACTATATACCCCCCACTTTTTAAGCGGGGGTCTAATAATGATGACTTGAAATTCAAATGGATTTAGATTTTAAATCAATATCAATCAAACACTGTAATTTCTTATGGAAGATTTAGTTTATTCATGGATGCTTAACACATGAACAACCATACTTTACCATGTCAAAGGCTAGCAAGCTGATCTGATAAGAGGTACATACACTTGTGTCCAAAAAAAAATAATTCATATATTTGAAGGATGAGACAAATCTTTACAAAATTTTGCTTATGTTTGCTTGGTTATCTAATTCCCAAGTATTACCTGTTTATATGCATCTTTATTAGCGTTAAAATCCTCAACTAATAAATCATTTGTTTTGACACCTGTGCCTGAGCTGTCTTTTACTGTTTCCCTGTTTTAAGAAATACAAAGAATTACATTATACTAACTACATTGTATATTACTTATACTACCACAATTTCCAAAAATATTAACAGTCTTGTCTGAATCATGTGAGAAGTGGCAGTCATGAGGTCATTTTTTATGTTATTGGTAAAAATTCTTTGCATATTTCACAAGAACATTTAATCTCTTGTTAACCATGTATATTTTAATACTACTGTCAGTAGAGAATTATTTTCTTGTCTGAAACAGATGTGAAGTGGCAGTCATACCACTTTGTCATTGAAGTTGTTGTTGGTTAAACTTTTCTATTTACTGACAAAGCTGTAGTTTTTAGGGGAGACTAATCACCAATTTAAAACATATGTGCACTTGTATTGCAACCCAGCTACTTCTGTCTATACAAATGGATTTCTGGATAAACCAATTTTTAAAAACTTTAAATCTCACATTGCTTTTAACCCATTTTCTACTATTTTTGAAATTGAAAATTGCAAAGACATTTTTCTTAACAATGAACTTTCTAGATAATTCATTTTTTAACCAATTGCCTTGTATGAATGAAATAATCTAATTGAGGGAAAGAACTAATTAACCAACCATGTAGGTCAATTTTTCACCACTAAAGTAGAATAAACTACTTTTGAAATAATTTTTTTGTTTAGTCTAGATATACAGTTTAACTGAGCAATATTAATAGTATGTCCTACTAAAATAATCTAATTTAGACAGGTTTTCTGTTTACTCAGGGTTAAGTTTAGACAGTTTTTATGTTTACTCAGGGTTTAGTTTAGACAGTTTTTCTGTTTACTCAGGGTTTAGTTTAGACAGTTTTTATGTTTACTCAGGGTTCAGTTAAGACAGCTTTTTTATGTTTACTCAGGGTTCAGTTTAGACAGTTTTTCTATTTATTCAGGGTTCAGTTTAGACAGTTTTTCTGTTTACTCAGGGTTCAGTTTAGACAGGTTTCCTGTTTACTCAGGGTTCAGTTTAGACAGCTTTTCTATTTATTCAGGGTTCAGTTTAGACAGTTTTTCTATTTATTCAGGGTTCAGTTTAGACAGTTTTTATGTTTACTCAGGATTCAGTTTAGACAGTTTTTGTACAGCGTGAACAAAGTGAACGCGTACATTGGTATCACTTCCTTCCAAGATATCGAGCTTCTTTGCTATGAAATTATAAGATATGAGTACACCTGGAAATAGTGTGCCTGGTAAATGAGCGTGAAAGAAGTATATCTGTTTTATCGTGAGATATGTATTCTGAGACGGGTAATGCATTTGGTTACATATGCACATTTGGAATAAATTTTCGGAATACATTTCAGAATCTAGTAAAGTATTGCGACGGGATGCATCTAATAATTTCTGCAATTTGGCGAACTGATCTCATGTTTACAATAAAAAGTAGTTCGAGAAGTTTGCGTCCTACGATGTAAAATCATAACTTTTTAAGAAATGAACAGCAACGGCAGGTTGTTTAATTAATTCTTCGTGAAATCTACGGAAATTTAAATTTATTTTGAAGGTTATGATAACGTATTTGATGTTGAGGCAATTGTGTCATATTTTAAAATGTTTATCGATTAGATTTTACTTTTGTGAAAGGGAGATAATTCGTACAGTGTTGTATGCAAATTTTAAATACAGTCGTTTTACCAGTTCCGAACAGGGTTTCATATAAGCGCTGCTGCAGACGTCATCCACAAGCAGAGGAAATAAATCTATGTGGTGTAATAATACAAATGTTTACTGATTCCAAAATATCGACACCTGTCCTCAAAAACACGTGGTAGTATGTTTTCTTGAAAAAAGGATTTTCGTGATCACGATTTGTTTACATCGTTAAACTAGGTCACCAACAATCTGTCGTACATTTAGGAAGCGGTTGAAGAAACAGCAAATTGAGAAAGTTATTTTGCGATTCCTTTAATTGAACGGGATTGAAATTTTAGATTATTCGGTAGTAAAAATTCGGAACTGGTAAAACAACTAAATGATCCAGTTATGCATACAACCGCTAGAATGTACCCCCTCATAGCGACAGTAGGATCTGCAAAACTCTACTTTCTCTCTATCAGAAATGACAAAACGATCGGGTACAACTTTTTTAAATTTTAATTACCGATTGTCTTTTTCATATATTTATGAAATTAATTTTTTCTACCATTTAATTCAGCAATACATGGTTTGGTACATAAAAATTTGTTTCTTTTTCCAAAAAAAAAAAAAAAAAAAAAAACATCCGTCGGACTATATGCATAGATCGACGACCCCCCCCCCTTGAATTTTCGGTTATATTCTGTCTTGCCACAACACAATTTTCCCAACTACGCTGTACAACAGCACGACAGTGCTATTTTCATGTTTACTCAGGGTTCAGTTTAGACAGTTTTTCTATTTATTCAGGGTTCAGTTTAGACAGTTTTTTTCTGTTTACTCAGGGTTCAGTTTAGACAGCTTTTTCCTGTTTACTCAGGGTTCAGTTTAGACAGTTTTTTCTGTTTACTCAGAGTTCAGTTAAGACAGCTTTTTTCTGTTTACTCAGGGTTCAGTTTAGACAGTTTTTTCTATTTACTCAGGGTTCAGTTTAGACAGTTTTTATGTTTACTCAGGGATCAGTTTAGACAGTTTTTCTGTTTACTCAGGGTTCAGTTTAGACAGTTTTTCTATTAACCCTTTAATTGGCAGATACGCCAAACTACGCCATTTTGATTTTCGGCGTGTCGGGTTTACTATTTTCAGCAAGGAAATTTGATTTGTGGACAGATTTTTAAAACCGTGGTACCAAAATAAACTAGAGAAAATTTCCTATCAACTTGTTCTTTCTGTTTTTCTTTACAAACACTCTGTCCTACATATTTTTTTACTTGAAATTCAAGCACGCAATTCAAATTTCTATTTTCGTGAAATTTTTTCTACATTATTTAAACCCGATTTTTTTAATGTATTTCTAGATGTTAAAATGCTGTCAAACTTATATGTGTGAAAAATAGAGAAAAAATCATATTAAAAAATTTACAAATCATTTATATGACGCGAAATGACGGAAATTTAGAACTTTGAATTTGTACTACATGCGGGCGAAAAAATCGTGTTTAGGTAAACATCGTTTTACGCCGTAATTTTTGCACTTTTTGAGTACTTTCGAGGCATTAGCTGTAATCGACACCATGTAAAACGTGTGTTTTCGAATGGATTGTATCATATTTTTTATCAATTGAAAGGAAATTTAATGCAGAATTCAACTATATGATTTCTAAACTCTAAAATTAGATATGCGAAATTAAATGACAATTTAATAAATATGCTTTAAAAAGTGCCAAATCCTATACAACTTTGACGTTTTTGCCCAGTCTTCCGCGACCGGTACGCTTTCTTCACTTTAAGATTTTTCAACACTGAAATGTCAGATCAGAGAGATATTTGTAATATAATAAAAATAAGTATTTCTAAGGAATTCTGTCCATTTTTATTCAAATATTGACTTTTGATTACACTTTTATTAGTCTAAAATAAAGGGTCTTGAAAACAGCGTTGAAGACGGCCGATTTTCAGGTTTATATCCGATTGGTTTGCTCAATTAAAGTGATTAAAATGAAATCTTTAATGATGAAAAGGCAAATTTTCATAGCTACCCATTGATATATCAACGACTAACAGAAGTCAAATAATTTCAAAGATATCACAATTGAATTTGCATTACATCTGGTACATTTTGCCGATTTTGTAGTGTTACTACGACGTAGATAAATGTCTTCTACTACGTCCGTAACAGATGTATATAAATATATCAGACTAGGGGTCAAATACTAGATCGGTGATTCTGAAAGGATGTTTTTATATTATCAATATTAACATTGAAAGTTTTTAACAATTCATTTGATAATTGCAGAAATAAATTGAAGATTTGAATCCAAAGTATCACATACTATAATAAAACTTGGTTCATCAGACGTTATTTTAGAACTGATAATGATTGTTGATGGCCTTCCCACCTTCCCATACATAAGTTATGGATCCCCATCTACTCAGGCACATTTCTGTTTATAATACCATAAAATGTTAACAACACGACTGCTTTTAAAGTATTTTTCTTGTCGGATGTGATAATTAACCACTAGTATTTATTTTAATATTAATAATTATTACTTATATTAATGAGAGTGATTGTCAGCACGAGTACCATGGCCATCGCATACTATGAGACAACCGATGTATTTGCCTCATATTACAGACATTTATCACCATTAATATGAGAGAGAGAGAGAGAGAGAGAGCCTTTACTCCAGTATACAAAAACACATACTTGTAAAAGGCAACTACGGGTAGATAAGCCTGAAGTACGCGAAATGGTTTGGGGTAGCAGTGAAGAAACACTATAAACGGTTAATTCTGGCAAGGAATAAGCAGCTCAAACACACGTATATATGTACTGTGGCTAAATACTACACACATGAATAGCACATGGTCTCATTGCAAGTGGCTGAAAGATTTCCGATGCGAACTCAAACACCTTTTTATGCAAAAACGCATTTACTTCTTTGCCGCGTGCTAAATAATATTTTTGAAGCATTGTTAATTAATACTAAAAAGTGATTTAACTATGAACACTCAAAATTATTCCAGAACACGTCAAATTGCTTTTTGTATTTTATTATTTTTAATTTTTAAGGACCCTCTGGGAAAGTGCCTTGGTGCTTCTCTGGACTTATAAAAACTTCCCGTTTACACACACACACACACACACACACACACACACACACATTTTAATAAAATGGCATTGCTGCTGAACTGTAAATTCGTGTATGTAACAATATTATTCAGTATAGAAAGTGAATTTGACAATTAGCCAGCCCTTTTATGACAGAGGGGACACTTCTTGCATTTTCAGTCTATTGGTTCTTGAGTTTTACTTTTTTACGCCCTTCAACATGTTTACAAAAGAAACCTGAATAGCCTCTCGCACTTACAGTATATTTCATTTTGTACATTCTTATCAGGAGTCCAATGAAATACAGAAGTTCGAAGCTGTCAGTTATCCAAATCGATTTTTTTATGTTGAGTTATGGTGTTTAACGTCCCAATCAAGAATATTTCACTTATATCGAGACTTCGCCAGCTATAGGCGAAGGTGCAGAGATTTTGCTGTACGTTGCGCTTATGGCATTATACAGCCGGGTTCTTTTAGAGTACCAAGCGGTATGTTTGGCGAGAACAACTGAAGTTAATAAAATTTAGTCTCTATTTGCTAGGCTACACACCATTTATAGCATGGGCTACTATCATTATTTTCCACCACCAGTAAATCAGTAACTTAAAACATATGGGGGTTTAGGTGGCCAAGTGGACTGAAGTGTGTAGTACGGATCACAAGCCTACGTTCGAACCCCACTCGGAACACATCCTAATGTGAGAATGTTTGTCATTTCCTTTGCCGAAGGTTGTTTTTTCAAGACAATCCGGTTTCCTCCACCATCCTTGATCTGACCCTCAATATATATAGAAAAAAATTGACTGGTTAGTAAAACATACTGACAACATACAATGTAACAAAAACAGGACACAACCGACAACACAACACAAGGTGATTGAATCAATATAGGAAAAGACATAAATATATTGAGACCACTGATTATAAAACTCTTAACTGTACAACCACTGCGTTAGATCAGTTGATAGAGTGCTCGCTCTGTAAGTGGGAGGTCGTGGGTTCGAACGCCAACCGGGTCTGACCAAAGACTTAAAAGTGGTATTGACTGTTTTATCACCAAGCACTCGGCATTACGAAATGAAAGGCACGATTCTTTCGGATGGGAACTAAAATAGATGAGGTCCCGTGTCACGATAGGCTCGGTACGATAAAGAACCCTGATGTATAATGCCATCCGCACCTTCGCCTATAGCTGGTGACGTCTAGATATTAGTAAAATGTTCTTGATTGGGACGTTAAACATCATTACTCACTCACTCACTCCTAACTGTACACGGGAACTGATATAAATGTGTTGGGTTGGTAATACTATACATGATGTAAGTCCTGATGTTCTCAATCCCGACATTGACAATATGTAGTGACCATTAAACTACTCTCTGAAAAGACACCATTGTAAACAGTTTTCTGTTTTGGTTGCCATGGTAATGGAATTTGAGATAATTAAAACGAAATAGTAAGAGTCTTCTAATTTATTTTTTTTACCATTGATCAGTTCATTTGTATTGTTGAAGTTATGAAATCAAAGTTACAGTCTCACCTTGTAAAAAGATATACCAAAAATAAAAGCATTTGCATGTTTTTTTAATAATTGACCGAAAATCTATTATTTTCAGAGTTCCTATTTTGGGTGAAACACGCAAATTTTGAATTTATTCGTCTATTCATCTCACCTTAATAATCAAGTCATGTGAAATAACAAAATTTAAGTTTTACATCAACCCAAGCTCAAGGGATTATAAGAATAAAGTCAAATTACACAATTTATTTCTTGTGTAACGCAGTCATCACACTTTTGGTTACCATGGTAACGGATTTTTTGTTTGAAATTACCATTTTAGTGAAAGAAGAATATGAGTCTCCCTAATATATACAATTATTATTTATCCGACCCCTGATATCATTAGAGTTTTGGGCTGAAATTTATAGCCTCAACTTTTTCAAAAATGAAAAAAATAAAAGGTTTTTGCATGGTTTTATTAATAATTGGCCGAAAATGCTACGGAATTCAGAATTCATATTTTGGGTGAAAACATAGAAATTGTGAAACCATCTTTCGTATTCAAATATTTAATAGTTTATTTGATATTATTTACCAAAAGTCATATATTTACACCTGCAATATAAGAAAATAGCAATATAAAGTGAAATAAAACAGAAATTCCCTCTTTATCTTCGTTTTTGCATGGCTTTTGTTGCCATGGCAACCGTAATTTTACTGAAAATATTTTTAAATAAAAATTTTGGAGTAACAGTTTATTTATTTGTATGGTTTAGTAGCGGTAAAATTTCAGCAAAAACTTAAATATTTGTGTCAAAATAATGATCAACGGCAACAAAACAAAATGCATTTTTCGCATCAATAGTATGCCATTTTTTTATATTTTGGGGCTGATAACTACGAAATTTGTTCTTTTTATTTTTTGTGAAAAAATGCGAATTTTAAAATTATTTTTTTGCAGCATCTCCCATTGATACTTAACTTTGATTTTCCTGCAAAACCATATTTTTCTAGCGTACTGGTCTCAAGATATAAGACATTTGTTTGAAAAAACACAAAATTCAGCAATTTTTCACATGTTTTTGTCGTAAATGTGGTGTTTATGTTGCCATGGCAACCGATATATGGATGAAACGTACATTAAAGGAAAGTATAGTATATGGGGATACAAAATATATATGGGTTGGTTATTAGCATTTTTACTGCAAATACTCTAAAATCTGCATTGGAAATAGGGTACAGTTTTTGCACTTTTTCCAACATTTCTCTGCCAATTAAAGGGTTAATTCAGGGTTCAGTTTAGACAGTTTTTATGTTTACTCAGGGTTTAGTTTAGACAGTTTTTCTGTTTATTCAGGGTTCAGTTTAGACAGGTTTTAAGTTTACTCGAATTCAGTTAAGACAGTTTTTCTGTTTACTCAGGGTTCAGTTTAGACAGTTTTTATGTTTACTCAGGGTTTAGTTTAGACAGTTTCTCTGTTTATTCAGGGTTCAGTTTAGACAGGTTTTAAGTTTACTCAGGGTTCAGTTTAGACAGTTTTTCTGTTTACTCAGGGTTCAGTTTAGACAGTTTTTCTGTTTACTCGGGGTTCAGTTTAGACAGTTTTTCTATTTACTCAGGGTTCAGTTTAGACAGCTTTTTTCTGTTTACTCAGGGTTCAGTTTAGACAGTTTTTCTATTTTCTCAGGGTTCAGTTTAGACAGCTTTTTTCTGTTTACTCAGGGTTCAGTTTAGACAGATTTTTTTTGTTTACTCAGGGTTCAGTTTAGACACTTTTTTTCTGTTTACTCAGGGTTTTGTTTAGACAGTTTTTTTCTGTTTATTCAGTTCAGTTTAGACAGCTTTTTTCTGTTTACTCAGGGTTCAGTTTAGACAGTTTTTTCTGTTTACTCAGGGTTCAGTTTAGACAGCTTTTCGGTTTATTCAGGGTTCAGTTTAGACAGGTTCTCTGTTTACTCAGGGTTCAGTTTAGATATTTTTTATATTTACTCAGGGTTTAGTTTAGACAGTTATATTTCTGCTTACTTGGGGTTCAGTTTAGACAGTTTTTCTGTTTACTCAGGGTTCAGTTTAGCCAGTTTTTCTGTTTATTCAGGGTTCAGTTTAGACAGTTTTTATGTTTATTCAGGGTTCAGTTTAGAGAGGTTTTACGTTTACTCAGGGTTCAGTTTAGAGTTTTTCTGTTTACTCGGGGTTGAGTTTAGACAGTTTTTCTAATTACTCAGGGTTCAGTTTAGACAGCTTTTTTCTGTTTACTCAGGGTTCAGTTTAGACAGTCTTTTTCTGTTTACTCAGGGTTCAAGTTAGACAGTTTTTCTATTTACTCGGGGTTCAGTTTAGACAGCTTTTTTCTGTTTACTCCTCAGGGTTCAGTTTAGACAGTTTTTTTTCTGTTTACTCAGGGTTCAGTTTAGACAGTTTTTTTCTGTTTACTCAGGGTTGAGTTTAGACAGTTTTTTTCTGTTTATTCAGTTCAGTTTAGACAGTTTTTTTCTGTTTACTCAGGGTTCAGTTTAGACAGTTTTTTCTGTTTACTCAGGGTTCAGTTTAGACAGCTTTTCGGTTTATTCAGGGTTCAGTTTAGACAGGTTTTCTGTTTACTCAGGGTTCAGTTTAGACATTTTTTATATTTACTCAGGGTTTAGTTTAGACAGTTATTTTTCTGCTTACTTGGGGTTCAGTTTAGACAGTTTTTCTGTTTACTCGGGGTTCAGTTTAGACAGTTTTTCTGTTTATTCAGGGTTTAGTTTAGACAGTTTTTATGTTTACTCAGGGTTCAGTTTAGACAGTTTTTCTATTTACTCAGGGTTCAGTTTAGACAGCTTTTTTCTGTTTACTCAGGGTTCAGTTTAGACACTTTTTTTCTGTTTACTCAGTGTTCAGTTTAGACAGTTTTTCTGTTTATTCAGTTCAGTTTAGACAGCTTTTTTCTGTTTACTCAGGGTTCAGTTTAGACAGTTTTTTTCTGTTTACTCAGGGTTCAGTTTAGACAGTTTTTATGTTTACTCAGGGTTCAGTTTAGACAGTTTTTATGTTTATTCAGGGTTCAGTTTAGACAGTTTTTCTGTTTATTCAGTTCAGTTTAGACAGCTTTTTTCTGTTTACTCAGGGTTCAGTTTAGACAGTTTTTCTGTTTACTCAGGGTTCAGTTTAGACAGTTTTTATGTTTACTCAGGGTTCAGTTTAGACAGTTTTTCTGTTTATTCAGTTCAGTTTAGACAGCTTTTTTCTGTTTACTCAGGGTTCAGTTGAGACAGTTTTTTCTGTTTATTCAGGGTTCAGTTTAGACAGGTTTTAAGTTTACTCAGGGTTCAGTTTAGACAGTTTTTCTGTTTATTCAGTTCAGTTTAGACAGCTTTTTTCTGTTTACTCAGGGTTCAGTTTAGACAGTTTTTTTCTGTTTATTCAGGGTTCAGTTTAGACAGTTTTTATGTTTACTCAGGTTCAGTTTAGACAGTTTTTCTGTTTTCTCAGGTTTCAGTTTAGACAGTTTTTATGTTTACTCAGGGTTCAGTTTAGACAGTTTTTATGTTTACTCAGGGTTCAGTTTAGACAGTTTTTCTGTTTTTCTCAGGTTTCAGTTTAGACAGTTTTTCTGTTTACTCAGGGTTCAGTTTAAACAGCTTTTCGGTTTATTCAGGGTTCAGTTTAGACAGGTTTCCTGTTTACTCAGGGTTCAGTTAAGACAGTTTTTCTATTTACTCAGGGTTCAGTTTAGACAGTTTTTATGTTTACTCAGGGTTCAGTTTAGACAGTTTTTATGTTTACTCAGGGTTGAGTTTAGACAGTTTTTATGTTTACTCAGGGTTGAGTTTAGACAGTTTTTTTCTGTTTATTCAGTTCAGTTTAGACAGCTTTTTTCTGTTTACTCGGGGTTCAGTTTAGACAGTTTTTTTCTGTTTACTCAGGGTTCAGTTTAGACAGCTTTTCGGTTTATTCAGGGTTCAGTTTAGACAGGTTTTCTGTTTACTCAGGGTTCAGTTTAGACATTTTTTATATTTACTCAGGGTTTAGTTTAGACAGTATTTCTGTTTACTCAGGGTTCAGTTTAGACAGCTTTTTGATTTATCCAGGGTTCAGTTTAGACAGGTTTCCTGTTTACTCAGGGATCAGTTTAGACAGTTTTCCTATTTATTCAGGGTTCAGTTTAGACAGTTTTTATGTTTATTCAGGGTTCAGTTTAGACCGGTTTTAAGTTTACTCAGGGTTCAGTTTAGACAGTTTTTCTGTTTACTCGGGGTTCAGTTTAGACAGGTTTTCTATTTACTCAGGTTTCAGTTTAGACAGCTTTTTTCTGTTTACCCCAGGGTTCAGTTTAGACAGTTTTTCTATTTACTCAGGGTTCAGTTTAGACAGCTTTTTTCTGTTTACTCAGGGTTCAGTGTAGACAGATTTTTTCTGTTTACTCAGGGTTCAGTTTAGACACTTTTTTTCTGTTTACTCAGGGTTTTGTTTAGACAGTTTTTTTCTGTTTATTCAGTTCAGTTTAGACAGCTTTTTTCTGTTTACTCAGTGTTCAGTTTAGACAGGTTTTCGGTTTATTCAGGGTTCAGTTTAGACAGGTTTTCTGTTTACTCAGGGTTCAGTTTAGACAGTTTTTTATGTTTATTCAGGGTTCAGTTTAGACAGGTTTTACGTTTACTCAGGGTTCAGTTTAGACAGTTTTTCTATTTACTCAGGGTTCAGTTTAGACAGCTTTTTCTGTTTACTCAGGGTTCAGTTTAGACAGTCTTTTTCTGTTTACTCAGGGTTCAAGTTAGACAGTTTTTCTATTTACTCGGGGTTCAGTTTAGACAGCTTTTTTCTGTTTACTCAGGGTTCAGTTTAGACAGTTTTTTTCTGTTTACTCAGGGTTGAGTTTAGACAGTTTTTTTCTGTTTACTCAGGGTTGAGTTTAGACAGTTTTTTTTCTGTTTATTCAGTTCAGTTTAGACAGCTTTTTTCTGTTTACTCAGGGTTCAGTTTAGACAGTTTTTTCTGTTTACTCAGGGTTCAGTTTAGACAGCTTTTCGGTTTATTCAGGGTTCAGTTTAGACATTTTTTATATTTACTCAGGGTTTAGTTTAGACAGCTTTTCTGTTTACTCAGGGTTCAGTTTAGACATTTTTTATATTTACTCAGGGTTTAGTTAGACAGTTATTTTTCTGCTTACTTGGGGTTCAGTTTAGACAGTTTTTCTGTTGACTCGGGGTTCAGTTTAGACAGTTTTTCTGTTTATTCAGGGTTCAGTTTAGACAGTTTTTATGTTTACTCGGGGTTCAGTTTAGACAGTTTTTCTGTTTACTCAGGGTTCAGTTTAGACAGTTTTTTTTCTGTTTATTCAGGGTTCAGTTTAGACAGGTTTTAAGTTTACTCAGGGTTCAGTTTAGACAGTTTTTATGTTTACTCAGGGTTCAGTTTAGACAGTTTTTCTGTTTACTCAGGGTTCAGTTTAGACAGTTTTTCTGTTTACTCAGGTTTCAGTTTAGACAGTTTTTCTGTTTACTCAGGGTTCAGTTTAAACAGCTTTTCGGTTTATTCAGGGTTCAGTTTAGACAGGTTTCCTGTTTACTCAGGGTTCAGTTAAGACAGTTTTTCTATTTACTCAGGGTTCAGTTTAGACTGTTTTTATGTTTACTCAGGGTTCAGTTTAGACAGTTTTTATGTTTACTCAGGGTTCAGTTAAGACAGTTTTTATGTTTACTCAGGGTTGAGTTTAGACAGTTTTTTTCTGTTTATTCAGTTCAGTTTAGACAGTTTTTATGTTTACTCAGGGTTCAGTTTAGACAGTTTTTTTCTGTTTATTCAGTTCAGTTTAGACAGTTTTTCTATTTACTCAGGGTTCAGTTTAGACAGCTTTTTTCTGTTTACTCAGGGTTCAGTTTAGACAGTTTTTTCTGTTTACTCAGGGTTCAGTTTAGACAGCTTTTCGGTTTATTCAGGGTTCAGTTTAGACAGGTTTTCTGTTTACTCAGGGTTCAGTTTAGACATTTTTTATATTTACTCAGGGTTTTCTTTTAGACAGTTTTTCTGTTTACTCAGGGTTCAGTTTAGACAGCCTTTTGGTTTATTCAGGGTTCAGTTTAGACAGGTTTCCTGTTTACTCAGGGTTCAGTTTAGATAGTTTTTATGTTTACTCGGGGTTCAGTTTAGACAGTTTTTCTATTTACTCAGGGTTCAGTTTAGACAGCTTTTTTCTGTTTACTCAGGGTTCAGTTTAGACAGTTTTTTTCTGTTTACTCAGTGTTCAGTTTAGACAGTTTTTCTGTTTATTCAGTTCAGTTTAGACAGCTTTTTTCTGTTTACTCAGGGTTCAGTTTAGACAGTTTTTTTCTAATTACTCAGGGTTCAGTTTAGACAGTTTTTTTCTGTTTACTCAGGGTTCAGTTTAGACAGTTTTTTTTGTTTACTCAGGGTTCAGTTTAGACAGTTTTTTCTGTTTACTCAGGGTTCAGTTTAGACAGTTTTTTTCTGTTTATTCAGTTCAGTTTAGACAGCTTTTTTTGTTTACTCAGGGTTCAGTTAAGAAGTTTTTTTCTGTTTACTCAGGGTTCAGTTTAGACAGCTTTTCGGTTTATTCAGGGTTCAGTTTAGACATTTTTATATTTACTCAGGGTTCAGTTTAGACAGTTATTTTTCTGTTTACTTGGGGTTCAGTTTAGACAGTTTTTTCTGTTTACTCAGGGTTCAGTTTAGACAGTTTCTGTTTATTCAGGGTTCAGTTTAGACAGTTTTTCTGTTTACTCAGGGTTCAGTTTAAACAGCTTTTCGGTTTATTCAGGGTTCAGTTTAGACAGGTTTGCTGTTTACTCAGGGTTCAGTTTAGACATTTTTTTATATTTACTCAGGGTTCAGTTAGACAGTTTTTTTGTGCTTACTTGGGGTTCAGTTTAGACATTTTTTCTGTTTACTCAGGGTTCAGTTTAGACAGTTTTTATGTTTACTCAGGGGTCAGTTTAGATAGTTTTCTGTTTACTCAGTGTTCAGTTTAGACAGTTTTTCAGTTTACTCAGGGTTCAGTTTAGACAGTTTTTTTCTGTTTACTCAGGGTTGAGTTTAGACAGTTTTTTTCTGTTTATTCAGTTCAGTTTAGACAAGTTATCAGTTTACTCTGGGTTCAGTTTAGACAGTTTTTCAGTTTATTCAGGGTTCAGTTTAGACAGTTTTTATGTTTACTCAGGGTTCAGTTTAGACAGTTTTTCTGTTTTCTCAGGTTTCAGTTTAGACAGTTTTTCTGTTTACTCAGGTTCAGTTAACAGCTTTTCTGTTTTTCAGGGTTCAGTTTAGACAGGTTTCCTGTTTACTCAGGTTCAGTTAAGACCGTTTTTCTTTACTCAGGGTCAGTTAGACAGTTTTTATGTTTACTCAGGGTTTCAGTTTAGACAGTTTTATGTTTACTCAGGGTTGAGTTTAGACAGTTTTTATTGTTTACTCAGGTTGAGTTAGACAGTTTTTTTCTGTTTCATTCAGTTTCAGTTTGACAGCTTTTTTCTGTTTACTCGGGGTTCAGTTTAGACAGTTTTTTTTCTGTTTACTCAGGGTTCAGTTTAGACAGCTTTTCGGTTTATTCAGGGTTCAGTTTAGACAGTTTTTCTGTTTACTCAGGGTTCAGTTTAGACATTTTTTATATTTACTCAGGGTTCAGTTTAGACAGTGTTTCTGTTTACTCAGGGTTCAGTTTAGACGCTTTTTGATTTATCAGGGTTCAGTTTAGACAGGTTTTCCTGTTTACTCAGGATCAGTTAGACAGTTTTCCTATTTATTCAGGGTTCAGTTTAGACAGTTTTTTATGGTTATTCAGTTCATTTAGACCGTGTTTTAAGTTTACTCAGGGTTCAGTTTAGACAGTTTTTCTGTTTACTCGGGGTTCAGTTTAGACAGGTTTTCTATTTACTCAGGTTTCAGTTTAGACAGCTTTTTCTGTTTACCCCAGGGTTCAGTTGGACAGTTTTTCTATTTACTCAGGGTTCAGTTGTAGACAGCTTTTTTCTGTTTACTCAGGGTTCAGTGTAGACAGATTTTTTCTGTTTACTCAGGGTTCAGTTTAGACACTTTTTTTCTGTTTACTCAGGGTTTTGTTTAGACAGTTTTTTTCTGTTTATTCAGTTCAGTTTAGACAGCTTTTTTCTGTTTACTCAGTGTTCAGTTTAGACAGGTTTTCGGTTTATTCAGGGTTCAGTTTAGACAGGTTTTCTGTTTACTCAGGGTTCAGTTTAGACAGTTTTTATGTTTATTCAGGGTTCAGTTTAGACAGGTTTTACGTTTACTCAGGGTTCAGTTTAGACAGTTTTTCTATTTACTCAGGGTTCAGTTTAGACAGCTTTTTTCTGTTTACTCAGGGTTCAGTTTAGACAGTCTTTTTCTGTTTACTCAGGGTTCAAGTTAGACAGTTTTTCTATTTACTCGGGGTTCAGTTTAGACAGCTTTTTTCTGTTTACTCAGGGTTCAGTTTAGACAGTTTTTTTCTGTTTACTCAGGGTTGAGTTTAGACAGTTTTTTTCTGTTTACTCAGGGTTGAGTTTAGACAGTTTTTTTCTGTTTATTCAGTTCAGTTTAGACAGCTTTTTTTCTGTTTACTCAGGGTTCAGTTTAGACAGTTTTTTCTGTTTACTCAGGGTTCAGTTTAGACAGCTTTTCGGTTTATTCAGGGTTCAGTTTAGACATTTTTTATATTTACTCAGGGTTTAGTTTAGACAGCTTTTCTGTTTACTCAGGGTTCAGTTTAGACATTTTTTATATTTACTCAGGGTTTAGTTAGACAGTTATTTTTCTGCTTACTTGGGGTTCAGTTTAGACAGTTTTTCTGTTGACTCGGGGTTCAGTTTAGACAGTTTTTCTGTTTATTCAGGGTTCAGTTTAGACAGTTTTTATGTTTACTCGGGGTTCAGTTTAGACAGTTTTTCTGTTTACTCAGGGTTCAGTTTAGACAGTTTTTTTTCTGTTTATTCAGGGTTCAGTTTAGACAGGTTTTAAGTTTACTCAGGTTCAGTTTAGACAGTTTTTATGTTTACTCAGGGTTCAGTTTAGACAGTTTTTCTGTTTACTCAGGGTTCAGTTTAGACAGTTTTTCTGTTTACTCAGGTTTCAGTTTAGACAGTTTTTCTGTTTACTCAGGGTTCAGTTTAAACAGCTTTTCGGTTTATTCAGGGTTCAGTTTAGACAGGTTTCCTGTTTACTCAGGGTTCAGTTAAGACAGTTTTTCTATTTACTCAGGGTTCAGTTTAGACTGTTTTTATGTTTACTCAGGGTTCAGTTTAGACAGTTTTTATGTTTACTCAGGGTTCAGTTAAGACAGTTTTTATGTTTACTCAGGGTTGAGTTTAGACAGTTTTTTTCTGTTTATTCAGTTCAGTTTAGACAGTTTTTATTTACTCAGGGTTCAGTTTAGACAGTTTTTTTCTGTTTATTCAGTTCAGTTAACAGTTTTTCTATTTACTCAGGTTCAGTTTAGACAGCTTTTTTCTGTTTACTCAGGGTTCAGTTTAGACAGTTTTTTCTGTTTACTCAGGGTTCAGTTTAGACAGCTTTTCGGTTTATTCAGGGTTCAGTTTAGACAGGTTTTCTGTTTACTCAGGGTTCAGTTTAGACATTTTTTATATTTACTCAGGGTTTTCTTTTAGACAGTTTTTCTGTTTACTCAGGGTTCAGTTTAGACAGCCTTTTGGTTTATTCAGGGTTCAGTTTAGACAGGTTTCCTGTTTACTCAGGGTTCAGTTTAGATAGTTTTTATGTTTACTCGGGGTTCAGTTTAGACAGTTTTTCTATTTACTCAGGGTTCAGTTTAGACAGCTTTTTTCTGTTTACTCAGGGTTCAGTTTAGACAGTTTTTTTCTGTTTACTCAGTGTTCAGTTTAGACAGTTTTTCTGTTTATTCAGTTCAGTTTAGACAGCTTTTTTCTGTTTACTCAGGGTTCAGTTTAGACAGTTTTTTTCTAATTACTCAGGGTTCAGTTTAGACAGTTTTTTTCTGTTTACTCAGGGTTCAGTTTAGACAGTTTTTTTTTGTTTACTCAGGGTTCAGTTTAGACAGTTTTTTCTGTTTACTCAGGGTTCAGTTTAGACAGTTTTTTTCTGTTTATTCAGTTCAGTTTAGACAGCTTTTTTCTGTTTACTCAGGGTTCAGTTAAGAAAGTTTTTTTCTGTTTACTCAGGGTTCAGTTTAGACAGCTTTTCGGTTTATTCAGGGTTCAGTTTAGACATTTTTTATATTTACTCAGGGTTCAGTTTAGACAGTTATTTTTCTGTTTACTTGGGGTTCAGTTTAGACAGTTTTTCTGTTTACTCAGGGTTCAGTTTAGACAGTTTTTCTGTTTATTCAGGGTTCAGTTTAGACAGTTTTTCTGTTTACTCAGGGTTCAGTTTAAACAGCTTTTCGGTTTATTCAGGGTTCAGTTTAGACAGGTTTGCTGTTTACTCAGGGTTCAGTTTAGACATTTTTTTATATTTACTCAGGGTTCAGTTTAGACAGTTATTTTTGTGCTTACTTGGGGTTCAGTTTAGACATTTTTTCTGTTTACTCAGGGTTCAGTTTAGACAGTTTTTATGTTTACTCAGGGGTCAGTTTAGATAGTTTTCTGTTTACTCAGTGTTCAGTTTAGACAGTTTTTCAGTTTACTCAGGGTTCAGTTTAGACAGTTTTTTTCTGTTTACTCAGGGTTGAGTTTAGACAGTTTTTTTCTGTTTATTCAGTTCAGTTTAGACAAGTTATCAGTTTACTCTGGGTTCAGTTTAGACAGTTTTTCAGTTTATTCAGGGTTCAGTTTAGACAGGTTTGCTGTTTACTCAGGGTTCAGTTTAGACATTTTTTATATTTACTCAGGGTTCAGTTTAGACAGTTATTTTTGTGCTTACTTGGGGTTCAGTTTAGACATTTTTTCTGTTTACTCAGGGTTCAGTTTAGACAGTTTTTATGTTTACTCAGGGTTCAGTTTAGATAGTTTTCTGTTTACTCAGTGTTCAGTTTAGACAGTTTTTCAGTTTACTCAGGGTTCAGTTTAGACAAGTTTTTAGTTTACTTAGGGTTCAGTTTAGACAGGTTATCAGTTTACTCAAGGTTCAGTTTAGACAAGTTATCAGTTTACTCTGGGTTCAGTTTAGACAGTTTTTCAGTTTACTCAGAGTTCAGTTTAGACAGTTTTCAGTTTAGACAGGTTTTATGTTAACTCAGAGTTCAGTGTTCACAGGTTTTACAAGTATGCAAAACATAAAAAAATGTATTGTGATTGAAAATTGTTTTATAAATAATGTGACAGCTCCGGTTTAATTAACAGTAAAACATACTCAACATCTGGAATCTCCACATTAAATGTCACATCCCCTGCTGTTGCACGCTTGTATTTTGTGCCATGACAAATGACAGAAGGAATTCGTAGAGTTCTCATTCTGGTTGTACATTCTGGATCCTTACACAATGTTATGTAAGTAACCCTTAGCAATATCAGTCTTCTTCTAAGAATTCTTTTAAATAGGTCCACAAAAGTCAATCTGACATTTACATTTTTACAATCAAGTGTAATTCGGAATGTGTAATAAAAACTTAACATTCTTTTGACTCGTGTTGCTGGTGTTGTAACAGCTGTAAGAGAAAAATAACACATGGTAAACAGTAATGGATTAAAGGGCCTTCTAGGTTGTTGAGTACCAGCTTATAGATCACTGTCCAGCTTTAAATGCTTTAAATCACACTCTGGCAGATATTGGTGCCAGACAATTTGTCAGTTTGTTTGACCAAAGTGTGAAATAAATAGAGGATCTTGCATGAGTGTTTATGTAATATTGAATTTATTCAACAAGTTTAATAAATTCAATATTGCATAGACACAAATACAAGATTCTATTTATTATATAATCCCATAAAAACTGTTTTTTCGTAGATTTCAAACTTGTCTTCTCATTATAAAGAAAACAGCTGATTGACCGAAACACAACAAGTTCACGTAAATGTGTACATGCGCCAAAATTAATCCTGCTGAAATATTAAAAGTAAACAATAGTCTGTCCGCAGGATACAAAAACAAAACAAACGTTTTCAATTTAAATACAATGTATCTTCATTTTAGAAGAAAAGTACATCAGCTTTAAATTGAAATCAACAAACAGTGTCAAATGAAACAAACTGTGGATCAAGTCAATTGTGTGACGTCACTCTGAAATGACTTTATGCTTTATGACGTCACACTCATTCAATACGATTTTTATTGTATGACCGTATTACATGGATTATTGAGTAGATTATATAATAAATACATATATTTAACAATTGAACTGTTTAGAAATGCAGTTCATAGTCGATATGAATGCAATTGATATGCAAGCAAACTGAATAACGCGTGTTAGCGCGTTATGATTAGTTTGCCTTGCATATCAATTGCGTTCATATCAACTATGAATTGTATTTCTAAACAGTTCAATTGTTATATTACGTTTAAAACTATTTTCTTTTCTTTTTCTTGGTTCAAAATCATTTTAAAGAATTTTAATTCTGTGCTTTGTCAACAACGATTTTCGATTAACGGAACAGCTGATGGAACAGCAGATCCAACTAATCAGCTGTGCAGTTTGGCACCAGAAATTCTAGGACAAAATAGTGCGTGGAAAAAACAACAAATTGCATACAATATTTCTACTAAATTGTTCATTTTTTTTAATAAATACAATTATTTTGGTAATAAATAATCACAATTATGCAAACAATCAATAAAAAGTTAAAACTAAATATATTGGGTCATAGGTTTGTGGATGTATTAAATGCGTGAAGTAGTCATACGTATTCATACGCCGATTGTTGTGAATGGAATTCCCGTGACCAAGGTAGATCTTGCAGTTCATAGCCGATATGAAAGCAATTGCTCTGAAACCTTGTGTAGAAGACAGAAAACAGACAAAATGTAAATGTCTTCCTATCTATTGAAATTCAGTCATGTTTCTTTATAGTACTAACAATGTTTTTTTCTGGGCACTCAGGTTTCTTACACAATCTCTGAACTGACCACCTAAGTATGCTAAGTATGCTAAGTGGAAGGTCGTGGGTTCGATCCCCGGCCAGGTCTGACCCAAGACTTGAAAGTGGGTATTGACTGTTCTTTCGCCAAGCACTCGGCATTACAAAATGAAAGTCACGGTTCTTTCGGATGGGAACTTAAAATAAAACGAGGTCCCGTGTCACGAGGGCTTGGCACGCTAAAGAACCCTGCTGTATAATGCCATAAGTGCAATGCACAGGCAACATTTTTGCACTTTTGCCTATAGCTGGTGACATCTCGATATAAGTGAAATATCCTTGACTGGGACGTTAAACACCATTACTCAACCCTATTTATTTCAAAGATTTTTAACTAAAGTAACCAACCAATCCCTTATAAAGTTACTTTCCAAAATATAATTTAAAATAAATAAATAAATAAATAAAGGAAATAAATAAAAAAATTAACTGATCAACATGACAAGAATTTTTTTATTTCAAAGATTTTTAACTAAAGTAACCAACCAATCCCTTATAAAGTTACTTTCCAAAACATAATTCAAAATAAATAAATAAATAAACAAATAAATAAAAAAATTTAATTGATCGACATGACATGAATTTTTTTCACTGTGTGTCAATGAAAAAAAGGAAAGAAAAAAAAAGTAAGAAAAAGAAGAAATAAAAATAAAAAATAAAGTGTATATTGATGCGGCATTCAAGGTGATGTTTCAAAATTTATTTATTTATTTAAATACTATAATTCAACCTTGCATCAATCATTATTCAATTACATTGTGGGTACTTATTGGGTCAAAATTATTTTTCAGTCTTATTTATTTATTTATTTATTTTCAGATGAAACACTTAAAAGTACAGTTGAATCTCGTTATCTCGAACTCGGATATCTCGAACTACCTGATATCTCGAACTATTTTAAAAAAGTCTGAACAGAGTTGTTCTTTATTAAACCAAAATCACTCCGGTTATCTCGAACTCGGATATTTCGAATTATCAGATATGTCGAACAATATTTTCGTCCCCTTGAATGAAAATCTTAGGAAAATTACACTCGTTAACTCGAACAAAAAATTTAGGAAATTAAATTTGTTAACTCGAACAAAAAATTTAGGAAAATTAATTTGTTACTCGAACAAAAAATTTTGAGAAATCAAATTTGTCAGCGCCTACAGATTTTTTGGTAGAAAAAACACATTCCGACACATAAAATATTTGACTGTCGGTCTCGTGTTGATTTTAAAATTACAACATTGCACTGACCTCCCAATTTCCTTAAGCCCTTAATTATTATCCCTTGCATAAGCAATTAAACCATCATGGGGATTAGCAGGTGTTATAATTACTGCCAAGCTGAACATGGCTTCCAAAAACGTATGATGTGAACATTACTCAATACAACCGGAAGCTTGGGATGATTAAAGTACACAAAGCGAAACTGGTATGGAGACCAAAGCGGACTCCACTATTTGTCGGCTAATAACAAGTAACAGATAATCTCCCGATTTTTTATATACTACCGGTACATTCTCAATTGTAAATGCAAATAATAAATAATGCAGTTTTTATATATCATGTTTAAATACATACGATATAGGAGAAACCGGCAATATACAGTTTGACAAGATAAAACCGAAAGCGACTTCCGGTAGGCGTGTACAAGTTACTTCCCTTTTGTTGTCGTTTTTAACATCAGTTATCTCGAACTCCGGATAAGTCGAACTTTTTGCATTTCCCCGTCGAGTTCGAGATAACGAGAGTCAACTGTATATTGTTTAAGAAAATAAAATATAATGTAGATACATTAAATTTATAAGTATTTCATACTAGCACATGTATACATGTAGGTAATAGGGGAATGCCCCTTGGCTTGCAGACTGTACACTTTCTTACCTCTAACCATAGAGAGTAATCAAGGGAGATAAAATTGTTAAGCCCCCCTATTGTTAGATTCTCAAAATTTATGTGAAAATCCAAAAGGGTGTTGTTATTGTTGGCACTTACTTGATTGAATACAAATATTACTTCCAGCGTATGCTGTAAATTTTTTGTCATCTGGACACTGTATACATTTACAACAGTGCTTGGTTTTGTTTGTATACCATCCAATGTCACAATTAGAACAGGTCTTTGAAAAGTAGTTATAGCTTTTACCATCAGGACAATCAACTAAAAATTAAACAAGAGGCCCATGGGCCTTAACGCTCACCTGAGGAAGAGTACATATCTTATGCAGAGGTTCAATGGTCAATGACATTAATAAAAGAGAATATCAAAATTTTCAGCAGTAAGGGCCAATAATATGCAAGTATTTTTGCAAATTAATTATAACAATTATTATATAAGGATGCTATATATAACATATTTAAAGTCTAGCTACAATATATAATATAAACAGCTAAAACATCTGTATATTAAACTGTGCATTAGACCAATACCTACAATATTCCAATATACATGCCTATACAAAAAGTTTATAGTTTTTTTAGATAATTAACCATTTAAGTATTCGTTTGCATCTATGACCTTGACCTTTGAACCTATGATCTTCATTCAAATATCAAAATGATTGTTGTGCAAATGCCTACAATATTCCATAATACATGCCTATACAAAAAGTTTATAGTTTTTGAGATAATTAACCATTTAAGTATTCATTTGCATCTATGACCTTGACCTTTGAACCTATGACCTTCATTCATATATCAAAATGATCGATAGGCCAATACCTAAAATATTCTAAAATACATGCCTATACAAAAAGTTTATAGTTTCTGAGATAATTAACCATTTAAGTATTCATTTACATCTATGACCTTGCCTTTGAACCTATGACCTTCATTCATATATCAAAATGATTGTTAGGTCAATACCTACAATATTCTAATATACATGCCTATACTAAAAATTTAATAGTTTTTGAGATAATCAACCATTTAAGTATTGTTCTCGTTTATGACCTTGACCTTTGAACCTATGACCTTCATTCATATATCAAAATGATTGTTAGGCCAATACGTACCTTATTCCAGTATACATGCCTATACAAAAAGTTTATAGTTTTTGAGATAATTAACCATTTAAGTATTCGTTCGAGTCTATGACCTTGACCTTTGAACTTATGACCTTCATTCATATATCAAAATGATCGTTAAGCCATGCCTACAATATTCCAATATACATGCCTATACAAAAAGTTTATAGTTTTTGAGATAATTAACCATTTAAGTATTCGTTCGCCTCTATGACCTGGACCTTTGAACCTATGACCTTCATTCATATATCAAAATGATTGTTGTGCAAATGCCTACAATATTCTAATATACATGCCTATACAAAAAGTTTATAGTTTTTGAGATAATTAACCATTTAAATATTCATTCGCAGCTATGACCTTGACCTTTGAACCTATAACCTTCATGCCTATATCAAAATGATTGTTAGGCCAATACCTAAAATATTCTAAAATACATGCCTATACAAAAAGTTTATAGTTTCTGAGATAATTAACCATTTAAATATTCATTTGCATCTATGACCTTGACCTTTGAACCCATGAACTTCATTCATATATCAAAATGATCGTTGTACAAATGCCTACAATATTCTGATATACATGCCTATACAAAAAGTTTATAGTTTTTGAGATAATTAACCATTTAAATATTCATTCGCAGCTATGACCTTGACCTTTGAACCTATGACCTTCATTCATATATCAAAATGATCGTTAGGCCAATACCTACAATATTCCAATAAACATGCCGATACAAAAAGTTAATAGTTTTTGAGATAATTAACCATTTAAGTATTGTTCGCGTTTATGACCTTGACCTTTGAACCTATGACCTTCATTCATATATCAAAATGATTGTTAGGCCAATACGTACCTTATTCCAGTTACATGCCTATACAAAAAGTTTATAGTTTTTGAGATAATTAACCATTTCAGTACTTGTTTGCATCTATGACCTTGACCTTTGAACTTATGACCTTCATTCATATATCAAAATGATCGTTAAGCCATGCCTACAATATTCCAATATACATGCCTATACAAAAAGTTTATAGTTTTTGAGATAATTAACCATTTAAGTATTCGTTCGCCTCTATGACCTGGACCTTTGAACCTATGACCTTCATTCATATATCAAAATGATTGTTGTGCAAATGCCTACAATATTTTAATATACATGCCTATACAAAAAGTTTATAGTTTTTGAGATAATTAACCATTTAAATATTTGTTCGCAGCTATGACCTTGACCTTTGAACCTATAACCTTCATGCATATATCAAAATGATCGTTAGGCCAATACTTACAATATTACAATATACATGCCTATACAAAAAGTTTATAGTTTTTGAGATAATTAACCATTTAAGAATTCGTTCAATTCTATGACCTTGACCTTTGAACCTATGACCTTCATTCATATATCAAAAATGATCATTAGGCCAATACCTACAATATTCTAATATACATGCCTATACAAAATGTTTATAGTTTTTGAGATAATTAACCATTTAAGTATTCGTTTGCGTCTATGACCTTGACCTTTGAACCTATGACCTTCATTCGATAGGCCAATACCTAAAATATTCTAAAATACATGCCTATACAAAAAGTTTATAGTTTCTGAGATAATTAACCATTTAAGTATTCATTTGCATCTATGACCTTGACCTTTGAACCTATGAACTTCATTCATATATCAAAACGATCGTTAGGCAAATACCTACAATATTCCAATATACATGCCTATACAAAAAGTTTATAGTTTTTGAGATAATTAACCATTTCAGTACTTGTTTACATCTGTGACCTTGACCTTTGAACCCATGACCTTTATTCATATATCAAAATGACCATTGTGCCATTACCTACAATATTCTGATATACATGCCTTTACAAAAAATTCATAGTTTTGCAGATAATTAACTATTTTGGTATTCTTGGACATCTGTGACCTTGACCTTTGAACCCATGACCCTGATCTATGTATCAAAATAGTCGTCATGTCAATACCTACAATAACTGAAAATCCTATGTCATTCATATATCAAAATGATCGTTAGGCCAATACCTACAATATTCCAATAAACATGCCGATACAAAAAGTTAATAGTTTTTGAGATAATTAACCATTTAAGTATTGTTCGCGTTTATGACCTTGACCTTTGAACCTATGACCTTCATTCATATATCAAAATGATTGTTAGGCCAATACGTACCTTATTCCAGTTACATGCCTATACAAAAAGTTTATAGTTTTTGAGATAATTAACCATTTCAGTACTTGTTTGCATCTATGACCTTGACCTTTGAACTTATGACCTTCATTCATATATCAAAATGATCGTTAAGCCATGCCTACAATATTCCAATATACATGCCTATACAAAAAGTTTATAGTTTTTGAGATAATTAACCATTTAAGTATTCGTTCGCCTCTATGACCTGGACCTTTGAACCTATGACCTTCATTCATATATCAAAATGATTGTTGTGCAAATGCCTACAATATTTTAATATACATGCCTATACAAAAAGTTTATAGTTTTTGAGATAATTAACCATTTAAATATTTGTTCGCAGCTATGACCTTGACCTTTGAACCTATAACCTTCATGCATATATCAAAATGATCGTTAGGCCAATACTTACAATATTACAATATACATGCCTATACAAAAAGTTTATAGTTTTTGAGATAATTAACCATTTAAGAATTCGTTCAATTCTATGACCTTGACCTTTGAACCTATGACCTTCATTCATATATCAAAAATGATCATTAGGCCAATACCTACAATATTCTAATATACATGCCTATACAAAATGTTTATAGTTTTTGAGATAATTAACCATTTAAGTATTCGTTTGCGTCTATGACCTTGACCTTTGAACCTATGACCTTCATTCGATAGGCCAATACCTAAAATATTCTAAAATACATGCCTATACAAAAAGTTTATAGTTTCTGAGATAATTAACCATTTAAGTATTCATTTGCATCTATGACCTTGACCTTTGAACCTATGAACTTCATTCATATATCAAAACGATCGTTAGGCAAATACCTACAATATTCCAATATACATGCCTATACAAAAAGTTTATAGTTTTTGAGATAATTAACCATTTCAGTACTTGTTTACATCTGTGACCTTGACCTTTGAACCCATGACCTTTATTCATATATCAAAATGACCATTGTGCCATTACCTACAATATTCTGATATACATGCCTTTACAAAAAATTCATAGTTTTGCAGATAATTAACTATTTTGGTATTCTTGGACATCTGTGACCTTGACCTTTGAACCCATGACCCTGATCTATGTATCAAAATAGTCGTCATGTCAATACCTACAAATAACTGAAAATCCTATGTCATTCATATATCAAAATGATCGTTAGGCCAATACCTACAATATTCCAATAAACATGCCGATACAAAAAGTTAATAGTTTTTGAGATAATTAACCATTTAAGTATTGTTTGCGTTTATGACCTTGACCTTTGAACCTATGACCTTCATTCATATATCAAAATGATTGTTAGGCCAATACGTACCTTATTCCAGTTACATGCCTATACAAAAAGTTTATAGTTTTTGAGATAATTAACCATTTCAGTACTTGTTTGCATCTATGACCTTGACCTTTGAACTTATGACCTTCATTCATATATCAAAATGATCGTTAAGCCATGCCTACAATATTCCAATATACATGCCTATACAAAAAGTTTATAGTTTTTGAGATAATTAACCATTTAAGTATTCGTTCGCCTCTATGACCTGGACCTTTGAACCTATGACCTTCATTCATATATCAAAATGATTGTTGTGCAAATGCCTACAATATTTTAATATACATGCCTATACAAAAAGTTTATAGTTTTTGAGATAATTAACCATTTAAATATTTGTTCGCAGCTATGACCTTGACCTTTGAACCTATAACAAAAAGTTTATAGTTTTTGAGATAATTAACCATTTAAGAATTCGTTCAATTCTATGACCTTGACCTTTGAACCTATGACCTTCATTCATATATCAAAAATGATCATTAGGCCAATACCTACAATATTCTAATATACATGCCTATACAAAATGTTTATAGTTTTTGAGATAATTAACCATTTAAGTATTCGTTTGCGTCTATGACCTTGACCTTTGAACCTATGACCTTCATTCGATAGGCCAATACCTAAAATATTCTAAAATACATGCCTATACAAAAAGTTTATAGTTTCTGAGATAATTAACCATTTAAGTATTCATTTGCATCTATGACCTTGACCTTTGCACCTATGAACTTCATTCATATATCAAAACGATCGTTAGGCAAATACCTACAATATTCCAATATACATGCCTATACAAAAAGTTTATAGTTTTTGAGATAATTAACCATTTCAGTACTTGTTTACATCTGTGACCTTGACCTTTGAACCCATGACCTTTATTCATATATCAAAATGACCATTGTGCCATTACCTACAATATTCTGATATACATGCCTTTACAAACAAGAGGCCCATGGGCCTGATACGCTCACCTGATAACTAATGGCTAGCTGATAGATTTAAAGAAAACATAAATACTAAACCCCATCATGATAACCGTTGTATCAATACCTACAACATTCTAATATACATGCCTCTACAAAAAGTTTATAGTTTTCGAGATAATTAAACATTTTGGTATTATTTTGCATATGTGACCTTGACCTTTAAACCCATAACACTTTTCTATACATCAAAATGATTGTTGTATCAATATCTACAACATTCTAATATACATGCCTATACAAAAAGTTTATAGTTTTCGAGATAATTAAACATTTCGGTATTGTTTCACATCTGTGACCTTGACCTTTGAACCCATAACCTTTTTCTATACATCAAAATGATCGTTGTATCAAAACCTACAACATTCTAATATACATGCCTATACAAAAAGTTTATAGTTTTCGAGATAATTAACCATTTCGGTATTGTTTCGCATCTGTGACCTTGACCTTTGAACCCATGACCTTTTTCTATACATCAAAATGATCGTTGTATCAATACCTACAACATTCTAATATACATGCCTATACAAAATGTTTATAGTTTTCGAGATAATTAACCATTTCAGTATTGTTTTGCATCTGTGACCTTGACCTTTGAACTCATGACCTTTTTCTTTACATCAAAATGATCGTTGTATCAATACCTACAACATTCTAATATATATGCCTATACAAAAAGTTTATAGTTTTCGAGATAATTAACCATTCCGGTATTGTTTCGCATCTGTGACCTTGACCTTTGAACCCATGACCTTTTTCTATACATCAAAATGATCGTTGTATCAAAACCTACAACATTCTAATATACATGCCTATACAAAAAGTTTATAGTTTTCGAGATAATTAACCATTTCGGTATTGTTTCGCATCTGTGACCTTGACCTTTGAACCCATGACCTTTTTCTATACATCAAAATGATCGTTGTATCAATACCTACAACATTCTAATATACATGCCTATACAAAATGTTTATAGTTTTCGAGATAATTAACCATTTCAGTATTGTTTTGCATCTGTGACCTTGACCTTTGAACTCATGACCTTTTTCTTTACATCAAAATGATCGTTGTATCAATACCTACAACATTCTAATATATATGCCTATACAAAAAGTTTATAGTTTTCGAGATAATTAACCATTCCGGTATTGTTTCGCATCTGTGACCTTGGCCTTTGAACCATGACCTTTTTCTATACATCAAAATGATCGTTGTATCAATACCTACAACATTCTAATATACATGCCTATAAAAAAAGTTTATAATTTTCGAGATAATTAAACAGTTCGGTATTGTTTCACATCTGTGACCTTGACCTTTGAACCCATGACCTTTTTCTATACATCAAAATGATCGTTGTATCAATACCTACAACATTCTAATATACATGCCTATACAAAAAGTTTTTAGTTTTCCAGATAACTAACCATTTCGGTATTGTTTCGCATCTGTGACCTTGACCTTTGAACCCATGACCTTTTTCTATACATCAAAATGATCGTTGTATCAATACCTACAACATTCTAATATACATGCCTATACAAAATGTTTATAGTTTTCAAGATAATTAACCATTTCAGTATTGTTTCGCATCTGTGACCTTGACCTTTGAACTCATGACCTTTTTCTTTACATCAAAATGATCGTTGTATCAATACCTACAACATTCTAATATATATGCCTATACAAAAAGTTTATAGTTTTCGAGATAATTAACCATTCCGGTATTGTTTCGCATCTGTGACCTTGACCTTTGAACCCATGACCTTTTTCTATACATCAAAATGATCGTTGTATCAATACCTACAACATTCTAATATACATGCCTATACAAAAAGTTTATAGTTTTCGAGATAATTAACCATTTCGGTATCGTTTCACATCTGTGACCTTGACCTTTGAACCCATGACCTTTTTCTATACATCAAAATGATCGTTGTATCAATACCTACAACATTCTATTATACATGCCTATACAAAAAGTTTATAGTTTTCGAGATAATTAACCATTTCGGTATCGTTTCGCATCTGTGACCTTGACCTTTGAACCCATGACCTTTTTCTATACATCAAAATGATCGTTGTATCAATACCTACAACATTCTAATATACATGCCTATACAAAAAGTTTATAGTTTTCGAGATAATTAACCATTCCGGTATTGTTTCGCATCTGTGACCTTGACCTTTGAACCCATGACCTTTTTCTATACATCAAAATGATCGTTGTATCAATACCTACAACATTCTAATATACATGCCTATACAAAATGTTTATAGTTTTCGAGATAATTAACCATTTCAGTATTGTTTCGCATCTGTGACCTTGACCTTTGAACTCATGACCTTTTTCTTTACATCAAAATGATCGTTGTATCAATACCTACAACATTCTAATATATATGCATATACAAAAAGTTTATAGTTTTCGAGATAATTAACCATTCCGGTATTGTTTCGCATCTGTGACCTTGACCTTTGAACCATGACCTTTTTCTATACATCAAAATGATCGTTGTATCAATACCTACAACATTCTAATATACATGCCTATACAAAAAGTTTATAGTTTTCGAGATAATTAAACATTTCGGTATTGTTTCACATCTGTGACCTTGACCTTTGAACCCATGACCTTTTTCTATACATCAAAATGATCGTTGTATCAATACCTACAACATTCTAATATACATGCCTATACAAAAAGTTTATAGTTTTCGAGATAATTAACCATTTCGGTATTGTTTCGCATCTGTGACCTTGACCTTTGAACCCATGACCTTTTTCTATACATCAAAATGATCGTTGTATCAATACCTACAACATTCTAATATACATGCCTATACAAAATGTTTATAGTTTTCAAGATAATTAACCATTCCGGTATTGTTTCGCATCTGTGACCTTGACCTTTGAACCCATGACCTTTTTCTATACATCAAAATGATCGTTGTATCAATACCTACAACATTCTAATATACATGCCTATACAAAAAGTTTATAGTTTTCGAGATAATTAACAATTTCGGCATCGTTTCGCATCTGTGAGCTTGACCTTTGAACCCATGACCTTTTTCTATACATCAAAATGATCGTTGTATCAATACCTACAACATTCTAATATACATGCCTATACAAAAAGTTTATAGTTTTCGAGATAATAATTATAATCAGAGGTAAAAAAAATTAGGTCACGACCTTCACAATTGACCTTGACCTCATTTTGAAGATACTAACAAGAAGATGTCAAAACTGAAAACCCCATGTCATTATCTGGTCAAATAGTCAAGTTATAACAATTTGAAGCTATTTTACGATTTTTTCAAATTAAACGCGAAAACGCGTAACCTATTTTTTATCCGAATTTTACAAAATGAACAAACTATAGGCTTAAGACCCTAGAGAAGCCAAATATCACATCAGATTTTTTCTCCAATCAGTACTTTCGGAGAAGAAGATTTTTTAAGATTTTTGCACCCCTAGGTCACCTTGACCTAGTTATGGTAGCCATGGCAACGCCACGAACAAATCTGAATTGCACCGGCCCATATATACTTCTGAGAAAGTTTCATTAGAAACTGTCCGGTAGTTTCAGAGGAGAAGTCGAAAATAGGTGTTAACGACGCACACACGCACATACACACGCTGCGCTATGCCATAAGCTCACATGACCTTCGGTCAGGTGAGCTAAAAATTCATAGTTTTGCAGATAATTAACTATTTTGGTATTCTTGGACATCTGTGACCTTGACCTTTGAACCCATGACCCTGATCTATGTATCAAAATAGTCGTCATGTCAATACCTACAAATAACTGAAAATCCTATGTCATTATCAAAAGAAATGTTAAAAAAATAGCATTTTTTATCCAAGGTCAAAAACTGGGACATGACCTTGACCTTCGACCTTGACATCAATTGGAAGAAAATTGCAAGACAAGATCAACAGTGAAAACTCCATACAATTATCTTCAGCCGTTATGAAGTTATAACAATAAATGTGTCATTTTAAAAATTATGTTATTTTACGCAAAAAACGCGTAACCTATTTTTCGTCTAATTTTCATGAAAACACAATTTTAATGTTCCCAGGTATGCTGAATCCAAATATCAATCAAAATTTGCCTACACCTTTTGGTTTCAGAGAAGAAGATTTTTTGTCTTTTTGCTATTTTTAGTAACAGCGGCCATCTTGTTGGGCTTGGCCAAACCCCGAACACAATTTTGAAAGGCTGTTACCCAGGCATGATAATCACCAAGTTTCATCAAATATGGCCCAGTAGTTTTGGAGGAGAAGATTAAAATGTAAAGTTTACGGACGACGGACGACGGACGGTGATAGATTGCAATAGCTCATCTGAGCCTTTGGCTCAGGTGAGCTAAAAAAAAGGTTTAAAATCATACACACTAAATTTCCCTTTTGAAGTTTGTTTATATGAAAGCATGTTTTAGATCTCCTTTGTACAAATTCATGCTCATGATCACTTTGAAATCTGGCCAATTATGTTGCAGGTGAACATTGCAAACCTCTTTGCAGATTATTTCAGTTTAACAGTAAAACTGCATGGGCAGAAAAACCCTTACTACCATGTAGTGGCTTTCTATGCATTTTTCTACATGTATCATCTGTAATGAGTTATAATAAGATGCCCTCAAAAATAATATTTCTAAATTTTTATATTTCTCAATTGAGTTCAAGAACACAGGTAAAGGGCAAGACCTACTTTTCACATTTGTGCCTCTGTCACTACTTTAGCAATGCTTGAAGATATAACAATGCAGAATTTAATATTTGTTGTTTTGCATCTGTGAGCTACTGCTCACTTAGTATACCCTCCTCTTCTTCGAAGCAAGGGTATAATTTCAATATGGAGAAAATGTTAAAGGACTGGATAATGTCTTTACAATATTGATGATATGTATGATGTCTCTGTTTATATTGTATGTCCTGTAATGGGGTTCGCTGCTGTACCACGTGATCAGTACCTCTTAACGTTTGTGCGAAACGTTTTGGAAAACGTCAACATCACAGATTCCTGGAATGAAGTCGTTTTCACGGGAAAATGTCATTTGATGCAGTTCCATATCCATAGGAAATAAGTGTTCCTTATAAACGTTAGCGGGTATCACTTGGTACAGCGGAGAACCCCATTCCATGTTCCTTTTATTCTAATTTTGATTTTACATATGTCAGATGTAGCTAGTTAGACAGAAGGTACTTATTTTTCTTACCCTTTTAAAGCACCCGACTTCCCTAGTGAAAGTTTACATTTAACTTAATTTGCCAATTTTCAAAGTTTTTGCTGTGGTTTTGGGATTGCAATTTGGACTTTGGACTGGTATGTTTGTTCTTGATTACAAAACTAGCTGCAAATTGTTTTAGCACTTCTAAATGCATAAGACATTAGGTTTTTTTTTATATATTTTTTAAAAATTTTCCTTGAGTGTCTATAAAAATGAAATAAAGGTTGAACAACAAAGCCATGGACTGATTTTTGTTTTACTTTTGTGGTTTAACCATAAAAAATTTTGTCCATATTGGTTATTATTTAAACCGTAATCAAATAGATTTAGCTTTTAACATGTTTTAAACATTGTTTTAGTATTTTATAAGTATTTTGACTAATTTTGGTTGGATTATCTATATGCAGACAATAATTATTGATAGTTTTTCTATTTGGTCTTCTGATATGCAGGTGAGCACTACAGGCTCATTGGACCTCTTCTTAAGTACCGGTACTGATAACATATATATGCAATACATAAATTAATACTTACCAATACAAGCTTCGCTTGATGTACTGCCACTATTAACTGTCGTTTGATTACTGCCACATGACAAACATTCTGTCTTTTCCTGTTGATGTTGATATTCACCACGTGGACAAGAAACACATCCTTGGTTACTCACACGCTTTGTACCTGCTCCACAAATATCTGTAGAAATAAAACAAAACAAATCTTACTCTTACAATCTCTATGGTAGGAAATGTATGTCCTCAATTAGTAAACATTCTTAAGTAAAACAAACTCAAACAATCAAAATGGTAGACAATATATGTCCATAAGCAGTCCTATGTAGGATTTACAAAACCATAACCTATCCTGTTTGTCAGAAGTTTGTCAATTTGCTTGTTGAAAGTCTCTTGATATTCTGTTTTTTTCCATCAAACCAAAACTGACCAATATAAATGGCAGTATGTTGTCTTATGTGTAATATACTATATATGTTAAGTATTATAATTACCAGTTCAGACATCTCTCTATTAATTTGAACTAAATCAATATATATAAATATCAATATATATAAATATATACATATGTATAATCAAACAAATTAAAACTATTTTGAACAAACATGTAAAAGACTGGCATGTGAAAATTGTGATAATATGACCAACTACATTCAATTTATAAAATCATTAATGTTGGAAAACCCATTTAAAGTCACTGTAATAACCTTTCTGGGATGTGACTTTGGCTTTATAGTCGTGTGTACAATGCATAGTGAAGACATTTTGGGACTCAAATAAATGAACCTGATTTTTTTTTATCTTTTTAACGAGAATCACAGCTTTTGGATTATCATACAAAAAAATAACCTCATCAATCAGATATATATACTCACCCTCTGTGCACTGACCAGCTGAAGTTGAACCTTTTGTTTTAGTGGTTTTTAAAGCTTGTGGACATGCAATGCAACTGACATCATTGCCTGCATTTGTCTTGAAATGACCAAAATCACACTCTGAACAGGTTTTTGTTACTGCATTATATTCCTCGCCAGCTTTACACAATGCTTAAAAGTAAATAAACAAACATGATGGTAAATAAAAGCACTGTAAGATAAAACTCATATCATCTCTACCTATGTACACTATAAAATAGGCTTTAATGCCTTCAGCCATAATAATTTTATCCCAGAATAAGAATTAACAAGTTTGGAAGCTGGTTGATCTATATTACTTTATTTCTTTTATTATTACAATTTTATTTTTAGGCTTTTAATTAAAGGTAGAAAATTATTATAATGTTATAACATCAATTGAAAGTGGAACATCATTATCTGGGTTTCAAATTTTGAAATCGCCAGACTGCAAATGATGCCTCAATGCATCACCTAGCATTTCCCCTGGGATGTCTCAATGCATCATCCGGTTCAAACGAATTAACAAATTCAACCAGTTTCCAAACTTGCTAATGCTGTATGTGTAGTTTCAAGTTTAAATATTTATGATGCTTACTGATCACCTACAATGAACAATGTTTAGAAAACTTGGTTCATTGATCAATGACTTTAGTTGCTCATTGTATGACATCATGTTTGTCAATGATAGGAAATCCCATATTTTTAAGTCATGGTACAAAACAGTGCAAGAAAATGTTTTCCATGACACTTTCTACAATGTCATAATTCAAAATCAGTGTTACAGTAATGCAGTGTCGTGTATAGTAAAGTATGTTTAACAATGCTTTTTCCTTTCTTGGATGGATATGAAATTCGGAAGTTGGTAGTTTTGGTGGATCACTGTTCCTGGTATTTAATTTACATGATGATAAACTTCAGAGCATAAAAGGCATGTTTATTTTACAGAAGTTATGATTATCGTTTCAGAGCATTTTTTTTTTAAATATTGTAAATGTAAGAAGTTTTTCAGGCACATTGAGTGATGAACTCAATGGTGATCTCACAAATTTAATGAACTGTGAAGCAGTTCATGTTAAATGGTTTTACTTATTCAGATAATGGTTTTACTTCTTCAGATAACTATCTATGAATGTTAAATGGTAAAGGTAAACTAGTTTGCAAACTTTGTAGAAATTTCAGCACCAATGCTATATATACATGTACCAAGTTTCAACCTAGTTTATGACAAGATTTATGTTATTTTCAGTTTTATTTCTTCAGATCAGTGTGACTGTGAATATGAATTAACTATCTTGGCAAACTTATACAGTATTATGCACTGATACATAACAATATATGAAGTTTCAAGATTTAGAAGGCATTTTGATTCATAAGAATAACATATTTATTTGGTCTCACCCACATCACCCAATAACTTTTTTTCTTAATGATGAGAAGAGCTCAGGAAAGAAAGGTCATTACACAATTTGATGTCCGAGTTCTGACTAAGCAGGGATAAGAGATATGCCAACCTCCCACTTAGGAAGTAAGAACTCCAGCATCTGCTGAGAAATCAAAGTAGTAATCTGGTAAGATATAAAAGATATGTATGTGTCATAAAGTCTATAAATTTAGTCTTCTTAAAAGTTTCAAACATACTGTACTGTTGACTAGTACACATTTCTCCATTTAATAGTCATATGTTTAATTTGAATTTGGATATGAAAATGTTAGCAAAAATCTGATGGTCAGAGACCATTGCTATGGAATACATTCAAATGATCAATTTTCTTTTTTATGATGGGTTTATTACCACATTGTTTGTTGTTATGCCAGATAGTTACATGCTTATCAAGTGACAAGGCTTACAGCCCCAATAAAGAGATACTTACGAACACAATCAGTTTCCAATTTTGAAGAATCGGACATGGTTGTTTTACCACTTTCACAATTTGTACAGTTAGTCTGGCCTCTATCTTTCTGATATGTTCCTATTGCACAGTTCACACAAGTATTTGGATCAGTGCGCTTCTGTCCTGCTTCACACACAACTGTAACAATAATCATTACAACAGTTTGTTTTAGATACATCCATGGGATTTATTCTTACACACTATGTAACATTTGTATAAAATTATTTATAAGGTATAGGTATAGGTGTTTAAACATTAAACAGACTTACTAATTGAACACTGAGACACATCTGTGGAGCCTATATTTGTTGTTGTTAGGTTAGTCCAGCATGGTTTACATGGATCATTGCCAATAGTGTCTTTAAAGTAGCCAACTGCACAATACACACATTGATCTATACTGGAATTATATTCTTTGCCTTTTATACAAAACTCTACAAAGAAGTTAAAAAAAATGAAAGTAAATTGACATTTTTTTCCAATAAATATATATATATATATATACAAAACTGATTAAATCAACTTATTGTAAAACTACTGAATTTAGATGACACTAGATATACATATACCGGGTACTGGTAATTACTAAATGCTATATAGCAATGTGCATGGTCTCAACCATCCCACTGAATTTATAACTAGTAGTCCCTTAACAAGCCCATTTAATAGAAAAAAAAACAAGAGCATTATAAAACTCTTATGGGAACACCTGACCAAGTGGATAAAGCAGCAGGTCATGAATCAATGGTTGAGAGTTAAATCTTATACTGACATAATTAGTATGTAATTGAGCAAGACATTTAATTTCATATTTCTCAGATTCTTTTAGAGGCTAAATGAATTGGTATTCATATGGTGAGGTTAACCTCGCAATTGATCAGCATTTTATCTAAGGCTGCATTCTGATCCTCTAAGTGGCTTTATTCCACTAAAATCCAGAATCATAGACTTAGCAAGACATTTACTATCATACTTACTCTGATCACATTTGCTCTTGTCATTAGCAGCTTTTCCTGCAGTAGTCCATCCAGGGTCACAGCTGGTACAAGAACCATGGTTTCCTTTATAGTCTTTATATGAACCTTTATCACAGGGCAAACAAGTTGGCCCAGTAGCGTTGTAGTAATAACCTTTATCACAAAATACTGAAATATAACATAGTTATATAATAATCTCTGACATTTGTTTGTTTTAAAGAATCATTCATTAGAACCATTCACTTATATTGAGGTCGTCAGTTTAGGGATGGTGGAGGAAACCATAGTGCCAGAAGAAACCTCTAGACCTTCCACAAGCAAATTAACATACTTTTTCACAATAGAATCTGCCCAATCCATAAGCATGCACTCTAGGGAGGTGGGGTGAGTGACACAAATCTTCAATTTAAGAATTCTCAATTTTCCGCCACCTGGAAAATTGTCAGGTTTCTCATTATTTCATTTTTTTGTTATAAATTTTTGCTTTTAACTATTGCATGATATATAAAATAACCTTACACAAAAACTGACAAATCTGCAAAGTAAAAGAGCACTACATATTTCTTCTTAATTTGATGTGTCAATCTGAGGAATGGAACTGTTGGTGAGAATTTGATAGATTGTGAAGTAAGATAATTAATTCTGCTGATAGGGCAGTTGCTTATACAGATTGAGTAAATAAATAAGGTCTTAGGTCCTAAACGGTTCCTCTTTTCAGTAGCACATTCAGATTCAGGGACAGTTTCAGAGTAGAGGGAGCACATGATGTTCTGCCCCCCCCCCCACCCCATCCACTCTAAAAATACATGTAACATGTATTGCAACTTAAGCATAAATGGTGCTATACTACAGCGCTGTTACATAAAAAAGTCAACTGTTTAGGTACATCTAAAAGTACCACACCATTGGTCATAATTTTTAAAATTTAATCCAATGTCTGTCCACAGTTATGAGTTTTATGATTAAACAGGCTTAATCTTTGTAGTATTATTATCATTATTATATAGATGACACTTACACTTATCACATGCTGTTCTATTTGCATTAGAAGTATAATTTCCAAGGCATTCACCACAATCATCAAGACCAGCATTTGGCTTTATAAATCCATCTTTACATGTTTCACAGCTAATTGATCCAGATTTTCCTGGTGGACAGTGTACTTTAATAAAAATACAGAAAATAAAAAAATTACTACACTCGTTAACTCGAACAAAAAATTTAGGAAACTTAAATTTGTTAACTCGAACAAAAAATTTAGGAAAATTAAATTTGTTAACTCGAACAAAAAAATTTGAAAAATCAAATTTGTCAACGTCTACAGATTTTTTGGTAGAAAAAACACATTCCGACATAAATAAAATATTTGACTGTTGGCCTCGTGTTGATTTTAAAATTACAACATCGCACTGACCTCCCAATTTCCATAAGCCCTTAATTATTATCCCTTGCATAAGCAAGTAACCATCAGGGAGATTAACAGGTGTTATAATTACTGCCAAGCTGAACATGGCTGCCGAAAGCGTACTCAATACAACCGGAAGCTTGGGTGATTAAAATACACAAAGCAAAACTGGTATGGAGACCAAAGCGGACTCCACTATTTGTCAGCTAATAACAAGTAACAGATAATCTCCCTATTTTTTATATACTACATTCTCATTTATAATTACAAATAATAAATAATGCAGTTTTTACAAATAATAAATAATGCAGTTTTTATATATCATGTTTTAATACATACAATATAGGAAAAACGGCAATATATAGTTTGTCAAGATAAAACCAGAAGCGACTTCCGGTAGGCGTGTACGAGTTACTTCCCTTTTGTCGCCATTTTTAACATCGATTATCTCGAACTCCGGATAAGTCGAACTTTTTGCATTTCCCCGTCGAGTTCGAGCTAACGAGAGTCAACTGTATATACATAAGCATATGACATTACTAATCTTATAAGATAAATTGATGATTATTGAAAAAAAGCTAACAAGAATCCAACTTAGAAGAAAAAGTGTATAAGAATAACAAGAGGTCCATGAGTCATAGCTAATAATGCAAGGTCATTCCATAAACATTTAATGTGTACTTACACTGGCAGTCTGTAGCATTAGTGGATGTTTCAGTGCTGGTATTTGTGTCCTTGATCGTACACTTGAGACACTCAGTTTGATGTCGCTTGCTATTGTAAAATCCAAATCCACATGGTTGACATGACTCTCCGCTTATCTTATATCCAGGATCACAATCCACTAAAATACAAAAATCAATACAGGATAACATGTCTAAATCACAAACTGTACATTTTGTTTAAACTACAGACTTATATTTTTGGACTTGCTCTTGATTTACACTTGTTTCTAATAATTCCATGCCATATAATTGGTATTTCCTGTAAAAAGAAAATTCTTACCCTTACTGGTACCTTTTAAAATGATTTCATAGGTATACCTTCCCTTTTCTCAGTGTTTTATTTGTAGATGTCTAGTAAAGGTTTGATACATTTTACCTAAAAGCTTATACAATGTATTTTGTACCTTCACATATTTTCACATTTTCTGAAAGGAGTTGGGAGTATAAGGGCCGATTTTAGCCCCATCTCAGAATTAATTATTATGTTTATATTTTGAAGTTCCCCATTTACTTTAATCAAAAACAGTTCATTTTAAATACCATGACGTCATGGGAGTCAATAGCGAGGCCTCAAAAGGGGGCACTTATTTACGGCGAAATAGAATTTTTTCCGTTTTTCAGGGCTACATAAAAATTAATTACAAAACCAATATTAAAAAATCAAACAATCAAAGTACATTTGTAGCAATGTACCTTGCTAAAGTGTATTTCTAACCTATATAGGATTTTGAATATTAGAGAAATAATGTTGTGTTAATTTAAGTCAGATTTTCACAATTTCCCCCTTAATGGTGCCCCAAGGGGACATAATCCTTTCATTTGTGCAAATCTGAAAGGCCCTCATATAGACATTACTGCGAAATATTTGTAGTTTTTGAGGAGTTGATTAAAATGTGAAAAGTTTACACACGACGAACGACGAAGATAGGGCGACGGACGAAGATAGATGACAAAAGCTCAGATGAGCTAAAAAAAAAATGGTCCAACTGTCAGCGGGGGGCTTGGGGGTTTGGTGGGTGGGTGCAAAACGCAAAAATGGAAGGTTGGTTTTAGTCATAAATGACAACAAGAGGCCCAACGGCCCTGTATCGCTCACCTGGTAAGCATGCGCCTGAAGACACTCAGAGGATTAAGTTTGTTAATATTTCATTTATACTTTTCACTGAAAATGGAAACATATTTGACAGCAAATCCTGTTACATATGTTAAATGGCTATCTATCTAGTTTCTGTGTACCAAAATCAGCCCATAAATAAATCCACACTGACTAATAATAGGTTTTTGATATGTTTAGTAACAAGGGCCATATTGGATATTGGTCAATTATGCCGGACACAATTTTTAATCTTTATCTTGCAAGGACCTCTCACACCGAATTGGTTTAAATTGGTTCCGTAGTTTCTGATGAGAAAATCCAAGTTTACGCACGGACGGACTCACGCTTTGCCATACCATAAGCTCACGTGGCTTTGCCAGGTGAGCTAAAAATGACCTTATAACAAAATCCTGTCACTGGCCTGGATTATACAATTTTGTTTGTAATGATGCACATCCAGTGGCGAGTCAAAATTTTTTCGCTCGCATCGAGATATTCAGTTCTGGTACTAAATCTGAGTATCCAAAGAAAACCAACTAACTTTGAAACCAAGCATTTTCACATCAGGTCCTCGAGAGTCAACCAAATGCTGAGAGAAGTAAGCCGTTGGATATGCGATTAATCGGCCGCCTAACGAATCACAATTTCAAATGATAATAAGAAAAGTGTTATTTAACGGCATTGTTAGTTGGTTGATTGATTAAATAGTGTTTGAAATCCAGTCAAAATTATCTAACTGATATAGAGAATTTTAGCTTTGGGAAAGAGGGGTGGGTTTCTTCATGAGACCACCGCAACAGCAATGCGCATGTTGGTTTCTTTAGCTGTGACACAGAGTATAGGTTTTAAGGTCTCCTTGGGACCCAACATTTCTTAATGCTGAGTTTTTAGCGAAATAATAGTCACTACCTTGTCAGACTTGATAGGTTTCGAACCCTGAATTCTCATATACGGAGTGACCACCGAGATAACGTATTTGACTAGTGACATCTTAAAAATCATATTTCAAGTTTACGATGGCCGCTTGTATATGAGGACCACTTTTGCAAGTTTTATGAAGTGGTCTTTACATTCGGGTTGGATTCTATAAATACCATGTGTATGTAGTTACTTCCTGTGACAGTTGACTGGTGAATTTTGTTTTATGTAATCCATTTGGTACAATATAAGACTGAATCGCCCTTTCATTCTTAAAATCATCATTACATGTTTTAACTTTTTTACTTCTAATACTATTGCAAAGTTGATAAGCAAAATACTTTACCTGATCACATTATTCGAGTGGAGTGAAGTAATGTTGCATTACGCCCAAGTCATGTTTATTTTGCTTTTAGCAAGGTGATAACTTCTGGGATGTTTGGGGAAACCGGAAAGTCCAGAGAAAGCAAATACCTTTGCCAAGCGAACTGAAAACGTTATGAGTTTGATTCTAAAATTTTGGGTGAAAAACGTTGCAAGTCCACTCAACCCCTGATCACCAACGCAACATCGATCATAAGCACATTGCACACTGAAACGATGAACACTTTGTTTAACAGCTCAACTGAAAGTCGGAAAATACTGAACACAAAATACACCCCCTTGGGGACATTTGAGCAAATATTCAGCTTTTTCTTTCTCCGCCCTCCATATATACTGGAACAAAAATAGATTTAAAATATTAAAACTGTCGCTCAAATGTTCTCTATTAGTTTTGTTTAATTTGAGCTCAAATGTCCTGCACCCATGCGGGTCCTGAAACGAAAGGGTTACACTGGAATCACATGTCTGTCTGTATGTCCGTCCATGGACAAAACTTCCTTCCGGAGTCTAATTTAAATACGTTAAATCCAAATTTTCTGAAACTATACACACATATAAGGCTCATAAGAACCTGTGCATTTATCAGTTTTATCGGATCTATATATTTTGCAGAATTATTTCCAGACTTAGAATTGCTAACATTGAAAATTTGGCCATACATACAATTTGTCAGGTAATTTATTTAATTTACAAAATATGCAGTAGATATTAAACATCATAAGAACCTATGCATTTATGATTATAAATTGAGTTTTCCTGATATTATGCACAGATGTTAAGTATTATAAGAGCATGTGTACCAGAAATTATCTGTTTGTTCACATATATTTTATTGATATATGAATTATTTGCAAATTCCAAGCATTGAACTCCTGAAAAATAATTTTAACATAATTTATCACAAACATCATAAAAACCCATCAAAGACGATCAAATTTCTCCATCAACAATTGGGAGGGGTATTAGTCGAGTTTGCAGACAGTTCTAGTTCTTTCAAAAACCGGTCTAATATTTGACTAATATTTTGTATATTTAGAAAGATGTTACGGACGTAGTAGAAGACATGCGATCGACACATTTACACTGAATATATAAACACGTTTTCCGTTTTTATAGAACCTGTCATCACAACGATATTTTGCTTGTAATTATTTAAGGAACTTATTATTTTTTATTGGATTGCATTAATTTTATTACAACTCACATCTCTTGAAAGGCACACGACTAAGATTTATTTCTTAGTCGAATCCAACTGTGTATCGAACAATTTTGTAATACTGAAAATGCTACATTTTCGTTTTAACAGAACTGTCTCAAAAGTGATCGAAGATCGACATTTTCTTTACATAAAATGATAATATAAGAAATATTTTGTTTATTTTAGTACGGATTTTGCCAAAATTTATAGATAATTACTGAATTGTGGCAATCTTAAGGTACAAGAAAGTTGCGTAACCATATTTAAAGATCTATTCTAAAAATATTTACACGGCGATTAAAAACAATCTTCATTTTTAAACAATGTGAAACCTATTCAAAAAATAAAATTCATGTATTTTAAATAAATAAGAAAATGGTGGATTTTTAGTAGATAGATACATGTAACTTGATTGCGTTATTCGTGGGCTACTCTGGGTTTTATTTTTAAAAACAATTCTACATAGGGAATAAAAAAATTTTGTCATGTTCGACAGAGACCTAAAATTTCAACCTTGGAAAATAACTGTAGAATCATTTTGGTTGATATTCGTGACCCGTTTGTTGAAAACCTTAAATTCCGTGAATACCGTGATATACAATTTTTTTAATATCTTTACTTATATCAGGTATAATAACAAAGTGAATAATCTCTTTCTAATAAATCTACTTTTCAAAGTATGACCTTTCACGAAAAGTAAAGGAAATGTTTCGTTGTCGGCGTATAGATTTGAAAACTGTGCATCGTTATCTTCTACAATTGAGATATCCTGCGAGAAAACTGCTTAAAAATATCGAGTTATCACAGTTTCCCCATAATTGTGACGGATAGGCCAATTGTATGCTTGCCACTGCTATTATGTACCAATAGGAACAGAAAGGAGTTCAGTAACTTGTTGTTTTCAGTCAAATGTTCCCTTTTTCTGACTATTTTTACCTTTTTTCATAGAGCGCATAACAACCAAAACCATATTTATATATGTTGAAGATATTCACGAAACTCATCTATGTTGAAAATATCTTTTTGGTTGTTGCCTGCGCTAGGTATGAAATATTGAAAAATATTCTCAAAATATGACAAATACACGATAAAACCACCATTACGTCACCGTTGGCAACGTCGTCGTGACATCATTAGACATAAAGTGACAAAAATTAAATTGGAAATTTAACAGTTCATATCAAGGTTGTGTTTTAACATAATTATTACAAGTCCATGTCGCATTTTAATTTTTGTGATTTTTTGGGGCCGAATATGCCGCCTATCGTACTATCTCCTTTAACATTCATAAAAAGTGCTTTTTAAGATTTTCTTTTTTCAATGAAATGATACCATATACAGAAGTATGCAATTTGAATTTGAATTGAGTTTTTTCAGGTGCTCATATTTTCAGATTAAATGACAATATGACTTTTGAATGGAATGGCATAACAAAATGGAAGGGAGAGGAGTGATGCCATGGTTTTTTTTCGTCTCAATTAAGAATTTTTGTCACTTATATCAAGAGGTTCAGTTCTGAGATGACGGGGGTAGGCAGAGTTAGAAAAAAAAACAAACAAAAAAACTTGTCTCAATAAGCAAACTACCGGTAATAAAATTTTCTCATACAAGAATATGCCCAAAGAGGATTTGAACCTACAAAGTGATAAACTCTGTGAAGTTTAAGGTTTTTTTACATTAAACCACTCAGCAACTGATGGACTTGGTGACATATGAGTTAATCTTGTTACGAGACATGAAGTTTTGTTTATGTAGTAAAGTATGTGTAAATATGTGTATTCAGTACTTTAAAGTATAATGCTTACATAAACTACAGCTGGCTACTGAAATAGATCCACTGCCTGGTAGTATAGTTTTCAGGACACTGCATACAAGAGTCAAACTTCATTGTATCATTTCCATTGTTATAGGTTCCCTTTGGACATGGTTCACATTGTTTGGATACATTATTGTACTGTTTGCCAGCAATACAAAATGCTAAAGTAACACACACATATATATAATAAGTTATATATTATACAATATAAAGCACACCAGACAATTATTTCTTGACATTAATTTTGATGTCAGATCTCTGACAAATTATCCTGCTATTTACAATTTCAAAACTTTTAATTCAGCTTTATTTTGGGATTGAGAAATTGATTTACAGTAATGTTATATACATCATTAATTTATATAAACATCTATGGTTCTATGTTTGGAATTTTCACAATAACTGTTAATGAGTAGAAATTAACTTCTATGCTTCCATTTGTGAAAATTTATGATAAAATAATGTATAGAAACAACTATGAATCCATTTATGGTATTCTAAATAAATTTTCATGTATTAAAACATATTGCATAATATTGGTGTATCTATCTGAATAATAAAAGCACCTCTAGCATGTTTAGAAAAGTAGACATCTCAAGCAGAATATAATACATTATCAAGTGATGTGTGTAAATTCTCACAAAATGTGGTATTGTACAAATTACCATATTACCTTAAAGAATTACTAGTATTATTCCAGGAGCCCAGAATTTCTTGTTTAATATCTTTAACAGTTAAAATATTAATGAAGGAAAAATCATATGACAGCTACTAATTTTTGGTAGAGTAATGTTAAAATATGCTATTCCCCCCACCCCAATTTTTTTATCTTACGTTCACACTGTGACTTGGTTGAGGATCCTTCCTGTTTTGTAGCAGTACCACTTGGGCAATCTTGGCACTTTGTGGTTGTAGTTGGTGAATCATCTGGCTGGAAAGTATCACAGGACAGTTGTCACATCCTCCATAAAAGTTAAAACTGACCCATAGTACAGTTCACTTGAAGGAAAAATAGATATATTAATGATTTAATGATTCATATCTCAGAGAGAGAGAGAGAGAGAGAGAGAGAGAGAGAGAGAGAGAGAGAGAGAGAGAGAGAGTTTTAAATGAGTTGAGTTTCTATATAAAATATAAGCTATGGTTAGTTACCGTAAATCAAAACATTATAAAATTAAATAAGTCATAAAGTTTATTAAACATTTTGCTAATTGGACATAACTACAATATTGTTCTTTTTTCTATGGTCATTTCACATATTAAACTGACATCAATACAGAATTTAGTTTTCTTTATTTACTCTATATTTATTACTGATTTTATTTTGACAACAAGAAAGTCATTCCAGTTTTGTCCTTTCTGATAACAACTTGGGTATTATAAAAACGTCTTAGTGTAAGAAAGTGTCATTTTGTATTGTGAAGGTCAGGTTGTCTTAAGCATGTTAAGGGTCTCCAGTTTCTAGAACTGACTGCTTTTATATAAGGACATGAAGCATCATCCTACATATCTACACCACCACACTATATTCACAATTTGTGTAATTTTCCTTTCAGAGAGATATAAAGAATTAAGAAGTACAATAACTATACTTACAAATGGAACAGTTATTTACAGAGGTTGATTGCTCAGAAATAGTTGTATTTCCTTCAGGACATGCTTGGCATAGTTCGAAGTAAAACCCAACTTTATTGTCACGATAAAAGCCCCTAGGACATGGCTCACAAAGTTTTGAAGCTGCATCCTTTAGCTGTTTTCCAGGATCACAATGGTCTGTAAAAATAAATGATACAAGAGTTTTCTTATAGATCACAAATCTGAAAATTTTGAAGAGGTGGTAGTTACTAATTCTGCTGATCTCTGAAGGGTTCTTTGAATGGGGTTGGCTGCTGTACCACGTGGTCAATACCTCTTAACGTTTGTGCGAAACATTTTGGAAAACGTCAACGTCACAAATTCCCAGAATAACATCGTGTTAACGGGAAAACGTCATATTGTGTGATTCCATGTCCATTGGAAGCAAGCGTTTCGCAGACACGTTAGAAGGTATCACGTGGTACAGCGGTGAACCCCATTAAAGGTAAAAACTCTTTGCATGTAATTATTTGGTCTTTTCTGGAAATATCCTAAGAATACAATAGAAATATTTGCATTTGTTTATTAAATATCAGCGAAAATGTTGTAGCAAATGAATTTATTGGAAATACTAAAAATCCAATTTATTAAGATTTGCACTGACATACATAACTGCAAAATTGTGATATGTTTTAATGAAAATTGTCTGATCTAAAGTAAAGTAGGAGCATATTATGACTATTACTTACATCTAAAGTGCATAAGGACATATGCATGATGACTACCGGTATTACTTACATTCACAATCTGTTTTGTTGTCACTTCCTTCGTTCCTTGTAAAGTAATTATTTTCACAACTTTCACATTTTTCTTGTAGATCTTTGTCAGTATATTGTCCACGTGTACAATTTTCACACTGATTTGTGGCTGTATTACGGAATGTTCCTGCACTACAATAAGCTGTAAATTTAAAGTGAATTAGTTTTACAAAAAAAAACAAGAGGCCCATGGGCCTGATACGCTCACCTGATAACTAATGGCTAGCTGATAGATTTAAACAAAACAAAAATACTAAACCCCAATGACTTTTTTCTTTACATCATGGTATCAATACCTACAACATTCTAGTAAACATGCCTATAAAAAAAGTTTATAGTTTTCGAGATAATTAACCATTTCAGTATTGTTTCGCATCTGTGACCTTGACCTTTGAACCCATGATCTTTTTTTATACATCAAAATGATCGTTGTATCAATACCTACAACATTCTTGGGTTCAAAGGTCAAGGTCACAGATGAGAAACAATACTGAAATGGTTAATTATCTCGAAAACTATAAACTTTTTGTATAGGCATGTATATAAGAATGTTGTAGGTATTGATACAACGATCATTTTGATGTATAGAAAAAGGTCATGGGTTCAAAGGTCAAGGTCACAGATGAGAAACAATACTGAAATGGTTAATTATCTCGAAAACTATAAACTTTTTGTATAGGCATGTATATAAGAATGTTGTAGGTATTGATACAACGATCATTTTGATGTATAGAAAAAGGTCATTGGTCAAAAGGTCAAGGTCACGGTTGAAAAACAATACCAAAAAGGTTCATTATCTCGAAAACAATGAACTTTTTGTATAGGCATGTATATTAGAATATTGTTGGTATTGATGCAATGATCATTTTAATATATAGATTATGGTCATTGGTTCGAAGATCAAGGTCACAGATGCGAGTAGCAAGTTTCATAAATATCTAAATATCCACATCAGAGTTATTGCTCCTTAAATGTAGTATTTATTGTGTTTTTGTGCTGTAAATGGCCCAGGTGAGCGGTACAGGCCCTATTGGGCCTCTTGTTACCAAAATGTACCTAGTATAAAAATTTCTCAGTTGCAGTATTTAGGTGATAAATCATGTAAATGGAAAAGAAAGCTAAAATTTAAATTTTTTGGTCGATGCCATATTTTTATTGTGGAATTGAAACATTGAATCACATACATACGAAATTTGTAATAACAGTTGTTAACAACATAATTTGTTGAGGTGGTTTAATTTTTAGCTCACCTGACCGAAGGTCTATACATGCCTATACAAAAAGTTTATAGTTTTCAAGATAATGAACCATTTAAGTTTTCTTTCGCATCTGTGACCTTGACCTTTAAACCAATGACCCTAATCTATATATTAAAATGATCGTTACATCAAAACCAACAACATTCCAATATACATGCCTATACAAAAAGTTTATAGTTTTCGAGATAATTAATGATTTTGGTATTGTTTTGCTACTGTGACCTTGACCTTTGGACCCATGACCTTTTTCTATACATCAAAATGATCGTTGTATCAATACCTACAACATTTTCATATATTCTTATACAAAAAGTTCATAGTTTTCAAGATAATGAACCATTTAAGTTTTCTTTCGCATCTGTGACCTTGACCTTTAAACCAATGACCTTAATCTATATATCAAAATGATCGTTACATCAAAACCAACAACATTCCAATATACATGCCTATACAAAAAGTTTATAGTTTTCGAGATAATTAATGATTTTGGTATTGTTTTGCTACTGTGACCTTGACCTTTGAACCAATGACCTTAATCTATATATCAAAATGATCGTTACATCAATACCAACAATATTCCAATATACATGCCTATACAAAAAGTTTATAGTTTACGAGATAATAAATAATATTAGAAAAGTAAAAAATTAGGTCATGACCTTCATAATTGACCTTGACACCATTTTGAAGGTAATTATAAGAATATGTCAAAACTGAAAACCCCATGTCATTATCTGGTCATATAGTCAAGTTATAACAATTTAAAAATATTTTACGATTTTTTCAAAATTAAACGCAAAAACGCGTAACCTATTTTTAAACCAAATTTCATGAAATGAACAAACTTAAAGGTTAAGACTATGTAGAATCCAAATATCACATCAGTTTTTGCCTTCAATGAGTGATTCAACAGAAGAAGATTTTTTTAGGTTTTGTCTATTTTTAGTAACAGCCACCATCTTGGATATTCGATCGGCATGATTTGAACAAACTATAGTTAGACTCTGTCAAGGACCTTCCATGGCAAATTTGGTTTCAGTTGGCCCAGTAGTTTCGGAGGAGAAGATTAAAGTTTACTGACGCACGGACGCAGGCACGGACGCACGCCTCGCCATGCCATAAGCTTACATGGCCTTTGGCCAGGTGAGCTAATAACAACAATAACAAAAAAATCAAAGCAGGGACTGCTGCTGATATGATTGGTTAACTGAAAACAAGATCCCATCCCCTTTTCTTTTAGCAGGCGAATACAGTAGTTGTGTTTTGGTCAAGTCGAGAATGCCTAGCAACAATCATAAAACAACACAACTTACTTATAATGCAGTCTGCCAATGATGTGGATCCAATTCCTACAGTAGTGTTACCCTCAGGACAAGGCATGCACATGTCAAACTTAGTGTTACCACTATTGTCTTTATATTTCCCTCTGTCACATTTACGACATTTCTTTGCTGAGGCAGATTCCACTTCTTCACCAGGATTACAATAAACTATAAATGAAATTACAGAAAAAAGATGAAGAGTGCAAGAGGAAATAAATATTAGAACTTAATAAAGATAATTGCTGTTATTTAATAAACAAGATATCTATGAATTGAAGTCTCACCCATGAACAGTTTTAGTTGAAAGAATTATAGGTTTTATTGATTAGACCTGACCTTGACCTCTGAATGCAACACCACTGGAAAGAATATGATAAATGGACCTTAAATCTGAAATCTCCATAGTTTTATCTTCATTAATATCCAGTATAATCCACAGATCTTAAATGGTCAACAAATTTCCATCCATGTTTCTTATTCCAATTTTTTAGTTTTAAGACTTCACTTCAGAACTTATTTGCACTCTTCAAAAAGAATTTCAAGCAATTATATAGGAACTTAATAAATCATTTTTATAAATGACAAGAAATAAGGTTAAAAGACTTAAAATTATAATGCATATGGAAAACAAAAACTTTTGATAAAAAATCAAACATCACCGTCATACAAAAGAGAGGTGTCAAACATCTCTGAATCTTTGATATGGATATACATGTAAACATTATGCAAACTTGTTTGAAAGGCATGCCTTTTACAGTTTAAATAACATGTTAAATACAGTAACACAGATAGGTAAACCATGTTCCCCCACCCCCCTGAAAAATATAGCAGAACATGCAAACTTCAATAGATTTCTCTATTTGTCCAAAAAAGGAGGTTCACATATTCAATATAGATATAAACATAACCCTGAATGTAAAGTTTAAAAGGTATATAGCTATAATACACTATAATACAGTTTGACTTATAGATTACACAAAATATGTAACCCTCAATTGCTGAAAAAAAGCAAATTAAGGTAAAATATCATAGATTTTTTTTATTTCACAGAATTGTAGGTGCACATGTTCCATATGGTAATAAACATTAAGCAAAACTTAAAATGTATAGTTGTTTTACAGTTTGACTTAAAGATTACATAAAAAATGAAGCAGTGATGGATATATTGCAGAAAAAACTGCCTAGTTCAACTTGCAAAAATTCAAAGAAAAACAAGAGGCCCATGGGCCTGATACGCTCACCTGATAACTAATGGCTAGCTGATAGATTTAAAGAACACATAAAAACTAAACCCCAATGACTTTTTTCTTTACATCATGATAACCATTGTATCAATACCTACAACATTCTAATATACAAGCCTATACAAAAAGTTTATAGTTTTCGAAATAATTAACCATTTCAGTATTGTTTCACATCTGTGACCTTGACCTTTGAACCCATGTCCTTTTTCTATACATCAAAATGATTGTTGTATCAATACCTACAACATTCTAATATACATGCCTATACAAAAAGTTTATAGTTTTTGAGATAATTAAACATTTCCTTATTGTTTCGCATATGTGACCTTGACCTTTGAACCCATAACCTTTTTCTATATATCAAAATGATTGTTGTATCAATACCTACAACATTCTAAAATACATGCCTATACAAAAAGTTTATAGATTTCGAGATAATTAAACATTTCCGTATTGTTTCACATCTGTGACCTTGACCTTTGAACCCATGACCTTTTTCTATACATCAAAATGATCGTTGTATCGATACCTACAACATTCTAATATACATGCCTTTACAAAAAGTTTATAGTTTTCGAGATTATAATTATAATCAGAGGTAAAAAAAATTAGGTCACGACCTTCACAATTGACCTTGACCTCATTTTGAAGATACTCACAAGAAAATGTCTAAACTGAAAACCCCATGTCATTATCTGGTCAAATAGTCAAGTTTTAACAATTTGAAGCTATTTTACGATTTTTATCAAAATTAAACGCAAAAACGCGTAACCTATTTTTTATCCGAATTTCACAAAATGAACAAACTATAGGCTTAAGACCCTAGAAAAGCCAAATATCACATCAGATTTTTTCTCCAATCAGTACTTTCGGAGAAGAAGATTTTTTAAGATTTTTGCACCCCTGGGTCACCTTGACCTAGTTATGGTAGCCATAATAACGCCACGAACAAATCTGAATTGCACTGGCCCATATATACCTCTGACAAAGTTTCATTAAAAACTGTCCAGTAGTTTCAGAGGAGAAGTCGAAAATAGGTGTTAACGACGCACACACGCACGCACACACATACACACGCTGCGCTATGCCATAAGCTCACATGACTTTCGGTCAGGTGAGCTAAAAATAGCAAAACTTGTCTCACATAAGTGGTACACATCTTTGTTATTATATATAGAAACACAATGCAAAACTTGAAAACTAATAACTATAACAGTGGAATTTACAGATAACACAAAGTTTGTAACTCTATCTATGATGGACTAACAGACAAACAGACAGTTGGACTTGAGAGTAGCTACTACACCTGTTATCACTGTTGGTGTCAAAGGTAACACACATGTATGACACTTAGCATACATTTTAAAAAATCATAGTCTCACTTAGCATACATTTTAAAATCACCAGATTTTACTTGAGACATGTACACCTGGCTATAGTCTATTTCCTAAATATGTATATTTTAAGAAAATTTTAACAAATTACTCATACTCAAGTTTCAGTTTTTTAAAAAGAAAAGAATTAAACATATAAAATAAAAAAAAAATAATATAATTAGTTAATTAATAAAAACTAGTAAATATAATAAATAAAAACTTGTAAATAAAATAAAATAAAATAAAATAAAATAAAATAAAATAAAATAAATAAAAACTAGCCGTGAAAGACATCAAAATCAGTAAATAAATTAAAAATAAATGAATAAATAAAAAATTAATTAATTAATTAATTAATTCATTCATTGACAAATAAATAAAATAAATTTATCTTGTTTTATGAACGGACATGTTTTCAACTTTTAGTAAAACCAAATTTTAATAAAATTCATGGAGATTGCTAGCAAATTCTGGGAGAATTTTTATAACAATAATGATGTCTACTTTTGTTCTTCATTTAAAAAATCTTTAAGTTTTGTTTTTCTGCCATTACAATTTTCCTAATGTAGAAGGCCAGTGGCTGAATCTGTGAAAAAATGTTGACAATAATGGAACCTGAACAAGTAACAATGCGGAGGGATTGCACAATAAAGTAAACAAACTATGCAATCATGCATTTTTTCAACTGTGCAACTATACTTCAGAAAATCCAATCTACAAATGAGACAATGCTGGTGCAACTAGCAGCAGGTGGAAACACATGTGTAAAAATATGAAATCATTGACTTGTATTTGAGGTAACTGAACAATGTGCAGATGGCGGTTTGTCAGTATGATGATGCTGCATCATATTCGAACTAATAGATAATAGCTTACTCTGTAATGAAAAACATGTGGATTCTGTAATCAAACTGAGAAAAAAAAAACTAGAGAGAGAAAGAAATAAATAGAGGAAAATAAGAAAAAACGAAAATACAAATACAAACATAACATAGAAAAGTCATATATAGATATGAATTTTAAAAAATAAATGTCATTGTATGTTTAAGTCTTCTGCACTTTTTTATTCATTGCTAATTTAATTTAGATATTGTTTAATTAATTATTTAATTATTATATTTAAAAGTTATGTATTATTTTTTTTTACAAATTCAAAATATGAATAATAAAAAAATAATTTTGATCATCAAATTTATGTCTAATTTTCTAATTAATGATTGAATTTTTTTTCATTTTATTAGTATTTCACTGTAGTTAATTTTAGTTTACAGTTTTCAGACTTAAAAAAAATGAAATAATTATTAACTTTTAATTCTTGTGAAATTGGCTGTTAGGTGCTTGTATCATTTGCATTTATTTCATCTTATTCTGAAACAGACTTTAGTTTACCTGTAATTAATTTCTATTGTTCTCTCCATGGTCCACAACCATGTTCCAGTCTCACTTAGCATACATAAAAATCCTACCTTTTTACCTTGAAATTCCAAATGTATGCTAAGTGAGACTACAGGAAGGAAAATATACTTACAGATACAACTTGTTTCATTGACACTTCCTTTATCTTTGGTAGAGTAACTTGGATCACACAATTTACAGGAATCTTGGAGATCTTCTGGTTGGTACTCACCAACAGGACAATCCTGACATTCATTGGTACTGGCATTGCGATAAGTACCCGCATAGCATATACCTAGTTAAAATAAAACATAGAATATTGTCATACATGAAATCATAACACAATGTTCAGAACACTAATCCCCCTCCCTCCACAAACACAATAGCAAGCATAAGTATAATGAAGCATAAATGCAAAGATTAAATAAATTTTGCTTCCAATCATCAGTTTCTGGCTATGTTACTGGTTTACTCTTAAAAAACACATACCGTACTAGAATGCACGAGGCATCATGCTGATAAATTAGTATATTAAATGATGACGAGAATCGTTTTAAGTTTATGATCTCTATTGTTTGGGATACAACTGTTCCCAGACAGATGGGCAGACAGAAAGAGTTAAAAACTTTTTTGAAAACATTTAATTTTTGTATTTTAAGCTGTGAATTGTCAATTTAAATTTGGCAAAATACATTTAGTTACAAATTATATATGAAATGAGATGTTATATTAAAAATGTCCCTCAAACTAAGATTCAACCATGTGCATTATCAATATGGGAATATCAAATGGCAACATCTACTCCATACAAAGATTGTTCCTCTGAAGTGTCATAAAGATTAGTTAAATTATTTTCAAAGAAAATTTGTTTTCAAGATGTTCAAGATGTTGGCCAGAAGAAACAACACAACACTATATGTACCCCACTTTGTTAGGGGGACATAATAAATGGCAGTTGTCTTATCTCATTTCAAGCTGAAAAAATAATTTTGGGCAGAAATTCACAAAATCTAGTATTGTAAAATCAAAGTCATTTACACTTATGTATTCTGTATAATACCCAAGTGAGCTAATAATACACAGGAAAGCAAATTGTCATAATATTAACATCATAATAATCACAAAAAAATAATAATAAATAAATAAATAATATAAAAAAAAGAATAATAAAAAAATAAATAAATATTTATATAAACTTACGTATGTCACAAAAATCTTCACTTTTTGTTCCATTAGATTTTGTTGTATAGCTAGAATTTTTACATTTTTCACATTTATCCTGCTGAAGGGATCGATAATAACCCTAGGACAACTTTGACATGATCCATCTAACTTCAACTCTGTTCCAGCAATACAATCATCTGAAGAAAATAACAAAGATTTTTATCTTATTACTAATTACAAAATGGAGAAAGGTTTAAATAATTTCAAAGATCTAATTTGTTTTGTATATAAAATAATTGATCAAGTCATGTTCACAATGACATTCTTAAATAGAATTACATTGATGTTCTCCCATTTTAATTCAACTGGTATCATTTAAAAAATTACAATTGGTCACAGGGTTCATGCAGTCATTCAATGACTTTTCAAGAACTATTGAGCATTTTCCAGAGAAGAATATATTTGACAATAATAATAACAAACATATTATTAACTTTATTTCTTTTCATTCTTTTCAATAAACATTTATTTTTCAAAATCATCCACCTCTTTAAAATTTTATTCTAAATTTTTTCCTGTATGTCGCAAACTATGTACAATATTTCAGGAACTCAGCATAGATTCCATGACTTTTCCATCACTATGTATGATATTTCTGGAATTCATCATAGATTCCACGACTTTTCCATCACTATGTATTATATTTCAGGAATTCATCATAGATTCCATGACTTTTCCATCACTATACAGTCGAACCTGTCTATAAAGGCCACCCAAGGAGAGTTTGAAAAATGGCCTTTATAGACAGGTGGCCTTTATAGACAGGTTTTGAAGGACAAACCGAATCTGCTTCAACACAGTATATTATTCTTGGTACACATTGCATTAATGAATTGTATTGTAAACAAACATACTAATCCATGTCTGAATCACAATCCAGAAGCAAATTCAAAACTTTGAAACTGACAAGTTAGATAAAACATGTGAACTTCCACCAGGGAAGTGAGACTGATTGCCCCAGAAGGAAAGCCTCTCCTGTTTAGCTAGCTACACCCACCATGTGTGTAATCAAAAATGAGTCAACAATATTGTGATGACAGCCATAAAACTTTTTGAGGGTATGCTGGTTTTTCTCTATGCTGTTTTCTTTGTTTATATAATGTGAACTTCCTCCAGGGAAGTGAGACTGTTTGCTGCAGAGGGGTAAGCACCACCTCGGTATCTCCTGTTTAGCTAGCTACACCTGTCAGGTGTGTAATCGAAATTGGGTCAACAATACTGCGATGACAGCCATAAAACTTTTTAGGGTATGTTGGTTTTTCTCTATGCTGTCGATATAATGAAAGATAAACAATTAAGATTCAATACTCTTTTAAAATATTTGTTTATTCAAAATTACCAAGATTTAACATTTACCTTCAATCACCTGGCAGACTGAAGGGTCACTCTCATGCGTAAAAAACATACAAACTCAGATTTATTAAAATAATAATAAGACATTGACGTTTTCTCTCTGATGATATAAGCTTTTCTCTTCAGAATTTGATTGATCTGAGTCTGACCAACACCAAATAAATCAGCTAATTTTCTTGCACTTAATCTATCTTTTTCCGATTTACGAATGACTTCTACACGTTGCTCTAATGTCAATGCGGTACGAGGAGATTTCCCCGGCATTGTAACGAATCAAGAGATATTCAATTTAAATTTCACACAGTCTTTTAAATCACAATCATATCAGCTATAGAAATAAACTAGACGAGTTGACGTTTGCAATGTGTTTTGTAAATAAGCATTACTCAATATGGCCGCTTGGATACAGGTTGTTTACACTACGCTTGCATGATGGGAGTTTCCGGTTTCGTTTTGATTTTTTTCCTATTCCGGTTTTAACCGAAAAATACAGAAAAGTTCCGGATTTTTTATTATTCAAAATGGCCGCTACCGACAGGTAAATTGGCGAAAATTGACCATTATTTGGTGACCGCTGGCCGCGTTGGACAGTGACCGCTATATAGAGGTTAAATAAAGAACAAAGCTAGTTGGGGGGATTTTTTTATGGCCGTTATAGGCAGGTGGCCGCTGTATACAAGTGGCCGCTAGCACAAGTTAGACTGTATATGATATTTCAGGAATTCAGCATAGATTCCATGTCTTTTCCATCACTATGTATGGTATTTCAGGAACTCATCATAGATTCCATGTCTTCTCCATCACTATGTATGATATTTCAAAAATTCCGTATAGATCCCATGTCTTTTTCCATCATTATTTATGATACTTCAGGAATTAATCATAAATTCCATGTCTTTTCCATCACTATGTATGATATTTCAGGAATTCATCATAGATTCCATGTCTTTTCCATCACTATGTATGATATTTCAGGAATTCATCATAGATTCCATGACTTTCCCATCACTATGTATGATATTTTAAGAATTCATCATAGATTCCATGTCTTTTCCATCGCTATGTATGATATTTCAGGAATTCAGCATAGATTCCATGTCTTTTCTATCACTATGTAAGATATTTCAGGAATTCAGTGTAGATTCCATGTCTTTTCCATCATTATGTATGATATTTCAGGAATTCATTATAGATTCCATGTCTTTTCCATCACTATGTATGATATTTCAGGAATTAAGCATAGATTCCACGACTTTTCCATCACTATGTATGATATTTCAGGAATTCAGTATAGATTCCATGTCTTTTCCATCACTAATAGACTGGGAACAAATTCAGAAAATGTGACTTGAAGCGGCATTTTTTAGTAAAAGTTGGTAACATGCTTTTCTAACATAATTCGAGGGTGCTGAATTCAAAAATAGCGGATACCAAGCTCAATTTTGAGATTTTAAACCCATAATTCTAAAAACAAAATGGCGACTAAAATTAATGGTGTACCAATGCAAAAAATGTTGCTTGGGTTGACACATTTTAGTAAAAGCTGGTAAAATGATTTACTTAACATAATTCGAGGGTGCTAAATTCAACAAGAGGCCCATGGGCCTGATACGCTCACCTGATAACTAATGGCTAGCTGATAGATTTAAAGAACACATAAAAACTAAACCCCAATGACTTTTTTCTTTACATCATGATAACCATTGTATCAATACCTACAACATTCTAATATACATGCCTATACAAAAAGTTTATAGTTTTCGAGATAATTAACCCTTTTGGTATTGTTTTGCATCTGTGACCTTGACCTTTGAACCCATGACCTTTTTCTTTACATCAAAATGATCGTTGTATCAATACCTACAACATTCTAATATACAAGCCTATACAAAAAAGTTTATAGTTTTCGAAATAATAAACCATTTCGGTATTGTTTCACATCTGTGACCTTGACCTTTGAACCCATAACCTTTTTCTATATATCAAAATGATTGTTGTATCAATACCTACAACATTCTAAAATACATGCCTATACAAAAAGTTTATAGGTTTCGAGATAATTAACCATTTTGGTATTGTTTTGCATCTGTGACCTTGACCTTTGAACCCATGACCTTTTTCTATACACCAAAATGATCGTTTTATCGATACCTACAACATTCTACTATACATGCCTATACAAAATGTTTATAGTTTTCGAGATAATTAACCATTTCAGTATTGTTTCACATCTGTGACCTTTGCCTTTCAACCCATGACCTTTTTCTATACATCAAAATGATTGTTGTATCGATACCTACAACATTCTAATATATATGCCTATACAAAATGTTTATAGTTTTCGAAATAATTAACCATTTCGGTATTGTTTCGAATCTGTGACCTTGACCTTTCAACCCATGACCTTTTTCTATACATCAAACTGATCGTTGTATCGATACCTACAACATTCAAATATACATGCCTATACAAAAAGTTTATAGTTTTCAAGATAATTAACCATTTGGGTATTGTTTCACATCTGTGACCTTGACCTTTGAACCCATGATCTTTTTCTATACATAAAAATGATCGTTGTATCAATACCTACAACATTCTAATATACATGCCTATTCAAAATGTTTATAGTTTTCGAGATAATTAACCATTTTGGTATTGTTTCGCATCTGTGACCTTGACCTTTGAAGCCATGACCTTTTTCTATACATCAAAATGATCGTTGTATCAATACCTACAACATTGTAATATACATACCTATACAAAATGTTTATAGTTTTCAAGATAATTAACCATTTGAGTATTGTTTCGCATCTGTGACCTTGACCTTTCAACCCATGACCTTTTTCTATACATCAAAATGATCGTTGTATCAATACCTACAACATTCTAATATACATGCCTATACAAAATGTTTATAGTTTTCGAGATAATTAACCATTTGGGTATTGTTTCGCATCTGTGACCTTGACCTTTGAACCCATGACCTTTTTCTATACATCAAAATGATCGTTGTATCAATACCTACAACATTTTAGTATACATGCCTATACAAAATGTTTATAGTTTTCGAGATAATTAACCATTTCGGTATTGTTTCGCATCTCTGACCTTGACCTTTGAACACATGACCTTTTTCTATACATCAAAATGATCGTTGTATCGATACCTACAACATTCTAATATATATGCCTATACAAAATGTTTATAGTTTTCGAAATAATTAACCATTTCGGTATTGTTTCGAATCTGTGACCTTGACCTTTGAACCCAAGACCTTTTTCTATACATCAAAATGATCATTGTATCGATACCTACAACATTCAAATATACAAGCCTATACAAAATATTTATAGTTTTCGAGATAATTTACCATTTTGGTATTGTTTCCCATCTGTGACCTTGACCTTTGAACCCATGACCTTTTTCTATACATCAAAATGATAGTTGTATCAATACCTACAACATTCTAATATACATGCCTATACAAAAAGTTTATAGTTTTCGAGATAATTAACCATTTCAGTATTGTTTCGCATCTGTGACCTTGACCTTTGAACCCATAACCTTTTTCTATACATCAAAATGATCGTTGTATCAATACCTACAACATTCTAATATATATGCCTATAAAAAAAGTTTATAGTTTTCGAGATAATTAACCATTTCAGTATTGTTTCATATCTGTGACCTTGACCTTTGAACCCATGACCTTTTTCTATACATCAAAATGATCGTTGTATCGATACCTAAAACATTCTAATATACATGCCTATACAAAAAGTTTATAGTTTTCGAGATAATTAACCATTTCAGTATTGTTTCACATCTGTGACCTTGACCTTTGAACCTATGACCTTTTTCTATACATCAAAATGATCGTTGTATCAATACCTACAACATTGTAATATACATGCCTATACAAAATGTTGATAGTTTGAGATAATTAACCATTTTGGTATTGTTTCGCATCTGTGACCTTGACCTTTGAACCCATGACCTTTTTCTATACATCAAAATGATCGTTGTTTCAAAACCTACAACATTCTTATATACATGCCTATACAAAAAGTTTATAGTTTTGGAGATAATAATTATAATCAGAGGTACAAAAAATTAGGTCGCGACCTTCACAATCGACCTTGACCTAATTTTGAAGATACTAACAAGAAGATGTCAAAACTGAAAACCCCATGTCATTATCTAGTCAAATAGTCAAGTTATAACAATTTGAAGCTATTTTACGATTTTTTCAAAATTAAACGCAAAAACGCGTAACCTATTTTTTATCCGAATTTCACAAAATGAACAAACTATAGGCTTAAGATCCTTGAGAAGCCAAATATCACATCAGATTTTTTCTCCAATCAGAACTTTCGGAGAAGAAGTTTTTTTAAGATTTTTGCACCCCTAGGTCACCTTGAACTAGTTATGGTAGCCATAGCAACGCCACAAACAAATCTGAATTGCACCAGCCCATATATACTTCTGACAAAGTTTCATTAAAAACCGTCCAGTAGTTTCAGAGTAGAAGTCGAAAATAGGACGCACACACGCACGCACGCACATACACACGCTGCGCTATGCCATAAGCTCACATGACCTTCGGTCAGGTGAGCTAAAAATGGCAAGCATCAAGCTCAATTTTGAGTTTTTGAACCCATAATTCCAACAAGAGGCCCATGGGCCTGATACGCTCACCTGATAACTAATGGCTAGCTGATAGATTTAAAGAAAACTTAAATACTAAACCCCAATGACTTTTTTCTTTACATCATGATAACCGTTGTATCATTACCTACAACAATCTAGTATACATGCCTATACAAAAAGTTAATAGTTTTCAAGATAATTAACCATTTCAGTATTGTTTCACATCCGTGACCTTGACCTTTGAACCCATGACCTTTTTCTATACATCAAAATGGTCATTGTATTGATACCTCCAACATACTAATATGCATGCCTATACAAAATGTTGATAGTTTGAGATAATTAACCATTTCGGTATTGTTTCGCATCTGTGACCTTGACCTTTGAACCCATGACCTTTTTCTATACATCAAAATGACCGTTGTATCAATACTTACAACATTCTAATATACATGCCTATAAAAAATGTTTATAGTTTTCGAGATAATTAACCATTTGGGTATTGTTTCACATCTGTGACCTTGACCTTTGAACCCATGACCTTTTTCTATACATCAAAATGATTATTGTATCAATACCTACAACATTCAAATATACATGCCTATACTAAATGTTTCTAGTTTTTTCGAGATAATTAACCATTTCGGTATTGTTTCCCATCTGTGACCTTGACCTTGGAACACATGACCTTTTTCTATACATCAAAATGATTGTTGTATCAATACCTACAACATTCTAATATACATGCCTATACAAAATGTTGATAGTTTTCGAGATAATTAACCATTTCGGTATTGTTTAGCATCTGTGACCTTGACCTTTGAACCCATGACCTCTTTCTATACAACAAAATGATCGTTGTATCAATACCTACAACATTCTAACATACATGCCTATACAAAAAGTTTATAGTTTTCGAGATAATTAACCATTTCGGTATTGTTTCACATCTGTGACCTTGACCTTTGAACCCATGACCTTTTTCTATACATCAAAATGATTGTTGTATCAATACCTACAACATTCTAATATACATGCCTATAAAAAATGTTTATAGTTTTTGAGATAATTAACCATTTGGGTATTGTTTCGCATCTGTGACCTTGACCTTTGAACCCATGACCTTTTTCTATACATTAAAATGATTGTTGTATCAATACCTACAACATTCTAATATACATGCCTATACAAAATGTTTATAGTTTTCGAGATAATTAACCATTTCTGTATTGTTTTGCATCTGTGACCTTGACTTTTGAACCCATGACCTTTTTCTATACATCAAAATGATCGTTGTGTCAATACCTACAACATTCTAATATACATGCCTACACAAAATGTTTATAGTTTTCGAGATAATTAACCATTTGGGTATTGTTTCGCATCTGTGACCTTGACCTTTGAACCCATGACTTTTTTCTATACATCAAAATGATCGTTGTATCAATACCTACAACATTCTAATATACATGCCTATACAAAAAGTTTATAGTTTTCAAGATAATTAACCATTTGGGTATTGTTTCACATCTGTGACCTTGACCTTTGAACCCATGACCTTTTTCTATACATCAAAATGATCGTTGTATCAATACCTACAACATTCTAATATACATGCCTATACAAAATGTTTATAGTTTTCGAGATAATTAACCATTTTGGTATTGTTTCGCATCTGTGACCTTGACCTTTGAAGCCATGACCTTTTTCTATACATCAAAATGATCGTTGTATCAATACCTACAACATTGTAATATACATACCTATACAAAATGTTTATAGTTTTCGAGATAATTAACCATTTCTGTATTGTTTCGCATCTGTGACCTTGACCTTTCAACCCATGACCTTTTTCTATACATCAAAATGATCGTTGTATCAATACCTACAACATTCTAATATACATGCCTATACAAAATGTTTATAGTTTTCGAGATAATTAACCATTTGGGTATTGTTTCGCATCTGTGACCTTGACCTTTGAACCCATGACCTTTTTCTATACATCAAAATGATCGTTGTATCAATACCTACAACATTTTAATATACATGCCTATACAAAATGTTTATAGTTTTCGAGATAATTAACCATTTCGGTATTGTTTCGCATCTCTGACCTTGACCTTTGAACCCATGACCTTTTTCTATACATCAAAATGATCGTTGTATCAATACCTACAAGATTCTTATATACATGCCTATACAAAAAGTTTATAGTTTTCGAGATAATAATTATAATGAGAGGTAAAAAAAATAGGTCACGACCTTCACAATTGACCTTGACCTTATTTTGAAGATACTAACAAGAAGATGTCAAAACTGAAAACCCCATGTCATTATCTGGTCAAATAGTCAAGTTATAACAATTTGAAGCTATTTTACGATTTTTTCAAAATTAAACGCAAAAACGCGTAACCTATTTTTTATCAGAATTTCACAAAATGAACAAACTATAGGCTTAAGACCTAGAGAAGCTAAATATCACATCAGATATTTTCTCCAATCAGTACTTTCGGAGAAGAGATTTTTTAAGATTTTTGCACCCTAGGTCACCTTGACCTAGTTATGGTAGCCATGGCAACGCCACGAACAAATCTGAATTGCACCGGCCCATATATACTTCTGACAAAGTTTCATTAAAAACTGTCCAGTAGTTTCAGAGGAGAAGTCGAAAATAGGTGTTAACGACGCACACACGCACGCACACGCACATACACACGCTGCGCTATGCCATAAGCTCACATGACCTTCGGTCAGGTGAGCTAAAAACAAAATGGCGGCTTAAATTAATGGTGTACAATGCAAAATTTTTTACTTGGGTTGACAAATTTTGGTAAAAGTTAGTAGTATGATTTATTTAACATAATTTAAAAAATGCAGATACCAAGCTCAATTTTGAGTTTTTTGAACCCATAATTCCAAAAACAAAATGGCGGCTAATTTTAATGGTTACAATGCAACAAATGTTACTTGGGTTTGACAAATTTTGGTAAAAATTGGTAACATGATTTATTTAACACAATTCGAGGATGCCGATTCCAAAATTGATGAATATTAAGGTCAGTTATGAATTTTTGAACACATAATTCCAAAAACAAAATGGCGGCTAAAATTAATGGTGTACCAATGCAAAAATGTTAGTTGGGGTTTCAAAATTTAGTAAAAGTTGGTAATATGATTTATTTAACATAATTTGAGGATCCAAAATTCACATATCGCGGATACCAAGCTCAATATTGAAGTTTTGAACCCATAATTCCAAAAACAATATGACATAATTCGAGTTTGCTGTATTTAAAAAATTACGGGTACCAAGTAAAATTTTGAGCATTTGAACCCATAATTCCGAAAACAAAATGGCGTTGGTTTAAATTTATTGGCATATACAGTTGAATCTCGTTATCTCGAACTCGGATATCTCGAACTACCGGATATCTCGAACTTTTTTAAAAAGTCCGAACAGAGTTGTTCTTTATTAAACCAAAATCACTCCGGTTATCTCGAACTCGGATATCTCGAATTATTGGATATGTCGAACAATATTTTCGTCCCCTTGAATGAAAATCCTAGGAAAATTACTACACTCGTTAACTCGAAAAAAAATTTAGGAAACTTAAATTTGTTAACTCGAACAAAAAATTTAGGAAAATTAAATTTGTTAACTCGAACAAAAAATTTTGGAAAATCAAATTAGTCAAAGGCTACAAATTTTTTGGTAGAAAAAACACATTCCGACATAAAAAAAATATTTGACTGTCGGCCTCGTGTTGATTTAAAATGACAACATTGCACTGACCTCCCAATTTCCTTAAGCCCTTAATTATTATCCCTTGCATAAGCAATTAAACCCTAAAGGAGATTAACAGGTGTTATAATTACTGCCAAGCTGAACATGGCTGCCGAAAAGCATGTGATGAGAACATTACTCAATACAACCGGAAGCTTGGGTTGATTAAAGTACACAAAGCGAAACTGGTATGGAGACCAAAGCGGACTCCACTATTTGTCAGCTAATAACAATAGCGCAATCGGTTATTGACAGATTTGAGTAACTAAAGAAAATCTTATAAAACAAAATGCATAATTGAATACATACGATATAGGAGAAAACGGCAATATACAGTTTGACAAGATAAAACCGGAAGCGACTTCCAGTAGGCGTGTACGAGTTACTTCCTTTTTGTTGCCGTTTTTAACATCGGTTATCTCGAACTCCAGATAAGTCGAACTTTTTGCATTTCCCCATCGAGTTCCAGATAACGAGAGTCAACTGTAGTTTCTCAATGTTATTTAAGTTCAATGTTTTAGCAAAATATGCTATTTTGTGACATTTCAGCATGACTTGCAGACTTGGTGTTGTTACATTAAAATGAAAAAGGCTAAACTGAAGTATAAATGTTTAAACCAAATTTGAAACAATTTCTAAAAATGAAGTGGTGGCTATAGTTAAGTGTTTGTTCATTGTGTGTGCCTTTTGCATGTTACACTGATAAATCTATATGACATATAAATTGAGTTCATAACCAAAACAATACTGAAATGCTGCTCACGTGTGGAATTACCTGTGTGTAAAATGCAAAAGAGCATATTCCAGAACACTCTTTTATCATAGTACAGAGTTTGCCACATGTTCTTGCAAAATAGTATGTAGAACCTGTGGTTGTCAATGTCAAAATACCAAATTACTATGCCATCATGCGTGAAACTTTTAAGAATGATATAGCTTAAATAGGTAGAATCACAACTATTATTTAAAACATATATCGATTGGTACGTTGTGAACCTTATATGTAGTGGTTGAATTTTGGTAGTATTGCATTATTTTTCAACACAGTATCAGTCTCTATACAGTTTTGCCAGCGATGTTTAAGGAGCTGAATGCAACTTTAAATAATACATTTTCTTGAAAATTCAGAATGGCCTCCAATGAATATATAACATCATCATCTCACTATATAACTTCTGGGTAATGTAAATAGCAAGACTGATGTGCAAGCTTAAGCAAAAAGTTGGCCACTCAATCAATATAAAATTCAAAGCCACAATCGTTAATTGCAGTCAAAGCAATGGTAGAATTGTGTCAGTGGACCAATACACCTTTACTGAGTTTTCCACAACACTTGAGTTAATTTTTTTTTGGTAACAGCCTGAAAAGTAATACAAATTATGTGTCATTTATTTTTTATCCCTTTTGGAAATAATCTTCATGTACCATCAGAATACCACAAGTATCTAAGTTAACTGTGGTGATGGAATAGTCTTTCTCTGCCTTCTATGGTGGAGATGAAACCAGGTGATTTCATTGTTAAGACTGCTATTTGGGTTCAGGGATGAAATAATGTTCCTCTTTGTTTCTATAGAATCAAAGCTCTTATGGGAGCTAGCAGGATATACCACTAAAATGTTTAGATAAACATGCGACAAATTGCATCTTGTGTGCTTTTGATTCATTGCCAGAAGCCCAACATACCCAAAGCTTTCTTACTGCAAGATGTCAGAATAGAATATACTGTTCTGTGTGAAATGCCAACTCATTGCCCTGTTTTTTGTCACTCACCTGTCAGTCATAACAATACCATGATTTTTATCTACGTTTCCACAATTTTAAAATGATTAGCGGCCAAACTTTCAAAATGTGTGAAAATGTGAAGAGTATTTTTGTTTTGAAAGATTTGCAAAGACAATTTTTTTCTTTTTGAAAGAAAAGAATTTCTCAAAAATTATCAACCAATGGTGATTTCGGCTACCACGAATGGAATGAATACAACGCTCTATTAACCTTTTCTAGTGTTGCAACACTGTCATGCCTTCCAGGACTGGGGCCATCATTAATGTTCTACTTGTCCTGGTCATAATCCGCCACCCACCTTTTTACTTTTGCCTATGTAGGGGCATGTTGCTATCATATCAGTATGGATAGCCTTAGTTGCCTAACCATTTTTGTGCAAATATTGGATCCTGCTCTTTCACCATTTTTAACATTTTCCAAGTCACTAGTCCTATTTATTTTAGAGTAATACCTTGTCGTTATTAAGATACAAAATTACACTGGTCTTCGGATACACAGATTTAAATAGTAAGGAGATAGAAGGGTTGAAAAGGGATATCGGCGCTAATCTCCTTAAACAGAAGGCTCACGGTATATCATTCAGCCTTCTTACTTCTTACCAGTTTTAATAAAATAAAATGTAGTATTACTTTTACTATAGTTGAATATCAAACTTCACATTAACATTTTGTAGTTCAAGTTCACCTTTTTAGCAAATAGTCAGCTTAGAGTTGCTCGGTGATGACTTAGCACCCCTAAATAGGTTTGGAAATATAGTGTAGTTACATTTACTTGGCTCTTCCTCTGTTAAAAAGAAAGATTCGTAAGCATTTGGTGCAAACACAAGTTTCGATTTTGTAAGCTATTTCATTCACATTCTGCTCTACATATATCAGTGTTTCAGCATGTTATGTGCCACACTTAATTCATTGAATTAAACAGAAACATACAGTCCTATGTTCAAATTACAATCCAAAACCAAAAGCGAAAACTTTAAAACTGGCATAAATTAAACATGTGAACTTCGTTAATGAGTCAAATATATACATTTTTTTCATAATGACCTTTGTCGCCAGGCCACCTGAGACGAAGTCTGACCGGCATGCAAGATCTCTTGATTTCATAAATATGAAACCCCTATTTACAGAGTTTTTACCCCTGAAAAAATACTTGATTTTTTTCGCAAATTGTGGTGGTTTTGTGGCTATTTACTAGAAAACTATTAGTGTTATATAAAGAAGACATTAAAAAAATAATGAACATGACAAACTAAGTAGCAATGTTTGTAAGAATATGATGATCCATAGAGAAGTTGTTACCCCTGAAGAATAATTTTTTTGAGAATTTATGTTTTTTGACCATATTTTTAAAAGGGTATTATAAATAGATAGCAACACCAAGTTGAAAAAATAATCATCATACTAAACAAACTTTGTGTATGATAATCAACAAAGGTGTTGTTGTCCCTAAAATTTCAGTATCTTTTAAATGTTTTCAGGTGAGCAATAAGGCCCATAGCTATTTTGTTTAAATTTTCTGTTTATTAACATCCAAATAAGCCTTGAAATATTACAATCTTTGATTAATAGCTGTTGTTGCTACCAAAACAACTTCTATATCAATTTTCATGCAAAAAAGCATTTTGATTTTGGTGGCCATTTTGTATTTAAATTTTGACCTACTTAGAGCAATTTTTCAGCTTGGTATCCACCATTTTTTGACTCAGCACACCCAAATTAGGTAAGAATGATATATGGTTTGCTTTTACTAAAAATGCCTCTTCCTCTTTAAAATGAAGTCTTTTCTGAAAATGTGCCTAGTCTATATGTATGATATTTCAGGAATTCAGCATAAATTCCACAACTTTTCCATCACTATGTATGATATTTTAGGAATTCAGCATAGATTCCATGTCTTTATCATCACTATGTATGATATTTCAGGAATTCATCATAGATTCCATGTCTTTTCCATCACTATGTATGATATTTCAGGAATTCATTATAGATTCACACAAAGATCTGTAACAAGTGACATTTTTACCTTTTTCAGCAAAAGGCATTGTGATCCATGCAAACTGGAGCTTTAGACCACATAAAACTGAAAGTTGTTACTTACCATAGCAATCAGATGATGAGTTGGATCCTGTTCCACTTGTTTTTTTACCAACTGGACAACCAAGACAATAAGTTTTGCCTTCTTCATCTTGATAATGATGTATAGGGCATTGTTCACATTTACTCTTACTAGTTTCATAATATGTACCAAGTAAACACTTCTCTATAATACAAAAAATATTAACATAAACATTTGAACATTAAACATAACCAAAAAAAAAACAACAAAAGAACTGCTTGCAAATAAATTGTTGACTCAAGGATATTGCAAGTCTAGGCTTATCAAGGCCTCAAAAAGTTTTATGGCTGTCATTAAAGTTTTGTTGATAAGTTTGATGTCTCTGTGTCCAGGATTGCCCTGGATATATTTAACGTCCCATAGTTTCATGTTCCTTTCACACAATTTTGATTACACATGTGGTGGGTGTAGCTAGCTAAACAGGAGGTGCTTACTTTTCTGGATCACCCACCCTCACTAACCTGGTGGAAGTTGACGTGTCTAACCTGACTTGTCAGTTGCATAGTTTTTACTTTGCTTCTGAATTGTGATTCGGACTTGGATTAGTATGTTTGTTTTTTATCACAGATAATACTGACATACAAGTAACCACTTGTATATAACACAGAAATAAACCATCTACTGTATTTCTTTAAATTCAGTGCGCATGGAAAATGCAAGAATAAAGTCTTATTTTTCCAACAAACTCGCAAAAATTTGTCAAAACTTGATACAGAATATACTGACCTAATAGGAAAAAATATTTTTCATTCATCTAAAAGAGAATTTAATTCTGTACATAGAGCAATTTTTGAATTTTTTAATAAAACAACAAATATAACTATGTCAAAATTATCCTTTCTGTGCCTTCTTACTCTGAACAACTAAAAACGTTATGTCATAATTGGAATATCCATGATGATAACACCTGGAAAAAAACCTAACAACAATGACCTACCTGACCCTAAATACCCTGATGTGAATTTGAATAAGGCCCAATTGGTGTATAAACTTGATCAAATTTCCATCTATGTACAAGAGAACTGAATGTAGATATGTTCGTTTAAAAATATAATTTGGTTAGGTCAGTGCATTTTAAATGCATTTGATTGATAGTTTAATGGAAACATTTTCAAAATACAGCAATCATCTAAGTAAACACAGAGCTTAACAAGAGAGCCAAGTTTACCCTGGATATCTTGAGAAAAGAAAACATCTCGATAATCACTTGTCTTTAACAATTGCATATGCATGCAATACTTAAATTAAACCTTTTACTATCAACACTTGTTATTACACAGAAAAACATCTTGGAAAACACTAGTAAATCACACACACACACACACACGTAAATTAAACATAAATTGAGTTTGATAATTGAGTTGAACATCCCAGTCAAGAATATTTCCCTTAAATCGAGATGTCACTATCTATAGGCGAAGGTGCAGAAATTTTTCCTGTGCCATGCGCTGATGGCATTATAAAGCAGGGTTCTTTATCATGCTATGCCTGCTATGGGATGGGACCTTGTTTATCTTAAGTTCCCATCCAAAAGAACCAAGACTTTCATTTTGTAATGAGGAGTGCTTGCCAAAAGAACAAGCCACTAGCCACTTTCAAGTCTTGGCTAAGACCTCTAGTAATTCCTGTACTTCCAGTATCCATACAAGGATAATAATGTCTATGGAAACAAATACATACCAACACAATCTGATGTTTTAGAAGACCCCATGTCAAGTGTTGTTTTAGTTCCACCACAAGAAATACATGATGGTTGGCCGGCTTGATTCTGGTAGTTTCCAATGTCACAAAATTTACAGCTGTATGTTGATGAGTCATAGTATGATCCAGCAGGACATTGGACTGAAAAAAAATTAGTAACATGGTTTGTCAGTGTTCCTCATGAAAAATAGCTCATAAAGATTTAATTAATTTTACCATTCATATCAAATTTAGAATGATAAAATACATCTGTTCTTATATATGAACAGAAAAACATGTTGCCAACACCTAATTTTGAAATTTATCAAAATCATTTCTTCAAATTATGTCTTTGGGATGCCATCTTGAATCTAAGGCATACCAGTACAACCTTTCAACATTGACTACTGTTGGCCGTGTGCACTTGTATGAACAACTATTGTTCGAGAACGTTCGCCAAATCAAAAGTGTACAAACACACTATTGAAAGGGCCTCTGGTAAATACTAGGCATATACAGTAAAACTTAACACTTACTGTAATATTTCACAAGTAAACATTAAATATACAATTTAATACCTACTTAATCGTAATCTTATTATTTGAATGTTTTGTTGTTTGTTTGACAATACAGAGCCAAAAAAATCAAGGATCATCTAGTAGTTTGCTTTACTTCTGGCCAGATATTTCTCCCAACACTGGATTAAATATCATTTGTAAACCCAGAGAATAAATAATAAGTATTTGGCAACACTTCTGATTAAGCAGTTTAACCTAACTGTAAAATTTGCCAAAACAGAGCAGTCACTTTGTTAACAGCAAATGTATCTTAAAGAACCTCATTCATCACACATAGCAAAGACTAGATGGTTTGAAAGAATTGGCTGTTTCAACAATTAAGATAAGTAAAATCATTATATAACTCTAAATAACTTTAAGAAAAATGTGTCTGTATATAATTACATAATTAAACATGAGATTTTACTTCAATATAACATACCACAGTTTTGACCAACAATTGCATAACCTGGTCCACATGATTTGAACTCTTCAATCAGTGCTGTTTCATTCACTAAAACCGATGCTCCTATTTTCTGAAATTATACACAATTTTGAGATGTAATCACTAAGGGAGATGACTTGTCAGTGTTATATGTTTTTGTGAGGTTAATTATAATGTGTAATAATCGTGTTACAGTTTCTTGCTATGTAATATCAAGTTGATATAATGTATGTTCTTGTGATATAATCTATGAAGGAGTAGAGAGTGGAGTTATGGTGTTTAAGGTCCCACTAAAATTCCTTTCAGTTATATTTTGATATAATGGGGAATCTGGAGAAGCTAGAAAAGCAGTCAATTTTTGGCAAGTGATATTTCTCAAGAAATTCCATCGAAGGATAACAAAAATTGTTGTTACATGTTTTTGAGATCAGTATCCAAAAATCCAAGAAATAGCAGAGTTTATCTTAAATATTAATTAATTTATTAAGAAAATATCAGTCAACATTGTAATATGTTAAAACTTAATGCTTTGTAAGGTTTTGTTTTGTGTATTTTGTTGTTCTGGTTATTGGTAAGTGTATTGTATTCGAATTTATACTAATTAGAAGCATCTGTTTAATTTGTAAAGTTAATTTAGGCCTGTCCAAAGCTTGATTAATCCTATGAAATCAGTGCTTATCCCATTTCCATGGCATAAAGAGACTGAAGGTATGCCCCATCCCCTCCCTCCAATCTATAGTAAGTGAAAATTTCAAGCAATTTTGCAGTATTAATTTTTCTTCATCAGCTAGGTAAAGTAGAGCAATGTAAAATTAATGTCTAGCTTACATTCATGATTCTTGAATCATGAGTTTGAAACCTTTTAACCATCTTGACCCAGATCTCCACTTGTATCTCTGTCTACTTACTGGATAAGAAAATTTCCGTTCTATAAAAACTAAAACTCTGAATGCTTCTATTGGTGTATATTTGGCTCCACCTTTTGAAACTGCATCACTAAAATATAAGTAAATAAATAAACAATAGTGTTGTAGAATGAAATACATGTATATAGAATTTTTTCACACAGAGACTAGACATTTTTTTATCTTAATAAATCAGTCTCAGGGCTTTACGTTAACCAAGAATGTTTTTTCTGCCAATAGTAAAGAAATCAATAATATAAAAATATTAACTTTGCTTTTATCAGGTCATGGTAAATATTGATACATGGTATGCTATATATAAGAAAACAGTAACAATCTACTGTATAACCAGAAATATTCGCTGGTTCAATCTATATAACAGTCTTTATTAGTTTATGTAATGGGTTTGTTCATGCAGAGAATGTAGATATGAAACTTGTGGAACATCAAGAGTTTTAGGAATTTGGCTGGAGTAAAACTTCATTCGTAAGTGAAACAAGACTTGGCTTTTTTTTTAATAGAGTAAAACTTTATATATAAACAACACAAAAAGTTGTCTCCTATATAAATGTGATTTAAATACCCATCCCCCCTTTGAAATGATATGGAATTTCATACTTCTATATTTCTAATAAAAGTTGAAATAAAAATAATGTATTTCATAACCATAAGAAATTAAACATGGTATGGAGTATTATGATGTAAACTTGTAATACCAAGTAATCTGAATTATAAAACAAGGTGGCTGTACCTTAAATCACTGACTTTTATCAAAACATCAGCTATCGCACTCTGTGTTGTTGAACAAGTGGCAGTTACAAAAACAGTACTGCAGACTAAACTACCAATTGGACATATTCCACGCCAATCAGAAATCTGAGAATTAAAAGTTGTGCCAATATCATTCTTCAATGATAATAAAAAGCTTGAAGTACATGACACTTGGAATCTATACTGCAACTTCACCTCTATCCTTCTTTTCATTGCTCCCCTTCCTATGAAATAAAAAAGAACATCATTATTATCTATTCATCAATTCTTTCATGTTCTTTATCATATATCAATTGACAAAAGTGATTATCACTTCTTTATCTCATATCAATTGTTAATTTGGTAACATTGATTGCATGTCTTACAAAACAACATATTTATATACCTGTATATTTAATTTATAAATGAATTAAAAATAACTGAAAAATAAAAATAAAATTTTAACATGTTCTCAATCTTGATACAACTCTTTGATTTCAGTGATAAAGCTTTTTTTAAAAAATGTGTATGTTATCTTTTACAAGGAGGGAGATAGAAATCTTCTTCTGACTTTTAAAATGTGAAGAGGTTGAGGTTATCATAATGTTAGCTTAAATTTTTGTACACCTTAATTGTGTTTTAAAATAGTTTTTTTACAGTGAAAGTTTTACATATACATGTATAGATCTGAGAGGTTTGAATGGTATTTTACGCCTTAGAAAACATTGTTTAATTTATACATATAGCCCTAGAACGGGAGGAAAAACTGTGGCACCTGAGGGAACTACTGACATTCAAGAATTGACTTTTTTGCACCCTTGGATCTGTGCAAGAGGCATTGTAATATGGTGCTTTCAACCACCTGATTACAATGTATGGTCTCTAGTTGTCATAATCATAACAATGATGAGGACAATATATAGAAAGAGATATTTGTTATGTTATTATTTATGTGAAATTTCCTTAAATAACCTAACCTACTTCATTATGAATTATATTTGTAAAGCATGAATAGTAACCCATGAATTGTAGGTGTAGGGACACCAAATTTATCCTCATATCTATGGCACTATGAGTCTATAAACTAATTTATAATATTCGACATAATGATCCCCTTTGCCCTTTACAGAGAAAAAATTCAATTGAAGTCCCATTTTGTGTCAACAAAATGCATATAAACCAATTCATAAATGTTTAAAATTATTAAGATTTAAACATGTTAAAGTAATGCTTATAAAATGGCTAATTACATACCTCCACATGACGGTAAAACAAAATCCTTTACAACCTGGTTATAAGGTTTATTTTCACAAACACTTTCAGTGTAATAGGTTCCTAGGTTGCCACACTTGAAAATTTTTGGAACTGGTTGTGACAATAGTAATGTATCATCTTTACACTGTAAGTCACAAATTGATCCACCTGATGATCCACCATCACAATAGAATGGTTTATAATCTCCATTATTTGTGATAATACAGCTAGTTGGTCCTGAAGTATAAATTAAAAGTAAAACAACAGTGTACATAGATTGTATGGTTCACAAAGAAATCTAGAAATTTCAAATAGCAAATGTTTACTAAATGCACTTATATCATGCATTCAATTCACTTGATCTAAAGACTATAGATCCATCGGTTCAATATTTGTTACTATAACTTCATCAGGTCAATGTTTGTCCCTGTTCCTGTAACATGAAGCTAGAAAGAGACACTAGTCTATAAATCTGCCTTGTTACTATAGCTTCATCAGGTCAATGTTTGTTCCTGTTCCTGTAACATAAAGCTAGAAAGAGACTCTAGTCTATAAATCAGTCTTGTTGCCATAGCTTCATCAGGTCAATGTTTGTCCCTGTTCCTTTAAAATGAAGCTAGAAAGACACTCTAGTCTATAAATCAGTCTTGTTACTATACAGGGGCGTAGCTGGGGTGTTTATGATGTGGACGCCTAAAGAGGGCAGGGGTTTGGGGGCCGCCCTGATGCGAATTTTCGGCCCTCCAGGGCGCCATTTATCAGAATTTTTCTTATAATTTTATGCTATGCTGTGGTAGTTTTTGTCGTTCTTTTGAGGACTGGTTCATTCTTAAACCTGAAGACGAGGTACAAGGGGGTCTGATGTTGTATGGCATAAGCACTACGAAAACAACACACTCAATAATTGAGAAAGTCAAGTGAAAATGGAAGTTCAATTAATATAGTGGTGCGGTTAAATGGAGGAGAGGAAATATATTTGTAAATACATTGCGTTATTACATAATGAAACGTGACGAATCTTGTGTATCTGGATTCTGCTGTTGAGCTGCTAGACTAACTGTGCTTGAGTTATCGGCTTTTGAAGCCGAGAACAAATCAGATAGTTTCAATTGTTTTGCCATGCCGGCAAAGTCAAGACAACACCCAAACCGCACTTCAGAGGCTATCGAAGTCAGGTATAAACTGAATTTGTATATAACATTTCCGGTGAAGACCAATGGTTTGGTATAAGAAATATATTATACTCTCTCTCTCGTTTTTTGTTTGTTTGTTTGTCCCTGTTCCTGTAACATGAAGCTAGAAAGAGACACTAGTCTTGACATCAGTTTTGATGCTTTAGGTTTATCAGGTCAATGTTTGTGTATGTTCCTTTAGTATGAAGCAGGTGGATTAGAATAGTATTAGAATAATATGAAATAAAATGTGTTACCAATAATATACCAACAGCTTACTCAACTGCATTTAGTTTTTAGTTGCATCTATGTTGTATATTCTAATAATATAATAATAACGAAAAAAATAAATTTAACAAAAGTTTTACCAAGTAATTGTACAGAATACTGAATTCAAAATGTAGGACAATTCTTTATTACAAGAATGTCTAAAAAACAGCATAACAGGTTTGTACATTAATCTAGTGCATTATAAAACTAATAAAGACTTGATGTCACTGTTTACACTAATGACATAAGCTTAACAAAAAATATACACAATATATATATATATATATATAATATAACTGTTTGACTTACGTTTGACAACCACCCTTACTGTACACTCTGCAGAATTTCCATACTCATCTATTGCAAATGCATAATATGATTTTGCTCCATATCCAAAATACCTGTCTGAAAATCGAAATAAGTACATGTAACTTATATATATTTTGGTAATCATACTAACCCATGTCTGAATCACAATACAAAAGCAAAGTAAAACTTTGGAACTGACAAGTTAGGTTAGGCACGTGAACTTCCACCAGGGAAGTGAGGCCAGGTGTTCTGGAAGGGTAAGCACCTCTTGTTTCACTAGCTACACCTGCCAAGTGTGTAATCAAAGTTTTGTGAAAGGAATATGGAACAGGTAACAAATTCCAAGATTATGTGAGGTATCTCAACGGTTTATTCCGCAAACGCCTACTCGATTAAAACAAACAAGTAATTAGTTAAGGGATTTAGAGGCCTTCTTGAGGGACATAACTTGGTTACCTGTCATTTGCTTTTTCAATAACCCAGAAAAAATAAAATAACTAAAAAATAGAAAATTTTCCATTTTTAAAATAAAACAGAATTCTAATTCAATCTAAACTGATTAATATCTAGCAAAAACTCTACAATACATAATATAATGATAATAGTAATATAATTAATAAATTTATTCAGAATCCTAAAATAAATTCAATTTAAACAAGAGGCAATTTATCAACTAGCACTAGTTTGCAATTAAGTATATTACAAATTGAAATAGATATAGTCAAATTTATTAATTTTTTTATTTACTAGTATTTATTTAGTTGGTCAATTAGGAGAGAAGCTGTTGAGTATTAAATTTCCCTAATTGAAATTTAAAATTTGTTAAAATCTTTTTATTTGAATAAAATAAAATTTAAATACATACAAAGAAGATAAAAAAATAAAATATGCTGGGCATATGGTGTTCCCTATGCATTCATTCTGATATAGTAATCCCACACTTTTTTCACTTACAGGATAAGTTAGAGTTTCATATTAATGAACAATCTTTCTATAGAATTATGGCCCTTGGAATAAAGAAAAGTTTAGATTTTTATTGTCCAAGACCCAGGGAGACAAATTCTAAAACATATATAAAATGTACAGCAGGCACAACAAATAAATATATAACAATTCAAATTTACTGAATGATAAAATTTCATGAAGTGAATTGGAGAAAAATCTTTGGAGTGGCGAAACAGTTTGCATTTAAAAATTAAAAAATTCAGTGCTTCTTCCAACTACATGTATTAATATGGTATTTTAAATTACATTTTCACCATTTATTTGACAAGGTATGATAGATATGGTTTCCAAAAAGAGTGTTAATTTTAGAGCAAACTATCATGCACAATATCTTATAAAATTAATTTTAAATTGCTTTTTGATACAAATTTTCTTAAAAGTTTATATTTAATAATACAATACATATTTTATGTTCGTTTTTCTTTACTTTTAATAGTCAACTATTAATACTTTTTATGGTTTTCAGCATATTTGACTTTGCATTACACTGCATTCCTTTCAATTTTTTTTAATTGCATTACATAACAGGTAAATTATAGGTAAAACTACAGGTAAATCACCCTTGAAAGATCCCTTAATCCCCATCTCTAATGAGGTGTTGTTTTATGCGAGTAGGCGTTCGGGGAACACACCATCTCAACATCTCAACCATTTTATTTGTCAAAAGCTTTCGTTTATTTATTTAATTATTTATTTTTTGCTTGCCCCATTTTAGCATTAATAAAGGACAACATTGCCATTTTTAGTAGTATATTCCATGTCTTTTCTTCATAAGTCTCCATTGGTTTAATTTAAACCCGAGATCTCCAAACCATGAGACTTATTCAAAAAGTGCTGGACTAATTCAAGGAAGGAATTAAATTTTAAGAATTTGAATAACCAAAATTCATGATATCGGCTTTGTTTTGCACTTTTCATGCAAGAAGAAAAGAACAGGTTGGCTTAATACTAAAGTTAACTCAATTGTTTGTAGTGTTTAATTCACCTGCTATACTTACTAAAAACAACTAGAGCTGTTTCTTGAGAGCAAAATACCCCAACCCACATTCACACACCATTAAGGTCATTATTTCCACTGAAGTAATTTCATTAACTTATTTTTTGAAGAAAAACCAGATTTGGTCCAATCACCTTGACCTTTAACAACACAACTAAAAGAGCTTTGGCATACACACTTAAATGTGGCACATGACACATTACCTCATAGTTGTAATTTGTTCCAAAGTTCATCAAAATCATTCATAGGTATGAAATTCATAGAGGGGCATGATCTTACACAGCCACATGGATAGACAGATGTAGTAACTTCTTACATACACCACTCAAACCAAGTCTGTGGGAGGTATAAAGAACTTGGGACTGGAATTCATTCAGTTTAAGTAAGTGCAATTATATATATCACTATCAATTAGTGTATTTGAATGTTTTAAAGGTCCATTAGCTTATTGTGAAACTGACAGAAATAAACTGTTAAAGAAATGAAATTTTTACAGTACAAAAATATAAAATTTTAGGAATACCTGATGGAAAATTTTCGCGAACTTTTAAAGAATAATTAGAACTAAATTCAATGTCCGTTTCTAATAAAAGATCATCAACTTTTGTCAGTCTTGTACTACTATATTGCTCCTTGCCACTGGGACATTTAACAACTTCTGGTTTGTCTTTATCTGAAAATGAAAAAAAAAAAAAAAATAGATGATTAGCCGATAGAAAGATAGAAAAAATGAATTAATTTAAACCAAAACCTAATTCAATATTAAACCAAAAACAATCAAACTTTTGATAACGTACAATGCATTGAACATACCTTTGTCTCCTGATATGTTTTAAATTTGAAACCATGCAAGAAAAATAATGACTCACAATGATCCCTGGTTTTTCGGGATATTATCATAGTATCTGAGGAATTACCCATAGTATTTGAAGAATTATCATGGTATTTGAGGAATTACACATGGTATTTGAGAATTTATCCATGGTATTTGCGGAATTATCATTGTATTTGAGGAAGCATCATGGTATTTGAGGAATTATCCATGGTATTTGAGGATTTATCCATGGTATTTGAGGAGTTATCCATAGTATTTGCGAAATTATCATTGTATTTAAGGAAGTATCATGGTATTTGAGGAATTATCCATGGTATTTGAGAAATTATCATTGTAATTGAAGAAGTATCATGGTATTTGAGGAAGTATCCATGGTATCTGAGAAATTATCCATGGTATTTGAGGAATTATCCATTGTATTTGAGAAATTATTCATGATAATTGAGGACTTATCCATCGTATTTGAGGAATTATTCATGATAATTGAGGACTTATCTATGGTATTTGAGGAATTATTCATGGTATTTAAGAAATAAACATATTATATAAAAATTATTTGAGGAATTATCATTGTTTTTTAGGAGATTATCATGGTATTTGAGAAATTATCATTGTATTTGAGGAAGTATCATTGTATTTGAGAAATTGTTTATTATTATTATTATATTTTATTATTATCTATAGTACCCCAATGAGAACACGGAGAATGCATGGTAACTGAATAATTGAATAATAATTAATTCCTTTCTTCTTTGTTTCAAGCATTTTGATCAGACCTTTTCTGTTATTTTTGTATGAAAGAATTGGCTGTCAGTGATGTAGTGTTATTGGGGAATACATAGACATGTGTATTCCTTGGCCATAGCGATGCTAATTATTTTTTATTTGCTAAGTACAGTATTGAGTTCGCTGATTTGTTGTTTGAAAATTTCTACATATCAAACAATGAAAAATGAATGTAATTTTTCTTTTATTATAGAAAAATGAAAGAATTTGTAATTATGCACACTGCATATTTTGCATATAGTGAACATAAATTAAGTTACTATCTTTTTCCAAAGCAACATTATTAGAGAAACATGACCAGTGAACAAAAAGCAATTAGTACATAACATGAGAGGATAAAATAATATCAAATGGAAATTTGATGACAGTTAAAAGTTAATAATAGCAACAACTGCAATGCCCATAGTTTCACTGCATTAATGTCATGATTATGCTGTGGCAAACAAATTACAATCTTATATGTTAGTGCCATCTATACCAAATAAAGTGGAAGCAACTCTTTCAAGAAAACATTTGATAGTACCTATCTACAGCAGACATTATTGTTTCATAGCTTGCATGTAGTAATGCAATTAAAACACAATTTTATCACGTGGCTTACTAATAGAAAATAGGGTGTACCTACATTTATTGTTACAAGAAGTATCCTCAAGTCCAAGATCACAGACAGTCTGTTTAACTTTACTTGGATATCTTCTCTCTGATCCCTCTGATAACATATAGTTTGTCCATCCTTGTGCTGTTGTTCCTGTAGGTTTATAATTAGGGTCTGCTGAAGCTTTCACTATATCCACAAATGATAAAGCTGTTTGCCACACGGTCACTCTTGACAATCTACCATTCAAGTTTTGACCAATTAAAAGCTGGATACTAAAATATATATTGAATAGACAAAAATTATCAGCATTTACTGAAAATTATTATTCCTACACAAGTTTATTATATAAGTATTACAGTGACCTACTGGTACTTTAAATTGAGAAAAAAAATATTCCTCATTTGAAACAAGAATCCCAACAGGGCCTGTATCACTTACCTGGATGTTCCAGTTAAAAGCATATGATTTTCAAGAATGTCACATAACTTGTATGAGATATTGCCATAATAAACCCTTGTTTCAAATTTGATTAAATTCTATTGAGAAATAAAAGCTGTTAGTGTTGAAAGAAATATTTCAATCAATTTAAAAAAAGGGCAATAACTCTGTCACATCGGATTTGCTAGTTAGAAAACACATACATTTCAGAGATATTACAGTTTTAATAAATTCTGTTGAGGAATAGGTTGTTAGGGCAATGACAAATATTTCACTAAAATAAACAAAGGGCAAAAACTCTGTCAATTTGGGAGTGCCAATTACTGTTGCACTAACTAGTCCCAGATATTACCATAATAGACATTTGTAATTAGCATACATGCCATATTTTTATGGTAGCAAACTGTGAGATTGGTGGTAATTTTAAGGGAGTTTTGAAAAAAAAAGGGAGGTTTTACGTAAACCTGTAATGCCGACATTTTTCATGTATTCTTGGGTTTTTTGACAACTATAAATGCTATTGTATTTTGTCACAGCTTAATGTCTTTTTCAGACTTTGATCTTTCATCTAAATTTTCATGAAAAATAATTTAGTGTGCATTACATTATATATAATATTCAACAGATATGCATTTTGTCAAAACATTAAATGATAAAACACCAGACTATATTTTTATTACAAATAGCCTAGTTTCCTTTCTTTTTTTCATTTTATCAGTGAAAAGATTTATTCATTAGATATCCACAGTACATATTCAAGAATTTTGATTATTAAGCTACAAGTAAGACTAAATAGAAAATTCACGGGACACAAAAAGATCTTATGTGGTTTAGTACATATTCAATATTGAACAACTGTTCAATGAAAGAATGTGTTTATTTTTTGTCTGGAAAAATAAATAAGTTACACAACAAATCCTGCTTTCAGATGTTTCCTTTCTAATATTCATTTATTCATCCAAACAATCACCAAAAAGTAATCTGACAGATCCTAAGCCATGTGCTCTATATTTACTTTCTGTAGAAACATGATTATTTCCCTTGATATATTTATACATGTTATTCAGAGCAGATTGGTTAACGACTATTTTGTCGGGTTAAGAGTTAAAGATGGATGCTACAGCATGGCACAATCATGGTGTACAGCTTAGCCTTATTCATTAAATTTGGGTTTGTTTAGAAGAAAAATAGAGATCATGGTTTTAATTGCGTTATACGGCCTTCATTTAAATAAGGAATACATAAAAAGGTAATTATTTCCATCTGTCTTATCAAGTTATGCTATTTATTCACATCGTTTTCCATCCCCAAAAAATCCCTGTTCAGAAAAGATATGGGCTCTCTGCTTCTGGCAATTTGTGTAATTGTTTATCTATCACAGATGATACTCCATACACGTGTATCTTAAAATAAATGACCAAGTACACCATGGAGGTGACAACGCGTGTCCACTTGCTGATTAAGGGATTATCTACGGTACATTGCACACGACTTTGGACACTTCAAACCATGTTTATTCAGTAATTACCCCAACTGATTGGCGTAGCTTGTTTGAAGAAAAATTAAAGGGAGGAATAGCAATTTTCCGTGAGAAATCGATCTAACGCCGGGAGTTTCAAAAATAAGCAAAAATCCGTGAGGTTTTATCTCACGGCGTGAGATATGGCATATAAGAAATAAAGTTGTTAGAGTGCTTTCAGAAATATTTCCCTCAAATAAACAAAGGGCAATAACTTTTAAATTGGGTTCGCCAGTTACAAAACAAAAACTTGTCCGAGATATTTTTTAAGATTTAGGGTAACAATACATATTATTTGCATATGGTGTAAATATTACAAAAACTAAAAATTGTATGCAAAATCCTATTATATATGTTTATTACCCTGAAATCCATTTACTATATTTAAACTTTCAACAAAATCTGTACATGAATAAAGATGAAATGGCCATTTATAGGTTTATGCCATTTACAGTAGTGGTTGCCATCTTGGATTTCTGATGGACATGTTCGATAATTTTTAATTAATTTAATACCCAAGGACCTTCCACATTAAATTTTGTTCAAATTTGTCCAGTGGTTTCAGAGAAGAAGATTAAAGTTTAAAGAAACATGCACAGATGCTTTACCATGTCATAAACTCACCCTGGCCGTGCTAGATGAGCTGAAAAAATAGTTGGAACTTTTATTTAAATCATAATGCCAAATTATGACAAATACAGTTTGACATCTCATTTTACATGTGCACAGGTGGTTAAGATCAATGAATTATGATTTAAAGGTTTTGATTCAAACACAGATGGGCTGCTTAGGGTATGTGGTATTACCAGTACACCAATAAATTACAATATGAAAGGAGCAATACAATATACCAATACACAACATAACAAGAGGCCCATGGGCCTTAACGCTCACCTGAGGAAGAGTACATATCTTATGCAGAGGTTCAATGGTCAATGACATTAATAAAAGAGAATATTAAAATTTTCAGCAGTGAGGGCCAATAATATGCAAGTATTTTTGCAAATTAATTATAATAATTATTATATAAGTATGCTATATATAACATATTTAAAGTCAAGCTACAATATATTATTTATAAACAGCTAAAACATCTGTATATTAAATGTGCATTAGGCCAATACCTACAATATTCCAATATACATGCCTATACAAAGAATTTATAGTTTTTAAGATAATTAACCATTTAAGTATTCGTTTGCATCTATGACCTTGACCTTTGAACCTATGAACTTCATTCATATATCAAAATGATTGTTGTGCAAATGCCTACAATATTCCAATATACATGCCTATACAAAAAGTTTATAGTTTTTGAGATAATTAACCATTTAAGTATTCTTTCGTGTCTATGACCTTGACCTTTGAACCTATGACCTTCATTCATATATCAAAATGATCGTTAGGCAAATATGTACCTTATTCCAATATACATGCCTATACAAAAAGTTTATAGTTTTTGAGATAATTAACCATTTAAGTATTCATTTGCATCTATGACCTTGACCTTTGACATTATGACCTTCATTCATATATCAAAATGATCGATAGGCCAATACCTACAATATTCTAATATACATGCCTATACAAAAAGTTTATAGTTTCTGAGATAATTAACCATTTAAATATTTGTTTGCAGCTATGACCTTGACCTTTGAACCTATGACCTTCATTCATATATCAAAATAATCGTTAGGCCAATATCTACAAGATTCCAATATACATGCCTATACAAAAAAAGTTTATAGTTTTTGAGATAATTAACCATTTAAGTATTCATTGAAGTCTATGACCTTGACCTTTGAACCTACGACCTTCATTCATATATCAAAATGATCGTTAGGCCAATACCTACAATATTCCTATATACATGCCTATACAAAAAGTTTATAGTTTTTGAGATAATTAACCATTTAAGTATTCGTTTGTGTCTATGACCTTTACCTTTGAACCTATGACCTTCATTCATATATCAAAATGATCATTAGGCCAATACCTACAATATTCTAATATACATGCCTATACAAAAAGTTTATAGTTTTTGAGATAATTAACCATTTCAGTACTTGTTTACATCTGCGACCTTGACCTTTGAACCCATGACCTTTATTTATATATCAAAATGACCATTGTGCCATTACCTACAATATTCTGATATACATGCCTATACAAAAAATTCATAGTTTTGCAGATAATTAACTATTTTGGTAATGTTGGACATCTGTGACCTTGACCTTTGAACCCATGACCCTGATCTATGTATCAAAATAGTCGTCATGTCAATACCTACAAATAACTGAAAATCCTACGCAATTATCACAAGAAATGTTAAAAAAATTAGCATTTTTTATCAAAGGTCAAAAACTGGGACATGACCTTGACCTTTGACCTTGACATCAATTGGAAGAAAATTGCAAGACAAGATCAACAGTGAAAACTCCATACAATTATCTTCAGCCGTTATAAAGTTATAACAATAAATGTCTCATTTTAAAAATTACGTAATTTTACACAAAAAACGCGTAACCTATTTTTCGTCTAATTTTCATGAAAAACACAATTTTAATGTTCCTAGGTATGCTGAATCCAAAAAATCCAATAAAAATTTGCCTGCACCTTTTGGTTTCAGAGAAGAAGATTTTTTTGTCTTTTTGCTATTTTTAGTAACAGCGGCCATCTTGTTGGGCGTGGCCAAACCCCGAACACAATTTTGAAAGGCTGTTACCCATGCATGATAATCACCAAGTTTCATCAAATATGGCCCAGTAGTTTTGGAGGAGAAGATTAAAATGTAAAGTTTACACACGACGCACGACGGACGGTGATAGATTGCAATAGCTCATCTGAGCCTTTGTCTCAGGTGAGCTAAAAATTCTAAATACCACAGAAATAAAACTTTCAATGATATTGGACATTTCAAAATTTTAAGTGGGACTTGCTAAAAGCAAAGGCAAAAAGGTCCTGAGCCTTCCATTATAATCTCTGCTGTGCGATACTATATATCCTACTGGCATAACAAATCAAATGATAAAACTCCAGGTATTGTTGAGAATTTTATAGATAATAATAAAATATACACTAACAACAGCATGATTCTTCATATCGCAATATATTTCGAATACACAGTATTCCTTATCAAGCTTACATTATAACTGACTTAAAATTACAAAATACAAGATATATGTATAGAACATTATTTACAAATTATACAATCTAATTACATAAAAGTGTCCCATCACCAGCTAATTGTTTATTTAGAGTAGGCCTCTCATCTTTGATATGTAAAGCCTCCAGGATCACCAAGTCAAAGTCTGAATTACCTTTATTCAGAGTTTTGAAACACTTGGTGATCCCGAACTCTTTACATCTCTTACAATTTTCCACATGATTGAATATGGCACTACCGGTTTTATTATGTTCAGTAATGCGTCTCTGAAGGAATCTTTTAGTTTTACCTACATAGGTAACACTTGGATCCTCCAAATGATAAAAGTTTGAGCTCAATCAGATGCACTGTTGTCTATACAATACATAGTATAATCTTGGTAGAAACAGAGAGAGAGAGAGAGAGAGAGAGAGAGAGAGAGAGAGAGAGAGTATATTGCTATATTCCCTCCAACCCCATGTTTATCAATACTACTGTATAACGAGAAATATTTGCGATGTATAAATATTTGCGGTTTTCAAGGTCAATTCTCAAGTTTTCTACATGTGTAAAAAAAAAAAACAGGTTCCACAAATGCCAAAAATGTCAATCGGCAGTAGTTTTAACACCCCCCCCCTCCCACCAGTCATCTTTTAATACTTTAATTCACTGTTTGAAATAAAATATCAGCACAAAATAAATGAGAATTTATTAGTCTTGTTACTGTTTATATTTATTTCACATATTACTAATGTTACTATATCCATTATTTGACATCCAAGGACAAGTGAACAGCTATGGCTACCAGACTTTCAGAGTGTTTACATGTAACAGGAAGCATGTGCATACTCTCGAACTAAACTTCTTAATGAATACAATTCTACTTGTGTATAAAAATTGTAATCTAATATTATATATAAACTTTAACTGCATATATATATATAATAAATAAAATCAAGAATTATAAAAATTAAATGGTTACTTCATTTAAATTGGAATTTCGGGCCATTATAATCTCTCCATACTCAGCTATGTGTAACAACTTTGTAAGCATCATCTGTGTATCACACTGAATGTAAAAGTTTTATTTAGAATTTCATCGTGCCCTTGAGATATAATTTTATAGTAAATTTTGTGTGCAATTTATTTTGAAATTTTGTGTTCATAGTTTATTGTATATACTCGGGTTTTTTTAAAAATAACCGATGTACATTGTATAATTTTACCTGGATCGATCTTCACAATTTATTGAACACAACCGTGGTCACGGTAAGGCAATTAAGTGATTAGGAGGTTTAAGTCCTGTGTTTAATGGACAGATAATTAGTATGAATGACTCATAACACAGATTTGACACCTGACAGACAATCTATGATATGGGCTTTAATATTCGGCGTTTTATTTGCCAATTCTTTGGCGAATTTCAGTAGATTTAATACCTACCAACTCGTCACCCGTGAAAGTAAGTACAAGCGAAATAGTTTCTGAATGTAAAACCGCGAAAGTTTCTACCGCAAGTATTTCTCGTTATACAGTATAATAAATGAATAATATACTAACTATTTTGGAAGTGTTGCACTTTGCACACCAGTTGATATTTGACCAACTCCATCAACTGACATTTCCAATTCACCTGAAGATTTCCATATAACACCTACATGATGCCAATTGCCATCACTTATATCATTCTTTAACTTAACTGTTGTCTCCTCTGTCCCATTGGAGGTATATACAGAATCATTGGTCACTTTAAATATGGTTAACTTTGACAAATCCTCCACATCTATTGGATAATATAGTGGTTTGGCAATGGAACTGAAAAGTATAGACAAAAGAACTGAAAAAAGGGTGTCTTCACATTTATCCAACATTTGATATTTTGATATGGGAAAAGGTAAATTTTATGTTGGATAAATGACATCAAAGGAAAATGGTTGGCTTGGGTACTGTCAACATGGAAATTCATACCTTGACCTTTTTGAAGATTAAATGTACCTGGCTCTAGTTTCACAATAATTCTTTAATTAAGATTTTCATTAATTTAAATCTGGCAAAATTGATACATTAATGATTTTGGTAAATTTTTAAATATCCTGGAGTTTAATTATCAAATAAAGCTTTGTCAAAAATGTTTATTCTAAGTTCCAACGATTGCCAAAATGTGAAACCGGGTCCCTGGTAAAATGAAAACTGAAGTTTTATTTTTAATTTATTTATTGATTTATTTCTTATTGTTTTGAGAATTTTTTTTAAATTATCCAACTTACTTATTTTGGAAAAAAAAAATCAAAAATATAATAGGAAAATAATTCAAATTAACTTATATTTGAAAAAAAAATCCAAATTATGGTCCAGTTCAGAACTAAAAAATCCAATTGGAAAATATATACAATATTCTCCATTTTGGAAAAAAAAACATTACAAGAATGAAACCTTATTGGAAAAAATCCCAAATATGCTCCATTTTGAAACAAGAGGCCCATGGGCCTTAACGCTCACCTGAGGAAGAGTACATATCTTATGCAGAGGTTCAATGGCCAATGACATTAATAAAAGAGAATATTAAAATTTTCAGCAGTAAAGGCCAATAATATGCAAGTATTTTTGCAAATTAATTATAATAATTATTATATAAGTATGCTATATATAACATATTTAAAGTCTAGCTACAATATATTATTTATAAACAGCTAAAACATCTGTATATTAAAATGTGCATTAGGCCAATACCTACAATATTCCAATATACATGCCTATACAAAGAGTTTATAGTTTTTGAGATAATTAACCATTTAAGTATTTGTTTGCATCTATGACCTTGACCTTTGAACTTATGACCTTCATTCATATATCAAAATGATTGTTGTGCAAATGCCTACAATATTCCAATATACATGCCTATACAAAAAGTTTATAGTTTTTGAGATAATTAACCATTTAAGTATTCATTTGCATCTATGACCTTGACCTTTGAACCTATGACCTTTATTCATATATCAAATTGATCGTTAGGCCAATACCTACAATATTCTAATATACATGCCTATACAAAAAGTTTATAGTTTTTGAGATAATTAACCATTTAAGTATTCGTTAGCATCTTTTACCTTGACCTTTGAACCCATGACCTTTATTCATATATCAAAATGACCATTGTGCCATTACCTACAATATTCCAATATACATGCCTATTAAAAAATTCATAGTTTTGCAGATAATTAACTATTTTGGTATTCTTGGACATCTGTGACCTTGACCTTTGAGCCCATGACCCTGATCTATGTATCAAAATGATCGTCATGTCAATACCTACAAATAACTGAAAATCCTATGCCATTATCACAAGAAATGTTTAAAAAAATAGCATTTTTTATCAAAGGTCAAAAACTGGGACATGACCTTGACCTTCGACCTTGACATCAATTGGAAGAAAATTGCAAGACAAGACCAACAGTGAAAACTCCATACAATTATCTTCAGCCGTTATGAAGTTATAACAAGAAATGTCTCATTTTAAAAATAACGTAATTTTACGCAAAAAACGCGTAACCTATTTTTCGTCTAATTTTCATAAAAAACACAATATTTATGTTCCCAGGTATGCTGAATCCAAATGTCCAATCAAAATTTGCCTGCACCTTTTGGTTTTAGAGAAGAAGATTTTTTTGTCTTTTTGCTATTTTTAGTAACAGCGGCCATCTTGTTGGGCGTGGCCAAACCCCGAACATAATTTTGAAAGGCTGTTACCTAGGCATGATAATCACCAAGTTTCATCAAATATGGCCCAGTAGTTTTGGAGGAGAAGATTAAAATGTAAAGTTTACACACGACGCACGACGGACGGTGATAGATTGCAATAGCTCATCTGAGCCTTTGGCTCAGGTGAGCTAAAAAAAAGATATTCCAAGAACATAACCTTTATTAAGTATATATTTTATTTTTCCATTCGGTTAAAGCATCAAACTGGTGTCACATTTTTAACAGTAACATCATTTTTAAAACCACTATTACTTTGAAATACATTTTTTAATATCCACATGAAATTCAAATGATTAAGCAATATAATTGATTTCTCAGTCAATCCAACCTCTAATCACTCCATAATGGAAAATATATGAAAGAATAAATTAATGGATACATTTGAGAGAAATTCATATTTATTTGTCAAAATATTATGGTATCAAAATTTTAGTTAGGTAGGGAAAAAAAATTAATTACTAAAAAGTGACATATTTATTTCTTATTTATAGTTATGTTTAATTCTCAATTAAGAATAAATATATTATTCTTTAAATATAACTTTATTGAAATTTATTAAGGTAGGAAATAAAACTTGAATTTCTAAAATTTAACATATCTATTCAATATTAGTTAAAATTTTGGCTACTTTAAACTTTCAGTGGAAATATGACATGTTATTACATACTTTTTAATTAAAGGAACTTTTATTCTGGTAGGGGGAAACTAACTGATCACACTACAGGTAAATAAGATCTTAAATCAATGGTGCGTAAACCCAATGTTGGATAAGTGTGAATAGTGATTTTTCAAATGTTGGATAAACGTGAATGAACTGAAAAAAGATACATTAGTAATATCAGTGGAACTGAACAAACCGGCTTCTATTCTTAAGAAGATTCCTTTTCTATAAGTGCCTTCACACATTAGTCAAATAATCATAAAGAAGCTAAAGATGAAAATTAATGACATTATAACTTTGAATTTAGATTAAATTTAACCCACTTGGCAAATTGGTTTGGCTCCATTCATTCAATGATATATCAAGCTTCTATAGTCTTTGGTCAATAATGTCACTGACACAGTTCAAGGTCAACAGACATAACTACATAAACATTGGCGAGACTTCACATATTGATGTTATAAATAAGTTAAAATTTTATCGGCTTTAAAGTTCACAAAAATGTTTAAATGTTTTATTATAGCTGTGACCTTGAATGAAGATCAATTGACTCTCATTTTTTTGCAGAGGTTCATCCACTGTAAATATACATGACATTAAGCTTTCAGGGATAAAGGCTATTAAAATTTTTTCCATGTAATATCATTGTGCAAACTAAGAATGTCATGTGTTGATGTTATGTCTCAAAATACTAAGGCCTTCCGTTAATGACAAAAAATATTTGAAGGTTATTTTATGTAATAATAAGATATTTAAAGGTTTTATTATGTAAAGTAACGACAAACCAACATGGTAGTGGTTGGGTGATGAAACACCCTTGTTATCTTTGGTTGTCAATTGTGAACAAAATGAGACTGTTAAAGTGAAAGGTTTTTAGAACAGACTGTCTAAGTGAAAGGTTTTTTAGAACAGAAAAGTTAAAAAACAAATAGTACAATAGCCCATCTTGAGCAATAGCTTAGGTGAGCTAACAGGAAGACAAGTACTTTGTCATACCAAGCATAAAACCTACAAAACCTGTCAGGAAGCGCAGACAAATGTGACTATATTCCCCATCATTAAGTGCTAGTAATTCATAATTATTAATCTCTAGATTTTTAATTAGATAATATAATTTATTAAAATATGTAAAATATGTCCTTTGTAACCAAAGCCAGAAAAAGTTCTGTGGAAATAGTACTGCAGCATTATGGCAGAAGGAGGTAAAGGAGGCAATAAACAACCCCATTAAGTTTTAAATCAATCTGTAATACTGTAGGAGGAATTGCTTGCACAAGATTTGTCACACACACACACACACACACACACACTATTTTAATAGTTCCCGCTTTGGTATGGTGGTGACAGGAAATAATAATTAGTTATCTGTTATATTATACTTTGATACTAACCTGACTAACATTCTGATTAAAACAGGTTCAGGCTGATCATCATTTACTTTAAATCTAGTCCAAAATGCAACAGTATATTCTGAGGTACCAAGCATGAATGGAGTAAGTGACAATGCCCCATGTCTTCCAATTTTTGAGTCAAAGAACATATCCCAGTCTTCAAAAGTGGCTAAATTTTAAGAAATTTCATTAATATATATTGTAAAATCATAAAGATTGAATGGGTTTCATCTAAGTATCATGTGATTTACTCTAACATTCTAACATTTGTACAAAACAATTATTCCCATTGTTAAAGTGTTTCAATTATATTACCCCCCCCCCCCCCAAATAATGATGTAATTTTGTAAATTGCAATGGATTGAAGCTTCAGCATAAAAATAGCAGCAATCACAAGTTATGGTTAAATGGTGATCCCCATTATAACAAAGTCTTGGAAACATAAATGTACATGTACATACATGAAATGAAAATGTTTTTATTTTTCTGTACAAAAGAATCTCATTATCTTAAATTAAATGTGACAAGGAGATAAATATTGTATTTTAATTTATGTCACCAAATGCAAGGACCTTTTTCTCTTTTGGACAAGCAGTTTCAGAGGAAAATGTTTCCAAAGAATTGGCTTAATTTAGCATCTCATTGGCATATTCTGCTGATAATGGACAAATGACAAAAATGATGCAAAAATCTTGTTACATATTTTAAACGGATAGGCATTTACATTCTACATATTAAATTTGAACCATATACAAACATGTACAAACAGCTTCAGAGAAAAATGTTTTCAAAGAATTGGCTGAATTTAGCATCTTATTTGCATATTTTGCTGATAACGACCAAATGACAAAAAATATGCAAAAATTTGTTACATATGTTAAATGTATAGGCATTTACATTCAACATACCAAATTTGAATTTAACCAGTCCATATACAAACATGAAATGGCCTTTTGTCTGGTTTATTTATTTATATTAATGGCTGTAATGTTGAATGGAGTAATGGCCGCCATCAAATGGAGCCATCAGACATTATTTTTAATTAGGGACCCTTCACACCTCATTTGGTTTTATTTGGCCCAGTAGTTTCAGAGAAGATTTTTTTTTAAGACTTGGCTAAATTCAGCATCTAATTTGCATATTCTGGAAATAACTCACCATTGAAAAAGTAATGCCCTGTACTTTTTATATTCTCACCAAAAATGGTACAAAATCTGTAAAAAACACTGTTCAAATAACAAGTCTTGGCTAATTTAAAACTATAACTTTAATGTATGAAATAAAAATTGCCTGTTTGAATGAGATACTATGATATCATACCTTTACAGCCACTTCCTGTCAATGTTTTACCCTGTGCACACAGACATAAATATTTGTCATATTCTGATTTACACATTGCTGTACTATGGCATTTGCTACTACCACTACAAGGATCTGTATACACTTCACATGTAGGACCAGAATAACCTGATAAACAGACAAAACCAATCAATGTGTATATATTTTTATAACAAAAGGCAAGGTTGATCTATATTTGGGGCAAATATTGGTGCCCATTCACAATTATAAACCTTATGGTTTTTCATAAACACCAAGCTGATTTTCACAATTTAAAATGATAAATATAAACTAATATAGATTGGTAATGTTTTCAGAATTTTGTAATAATATAGGTGGTTTTTATTTTCAAAATTTTGACAATTAAGTATTTTTACTGCTGTATTTTTCACAATTACAAGGGCCCTGGCTGTATTCACAAAGGGTGAAAAGGTGGTACACCCTGAAAGAATCACAAAGGCTATGGGCCTTCACATGAGAATAATTTTCATCTAGCCTGATTTGGACAGAGTGTGACTTCTAGAGTGTTAACAATTAAAGTTATTTAACTGAATTGACCCACTGATTTACTTTTTGAACCAACATGATAAATATATAAACTTGACCTAGCTTTGGCAAGAGGATCATTCTGGGAAAATTGTACGTGAAAATTTATCATCTAGGCATATGTGAGTTACACTAAGTAAACTGTTACTTGCACATTGTGTGTCTTAATCTTTGTTTTAAAATTTCATGTCATGGGCCAAAATAAACTTGTGACACATATTTTGCTAATGAAACTGCATTTTTGTGCTCATAGTTCAACTATCCCTAACAGGAGGGTTAGACAGAGTGTGGCAACATAATGCATCTGTTGGGCATGTAAAATTGAAGATCTTACAGACAGGATGCAAATGCTGAAAAAGCAATGTGCCTTCATATAACTTTTCAGTGAACTTATGTGTTCTTAATAAGGATGAGATATTCAGATACAGAGTAAGATTTTTGTACCTTTCTTTGACAGTAATATGAGAGATTTTTTATCTGGTATATATGAAATTTTATCTTGACAGGGGTTTGAATGACAAGTACACAAAGCCCAGTAATACCAGAGAGCATAAACATCTCTAGTCACCTATATGACTAGTAACCTATATTACTTACATAAACATTTAACTTACCTCCAGGACATAAACACTGAAAACCTAAACCTTTAGTTTGACATGTTCCACCATTCTTACATACTTTCTCTTCACAGCTGCTTTTTATCAAATTACAGGAGACTCCAGTGTAATCTAATGAATAAATAGGTTTAGATACTGTAAACCGCTTTATATTGGCGTATACTTATTTTGGAGATTGTTGACTGGTAAACATGTTAGCGCATTTAATTTTAGCGTAGTCCATTCCAGCCTGAACGGTTTAATACCTCTTTATATTGCCGTATTTTCTTGCCTAAAATCCACAACTTTTAGCCAAAAAAAAAAATAAAATTTGAGGAGGGGATGCCAGGTTACAAGATAATCATAAAAATAACTATGTAATGTTTGACTTTTACTGAGAGAAAATCTCCGTAACTGACCCAGGAAGTCACTAGACTGACAGATGTCTGCAGGAAGCTTTCATCATAATCTGGCCCTCTCTGGATTAGACATTTTACTGAATAAAATATTTAAATCAATAATAACATATTTTGTTTTTATGCATGCCCGATAACAGCTGCTTAGATCATTATAGAGGTCAATAATTAGAATTTATATTATGTTGCCGACACCACAGAAAAAAAAAAAGATTTTCGCATAACGGGTCTAATTTGTTGATATAATTGTTATATATTTGTTAATATTTTAATGGTTGAAGCCAACTACTGGTAAATTAAAATTAATTACCTAAAAAGGAGACTTGTCAGATTAAACATATCACATACAATGGCCAGTAATTAACAGCTATGCCAGTGTTCCCTAATTTATCCGTTTGTCGGTGGTCAGTCTATCGGGTCTGGGTAATTAATCCCTAATTACTTATCATGTGCGGGTATATTGATGGAAGCCATACCAGTGTCATTCAGAACTATTATTATTTTAACACTAACTATATAACCATTTAACATGCGTCCATACCCATTCATAGTCACAGCCGTGATGTACAGTACTGACCTTTTTTTTTGTTGTAATTTTAGTGGCAGTTTTATTTTAGAGCTGACACTCTTATCGCCAATTGCGCTAAAATAACACTGCCGCTAAAAAAACACTGTTTACAGTATATTGTCCTGAATTGATGTTTTATTGGTTACAGTACACAATTAGTTCTTTCATTTATAGTGCCTTGTGTGGCCAAATTGGCATATTTAGCTTACACAGAAATGTTGTTTTCAATAAATGTTAAACAAGAGTTGTCATCAGAAAACATAGGTCACTGGATCCCTTAATTGATATAGTCCCATAGTACCATGTTCCTTTTGATCTCAATCTCACTTCCCTGGTAGAAGTTTTATTTGTGCAGAACACACAGGAGGATATATCAGAGTGAAAACATTCTATCTGATGAGCAAATTTAACAGAAACAAACATGCAAAAGAAATTACCTGTTGAGGTGATCTAAAAAGTATTAATATGAAGTTGTTAAAATGATCAACTGAAGTCACTATTTTATATTCATTTCCTTTTGTTTCTTGAAAGTTTGAATGTATTGATTATAACTTACACGATATAGGCAAAGGTTGAGGTGTCAGGAGTGTGTAAATACTTACTGCCAGTGCAATTACACTTTGCTGTTCCATCTGTATCCCAGCATACACCATTACTTGTACATGGTATTGTTACGTTGCATACTTTAGGGAAAATATCACAGTTATCACCTCTAGTTCCTGGTTTACATCTAGGATTAAGAGAAAACAAAGTTGTTAAAAAAACAAATACTGTTTAATAAGAAACATTTACAGGGGAATACATCTAGGATTAAGAGAAAAAATAGAATTGGGTTATTATTGTTAAAGGGATACTAAAGTCTAGCCAATTTGACCAAAATATGAAAAATTATGGTAAATTACCGGTATTATTATATTGAAAATTTCACCATTTTATTCGCCGAAATAAAAAAAAATACAGAAGTTTAAAAAATCAAAATTCGTAACCTGGGGCCATTTTGGAACTCTTCAATCGGGAGGTACGAAAACAAGTTGTGACATCATGTGTGAACAAACACGCTTCCTAACTACTGCTTATATATACAGAAGTGTCGCATCAGAAAGGAGTTGTGGCGTGTCCATATTATTAGAAATGGCATATTATCTTTTCGATTTTGAGTCAGAATATTAGGGAACTGAAAAGTGAACCAGAGAATTTATTCAAATCGGATTCATACGAAGTTATATAGATAATGATCATCGTTTGTAGGTTTGGGATATATAATGAAACTGCCGAGCAATGAACACTGAGAGGGAATGCATTTGCTGCAAAAAAATCGTACAGATCAAAGACAAAATTAAAAATTGCAATTTATTAAAAAATGTATAATCGACAGCTTTGACCTTGAGATCGTGCATTTTAAGAAGTTTTCAAGCGGCGATTAGCAATGATTGCAAGAAACAACCATTAACCATGGCCAGTCATGAAAATCAAAATAAAAAAAAAAACATTTACGGTTTATGACAATAAAGTTATTATTATAATTATTATTATTATTATTATTATTATTATAGTCACATGTAATTAACCCCTTAATATGTATATCGGAGTGTACCTAATAAACTTAACTAATGAGACAGGTATATTGACACTTCCTGTATATTTACCAACCCGTATAACTGCTTCATTGGTTGTGTATTTACACACCTTGTTTTAAGATGTTGATAGTCTCGTAATTTATAAATATCTATAATTTTTAGAGAATTTTTAAAAACATCATTTTTCGCAATAATCAGTTATTTCAGACTTTTACTTATATTTATTTATAATAAATACGCCATTACGTATATAAAATAAATAGGTCCTTCCAGAAAAATGATGTTAATATGCATTAAAATAATATTAATGATAATAATTATATATGAAAAAAAGAATAATAACCATTTATAAATCAGAAAAGGGGATAGCTACTTTTGATTTACTAACAGGAAAGGGAAAAAATGCAGCTGCTACACCGGGACTCGAGTCCGGGAGCTTCCAAATACTAGTGGGACGTTCTACTGATTGAGCTACATGGTCCGCCACATTCCTCCCATCTTTTTTCTATTCAACTCCCTTGAATCAAAACCGGCGGGTTCCACCCTTGGGACCAACTTGTTGGTTAGCCAATGCCTAGGGTCGGCAGATTCCCCAAATGTAACAGGAAAAAAATCAGCGGCGTAACCAGAACTTGAACTTGGGACCTTCACAATACTAACCGATTGGGCCGCCTGACCACCTATTGAGCCCTTTCCGCCACACAAAAATTTAATTTCACTTTTTTTATTTTTATTTTCAATGTGTTTTGTCGTCAGATCACCTACTGGTTACACAATAAACAGGAGTGTCATTTCATCCTGTGTATAGTTTGGAAAATAAGAGACGCGTTTCTTTCAAAAGATGGCAACTATGTTGTAAATCTAAGTTATCATTGTTTCCCAATTTCTTTATATACGTGTACCAATGAAACCGTGAAATAAGCTGTCCTTTTAAAACTAATGAAAATTGGACAATACATTCTCTTTAGTTTATATATGTATTTATTATTTGTACTTACATGTAAGTATCTTGACATCTCACAATAATTTCACTTATATCAAGAAGTCACCAGTCATGTCAATAATTATTACTTGGATTGTATTATATATCTTAAGATTATTTTATTTATAGTAAGATGACGCTAGCTATAATTATTGCTTGAATTCCTTATACTTCCATATTAATGGGGGGGAATTAAAAAAAAATAATAATAAAAGTTTTTGATGTTTAAATTTGAATTTACGAATAGGAATATTTCATTAATTTAAATCATTTTAATTTCATACCGCCAGTCACGACAGTCGACCCATCAATTTATACATTCGTAAATCAATCTTTTGAAATATTTAAATATTTTTTAATGCATCTTCCAAAATTCCAAATTATTGATACTTACATTTAATATGGGATATCGTGAAGACTTTATCACTTAATAGAGGAGTTTAACATTGTTTATTACGCATGCGCAAGGCCCGTGACCTTACGAGATTGGACGCGATTGAACGTGATTTGCAATCGAGGGGGCAGTCGTAATAAAGGTCTAAGGCTGGTAACACTTTTAAATGGTCAAATATTGCCGTAAATAGGATATATTTACATTCATTCATGAATAAATATATATTTTATGTGACAAAACTAATTCTTACTAATAAATTTATATTTTCTTTAAGTCAAACATGTTTATTGTTTAATATTTTAGAAATTAAAACTATCGAGAATTAAAAAAAACAGTTAAAATTAAACGATGATAAAAATGAATAAGTATAATTAATATATTTTGTTTAGCATTTTAAACTTTAAAAATAAAATAAAATGGTTATGTTTGCTATAAGGACAAAGATATGATACTAATAATAGGCAGTCTATAGCTAGAAAAACAATCTTGAATACATACAAGTTTGTGGAAGAACTTTATCAGTTGTTCTTTTCTTCAAATAGTATCAAAACTTATAAAGTTTACGCCGATGTGGGAGAAAATTAAATTGATATATTCTGTATGCATGTAAATAATTGCTTTTGACAGAATTACATTTAACTAATTTTAATTAATTAAATGAACCCAAAATTATGATGCACTTATGGCGATTACAATTACATTTTATTCTTTCCCGAACCCAATATTTGCTCCAAGAAATATGATGCTCCTCATATCTACATGTTTCATTGCTGTTTATTAAAAGTTTCTCATTGATGAATTGTTTATCCCGTAATGTATTACCAAGATTATGGTGTTGAAGTCTTAATCGGTTAATTAGTATCTGTAATTCACACACCTCCGCACACCTGTCAACATTACCGGATGACTCAATACATGACACATACCGACAAACGACAAATGAACCCCTTTATGGTCAGCATCCATCGATAACATTAAAAATTTTGCAAGTATCGTTTTTATCAATTACACAAACTTCAATATACAAGATAACATTAAACTTATAAACTGATAAATGAAATGTATGAATGTAGAGAATATTGTAAAAGTATTTAGAATGTGAATAAAAAAATATAATAAACTTTAACATCAAATATCTGTATAGTTTCAATAATTTTATACGTTTTTTTAATGTCATATTTTTTTTATTTATTTATAAAATAATCTGTATCTTATGATTTCATAAAAAATAGCATATGAAATGGTAAACGATTCATTCGTATTTATTTCAAACATTTTAACTAAAGTAACCAACTATTCCCTTATAAAGTTACTTTCCAAAATAAAATTTAAAATAAATAAATAAATAAATAAATAAATTTAATTGATAGACATGACATGAATTTTTTCACTGTGTGTCAATCAAAAAAAAAGAAAAAGTAAAAAAAGAATAAATTAAAATAAAAAAAAAAAAAAGATTTAAAATATTTAAAGTGTATATTGATGCGGCATTCAAGGTCATGTTTCAAAATTTATTTATGTTTTTATTTATTTATTTATTTATTTATTTAAAAAATACTATAATTCAACCTTGCATCAATCAATATTCAATTACATTGTGGGTACTTATTGGGTCAAGATTACTTTTCAGTCTTATTTATTTATTTATTTATTTATTTATTTATTTATTTTTTATTCATTTATCTATTTATTTATTTTCAGACGAAACACTTTAAGAAAATAAAATATAATGTAGATACATTTATATATACTAGCACATGTATACATGTAGGTAATAGGGGAATGCCCCCTGGCTTGCAGACGGTACACTTTCTTACCTCTAACCATAGAGAGTAATCAAGGGAGATAAAATTGTTAAACTCCCGTATTTATTTACACCTATCAATCATCAGATCTATGTTGTATATTGTAAGGTGGATCTACCCCTACCGATCTACCTCTTGATTACGGGCGATGGAATGTCTAATAAACAGGATCTAAAAGTACTGTAGGTTACTAATAATCTCTTAATTACCTGTATGCGAGAAAGGGATGTAAATTCTTCTTTTAAGAAATTGAGACCTTATCGATTTATCAGGAAAAAATAAAAGAATATTTTATCATTCTAGGTCAGTTGATGCATAGAGTGCTGTGCACATGATTTAGCAAATATTGGTCATTATTTAATTTAAAATAAGTCTAAATAGAGACAAGTTCTAAGTTATTATAATTTTTTAATTATTTTTACAATCAACGGTCGCACATAAAACCATACTAAAACAATATATTTAACAACTTTTACACTATACTGTAACCACACTATTGATAGCATGGCGAGGTTTGTTCACACATGACGTCACAGCATGTTCTTCTCACCTCCAACACAAAAGAGCTGCAGCGATGCTTTTCGGCAATTTTCAAATAGCGAAATATATATCTTAATGGAATAATTTTTTATTTTTTTGAATTTTATTATTAATATTGTACTTATAAGTATCGATTTTGGTCATAACCCCCTAGACTTCAGTATCCCTTTATTGTTTTATAAGAAACATTCACAGGGAAAAAAGTATTCACTGTTTTCTGGGTGAATCTTGTACCGCAAATATATCTTCTCTTCAAAAATTTCTTATTTTACTTGGTACATGTTCCTTACAGTCTGAACTGTGAAATTTTCTTAATGCAAAATAGTTAAGATCAAAACCAATCAAGTTTTCTACTGCTAATGTTTCTTCTTATACAGTATACATTAAATTTATTGACATTAATACAATTAAGACAGAAGGTTCTAAAAAATTAGGAGATAACTATGTTACATTTGAATAGTTCTGACTGTAAAGCGTGGATTTTGCTATTGCAAAATGAGTTGAGTCATCTGTTGATGCTTGCAGTGGGGGGGGGGGGGGGGGGGGGGGGGGGGGGGTCATGACAGAGCAATGATAATATTTTCATGGGGAGGGATGGATAAATTTCTTAAATATGATTTAAATATTCTTGTTTTTTTTCATTCAAAATGTTATAGATACAAACTATATAAGAAATTCATTAGATGATGATGTAATAGCAGAGTTACTCGTTTTACTGATAAACAGTAATTTTACCGTAAGTTTTATGACAGATTGTAGTTTGGACTTTTTATTGAAATTAAAGTTTATTGACTTTTATTGTGAGAGGCAGTATCAGGTACATACACATTAAACACTTTTGCTATATTTTGATGGATATTGATGAATATTACACATGAGGGAAATCTGAGTGATTATTTTAACAAGAGGCCCATAGGCCTTAACGCTCACCTGAGGCAGAGTTCTTATCTCATGCAGAGGTTCAATAGTCAATAACATTAGAGAGAATGTTCAAGTTTTCAGCAGTAAGGGGCAATTAAATGTAAAGATTTTTGAAAATTAATTAGAACTTGTCCTAAAAATTCTACATGTAAAATATCTAAAGACTAGCTACAATATATTATTTACAAACAGCAAAAACAAAAGTTTGAAACCGTGAGACCTTCATCTATACATCAAAATGATTGTTAAGCTAATAGCTACAATATTCCAATATACATGCTTGTATAAAAAAATTATAATTATTTAGATAATTATCTATTCAAGTATTTGTTTGCAACTGTGACCTTGACCTTTAAACCTATGGCCTTCATTCATGTTGTGCTATTACCTACAATATTCTAATATACAATTTTCCCCTTTATGGGGTCCCAAGGGGACATAATCCATTACCTACAATATTCTAATATACATGCCTATACAAAATGTTTATAGTTCTTCAGATATATTGACAAATAAATTAATTTTAGCAAATCCCCCTTAAGTACCTTGCCATTTCCCCAGTTTGGTCCCTACAGCTATGATTTGTGCAAAGCTAAAACTAGGTGCCCTATGTTTTACATGAAATATCTAAGCTATATCTCTTGTAAGTTCAAAGGAGATAATTTTTAAAGATTTTCACAATTTTCCCCTTTATGGGGCCCCAAGAGGACATAATCCCTTCATTTGTGCAAATCTGAAAGTCCCTCACCTAGACATCATTACTGCCAAATATCATCCAATTTGGCTTAGTAGATTTGGAGGAGTTGATTAAAATGTGAAAAGTTCACACTGCTGACGACACATAACAGGCGAAGATAGATGGCAATAGCTCACCTGAGCCATAGACTCAGGTGAGCCAAAAAGCTTAATTGACTAAAACTCCCACGCTAAAATAATCATGTTTACAGTACCTTATCTGGTTTGATTGGAAATGTTTATTTTGTAAGTCTATGAAATCTTTAGTACATCGACATACATTTCATAGCAAATGACTAGTCTTGCAAATTTATCAGTATATACAGAATTTTTCTATGTCAAGCAATTTTCTGAAAATCTCTGAGCAGGCAAAAAATGCTTTAAGAAGCAGTAGATAACTTTCAGTAGCTATATAGGGCAAAGTGAAATGTACAATCCCATGTAGCAAATGTTGTGTGAGTGTCTTTAATCTATCTACTAGTTTAGCTTCAAATGATTGGTCATTTCCATGCATTTCACTCTTGAAAATAACCAAAATAAAATAATGTAATTATTTATCCAATTTAGGACAAGAAACGTTAATTTGCATCTACATATTAAGAATGATATTTGCCAGAAGAACTGAGTAGATACTTTGCACATCTAGTGTTCATCTATAAAAATATACTACAAATAATTAAAAACATCATCAAAAATGGATGTTGACGCTTTCAAGCAGGGAGAAGAAGGAAACTGTAAATGATGTTCAAAGGAAGAGATTCTGAAGTTAGTATGCCTTACCTGCAGAAGTAGCCATTAATAAGATTATGACAGTTTCCACCATTTTGACATGGATTATTTTTACAATAATCAACAGGTGTTCCACAGTCTTTACCAGTCCAACCAGCAGTACAGTTACATTTGTAATCACCAACCTGGTCTATACATTCTGATTCATGTTTGCATGGATAACTGTCACATTCATTTATCTCTTCCTGAAGTGACAAATACATGACAAAAAAATTAAATCAGAAAAATCCCACCTATGATGCAGGTAATACGAGGACATCTGTAACAGAGCATGCAAAATATCCTGCAGGGGTTCTCTCAAAATGATAATTGTAATTACATTATATAAGAACACATAACAAAATTGCCTATGAAATTTGCCATAAACATTTGCCAATGTCTCGAATATTAAAAGACATTACCATTAGAAACATAATACCCTAGTTAAGAAGCAGGAATGCACAGACTGTTTTGCTACATTTGGAAGAAAAGGTCTAGCTAAGCGTCACATCTCCAATATTCATCTTGATCTATCTGTAAAAATTGATGAATTTGAAAGAACAATCTACTCTGACATAAAACCCCCTAAACTTTGGAATGCTCCATTTCGAATGTGGAAAATGCTTTACTCTTTTCTAAACCCATATTCCATATTTTACCACCCATTGACAACTACAACCCAGCAAAACCAATTACCAACACTGCTCCACGCAAGGTAGCAGTATTTCGAATATATTAGTCTGTGGTCTAGACACAGACTAATACATATAACACAATTCCTCATAACAAACAAACCAATGACACTGTCATAGATGTTTTTAAGTATAAAACTTATTTGTATTACTGGGAACAATTTTATTGAAGAATTGTGCATTGTTTTCTTCAGTCACAATATACTAACAGTGATTTCAAAACAACCTGAAACAAAGCCCCACAGCAAAGATAAATCTTTGAAGCTGGGATAATAATACTCACTGAGCAATTTTTGCCTTTATAACCTTTCATACAAATACATTCAAAATCTGCCACTTTATCCTGGCAACTAACTGTTGTTGAATTCTTACAACTGCCAACACAGTCATCCACGTTTTGATCACATAATGTTCCTGACAAAATACATAAAATGAAATGTAGTATTTTTAAATGAACATGCATTCCAAACATGACAATTTATAATCCACCATTGATAGAAAATCTTTTGACCAGAAAAGGTACTAAAACCATTGGGATATTAACTGATGGAACAAAATTCAAGCCCGATTTGTAACTTGCCATGATACAGCAATGTACAAAATATTAAATGGATATCTACAAGCATGAAGTACAATGTGCTAAAATCAGAATATGTGAGTTTATTTCAGAAGTCCAAGTCCATAGGTCAACAATAAACCAAGAACGGAACAAAATTTGAACTCTATCTTTATATGTTTACAATTCTATTACTTTTCTTTATATGAAACACATTATCCAAACAATCCCAATGACCTCATGGAGATGCTCACGCAATGTGGCCGAGTTTGATGTCAAAAACACAAGCTTATTTTGATGCGTCAACGTATGTGAGCGGAGCTTCACGTGACTTGGCCGAGTTTGACATAAAAAACACAACCTTTTTTTAAGTGTCAAGGATGTGGGTGGAGCTTCATGTCTGATTGGATAAGAAGGCAGAGCCTCGCGTCTGTCAAAATCACAGCTATTCCAACAAAATGATTTTCCCAACTGCTAGTAGAAGTTGAGCAAGTAATTTGAATGTAATTCGAATAGAAAACGCTAAAATTTTCTTTGTCATTGGAAGAAATTGTAATGGTAAGGCAATGTACAAAATATTGAAAAAAAAAGTGCCAAAAAAGTGATAATAAGACATAATTCTTTAGTTCAAGCTCATCAAACGCATCAAGAACACAATGGACTGGAAAAATCTTGCGACTGATCTATAACTTAGCATGGGCAGACATATTAACAGATAGATAGACAGAACAACAGATGTAGTGCCAAACTAAAGTCCATTTGGTTTCACTTGTGGGAGACTAACTAAAACTTTCACTGAAGTAGTTTTATACTATGGCCTTTGATGCATACTTGCCTACTCTTTCTTGAGACTAGGAGTAAGTTTGGGTAAATTTTGATCATAAGTCTTTCAAAATAAAAATATTCTTTATGTAAAGTAGACTAATAAGATATTCTTATCATCTTACCTTCATAACCTGATTTACATTTGCATTCAAATGAGTTGTATTTATCTATACACTGGGCACCATTCTTACATGGTTCGTTTTTACAGTCATCAATATCATGTTGGCACTGAGAACCCTCATATCCTGTCTGGCATTCACATTTACCACCCTTACATGTTCCATTTTGGCAGCCCACACCCATACAAGGATCCATAAGAACACATTTTCCATTAGTAGCTAACAAATAAATGATAATTATCATATCAATAAATTTGATTCATTCCCCAAATACCATCTTGTCACAGAAAGACATTTTCAAATCTGTAACAGGGGCAACAACTGTGGTAATTGTTGTTGAATAGTCAAGAAGCTAAATGTTGTTTACTTGTAAGTTCTTATCTTTACTGGACAAAAAATACTTCAAAATTTCTGTAAAATTATGATATTCAAGAGAATGATGTTCAAGTTATAAAGCTCTATTGTGAAGTTTATAATTCATAGTATTTTATGCTCATATTAAAAGGACAATTTAACCCAAGTATTGACATTCTTAATTTACAATGTATTTTTGGGGAAAATATGACACTTATGCTAAATATATTCCTCTGTTACATACCAAGTTGATAAGGCTTTTCACAAACACAAACAGCTGTATAATTATCATAGTTGTTATAACAGAGTCCATTTGTACAGCGGGGATCCTGCGTACAGAGATTTGCTGCAGTCTGACAATGATCTCCACCAAATCCTATTTTACAGGTACATGTATAGGAGTTGACGCCATCTTTACATTCACCATTATACAAACAACCATTTGGATGTATTTTACATTCATCTGTAGACAACAGAAAATATATGAACTTATCAATACATATCTGTAATGGTGTCTACAGTCTAACCTGTCTATAAGGGCCACTCGGGGGAAGTTGCAAAAGTGGCCCTTGTGGACAGGTGGCCTTTATATAGAGGTTTGTAAATCCGGTTATGACATCAATATGAATATTAGTTTGAAAAATAGTGAGCAGTTCTAATTTATTTATTTTATTTGTTAAAATTTCTAATACAAAAAAGGCATTAGCTAATTTTAACAGAATAATTTCTTTGAAAACAATTAAAGAAAAATCTTCTGACCAAACTATTTATCAATCTTTGAAAAAAAACCTTAAAAATCACCAAGTATATACACATACATGTATCTTAAATAAAGACATGTTTTCTTTAATAGGTAGGAGCCAGTAATGAAAACAATAGAAAATAGTATAGGTATCATAATTAATAATGAGTAATAATCTATCTTTAGTGCTTTATGGCTTCATTTGTTGACATGAGGATAAATGACTTAAGAATTTTTTTAAGTTTTTAAAAAAGTTTCAAAAATATACTTTTTAAAAATTATTTTCTTATCAACATACAGATTTGGTTACATGTACTTAGTTTAATGATCAATGGTTTAAAGTTAAATAATCAATGTTTAAAATCTAATTTTAGCTTCAAGATTTAAAAAAAAAACTACATGGCTAAACATTTTTGCACAAATTTTTAGAAACTATAACAAAACTTGTCCCCCCAAAAAACGAATAAAAAGTGGCCTTTATAGACAGGTTCATGAGCCATTTTGTACTAAAATAGGGTGGCCTCTGGCTCAGTTGAACAGTGGCCCTTATATAGAGGTTAAATAAAGAGTAAAATGGCTCGGGAGGAATTGCAAGTGCCCTTTATAGACAGGTGGCCCTTATATAGAGGTGGCCTTTAACACAGGTTGGACTGTATATATAAAGACAATCACTGATTGTGGCAAACCAGTCTAAACCCTAGGAAGGTTGTAATTCAATTCCTGTTCCACTTGACCTGTACATGTTTAAATAGACCAAATACATGTGGTAAACCAGTCTCAGTCCCACTTAACCAGTATATAAGGTCATATTTCAATGTGATTTGCATATAAGGACCAAATTAAATTGGCAATTCAATACCTCAACCCTCATTTGACCAGTGTAAAAGGAATGACCTAAGACGATTATAGAAGGTATCAACAGAAACAGAAAATTCTATTATATATGCTTTAAATTTTAAAGCCATTAGATGTGTTACTTAATGACAGAAAAACACATACATAAATTTTCAAAATATGGATTTAAATAGACATTTAAGTTCACTAATCAATGGATAAAAGATCATTCTAGTGCATACAGGCTACAATTATTTCAACAAAATATGAGGTTTATTTAAATTGTACTATTTATTTCCAATGGTTACACAATACTATTCTACAACCATTAAAGCAAATATTGTTTATCATTGACAATGATGGATAAAATACAGCTAAGCATGTCAAACAGAAAAGATAACAAGGGCATTTCTGTGACCCCTACATAACAGAATGATCTGATGTCAATTGGTTGGTAATTTTAATTTTTGTTTAGTCTTAACAACAAAAATTATCTTGTCATGAACCAAAATTTATAATTTCAAAGATTTTTCAAAATGATTTCTAGTATCAAGCAACATATCTACTAGCACTAAAATAAAACAAACCTACTTTTTTACCCTTAAGGTAGCAAATCAGTCTTATGCTCATATAACATGTCTATTAGGGGCAACTTAAGTTGGCAAATCAATCTTTGTCCAATATTACAAATTACATGTACTAAGAACCAACAAAAATTTGCAAATGAGTCTGAAGTCAATTAGTCCTGTCTATAGGGACGAACTGGTTCTACACCTACTCAACTTGTCTTCTATAATGACCAACTGTAGGAGACAATTTACAGCCTTGGTCTCATTTTACCTGCCAATAAGGACCAACATGACGTGGCAAATTAGTCTAAACCCCTTTTTACATTTTTATAATAACCAGCCAAGGTAACAAATCACAGTTTAGGCCCAAAATGACCTGTCTGTAGTAGCAAATAAATGCATACACTATATATCAGTCACTTTCCTAAATGATCTGTGTATAAGGAACACATGAAGATGGAATATCAGCCTTTGTTCCACTTGTGTATAAGGACAACTTAAAGTGGCAAATTAATGCAAGAACCCATATGATTAGATTTGACTATACCATTATGACAATCTGAAGTGGGAAAAATCATTGTAAAGACCGTATTTGACTAGTCCATTACGACAAACTGAATGGGGGAATCCTCCTTGCTCTGGATTGATCTGTCTCTTAAGGATCAAATAAAGGTGGCAAAATAGTTTCTGTCTAGCTTGATTTATCTATTTAAGATCACAAAAAGACCTCACCTTAAGAACCAACTGAAGGTTGGGAACATAACCTGTCTATAACCTACTGGAGATGCCTAGGCCTTGCAAAGAACTTCTCAAACTTAATTTTAAGTGAGAACTACCGATAAGTTCAAATTTGATGCTATCACAAATTTTACACAAATATTTGAGTGTAGGTAGATAACAAGGCATAGGTCTCAAAGTTGAGTAGAGGTCACAGATTGAAATAAGTCTGTAGTATCTATACTTTTAACAATATCATGAATATTTTTGCTAAAGAACTAGAGAAATGTGAAAGTTAAACTTGCATTATCATAATTACATGATTATTTGAATATAAAATTATTCTACTTACCTATGTTTTTGGAACAATTTTCACCAGTATATCCAGGTAAACACTCACAGTGACGTCTTATGTCTCCAAATTGTACACACTTCCCGTTGTTCTCACATGGATTAGGCGAACAAAGGTCTTGTTTTTTCTTACATCTAGCATGAAATATTAACAAGAGGCCCATGGGCCTGATACGCTCACCTGATAACTAATGGCTAGCTGATAGATTTAAAGAAAACATAAATACTAAACCCCAATGACTTTTTTCTTTACATCATGATAACCATTGTATCAATACCTACAACATTCTTATATACATGCCTATACAAAAGGTTAATAGTTTTCAAGATAATTAACCATTTCAGTATTGTTTCACATCTGTGACCTTGACCTTTGAACCCATGACCTTTTTTTATACATCAAAATGATCGTTGTATCGATACCTACAACATTCTAATATACATGCCTATACAAAAAGTTTATAGTTTTCGAGATAATTAAACATTTTGGTATTGTTTCGCATATGTGACCTTGACCTTTAAACCAATAACCTTTTTCTATACATCAAAATGATTGTTGTATTAATACCTACAACATTCTAATATACATGCCTATACAAAAAGTTTATAGATTTTCCAGATAATTAACCATTTCTGTATTGTTTCACATCTGTGAAATTGACCTTTGAACCCATGACCTTTTTCTATACATCAAAATGATCGTTGTATCAATACCTTCAACATTCTAATATATATGCCTATACAAAAAGTTTATAGTTTTCGAAATAATTAACCATTTCAGTACTGTTTCACATCTGTGACCTTGACCTTTGAGCCCATGACCTTTTTCTATACATCAAAATGATCGTTGTATCAATACCTACAACATTCTAATATACATGCCTATACAAAAAGTTTATAGTTTTCGAGATAATTAACCACTTCGGTATTGTTTCACATCTGTGACCTTGACCTTTCAACCAATGACATTTTCTATACTCTATACATCAAAATGATCGTTGTATCAATACCTACAACATTCTAATATACATGTCTATACAAAAAGTTTATAGTTTTCGAGATAATTAACCATTTTGGTATTGTTTCGCATCTGTGACCTTGACATTTGAACCTATGACCTTTTTCTATACATCAAAATAATTGTTGTATCAATACCTACAACATTCTAATATACATGTCTATACAAAAAGTTTATAGTTTTCGAGATAATTAACCATTTTGGTATTGTTTCGCATCTGTGACCTTGACATTTGAACCTATGACCTTTTTCTATACATCAAAATGATCGTTGTATCAATACCTACAACATTCTAATATACATGCCTATACAAAATGTTTATAGTTTTCGAGATAATTAACCTTTTCGGTATTGTTTCGCATCTGTGACCTTGACCTCTGAACCATGACCTTTTTCTATACATCAAAATGATCGTTGTATCGATACCTACAACATTCTAATATACATGCCTATACAAAAAGTTTATAGCTTTCGAGATAATTAACCATTTCAGTATTGTTTCACATCTGTGACCTTGACCTTTGAACCGATGACCTTTTGCTATACATCAAAATGATCGTTGTATCAATACCTACAACAATCTAATATACATGCCTATACAAAATGTTTATAGTTTTCGAGATAATTAACCATTTCGATATTGTTTTGCATCTGTGACCTTGACCTTTGAACCCATGACTTTTTTCTATACATCAAAATGATCGTTGTATCAATACCTACAACATTCTAATATACATGCCTATACAAAATGTTTATAGTTTTCGAGATAATTAACCTTTTCGGTATTGTTTCGCATCTGTGACCTTGACCTTTGAACCATGACCTTTTTCTATACATCAAAATGATCGTTGTATCGATACCTACAACATTCTAATATACATGCCTATACAAAAAGTTTATAGTTTTCGAGATAATTAACCATTTCGATATTGTTTCGCATCTGTGACCTTGACCTTTGAACCCATGACCTTTTTCTATACATCAAAATGATCGTTGTATCAATACCTACAACATTCTAATATACATGCCTATACAAAATGTTTATAGTTTTCGAGATAATTAACCATTGCGGTATTGTTTCACATCTGTGACCTTGACCTTTGAACCCATGACCTTTTTCTATACATCAAAATGATCGTTGTATCGATACCTACAACATTCTAATATACATGCCTATACAAAAAGTTTATAGTTTTTGAGATTATAATTATAATCAGAAGTAAAAAAAATTAGGTCACGACCTTCACAATTGACCTTGACCTCATTTTGAAGATACTAACAAGAAGATGTCAAAACTGAAAACCCCATGTCATTATCTGGTCAAATAGTCAAGTTATAACAATTTGAAGCTATTTTACGATTTTTTTCAAAATTAACGCAAAAACGCGTAACCTATTTTTTATCCGAATTTCTCAAAATGAACAAACTATAGGCTTAAGACCCTAGAGAAGCCAAATATCACATCAGATTTTTTCTCCAATCAGTACTTTCGGAGAAGAAGATTTTTTAAGATTTTTGCACCCTAGGTCACCTTGACCTAGTTATGGTAGCCATAGCAACACCACGAACAAATCTGAATTGCACCGGCCCATATATACTTCTGACAAAGTTTCATTAAAAACTGTCCAGTAGTTTTAGAGGAGAAGTCAAAAATAGGTGTTAACGACGCACGCACACACGCACATACACACGCTGCGCTATGCCATAAGCTCACATGACCTTCGGTCAGGTGAGCTAAAAACAAGAGACCCATGGTTCTTAAGTTGATTAACGGAGGAAGTTCTTAAGTTGATTAACGGGTCGATCTATGCATAGTACGACCGATGTTTTTTTTTTTTTTTTTTTTTTTTTTTGAAAAAGAAACAATGTACCAAACCATGTATTGCTGAATTAAATGGTAGAAAATAATAATTTTATAAATATATGAAAAAGACAATCGGTAATTAAAATTTAAAAAAGTTGTGCCCGATCGTTTTGTCATTTCGGATAGAGAGAAAGTAGAATTTTGCAGATCCTACTGTCGCTATGAGGGGGTACATTCTAGTGGTTGTATGTAACTGGATCATTTGCTGTTAATCTGGGTTTTAATTAGCTGCTGATTATCACTCACAATATTCCCATTTCATGTTAATGGTGAAGTATTTAAAATCCACATGTGGTCATTCACACAGCACTGTACGTATTATCTCCCTTTCACGAAAGTGAAATCTAATTGATAAACAGTTTTAAAATATGACACAATTGCCTCAACATCAAAATACGTTATCATAACCTTCAAAATAAATTTAAATTTCCGTAGATTTCATGAAGAATTTATTAAATCAACCTGCCGTTGCTGTTCATTTCATAAAAAGTTATGATTTTACATCGTAGGACGCAAACTTCTCGGACTACTTTTTATTGTAAACACAAGATCAGTTCGCCAAATTGCAGAAATTATTAGATGCATCCCGTCGCAATATTTTAATAGATTCTGAAATGTATTCCGAAAATTTATTCCAAATGTGCATATGTAACCAAATGCATTGCCCGTCTCATTTACCAGGCACACTATTTCCATGTGTACTCATATCTTATAATTTCATAGCAAAGAAGCTCGATATCTTGGAAGAAAGCGATAGCAAAGTACGCGTTCACTATTGTGATACGCTGTACAAAAATCACCAGAGCAGAACAAAATGTGAGCTTGAACTGTAACTCATTGTGGAAGACTCACACACCAAAAATCAGTTCAATAGCTGAAAGTGTTTAGGTAAAAAGTGTGGAAAACTTTTCTTGCAGTATAATTTTCAAATACCAAGGCCGGGCCATAATTTGTAGAAAAATCAACCATTCTGACACTGAACCTGTCAAACATGGCAAAACATCAAGTGACTTTGACCATTTGAGTACCTTCGCGAGAAAAGGTACAAAATAACATTGAACGCAAAACTGTGTAAATGACGTTTGAAATGACGTGTCAGATTCTACCGAGTTATCACTGAGCTCTGACTGTGTGCAGGTGATTGTTTCCATTATACACATGTTAAACTTTTTGCGTCGAGTTTAAAAGCTAGATAGACTTCAGTATTCCAGATTATTTATCTATTTATTTATTTACTTCAGTATTCCAGATTATTTATTTATTTTATTTATTTATTTTTTTTTTTTTGGTTCGACCAAAAATTTGCAATTTTGACGTTCAGGTTTTGCCCAGTCTTCCACAACCGGTACACCGTCTTCAATAAAATAGCAGGTCATAATTTATAATATAATAAAAATAAATAATTATGTCTAAAGAATTCTCTCGATTTACATTTTTCAAATATTGACTTTTGATAATATTTTTCTTGGTTTCAATTAAAGGATCCTGAAAATAGCATTGAAAGCAACCCTTAATATCTCATTGGTTTTCTCAGTTAAAGTGATAAAAATAAAATTTTCACATTATGAAAAGATATCCATTGATATATCAACGACTAACAAACGTCAAAAGTGTTAAAAAATATCACTTATTAAATTAGCATCACTTCTTGCAAAAATAATTTCGGTTTTTAGTGTTACATACAGCGATAGATAAAATGTCTTCTACTACGTCCGTAACAAATGTATATAAATAAACCAGAATAAGGGTCAAATACTAGATCGATGATTCCGAGAGGATAGGGTTTTTTTACGTAATAAATTATACCATCAAAACAATGCATTTGACAATCTGTCACAATGCTACTTTGAAGATTCGAGTGATCGAAACTATCACCAATAAATTATTACCTCTTATAAAACCCGGGAATGTTGTTTTAGTTTTGTTTTGATCCATCAGACATTATTTAGAGCTGAAAATGACGGTTGATGGCATTCCTTAATTTATGGATGTCCTATCAACTTGGGCGCATTTCTTTAAAAAAAATAAATAAATAAATAAATCTGCTTTTTAGGTATTTTCCTTGTCAGAGATAATTAACTATTCATTTTGTTATAAATAATTATAAATAATATTCATGAGATAGATTTTCAAAATATTATTGTGTCTGGCCCACACATCATTGAAACTATTAATCCCTAAACTTCTAATTAGACAACTTTGTCGCTACCCCCAGTTATCATGGAAAAGAAGATTACCATTACATGTTTATTTTCTGAACAATTGCTATAACAATATTGGTTTTGCTTTGCAAATAATAATGATAAATTATTACTATTCAGCACTAGTATCATTAGCATTACGTACTATGAGAAAACCGAGGTTATTGTCTCTGTAAAAATATTACAGGTGACATTTATTGAAGTCTGCTAAACTGTCTGGTGGGGTAGCAGTGAACGGACACTATAAACGGCTAATTCTGGCTAGAAACAAGCAGCTCAACCGCACACGTTTATGTATTTTGGCTACTACACACATTATCACGGTATCATTGCAAGTGGCTAAAATTTTCCAATGCAAAGTAAAACACCTAGATAAGTTTTTTATTCATTGCCGCGTGCGCTAAATTAATACTAAATTTGTTTTAACTACGAACACTCAAAATCATCCTGGAATATGTTAGATCGTAGCACTCGTAGTGTGAAAGCGCCTATGTCTTGCATTTTCAGTCTATTGGTTCTACAGGTACACGCCCTTCAGCAAAAATAATGTGATTACAAATTGTTATAAGTTAAGAAACCCGAAATAGCTTCTCACTTTGCAGTATATTTCATTTCGGTACATTCTTATAAGAAGTTGAGTCCAATTCGAAACTTTTTTGTATGTTTGGCGAGGACAAAACATTTAGTTCCTATGTGCAAGGCTACACAGTCTACGATCACTATTTTAACATTCAGTAAATCGGTTCTAGTTACTGAAAACATACATGTATTTGGGGCTAGGTGGCCAAGTGGGCTCAATTGTGTGGTTACGGATCACAACACCTTGGTTCAAATCCCACTCGGGACACATGTGAGAATGTTTGTCAGTTCGCTTGTCGAAGTTTTTTATTTCAAGACTATCCAGTTTCCTCCACCATCCTTGAACTAACCACCTCGATATAAATGTAAGAATTTCAACTGGGTAGTAAAACACACTTGACAACAATAATGCATCCAAAAATAGGACACAACAGACAACACAACACATACAGAGACTGGTATAAACTGTACACGGTAACTGGCATAAACTATACATGGGGACTGGTATAAACTGTACACAGGGACTAGTATAAACTGTACACGGGGACTGGTATAAACTGTACAAGGTAACTGGCATAAACTGTACACGGGGACTGGTATTAACTGTACACGGGGTTGGTATAAACTGTACACGAGAACTGGTATAAACTAAACACGGGGACTGGTAAAAACTGTACACAGGAACTGGTATAAAATCTACACAGGGACTGGTACATGTAAACTGTACACATATACACAGGACATCAGGAACTGGTATGAGTTTGAGTTGGTAATACTCAATATGATATAGATGTAAATGTTGATTGTCTCGATCCAGACTTCGAGAATGTGTAGTTATAGCTCGTCAAGTTTGACCCTGCTGCTTGACCTTTAATTAAAATATTTATTAGGAATGGTCGATTATGTAGCACGGGGTATACTTGATTAAAAAAAAGATGTTTGCTTTTGAAGTCTTTTTTTTAAAGTGCGGAAATATACTTTTTTAAATATAGTCTTTTTTTAAATTCACGGTATATATATAAAAAATAAATTGATAAAAATATATAACCAGAGGCTCAGGATGAGCCTGTATCGCTCACCTGACTAAAATGCTTTCAAAGCAAATTTGTATATATGCTTTTCCCATAGGGTCCAATGTTAAACTATCTTTTGCACTTGCAGCCATGTTTTTTGGCCAATCAGAAAAATTTTGGCAATCTATGTAAAAGGACCTTCTATACATCATTCCTGTAAAGTTTGATTCAATTTGCTTCACTAGCTTCAGAGGAGATAGCATATATATGCTTTTCCCATAGGGTCCAATATTAAACTATCTTCTGCATTGGCGGCCATGTTTTTTGGCGGATCATAAAAATTTTGGCAATCTAAGTAAAGGACCTTCTATACATCATTTCTGTAAAGTTTGGTTAAATTCGCTTCAGTCATTTCTGAGAAGATAGCCAAAAATTCGTTTTTCCCATAGGGCCCAATGTTAAACTATCTTCTGCGCTGGCGGCCATGTTTTTAGGCGGATCAGAAAATTTTTGGCAATCTTTGTGAAGGATCTCCAATACATCATTTCTGTAAAGTTTGGTCAAGTTTGCTTCAGTAGTTTCAGAGGAGATAGCAAAAATGTGTTTTCCCATAGGGTCCAATGTTAAACTATGTTCCCTGCTGGCAGCCATGTTTTTAGGCGGATCAGAAAAATTTCGGCAATCTTTGCAAAAGACCTTCCATACATCATTCCTGTAAAGTTTAATTGAATTCACTTCAGTCGTTTCAGAGGAGATAGCCAAAATGTGCGTTTTCCCATAGGGCCCAATGTTAAACTTTGTTTGGCCCTGGCGGCCATTTTTTTGGGGGGATCAGAAAAATTTGGGCAATCTTAGTAAATGACCTTACATACATTATTCCTGTAAAGTTTGGTTCAAATTAGCTCAGCGGTTTCAAAGAAGATAGAAAATATATGCTTTTCCCATAAGGTCCAATGTTAAACTATCTTCTGCGCTGGCGGCCATGTTTTTTGATGGATCAGAAAAATTTTGGCAATCCAAATAAAGGACTTTCCTTACACCATTCCTGTAAAGTTTGGTTAAATTTGCTTCAGTCATTTCTGAGGAAATTGTTAAAAATGCATTTTTCCCATAGGGTCCAATGTTAAACTATCTTCTGTGCTGGCAGCCATGTTTTTTGGCGGATCAAAAAAATTTCGGCAATCTAAGTAAAGGACCTTCCATACATCATTCCTGTAAAGTTTGGTTAAAATTGCTCCAGTGGTGTCAGAGGAGATAGTCAAAATGTGAAAAGTTTACGGACGGACGACGGACGACGACGACGGACGACGGACGACGACGGACGCAAAGTGATGGCAAAAGCTCACATGGCCTTTGGCCAGGTGAGCTAAAAATACGTGTATCATTAACGTTTAAATAAGAAACAAAACGATTCATGGGTTTATCTTTTGCAACCACGTTCAAAATCAACATCTAGGGTGGCAGAGCCTGTTAGTGTGTTGTCTACATAATTGTTAAGCTGGCTACTGGGCCAGTGGTTCAAATCTTGCTAAATCTGATTTTTTTCTAATCAATTTTTTTGTTAAATTTACTTGATTTTCTTGCGTCTCTTTCACGCGTGAAAAATCTGTGCATCATTCTCTCTTTTTCAGTTTAGTATAAAATTCTAATGATTAGAAACATGTGCGACAGAATACGCAATTAAATATCTAAATGGCCGAATGATGCTAGAAACATCATTTGTAATACTGCTAGTTCTTTTAAAAGAGAAGTGCATACATCTTGAAAAAATATTATAAAAATATATATTCAATTAAATAAAACCCAAAATAAATGCACAATTTTCCATTTATAAAATACAAAGTACATAAAAAGTGAACAGTACAAGTACTGTAAAAATACGGCGCTAGCGTGTGCTCTGAACCCTGAATTGAATTGAATTGAATTAAAAACTGATAAATTAAAGGTCAAGCGGCAGGGTCAAACTTGACAAGCTTTTTTTTAATACCATTTGAACTACTCCATATTTGGGTGAAACAGACACCAGCTGTTTTGTTGCCATGGTAACAAAATTTGAGGTTATTTAGAGGAAATAGTATGAGTCCTCTAATTATTATATTGTTTACCATAGATTTGTATTGTTGAAAGTTTTGGAGTCAAAGTTATGTTCTCAACAACAAAAAATAAATAAAAAAAATAAAAGCCTGTTTGTTTAATGAATCACTGAAAACCTTTTATTTTCAGAGTTCCTATTTTTTGTGAAAACATGCAAATTGTTATTACATGTATTATCATTATTATTATTATTATTATTATTATTATTATGCAGCATCTTTCATGATTATTTTTATAACCTGCAAATCATGTTCTTCTAGCGTACTAGTCTCAAGATATAAGAACTTTATTCTAAGAAAAATCTCAAAATTCAACGAGTTTTCACATGTTTTTATCATAAATGTGGTGTTTATGTTGCCATGGAAACATTTATATATATGGATCAAACGTACCTAAAAGGGAAGTATAGTATATTGGTATACCAAATATATAAACATGGATTGGTTTACTGCAAATATTTTAAAATGTGCATTGAAAATAGGGTACAACTTTCGCAGTTTTTTTTAAAATTTTCTCTGCCAATTAAAGGGCTAAACGCCAGTCTGGAAAAGCGAGGATACAAGTGACGTTATTGTAACGTTATTGTGTTCAGTTGTATAAAATGTGAATAGTTATATATTCTTTTTTATATTTATGTGTAAAGAAAGTCATTAAGTCTTTAATATCATTAAAAATGTAAGATTTTCGCGAATTTAATGATACTAATATCTCAAAATCGATAAAAAATGTTATTTTGTACCTTTTCTCGCGACGGTACTCATTTTGTGTTAAATATTTATAGTACACAAAATTGACAAACACAAATGCTAGATACAATGTATTCATTTTTTAGTTCAAATTGGTTAAAAAAATAATTTCAAAGCAGGGTTAACCCTGACATTTTCCAATTTAGACAATTGCTAATTCTTATAATTTTTGGCTCAAAACTATACGTTTTGGCTAACATTTTTGGTTCAAAATTTTTATCAATTTCATTATGAGGCAGATGAAAATCACAAATATTTTTAACACAAGTATAAGTGTTACAAATTGTTGATAATCAAAAACCAATATATAGCAGATTAGCAGAACTATATTTGAGGCATTTTGGTCATTTTTAGTTTTAGTTTTACTAGCTCCTTAACATTTGAAATTCTAAATGTTAAAATTGGCTAACATTTTTGCTCAAACTCTTTGAGAGCCAGAGCTAACCCTGCAAAGAATAAAATAGGACCTTGCTCTTAACTGTTCATGAATGTATATTCATAATTTCATATGTATTCGTTATTTTCACTGCAGAGATATTCTATACTTAATTCATGTAGAAGTAAAATGTCCAATGAAACTTTTCAAAGCTTTATACCTGTTGCCCTCTTCAAATTCTCCTTCTTTTTGGCAAAGACACTTAAATGATGATATTGGGTTAATCTTGCCATCAACAACAGCACCTAGTCCATCCTGACACATACCATAATTTCCGCATTCAGTGTTATTTGTACATGAATCTACTGCATCTGTTTCACACTGATCTCCTGTGAACACTACAGATACAAACAACATGTAGTGGGATATATTTCAAAAATTATGTTAAATAACAAAACATACAAGAGTGCCACATGAACCCATATGGTTACCTAGGCTTGGAGAATCACATTATTGTGAATGCTGTTTAGGCATTTACATATTTGGTAAGGCTAATCAATGTGTTGATGTTATTTTTGAAACTTATAGATCTTTTTTGTAAAAAGAAGCTGTTTAAATATTTAACTGTGTTTTAAAATCACCATGACCTTGAACGAAGATCAAATCAAGTCAACCAACTTCCTAAGCTTGGTGAGGCTACACTATATATGAAACTTCAAGCTTCTTGACCTTTTGAATGATGATAAAATTCAGTTATTGAAGGACAATGTAACCTTGAATGAAGGTTAAGGTCAGTCGACTTTACAAATTTGGTAGCAATTCATGCATCACTACCCTAGCTGGCAATACATGTTACATAATTTTGATCTCGGTACTAACATGATGAAAAATACAAGTAAACGCTTTATCATGTTTTTTTTAATTTTAAATAATGTCCATGTTATATTTTTTTATTATTTATTTTGCATTATTTTTATTTATTATACATGGTTTGTTTATTATTATTATTATCATTTTCTAATTGCTCCTTTGCAAGTCATTTGTTTTGTTAATCCAAAAATGATTTTAGTGGATTTGTACAATTTTAACACAGGAGAAACTGAAAATTTTTTGTTGTGTGTGGGTCACTGTTATCTACTTTCTAAAGCTATGGCAATCAAAATTGTGAACTTGAAAAGTACCTGCTTATGTTGATCAATACTGCCCAAAAACAGAGTTGTTGGAAATATATAGTTCCATGATATGTTCTGAGAAATAATGTTCATAGTATTAACAGATTAACATGGGATGTGATAGACACCAAGTATTGTGTGTCATAAATTTGAGTTCAATTCCTAATAAATCACTAATTGATGTAAATTAAATCCCATTGATAGTTACTCTATACCAGAGGTCCAGAAATGATCATATTTGCCGGACATGTCCGACAAAAAATTATTTTGACCAACGTGAAAATCACCAGTCAGACATTTTTTGTTTTCTGACATTTTCAAGTTTACAACAGGAATATTAAACGGATAAATCAGTTTTCGGTCCGACAAAAGTAAACTACCGCTAGTCTGTCTGTCGGTCTTTTAAACTCTACCTCACTTCACTAAGTGTATTGTCCTTACCAGGTGTTTACCTGTCAACTACAACTCGATCTAATTATCAGGCAATTGTTTATTAATCAGTAAATACCTGTGGACTTAAGTAGTAGTGTGTCACGTGTTCTACTGTCTATTTCTTTTGTTTCACAGTCCAAATCATAATAACTTTCTTTAAACTTGTGTTTGTTTAATAATAAGTGCATGGTTGTAACTGTGTTGATTACGGAAGTCATAACGAGTGTCGGTCAAGGGTGACGGTTTGTTATCAAAGAGGTTCCACGCAGGGTGTTGAAAATTACCTACTACGCGCTTCGTAACTGTTTTTTTATCAATAAATACAGAAATGCGATTAAATTTTATTTTAGCCATTAATATCTTTCATTCACATAAATATATTGGAACCTCGTCAAGACGTTATATCGTGATTCGTGATACCTGAATTCCTATTTAGAACCTCTCGCCATAATTCTAATTACAATTCGTGTATCTTCGGAATACGGAAATTCATGATTGTTAGTAAACAATATGGCGGACGTGCAATATGAAGCATCGTGGACAGTAACGCATATTGATAATAACAGCATATCGCAGTGAACGTCTTAGTTAGATTTCACCTAATACACATACAATAAACATCGTGGATATGGATTAAAATTGGCAGTCGCTTGTACAAAAAATGTCCGACGGGCCAGACCGAAGTTTCCGAGGCCCTGCTCTACACTGAATAACTCATGATGCCAGTCAGGTCAAAGTTCAAATCATCAGCATGGAACTTGAAACATATTTTATACAGACCAATTAAATAAGGGAATAGGGCTCACCAACATAGCATGTAACCATTGATAATATTTTGTGTGGAGCTATTATTTCCATTGGAATGAATTCAGTTTAAAATTTTCATGTGTATAAACATTTTCATAACATATATATTTCCAGACAACTTGTTCACACTCATGATCATGAACCTACATTTCACATATTCCATGAACCTAAACAGCTATTATTTAAAATTTTCTACTCACCAAAGTAAAGTGATAATATTATTGATATATAGCAAATCCAACCATTTTTTTCAGAAAAAGAAAATTCAGATTTTCCTTCAAAATATATCGTTAAAAATTACAATACTTACACACAGTAAAATCACACACTTTTCTTGACAGTGTACTTGCTGTAGAATATGCTACTGCCACAGTGTTAACATGATACAAGATGCAATTTTCGTTAATATACACAACTGTTTTACATTTTTTATCATCTATACATGTTTTTTCACATGCTTCAAGTGAAGAATTAACAATGTTGTTGTACTCATCACCACCTGTTCCAAACCAATTTCCAGTTTCACGAACCATTCTACATGTATCATCTACAAATATATAAACAAACAAAAACAAAAATGGATAGTCAACATAGGCCTGACTGAACCTAACCTGATGGAAAAGTATTGTTGAAATTGGAAACTGAATGTTAAACTTGTAAAACATGTCAGGTCAGAAAAACAGTGCAATTTGTTTTAAACACTAGTCAATCAAAACTTTTAGCATTAGACACTGATATTTGCATTGATGCCTATATTTATTGCTGGTGTATAACCAAAGCTCTAACCTGTGTGTCAAAGAGGCCAGATAACAAATTAACTGAAGACAACAACACTAGAACTTTAAAACAAGACAACAATGGGCCTCTTTCAGATCATCATCAATGCTCTGATAAATAATGGCTAGTTGAAATTCAAAAACAAAATTCACTTTATTGTGAGTGTAGGTATGCTACTAAAAACTAGAAAAAGAGATTTATATTTAATTTTATAGGGCTGAAAGAACTGTTTTGTATTTACATCAGATGTATTACAAAGAGTTTTGGTAATTAACTTTGATGTAAATCTGTAAAAAAAACCCTTCACATTAATCAAAAAAAAAAAAAAAAAAAAAAAAAAAAAAAAATTACTGGTGCTGTCCAAGAGTTTCCTGCTGTTACCCCTTAAAGTGCAATATGTCTGCGACTTTCGAATTCCTAGCACATTTCTGGTTGGAACGGTCATAAGTGTCAGGATTATTTTAAGAGTTTTGGTCTTTTATTAAATATAAGGTAGCTGTAATGTAAAGAAAACTTGCCTTCATAAACTTACCTATGGGACAAGAACAGTTGTAAGTATCTACTCCTGTTTTTATACAGTTACCACCATTAAAACAAGGATTGGCATCACAGGGATTGTTTTCATTTTCACAGTTGTCTCCCTTGTATCCTTCAATAACAAGCAGTTCTTAAATGTTATTTGATGCTATGTATTAATTAATTCATATATTAGGTGTCAGGGAGTTTGAATGATGATAATATACATTTGATTTTATCATCATTATTTTTGTAAAGTGAATATAGAAGACTCTACAATTGCAAGCAAATGTGCAGTAAAGTTGATTGCAACACAGGAATTTCCCAATATTTGAATTTCTGATAATTATCAATGGGACAACACTACACTAATTATAAACAAGAGCCAAGAGGTCAACTGAATTCATTGCTAACCTTAAATACATATCAATTTTCTTTCAATATTTCAAAAGTATTTCTAAATTAAAGGTTCCCTCCAAAGCTTACCTTTTTCAAGCACCAAAGTAGAGATTCTTGCAAATTAAGTATTACTTGAGGTTGACACAACTGGAATATCTAAGGATTGACTATTATTGTATGGTCACTAGTAATTATGTTAAAACATTTATAGGGGACATCCTCTACATTTTCCCAATATGTTGCCAAATTGCAAATGTCTATATATAGAATTGTACAGTGCAACCTCCGGAAACCGGCCCCTGAGAAAACCGAAATCCTGTCAAAACCGGTCAAGTCTGCCGGTCCCAAATTTTCCTCTTCATTTTTCATGTTATAAAAACCTTGATAAACCGAACCCTGTGTATTCTGAATACCGGCCAATTTTTTTGGGAAAAAAATGTCCTGTGTTTAATATTTAACCTTTGAAAACCGATCTTTTTTCAAAAATGCATTTTTTTAAATGCAAATTCGATAACTTTATATGTTATAGAATTCGGTTTATTTTTTCTCCGGAAATCGGACAAGCATACATTTATTTATTAAGATAATTGTGTTATAATTAAAGTTTGTACAACGACCTATATTCTATTCCTCTTTGTTGTTTATTTGTTTGAAGTTACTGGACATTCAGGAATAATATCTAATCAAAGTAAACAATAGAGATCCTAATTACCAATCATCAAACAATACAGCGTGGTCAGACAGGTGTCGGTTATGGTACTGGTTAAATCTGTTTTTTTTTTTCAGGTCAGCTGTATGTTCGGTTGTGTATTTAAACATTTGAAAGATCAAAGCACTCTTGAGGCTTCGTTACACAAAAACGCTACGGATCATTTATGATCATAGAAACATTACATTTTTGTGAAAACAAAATATTTAATTTATTGATTGGGAAACCAAAAAGTACAATAAAATGTGCAACAGATGTCCCAACATAAAAATCGGCAAATCCCGAAAACATTGATTTGTCAACCGAACAACTTTTGAAGGCTATTTGAATATATAGGTCACCATGTTGGAAATGACACAGGAGAAATGCAATGTGTAAAAACTAATTCATTGCCCTCACATGGATTTTTATTACTTGTAGTTGATATCACTCTTGTAAACATCATTAATTTGACAAATGTTTCTCCCGAGACCTGCCTGGAGAAAAATCATGTGCATCACGGCATGTGATTGCACGTGGTGCCGTACCTTTTCATGTTGTATGTAGACTCAAAACAACAAAAAACTTTTTAATTTTATTGAAATTTTTACTTTTCACCAATATACATGTACATGTACATGTATTTACAATAAGAAGTCCGGTTCATATACAATTGTATATTTTATATCCAACATACTAACGAGATACATTCCAAGGCTTCTATAATTCTTTCATTATTATTAGGGGCAAATAACTCTGGATAAGAACCTCTATAAACCGAAACCTGTCAAAACCGGATTTTTTTTCCGGTCCAGAGGACAATCGGTTTTCGGAGGTCATACTGTATAATATATGTAAAATATTTATGATCTAGCTATGGTACATTCGTTAGACAAGCTTTTTTAAATAATTTATAAGGACTACCTTAAGTTTATTTAATTTTAATTCCTACATCCAAAATATCTATGTTGCTAATCTCATCAGAGATTTAAAAACAATTATAGCAGCTCCTCTACTCAAATGTAGCGACTCATATTAATGGCTGTAACAATAAAATTATCATAAGGATGCTTCATCTAAAATATCTAAGGCCTAGCTATTGCACATATGTCAGATATGACTTTTATATAGCTTATATGGACCCTTAAAAATTTTTTCTATTTGGGCCCAACCCAAGAGCATAGGATTGTGCAAATCTAACAGTATTTATCCTAAGGATGCAATATCTGAACAATCAATGTCAAAAATTCAAACTTGTAATACCAAGTATAGTGACTTTATATCTACTACATATGCTTCAAGTGAATGAACAATCAGAAACTATAAATTTTAGGGGTATCAGAGGCACCTTACCATACAAACTTTGATTTGGGGGTGTCAGAGAAATACATCATCTACATATACTTTGTTTTGGGGCATCAAAGATACTTACCACATACCTACTTTGTTTTTTGGGTGCAAGTTACATTTTTCCAGAACTGCATCTTTAGTCAATTTTTCACTTACCGTCCTTACAGGCACAATACTTCATATGACCAATGACAGAACAATCTCCATTGCTTCTACATTGTGTTTGTGATGCATTGCACCATACTGATGCTGGAAATATATAAAACAAAAAGTCAGCATACATGCATACTATAAATCAAAGATAATGAACTTGAATAAAGTCAAAACAACCAACAGTGTACACACAGTTACACTTTGTGCAGTTGTTTTAAGTTGAGTTTTAACCTTTTGAAGTAAGATTCTTGTTAAATATATAACAGTTTTAACATTGATGATGAATAACATTCCCAGGTTGAAAAGAAACAGAGGATGAATGTAGAAATGATTCAGTCATGATGTATATAATATTGTGATTAACTGCAAGTGTTCTCTTCTGAATGTTCAGTCTCAAGGTAGATTGTTTTTAAAAATTAAAGGGTTGGGTTCAATACACACTTGTGTTGTTTTTACCTGTATAATATATAGATTTAGATCATGTGTTAAACACATATGTCCATAACTACAGTACAACCTACTGAACAGGACACCCGTCTGAGTTAACATTTTGTTTGGATAAGTCAAGTATTAGGTTCACACTTGTTAATTCCAACAAATATCATAAACAATGTAATCTTTCTATGATTTCAGATGGATTTTAATAGTTTCATACTGAAGCATATGGAAATATAAACGAAATTTAAAAATTATTCGTTTGGAAAATTGAGAGTGTCCAAATATTTAGAGGTGTCTAAAGAAATAAAGATGTTTATAGGATTTGATGCCTGATGGTAAGTATGTCCCTGTGACTTCCTGTTATTGTAAGACACTATGAAACAGTGATATGCACAAAATGTGCCAAGTATGAGTGTAACAGGAAAGAGAAAAATGCAGGGTCGGACTGGGGATAGAACCTGGGACCTCCCGCACTATAGGCGAGTGCTCTACCACTGAGCTACCTAGACCGCTACATTCCTCCCTTCCTTTTTTTCGATTCAACTCCCTTGAATCGAAACTACCAGGTTCCACCTTGGGACCAACCTCTTGGTCGGCCACTTCCCAGGGTCAGACGAGCCCCCAAATGAAACAGGAAAGAGAAAAAATATGCAGGGTCGGACCGGGGATCGAACCTGGGACCTCCTGCACTATAGGTGAGTGCTCTACCACTAAGTAACCCAGACCGCGACTAGCTCCCTAGCGGGGAATCAACCCCAGTCTCTCGCCTGACAGGCGGGGATACTCACCAAAATATCACTATATATTGGTAATTTTCAATGCTCTGCATTTATAGCATAAATTTCCAGTCTGCCATGTACTTTAGTTTTCTTCAGTATTTTCTGTTTCAAATGCACATGCACTTTAATATTTTTTATTGCATAAAGTATGAGAGGTTTTAATAATAATTTTCTAATATAAAGAATTAGGGTTTCCTCAGGATTAAATTAATAATAAATTTCCTGTAAAGTATATTTTATAAATATTGTGATAATTCACAACATTCGGCTAAACATTTGGTTGTATATAAACACCATATTTGTTGCCATGTATTTGTACTGGGTTTTTGTTTATTTAGGTCTCTTTTTGTACCAAGGCTTGTTGGGCAAGTGCCAAGTCCTAGTAACCATATTATTGGTCGGCTTTTATTTTTATAATCCTTATTAATATTTTTGTAAATGTTTTCCCTTTGTTTTATAAGTTTTAATTGCTGCTGCCCGTGATATTCATCTTCTCATGGTTCAATAGTTTACATGGGGAAGTTTGACCTTCACTTATAAATTAGCTGTAGCAGACAACTATTCACTGTAGCTACTGTTATTTTTGGCAAATTATAATTATAAACATATTTTATAATACCGCTAGACAGTTAAAGCAACTATTAGCAAAATATAAAAGTTACTAGGGTGGTTTTTTATTTTACGTTCTGTATAACTGTGATAATTTGTGAAATCACATGACTCTGTACACAATATGTTGTTTTCGTCACGTGGTTTGTCAGGTCACGTGACTATGGTCTATACTATTATTTTATGTTGTATGATAAGGTTGTTTGCCAGTCCCTTATTTTCTTATTTGTTATATTTTACAGGCACGGTGAACATTTATTTGTAATATTTAGCATTATGGTTGGAGAATAAATGTTGGAATCATTATAATCAACCGAGTTATATCATATTTTAACACCGGTTACATGAGCAATACATTAAGTGGATGCTAAACATTAAACAAGACAAAACAAACATTTATGATAATTAAAATAAATATAAAATGACATTTTATTGACAGTACTTTCTTTCATATGTTTCTTATTTCAAACAAAATTGATGTGTTTTACAGTATATTTACCATTCATAAATTTATTTTCTTCAGTATACATACAAATAATGTAACATAACTTACTCTGATCAATACAAAAAGATGAATTACTGGTACCAGTATTTTCTGTAATTTCATTGGTCTTACAAGCAGTACAAGTTTTCTGTCCTGGTTTATCTTGATAGTAATTTACTGGACAAGGTATACATGGTTCATATCCAGTGGTTGAGTAGTTACCTTCACCACATGGAGCTAAAATAAAATTAAAATATTAATTTAATATTAATATTTATAAGATAAGATTTACCTTGCTGATATCTGGAAGCTGAGTACTGTCTTAACTTTAAACAGAAATATTGTACAAAATCGTAGTAATTTGAAAAAAAACCCAACTTTTAATATATCCCTAAGATTAGCAAGATTGAATATTATTTAAATCAAAAAGTAAGTATTAGTATGACAAATTTCTAAATTAATTTTTTTTATTTACCATTGCTGTTAGTTAACAGATAATATAAAATTAAATTGAGTAATAAATAAATGACAAAGTTTCATCAGTAAACAGTAATTATTATACCTTTACAGTCTGATTCACTCTTGGCAGCTGTTGAAAATGTTTTGTACCCATTAGAACATGTCTGACAGTACGTAGAATTTAACCAGTATGTGTCTTCAGGACAAGGTACACAAAATGGTACTTGACCTATTGTGTCATTTATAAATCCTTTTGGACACAAATCTGAAACATAATGGTATATATAGCAAGAGGATATGCGAGTGATTATTGGATGCATTAAACAAGTCAAATGTTATGAAATGAGCCTTGTGCAAGTTGCATAAAAATTCATACAATAAGTTTAATAAGTTTGATAAATTTAATAAATTCAATATTACATCAACATAAATGTAAAATTCTGTTTATTGTATAATAAAAGAAAACACAATTTTTGTATCCATATAAAAGAACAGCCAAAATGGCTACAAGACCATGCAACGGCTGCAAGTAATGCAAGCTAAAATATAAGGTCACAATACACTGTTACAGCAATCTTATGGCATCATTAACCAACGATACAAGGATGCAAGAATGATTAGACAAGTGTATAATATGACTTTCATTACACAGGCTGCTACAAACATGACAAAATATTGTACATGTATATACTTCGCATACACTTCACATACTCATTCTATAAAGTAAAATCAATATTTGTTTATAACCCTATAGTTGACTATGACTGCACACCAAACAAATGTTTACTATACTGTTACATTCAGATGTTCAAGAAATGTTGATTTTGGCAGTAACTAATTGTAAAATCAGATCCTAGTATTTAGTCATGTATTTCTATATCGTAACATTATGGTACCTAAAACTTGTATAAAGATAATCATAGTGTAGATACCTATACAAGTTGTTTGATCACCAGATGGACTTTTCCCAGCACCACACATCTTGCACTGAAGTTGACCAGCAACATCTTGATATTGACCCTCTGGACAATCAACACATGAATCATTAGTGAAATAGCTACCAGGTGGACACGACACTATAAAATAGAAAATTTATAATGTCAACTACATAATTAATAAAACAACAACAATAAATGTCAAATTGTTTATTCTATTAACATTAATGCTGAGGATACAAAATACCACTTTATGTCCTGATACTATATATAATGTTTCAGTTCCTAGGCCTTTCTTTTAATGGCAAGATGTTCAATGGTTTTATTATTTATGGTCTCTGTGACCTTAATGAGGGTCAAGGTCAACTAGGAACCTTAACTTGACCTGGATCTGGTAACATTGGCTGGTTCTGTAAAAGAAGTTGATCAAGTACAAAGTTGGAAAAAGTAGTGTGGGGCCATTAAACATAACTGAAAATCCCCGGGCATTGGGGTCAATCGATGCATAGTCAGACGGATGGTGTTTTTGAAAAGAAACAATGTACCAAACCATGTATTGCTATGTAAAAAAGGCAGAAAATAATAATTCCATAAATATATGAAAAAAAATGATCAGTAATTAAAATTTAATAAAGAGAGAAAGTAGAGTTTATGCAGATCCGACCACCGCTGTACGGGGTTCATTTTAGCGTTTGTATGTAACTGGATCATTTGCTGTTTTTTCTGGTTTTTAATAAACTGCTGATTATCAATCACAATATCCCCCTTTCATGTTAATAATACTTCAAAATCGGTGAAGTATTTAAAATCCACATTTGTATTCCATTAGCTCAGTTTGTACATGGCACTGTATGATTTATCTCCCTTTTCACGAAAGTAAAATTACCACAGATTTCATAAAAAATTAGTTAAATTCACTTGCCATTGTTATTTAATTCATAAAAAGTTATGATTTTAAAGTATAATGCTGCACACCGTAGAACGCAAACTTCCAAGACTACTTTTTATTGTAGTCTACGAGATTAGTTCGCCTGACTACACAAATTATTTTGATGCATCCCGCTGCAACATGTTAATAGATTCCGAAAAAAATTCCTTCCTGATGTCCATATGTCAGCAAATGCATTACATGTCCCAGAATGCATATCTCACGATAGATCTCACGATAGACAGGATATATTCCTTTCAGGTTCAATTACAAGGTGCACTATTTCTCCAACATATTGTTTCATAGTAAAAAAGCCTGAACTTAGCAGAAAGCGATAGCAATGTACATTTTCACTGACATGAACATCATACAAAAATAAGTTAGTCTCTTTTCTAGAGTGCAAAATCAGTAGAGTGTGACATTGCTATTATCTCCCTTTCTATTTCAAACAAGGAGATGTGACCTCCAAAAAAGCACAACAGCGTGTTATAGGGAACAAGTGTACAAAGTAACAATATCACTAAATGGAAGATTTTGGATAGAAATGTATACATGTATGATTGGCAGGACAAAACATTTTATTTGTGTGAAGTGAAATCAATCAACAATTCAAATATAACTGACAAAAGCAAAATCTCTAATTATCAAATTTTGGCAATTTTACTATAGGATTTTTTTTTGGTTTTAATATGCTATTATTTATAATTTTAGTAAAATCAGATATACATACCACACTTTGTTCCTAGATCAGTTGTTTTCTCTATGGTTCCTGATGAACACAGGTTTCCCCTGCTTGAAACTTTTGCTAAAGACACACTTGCAGATGCTGTGTTTTCAGTACAATTTAATGGAGAATTATATCCTAAAAAACTGTTCAAAATACCTTTCTGCAACTGAAAATTTATTGTGTTTGTACAAAAAGTTGTGTCAATTTCCTCATTACCAGTTGGTATAACACTAACCAGCTTGGATGTTATCTATTAATATAAAAAGGAATGTTTATAATAATTTTAAATTAATCTAAACAATATATAAGATATATTTATTGTTTTAAAAATGCCATATCTACCAGTACTCCATCTTTTCGCTCGACAATCTTTTACTATGTTTCCGCGATTTTAAATTTATTTGTATACAAATTGAAAAAATTTGTGAAAATATAGTCTTTTAAAGTATTTTTTTTTTTTACAAAATTTGCTAAAATAAATTACAGTTCTTTTTGAGGATTTCTCAGAAGTTAGCAATCAATGGTAATTTTGGATACAAGGAGTAGAAACATAGCCCTTATATATTGAATAACTATTTTTACAACAAAACCGATTGAAAAACCAGGAAATTAAATCAGAATATAAATTTTTATGCACTCCTCATACATTTCATACCAACAATTACTGATTTTGACACTGATAGCCAATATTCCACATTAGATTGATACTTATTTTCAACAAAAAGCCTAATAATTAAAAAAAATGATTTCATTAACAAATGTACATTTTACCTAGAACATTTCAAATATTTTTCAATTATAAAATTTTCATATTTTAGCCTTGCGCATTTCCTTTATCTTCCAGTTTGAGACTTTTGGCATTTATAGGACTATAAATGCCAAACGACCGCATCACTGCATTTGAAAATTAATATTGGTAATACATGTACATATTCGCAGGGAACTATATCCTGGTAAATAAAATGGCTGCCCCCATGTTTACAGGTGGTTTACTTCTTAGGGTATCAAATGCCTTTGTGTATGATAATCAAGTCGTTTTCTAACTTTATAAAGTCTATCAGAAGTTTCCATGTGTATTACATTGAAAACTTTCACCACCAAACTATGCATGTTGCGTTTTTTTCTAGGGTCACCAGACATGCCTTTGCATCCATTCAGTGGATGTACACTGAATCAGAGACAATATTGATGACATAATACACAACTACGTCACATAATATATGTATTATATGTAATACACATATTGCACTTTAAACATTTGTGTGACTCTTGCACATTCACTTTCATAGTCAAAACGTTTTGAAATATAATCCCAGAATTGAACGCAAATTCACTCACAAAAATAAATTCAAGAATTTAAAGAAAAAATAATAATAATGAAAATATAACAATTGAACTGTTTTGAAATGGCGTTCATAGTTAATATGAATGCCAAACCTTTGTGCGAATATTTGCAATATGTATCATGTCATTTATTGGCTATTTGAGCAACTGGACATGCACATAGTAAGTAGCAGTGTTTTAAATTTCTATCTGAATTAAAATCCAAAATAAGATTTTGTGGAGTGTATATATAGCCTTTCAACTGTTAAGAAATGACATTAATAGCCCAATTACTTCAATAGCCATGAATTGATTTAGTTTAAATATCCCTTCAAATATTTTTACTAATACATGGATATCAGTAGAAGCTTGTTATCTTGAAAATCTGATAAGTAAAAAATTCGGATATATCAAGTTTTTATTTAGCACAAAATTATTCACTATAACTTTCAGCTAAAATACCTCTGCTTAAGTCAAAATCCAATGACTCAAATTATTATACAACATAAATTCTCTCTGTAACTTGATTGGTTTTGTGATAACAAATGATGATTTAATATCAGGACATATAAAACAGGTTTTACTGAAATCAGTTGTTACCATTAATATGGTGCCACATTATAGTACAACAATCATTTGATACCATTAAATCAGTCTCCATATACATATCCATCCATGTTTGAATCATAATCCCAAAATACAAAGTAAGATTTCAGAAAATGGACAAATCACATAAACATGATAAAATATATGAACTTTCACCAAGGAAGTAAGGCTTGGTGCTATGGAAGGGTAATCACTTGTCAATCTGGCTATACTGGTCAAATGTTAAATCAAAATTGAAGATCAATATCCACATTTACCAAATTGTTATTACATTAGTGACTATAATTTTGATCAATATCCACATTTATCAAATTGTTATTACATTAGTGACTATAATTTTGATCAATATCCACATTTATCAAATTGTTATTACATTAGAGACTATAATTTTGATCAATATCCACATATGAGCCGTTCCATGAGAAAAGGGTCCTTAGAGCCAAAACAATAAAATGACGTAATTATCAAAAACAATGACGTCGTAATTTTGGTGCTCTGAAAAACACCTGCACTCTCCGTCTGCAAACGTAATTTAAAGTCAAATCGCGTTTGTGTATAAAAATAAGAACACTGCTACTCATGTTTAATAATTTTTGGTAGATATCTAGACGGTTAGTGTACTTTCTGTTACATAACGGGTACAAATATATACATGTATGTCGAGATCTACGTTGTTTTTGACGGTGTGTCCTGATGAAAATCAGTGATTGATTATGGAGTCGGACATCCTAAAATAGATTATTTGTTCATATCGAGACGTTATTGATAATAAATAATGTCCAATAACCATTATAAATCATAAATTTAACACTGATCAGGTCTTTTAAATAATCCAAGTCGGAAATGCAGACTATACTTGACCTACATAGCTTCTTTGTTGCTATGTTATTCATAGAAACATTTAGGGGATTTCCAAAACCAGATACATGGGGCTACTTTTTGGGGAAATCATTGCAGTGACCCAGAGGTAACACTTATATTCCATATTATGGACAATATTACTTTTATTATTATTATTATTATTTAGATTTTACAATGTGGATCAAGTTTAATCCCAAGTCAAGAATGATTGTGGGAGACAAAATATGACGATGTGTTTAAAACATGCCGGCGTAGTGTCGATTTTCCAAATATCGATACTTTTCTGAATATGATGTTTTTGGACGTGAAAGAACATTGGAGAGAAAACATTATTTTTTATAATATCAATTCACATATGAATGTTTGCAATTTGTGAAAACATTTTCTTATGGAAATAAAGAAAATAAATAAAGATCAACTCAACTTAAATTTTCTTAAAAAAACTATATTATACTAAAATTTCCATTGTTAGTTTATGTTATACTGCAATGAACAAATTTCATCGAGATGCTGCCAAGAAAATGCAGAGAGAGAGAGAGAGTTTAAGAGTTTAATGCCACGTTATTGCTAGGGTCATTTGCTACTTTTGAATTTTTATGAAATAATACATTCTAAAGTCGCACATGACAATTTCATGCGCTTTTTTTAAATGTATTATTTTATGAAAATTCAAATGTAGCTCATGACACTAGCATAGTTTATGCTAAGCTAACGACAGGACTAATAAAATCTATCGCTACTGGTCTTGGACCAAATACATGCCCTTGGATTGAGATTTCCCTATATCATATGATCAGTAGCGATTAATTCTTATTCCCACACCTTATTCCTTTAAAATCCATTTAAAGCTTCCAAGTCACAAAACAGCTGTTTAAATTCAGGCGTAGCGTGTAGCCTGTCTCAACCCTAGGGTAAGAAAAGGAAACCCAACATGGGTAAAAACGTGGAATTTCCATGTCACAAGTATGATGGTTGGTTGAATGTTGCTTAACGTCGCATTAGCAATTTTTCAGCTATTCGCGACGAGAAATATTTTATTAATCTCTATGGATTAATCTATGAACAATTTTGTGTATGCATGTGAAGTGCAAGTGTGTTGTATGGTCTGCCTTGTACTAGCGCCCACTCAGGGCGACTTTAACGTGCTAGCTCACAGAGTCAGTATGCCGCAGACAAGCGTACCACTACCCCAGTCAATTATACTGATACCAGTTGAATCAGTAAAGGCCAACGGCAAGGAAAATTCACTTTCCTACATGTGGTCTGAGCGGGACTCGAACTCACAGCGGTGAAAGACCCTGGATTTGGCCACCGCGGCCTTCTAAGAAAAGTTAATTAAGCTCTAAAGATTAGTCTAAGAACAGCTTTGTTTATAAATGAGATATGCGACTTTGAGGTGCTAGGCTACAGTCAGTACATTGCAGACAAGCATACCACTCCACCAGCTCATTATACTGAAACTGTGTGAACCAGTTGATACTCTGATCTCCTAAACCAAATGCCCTGAGTGCGCGCTAGTACAAGGCAGACCATACAACACACTCACACTTCACATGCATACACAAAATTGTTCTTAGATTAATCCATAGAGATTAATTAAATAGTTCTCGTCGCGAATAGCTGAAAAATTGCTGATGCGACGTTAAGCAACATTCAACCAACCAACCAACCAACCAACCAGGGAATAAAGCGGAAACATCCAACGGGTTTGAACCCATGTCCTCCCGCTGTCGACATGGATGCTCTATACAACTAAACCATCAAGGCCACCAGATAGAGAGAAAGGGGGAAGAGATGGTCCAGTTGTTGATTTGGGGACTTTTATTAGCTCCATAACAAGAATGGTGGCACCACCACCACTAATGTGGGGACAAATCTTGTGTCACCAGATCTACGGTAGGTTAGTTGAAATGCACTAAATATTTACAATAGAGTTGGGTTAGGTTAGAGACAGACTTAAGCAGAAAATGTCATGGTAGTCATGGCACATTAATAAACTCTTGTTGCACATTGTCCTGATTGAAATAAAATGCTTATGACTGGGCTAGGGGGCTGAAACATTTTTAAGTTTTTAAGTATTAAACAACATAATTAAAGTATAACTACATGGCACGCTTCTGGTTGTTCTCTCTCTCTCTCTCTCGCTCTCTCATCTTAATTTGTTGGCTAATTGAATAAATAACATTTATTATAATTATTTTTAAATTAATTTATCTTTTATTACCGATGAACTCGAAATATAAGTTACTTCAAAGAATCCAGTCCATTGAAACATTGGAAATAGTGCGTTGGCGGAGTGGCGATTTTTGTTTAGTCAAATAAAAAATAAAGCTTCTTGATTCTTGACCGGATGACCGCATTCTCACTGTAGTTCCACTAATTAATAGCTTGGAACCACTAGTTCAATTCTTTGGCGACCTCAGTCAGTCTCCGAGAATACTTCAAGTATTTATAAGTCGGAAATGACCGAGTGGCACTGTCAGTGACTTTCGAAATCAAGGATTATGGGTTCGAACCTCACTCAGGACTTGGAAATTTTCTGAGCTGTCAATACTAGAGCAGTAAAACGCTCATTGCCAGAATAGTCTTTAGTAATTCGTTCCCTCGAATTAAAATTCGTTCCCACGGATTAGTAATATGTTCCCTCGAATTATATTTCATTTCCACAAATTATATTTAAAAATATATTAAGAAAACCCAAAAATGCCTCAGTAGAAGCGTAGATTTTGAACACAAAAAAATTTAATAGGCCTAAAAGGGTGAACAGCTAAGGCCGAACGGTAGAACTTTCCACCGGAAGTAAGTGTTTTGCTACTTAAATCCTAAACAATCACAATTTTTTCCGCAATGGGGATGTGGTAGCCATCTTTTAACTTTAATGTCTATAGACACAACAAAAATCATCGGGTTTTAGTATTTCCACAGAATCTTGTGTGTCCTCATCTCTATATTTGGGAGTATCGCAGTATGAATTTTATACTTTTAAGATTTTCATAATACGAAACGTATAATGAACACAGGACTGTACCATGTGTACGTGGAAATTCTGGAAGAACATTGAAGCAAACTCTTACTCTTGACACAGAATGAATTGTCCGTTTTATTCAGAACTATTCCAGCTAGTATGGATATAAAGTTTTACCAGTACGTCCGTCAGTCCATCATAAGTTCACCGCCACAGTTTTTTCATAGTTTTGAAATGTGAATTAACCACAATGGGTTGGGTTGTAGTTTTTCCGCTCTGCTTATTACATCAACTGGTTTTTGATAATTATACTGCAACAATGTTCCACATTTTTACCTAAACCTTTAGCTATTGGACTTAGTTTCGATATGCAAGTCAACCAAAATAAGTTACAGATAAAGTTCACATTAGGTCTTACTCCGTTGATTTTTACGTGTTTTATTTCGGTTTACGGCAAAAAAAGTCCTTGGACTTAGTCCAATATGGGGTGGTGGTGGGGTGTGAGACCGCTCATTAAGGTTCATTTGGACATGGTAGCATAAACATTGTCTTTACTGTAATAGGATTTTTTTTCAAATTTACGGCGATTAAAACGTAGTTTGTCATGGTATATTATTTGGTGAACAAAAACAAGGTTCAGAGTCTATAAGTGATTCTCATAAACATGTCTCTTCCCTGTGATATCACATAACGTCATACGACGTCACAAACATGCATTGATGATTGAAACGGTATAGATTCAAAGCAGTATATACTCATGTTATATGCATCATATAAAGACATGTTATATGTCATAATGCTCAGAAAAAACTCTATTTTCAAAATATGCAAAAAAACCAATTCGATAAAAATGTCTCTAAGGACCCTTTTCTCATGGAACGGCTCATATAATTACAAACTTTACGTTGTTACACAATTTAGAGCATTTTCATTGGTTGTCGTCTTGCAAAAACACGGTGTTATTTTCCAATAACAACGTTTTCTACCGGAACTACTTTGGGCCAGTTTTGGGGATTACCCATCTCTGAACAGCCATTTTAAGATTGTAAACAAACGGGTAGGTCAGGAGAACGATTTCACATTAGAAACATTAAAATACTTTGATCTTTTTATAAATTCAAATTTTAAAAAATTAATTCAAACATGTTCTGATTAAAATTCACTGATATTTTTAATAATATACATTTAAGATTGTACATTTATAAAAATCTATGTTTTTCAAAATCGACATTTTAATGTCACCGAGCATTTTACGTGTCTATGGACTACTAAGTATAAGCAATATGACACGCACCATGGTATTCTCGGATGCCAACCTCAGTGCGGGGTGTTTTGTTTGAAATTCATCACATGTGCATCCCTTTGAAAGCAAAGATATTTTATTTCCACCAGACAATGTATAGCCGGGGATCAGGATAAATATTTGAAGAATGCAATGCTAGTGTGCAAATAGATGGTTGATTATGAACTGGATCTTGATGATAATGACAGAGATAGGCCTGCCAATAATAATTTAATAAAATGATAACATACTATATTCCAGTCTAATGTTCACCTGTACCGCTTGTTATTTCTCAAAATGTCCCTGATCAGCTCATACAGCTACCACGGGTGACTGAATCCCTCATCTCACATTCAATCCATAGGTGGTAAAACACTTATTCATCCAAGAAAACATTAATTCCATGTCATGGTTGGTTTCAGGGTTTGTTTAACGCACCGTTAATTCAACCAATGCGGTTTTCTTATGTTATTGGTAAAATCAAAATGTAACACTGTCCTACAAACGTTTGGCCGTCACATATGACCTTGTTCAATGTTGTTTGTTTTCATGATTGCGAGACATAATATAATCCCTTTTTGTCAATGAATTTAAATGTAACATAATTTACATGTTGATTGAAAATAACTAAAAAATGAATAAAAAGATATAAATTCAAAACTATTTCAGCTTTTTTATCGCATATTTTATCGTTTCATAAAGATGTCATTTATTGTATCACTACGCAGTTCAGCCTTGTAACGCCGTTTTTTTGAAAATCAGCTGCTCAGTTTCGGAAATGTAGGTCAGCTTAAAAACTTAAATTTCGGGTTGGTTTGTAATTATAAGAATTGAATTGCACTTTTTACGTTGTTATCAGGGTGTAACAACGTGAAAATTATCACAAATTGTGTAAAACCGCGTAGCGTAGCGCAGCAAAACCTAAAAAGTGCAATTCAATTCTTAAATATCAAATTGTTATTACATTAGGGACTATAATTTTCAATGCAGTTTCAGAAAAATTTCTAAAATTTGTCTTCATTAATTAAAAGTTATGAACTTTTACATTGGTGTATATGCTCTGATATCAACTACAAAAATTAATATATTAACATCCTTAACAACAGTTTTCTTTCATCTGCAACAACAAGAACATAGATACTCTACATCTTGGTAATGACTTTGGGCTTTTATTTCTTGACCTCATTTTAAAGAACATTTAAAGAAATCATTACCTATCTTAAAAGTCAATATATGGCAATTTATACCTTACAACTTTTAACAAATTTAATACAACAAGAGGCTCAATGGGCCCGATATGCTCACCTGATAAATAATATCTAGCTAAACATAACAAGAATAGAATTCCAGGGTCCCCCGCCGGTCAAAGTATACTAGTATACTGTATAACTCCATAACTCATAAGTCCCATAACTCCACAAAAAGTATCAACCAAGGCTGATTTACAAACCTGACCAAGGTATTAGTAGTATAAACATTTGGTATAAATTTAATAAAAATCTGTCAAAATTTGTAGGCATGAGAGCGCTTACAAGGTCAAGTTTTGGATAAAACAGAGTCATTATTGTGGTCAAAGTCCCATAACTCCAACAAAAAGTATCGACCAATGCTGATTTTCGAACTTGACCAATGTAATAGTAGTATAAAAATTTGGTACAAATTTAATGAAAATCCCTCAAAATTTGTAGGCATGAGAGCGCTTACAAGGTCAAGTTTTGGATAAAACAGAGTTATTATTGTGGTCAAAGCCCCATAACTCCAACAAAAAGTATCGACCAATGCTGATTTTCGAACTTGACCAAGGTAATAGTGGTATAAACATTTGGTATAAATTTAATGAAAATCCGTCAAAATTTGTAGGCATGAGAGTGCTTACAAAAAGTGTGACACACAGACACACCGACGCACGGACGGACGCCCTGCATTTTTATGTCCCCGCTCGGCGTTGCGGCGGGGGACAAAAACTGAAACCAAATATAATCAAAGCACCGATGGTGCTGAAAGAACAGGGAAATTGGATCTTGAAACTGCATTGTTTGTAATTTCAAAGTATTCAGTCAAGAAAGGCAATTAAATTTTAACATCAGTCACAGATGTTTTTCTAATTTCTTCTCCAAATGCTTCCCAAGGACCAAAATAACAAACTTTTAAAGATTTTAAAAATGTTAATATAGATTATAAAGGCATTAAAGTTAATAAGATGATATGAACTGTCACTGTTGTCAGACCAGTGTTCCAGTAAGGATTTCAAAAAGGTAGGCTGCTGTTGTAACAATGGTCACCTGAGATTAAGGTCAACCAACTAAGTAGAGCTTGAAGGTAGCTCAAGGTCAATTAGCTTCACAAACAAAGTAAAACTTCATATCCTGATACTATATATCAAATTACAAGCCTTAATGTTATTCATTAAATGAAAAAGACATTTTAAAGTTTTGCATACTACTTAAGGTCACTACATCCTTGAATATAGGTCAAGGTCAACCAGTTTCCCATAATTGGTAGAACTTTTTGTTCTGATGAAGTTTCAAGCTCCAAGGCCTTTTGGTTGTTTTCAGGTTTCATTTCATTAGGTCACTATGACCTTAAATGTAGATCTAGGTAATTCACTTCACAAACTTCGAAGAGTTTCATGTTCTGATGCTACATGAGAAGTTTTAATCTGTATGTGAAGTTTCAAGCGACAAGGCCTTTTAGTTCGTAACAAAAAATGTTTCAAGTCTTTATTTTTGGTCACTGTGACCTTGAAAGTAGGTCAAGGTCTACCAGATTTGCAAATTTAGTAAAGCTTTATGTCCTGATTCTTTATATGAAGTTGACCATTCTAGTCATTTCTGTTCGTGACAAAGTGTTTTTAGTTTAACTTTTACTGAAGGTCACCATGACTTTGAATATAGGTCAAGATAAATTAGCTTCCAATACTAGGTAATTTTTTTTGTTTCCCGCTCATAGGCCTTTGGATTCATGAAATGAAGACATTAAGGTCTTACTACTTTAAGTCACTTTGACCTTGAAAGTAGGTCAACATCAATCAGCTTTGCAAACTACTAGAGGTTCTTGTTCTGGAATCATATATGAAGTCTAAAGTGACTAGGCCTTTCAATGCATGGCAATAAGATGTCTTAAGGCTATTCTACTAAGTTACTATGACCTTGAATATAGGTCAAGGTCAACCAGCTTTGCAAACTTAGTAAAGATTTATCTCCTGATGCTTTTACATGTATATAGAGTTTCAAGCTCATAGACCTTTTAATACATGTCAAGAAGATTTTTATATTACTTCTTTAGGTCAATGTGACCCTAAATGTAGGTCACCGTCAACCAATTTTGCAACTTGGTGGTCTTTTTTGTCCTAATGCTATATATATAAAGTTTCAAGGTCATAGTCCTTTTGGTTCATGACAATATGTTTAAAGGTCTTGTTATTTTAGGTCACTGTGACCTTAAATGTAGATCAAGGTCAACCACCTTTACAAACTTGAAAGACCTTTTTGTCCTGATGCAATATATAAAGTTTCAAGCTCATATCTCTTTTGGTTCAAGCTTATATCCTTTTTGGTTCATGACAAGAAGACCTTTAAAGTTTTGTTACTTTAGGTCACTGTGACCTTGAATATAGGTCAAGGTCAACAAATTTTCACAAACTTGAAAGAACATCCATATTCACTTTCACTATCAATGGTTAACTGGTTCTGGAGAAGTTCAAAATGTTTATGATGCAGGCAGCACAACAGATAAACAACTTCCACTACAGGTCACCTTCAGGAGGTTGCTCAGGTGACCTAAAAGGCAATTTTACACATGGAAAGGGACTGTTTATTTTCTAATATCCCAATAGAGAGAAGGGTTATGTTTAAATGTAAAATAACTTGCAAAATTGATTATTACATTTTACATGTTTTTTTACCATTTCAAATGACCCATGATAATTTTTATATTTTTTATTTGTTCCAAAAATTAAAAAAATAATACTTAAAGAAAAATTAATTATAAAAAGGGAATATAAATCAATTGGTGTACTTTATTCAAAGTGTATTTTATCTTACATTCATCAAATAAAATAGGTCAAGACTCAATGGGTCGGGTTAAGTTAGGTGCATATCTTTGATAATCTTTTCATATATACAGTACATAGTAACTAATTAAGTTTCAAAGTCTGGAAAAATGGGGAAAAATCTTGAAATTTTTTCATAAAGTCTGGTGCACATCCTCAATATATATAGAAACATTTTTGAAGTTTCAAGGCTTTTGGTTGAAAACTGTAAGAGGAGTGAGTTCACAAAGTAGGTACCGATACCCCCATTCAAAAACTTGCTAAAAATGACTAAGTTTCAAAGTCTGGAAAAATGGGGAAAATCTTGAAATATTTCCATAAATTCAGGTGCACATCCTTAATACATGTATATATAGAAACATTCTGTGAAGTTTCAAGGCTTTTGGTTGAAAACTGTAAGAGGAGTGAGTTCACTAAGTAGTACCCCCATTCAAATACTTGCTAAAAAGTAACTAAGTTTCAAAGTCCGGAAAAATGGGGGAAAATCTTGAAATCTTTCCATAAAAAAGGTGCACATCCTCAATATATCTTTTCATATATACAGTACATAGTAACTAATTAAGTTTCAAAGTCTGGAAAATGGGGTAAAAAATCTTGAAATCTTTCTATAAAGAAGGTGCGCATCCTTTATATATATATAAACATTCTGTGAAGTTTCAAGGTTTTTTGGTTGAAAACTGTAAGAGAAGTGAGTTCACTAAGTGCGTATCCCCATTCAAATACTTGCTTAAAAGTAACTCAAATTAAAAAGTCTGGAAAAATGGGGAAAAAATCTTCAAATCTTTCCATAAAAAAAGGTGCACATCCTCAATATATATTGAAACATTCTGTGAAGTTTCAAGGTTTTTGGTTGAAAACTGTAAGAGGAGTTGAGTTCACAAAATCGGTACCATATTTTCCATGCCTTAGTTACTGTTCTATTACACTAACGGTGCTCTAATAATCGGAAGAACTTAATAAAGCACAATAACTGTTTTGTTTCGGGTCACGTTATTTACCGACCTCCTCGGACCGCTTGTACGCGCCACTACAAGCCCGTTATTTCTCACGATTTACAGGGGTTACAAGGTCAATATTTGGTCAGAATGTGTAAAATATGATATATTTTCATTCCACAAACTTATTTTTTATGAAATTGCTGTTATAGATGAATTAATGAGCAATTATGTAATTCCGCACATACCCCACCAATACACATCACTTACACTCCTGTGGTATTTACTACGAGCCCATTATATCTCTCAATCTACAAGACTTTTGAATGTAATTTTTGGTCAGAAATGTGTAAAATATGTTATATTTTCAATATGTAAACGTGTTTTATAGGTATTTAATAAAATATGGATTAATAGCGAATTTCATTTTGCCATTCACGATCTCTTGACTACGAGCCAGTTAGTTGTCTGTGGTATTTACTACGAGCCCGTTATACTCTCGATCTACAAGACTTATGAAATTAATATTCGGTCAGAATGTGTAAAATATGCTATATTTTCAATATAATAATGTGTTTTATATGTATTTAATAAAATATAGATTTATACGAATTTCATTTTTGCCATTCACGATCTCTTGACTTCGAGCCGTATGGCTTCTCAGTTGTTTATGGTATTTACTACAAGCCCTTTATATCTCTCGATCTACAGGGGTTACAATGTCAATATTCGGTCAGAATGTGTAAAATATAATATTTTCAATTAACACACTGATTTTTTATTAACATTACTGTTATAGATGAATTAATGTGCAATTGCGCACATACCGCACCAATACACATTACTTACACTCCTGTGGTATTTACTACGAGCCCGTTATATCTCTCGATCTATAAGACTGATGAAGTTAATTTTTGGTCAGAATCTGTAAAAAATGTTATATTTCCAATATGTAAACGTGTTTAATAGTATTTAATCAAAATACTGACTTATAGCGTCTCTCGATCTACAGGGGTTACAATGGCTTAATGATATATTTCATTTAACACTCTGATTTTGTTATGAAAATTACTGTTATAGATGAATTAATGAGAAATTGCGCACATACAGCACCAATACACATTACTTACACTCCTGTGGTATTTACTACGAGCCCATTATATCTCTCGATCTACAAGACTTATGAACTTAATTTTGGTCAGAATGTGTAAAATGTGTTATATTTTCAATATGTAACGTGTTTAATATGTATTTAATAAAAATATGCTTATAGCGAATTTCATTTTTGCCATTCACGATCTCTTGACTACAAGCCCGTAATAGCTTCTCAGTTGTTTATGGTATTTACTACGAGCCTGTTATATCTCTCGATCTACAGGGGTTACAATGTCAATATTTGGTCAGAATGTGTAAAACAGTCGAAAGGCCAGCTTCCAATATGGCTGATTTTTAATCACTTTAGTCACGTGATTTTCAGTTCAAATTTTGGTGCGCAATCGGAAATGGTAGTAGGTCTCGAAAATTTAAGTATACTTTTAAATGGGATCGTTATTACTTAAAATCATTAAATATTTTGAACAATAAATATTTTTTCCTTCAATTTATGTAAAAAAGAACCAATTATATACAGAAAATTACGAGTAATACGTCTTGAAAGTGGAGGTTGTGTCACAGTTGTCGGCCGACGATCTCGCTTCAGACACATTTTTAGCTCACCTGAGCCAAAGGCTCAAGTGAGCTTTTCTGATCACAATTTGTCCGTTGTCTGTCGTCGTCGTCGTCGTCGTCGTCGTCGTCGTTGTCGTCGTCGTAAACTTTTCACATTTTCATCTTCTTCTCACGAACCACTGGGCAGATTTCAACGAGACTTGGTCAGATGCATGTCTTGGTCGGTGCAATTCAAATTTGTTCGTGTGTTGCCATGGCTACCATAACTAGGTCAAGGTGACCTAGGGGTGCAAAAATCTTAAAAAATCTTCTTCTCCGAAAGTATTGATTAGAGAAAAAATCTGATGTGATATTTGGCTTCTCTAGGGTCTTTAGCCTATAGTTTGTTCATTTTGTGAAATTCGGACAAAAAATAGGTTACGCGTTTTTGCGTTTAATTTTGAAAAAATCGTAAAATAGCTTCAAATTGTTATAACTTGACTATTTGGCCAGATAATGACATGGGGTTTTCAGTTTTGACATCTTCTTGTTAGTATCTTCAAATTGAGGTCAAGGTCAATTGTGAAGGTCAGGACCTAATTTTTTTTACCTCTGATTATAATTATTATCTCGAAAACTATAAACTTTTTGTATAGGCATGTATATTAGAATGTTGTAGGTATTGATACAACAATCATTTTGGTGTATAGAAAAAGGTCATGGGTTCAAAGGTCAAGGTCACAGATGTAAAACAATACCAAAATGGTTACTTATCTCGAAAACTATAAACTTTTTGTATAGGCATTTATATTAGAATGTTGTAGGTATTGATACAACGATCATTTTGATATATAGAAAAAGGTCATGGGTTCAAAGGTCAAGGTCACAGATGCGAAACAATACGGAAATGTTTAATTATCTCGAAAACTATAAACTTTTTGTATAGGCATGTATATTAGAATGCTGTAGGTATTGATACAACGATCATTTTGATGTACAGAAAGAGGTCATGGGTTCAAAGGTCAAGGTCACAGATGCGAAACAATACAGCAATGTTTAATTATCTCGAAAACTATAAACTTTTTGTATAGGCATGTATATTAGAATGTTGTAGGTATTGATACAACGATCATTTTGATGTATAGAAAAAGGTCATGGGTTCAAAGGTCAAGGTCACAGATGCGAGACAATACCGAAATGGTTAATTATCTCGAAAACTATAAACTTTTTGTATAGGCATGTATATTAGAATGTTGTAGGTATTGATACAACAATCATTTTGATGTATAGAAAAAGGTCATGGGTTCAAAGGTCAAGGTCACAGATGCGAATCAATACCAAAATGGTTAATTATCTCGAAAACTATAAACTTTTTGTATAGGCATGTATATTAGAATGTTGTAGGTATTGATACAATGATCATTTTGACGTATAGAAAAAGGTCATGGGTTCAAAGGTCAAGGTCACAGATGCGAAAACAATACTGAAATGGTTAATTATCTTGAAAACTATAAAAGTTTTGTATAGGCATGTATATTAGAATGTTGTAGGTATTGATGCAATGATCATTTTGATGTAAAGAAAAAATTCATTGGGGTTTAGTATTTATGTTTTCTTTAAATCTATCAGCTAGCCATTAGTTATCAGGTGAGCGTATAAGGCCCATGGGCCTCTTGTTTGAAAATATTAGGGCGAGTGATGGGTTCTAATAATTTTTCTAAAAATTTATTCATTTCTGAACACATTCATATGAAAGACATGTCCGAAATCGGTGTGGGATGCGATTCTGTCAGTTGAGAAAACGGCAGGTGTGGCTCCTTTTGCGGGGTTTGGTTCACATCTGTCGGCTGACATTCGTGCTTCAGACACAAATTATTAAATATTAGGACAAGTGATGGGTTCTAATAATTCTGAAAATATATTTATTTCTGAACATATTCATATGAAAGACATGTCCGAAATCGATGCGGGATGCGATTCTGTCAGTTAAGAAATCAGCAGGTGTTGCTTCTGTTTTGTTTTGTTTTTCGTATGATGATTATCTCCCTTGTTTACAATGTCTCTCGCATGTATGCGAATAAAAATAAAGTGATTTTACTGATTGATTGATATTTGTTTTAATGTAGGGAAATGTAAAAAAAAAAAATAAATAAATAAAAATAAATAAAATCTAAAAAAAATTGGCTTCTTATAACATTTTAATCTTAATCAAATAAAATTATTTTATGGGAAATATTCTTCAAATTTGATACACAAGAGAAAGTTATATAATTTTCTTTTCAGTGGTGTCATGTGCTGATTTTAAATTTTTATTAAAATAATGAATTTAAAATCAGCATATGACAACTAGTTGCTATGTGCTGATTTTAAATAAAAATTCAACAGCAGCACCATGACAATAGAACAGGAAGAAACTGTTTCCACACCCCAAGTTAATAACTAGAAATTAAAATCTCTTTCTATAAGATGGTCAGGTCAGTTTTACCAGGTGTAACACTTAATTCTTTAGTATCTGTGGTTCCTTTTTTCACAGATCAAGTGCTGCTGGTAGACTTTTTGCAGCTAAAGTACTAATGCACAGATGCAATATTAATCTAATTCTGTCTCCAAAATGACATGGATCAAGTTCATGTATCTACCTTCAGTCCAGAGGATGCTTCATGTCTTTTGGGTAAGGAGTAGAGTAAAAGTCAAGATTCTTTCACTATCAAACATATTTAGAGATGGGGAGAAAACTGTAGAGCCCAAAGAAAACCAACGACATTCCACAACAAACTGACTAACTTTCTCACACAAAAACTGTCCTGAATGAGATTCAAACCTATACAGTAAGAGGCCATGCCCGTACCAATATTTCAAATGTTATGTTGGACAGGTGCCAGTGTAATGCACAAAAATAATTATGCATTTATTATGTCAATTAGCATTTATTTTTCCCTTAAGTAAATGCAAGCAAAACATCTTTATTGACATTGTACTGTGTTGACCATGTAATGTTATCTGCAATAAAAAAAAACAAACAAACATAGTCATTGTTTATTCTGTAGTCTCTGTCTTGTTTTTAGCATAGCAATAACATTAATAATATTTAATCTACAAATAAAAATGTTATCTATGAATAATCTGAAAATACAATGTTGGCAAATTTGTAAATAAAATTTGAAATATGCATTTCACCTGTCAATAAATATAAAAAAAGTTATCTGTAAATAAAATGAACTAAAAATTAACTCGTAGGAATGCATAATCTGAAAATAAACTGTATAGGTATTGGTAATCTGAAAATCAACTGAAATGATTATACATGTATGATGTCTATGTTTCCATTCCTGGTAGCCAAAAATGCCATTGGCTACTAATTTCTGAGGAATTCTTTCAAAAAGTAACCTATTTTAGCAAATTTGTGGAGAGATACTTTAAAAAGGACTATATTTTCACAAATTTTCGAAATTTGGCTACTAATTATTTCAAATTTATGGAAACCTAGTGATGTATCATAAAATCATATGAAAATAAACTACACATATTCTGCATTCTTAAAAATAAAAAAGAAATTAATTAAAACAGAATAATTTAATGTAGTACCAGTATAACATCATTTACCACACAAGAATGATACTGTGGGACTGTCAGAACTAGCCATGATGTGTGCAGCAATGATCCATGATTTAAAGTTTGGCTCAAATTAAAATACGGTAAAAGATATTTACATAGATTCTTGCACAATAAAAGTGAATGGGTTATATTGTGATAAATTTCATAAAAAGCTCAAATACATGTACATGTATCAACTTTAAAGATATGAAATGTTTGAACAGTAAATCTAATACATGTAGTACAAGAATCTTTGTGATCCATTTCTGAATTTTCTGTGTTATCAAGTATGTTTTCTGCTGGTACATCCATACTTGCTGTGGTTACTGTAGAGAGAAAACATTCAAAATTAGCATCAATGTTTTAAAAACCTATTTATAGGTATTTGTAGCTGTGGAATCATCAGCAACAGTAGCAGTAGTGATAGCTGAAGGATCTAGAATTGCATAAATTACAACATTTTTGCAATTTGTGCATTTGCAACCTGTACCTCAATATCTGCCAACACCGTCACCAGTTTCTGAATAACTAAACTGAACTTTGGCATTTAAAATCCATCTTCAACCCCTTGAAGTGGCAAAACTTTTCAAATTACTAAAAAAAAAAAAAAATAAATAAATAAAAAAAAAAAAAAAAAAGTTATTTACAGTCTGAAAAGTGTAATTGAAAACATTTTATGTAATTTTCCATATCATGACTTCTCTTCTGCAAACTCTCTGAAATTTAACAAACTATATTATGCTCTTGTCAGCCTGCCTACTTGTGAATATGTGATACAACTGCCAACTTCTGATCTGAAACATTAAAATCACAGTTTTAAAATTTGCATGCACTGCAGCAGTTAGATCAACACCAGATAATTGTTGTTCAGATGGTTTTCTAGCAAACTGTCCCTCTTGTGACTCTAAATGTAATGAAAGTGTAAAAAAATCCAATATCAGCTGATTTCTGAGTCACATAGTGACTACATGGGGCCAGCTGGGCGATCTGGATGTTTGATTTTCGTGGGATTTTTTCTACAAAATTGAACTAAAATTAAACAAAATGTTTAAAGATTATATTAAAAACACACCAACAAATATCTAGAGTAAAAAAAAAACAAATTAGAAGATGTCTAGACGCAATAAATAGCAAGTTTTGTTTTCCAAATCATCGGCACGCAGGGTCAACTTGACAATCTTCCTGTGCAATAACCGGTGCGAGTAATGGTTTCTATCCGGTATCAAAATGACCGGTGTTCTAAATGCTACCGATTACGACTATAAGTTTTAACCCAATCGGTGTGGGATGCGATTCTGTCAATTCAATTTACCGGGCATAAAATCCGAATGCACCGCCCACTTGATTTTGACCTTTCACGATACCACAGTTTATGTCTATAATTCAAGCATTTTAATTAGTTATAAGGAGTGTTTAATTGTTGTGATCGTCTAGAAAAATCAATTTGCTATCAATCGGATACAAAAATATATATAGTTTAAGTAAAAAACACCATTTAATTAATGATTTATTGCGTCAACCTTAAAATGCAAATTCTTCGAGGTGACGACAAAGCGCCATCTGCCGACCAAATTTGAATTACCCCCCTTGAACGGCCCTGAAGATTAAATTGTGGGTTTAACGGAAAAAATCGAAGCTGGCCTTTCAACTGTAAAATATGATATATTTTCATTTAACACACTGATTTTGTTGTGAAAATTACTGTTATAGCAGGGATTAATCCACTGTATAAATAAGGTCCGCCCGGCGGACCCATTCCCCTCTTGGCGGACCCATTCCCCTCAGTGAAATATTCCCAATCGGCTTGTAAATTCAGGGTACAATTTGCCGAATCGGCCGCTAATTCCGTAATGAAAATGTATCTTCCAAGCCGTTATCGTTTTGTTATTTAGTCTCGACGTAAAGCCATTTCCGGTAAAGTGTGTGACCTGGTTACTGACGTTGGCATGGTTGATAGAAGAAATAGAAGTTGGTGATCATGACTCGATGAAATTTAAAGTGTTAGTATTGACATCAAAATCAATAAAAACAGCTAGGCCTACCAGTCTTTTTGCAATTTTCGATTACAAACCGGTTAACTTTATAATCAAAAACGGTCAACTAACATTGCATGTGATTTGAATTAATTTTACGTCATTGATATGAAAATTGTGAAAAAAAAATGTATGGTTATTTGGAAAGGAAATCCTATCTATTTGGTGGTTTATTTATGTTTTATTATTATGAATTGGCACCCAAAATGTTCAGTGACGCTGATTTGGAAGATATGGTTAACAGATTTAAAGACTTTGGTCCAAATAGAAAAATAGAACTGTGAATTCTTTGTGAAATAAAACAACACTTGGATATATTATTGTAGTTGTTTTTATTAATAACTAAAATCAAATCATGATTGAATCATATATATATATATATATATATATATATATACAGTAACATCATTTATTAACAATAGATCAGAGAACTACATGGAAAAACACACAGTGTTTTGATTTTGGTAAAAATTCCCAAATCACCTGAAGTGCGCGTAAATTTTCCCAAATCTGGGTCTGGCGGACCCACTTTAAAATAGCTGGATTAATCCTTGTATAGATGAATTAATGAGAAATTACGCACATACCGCACCAATACACATTACTTACACTCCTGTGGTATTTACTACGAGCCCATTATATCTCTCGATCTACAAGACTTATGAACTTAATTTTTGGTCAGAATGTGTAAAATGTGTTATATTTTCAATATGTAAACGTGTTTAATATGTATTTTAAAAAATATGGCTTTATAGCGAATTTCATTTTTGTCAATCACAATCTCTTGACTACTAGCCTGTAATGGCTTCTCAGTTGTTTATGGTATTTATTACGAGCCCGTTATATCTCTCGATCTACAGGGGTTACAATGTCAATTTTTGGTCAGAATGTGTAAAATATGATATATTTTCATTTAACACAATGATTTTTTTTTTATGAAAATTACTGTTATAGATGAATTAATGAGCAATTACGTAATTGTGCACATACCGCACCAATACACATTACTTACACTCCTGTGGTATTTACTACGAGCCCATTATATCTCTCAATCTACAACACTTATGAAGTTAATTTTTGGCCAGAATGTGTTAAATATGATATATATAAAAAATGAATTTGTTTTATTTGTATTTTTAAAATATATAGATTTATAACGATTTTCATTTTTGCCATTTACATTGACTACGAGCCCATAATTGCGTCTAGATATTCACTATGGTATGATCGTACATATCTTCTATATAAAACTAACAATTACTACGAACACATTTTATTGTATTAAAGTTAAAGTTAAAGTCTGTCCCGGGCCATTAGGCCCACCAGGCCGGAGCTTATCCCGGTTTCCGTGGCGTTAAGCGACTGAGAGTACAAGACTCTCCCCAGAATGGGACGCCGGTCCATCGCAGGGTTAACCCCCAGCATTTTGCTGGTACTCATTTATTTTTCAGCTGAGTGAACTGGAACAACGTGAAATTAAGTGTCTTGCTCAAGGACACAACACATCGCCCGGTCCAGGGATCGAACCCACGACCTTCGAAACATGAACACCTTAACCACTAGGCCACGCGCTTCCACACATTTTATTGTATAATGTCTCAATTTTATATTTTTTTCTCTATATTCCCATGGCTCGTATATCAAACTCTATTTTTTCTTCTCTTTCTCTCTCTCCGAATCTCTCTGTGTTATTTCTCTATATTTCCAGAGCTCGTATATCAAACTATTTTTTCCCTCTCTCTCTCCGAGTCTCTGTGTTATTTCTCTATATTCCCACGCCTCGTATATCAAACTCTATTTTTTCCTCTCTCTCTCTCTCTCTCCGAATCTCTCTGTGTTATTTCTCTATATTTCCAGGGCTCGTGTATATCAAACTCTATTTTTTCTTCTCTTTCTCTCTCTCCGAATCTCTGTGTTATTTCTCTATATTTCCAGAGCTCGTATATCAAACTCTATTTTTTTCCCTCTCTCTCTCTCTCTCTCCGAGTCTCTCTCTGTTATTTCTCTATATTCCCAGAGCTCGTATATCAAACTCTATTTTTTTCCTCTCTCTCTCTCTCCGAATCTCTGTGTTATTTCTCTATATTTCCAGGGCTCGTATATCAAACTCTATTTTTTTTCTCTCTCTCTCTCTCCAAATTTCTGTGTTATTTCTCTATATTTCCAAGGCTCGTATATCAAACTCTATTTTTTTCCCTCTCTCTCGCTTTCTCTCTGAGTCTCTCTGTGTTATTTCTCTATATTTCCAGGGCTCGTATATCAAACTCTATTTTTGCCCCTCTCTCTCTCTTTCCGAGTCTCTCTGTGTTATTTCTCTATATTTTCTATATTTTAGAGTTTGATATACGAGCTCTGGAAATATAGAGAAATAACACAGAGAGATTCGGAGAGAGAGAAAGAGAAGAAAAAATAGAGTTTGATATACGAGCCATGGGAATATAGAGAAAAAAATATAAAATTGAGACATTATACAATAAAATGTGTGGAAGCGCGTGGCCTAGTGGTTAAGGTGTTGGACTCATGATTCGAAGGTCGTGGGTTCGATCCCTGGACCGGGCGATGTGTTGTGTCCTTGAGCAAGACACTTAATTTCACGTTGTTCCAGTTCACTCAGCTGAAAAATAAATGAGTACCAGCAAAATGCTGGGGGTTAACCCTGCGATGGACCGGCGTCCCATTATGGGGAGAGTCTTGTACTCTCAGTCGCTTAACGCCACGGAAACCGGGATAAGCTCCGGCCTGGTGGGCCTAATGGACCGGGACAGACTTTAACTTTAACTTTAATACAATAAAATGTGTTCGTAGTAATTGTTAGTTTTATATAGAAGATATGTACGATCATACCATAGTGAATATCTAGACGCAATTATGGGCTTGTAGTCAATGTAAATGGCAAAAATGAAAATCGTTATAAATCTATATATTTTAAAAATACAAATAAAACAAATTCATTTTTTGATATATCATATTTAACACATTCTGGCCAAAAATTAACTTCATAAGTGTTGTAGATTGAGAGATATAATGGGCTCGTAGTAAATACCACAGGAGTGTAAGTAATGTGTATTGGTGCGGTATGTGCACAATTACGTAATTGCTCATTAATTCATCTATAACAGTAATTTTCATAAAAAAAAAAATCATTGTGTTAAATGAAAATATATCATATTTTACACATTCTGACCAAATATTGACATTGTAACCCCTGTAGATCGAGAGATATAACGGGCTCGTAATAAATACCATAAACAACTGAGAAGCCATTACAGGCTAGTAGTCAAGAGATTGTGATTGACAAAAATGAAATTCGCTATAAAGCCATATTTTTTAAAATACATATTAAACACGTTTACATATTGAAAATATAACACATTTTACACATTCTGACCAAAAATTAAGTTCATAAGTCTTGTAGATCGAGAGATATAATGGGCTCGTAGTAAATACCACAGGAGTGTAAGTAATGTGTATTGGTGCGGTATGTGCGTAATTTCTCATTAATTCATCTATACAAGGATTAATCCAGCTATTTTAAAGTGGGTCCGCCAGACCCAGATTTGGGAAAATTTACGCGCACTTCAGGTGATTTGGGAATTTTTACCAAAATCAAAACACTGTGTGTTTTTCCATGTAGTTCTCTGATCTATTGTTAATAAATGATGTTACTGTATATATATATATATATATATGATTCAATCATGATTTGATTTTAGTTATTAATAAAAACAACTACAATAATATATCCAAGTGTTGTTTTATTTCACAAAGAATTCACAGTTCTATTTTTCTATTTGGACCAAAGTCTTTAAATCTGTTAACCATATCTTCCAAATCAGCGTCACTGAACATTTTGGGTGCCAATTCATAATAATAAAACATAAATAAACCACCAAATAGATAGGATTTCCTTTCCAAATAACCATACATTTTTTTTTCACAATTTTCATATCAATGACGTAAAATTAATTCAAATCACATGCAATGTTAGTTGACCGTTTTTGATTATAAAGTTAACCGGTTTGTAATCGAAAATTGCAAAAAGACTGGTAGGCCTAGCTGTTTTTATTGATTTTGATGTCAATACTAACACTTTTAATTTCATCGAGTCATGATCACCAACTTCTATTTCTTCTATCAACCATGCCAACGTCAGTAACCAGGTCACACACTTTACCGGAAATGGCTTTACGTCGAGACTAAATAACAAAACGATAACGGCTTGGAAGATACATTTTCATTACGGAATTAGCGGCCGATTCGGCAAATAGAGGAGTTTAACATTGTTTATTACGCATGCGCAAGGTCCGTGACCTTACGAGATTGGACGCGATTGAACGTGATTTGCAATCGAGGGGGCAGTCGTAATAAAGGTCTAAGGCTGGTAACGCTTTTAAATGGTTAAACATTGCCGTAAATGGGATATATTTACTTTAATTCATGAATAAATATATATTTTATGTGACAAAACTTTTGCTTACTAATAAATTTATATTTTCTTTAAGTCAAACATGTTAATTTTTTAATATTTTAGAAATTAAAACTATCAAGAATAAAAAAAAAACCAGTTAAAATTAAAAGATGATAAAAATGAATAAACCAAATTAAAGAAGTATAATTTATACATTTTGTTTAGGATTTTAAACTTTGAAAAAAATAAAATGGTTATGTTTGCTATATAGACAAGGATGTGATACTAATAATAGGCAGTCTATAGCTAGAAAAACAATCTTGAATACATACAAGTTTGTGGAAGAACTTTATCAGTTGTTCTTTTCTTGAAATAGTATCAAAACTTATAAAGTTTACGCCGATGTGGGAGAAAATTGAATCGATATATTCTGTATACATGTATATAATTGCCTTTGACAGAATTACATTTTACTAATTTTAATTGATTAAACGAACTCAAAATTATGATGTACTTATGGCGATTACAATTACATTTTATTCTTTCCCTTACCCAATTTTTGCTCAAAGAAATATGATGCTCCTCATATCTACATGTTACATTACTGTTTATTAAAAAGTTTCTCATTGATGAATTGTTTATCCCGTAATGTATTACCAAGATGATGGTTTGAAGTCTTAATCTATTAATTAGTATCCGTAATTCACATACCTCCACACACCTGTCAACATTACCGGATGACTCAATACCTGACACGTATCGACAAACGACAAATGAACCCCTTTATGGTCAGCATTCATCGATAACATTAAGAATTTACAAGTATCGTTTTTATCAATTACACAAACTTCATCAAACTTATTCAATATACAAGATAATATCAAACTTATAAACTGATAAATGAAATGTATGAATGTTAGAGAATATTGTAAAAGTATTAGAATGTGAATTAAAAAATATATAAAATAAACTTTAACATTAAATATCTGTATGGTTTCAATAATTTTATCCGTTTTTTTTGGTTGTCATATTTTTTTATTTTGATTTCATAAAAAATGGCATATAAAATGGTAAACGATTCATTACTTTTTAGAAAAAAATCCCTTTTTATTTCAAACGTTTTAACTAAAGTAACCAACCACTGCCTTATAAAGTTACTTTCCAAAATAAAATAGTTAAAATAAATAAATAAATAAATAAATAAATAAATAAATAAATAAATTTAATTGATAGACATGACATGAATTTTTTTCACTGTGTGTCAATGAAAAAAAAAAAAGAATAAATAAAAATAAAGAATAAAATAAAGATTTAAAATATTTAAAGTGTATATTGATGCGGCATTCAAGGTCATGTTTCAAAATTTATTTATTTATTTATTTATTTATTTATTTATTTATTTAAATACTATAATTCAACCTAGCATCAATCATTATTCAATTACATTGTGGGTACTTATTGGGTCAAGATTACTTTTCAGTCTTATTTATTTATTTATTTATTTATTTATTTATTTATTTATTTATTTTCAGACGAAACACTTTATGAAAATAAAATATAATGTAGATACATTTATATGTATTACATATACTAAGTTTCATACTAGCACATGTAGGTAATAGGGAAATCCGAATGCCCCCTGGCTTGCAGACGGTACACTTTCTTATCTCTAACCATAGAGAGTAATCAAGGGAGATAAAATTGTTAAACTCCCGTATTGTACCCTGAATTTACAAGCCGATTGGGAATATTTCACTGAGGGGAATGGGTCCGCCAAGAGGGGAATGGGTCCGCCGGGCGGACCTTATTTATACAGTGGATTAATCCCTGCTATAACAGTAATTTTCACAACAAAATCAGTGTTAAATGAAAATATATCATATTTTACAGTTGAAAGGCCAGCTTCGATTTTTTCCGTTAAACCCGCGATTTAATCTTCAGGGCCGTTCAAGGGGGGTAATTCAAATTTGGTCGGCAGATGGCGCTTTGTCGTCACCTCGAAGAATTTGCATTTTAGGGTTGACGCAATAAATCATTAATTAAATGGTGTTTTTACTTAAACTATATATATTTTTGTATCCGTTTGATAGCAAATTGATTTTTCTAGACGATCACAACAATTAAACACTCCTTATAACTAATTAAAATGCTGGAATCATAGACATAAACTGCGGTATCGTGAAAGGTCAAAATCAAGTGGGCGGTGCATTCGGAGTTTATGCCCGGTAAATTGAATTGACAGAATCGCATCCCACACCGATTGGGTTAAAAATTATAGTCGTAATCGGTAGCATTTAGAACACCGGTCATTTTGATACCGGATAGAAACCATCACTCGCACCGGTTATTGCACAGGAAGATTGTCAAGTTGACCCTGCGTGCCGATGATTTGGAAAACAAAACTTGCTATTTATTGCGTCTAGACATCTTCTAATTTGTTTTTTTTTACTCTAGATATTTGTTGGTGTGTTTTTAATATAATCTTTAAACATTTTGTTTAATTTTAGTTCAATTTTGTAGAAAAAATCCCACGAAAATCAAACATCCAGATCGCCCAGCTGGCCCCATGTAGTCACTATGTGACTCAGAAATCAGCTGATATTGGATTTTTTTACACTTTCATTACATTTAGAGTCACAAGAGGGACAGTTTGCTAGAAAACCATCTGAACAACAATTATCTGGTGTTGATTTAACTGCTGCAGTGCATGCAAATTTTAAAACTGTGATTTTAATGTTTCAGATCAGAAGTTGGCAGTTGTATCACATATTACAGGTAGGCAGGCTGACAAAGAGCATAATTATAGTTTGTTAAATTTCAGAAAGTTTGCAGAAGAGAAGTCATGATATGGAAAATTACATAAAATGTTTTCAATTACACTTTTCAGACTGTAAATAACTTTTTTTTTTTTTTTTTTTTTTTTTTTTTTTTTTAGTAATTTGAAAAGTTTTGCCACTTCAAGGGGTTGAAGATGGATTTTAAATGCCAAAGTTCAGTTTAGTTATTCAGAAACTGGTGACGGTGTTGGCAGATATTGAGGTACAGGTTGCAAATGCACAAATTGCAAAAATGTTGTAATTAATGCAATTCTAGATCCTTCAGCTATCACTACTGCTACTGTTGCTGATGATTCCACAGCTACAAATACCTATAAATAGGTTTTTAAAACATTGATGCTAATTTTGAATGTTTTCTCTCCACAGTAACCACAGCAAGTATGGATGTACCAGCAGAAAACATACTTGATAACACAGAAAATTCAGAAATGGATCACAAAGATTCTTGTACTACATGTATTAGATTTACTGTTCAAACATTTCATATTTTTAAAGTTGATACATGTACATGTATTTGAGCTTTTTATGAAATTTATCACAATATAACCCATTCACTTTTATTGTGCAAGAATCTATGTAAATATCTTTTACCGTATTTTAATTTGAGCCAAACTTTAAATCATGGATCATTGCTGCACACATCATGGCTAGTTCTGACAGTCCCACAGTATCATTCTTGTGTGGTGAATGATGTTATACTGGTACTACATTAAATTATTCTGTTTTAATTAATTTCTTTTTTATTTTCAAGAATGCAGAATATGTGTAGTTTATTTTCATATGATTTTATGATACATCACTAGGTTTCCATAAATTTGAAATAATTAGTAGCCAAATTTCCAAAATTTGTGAAAATATAGTCCTTTTTAAAGTATCTCTCCACAAATTTGCTAAAATAGGTTACTTTTTGAAAGAATTCCTCAGAAATTAGTAGCCAATGGCAATTTTGGCTACCAGGAATGGAAACATAGACATCATACATGTATAATCATTTCAGTTGATTTTCAGATTACCAATACCTATACAGTTTATTTTCAGATTATGCATTCCTACAAGTTAATTTTTAGTTCATTTTATTTACAGATAACTTTTTTTATATTTATTGACAGGTGAAATGCATATTTCAAATTTTATTTACAAATTTGCCAACATTGTATTTTCAGATTATTCATAGATAACATTTTTATTTGTAGATTAAATATTATTAATGCTATTGCTATGCTAAAAACAAGACAGAGACTACAGAATAAACAATGACTATGTTTGTTTGTTTTTTTTTATTGCAGATAACATTACATGGTCAACACACAGTACAATGTCAATAAAGATGTTTTGCTTGCATTTTAAAATTATCATTACTTTAAGGAAAAATAAATGCTAATTGACATAATAAATGCATAATTATTTTTGTGCATTACACTGGCACCTGTCCAACATAACATTTGAAATATTGGTAGGGGCATGGCCTCTTACTGTATAGGTTTGAATCTCATTCAGGACAGTTTTTGTGTGAGAAAGTTAGTCAGTTTGTTGTGGAATGTCGTTGGTTTTCTTTGGGCTCTACAGTTTTCTCCCCATCTCTAAATATGTTTGATAGTGAAAGAATCTTGACTTTTACTCTACTCCTTACCCAAAAGACATGAAGCATCCTCTGGACTGAAGGTAGATACATGAACTTGATCCATGTCATTTTGGAGACAGAATTAGATTAATATTGCATCTGTGCATTAGTACTTTAGCTGCAAAAAGTCTACCAGCAGCACTTGATCTGTGAAAAAATGAACCACAGATACTAAAGAATTAACTGTTACACCCGGTAAAACTGACCTGACCATCTTATAGAAAGAGATTTTAATTTCTAGTTATTAACTTGGGGTGTGGAAACAGTATTTCTTCCTGTTCCACTGTCATGTGTGCTGCTGCTGTTGAATTTTTATTTAAAATCAGCACATAGCAACTAGTTGTCATATGCTGATTTTAAATTCATTATTTTAATAAAAATTTAAAATCAGCACATGACACCACTGAAAAGAAAATTATATAACTTTCTCTTGTGTATCAAATTTGAAGAAATATTTCCCATGGAAATAATTTTATTTGATTAAGATTAAAATGTTAAATGAAGCCAATTTTTTTTAGATTTTATTTATTTTTATTTATTTATTTTTTTTTTTTTAATTTCCCTACATTAAAACAAATATCAATCAATAAGACAGTAAAATCACTTTATTTTTATTCGCATACATGCGAGAGACAGTGTAAACAAGGGAGATAATCATCATACGAAAAACAAAACAAAACAGAAGCAACACCTGCTGATTTCTTAACTGACAGAATCGCATCCCGCATCGATTTCGGACATGTCTTTCATATGAATATGTTCAGAAATGAATATATTTTCAGAATTGAATTATTAGAACCCATCACTTGTCCTAATATTTAATAATTTGTGTCTGAAGCACGAATGTCGGCCGACAGATGTGAACCAAACCCCGCAAAAGGAGCCACACCTGCCGTTTTCTCAACTGACAGAATCGCATCCCACACCGATTTCGGACATGTCTTTCATATGAATGTGTTCAGAAATGAATAAATTTTTAGAAAATAATTATTAGAACCCATCACTCGCCCTAATATTTTCAAAAAATGTGTCTGAAGCGAGATCGTCGGCCGACAGCTGTGACACAACCTCCACTTTCAAGACGTATTACTCGTAATTTTCTGTATATAATTGGTTCTTTTTTACATAAATTGAAGGAAAAAATATTTATTGTTCAAAATATTTAATGATTTTAAGTAATAACGATCCCATTTAAAAGTATACTTAAATTTTCGAGACCTACTACCATTTCCGATTGCGCACCAAAATTTGAACTGAAAATCACGTGACTAAAGTGATTAAAAATCAGCCATATTGGAAGCTGGCCTTTCGACTGTTTTACACATTCTGACCAAATATTGACATTGTAACCCCTGTAGATCGAGAGATATAACAGGCTCGTAGTAAATACCATAAACAACTGAGAAGCTATTACGGGCTTGTAGTCAAGAGATCGTGAATGGCAAAAATGAAATTCGCTATAAAGCCATATTTTTATTAAATACATATTAAACACGTTTACATATTGAAAATATAACACATTTTACACATTCTGACCAAAAATTAAGTTCATAAGTCTTGTAGATCGAGAGATATAATGGGCTCGTAGTAAATACCACAGGAGTGTAAGTAATGTGTATTGGTGCTGTATGTGCGCAATTTCTCATTAATTCATCTATAACAGTAATTTTCATAACAAAATCAGAGTGTTAAATGAAAATATATCATTAAGCCATTGTAACCCCTGTAGATCGAGAGATCGCTATAAGTCAGTATTTTGATTAAATACATATTAAACACGTTTACATATTGGAAATATAACATTTTTTACAGATTCTGACCAAAAATTAACTTCATCAGTCTTATAGATCGAGAGATATAACGGGCTCGTAGTAAATACCACAGGAGTGTAAGTAATGTGTATTGGTGCGGTATGTGCGCAATTGCACATTAATTCATCTATAACAGTAATGTTAATAAAAAATCAGTGTGTTAATTGAAAATATTATATTTTACACATTCTGACCGAATATTGACATTGTAACCCCTGTAGATCGAGAGATATAAAGGGCTTGTAGTAAATACCATAAACAACTGAGAAGCCATTACGGGCTCGAAGTCAAGAGATCGTGAATGGCAAAAATGAAATTCGCTATAAATCTATATTTTTATTAAATACATATAAAACACATTATTATATTGAAAATATAGCATATTTTACACATTCTGACCGAATATTAATTTCATAAGTCTTGTAGATCGAGAGATATAACGGGCTCGTAGTAAATACCACAGACAACTAACTGGCTCGTAGTCAAGAGATCGTGAATGGCAAAAATGAAATTCGCTATTAATCCATATTTTTATTAAATACCTATAAAACACGTTTACATATTGAAAATATAACATATTTTACACATTCTGACCAAAAATTACATTCAAAAGTCTTGTAGATTGAGAGATATAATGGGCTCGTAGTAAATACCACAGGAGTGTAAGTGATGTGTATTGGTGGGGTATGTGCGGAATTACATAATTGCTCATTAATTCATCTATAACAGCAATTTTCATAAAAAATAAGTTTGTGGAATGAAAATATATCATATTTTACACATTCTGACCAAATATTGACCTTGTAACCCCTGTAAATCGTGAGAAATAACGGGCTTGTAGTGGCGCGTACAAGCGGTCCGAGGAGGTCGGTAAATAACGTGACCCGAAACAAAACAGTTATTGTGCTTTATTAAGTTCTTCCGATTATTAGAGCACCGTTAGTGTAATAGAACAGTAACTAAGGGCATGGAAAATATGGTACCGATTTTGTGAACTCAACTCCTCTTACAGTTTTCAACCAAAAACCTTGAAACTTCACAGAATGTTTCAATATATATTGAGGATGTGCACCTTTTTTTATGGAAAGATTTGAAGATTTTTTCCCCATTTTTCCAGACTTTTTAATTTGAGTTACTTTTAAGCAAGTATTTGAATGGGGATACGCACTTAGTGAACTCACTTCTCTTACAGTTTTCAACCAAAAAACCTTGAAACTTCACAGAATGTTTATATATATATAAAGGATGCGCACCTTTCTTTATAGAAAGATTTCAAGATTTTTTACCCCATTTTTCCAGACTTTGAAACTTAATTAGTTACTATGTACTGTATATATGAAAAGATATATATTGAGGATGTGCACCTTTTTTTATGGAAAGATTTCAAGATTTTTCCCCCATTTTTCCGGACTTTGAAACTTAGTTACTTTTTAGCAAGTATTTGAATGGGGGTACCTACTTAGTGAACTCACTCCTCTTACAGTTTTCAACCAAAAGCCTTGAAACTTCACAGAATGTTTCTATATATACATGTATTAAGGATGTGCACCTGAATTTATGGAAATATTTCAAGATTTTTCCCCATTTTTCCAGACTTTGAAACTTAGTCATTTTTAGCAAGTTTTTGAATGGGGGTATCGGTACCTACTTTGTGAACTCACTCCTCTTACAGTTTTCAACCAAAAGCCTTGAAACTTCAAAAATGTTTCTATATATATTGAGGATGTGCACCAGACTTTATGAAAAAATTTCAAGATTTTTCCCCATTTTTCCAGACTTTGAAACTTAATTAGTTACTATGTACTGTATATATGAAAAGATTATCAAAGATATGCACCTAACTTAACCCGACCCATTGAGTCTTTGACCTATTTTATTTGATGAATGTAAGATAAAATACACTTTGAATAAAGTACACCAATTGATTTATATTCCCTTTTTATAATTAATTTTTCTTTAAGTATTATTTTTTTTAATTTTTGGAACAAATAAAAAATATAAAATATTATCATGGGTCATTTGAAATGGTAAAAATAACATGTAAAATGTAATAATCAATTTTGCAAGTTTATTTTACATTTAAACATAACCCCTTCTCTCTATTGGGATATTAGAAAATAAACAGTCCCTTTCCATGTGTAAAATTGCCTTTTTAGGTCACCTGAGCAACCTCCTGAAGGTGACCTGTAGTGGAAGTTGTTTATCTGTTGTGCTGCCTGCATCATAAACATTTTGAACTTCTCCAGAACCAGTTAACCATTGATAGTGAAAGTGAATATGGATGTTCTTTCAAGTTTGTGAAAATTTGTTGACCTTGACCTATATTCAAGGTCACAGTGACCTAAAGTAACAAAACTTTAAAGGTCTTCTTGTCATGAACCAAAAAGGATATAAGCTTGAACCAAAAGAGATATGAGCTTGAAACTTTATATATTGCATCAGGACAAAAAGGTCTTTCAAGTTTGTAAAGGTGGTTGACCTTGATCTACATTTAAGGTCACAGTGACCTAAAATAACAAGACCTTTAAACATATTGTCATGAACCAAAAGGACTATGACCTTGAAACTTTATATATATAGCATTAGGACAAAAAAGACCACCAAGTTTGCAAAATTGGTTGACGGTGACCTACATTTAGGGTCACATTGACCTAAAGAAGTAATATAAAAATCTTCTTGACATGTATTAAAAGGTCTATGAGCTTGAAACTCTATATACATGTAAAAGCATCAGGAGATAAATCTTTACTAAGTTTGCAAAGCTGGTTGACCTTGACCTATATTCAAGGTCATAGTAACTTAGTAGAATAGCCTTAAGACATCTTATTGCCATGCATTGAAAGGCCTAGTCACTTTAGACTTCATATATGATTCCAGAACAAGAACCTCTAGTAGTTTGCAAAGCTGATTGATGTTGACCTACTTTCAAGGTCAAAGTGACTTAAAGTAGTAAGACCTTAATGTCTTCATTTCATGAATCCAAAGGCCTATGAGCGGGAAACAAAAAAAATTACCTAGTATTGGAAGCTAATTTATCTTGACCTATATTCAAAGTCATGGTGACCTTCAGTAAAAGTTAAACTAAAAACACTTTGTCACGAACAGAAATGACTAGAATGGTCAAACTTCATATAAAGAATCAGGACATAAAGCTTTACTAAATTTGCAAATCTGGTAGACCTTGACCTACTTTCAAGGTCACAGTGACCAAAAATAAAGACTTGAAACATTTTTTTGTTACGAACTAAAAGGCCTTGTCGCTTGAAACTTCACATACAGATTAAAACTTCTCATGTAGCATCAGAACATGAAACTCTTCGAAGTTTGTGAAGTGAATTACCTAGATCTACATTTAAGGTCATAGTGACCTAATGAAATGAAACCTGAAAACAACCAAAAGGCCTTGGAGCTTGAAACTTCATCAGAACAAAAAGTTCTACCAATTATGGGAAACTGGTTGACCTTGACCTATATTCAAGGATGTAGTGACCTTAAGCGAGTCATAAACGATTTAACAACATAGCCAATGAACTTGTAAATAAACTTCTTTTTCAGTTTCGTATCACTTTTTGGGAATAATCTTTGATTTCTACTTTTTTGTCATGTATTCGCTATCGGCAAACTGACTTTAATATCCAATGAAAGCAGGAAAATCCTCGTGACGTATCACGTATTGAATATTAATGAACCAGGTCGGGATATCTCAAAGACAAAATATTATTGCGCCGCACTGATAAACACTTGCAAATTATAGAAAATTAAAAACTAACATTGGCCTTTACAAACGAGGACCTCTCTTACTACTTGGATACTAAAATACTCCTTGCAGTCAACACAATTCTCTTTTATTACATCTTGATAATTAAAGCATCTAACGAACTATTTCATTTCTCGATCGGATAAAAGTCAGAGTAGTTGTTCGGTGAATCGCTCTGAGCCCTATGCCAATACTTCCAGGGAAGTACCTTCCCTGTTTGTAAAAATCTTTTTAAACTTATGAACTCGAGATTTAAAGTTTATTTCAGATAATTAACCATTTCAGTATTCATTTGCATATGTAGCCTTGTCCTTTTAACCTTTCATCTATATGTCAAAATGCATGATTGTTATACCAATACCAACAATATTGTAATAGACATGCACATTCAAAAGGTTTATAGTTTTTCAGATAGTTAACCATGTCAGTATTCTTTCACATGAACCCATGACCTTTATCTATATATCATTTTAATCGTTGTTGTATCAATAACCAAAATATTGTAAATAACCATGTCAGTATTCTTTCACATGAACCCATGACCTTTATCTATATATCATTTTAATCGTTGTTGTATCAATAACCAAAATATTGTAATATACCTCTATACAAAAAGTATAACCATTTCAGTATTCTTTTGCATCTGTGACCTTGACCTAGGAAGCCATGCCATTTAATTGTACATGCTTATACAAAACAAGAGGGCCATGAGGCCCTGTCGCTCACCTGAGAATAATTGAATTCTACACATTTTTCCAATGACATGAATAGAGGATTAACAGTTAATGAACTTGACCTAGCTTTTGTCCTGAAAATTGTTCTTGACAAATTATATGAACATTGGACAAAGATTATGGACTCTAGAGTGTTAACAAGGTTTTTCTATGATTTTACCTAGTGACCTACTTATTGACCCAACATGACCCATATACGAAATTGACCTTGCTTTGGTCATGAACATTGTTCTGGACAAATTATATGAAGATTGGACAAAAAATATGGACTCTAGAGTGTTAACAAGGTTTTTCTTTGATTTGACCTAGTGACCTACTTATTGATCCAACACATTCCATATATGAACTTGACTTAGCTTTGACCTGAACATTGTTCTGGACAAGTTTGATGAAGATAATATAAAAACTGTGGCCTCTAGAGTGTAAACAATGAAAAGTTGACGCACGACACACGATGCACGACGCACGACACACGACGCACGATGGACAAAGACTGATCACAATAGCTCACTTGAGCACTTTGTGCTCAGGTGAGCTAAAAATTACAGAAAAGATAATTAATAAAAGCACAAAGGTAAAAATTAGGCCGATGACCTTGGTCCCATTACAAGAATATACCAAAACTGAAAACTCCCATGTTATTATCTGCTCAAATAGTTACAACAATTTTGTCATGTTATTGTCTGGATTCGTATTAAACCTTTTCCGGTTCTGTATGTTATGTTATTGTATGATTGGAACTCTCCTATCAAGGGAGTTAAGAAAGTGATTATTTAAATGGCTAAACGAGTCTATGTTGTTTGTTAACAACGAAACACAACATGGTGTCAGAATCGTGAGAATTCTAGGTCAACATTGGTCATCGACTGAAAATTAATGTTAAATATTGCTAACAGCAAATTGATAAAGTGTCAATCTGATTATTAATATGGAAGAGCATTTATCAGGCACACCAAAGATGGATTGGGATGCGGGTGATTTGCCTGCAGCGTGGAAATCATTTCGCAACCATTGCCAGTTCTGGTTTAAAGGACGACTCTCCAAGAAAAGCGAACCAGAACAGTGTAGTTATCTAATGATTTGGGCAGGAACAAAAGGGAGAGATATTTATTCAACATGTAATTTTGCAGACGAAGATGAACACAAAAACTTAGCCTTGCATTATGAAAAATTGAAGACCACGTGCGTCCAAGGTCAAATCGGGTCTTTTCCAGATATAAATTTTGGCAACGTAAACAAAAAGAGACAGAAACATTTGAACATTACTACACAGAGCTCAGAATGCTTGACAAAGACTGCGACTATGCAGATATAGATCAAATGGTCAGAGATGCAATCTTGTTTGGTATTTACAATGACAAGTTCAGAGAATCAAAGCACTGATAGTGCTGAACGTAGGAAAGTAGTGATGATGATGGTTATAGTTCTGCTGCTGCCTATGATGATGATTATGATAATGATGATGGTGATTGATGGGAATGTGCCATGAGTAGTTACTGATGAAGATGGTGATGATGAATATGATTTCATTTTTTGATGTTGATGTGACATGAGAAGTTCTGTTGAAGACGATGAATCATGATGATGCTGCTGCTGCTGATTATGATGATGATGATGACGATGATGATGATGATGATGATGATGATGATGATGATGATGATGATGATAACAGTGTTGGTGACATGAATTCTACTACTGATGGTTATGATGATAAAGAAGATGATATGGCATGAATAGTGATGATGATGGTGGTAATAATTATGATTATGCTGCTGCTGCTGCTGCTGATGATGATGATACAAAACGTTGTTATCTGAAAATATACAATGATTTTGTAGTAGCATAGCAACAGCAGAGTTATGTTGTTGTTTTGGGTCTAATTTCAGTCAGAAATCATAACCAACATCTTTTACATTAGAACTCTCAATGGCAATTTATCAGCATAATCATCATCATCATCATCACTCCTCATATTACATTATCATCAACATGAAGACATCATCATCATCACCATGCATCATCATTACCATCATCATTGGCAGCAGCAGTAGAACCCGTGTCACCACTATCAGTGCCATCATCATCATAATCATTATCAGAAATCCTCATGTCACCGTCATCATCATCATAATCATTATCAGAAATCCTCATGTCACATCATTAATGTGGTAACAACAACATCATTGTCATCATCATCATAGCTCTTAATGTCCCATAATCATCATGGTGACATCATCATCAGCAGCAGCAGAAGTACTGAATGTGTATATATACATAGTAGATATAATAGAGTGATTTACTGCCAGACTTTCTGGTCCGGATCTTTTAGCCTTGTGGTAGAACGCTCGCTTTTCACCCGGGAGGGCCGGGTTCGATCCTCAGCCGGGGCACTCGGTGAGGAAGTATTTTTTTTCTGGTGTTTCCTCCCTCCTGTTACATTGGCGCCCAACAAAAAACCCACGGAGGGGTTGTGTGTGAGATTTCCAAGGTGGGAAATCTCAAGATAACAGGGGAGGAATGTAGCGGGACTGAGCTAGTTGTGGTATTGTTGTGTTGTATATATACATGTAGTAGATATAATAGAGTGATTTACTGCCAGACTTTCTGGTCCGGATCTTTTAGCCTTGTGGTAGAACGCTCGCTTTTCACCCGGGAGGGCCGGGTTCGATCCTCAGCCAGGGCACTCGGTGAGGAAGTGTTTTTTTCTGGTGTTTCCTCCCTCCTGTTACATATATATGCAAATCTGACTTCACAGACGGGACTAGGTTCGAAATTCCTACTCGCTGTATCAGTGTGTGGATTGTTGTTTGTTTGTTTTATTTTCATTGAAGTTGTTTTAAAATACTTGCCTGAAATTTGGCATTCAAAAACCAAATAAAAATACCCAGAAATGCATTTATAAAATTAAAATCGGGCTCTTCTATATGGGTCTATTTCTTGTAACAGTAGTGTTTCGGTTAAGGGAAGATTTTGTTTATATCGATACGCCGTTAGTTGCCAAACAAAGACAATACTTTGAAAAGTCTTTGACTTTCCTACGTAAAAATGCATCAACGAGGGGTCGGAATTAACACTACAACAAGCCGTAACATTTGCTAGAAAATTTGAATTATCACAGTCACAATTAAAGTGCATGAAATCTGAAGAGGAAAAATCTGTGAACATGGTAAGGAAATCTACCAATTTTCCTAAAGATCAGAGAGGTCAACCAACACCTACAACCAAGACTAATAGATTTAACAACAGAACCCAAGTTCAGCCGTGTCGTAACTGTGGAGAAGTTTATGATCGAAAGAACTGTCCAGCAAGAAATGCAGAAAGTGTTCTAAAATGAATCATTTTGCAAAAGTTTGTATGTCAAAAGAGAAAACAACATGAACACAACAGATGCACATGGTGGAAATTGAAGGTAATGTAATCGACAGTGAATTTTTTTTCGTGGGTACAGTGGAACCTGATTATGATGTGAACACTATCCAGCAAGATGAATCTGAATGGACAGAAACTATATATTAATAAAATACCTATTACTTTTCAATAAGATACCAGTGCTAAGTGTAATGTAATGTCTTTATCTAATTACCAAAGTACAGTCGAAACCACTTAATTGCATATCGGATAATCGCATAAATCGGTTAATCGCATAGGATTTTGAAATCCAAAACCATTTCTTATTTATTCTATTGAAAATTACCCGCATAATTGCATAGCCAAAAATGCCCAACTCGGTTAAGCGATAGAAAAATTTCCCGACCCGATCCCAAAACCCTAGGATTTTAAAAAAAAAAATTCATAATTTTTCTTTAAAATACGATGTGCACTTCATTTCATTTCCAGATTTTGTGACAACCCAAGATCGTCACCGTTAACGAGGGAAAGTATCAAATATGTATATTATACAGACGTACAAGAACATTTTATTTAATAAAAAAATATGTTGTATAAATTCTGTTTACTTGTTTGTGTTTTGTATTTTTCCTTCTTTCTGAACATATCGCGGTACTCCAGTAAAACAGCCGCCATTTTGAATATTTTATTGGTTTGTCTCCCTTATCGGAAACTTACTAAAATGTGTATCGCCGATGACACAAAACCTAACAAAACTCATAGCTATTTAACTTATTTACAATGGGTCATTCCGATTAGCCATTTAGAGCTGTTTGAAGTTTTTATTGTGTAAATATTCTGATACAAACGGCAGTAACTTTAGTGACATATGTCAGTTATAATTTTAATTGTTAAAAAAACACAGTGGTAGGTTAAGAAACTGAAACCAATGATAGTAAAGTAAACATCGGAGATTATTCTTTGATGATTGATCACAGGAAACAACACATTGATTATTAAAATAACAATGATTGGAATAAAAACTGCTTTTATAATTAGAAAAAGTTCTAATGTTGTTAATCACGATCTTTGATGGTGATCCGAAAAAGAAGGAACTTACAAAAAGTTCAGTTACGTTACTTCACCAATAGACGGAATTTATTTCCATGCAATTTTCCTAAGTTTCTTATTTTACAACTTAAAATTATTACAATTTAATAAAATTGTTTAAAAAAAAATATCGTTTTGATAACTTGATGTAGATGCCGTTTCATGACACATTATCGAGCACATGTTACACTTCTTAGTAATACTCTGAAAACGGAAGTTGTCAAGTTTTTATATTGTATTCAACTCGTGGCTAAAAAAAACGACAACAACAAACACTTTTTAAATTTTTTTATTCTCGGGATTATCGTCTTTCTTTTGTTTAACACAAGAGGTGTAGACATGTTACTTATTCTGAAATTATATACAAGTACAATGTACTTGACAACTGTAGATGCAGATCCCCCCCCCCCCCCCCCCCCAGAGCATGCGTCTCGAGTCCCGACATTGGTTATCCTTGCTTATCGGTTAATCGCATATATCGGTTAATCGCATAGAATTTTGAATCACGGAGCCTATGCGATTAACCGGGTTCGACTGTACATTCTTAAAATTACCTCTAAATAAACCAGATGCCCCACTTAGGTCATTCTCAGGTCACTCAATTGAAGTTAAAGGTTGTATCACTATAGAATGTATGTACAAAGATGTGAAATATTATGTTAAATTTTATGTTGTAGACAGTGGTGTTCAGTCAGTCTTGGGAGCAGAAACGTGTAAACAAATTGGCCTAATCCGACTACAACTTGTCTATTGGAAGACACCGAAAAAGAATATGCAGATCTTTTTCAAGGTCTTGGTTGTTTACCGGGTAAGCATTCAATCAAAGTTGATGAGTCTGTCGCTCCTGTAGTGCATCCACCACGTAAAATACCCATCCCGCTTAGGGACAAAGTCAAGGTCAAGTAAGAAAGGATGGAAAAAAAAGGTGTCATTGTTAAACAGACAGAACCATCCAAGTGGGTGAACTCTATGGTTACCGTTGTAAAACCTAATGGCAAACTAAGAATTTGTCTTGATCCTTGTGACTTAAATACTGCCATACGACGTGAACATTTTCCACTCAAAACCGTTGAGCAAGATGTTTCTTGTATGCATGATGCTAAAATATTTAGCAGACTAGATGCCATTAGCAGGTTTTGGCAAGTGTGTCTCAACGAAATGAATTCACATTTGTGCACATTCAACACTCCATTACGGAGGTATCGGTTCACTAGATTACCGTTTGGTATAAAATCGGCTCTGGAAGTGTTCCAGCAAATCATTTCCGATATGGTGTCCGATATAGACAGTGCAAAAGCTGTAATAGACAACATACTAATATATGGATACAATCTTGCCGAGCATGATGAGCATTTAAAATGAGTTCTAGATAGAACAGGTGAATATAATCTCAAACTTGGTCCAGGTAAATGTAAATTCTGCAAACAAGAAGTCACATATGTTGGACATCTTCTTACTTCAGAAGGTATCAAACCAGATCCCGAAAAGATTTGTGCCGATGAATTGATGAGACCCCCGACCTGTGTCAAAGAATTGCAAACATTCATACGGTTTATTAACTATTTAGGAAAGTTCATGGCGACTTTCTCAGCAGTAACTGCTCCATTACGCGTGTTACTTGAAAAAAATACAGTATGGCACTGGGACAAAGAACAAGAGAAAAGTTATCAAAAATTAAAAACAATGGCAATATACGTGTCCGTATTAGCATTTATGATGGTAACAAATCATTAACTCTTAGCGTGGATGCAAGCTCAAAAGGCTTAGGTGTAGTCTTGTTACAGGAAGATAGACCAGTCGCATACAGTTCAGGGGCTTTAACACCGTGTCAGCAGCGATATCCTCAAATCGAAAAAGAGGCATTAGCTATATGTTTTGGCTGCTAGAAATTTCATGAGTATATTTATGCAAGATCAGTAGTTGTAGAAAGTGATTATAAACCACTAGAAACAATATTTAGGAAACCTCTACTTTAGGCACCACCTAGATTGCAACGAATAATGTTAACTTTGCAGAAATATGACATAATTGTTAAGTACAAGCCTGGGAAAGAAATGTTTGTAGCTGATAACCTTAGCCGAGCTTATTTACCAGGAACAAAGGAAAATCTTATTCCAGACTTGCATGTAAATGACATTCACTTAATCTCGTATTTGCCAATCGCGCCAAATAAGTACAAACAGTTACAAGATGCGACAGCTTGTGATGAAGAGCATATGACACTTCAAGATACCGTTCTTGAAGGATGGCCAGCTTCAAAGTCTGATTTACCACCAATACTGTCAAAATATTGAACATTTAGAGATGAGATCTCTTGTATAGATGGTTTATTGCACAAATCACATAAGGTTATTGTTCCTAGAGCATTGCAAAAAAGTATGTTGGATATCATACACAAGTCTTATTTAGGAATTGATAAGTGTCAAAGCAGGGTAAGGGAAGTATTGTTTTGGATTGGTGTAAGGACATAGGACATGTTGTCAGGTAATAAATGGTCACATGCTAGGGTCATTTCGGAACATGTATTACAAACTCCAGAGGGTCACAAATTTAGAAAGAACGTAGACCTATTAGATCTACTCTTTCTATTCCACTGCCACCACCCAAAGTTGATAGTGACATTTTAGAACACCAGAATGAGTTTAATAAATCAGTGTGTAATAACAGTAATGTGTCTCAAAAGACAATGTCAGTAAAACCACCTGTTGTTGATAACAGTAATGTGTCTCATAAGACAATGTCAGTAAAATCACCTGTAATTGATATCTCACCAAAGGTTGAACATAATCAAAATAGTGCACCAATTTCAACAAAATCTGGTAGGGTTGTTAAACCACCTTCAAAACTTGATGATGATTATTTGACATGAAAATTATGTGTTATTTCAATGTTCAGTAATTGATTGTTTGAATTTAATTGTTTAAAAATGTTATATTTGAGTTGTAAATTGAATGATATTCAATTGTTATTTCATTTCAGATTCATAGACATTCAGTTGAAATTTAATTGACATTATAATAATTAATAATTTGAATTTGTAAATGGCATCTTCATGGGACATTTCATATTTAAAGGACAATAGTTAACTTTGAAAAAGGGGGATGTCATGTTATTGTCCAGATTTGGATTAAACCTTATCTGGTTCTGTATGTTATGTTGTTGTATGATTGGAAATCTCCTATCAAGGGAGTAAAGAAAGTGATTATTGAAATGGCTCAATGAGTCTATGTCAATTGTTAACAACGAAACACAACAAATTTGACAATTCAACCATTTGGAAAATAAAAGATCACTAATTGAGTGTACATAAACAAATTTCCAATTTACCGTATATCCAACTTGAGTAGTGATAACTGTGTCTTCAACTACTATGTTATTATTTGCAGTTAGGATAGTAGAACATTTGTCCTTCAGTTGTGCAGCTAAAGCATCTCTAAACTCTTTTGATTTGAGTTTAGTATCATGGTCAGCTATACATTTGTAGGCTAGTGCACCAGTTATAGTGTAATTTACTTCTATTTCCACTCTATAAGCTGGATCAGAATAGCCTGAAATATACAAAACATCAGTATTACTCCTGTGTAGTTTTTGTGGGTCATATCTGAACCATTAACCTTTTATACCTTTATTGTACCATAGTTTTAAAATGGGCTGCCATAGCAATCAATCTTTTATTTTTAACAAGAGGCCCATGGGCCTTAACGCTCACCTGAGGCAGAGTACATATCTTATGCAGAGGTTCAATGGTCAATGACATTAATAAAAGAGAATATCAAAATTTTCAGCAGTAAGGGCCAATAATATGCAAGTATTTTTGCAAGTTAATTATAATAATTATTATAAAAGTATGCTATATATAACATATCTAAAGTCCAGCAACAATATATTATTTAAAACAGCTAAAACATCTATATATTAAAATGTGCATTAGGCCAATACCTACAATTTTCTAAGATACATGCCTATACAAAAAATTTATAGTTTTTGAGATAATTAACCATTTCAGTATTCATTTGCATCTATGACCTTGACCTCTAAACCTATGACCTTCATTCATATATCAAAATGACTGTTGTGCAAATGCCTCCAATATTTCAATATACATGCCTATACAAAAAGTTTATAGTTTTTGAGAGAATTAACCATATAAGTATTCATTTGCATCTATGACTTTGACCTTTGAACCTATGACCTTCATTCATATATCAAAATGATCGTTGTGCAAAAACCCACAATATTCCAATATACATGCCTATACAAAAAGTTTATAGTTTTCGAGATAATTAACCATTAAGTAGTCATTTGCATCTATGACCTTGACCTTTGAACCTATGACCTTTATTTATATATCAAAATGATTGATGTGCAAATGCCCACAATATTCTAATATTCATGCTTATACAAAAAGTTTATAGTTTTTGAGATAATTAACCATTTAAGTATTCCTTCAATTCTATGACCTTGACCTTTGATCCTATGACCTTCATTCATATATCAAAATGATCGTTAGGCCAATACCTACAATAAACCAATTAGTCCGACTAATCAGACCACTTAACCCACATTTTAATATTTGACTTGTTGGAGGTTTGTGGTCTGACAGCTTCCATTATTGAATTCTTGAAATTTCTGGTGAAAATGGCAGAAATAAAAAACAGGCGTCGATAACTTCCAGTATTTCTTTACCTTGCTCTTGCTGACAACATGGAACACTTCCTAAAACATTATTTTACCGACCCATGCTTAACTTTTAATTAAAATCCATCGATATCTATAGAAATATCAAAGTACTGAAAGTACTAAAATTCGTGAAAGATTAGAAAGACAGGGAGTTCAGTGTCTCCATCAATGTAGTGTCAGGTATATGAAGTTGTCAGGAAACTGAAAGGAGGTTGTTATGTTCACCTTGCATTGCTCCCAACACAACATAGCGGGTTCATGTAGTGTGCAATGTGCAGACTATGAGCATGGGGCTGTTTTAATATTCACACATTGGACCAATATTAAGGATTCATGTAGGAAATAGTTCAATCCGAATAAATGCATGTATGGAACCATCAAGGATGGTCAAAGTTACTTCCATCGTCATGGAGACCCTAATATTAAACAAGAGGTCCATGAGCCTTAATGCTCACATGCAGCTGAGTACATATCTCATGCAGAGGTTCAATGGTCATTGACATTAATTAATAAATTTTCAGCAGTAAGGGCCAATTATATGTAAGGATTTTTTGCAAATTTATTATAACGTAACTAGTCATAAGAGTGCTACATATAATATATCTGAAATCTAGCTACAATATATTGTTTATAAACAACTAAAAAGGTAAAGAAAAATTTGAACCCATGACCTTAATCTAAATATCGCAATGAATATTAGGTCAATACCTACAATTTAGAAGCCTATACAAAAAGTTTATAGTTTTTGAGATAATTAACCATGTCAGTATTTGTTTGCATCAGTGACCTTGACTTTTAAACTCATGTCCTTCATTCATATATCAAAATGATCGTTAGGCCAATACCTACAATATTTTAACATATATGCCTATACAAAAAGTTTATAGTTTTTAAGATAATTAATCATTTCAGTATTCATTTGCATCTATAACCTTGACCATTAGACCTATGACCTACATTCATACATCAAAATGAACATTGTGTAAATGCCTATAACATTCTGATATACATGCCTATAGAGAAAGTTTATCATTTTTGAGATAATTCACCATTTCAGTATTTGTTTGCATCTATGACCTTGACCTTTGAACCTATGACCTTCGTTCATATATGGAAATGACCGTAAGGCAAATGCCTACAATATTCTAATATACATGCCTACACAAAAAGTTCAAAGTTTTTGAGATAATTAACCATTTCAGTATTCGTTTACATCTATGACCTTGACCTTTGAACTTATGACCTCTATTCATATATCAAAATGACTGTTGTGCAAATGCCTACAGTATTCCAATACACATGATGATGATGCCCATACAAAAAGCTTATAGTTTTCAAATATATTGACAAATACATTAATTTTGCAATTTCCCCCTCAAGAACCTTGCCATTATCTCATTTTGGCCCCTAAAGCTACAATATGTGCAAATCTAAAACTAGGTGCCCATAGTGTTTTACATGAAATATCTAGTTATATCTCTTGTAGGTTCAGAGCAGATGATTTTTAAAGATTTTCACAAATTTCCCCTTTATGGGGCCCCAAGGGGACATAATCCTTGCATTTGTGCAAATCTGAAAACCCCTTACTTGACCATTACTGTCAAATATTATCCAATTTGGCTCTGTAGTTTTGGAGGAATTGATAAAAAATGTGAAAAGTTTATACATGACGCACATCGGACGAAGATAGATGGCAATTGCACATCTGAGCCTTTGGCTCAGGTGAGCTAAAAAGTTTATACAAGACGGATAAAGATAGATGACAATTGTTCATCTGAGCCTTTGGCTCAGGTGAGCTAATAAGCTTCTGATATCTTTCATGTCATAATTGAGGATATTTTTTAAAATAAATTAATAACTTGAAAAAATTAACTATTATTTTATTATTATTTATATCACCAGAGTTGTGTTTTAAGAATTCGATAATTTTTGGAAGACTTTTTATTCCCGAGACCACCATAATTTTAGTAAATCTTGTAAACAACAATTTTTTCAATCGGGTGGCCGTTAGGATCCCCGCTGACTGGGTTTGACAGGTGACCCCTCTACAAAGGTTCTGTACATGATAAAAATGTAGTTGACAGATGACCACTCTACAAAGGTGATTGCTATCCCAGATTTCAATCTAATCAATTTATAATTTTTTAAGGATGACTTCACGGAATGCTTTGAAAAACGGGAAAAGCAGTATGATAGCACAAAATTCCAAAATTTCCAAGGGGAGACTCCTCACATCAGCAGGGATTGAGCTTAACTTTTCGATGAGCCATACAATGAACTGTCAAGAGTGATGGTTGATCTGAATAAATCAGGCATATACATTTGGATTATTCTATCCCTTGCTTTACTTTTCGATATTCAACATCTGCAATTACATTGACGAATGGTTTTGCAGAAAATGTTGATCTATAGGTACTGCCAATGTCAATGACTGTATAATTTTGGCAGATTTTGATTTATGAGCAGGAACTTGTTTTGCATTACTAAAGACTCGGGCCTGTTTGTGAGATTCAGAAATGTCATGTTTATTTACACTGTCAAGTTTGTAACTAGTGCAACCCTCAGTAAATACAGATTTTTTTCCTGTCGAACTCTACACAATCGGCACACTTCATTCCGTCCTGCGTATCATACAACCAAGGCCTGCCATCTTCCCTTGGCTTTTTATATGCTCCGATGCGTTTGGACTTATCATACTCTTGATAGTACTTTCGTTTTTTCCGCAGGTCCTTGTTTAGCCTTTGGAGTCGATGCTCCTAAAAATTTCCACATGGCAGAAAGCCGGAAGTATCATTTTATACATAAATATCAGAAAAGGAAACGAAATGGCACCGTATTTGAATTCCAGTCGGAACACCGGTCCATTTACACTTGTTAACTATATGATACCCATTTTTCAATTTTACTATTATTGTTGCCAGTCAGAAATAAACAGAAAATCGGTAAATGTCAAATACACCGAACTGAAAATTCTAATCGCCACCTGGCAGCCCTGGGCGACCTGTGTATGATACATTTATCGCCCAGAGCGAAAAACTGGGCGCCCGTTAATCTCAATCCCTGATCGGGAGGGTTGGCAGGTATGATAAAACCATTAAAAGTTAATTACTGCTAAAAATAGCTAACATCTGGGTCAAGAAGACGATCTCAACCAATCAGATTTCAGATTATAATATATACAAGGAAAAAAATCTGTTGACCGGGAGGGGGGATCCGCGTGACGTCATCAACATATTCTATCCTCAAATACAACAAAATGCAGCGTTCTCTTTTTAATCTCGTATCAATTTCTTACTAAATCAATATTACTCAATAAATAAACCCCATTTACATGACAATTTACCCATCAAATCCATAGAATACAAAAGTTATTGAAATTTGAATTATCTCCCTTTATTCAAACTTCGACCTACATACGAGAGAGAGTTGATTTTCTGTAACGGAAGAATATTCAGGTTGAGAAATCTGCATGTAACAGCTACATTCGAGAAGATCAAGATCTTCGCGAATAACAAGGTTTTCTGATGTCTCTTCAGCTCTCTGTCACTTTCCCATTGTGAAGACATTACTAATCTGCATTGACCAATCAGATCACGCGTTGCATTTGGATGGTGAAACTCGCAGTTCTATCTTTAGAAAGCACATGGCGATGTTTATTTACATGAGTAATTCACGTTATTAATGGTGTTTTACACTGTGATTTACATGACATTTAAATACTTTACAAAAGTTAACATTAAAACGTATGCAAAATATTTTGAGATATAATTGTCAGATTTATATGTTGACTTTCAAATGGATTAGCAACTTCTCTGTATATTTTAAAAATAAAAATTTATATTTTTGACCCTCTCATCTTTTTCTAGTATTTGGAAATATTATTCCCAGTCCTACGTACAAGTCGTAAACATCTACTAATTTTGAGCATAGGCCTTATGTAATTGTAATTACTTTGCCACCGCCTTCAAATCTTAAGATACAATAGTGTTGGTCATTTGTGAACAGATTAAAACCACAAATCCAATGTCAAGCTTCAGTTACCATGGATGACCACTCTAAATCAATAGCTTTTCTGTTTTAAATATTTCATCTGGTAAAATTTAAAATGAAGCAATGTAGAAAGCAATCAGAGCAATGAAAGTGCTGATAGAAATTTGGAATTTATCTTTTCACAAAATATATATTATACTGAACAATTAACAACAAATGTTTACTTTATGTTTGCCTTGTCTGCAATATTTTTTTAAGTTAAGTATGATATACTATATATGACATACTATATAAAGTCTTTTGGTAAATTATTGCAATAGAAAGGTGACCATCTGAACAATTTGATTGATACATTTACATCATACAGATGTATCATACAGAAATATTATGCCAATATGGAAAACACTGAAAGAAATTAATTATAAAATATACAGTACACATAAAACGTTTTCCTATAAAAGGTACTGGTAACTCTGAGTAGCCACAAATTGAGTATATCAACCACTCTCTATACCTAATGAGCTAATGAACAAAACATCCTATGTACAATCTAGCAAACATTTGACTTGTTTTTCTCATTTCTTTATTTCTAGGAATAGATCTACCAAATGTTTTTTAAACAAAAACAAAGAACAAATTTAGTATTAAAGTACCGGTAATGAAAGGAGAAGGTAACAGGAAAATAAACATTTTTGACATTTTAAATAGAAACAAGAACGTAAAAGTAAAACTTCAGCAGTTAGGTCCTATAAGCAAGGATATTTGCAAATTAAATATTACTTGCCCTAAGAATAAACAAAGGTAAAAAAAACTAGCACATTTCAGTATTCTTATACAGCATAATGCCTCTACGACCTTGACATTTGAACCTATATATAACCTTCGTCTACATATCAAAATGATTGTTATGCTAATACATACCATATTCTTATATACATGCCTATACAAAAAGTTTATAGTTTTCCAGATAGTTAACCTTTTAATCCTCTGTCACTTTGACCTTTGAACTTCTGACCAAAGGAATACTTTAAAACGCTTTTTCAAATGAAATGTTTAAATTTCAACAAAATATTGCCTTTACAGTTATTATATTTTTGCTCAATTACAACAAAGTGACAGTTTGTAACATTTTTGCTGTATTTGCAACAAAATATAACCTTGATGGTTCATTAAGTTATTTAAAAAAAATCATTCATGTCTTGACTAAAAATCTTTACTCCAAAAGTTAAAATTGATTGATGTGTACATTTAATCATATGTGTAAATGTTCAATTGCTCATTTCAGATAAACAGTTATTGTTTTGCCTATTTGAGTCAAGGGTTTTAACGATCTATCTGCCACATTCTTGCTCGCTCTGTACACATCGCTGACATTCTCCAGTAGATTTTAATAAAGTTGGTATAAGTGAGAACCAGCATAAGATAATGTGCCCCGAATCATATGTATAGAAAGGTATTGCACGTTTTCAAAGTTACATGCATAATATTTCAATCAAATACAAGCATACCAGCCCATGTTCAAAACCACTTTATAACAAAGCAAAGTAAAAAAATTTAACCTGGCAAATTAGATTACACATGTGAACTAACACCAGGGAAGTGAGGCCAGGTGCTCTGGAGTATTATTATTAACAAAATATAACTGGTTAGATTTGTATCATGAAATCCTAATCACCTTTTGAGAAAGATTGATTTATCATTAATATTGACATAGATACATAAATGACATGCCAAAATAATAAAGATTAAAAGATAAAACATAAAATTACCGGTACATGCATCACAAAATGAAGATCCCTATTCTAGGCAAAGTAGAGACATATATAAATGTTAGCAACAGAAGTACCGTTACATGGTTAAATTCTTCCTTTAAAGAAGTTGAATTTTAACAAAATCGTTGAACCATGAAATTAAATTTCCTCAGGTAGCAGTTTAAGATTCTTATTGACCATTTAATTGACGGGCTGGACAACCAAATGTTAATATTTTTCTGATCAATGACATAACACTCAGTAGGTGAATTTTCAGGATCCGTAGGACTGTTCCAGTAATTTTGGATTTTTTTAGCATATCTAAGTATATATGTTTGTTCATGCAAAATACAGTTAAAAATTAAACTCTATGACAAAATTTACAGTGTGGTCGGGATGAATACAAGATAATTGATTTTAATGGACTTGCTAACAAGTACTCTTGTGTTGAACTTTATATATTACAACTGGTTTAAAAAATTATAACTCTATGATCTACAAAATATAGGTCAAAACTTGACAGCATTTCAGGAGAACATGCAAGTTCCAGATATGATAGTAACTTACCCAATTTGAAAAAAAAAATTCATTTAGATATAAACAAGAAAAATGATGGAAAATTTTCACTGGATTTAATACACATGTCTTCACATGATATTTATAAAAATGAAATAACTAAAATAATATGTTATACGTGTGAAAACACCATTAATAGTGAATTACTCATGTAAATAAACATCACCATGTGCTTTCTAAAGATAGAACTGCAAGTTTCACCATCCAAATGCAACACTCTATATTCCAATATACATGCCTATACAAAAAGTTTATAGTTTTCAAGATATATTGACAAATACAATGATTTTAGCTTGCCATTTCTCCATTTTGGTCTCAACAGTTACGATTTGTGCAAACCTGAAACTAGGTGCCCTAAGTATGTTTCACATGAAATATCTAAGCTATATCTCTTGTAAGTTCAGAGGAGATGATTCTTAAAGATTTTCACAATTTTCCCCTTTATGGGGCCCCAAGGGGACATAATCTTTCATTTGTGCAAATCTGAAAGGCCTTCACCAAGGCATCATAATCACTAATTTTCATCAAATTTGGCTTGGTAGTTTTAGAGGAGATGATTAAAATGTACAAAGTACAAAGTTAACGCATGACACATGACGCACAACAGACAACGAACGGTGAAACATTGCAATAGCTCATCTGAGCTTTCAGCTCAGGTGAGCTAAAAACAAAACTGCACGTAAAGCTGCTTTCATTGGTTAGTGAATACCATAAAAATTAATGCCAACAAAAATTGTAATTACCAAGCCTCTAATAGGATAAAAAAAAAATAAAAAATAAAAAAAAAACATAGTACATGTACTGTTAACATGAAAACTTTCTCCCAACATTTTTTTTTAGATAAATTAAAAAAAAACCAAGTTTTAACCCCACATATTTCTTTTAGAAGCTTCCACACCAGATACAGCAAGTTAAACATTTTGTTTTGGGGTATAGTGGAGTGGAGTAAGTAGTGGAGTAATAAAGTTTTAAGTGAATATTCTTTCACTTATATTGATGTGGTCAGTTCAAGGTTGGTGGATGGATCCATGGTGCCTGAAGAAAAATGTTGACTTTCAATAAGCAAACTGACAAATTCTCTCATACTAAAACTATATTGTTACAATTAGGATTGGAACCTAGATGGTGAGAGGCACTGTGATCTGTAAGCATGCACATTTTGTATATAAGAATAATTAAAATTTAATTACTGTCTCTACCAGTATTACTGATGCTAATAAGAATATTAACATCCTGGTACATTGATATTTATGATTTCTATTTGATTAAAATGATTAAACATTGATTGATAGTAATGACAAATCCCTTATGTGCACCTTAGTTTAAACTACACCACCCATACTATTTTGTCATTGGTGGTTTATCTTGTCTTGTTTTTAGCTCACCTGACCGAAAGGTTATGTGAGCTTATTGCATAGCACAGCGTGTGTATGTGCGTGTGTGCTTTAGTGGGTCGTTAACACATATTTTCGATATCTCCTCTGAAACTACTAGACAGATTTCAATGAAACTTGGTGAGAAGTATATATGGGCCTGTGCAACTCAGATTTGTTCCTGGCGTTGCCATGGCTACCATAACTAGGTCAAGGTGAGCTAGGGGTGCAAAAATCTTAAAAAAATCTTCTTCTTTGAAAGTTTGATTGGAGAAAAAATCTGATGTGATATTTGACTTCTCTAGGGTCTTAAGCCTATAGTTTGTTCATTTTGTGAAATTCGGACGAAAAATAGGTTACATGTTTTTGTGTTTAATTTTGAAAAAATCGTAGAATAGTTGCAAATTGTTATAACTTGACTATTTGACCAAATAATGACATGAAGTTTTCAGTTATGACATCTTCTTGTTAATATCTTCAAAATGAGGTCAAGGTCAATTGTGAAGGTCGTGACCTATTTTTTTTTACCTCTGATTATAATTATTATCTCAAAAACTATAAACTTTTTGTATAGACTTGTATATTAGAATGTTGTCGGTATTGATACAACAATCATTTTGATGTATAGAAAATGGTCATGGGTTCAAAGGTCAAGGTCACAGATGCGAAACAATACCGAAATGGTTAATTATCTCGAAAACTATAAACTTTTTGTATAGGCATGTATATTAGAATGTTGTAGGTATTGATACAATGATCATTTTGATGTATAGAAAAAGGTCATGGGTTTAGAGGTCGAGGTCACAGATGCAAAACAATACTGAAATGGTTAATTATCTCAAAAACTATAAACTTTTTGTATAGGCATGTATATTAGAATGTTGTTTGTATTGATAAAACTGTTATTATGATGTAAAGAAAAATAGTTAGTGCGGTTTAGTATTTATGTTTTCTTTAAATCTATCAGCTAGCCATTACTTATCAGGTGAGCGTATCAGGCCCATGGGCCTCTTGTCTTATTTTGTTAATATTTTGTATGTGTTTGTCTTGGTTGGTTTGGCTATTGCTATGTAAATTGTTTTCTACTAGATAAGTCATCATTCCATCTAAAAACAATAATGAATGTATTTTATGTTACTGCTTATACTACTGACAATCAGAGGATCCACTACTTTCACAAAAACTACACTTTAAAAGTTGATAGTTTATACTTACGTAGACAATAATTAGGAGAAGACCTAGGTGTCCATGTTACCATCTGATATGGCTGAGGAGTCTCTGCCATCTCACATTGGTATGTTTGTGATTGTTTGCCATCATAAAATATATAGCCAGTATCACATGTGACATTACAAGCAAGGCTATCATTTGTACCTGGTGTACAAATTCGTTGAGAGAACGGTGTTGTTGGAAATCCTTCTTCAAAACATGCAGATGCTGAAAACAAATATTTAAATAATAAATCATGCTTCTTTCTTTTACATGATGTTTACACAAATCTAAACAAATACATACTGATTTGATTTTATTCAATCCTTTTGAAAACTTTTAATAAAAAAATATCAACTTAACTGACAGGAGAACAGCTAGTGTATTCACATGTACTTTTAAGTCCATAAAAAAATTCAATATCCATACTTTTATTTAGGGCTGTGACGGGTAGAGACTTCTGTACCCGGGTACCCGAAATCTTGTACCTAACCCGGTACCAAGTACCCGATGCTTTTTTAACTTCCACACATTTCAATTAAGAATCTATTTCACAAACCTTGAATAAGTAACCAGAATAAACATATATTATTAAATAAATGATTATTAATCTAAATAGATAATTTTACCGTAAACAAATGCTGTAAATTGTAGATAAATCCGATAAATCGGCATCTTGCATGTTTATTATAGACTAATATAGTGACCTATCGTGAATCCCAGCTCTCCATGATGAAACCTAATTAACTACGCATACGCAATGCCTTTACGAGTTACACTTCAAAGGTTTTGTCTTGCAAGCTAGGTTAAATAGAATCAATAACTGTCATTGTTTTGTTAATGTTATTAAATAAAGTAATTTTTAAATTTCCGATTTTCTTTCGGTCATGTTTAAAGTTGCTATAATGGTTCCCCGATAACCAATATCACCATTCGGAACCATATATCGTATTATTGGGTTGAATGTAGTTCCTCAAGGTGTTCCGATACTTACCTCGAGTGTCACAAACTGACATTAGTATAAACAATGTTCACGAATACTGACATGTCGTGTCATTTTGAATGCAAGTCAAGAGTTTAATTGAACTTATATACATTTTATTTTAAGTCTACAACAATGATACATGTTTTAATGGGTAACGGGTAAACAGTTTGTTACCCGGGTACAGTCATTACCCTAACCGTGAACGGGTACCCGGGTACTCGTCACAGCCCTACTTTTATTTTAGATAATTTTGTAAAGCATATAATTTCTTTCACTTGATACATGTAAGCTGAACACTAGCTGTACATATATACTATACATATACAATATACATATATATTTAAGCAATGAATGCAAATTATACAATAGAGTGAATAGTGTTGATCATTTCTAAATTGAATATTAACCAAATCTAATACATATCTATAAAGATAATTTTTACAAGAAGCTTTGCAGTCTGGGTAGCTAAGTTGGTAGAGCACTTGCCTATAATGTGGGAGGTCCCAGGTTTGATCCCTGGTACAATCCTGCATTTTTTCTCCTCATTATAGTGTGGTTCTCAAAATTGGTGGACTGGCAATTGGGGGCAATAAAAAGTCTATCTGGGAATTAAAGTGAGATTTAGCATGTGGGACTGTGGGAAACTCAAAAATAACAGGTGAGGAATGCAGTGGTCTCGGTAGCTCAGTTGGTAGAGCACTAGCCTATAGTGCTGGAGATTTGATCTGGGTTTGATCCTTGATCCTACCCTGGTTTTTTCCTCTTTCCTGTTACAGAAGTCAAGATGGACTTTGCTGAGCATTTTCTTGCTAGTTAAACAGAAAGTGCTTACATTTGCTGAGCACCAAAAAATTAAGATACTAATAATGATGCTATATCTTAAATTCAGCAAAAAATATATGTAAATCCTTACTGAGATATATCATGAAAGCTTATGTTAATCTATTGCACTAGAAAGCTAAAACAAGTACATAAAAATACATAAAATGTTGTCCTTTATTGTCTGTATATACAGTAAAACCTTTTTATAATGTCCCTTGTCATAGCTTTGCCACCTCGCTTATCACCACACAATTTTTAAGTCCCAAAATCTGTTTTCTTTATGTTTTTCTTTATGAGCCTTCCTCAATTTATCGCCAAACCCCTTTATAATGCCAAAATTTGACTGAACAAATGGTGACAATGAATTGAGGTTATACTGTATTCAATTCTCTTTGGTTTCAAGCAAACTGATTGGTCAGTTCTTTCCTGTTATCCTTGCATAAAATGATTTGCTCTCAGTGAATTGATGTCATTATGGAAGATGCACAGAAACATTTGAATTTCTATGCCATACTAATACTAATTCTATTTACTTACTAAAGATAGCTTATTGTTTAAATTGTTAATTTGTTGAAAAAATACCACTAATTGAATTATAAGAAGTGAAAATAATTTTCTTTTTTGTTATGGAAGTGTGAAGGAATTGGATATTTTGCATATATAACATAATCATGATAATTTGTTATAATGATTATATGTTTTAATTGATTTACTCACCCAGTGGAAATGATAATACAGAACATGATGTGGTTGTACCATAGGTATCCATTGCTGTTATTTTAATCTCCTTTGGTAGATTACTCAGTGAATTAAAAGGTATTAAACTTGGAATAGTCAAATTTGATGGATTTGATACAGAGCTTACAAGTGATTCCTGAGGAATTAAGGAGTTTACGAAAGAACTATTCTGGATTTTTACAGCAACTGGTCCTGAGACACATTGTAATGTTGGTACCTGTCGTTCTGTACAATATACAAAATAAAAAAATGGATTAAAAAAATCATTACTAAAAAAATCTGTACTGTAACAATCCATTAGTAGTATACATGCCATGGAGAATGAGGAATTTCATATTTTACACAAAAAAAATGGATTGTTTTTCTCAAATTTTAGTGTCAATGTTTGGCTCATCAAATAAGATTTACATAAATGTTGGAACCATGTTTTTTTTTATTTTACTGTTTAATGTAAAAAAATACACATAACCATTGGAAGATTGTACCTAAATTTAGTCTATACAAAAATATAAACTTGAAAACATCAACATCTATTTCTCAATATCAAAGTATTAACATTTGAAACATATTGAAAATATTAACATTTTAGAAGTCTGAGTGTCACATTCCCACAGGTTGAAGTCATCTGATTGTCACTTTGATTCTTAAGATTGGTAAATTCAGCACAAAGGAAACTTGGAACAAAAATTGTCTGAAAACTAAAATTGTTCACATTTCAAATTAATTAATAATTCCATTACTTAACACAAATTTTAAGGTAAACTTGGTTGAAATAAGTTTACAAAACAGTATATTTAAAAAATTGAATTATTTTCCATGAAAATTTATTCACACTAAAAATGGCACAGAAAAGTAGGAATGGTATTTTGGGTCAAGTTGACTATTTGACTTATATGGAGGTGCAGCAGTTTCAATAGAGGCCAGCAACCAGCAAAACCTGTCGTCTACTTTGGTATTTCTATACTTTGTCTGGTGCCTACTTTCATTCATCAGTATTACATTTATAGAGTTACAACTGAATTTGCTGTCTACTCCAGAAAACTTGTAGGCTACTTTAAAATCTGTTGAAAGGGCTGGAATAGTGAAGGAAACCTGGAATCCTGGAGAGAGAGAGAGAGAGAGAGAGAGCACTTACGTTTGATTTTTATCTGTATTGAGCACATTGCCCTATTACCAGCATAGTCTTCAGCATAATAGGTAACCTGTGTATCCTGTTTAATGACAGTGTTTGGTTTCATATAAGCTGGAGACACAGATGTATTTTTTACAACACCCGAGTTATCTGTAGCAGTTGGTATAGTGTACGAAACTTGTTCCATATAATCAACATATATAATGGTTGATGGACAATTTGAAAATACTGGATCTGTAACATCTGAAAATCAAAACATTTCAATTCAAATTAGTAATAGTTTACGATTCAGGGACAAGACAAGGGAATCTGGACATGAGATTATCCAATTTTAATCCTGCGTCAGCCTATCTCACTCCAAACTGTTATCATTGTAAGTAAAGTTAAACCAAGTTGTACTTTTATCCAGGATCATATTTTACATATTCTGAGTTTAATTTCTTGTCATATGACATTTCAGGATTGTAATTATTATTGGATTTAATTAATTCAAAGTTTACTGAATTTAAAATCTTTCTAGAGGGAAATCTTTATAGTATAAAATACATGTACATGGCGTAAAATACAGGTTTCCAGTAGAGAGCATCATGAACATATAAAGCAAATACGGTAAGCACAAGTTGAAACATATTATAAAATAAAGGAAGTATACCATATGATGGTATTTTACAACATAAACACAGATAAAGGAACTTGTTTCAGATGAAGTTGTATGTATCATGATTTTTTACACATTCAAAAGTTGTTTAAAACTGGGTATACCTTTGCAGGCTGGTAACTGTGTGTTATTCCATTTTACATTTCCACTTTCTATCTGACAAAGAAGAGGTTCTGGTGGCACTGGCTGGTATCCATTTCTCTTACATTGAAAATAAAGCAATTCTCCTACTTCATAACTGGTAACAACCTGATACGCTCCACCTGGTGTACCTGGATCTGCACACATATCACCTGTAAAGATAAATAAATACTCTATACTGTTCTTCAAAGAAATGACATCTACTACACAAAAAATACAAAATAACACTTGTTAAGACGTGTTAAAAGAATACCAAAAGAAGTTATTATTCATACAATCCTCTTCCTTATTATACATGTATACTGTATGGAGCATGAAGGCCCTTGCAATTTTCAAAATCAATGTTGCACAGAGGTGTAATAGTGGATAATTTTCTCTAAAAAGAAAATGTGTGTTTTCTAAAGTATGAAAAAATGACCAATTGGTCACCAAATGGTCTGAACATCTCACTATATAACTAATGTTCATTTATAATACTAATGAATAATTAGCATAATTCAACAAGAGACCCAATAGGGTCTGTGATGCTTAACCAGCAGTTAATTTACATATTAAATAAATTACATACAAATCATGTTATATGGCATTCTACCTCCTTTCTTCAGTTCCAACTACATGGAAACGATCGGAAAATAAATCTACATTGGTCATTTGTGTTTTTGCTATTCATATCAATGGAGGTCAACTTGGATTTTAGCAGACATGACCGACACAACTTTTGGATCACTTTTACTTAAGGACTTTCCATGCTATATTTAGTAAGAATTGACTAAGTAAATTCAGAGGAGAAAATATTCAATGGGTTGGCTAAAACAAACATGTTATTTGCACAATGGGTAAAAATCAGGTCAACAAAAAATTTTTCAGGAAAACCCATAACACATAATTAATAGCCAGATACCTACTTTCTACAAATCAAATTGGAGGGATTGAATCTAGGTGTAAAGGGGCTGAAAGTGGTATAAATTGCCTACCCTAACAGCTTTTACAGATGATAAAAGTCTCTGGCCACATGGCCTGGGGGCCACCATTTGTATAAGCATGGTAAAGGGCCTCCAGATGATGTTTAATGTCTCATATGAAAGCTTTAGAACATACAGAATCACAGAAGAAGGTTTTCAGTGTTGATTTCCCATATAAGCCTACATGGAAATATAATCCCTTTGGGTGGGACCAAAAATAGGCCAGGAACGAGCATTTGTTACAAATTTGTAAAGGGGCTTGACATGATGGTAACTTCAAAATATGAAAGCTTTAGAACCTACAGATTCAGAGGAAAAGGTTTTCAAAGTTGATTTGCCATATAAGTCTATGTAGAAATGGCCACTTGATTGTGGGACCACATATGACCCAGAGACCACCATTTGTACCAACTTGCTAAAGGGACCCCAGTTGATATTAAATGTTTTAAAGCTTTAGGCCTTACATTTTAAGAATAGAAGATTTTCAAAATTAATTTCCTATAAAAGTCTATAAAATGCAGAAGTATGACTCCCCGGAGTGGGACCAAAACTGGTCTGGGGCCATCATTTGTACAATTTTTTTATAGGAGCTCCAGCTGATATTAAATGCTAAATATTTAAGCTTTAGTCCCTACATTTTTAGAAAAGATTTTTAAAATTAATTTCCGATAAAAATCTATGCAATTGCATACCCCCCCCCCCTTGGGGTGGGACCAAAACTGGTCTGGGGTCAATATTTGTATAATCTTGGTAAAGGGACTCCAGCTGATATTAATGCTAAATATAAACATTTTAGGTCTTACAGTTTTAGAGGAGATTTTTAAACTCGAAAACTAAATATATACAAAAAATTGACCATAAAGGGGCAATAACTCCTAAAGTGTTAGTCAGATACTTATGAAACTTGTTATATAGCTAGAATTTGTCATGCTAATCATTATTAATCTAATAAACCTGCCAAAGCAAATTTGGTTTCAATTGGCCTAGTAGTTTCATAGTTTATGCAGTTAACAGACACAGGCATGCATCATGCTTTACCAGTAAGCTCATATGGTGTTAGCCAGTTAAGTTAAAAATATTTTAAATGATGTCTTTGAAGAATTGTCAATTTGACATAATTAAGGCTAATTTTTGTTATAAGAAATCAGGAAACATATTTATTCATACTTGGGTATCATCTGTAATTCTAAACATTTGAATATCAACATTTTAATATGATTCCCCATCATTCATTCATTATACTTTTACCTGTGCAATTGAGATTTCCTATATGCCACCATCCATATTCTTTATAAGCTAGTAATATGTCATACTTTTATCTGTGCAAGTGACATTTCCCATTTCCCACCATCCATATTCTTTTATAAGCAAGCAATAAGTCATACTTTTACCTGTGCAACTAATAATGAAGTCATACATTTACCTGTGCTACAGTGAGATATCTCATATCCCACCATCTATTTTCTTTATAGACCAGTAATAAGTCATTTTACTTGTGCAATTGAGATTTCCTATACCACACTGTTCATTTTCTTTTTCAGCAAGCAAAAAACTATACTTTTACCTGTGCAAGTGAGATTTCCCAAACCCCAATGTCCACTTTCTTTATGAGCTAGTTCAAAGGAATACTTTCAACTGTGAAAGTGAGACTCAATCCCACATCCCACCATCCATTTTCTTGATAAGCTAGTAATAAGTAATACTTTTACCTATGCAAGTGAGATTTCCTGCAAGCAATGGGCCATACTTTTACCTTTACAAGTGGGAGTTCTCATACCCCACCATCCATTTTCTTTTTAAGTTAGTAACAAGTCATATTTTACCTGTGCAAATGAGATTTCCCATACCCCATCCTCCATTATATTTATAAGCTAGTTGTAATATTTTTACCTGTGCAAGTGAGATTTCTCATACCCCTCTGTTCATTTCCTTTATATGCTAGTAATAAGTAATATTCTTACCTGTGCAAGTGAGATTCCCCATACCCCACCGACCATTTTCTTCACATGTAACGTTCGTAGTTCCTTGAGTTGAAATACCCTCTTCTTTAAATCCAGTCTGACAACTGAAAGTAAAACTTTCCCCATATGTTGTTGCTGCTGGCATGGTATATGATGATCCTGGTATAACCACTGGTTGTCCACAATCAATGACTAAAATAAGAAATTTAAATACTTAAAGAATACAAGGCTGAGAACCAAGTAGTTTGTGTGAATTACTTGGGAAGTTAAATGTAGTATATATCAGAAATCTGGCTGTGGATCACAAGTCTTGCTTTAGAAGTGTCATTATGTTATTAGGTTTTAATTTAGATTGTAAATTCTGTTACAAAATTAAACATTGAATGGAGAACAGAAGAGTGGGGAAACGGTGTTTTATGCACCAGTTAAGATTCTTTCATTACATGATTTATATTTAGGTAGTAATTTAAAAATATAACCATGATAAAGGAAATTACATTCCTTCAAATTATTGTGAAATTTATCAAATCTATAGTTTTTTATTATGAAAAACCGCAACATCTGGATTTACCATCACTTATCTTTATGATATAAAACATAATGTCATGATAATACACATACTATTTCAGACAGAAAGTCTTTACTAGATTTGTATGTAGTAACTATAAAAGAGTATGCCATAATACTGTTTGAATCATACATGACAGGAAATTGCCATGCATAGTATACATGTTTTTCTGCCAAGAGAAAAAATATTGCTGCTATGGGCATTTAACAAGTTGAAAAACCAGGCAAATGGCAGATCCTTTTGCGCATGACATAACATGGCACAAAGGACAAGCACATCACTTCAAATATAACCATAGCCATTTTGGACATGTAAAATCCCCATAGCACCAAAATTTTTTCCCCTACAGAAATAATTTAGTGACAATTGCAGATAATCATACAGATTTTCAGTTATGACTAGGCACAAGTGAACAATATCAAACATTATTCCAGGAATTATATATTATTTGAATTTTACGGAAATAAAGCATAATTTAGTGTCACAGAGATAGTGATTCGGATGTAGCACATTCTGGTTCTTACCTCTCATGAGGTTATTCCAAAGGGAAATCAGCCAAAAATTAAAAAAGGTTTGTATTTGGTTTTCTGACTGAGATTGTATATATTTCACTGGATTGAAACAGTAAATGCAAATGTATATTTCTAAACAAAACCTGGCATGATACATAATTTTGGATGTTTTATATCCAAAAGTTTTAAAAAAATCATTGCTATGGATTAAATGATGTGCACAGTACATAAACTTTTGCCTTACAATACCAAAGGAAATATAATAGATAAAATGTTGGAAATATTTGAAACAAAAATATATATTTGTCATTTACTTAGGTGCTTGATGGTGTGGTATATATATATATATAGATGTGTTGTATTTGTAAACTTGTCCTATTGTTACCCGGCAAGTGAACCCAGTGGCCCCAACCCTGGCACTTGACCATCCCTATTTAATGTCTGGGACAATAAAAACATGAATTACAAAAAAAAACTTTTGCCTTATTGACATGATCTTCTGATCTTATAATTTTGATGACTCAAATTTGTTAAACTTTGTAAACCATACTGTATATCATTAAGATATATCTTATCCAATGTAAAAGTTACATCATAAAGATATAAACAAGTGAGTAACACTATTATGTTTCAGGTATATCCAAGGCAAAATGAACTCAAATATGGAAAAAAATTAACTTTCATTCATCTACAACATGTACAAACAATCTTTAGACAAAGTGTGCTGGTATATAGATTTGTCTTTAAAAGGGCCAATACCTGATCCCTTAATTGAGTTTCAGTGTTATAAAGTGATGGAACTTATACAACTTACAGGATAAGTAAAATCTGATTCAGGTGCATTTTAGTTAGATTTACATCTGTCAGCATCACTGAAAAATGAATGCCTGAAGGGAGGAATTTATGGGTGAACACGTTTTAAGTTCATTCAATCAATTAAATCTGATAAAACACAAGGATTCAGCAGTCTGAATGTAACCCTGTTGTTTTCGATGTCATTCTAAATTTATAATTATCCAAGCAATTGTTACATAAAAAATATGATAAGAATATGTTTTTAAGTAATCCCTGATAATTATATAATTTACCTGGACAGCCTGAACTGTCTCCAAGTAGATCGTAAGTATCTGATCCATTATAACTACAGTACTGTGTTCTGTTGATAAGCTTTGTACCATAGTTACATTCTATTATGGACACTTCTCCATAATTAATTTCCACACCTTCCCCCGGTATTACTCTATTCATATTGACCTCACTTGACTTTGACTGAGTTTTACAGGTTGCAACTAAAAATAAGATACAATATGTTTATATAAATTTGGTACCATCTGTATGAATATTGAAAATTGTTATCTGGAACATGTTTATTGTTTTTTGTACTCTTGAGAAGACATTTGTGACATTAGTCAGTCTATATCCACCATTATGAGTGTTGTGTCTTTGAGATAAAAACAAAGGAATAATAACTATAGTCAGTATATTTTCACTATTATTACTGGGTAACTTGGTTTATATAACATAAAATCCAATTACAAGTGCATACACTCTTAAACAAGAGGTCTGCAAGGCATGGCAATATGCATAAAAAAATTTTCAGATGGCAATCAAAAACTTTAGTCACCCTAAAAAAGAAATGTTAAAGATTTTATAAGAAAAACAACAATTTAAAAACAAAAAATTGTTGCTGTTTTCATTTCTACTGTGCAAAACTGCTGTTTCTTGTTTGTATTACAAACCAGTAATTTGTGTCTAAATGTTCTTTTATTCCTTTGGTTACACATCCTCATGCCTATGTCCAAGTGGGGATGAAGAGGATAACTAAGTAAGTAAGTACACATTTCTAACAATGGCAATAACTTCCTTTAAATGTGCTGTTTATGACTGAAAAAAACTCTTTAACAAGGGTTGTCTCTCTTTTGACTAAAACTGCTCAGAAATTAGAACGGTATGAAAAGTTGCTTACTAATAGGTAAATGGTACATAGTTTCTACAGTCAACCAGTTTCAATGTCCCTTAAATAATGCTAATGAAACAATGTTTAACTTTGTTTACTCTGGTGGACTTTGAAGGAATCAACTGAAAAATTTGAAAGAAATTGTTTGATGGGGGAAAATTTTTGTGCCATATTTTGTTCCTTATTGGTCCCTTTCATCCATATGTCCTGCAAATTTTATCTTAAGAAGTTTACCACATAACCTTTACAGTTTTACTTAACTGAATGACTTTTAACCAGGTACAATTATCAAAAAGTATAAATAACTAAATGAGCTAAAATAGTCTTAATTTATAACTATCATGTAAACAGTATATACCTTCACAACCTGGAGGTTCTGAATTCCACTTTCCATCAGAACCACATGTTCGCAAAGGACTACTTGTATTCATCTTGTAGCCATGGTTACACTTATATTCAACAGTATCCTCAAAGTAAAACAATTGTTTCTTGCTTAAAACAACACCATCTTTTGGTGAAACAGGTTGTGGACACTGTTTTCCTGTAAAATAAAACCAGTCAATGCAGTTGATAATACATAAAACAACAATTCTTTCGGTTTAATTTGAGCACTATTCAAGAATACAAATTGTAATTTTTTTCCCAAACAATGACAGAAGTATCTATAGATTTTCTTAATTTGGTTATTTTTACATAACCTTATTTAAACAAATTTTTTGCTGATGACAATTATTGGCGAAACTTTCAATTTTATGTTTCAAGATATTGAGTAAAATCCCAAAACATGTTTGTGTCACTTTACATGAAGATTACATTCTCACAATTAAATGTTTTTTTTACCTCAAAAACAAATTAATAATAATAAAATAATAATAATAATAATAATAATACAGTAGAACTTGGATCGCTCGAACGTTGATGCCTCGAATACCCTGGATAACGCGAAGTCATCTGCTGGTCCTGACCAAATCCCTATTAAATCATATGTAAATAAACCTTGTTGGTTTGAACAACGTTTGCTCGAACACCCCCGCTCGCTTGAAAAATAAATATTTCTCGAAGGTGTTAATTTGATGAAAATTCAACTTCTTTTGCTTGAATACAATTTTATCAAAATGAAATGGCCAATCATAGTAAACAAAACACACGCTGAAGCAATGATACAGATTTCGCCGCAAGTAATAGAGCGAAACAAAACAACTCGTTTGGAATAGAGGGTTACTCAAGATTAGTATTTAACGATCAGTTCTGTAATTTCTAAATCCACTTACGACCTGCAGGTGCTTGATTGGTCAAACAAAAAGTAAGTTTGTTTTATGTCATCAGCTGTTGTTATTTACTTTTACTTTTCACCGAAATTATTTAATTCAAATGAACTGTCGATATCAATATATTTGCAGTTTGAAGTTCAACATATTATTTCCAAATGAAGTTTGAAAACTTCTTAGATATCGTGGTGAATTAGTATTTTTTAAAAGGACATTTAATTTTCTATGAACCTTTCAATTTGCACGATCTTATGACTGTAGAATAAAATGGGAGCCTGAACCCTAGATCTAATAAAGATTGTCTCTCGATGTTCGGCTACTCGAACCCCCCTGTTTCAATAAAGAGAAGTGACTGAAAGTAAAAGACTCCCCACTGGAAATTATACCAATCTATCAATAGCACTATTAATTTATAAGCTTTGTGGATTGTAACTGTAGCAATGTGAAATTAAATGGCTTAAGGAACATTAAGCCCAGCTAGGGATTAAACCCATGAACTTTTAATCACCAAGTCTACAACATTAACCAATGGACTAGGTGTTTTTGAAAAATTCATCCAAGATATACATAAAGTCTAATTTCACATACATGTACTATGGAGAAAAATAGACTCTTGACAAAACTTTAATGACAAATTTTTATTTACTTACGAACACATGTATGGTTAATGTAATATACGTCCCCTTCATTTTTACCATCTTCTCCTTCAGCTAATGATATATTATTGAATCCATCATACATGTACAACTCATATCCTGTTATACATGTACAAGAATAACCCGGTGTTTCATCTTTACAAGTATGACCACAGCCTCCATTATTTTTTTGACATTCATCGATATCTGCAACATAAGAAGAAACACTAGAGTAAGTGTACCAGTATAACATGTACACATTTTAATAATTCATGTATATACTGGTAAGTATAATACCTCCATGAGTATAACATCCATGAGTACAAGTATACAATGTACCTACATAACATTTCATGTTTACCAGTATAACTTGTGCAAGTATTACACTTCATGTGTACCAATATAACACTGCATGTGTACCAGTATAACACTGCATGTGTATCAGTATAGCACTGCATATGTACCAGTATAACTCTACATTTGCACCACTATGATACCTCATGTGTACCAGTTTAACACTTCATGTGTACCAGTATAAAACTGCATATGTACCACTATGATACCTCATGTGTACCAGTTTAACACTTCATGTGTACCAGTATAACTACATGTGTACCACTATGATACCTTCTGTGTACCAGTTTAACACTTCATGTGTACCAGTATAACACTGCATATGTACCACTATGATACCTCATGTGTACCAGTTTAACACTTCATGTGTACCAGTATAAAACTGCATATGTACCACTATGATACCTCATGTGTACCAGTTTAACACTTCATGTGTACCAGTATAACTACATGTGTACCACTATGATACCTTCTGTGTACCAGTTTAACACTTCATGTGTACCAGTATAACTACATGTGTACCACTATGATACCTTCTGTGTACCAGTTTAACACTTCATGTGTACCAGTATAACTACATGTGTACCACTATGATACCTTCTGTGTACCAGTTTAACACTTCATGTGTACCAGTATAACACTGCATATGTACCACTATGATATCTCATGTGTACCAGTTTAACACTTCATGTGTACCAGTATAAAACTGCATATGTACCACTATGATACCTCATGTGTACCAGTTTAACACTTCATGTGTACCAGTATAATACTGCATATGTACCACTATGATACCTCATGTGTACCAGTTTAACACTTCATGTGTACCAGTATAACTACATGTGTACCACTATGATACCTTCTGTGTACCAGTTTAACACTTCATGTGTACCAGTATAACACTGCATATGTACCACTATGATACCTGCTGTGTACTAGTGTAACACTTCACATGTATCGGTATAACACTGCATGTATACCAGTATAACACTTCATGTGTACCACTATGATACTTCATGTGTACCAGTTTAACACTTCATGTGTACCAGTATAAAACTGCATATGTACCACTATGATACCTCATGTGTACCAGTTTAACACTTCATGTGTACCAGTATAACACTGCATATGTACCACTATGATACCTCATGTGTACCAGTTTAACACTTCATGTGTACCAGTATAACTACATGTGTACCACTATGATACCTTCTGTGTACCAGTTTCACACTTCATGTGTACCAGTATAACACTGCATATGTACCACTATGATACCTGCTGTGTACTAGTGTAACACTTCACATGTATCGGTATAACACTGCATGTATACCAGTATAAAACTTCATGTGTATCAGTATAACACTGACAGTGTGTGAGTATAACACTTCATGTGTAGCACTTTGATACCTCATGTGTACCAATATAACACTTCATGTATATCAGTATGATACCTTATGTGTACCAGTGTAATGTTTCACATACTGCATGTGTAGCACTATGATACCTCATGTATACCAGTATAACACTTCATGTGTACCACTATGATACTTCATGTGTATCAGTGTAACACTTAATGTGTACCACAACGGTACTTGAACCACTTCATGTAAATCAGTATAACACATCATATGTACCAGTATAACACTTTATGTATACCAGTATAACACTTCATGTGCACCAGTATAAGAACTCACATGTACCAGTATAACACTTCCTGTGTACCAGTATAACACTTCATGTGCACCAGTATAAGAACTCATGTGTACCAGTATAACACTTCATGTGTACCAGTATAACACTTCATGTGTACCACTATGATACTTCATGTGAACCACTTCATGTAAATCAGTATAACACTTCATATGTACCAGTATGACACTTTATGTTTATCAGTATAACACTTCATGTGTACCAGTATAACACTTCATGTGAACCACTTCATGTAAATCAGTATAACACTTCATATGTACCAGTATAACACTTCATGTATACCAGTATAACACTTCATGTGCACCAGTATAAGAACTCACGTGTACCAGTATAACACTTCCTGTGTACCAGTATAACACTTCATGTGCACCAGTATAAGAAATCATGTGTACCAGTATAACACTTCATGTGTACCAGTATAACACTTCATGTGTACCACTATGATACTTCATGTGAACCACTTCATGTAAATCAGTATAACACTTCATATGTACCAGTATGACACTTTATGTTTATCAGTATAACACTTCATGTGTACCAGTATAACACTTCATGTGAACCACTTCATGTAAATCAGTATAACACTTCATATGTACCAGTATGACACTTTATGTTTATCAGTATAACACTTCATGTGTACCAGTAAAACACTTCATGTGAACCACTTCATGTAAATCAGTATAACACTTCATATGTACCAGTATGACACTTTATGTTTATCAGTATAACACTTCATGTGTACCAGTATAACACTTCATGTGAACCACTTCATGTAAATCAGTATAACACTTCATGTGTACCAGTATGACACTTTATGTTTATCAGTATAACACTTCATGTGTACCAGTATAAGAACTTATGTGTTCAAATAGTACCTCAAAGATAAAATAAGGGATAAGACTGATAAAATTTGATACATAAATTTTACTGGTATAAAGAATAAATCATTGGGAAGTAGAAGACACCCTAAATAAATGTGTTATAACGTAACAGGGGTAATATGTAAGATATAGGCATATAGACCTCATCAAATTAGTCAATAGCGTCCAGGTTGTCACAAATAGTCACAAGCAGTGGACATTTGTCGCAAAAAGATCAATGGTTATGGTACCATGATTATTCAAAATGTATCTACCTTACACCAACTTATGTTTATTGCAATTATGTTCAAAAGTAAAATTATATTTATAATCAATTCATGAACCTAATACCTAATTATTTAACAAGCATTTAATTTCAGGATTAAAAGATGTAATTTAAATTCTTACTGATACAATCCTTATTTGGATCAGGGTCTGGCTTATAACCCTCTTCACACGGACAGGTAAATCCTCCTAAGTTGTTGACACACGTCTGATTGCCTTTACAGGTGTTTAAACTGGATCCTTTTTCACACTCATCAATATCTGAAATGGAATTTATAGTCCAACTATTATGCTTATTGCTCTCTTTCCAATGTTGTTTTTTTTTTAAAAAAAAAACAAAAAAAAAAAAAAAACAAAAAAAAACAACAAAAAAAACAACAACAAAAAAAAAAGCCCAATAATTTACATATATATCTGAAATACAAACAAATCATAAAAAGTGTACATGTAAAGAAATTGTAAAGTAAATAAGTGTCAATGTATATTGTATTAAATTTAGAAAACACAGATCTTAATTTTTTTTACAAAATAAACAAAAACGAATAAATAAATAAAACTATTTCTGGAGAGCCAAATAGCCCCAACCCAAACATCTCCATGGTGGTATTTTTAAAACGAACTCCTACATTACACTCCTAAATTCCGTATGTGTCTATACATTTCTTCTTAGTTTAAACAAAATCCATCCAAAGTGAGCTTCGAAACAAAACCTAAATGTTGTATGCAACACATTTTATTACGTTGATATATACGAGGGGAGGTCAAAAGGTTCAGAGAACGGGGTATATATTGCCGCAACAAACCATACATTTTATTATTATTTTTCAATATAGTCCTCATTTACACCAATGCACTTAGTCCACTTTTCTTTCAGACTGTCTATACCTTTGAAATAGAAGTCTTCGGTTTGGTCCTGAAACCATGCCTCTGTGGCAGCTTTAAGTCCATCATCATTAGGAAATCTGATTCCCCATAAACCGGATTTCAAATTTCTAACAGGAAATAATCACTGGGTGCCAAATCGGGACTGTAGGGTGGGTGATTAATTTGTTAAAACTTGCATTCACAAATTGCTGCTTGTGCAATCCTTGACTTGTGCACAAGAGCATTGTCGTGAAGAAGCAATATCCTTCGGCTCAACTTTCCCCTCCTTTCAAATCTAATAGCAGCTTTCAGCTTTCATTAGATCAGCATAGTAAGACCCAGTGATTCCAGCAGGTTTATAATTGATTAACAGAACACCCTTAGAATCCCAAAACACAGTGGCCATGACTTTGCCAGCTGATGATTGGGTTTTGAATTTCTTTGGAAATTTTGCCACTGTGGAATAAGCAGGACCATTGTCACCGTTCACCTCAGCCATTCGCTGGTGAATTTCTTTGGCATTTGATTTCTCTACTGTGAGGAACTTACTGCCCTAAACTCATGATTTCCATTAATGCTTGATGGTCACAAACTTTGAATGTTTTTGAGAATTACACAAATATGTTGTGACAAATAAACTTGATAGGTTTAAAATGGTGGAATGTTGTGTTGTCTAAATAAGTAAAATAACATGTGTGTTACGCTTGACTGAATATGAACTTTCTGACTTTCCCTCGTATATTATTTCAACTTTAACAAAAAAAATGTAAAGCATATGGCAGAGGCTTCAAAATTAGGACCAACCTGCAATTGCCAAACTTGAGATATTTTTAAGCTGTGCTTGTAATATTTTGTCTTTCACATCTTGCTATGGAAAAGAATGAATTGATTTCAAACTTCTAGCTTTTAGACATTCAGACATTTACAGTAAAACACGAATATAATGAACACACTTACAATGAATACATGGATAGTACGAAGTCAAATATTGGCCCTAGCAACTTCTCTATATGTCTTTATAAAACAATATAACGGAATGGCTTTATAAAGTAGTTAAATATAGAGTCCCTAGGGCTTTGTTATAAACGAGTTTTACTGTACCATGTGGGTATTGCATTCAGAAAGGCTGTTAGGATGAACAAATTTACACCTAAACATACACATTTCACCCAATGAACAAATACGAATAGACTGTGATTGCACAATAAAATTTTTACAGATTTTTTACAAAAAAAAAAAAAAATAATAATAATAATACATTCTGATTAAGATTTTTGTTCATTTTGACACAAATTATTAAAATATCTATAAAATCTTATCTCACCTGTACAGAGAAGTTCTGATTTTTCACCCTGAGGGTCGTTAAATGTTCCATCTGTTCCACATGTTAGCTGCTGGGTATTTGTTTTTGTACCATTTATATAATATCCACTATTACACTGTAGGGGTGCCATCTTTCCAAATAATATTCCAGAGTCCGATTTTACAGATCCTTCAGTTACCATGGGAATAGGGCAAGTTATTTCTGTAAAAATTAACCAAAATTTGTTTGTTATATAAACAATGTAAAACTAATCAAGAGGCCTAATAGGACCAGTATTGTTCAACTGGCTTTTAATTGCATTTGAATATTGACCCAACCATTTCAAAAACATAACTGGCATAAAAACGACTCATTTGCATAATCTGTAAAGTTTGGGTGAAATAATCGCTTAGAAAATCTGGTTTATACATTAAATGGCTTTAATCTTTCTATACTTATAAAAATTTAAAAGATAACCGATCAATAACTGCATGTAAATATCTAGTAGCTATTTATCTGCTTTTTCTGTTAATAGTAATGGTGGCCATTTTTTATTTCAGAAGGACATGCCAGGCACAATTTTAAATCTGTCTAAATATAGGATAATCCTTACCAAATTTGATTGTATTAGGTTAAGGAGTTTCAGAGGAGATGGTTTTCAAATATTTTGATATAGATTGTTTTAAAAGATATAAACTTTCAAAATAGACAGAAAATGATCTTTTCCTGTTATTGAGGTTATTTTCCACACCATACAAAAAAACCTGACACCTTGAAACAAAATGAAACTTTATTAAAAATGAAACTGCTTTAATTGACAAATAAAAGCTTAAAGAAATATTTTGTTTCAGGCAGTTAGTTTTATTTTTTTTACATTTATTTAAATGTTATGTAACTTTGATAGTTTTGGTTTGCTTTTGTGAGCATCATTGATATAAAGGTTTTGGGATCAGTACCTAAGACAATAACCAAATTGTTAGTCATATCTGGTTTGATAGTTATCATTGATTATAACCTCACGCCTTTGAACAGGAAATGTAAATAATGATAAAATGATGTTTAGTGTTCAAAATATACCAACAACACTCCAACTTATGTTACAACCTGTGGTCTTTATGAAAGCACATCCTAAAATCAATGATTGCTACCATCCCACAAAACATTGAACTAAAACCCCAGCATGCATAAGCTATCTTTTAAAAAATAATATTTAACTATATCTCCACTTTAGCTCCTCTCATTTCTTAATTATAAAAATACACGATTGATTTATTGATATAAAGATCAAAATGTTACATACCTTTGCACATAGGTGAATCATGTGACCATTCATTAGTCTTACAATATATCCTAAGACTTCCAATAATCTGATATCCAGGTTCACAAAAGAACTGTAAAACATTGCCATACTTTTGAAACCCGCCATCAATTATGGTGTAATTCAGGTTAGGTGTTAATGCACGTGCTGTACATCCAGAAGCTTTAAAAGAAAATAACATATTTCTATAACAGACTGCAAAAAATTGCATTCACAAATAAATGACATTTGGATATATATCTGGGAATAATAATAGCATATTTCTTTTAAAGATAGCATTTTGAAATAACAACTGGCTCTTTTTCAAAACAAAATCTTGATATTTCATTCACTTCACCTAAAGTCAAAGCCATATAACCAGGACTTTTTCAAATTCAGTCCCCATAAACTCATCCAAGTTTTTTTTCTCAATCTCTGTCTATCAAGTCAAGCGTTTAAGAGATAAATAACTGGATTCTTTTTAATGATGTTTTATTAGGGTATTAATATGTGCCAATATAGCTCTTGTTTTGTTGATTACCCATCGATGTATTATATACTATATATGTTAGAAGTTTGAACATTAACTGTCAGATGAAAATAAACTAAAAAGGGCCATAACTCCTAGAAAAGTTAATGGACCGGAACTGGTTTACAATATGCACAACTATACTTTACACTGACCATTGCTAGGAACAAACTTTGTAATGGATGAAAATAAGCTACAAAGGACCATAACTCCTGGAAAAATCAATGAACCGGAACTAATTCAATAAATGCACAACTACACTTCCCACTGATCATTACTGTAAAGTTTCATGAATATTGGATGGATGGTTTTGGAGAACTAATGCGGACAAACTTTGTGACGGACAAACACACTCATACACAGAGGGAAGGCATTACTATACCCCTTGACAACTTCTTGGCAGGGGATAAAATACAAACAGGCTGCCTTCTCAAGACAAGAAGACCAATTTCATGTCTGGACTTGCAAAGTTTTGATGGGGCGGATTAAAATGTAAAAAGTTAATGTATGGTGAGCTAAAAATATGAATTCTAGAAAAAAGTATAATAATTTCAGTTTCATTGAAAGTATTGTTAATCATGTTAATAATCCATTTGATTTGGTGATTCATAAAGCAAAAACTTTTTTTTAAGAAAGTACATGATTTATAAAACCAAACCAGGGGTCCGGAAACGGTCATATTTGCCGGACATGTCCGACAAAAAATTATTTTGACCGACGTGAAAAATCGCCAGTCGGACATTTTTTGTTTTCGGACATTTTCAATTTTACAACAGAAATATTAAACGGACAAATCAGTTTTCGGTCCGACAAAAGTAAACTACCGCTAGTCTGTCTGTTCTACCTGACTTCACTAAGTGTATGGTCCTTACCACGCGTTTACCTGTCAACAACAGTCAGATCTAATAATCAGGTAATGTTTATTAATCAGTAAATACCTGTGGACTTAAGTAGTCGCGTGCCGCGTGTCTTTTTCTTTTGTTTCCCAGTCCGAATCATTATAACTTTCTTTAAACGTGTGTTTGTTTAAAAATAAGTGCATGGTTGTAACTGTGTTGATTACGGAAGCCATAACGAGTGTCGGTCAAGGGTGACGGTTTGTCATCAAAGAGGTTCCACGCGGGGTGTTGAAAATTACCTACTACGCGCTTTGTGAATAAATAAAGAAACGCGATTAAATTTTATTTTAATAAAAGTTTCGGCATTAATATCTTTCATTCACATAAATATATTGGAACCTCGTCAAGCAGTTCCCGTTATATCGTGATTCGTGATACCTGAACCTCTCGCGATAATGTTCTAATTACAATTCGTGTATCTTCGGAATACGAAAATTCCCGATTGTTAGTAAACAATATGGCGGACATGCAATATCAAGCATCGTGGACAGTAACGAATACTGATAATAACAGCATATCGCGGAAGCTTAGAAAAGCATTAAACGTCTTAGTCTTGTAACAACGCACATGGATTAAAATTGGCAATCGCGGTAGCTAAAAAAAAATAGGTTGGTTTGTTTGTCAAAATAAAATAATCCACAACATGCACTGCACGCATAGTCAGCCCTGTGCCGACGACCTCTTTTTTTTTTTTTTTTTTTTGCTTGTACAAAATGTCCGACGGGCCGGACCGAAATTTCCGAAGCCCTGATTACCAAACTCATATTAACATGATTAATACAGGTTACCAAACGACCAAATAGGTGTCTGTATCACTTAACTGGCTCTATATTTGCATTTTAATTTTGGAAAGCCATACAAGACACATTATTACCATGAATATGAAACAACCAATTAGCATACTTCAAAATGAACATTGTTCCATTTGGCCCAGGTATTCTATAACAAAGATTTTGAAAGACTTGAAAAGAAATAAACACCTAATGGAAAACTAAGTCAATAGACATTTCTCAGAAAAACCTGTTGCATATGTTAAATGGTAATACATCATTTTTCTGTATTTTAGATTTAAACATAACTATTACATAAATAAATCTGTAATAGTTATTCATCTGTTTTGTTTTTCCTATGTTAGTGATGATAGTCTTTCCATTATACTAGTCAATGTTTAATCTATATCAACCAAGGATTTTATTACCAAACTTGGTTCTATTTCGCTGAGAGTTTTAGAGAAGACTTTCAGAGAACCTCAGCTTAAAATAAAACCTCATTTACAGTCTAAGAAAACTAGGTCAACCTTTTTCTTCAGAAACATGTTATATATGTTAAATGGCTATATTATCTACTTTCTATATATCAAAGTTAAGCCAAAACAGTCCATAAAATCAGGTTTTTTTGGGTTTTTTTCCTGTTTTTTTGTAATCATGGCAGTCATCTTGGATAAAGGATGACCATGCTGAGCGCAATTCTTATCTACAGAAATTGATCCAGAAGTTTAAGAGTTAAGAGAAATATGCAAGCAAGGGATGCATTTGACTTTAATTGCCATATAATTGAGCTTAATAATAAACATCCTCTAATAATGAGATCCTGGTAACTATAACAAATCGTGTTATAATGTTCTTAACTCAAAAGTATTTCGAAACAAAAGACAAAAGTATAACAAATTACCTGTGCATTTTGGCTTTGTTTCCCACTTGCCATCAGCCTGACACTCGATTGTACTCTTGTCAATGGTAAAACCTTCATCACATTTGTAAGTTGCTGTATTATTATATGTAACACCAGTTGATGACAATATATATCCATAGTCTATGGCAGGTGGGGTACCACAGTGGGAAACTGTATCGACAAAAAATAAGTATTGTGTCAGTATTATGGTAAGCATATACTTACAGATCAACATGAATTTATATTATTCATTTTCAACAGTATGTATTTAAGTTTTACCATAAAAGTTTAAAAGATAAGATTCAAAACAAATGTTTCAAAACTTTAAATATTTCAACCACATTTAATACAGCACAGATTTCTCATAAACATGATAATTGGAAAAGATTACGAACCTTGCACAAACAAGCTTTCAACAAATACAAACATTTAGAAATAATGCATCACTTTTCTATAAAACTTTAAACTCAACAGCAAAATCTATATTAAAGACTTTCATATTTTATTTTTTTAAACTTAAGTATTTTGCTGATGAACACATAAATATATTACAAACCATAAAAATGTACATTATATTGAACACACTTAAGGAACACAACTGTCTTCATCTATCTCAAAATAATACATGTATGTGTACTTCATGTTTTAAACTCAAATTTAAATTTTAAAAATGTATTAAACATGTGATTTAAATTGTGATATAAAGTACAATGTACAGTAATGTACCTAAAATAAGTAATAATTATGACAATATGTTTCATCCATGGAGAGAAAATCTGTAATTTTTTATGTCATTTCTCAAAATGCTACACAAACTTACCGTTTGTTTACCCTACCTCAGAGAAAGCAAAAACCGGAATATTTAATGATTTTCAATAGGATGAAAAACTAACACCCCCCCCCCCCCACACACACACACACACTCTCTCTTGTGTGTTATTTTTTATTATTAATTAAATTTAATTAATATCAAAAATTTTACTTTCACAATCAGGGAATTTTGTTACATTCCAACTTCCTCCTTTCATGCAATTAACACCAACTGAAGAATATGAATTGTACTCTTCCTGTTTAAACTGGTACCCTGTCATACAAGTAACTGTAATCTCTGTATCAAATGGAGTATATTCCTCCAATGTTGGTTCAGTTTCTGTCCATTGTGATAATGATGATGCCAGTTTACAATCTAAAATATAACATTTTTTATAACAGTTACTAAATGCCTTTTTGACATGTCTGTGGATAAATTCAGTTAAAATGACACTAATGATATATTTATGTTTAGTTAGTTAAAAATCTAATAATAACATTATAAAGATATAATGAATTTATGTCACTGTCACAGTACACATCGTTCACTGTAATGGGCTGAGGACAGGAACCAAATGATGATGATTTGTCTATCAAGTGAACAAACCATAATATTACAATTGTTATATTTTATTCATTTGAAGACGCACAATTTACTGAAATACCTGCCTCTGATGGAATAAAATTGTTGTTAAATAATAGGAATTCATACATATAGTAATTGTTAAAAACTGCAAGTTTTAAGTGACTTCAGTGGTATTTCTCTTAAATTTAAATAATCAAATTAACCATCAATCATGATGTTTTATATAAGATTACAGATTTCTAGATTTTAAACAGAAGTGTGTTACAGAACAAATTTCATTCTGATATCCGAGTCCAAAATTAATTTAAAAAAATGAAATAGGACTTCTAGACTGTATTCCAATACTGATAACACTTCTCTAATTTACCTATACTATACTGAGCCTGAAATCCTTTTGCAGTCAGTGCCATATCTGAGGTAAAACCAAGCATGAAATATCCATCTGTAGATCTAAAGACAGTTTCTTTAATTTTTCCTCATCTCCAGAAAACCCACTGCCAAGATGTAAATCTGCAGTTCTATTTTTTATCTAAAACAAATGAAATATTATTATTAGATGAGTAAAACATAATTCAATGCTAATTATTATGCTAATTATTTTAATTAATATATGCAAGTCAATATTACACACTGTATCTACAAAGAGTACAGCATTATATAATATGATCCCTGTTTTTCAGCTGTGACATAACAAAAGGTCAAAGTCAAGGTTATATTACTTATATTGAAACTTACCAACCACTATATAATCAGAAATTTCAAGCTTGTAGCCTTATTAGTTCAAGACAATAGGATGTTTGGAGATGTAAGTATTTAAGGGGAACAAGCTTTTTGAGTTTGGTAGATGTTCAGTGATGGGTTTTTTTTACATTTTTAAAAGCAACCTACTGCCTTTTAAATTGGGAAATTTTGAAGTTCTGAAATACAGCAAATGCATAATGACATGCTTGCAATAGGTTTAGATCCTTACTGCAAAGATGTTAGATTGAGACAATATCTTACATTTTGTAGGTAAGGACAACTAGATTTAATTTGCTGGTATATTACTGTTGAATCAGGAATTTTTGTGGAAAAATTGGGACATTTTAGTCATTTTCCCTAGGGGAACTACCTTTATTCTGCAATAATTTTAGGCAATCAAAAACACTGATTGCTATATGTGTACATAAAATGTTTCAATCTTTTAGCTACTTTGGTTCATATGAAAAAATGTTCAAAAGAGTTTACTATTTAAGGTCACTGTGACCTTGAATAAAAGTCAAACCATTATTTCCTTACACAGTGACATGCCTCAACTGTATTGAAACACAACTACAACAAACATGTATTACGATATAAACTATATCAAGATAAAACAATATCACAACACCTCTATAATCTACTTACTGCTAGATAATCAGAATTTAATCTTAAGTCAAACTCTGAAAACTTGATAGATGCTGGGTAATTAGATAATGCGCTGATCTTCCATTCGCAGTATACATCATTGGGATATCCATAATTATTGTCCTCTTGAAACCCAGGTGAAGCAATATTAAAAGTCTGTTGAGAGCTTGCCGTAATTGTACAACCTAAAGTTATAAAATAATCATGACTTAGACCATGAATGAAGTTTTTACATAAACAATACATGTTATATTTGAATGCTTTACCTACACTTCATAACATTTTTCAATTCCATTGTTTAAAATGTCAATAAAATAAATGAGTTAACATAGCAACTGAATCTTTATTTTAAAACAAAGCTATGATACACCTACTTCCAAAATTGTACAACATCATATTAAAAATTTAATAGTTGTATGTAATCTCAATCAGTTGGTTTAGTTTTAAACCTAATTTCTGCAAGTATCTACCAGTATTCCTTTGTTGGCAGAGTGGACTAAATAAATTCTTGCTAAAGGCCTCTACCATGCAATCCTTCTGGGGTTCAAACCCACAAACCTTGATGCACAAGTCACTCAGCCATTTGTTCATTCTTACGGGGACTGTATAAAATGATATTGTGAATCTTTTAAATTTGGTAAAATATGACATTTATTATTATATAATTTGATGATGATGATGATGATGTAATCTCATGGCCTATATATACCTACCTTGATTGTATGACACTGATAACTGATTGGAAGCACTATAGGAGACTAAAACAATCCTCATAGACTTAGATCTAGACACATAAATTTCTCCAGGGTTATAATTTACTGATACTGGCTGGTCCCCATCAAAAAACTTTAAAAAACTGCCACTGCTTTTGTCCAAAGTTACACTTTCAAACTGAAATAAGTAACAATAAACTGTATAAATTAGAGTGGCACTCTAGAAACATTAACAGTCCTGAATTGAGTTTGACAGCATACCATACTACCAATATTTCTAAACATTTGTGTGGAATGTTTTGAAAAAAAATGGTTATGTCGTAATTTTCCAGAATAATGTCATTTTTACGAAAAATTGTTATCTCAAGTGTTAAGAGGCATCACCTGGTTTGGTGACGAAACTCATTAATATTTGGTTAGTTATGTGTTGAATTAATGAGTGGTTACTTGATTGCATTGCTGTTTTAGGGACCAATATATGAGTTTATCACTTATATAAAGATAGGCAATACTCTTGGAATGTAAAGGAAACTTACATGAGAAAACCAGACATTCTCTATTCAAAGTAGAGCCTAGGCTATGAGAGGCAATATGACCGGTAAGGCTGGAATATTACCTTATATGGCTACTCTGAAGTTTATTTGTATATCCCAATTAATATGAAAAACCTAATGAATTATGATTTTTATCAATTGAATTCTCAAGTATCTGACCTCTTTGAGATGCCCTTAATAGCAACAATATAGAATTGTAAAATATTAATTGTTAGTGAACAGTTGTTTATGAAAGTGAAGTTTAAAAACGTATCATAGAAATGTTATAGCTATATTTTTAATGAATACTGTTATCATCCACTTGCTATCACAGAGATCTAACTGAAAATCACTAGATCAATGAGCATTATACAAGAGCAAGTCAATAAGTAACCAGCCTAACCCATGTCCAACAAAGTCATGATTTTCTTGCCTTGTTCCATGCGTTTTATACCTGGATACAAAATTGCATGCATATATAGTCATTTTTCAATAAAATATTGAATGTCATAACAAGTGATCCAAAAGCATGCTTTTAATCTAAAGTTAAGTACCATGTTGTAATTCAGTACTAGTATTTTAAAGGTAAAACAGGCAAGGAAATACAAGGCAAGTTAGGTAATATTTATGGGTCTTGTACACCATCCTATGCTCAGGTTAAATTTTGGGTAGGCAAATTCAAACAAAGTAGAATTTCTTTAAAAGATATTTGGAAGGCTAATTTTTATTGCATCTGGTGACTGTAGATGAGACTTGGATTCATTATTATGAACCAGAGAATAAAGCTCAAAGTCATCAGTGGTTAGGGCTTGGTCCCAAGGCCAAAGAAGTTCACCTGTTGGCAAGGTGATGGCCACAGTATTTTGAGACGCAAAAGGTGTTATTATATTTGACTTTTTACCCAAGAGAAGAACAATAACTGGAGATTACTATGAAAAATTGCTAGACCAAATTGATAAGAACCACCATCCATGAAAAAAGTGCGAAAAAACTCTCAAAAGGTGTTTTGCTGCAACAGGACAACACGAGACTCCACACTTGCAAAGTTTCAATGGATGCTATAGAGGAAAACAGGTTTGAACTAATACCATATTCTGCCTAATTGTCCGACCTAGCAACTAGCGATCGACCCAAAATTGAAAAATGATATCCTGTGGATGTCATTTCCAGTCTGACAAAGAAGTCGCGAAGAGCGCGGAGGAGTGGGTCAACAGAACGGACTCTGACCTTTTTTGTTTTGGGCTGATGGCACTTGAACACCATTGGTCTAAGTGCATCACACTAGAGGGCAATTACATCAAAAAAGAAGAGGTGGATTTCCACTGAAAATAACTTAGGCTAGTTACTTTATGACTGCCCCTCATGTTTTGCAGAATGACATGTGTTGTAACCAAATGAACATAGCTTGTTTTAACATATCAAGTACCCATAGCAGGAGCATGTATAGAATTGGTACATGGTAATTGAGGTTACAAGCAGTTATTTTCAACTATGACTGTGCTAAATAAAAGTTGAGTTGAGTAATGGTGTTTAAAGTCCCAGTCAAGAATATTTCACTTATATTGACAGAGCGAGCACTCTACCAACTGAGCTACAACAGTGGTTTGTGTGCTAAATAAGAGAATTATACCAAAATTAATTAGGGAATAACTGTCTTGTAATTTTTTTATGCAGACGTATATCAGTGGTTATACTGTTGCAAATTAGTTTTATAGGGGGCACGTCAGCAATGAGAACTTGGGTTTATATAAAATATAGAAAATAATTTCTGACATTACCTGAAGTGTTATAACATTTTTATTCTCTGCTGTGATAATCCATTCATACTGCTTGTATGGGAGGGAATTTAAAGTAAGTTTTTTAACTGCCGTTGTTGCTGTCAATTTCCAATTCTCAACAACATTTTCTAAAATTAAACATAACAATTTACATTTATTAATATGTCAGCAAGAGGTCTATGAATCTTATTAATTCTTTGAGAGTATTTCAAGTTTTTATTGTATTGGAAAAAATGCATATTCATTAAATAAGAATTAATTAATTGATGCTGCATCTAAAATATCAAAGATTAACTATTGAGATATATCATCTATTTTGTAATGTTAGACACCAATGTACACAATCTGCTTCACTTGTGCTCATGCAAGGGTATGACACATAAGTTAACCTACAAATTTACACTGGCAAGCTAAAATTAGTAGTGTCTCTTCTTTTGCCAAAAACTGTCAGTGTTCATCCATTGATACCTTCAAACCTCATTACTTAAATTAAGGCTGAAACGTTTACAAAATATGTAAGTGTGTACAGACATGACAGCAAACGAAACGAAATCAATTTTTTATATTATTTTATGATAAAATGCCATAAATTAATTAAATGATCATAACAAAGAATGAAGGTTGAAATAAGAATCAAAAGCAATGGACTTTATCTGTGCAGCTCATGCGTAACTGAATTACTGACAAACCAACTTCAGATGAGTGTTCTCAAAATAACATGAATTAGAACTCAAAATTTATATTTCAGTTTGATCAACTATTCTAACATTAAGCAATTTTATTTTCAAATTAAAATGCTTAATTCATATCAAGAAGTAAAAAAATGGATGGAATTTAAACTTGTCATCTTAACAATTTGATCTGCAATTTATCATTAGCTGAAGAAGAGTTACAGATCTTAAAACTTTAGCTATGGATCATAGGTCTTGCACACTTCTGTGTACATTTTACCGATTTATTGAAGATTTATGGGCATTAATGACCGTTTTTTCTGGATATGCTGGTCAAATTACTTTTTTGTAAACATTTACAGGTCAAAATCAAAACTGTATCATGTACATGTGTAAACATTTCAGCCATAGCCTTAATAAGAGTAGGTGTGGTGTATATAAAATCCACACAGCTTACTGCCATTAGCTGGCCTGACTTGGTAGCCACTTCATTTTACAGATCACAGTACTTTGGTTTGAATCCCACTAAGCAGACCCTAGGGTAAGAACCTGTGTCAGCTAGATTGTATACCAAAGGTTGATGGTTTTCTCTTGGACTCTAGTGTTCTTTTCATTGACTTGATCATATCAGTAAAAAAACATTACTCAACTCTACTTGTTACAATAAGTAGATTGCAAAGGTGTCATTTTTGTGTATCCACAACAGGTGACATACTCATAAACTCAAAGAACTGTTAAATTTATTATATTTTTGTACATTCTCTGAAAATTATATACACTAGAAATTCATTAACTCTAATATCATCAAATACCATCATAATTCAAAGTCACTATTTCACTGTGTAACAGAAAAGAGAGAAAAAAAACACGGCAATTAAAAAAAAAATTGGAGAGGCCAAACCAGTACTCAAACATGGGGCCCTCCTAATACTAGAGGGATGCTCTACTACTGATCCTGGTCCACCAGAACGACATTGGTTGTTATTTGTTATTGTAACAAGTTTGAAAACTTAAATCTCCAGTAAAACTTGAAGTCAAAAGCCCCGTAACTTCAAGATAATGAAGTTTCATTATATTAGCTTTTTAAACTTTTATTGCTGTAACAGAATTTTTTGTATAAATATTTACCAGCCAGCCAACTTGCTACAAATGGTCCTGTCTGAGAATTATCGCTGTTCAATGTAATTCTAAGTATATTGTTTCTGGAGTAATATATTCTGTCCTCGGTAATTGGCCCAGTTAAACCATTTGTAAGTGTCTGAGGAATTGTTATGAAATCTGCATTCATTTCAAAACTGGTTCCTTTCTTTACCTATAATTACAAGCACAGGTTACTTCATAACATGAAACTTTATATTATTTTTAAATATCAAAATTTGTATTTGTATATTTTTAAAAAATCATGCATTTTACATTTAGTTTGATTCAGCAAATGCTATTATGAGCACAAATGAAAACAAAATATATATTTTTACAAATTGAATGTTTTGTCATTATCAGTCAGTCATTCTAAGTTAGTTTCTCCATTTTTTATACAATGATAAACCGTGATACATACGACTTAAAGACTGGCTATGAATAGAGAGACTGTTCTTTGGTGTCATATCTGTGATGTCACTTAGATATAAATCCATTTCAAAATCACTCATCAATATATTTATTGCCATCTTAATAGAAATAATCTGGACACAAATGTAAGCTTACAAATCAAATTTTAACTTGATTGCTCTTTGAAGCCAAAATGTCTGTATTAAAACTACTTTCAGACCTTTAAGAAACTGTTGTGCAGAGGTAAGGGGGGGGGGGGGGGGGGGGTTAATATATGCCCGGAGTGAGATGTAGTAGTTTGTTCAATCAGACTAGAAAATAGTCATACAAATAATATACCGGTAAGTAAAGAGAAGAAAGGTAAGTATAAGTATCTAAGGCTAAATTGATTATGTGTTCCTGATGACTAGCATTAACAAAAACCTCAAACCAGTTATCACTTCAAAGGCAATTTTCTGTGTATGATATCAGTATATCACTGATCTAGGCCTTTTAATAATACCAAGTGTGTTTTTGTCATTAACAACATCTGTAATAATTTTCATTAAAACTAATAAAGAACTTAATTATTACATTTTCTATTTACAGAGTAGTACCAGTGCCCTTGACATAGTGACCCAAAAATCAATCTCAAATGAGCTCTTGTCACAAACAACTCTTGTAGAAAATCATGTTCATTCAAAAACTTAAGTCTTTAAAAAAAGTGATTGCACAGAAATGGCCTTGACCTTTTCACCTAGTGCCTCGGAGATCAATTCTCACTTAAATCAGCATTAAATTTTTGCATTGCAACTGATTTTCTTTCCATAAATTTTTACTATTAAATCAATTTTTAGTGACCTTGTCATTAACAGCACACAGGCTTTGTACAGACATTTGCACTCAAAATTTAAGGAATTTTTAGGATCTTTTCAGGGTTTTCTTTGCAAATTTAAGGTCTAATCAGAGGGACAATTTTAGCAAAAAATATTGAGGTCGTACAACATTTCTGTAGAAAAATAACTGTAAGATAATGCCACACTTTCTACTATTTTCTATTAAAAATTGTAATATATATATATTTACTCCCGACAGAGTGGAATGGACCAAAGGATAGACAGATCTTAGAATTTAATATCCCTTTCTTTGAAAGACGAAGGATAAAAATATTGTCATTAACTGTTATGAATCAGTTGATAAGGACGATAAATGACAATGTGTATATAATGTTGATAAAGTAGTAAACATGTGTACCATTAATTTAATTGTACTGCCTATTGGTCCAACAATTTTCCATTGGCAAGTTTTCTTGTCTTCATATGGATTGTAAGTAATATCATCACTAAAACCAGTATGCAAATAACGGCATTTACTTGCTGGAAATAAATAAAGACACCAATAATACATGTATAATTTTATATTATTTTTGTTATACCTTTTAAAACAAACTCTATGTGAATAAATACAATACAATGTCCAGTATTTCAAATGTTTGTACAGAAAAAAAGTTAATGGTTCAATTAAATTTTTTTTAACTAATAATATTTGTAATATTATATTGTAAATAGTGAGCAATAGCAAAATAAAAAGCCTTAGGCTACAGTTTGGTTCTTGGATATTATGATACACATGTTGATTTTAAACTTGGTCAACAAATGCATAGTGATGAAGCTTGTTAAATATATAAATAGACCACCACAGGTGATATACACAAGACAATATAACAACAAATTCATGGCAGAAATAGTCATTACATAAAAAGAGGGGCTACACTGTGCCATAACCTTGATACTTTTTAAAAACTTACAACAATTCATTTCATCAGAGTTATCACCACAATCATTTTCATCATCACAAAGCTGTCTGGGTGGTATAACATCACCATTAGGACATTGAAAGCAACCTGAAACATAAACAGGAAAACTGTAGAACTGAAAACAATTAGAAATTATAATACATGTAGTTACAATACAGTAAAACTTTGATGTGAAATGCAAAGGACTTTTTGACTTGGAATTATCCAGGAGTAAACAACACTAAATAAATACCACTGCCATTGTATTCTTGTATATATATTACCTCATGTACCACCTTCTGTGGGCTTGAGTGAATAAAGTGATGTGAATTGGCCAGTAAATGAAGACTTCCATTTATCTAGGTTATTTACAAAAAGTATGTTCCAATCACTGGAAATATTGTACACAAAAAAACAATCAATGTAATAGATACACATCCTGTGTGTATTAATACACTACATGTAATATTTTGCTGCATTTTTAGTCATATATACTCCTGAAAACAACCATCAATCCTTAAAAAAACAGCAGAGTTCATACATAAATATAGAACAGCTAAATTCATCAAAAAAATAAATCTGCAGTTTATCAGCTTTACTGTTTATAGTAATATCAACTATCTCCGATATCACAGAAAATTTATATGATCTATACCATCTAGGAATCGTCCATACCAATTTGAATGAAAAATCCATTGTTTTTTTTCAGAGAAAAAGCTTGTATTTATAGATGACATACTAGCTTCCTTGGTGCAGCTCCATTGTAAGGTCTTAGAAATACCATTCTATTTCAAAATTTACTTTATCTTTTAATTAAATTTAAAACAAAAACAAAATATGGCAACAAATAATCATTCATTTGACCCAATACTATTTTGCAAATCATTATATTTCAGCATAGAATTATAACAAACCAACATTACATGGTATTTCAAAAATTTCTTCACTAGCTTAGCTTGTAAGAAATTAACAAGTTACCTTTTAATTTTGATTTCTTTTTACAAACAAAAGGCATCTTTGTTAAGCAATCCTCATATGACCATCTGCCAAGATGGTTTTTATTTGCTGCAACACATTTCAACTTATTCTCATCTGTATCAGGTTGATTTACATCCCAAATACCCTCCCTTTCCGATACAACTTCTTTGCCATTCCAAACAGTTTCACTAACATTCTTTGCACTTCTACTAAGACCTAGAATTTTGAAAAACAATCACAATTTTAAAATTGGTAAACATATAAATCCTTGTACTTACTGAAAACACTCAATATGCATGTTTACATACCCAACAGGTTTGAGGTTGAAAATCACTAGTCTTGCAATGAAAAACCATTTTAATAGTATATTTTAAAAAAAGGGAGCCCAATTGGACTAGTGATGGTAAAATGGCTCTTACATTGTTCATTGCAATTCAGACAGACCAATATGCCTAATTACAAATAATATTTCAAGAATAGGCACCTTTTTGCATATACTTCTGTTTACAAGCCATATAAATATATATGTTAAAGGGTCTTATTTTTACGTTTTACTTTTACATTAAATTTGAACTAATTTAGTTGATAAATGCCACTACATGTATATCTGTCATTTGTCAATTTTTGCCATTTATAGCGAAAATAGCCGTTTTGAGTGACACGGAAAGCTGATTTGATCCAACTTTAATTTATTCCACCTAGAAGCCTTCTACACAAAATTTGGTTCCATTTTTAAAGAATGAATGGTTTAATAAAGAACCTTATTTGCATATTTTGCTAATAACAAGCCAATCAAACAGTTTGGGAATAACCCATTCAATATATCGTCGGTGGGCGGACAAAACCTCGTAACTACATATTTTCCAAAATTCATTTTTGTACATGAAATGAAGCGGCATCCTACAATACATGTTATGATAAAAGCTCGTATCACATATCCAATTAAATTTTGTACTATGGTCATGTGTTGAATTGTCGTAAGAAGATTGGTTCCAAAAACAGTATAGCAATATCTCGTATCTGATGCTACCATTGGAAGCTAATGGAAAATGTTTTGCCAAAGTTAATCAACGTTTGGTAAGTAAAATATACTATAAATTTATTATATGTTTGATCAATGATACATATTGAAGTTATAGAAATCTATTTTATCATCGGTTGACGCTTTAAATCCCAGAATTAACTCTTAATTAACGAATTATTGTTGTTGTATGCTGATACGATATTTTAACAGGGAACATATTGACTTCATCTGAATTACGATAATTTAGTACTGTGTTGTTGTACCCCAAATAACCATAAAAACACCACCCAAACCTTTAAAATATCATTACTACTTTAATTTTAGTACAAATTCAATTAAATATTTGTTTCATTTCCCGTTAAACTCAGTTTTGACATTTTTTGCTTCAGATACGATATTTTTGCATAACAGAGTAAACATAAACTTTCTTCATAAAATGCAATATACGATATTTTGTTTGATAATAAAATTTGTAATTATCAAAATAATTAGTGAGAAACAGAAAGTAACAGTTCAGATTGTAACACATGACAGTTCGTTAATAAAACATTTCAGTTTCTCAGTTATTATGACTATTTATGTACAGACTTAGTATTACTATGCGATTTGAAAACATTAATTCATTTGTCCATACTTTGTACTTGGTTCGAATAAAATGTTTGTACAATAGCACATAGTTATACCCACCGTAAACGAAGTTTAAGTGGGTATATTGGGGTCATTCTTTCCGTCCGTCCGTCACAATATCGAGCTTGTTCCATAACTTCCACATCTAAGGATGAATTTTAATCAAACTTGAAACAAATGTATATTAACATGGGCTTATATCTTGCGTATCAAGTTCAGGTATGTATGTAAGTAGATTATCTCTTTAGGGGTGGGGTATTCGTCTTATTCAAGATAACTCTTGTTTTTTACAATAGTTATCATCCTTGTCGTGGTCACAATAGAAATAAATATTTTATTTTGCAGATATGTCGACATCATCTTGTGAAGACTTCCATGCCATGTGGACATGTTGTATTTGTAACAAAACTGCAGAAGACCCATGTTTACTTGAAGATCAGCAATTAGCTGGACAAATTTATTTTAGAGACACCAACGGTGATACATGGCTATGGTGCCGAAGCTGTAGACGTTACTTTCATTTCACCTGCGTAGATAACTTACCTGAAGATTTCACAGAAGACGATTTTACTGATTATTATTTTTGTGGGGACTGTGGCTGGATGATTGCAAAGTCAACTAAATGAAATGAGTAATAAATGGCAACGAACTAGTTCAGACATTTCAAATTTGATTTACTTTAACCCAAAAGACACAAATCTGAATTTTTTGAGACAGCGGGAGCTTGGAACATACAAAACTCAGTTTAATTTTATTCAATACTGGTATTATAGAATGTTTCCTATTACAACCCCGAGATATATAGTTATTTCTAGAAACGGTAACTCTTATGAACACATGGAATTGAAGTTCCATTCAAACTGTGAAAACTGTTGCTAGTTTGCAGCATTGTTGTAACAAAATGTTGTCCAGGGGTAGATTAATGGTTAACTTGGCACTTCAAAACTCTGATTTAGGTAATAAAAAATGTTCTGTTGCTAACCCATCTGAGAAAATTGAATCAGTCACACGATGTACAATACAAGGAAACACTATTGTTACTAAACTAACCCCTGATATCACATGTTACGAGTCTGATAGCTTTGATAGCACTGAACCAAGTATTGAAAACAATGACACAAGTTATACTGTAAATGCACAGGATTTAGAAGTAGTCGGTGAAGAGTCAAGTAGAGTGTACTCAACTGAAGAAACTGTTACAGCAAATGACCTTGATGTTCTAGCATTCCTTATTCATAATGAAGATAGACAAGATAGCGACAATCTAGTTAAAAGTAGGGAAGAGATATTGGACACACAAGCTGATGTGGCGATAGAACGGGTTGAGATAAACACTGATACAGAAGAACAAATCGAAAATAAATCTGGCAATACATCAGAGTGTAGCGAACGTTTTGATGACCCCGATTATGTTCCAGATTCACTAGATTCATCTAGGGATGAAGATATAGGAATAGATCAAGAAGAGACAATAGCAGATGCACCAAATACCAAAAGAAAGAAATCAGACAATAGTAACTGGATAAGAAACAAAAACAAGCAATTAAGAATGTGTGGTGAAAAATACAAAGGGGTGAAAAAGACAGAAGGGAGATTTGTTTATTCTGTAGATAGACCAAGTAGGATATTAACCTCTAGTGAATGTTCCAAAATATGCAAAAAGTCAAAAATTAAAAAGTGTAATACCTTTACAGAAGAGGAACGGCAAACTATTTTCAACAAATTTTGGAAAAATATTGATTGGAATCAGAGGAAGGTATATGTTAATTCTCTTATTGCTACAGCTCCAGTAAAAAGAAAGTCAAAGGAAAATACAAGCCGGAGATCTCAAAGTTTCACCTACAGTCTTTGGAAGGGTGGAGAAAAAGTAGTTGTATGTAAGAATATGTTCCTGTCAACTTTAGGTATTGGAGAGAAAACAGTCTATGGTTGGGTTGAAAAAGCTACAAAAGGAATACCCGAAGTTACAGATTACACAAGGAAAGGATCAAAGAGAAGACAAAGGAATGAAGTTGCTATAAATGGAGCGAAAGATTTCTTTAACTCTTTACCAAAAATGCTGTCACATTATTGTCGGTCTTTGACAACTAAACTATACTTAGAACCACTTTTTACCACATTTATGGAGTTATTCAAACAATACAAAATCTACTGTACTGAAAATAGTATTGAACCAATAAGTAAAAAGTTATTAAAAACTGTATTTGAAGAACAAAATTTGTGTCTTTTTAAACCAAAGAAAGACCAATGTGACTTGTGTGTAGGACATGAAACAGGCAACGTTAACGAAGAACAGTATCAAGCACATATAATCAGAAAAGACGCTGCAAGATCTGCAAAAGTAAAAGACAAAGAGAAAAGTGAGCTGGATCCCTCATACAAGGTTGTCACGATGGATGTACAATGTGTGCTTCTTTGTCCTAGACTTCAGGCCAGTGCATTGTATTATAAAACAAAGTTGGCGTGTCATCACTTTACCATTTACGATTTAGCAAGCAAAGATGTGACTTGCTACTTTTGGCACGAGGGTGAAGGGGGTTTAACAAGTCACGTTTTTGCTTCATTTATCGTAAATTACATTGACACTAACACTTCACAAAGCAGTGTTCCAATAAAGCATATCGTTCTATTCAGTGACGGGTGTACGTATCAAAATAGAAATAGTGTTCTCTCAAATGCTCTCTTAAATTGTGCAATTGAAAAGGGTGTGATTATTGAGCAAAAATACTTGGAACGTGGACATACTCAAATGGAGGTGGACAGTGTCCACAGTACCATTGAAAATAAGCTTAGGAAAAAACCTATTTATGTACCCCAAAATTACGTAGACATAATAAAATCTGCTCGTATTTCCCATCCATACAAACTCCATTATGTGGACCATAGTTTTTTTAAAGATTTTTCTGAGATTAACTTTTACTCAAGTATAAGGCCTGGTAATAGAGTAGGAGATCCAGTAGTGACCGATATTAGAGTGCTCATGTACACTCCTAGTGGTGAAATCAAATATAAACTCCATTATGGTGACGAGCCTTTGGATCTTCCACGTAGGTCAAGAAATAGTTCTGTTGGGAATCGGACAATATCTCCTCTTTATATGTCCCCTTGTCCCATCAAGGCATCCAAATTTAGACACTTGCGAGAACTTAAAGATGTTATACCACGTGACTTTCATCAATTTTATGATGTTCTTTCTCATGATTGAAATGTTTTGTTTTAAGATCATCATGAGTTGTTGATACTTGCATTATGAACTTGTTTGTCAGTAAGTTCTTATAATAAATACCTCAATTATTTGTCGAATACAATTTTCTCTGAAAAAGAAAATCAAAATTTTGAAGTCATTTTTAATGCTCTCAATAAAATTTTAATGTTTCAATTATTTTTCAAACATCATCAATCTTATGCTAGAAATTGTTTCTTAACATAATTTAATTTGTAGCATTATGTGTCATGATTTGCCTCTCTGTAATGACCAATAATGTTTATATTACAAGTATTGGTAAAATGATGCCTGTTACAAGATCATGTAAATCATCACACTGTTGGCCAGTCTTAATGTCATTTAATGGTTTACATTATTTATCATTTTTGCCTCTTACGCTTTTGCAGTAATTGTAATTTTTGACTGGTGGAATGGGTAATTATAATTTGATTTGTTGGTTGGCTAACACATTTATATAATGCTTCACCAGTTGGTGTGATCAGTTAAACTTTCACGTTGTTATTTTTTACCTTGAGGTGGTTGGGTCAGTAAAGCTTTTACGTTATTTGTCATTTTTTACCATGAGGTGGTGTTGTCAGTTATTTGTCATGTTCATGTTGTTTTGTTAGTTAAGCTTCCACTTTTGTCATTTTTGGGTGGTCGGTTAGTCATATTCACATTGTATTTTGTCATTTTTTGTCGATTTTATGATCTGTTAAGCTTTCACAATTTTTATGTCATTTGGCCTTTCTTGTGGTAAATTTAGCTTTACGTTACTAGTCATTTTTGCATGCTGTATTGTCAGTTAAGATTCTTTAATATATTGCCAATTAACATTCCCATTATTTGTTTTTAATTCAGATGACAAGGCATGTCTGAAGTCCAGCAATATTTGCTTTTATATTTTGCGATTAAAATCTATATTATGTTTTGTTTGTAAAATTTAATTGTTTGATACAGATTTTCATGTAAATAAAATCTTTAAAAGATCAATATTTTGTTAAATATTTCTCAATGATTTTGCGTATAATACCTCGTATTTGCACTATTGGGACCAGATTTGAAAGTCAAAACATCATAACTACACTTCTGATAAAGATATACATCAATTTGAAAAAAATTATAGTAAAGATGGTAATACAAACCCATAGTGTTACTGCTACAGAATCTCAATACATTTTATACAGATACGAAGCATGGGGGGATTTTTTTCTTGTTCCTGTAAAACTGGAAATTGTAGTTACGAGGTTTTGTCCGCCCACCGACGATATATAAAAATGCTATATACATTTTTTTTTGATATAAAAAATTGAACAAAATCAGACTTAATTGTTAATGAGAAGAAATATAAAACTTTAGGTAATGTGCAAGGAAATATAGAACTTTAGATAATGTAGAAGATAAAACTTTAAGTAATGACTAACGTGCACAACTATGTATCATGTCCTTAGTACATAGTTCAAAAGAGGACAACATGTAAGGTGAGAAAAAATATAAAACTTTAGGTAATGTGGAAGATAAAACTTTAAGTAATGACTAATGTGCACAACTTGTATCCTGTCCTTACTACATACTAAGTTTTCTGAAATTTAAGAGGAGTTGACAGACAAGATGCTTCAGTAACACATTTTAGGAATCAGGGTCAGGGGAGTCGAACTCTAATGATTCAGGGGATAAAAATTCCTTAGTAATATGCACAACTCCATTTTTAGTCTTACTACATAAAAGATTCCTGTATATATGTTAGAAAAGGAGTTGTGCTGACAAACAGAGATTGATGGACAAACCATACACAACTTAGATGTGTGAGGTATAGTAAATATTATAAATAACTTATGAGAGTGAATTAGTATATAATTTATATAAAGTTAACAACACACTGTAATTAATAATGACTGTCTAATACCAGGTAGCTGTATCGTGTGTATATTTATATAAACATACCAATCCAAAATTTTTGGAAGTAATTACGAATCTCACAGTTTTCTGTTTCATCTTCAATTTTAATTAAGGAAGCACCAACACTGGAAAAAAGAAAATTACGGTATAAATAAAAATAAATTATATTTGCACAAGAAACTATCTAAAGATACTAGAAAACATTTCACAAAATAATCCTTTTGAGAGTATTGCATGACAATATACAGTCCCCTACCAGCTCTAAATTCTTTAAGCTTTTGACTGTAACAGAAGTATAAAACGAAAAACATGTATTCAAGTATAACAAGCAAGGAAATAACTTTGCAAAAACATCAATTAAAAACAAGATTCAAACTTGATTAAAACTTGTCATCGTCAAATTATATATCAAATATTAAACCAATATTTTTCAAGCATGACAAAATACCCTGCAAGGAACTTAACTACATGTATTTGCATGATATTTTTGTCAAAGGATAAAAAACAATCGAACTTGCTCTATATCTTGCGTAATAAAACTAAGTATCAAATTTTAAATTCATATCTTTAAGCATGATAGAAAACACTACAGAAAACTGATTTTGTCAGTCCAAGGAACACAATTGTACAAAGATTCATCAAAATAAAACTTGATCTATAACTTGTCACTGTAAAACTATATAAATGTATTAAAATTCTAACCAATATCTATAAACTATGATGTTGATTTGATAGAATGACAGTCCACAACTGGTACTAATACACATACCTTTCACAAGTAAGAGAAGCAAACTCCCAGCTCATAGAGACATTCACAGGTAAATAACATACTGGTGCTGTTTTTGACATTGTCCATTCTATAATTAAAATTAAAATGTATTCACAAAAGTGGTGTTATATAATTAAACAAGAGGCCCGATACGCCCATCTGATAAAATAGGGCTAGCTGAATTATTTCAAAAAACATAAAAACTGAAAACCCAATGTCATAATCTTTACAAGTAGTCCAAGTTAAAAGCTTTTCCATATAATTAACTATTTCAGTATTCTTCTGCATCTATGAACTTGACCTCTAAACACATGACTTTCATCTATATACCCAAATGATTGTTGTATCAATACCTACAATATTCTAATATACATGTCTATACAAAATATCTATAGTTTTCCAAATAATTAACCATTTAAGTATTCTTTTGCCTCTGTGACATTGCCCTTTTCACCCATAATCTTCATCTTTATATCAAAATTACCATTGTGTCAATACCTACAATATTCTAATATACATGACTATACAAAAAGTTTATAGCTTTCCAGATACTTAACCATTTCAGTATTTTTTCATATCTGTAACCTTGACCTTTGAACCAATGACCTTCAACTATATATCAAAATGATTGTTGTATCAATATCTATGATATTCTTACATACATGCCTATACAAAATGTTTATAGTTTTCTCGATAATTAACCATTTTAGTATTCTTTTGCATCTGTGACCTTGACCTTTGTACTCATGACTTTATCTATATATCAAAATGTGTTGTATCAACAACTACAATAATCTTATATACATGCCTACAAAAAAAGTTTATAGTTTTTCAGATAATTCACCATTTCAGTATTCTTTCACATCTATGACCTTGGCCTTTTAATCCACGGCCTTAATCTACATATCAAAATGATTGTTACATCAACACCAACAATATTTTAATATACATACCTATGTAAAAACAATTTAGATTTCAGATAATAAATAAAATCAGAAAGGTAAAAACTAGAAAAACTGTGAGCCACAAGCTCACAAAAAAAAAACCTTCGCTCCTCCCACATTAAAAAAAATTAACGAATCAAATTTTTAAATAAGAGGTGTACATCTACATTATATCACGAAGATTGTGTGAAAGTTTCATGAAAATCCACTGAAGGGTTTAGGAGGAGTTGCGGATAAGAGATAGGTACCCTAAGGTGTAACAGAAGGACGGATGGACACCCCTATTCCTATTTACTATTTTTAAGCGGGGGGTGGGGGGGGGGGGGGGTTGAGGTTATAACAAAAGATATTGTAATATCTGGATTCATATCCAATTTGTATGTTATTAACCATGTGTATTGTAAACGACGTCAGTGTGACGTAACAGGTATGACGTAGAATAAAGAACGGGATTGAACAGCCATCTTGCGTTGATGTTATACATGTCTACAAAGTGCTAGACAATCCATCTGTATGGAAGCTGTACTGGACCATCAACAACGTCCACTACATTTGGTGACGAGGTAACACACCCAGGAAAGCGGTAGTAATATTATTTTGATGGCTACAATACCAATTTTCCCGAAATTTGACGATTCTGATTCACACGATGCCGGTCCAAAATGGGACAAGTGGGTTGCAAGATTGGAACTGCTATTTGATGGTATAAAGCTCACTGATGACAAACAGAAACGTGCATTGTTGCTGCACTATGCAGGTGATTGTGTGTTTGACATTTATGAAACTGAAAAGGACGACAGTGAAGCAAAATACGAGGAAACTGTCAACATTTTGAAGAACTACTTTGCGCCAAGAAAAAACATCCAAATGGAAATTTACAAATTCAGGAATTATAAACAGGCAAGTGGACAATCTTTAGATGAATTTGTTACAGAACTTAGAAGGTTAGCAAGATCTTGTGACTTTCATGAGGTTGAAAAAGAGGTTCTTTCCACAGTAATTCAAAATTGCAGATCAAACCGTCTTCGTCGACGAGCTTTGAGAGAGTCGGATAAAACTTTAAATGACATTCTCACGGTGGGTAGAACAATTGAAATTGCTGAGACGCATGCACAGGCCATGGAAACACATGACACTGTAAATTCTAATGTTAATGCTTTTAATGTAAAATCAAAATGTGCAAATTCTGTCACACCAGACACCTTCACGTCACGTGGTCGCAGTCGAGGTCGCATTTCGAGCGGTAGAGCACGTGGTCGAAGTCGTGGCATTTCTCGCGGTCGTGATAACCCTGTTGAGAGTTGTCGGAACTGCGGTGGTAGTTATCCACATCGTGGCACGTGTCCGGCTAAAGGTAAGACTTGTTATCACTGCAAGAAACGTGACCATTTTAGTAAGGTTTGTCGGAAACGTGAGTCGGTCAAAGAAATTCATGATAGAAACACGGAAAATTTGAATTATTCAAGTGATGACGAATATTGTTACAATATTGGCGAAGTTCACCGTGTTAATTTTGTCGGTAGTAAAACTCCGACAGTTCCAGTTAAAGTTAACGGGTTCAAATGCGACTTACTTGTTGATACTGGCGCTTCGGTAAACATATTGGACGAAAACACGCATCGTAAAATCGGTTCTCCGAACATTAAACACCGCGAAAAGCCGCACCTTGTACCATATGGTGGTGGTCATAGGATACACGTTTTAGGCGTTTGTGAATTACGCATCGAAACCGACACAAAGTCAAGTTTGCATAAGTTTTGCATTGTAAAAGGAAATCACGGCGGTCTTATCGGTTATCCTACATGCGTGGATCTCGATATCGTTAGAATTGTACGGAATATATCCGCAACCAGTCTTTGTGACGAGCACCAAGCACTGTTTGATGGAATCGGTAAATATCAGGCAAACCCGTGAAATTACACATTGATCAATCGGTCAAACCAGTAGCACAACGATACCGGAGAACACCGTTCCATCTTCGACCGAAAGTTGAAGCTGAGATTAATAAACTCATCCAGCAAGACATAATCGAAAAAATTAATGGTACGCCTACACCGTGGGTCTCTCCTATCGTTACTCCGCCCAAAAAAGACCCAAACCAAATTCGCTTATGTATCGACATGCGCCAGGCTAACAAAGCAATCGTTAGGGAACGACATTTAATGCCTACCGTTGAGGAATTAATTAACGATCTTAACGGCTCAACAGTCTTTAGTAAGTTAGATCTCAGAGCAGGCTATCATCAACTTCCACTTGATGAGGAAAGTCGCTACATAACAACATTCAGTACACATATGGGGCTGTACCGATATAAACGCTTAAACTTCGGAATAAGTTCGGCTTCGGAAATTTTTCAAGAGACTGTAAAAGGCGTTATCCGCGACGTGCCAGGGGCAAAAAATCTGTCCGATGACATAATTGTTTTCGGAAAAACGCAAGCTGAACACGATCAAGCCCTCGAGTCGACGTTTAAAGCATTAGCAGCGAATGGTTTAACGCTTAATCGCAGCAAGTGCGAGTTCAACAAGCAAAGGATAAATTTCTTCGGATTAGTATTTAGCAGTCAAGGCGTTTCACCGGATCCCGCAAAGGTCAAAGCCATTCGAGAGTCTACGCGTCCGCAAAACGTCAAGGAACTCAAAAGTTTTCTCGGATTGCATCGTATTGTTCAAGGTTTATACCAGATTACGCCACAGTTTCGGAACCTTTGCGAAAACTCACACATAACGACGTGGAATATAACTGGACGGAGGAACAGAAGCATCATTTCAGACGCTTAAATCGAAGTTGTCAAGTGACACTGTCATGTCTTATTACGACCCGGCAAAGCAGATCGAAATAATAGTTGATGCGAGTCCAGTGGGCCTAGGCGCGATTCTAGCACAAGACTCGAAAGTTGTTGCATACGCAAGTAGAGCACTCACTCCGGTAGAATCCCGGTACAGTCAAACCGAACGAGAAGCGTTAGCCGGTATGGGCTTGCGAGCATTTCGACATGTTCGTTCGCGGGCTAAACACTTCGATGTGATTACCGATCACAAACCGCTAGAGAAAATATGGTCAAAACCAAAACCACCTCTTAGGATCGAAAGATGGGGTCTGCGACTACAACCTTACAAGTTGACAATAAAATATCGCCCTGGACGTGATAACCCGGCAGATTACATGTCTAGACACCCGATACCGTGTCCGATTTCATCACACGAAGAACCCGTAGCAGAACAATACGTGAACTTTATTGCATCAGAGGCGTGTTTAAAAGCAATTAGTATCGATGACGTTAAGCTCGCAACCAGTCGCGACAAGTGTATAATGAAAGCTATTGAATTAGTTCGCACAGGGCGTTGGTATGAAGTTAAAAATATAACGGATCCAGATATCGACATACTTGAGTAACAGTCATCTAGGACTATACGCGACGAATTATCTGTTCATAGCGATAATGTTTTATTAGGAGATCACAGAATAGTATTGCCTCGTGAATTACGCGACAAAGCTATTTCACTCGCGCACGAAGGGCACCAAGGCATTACAAGGACAAAATCCTTTCTTAGATCAAAAGTATGGTTCCCAGGAATCAATGATCGAGTGGAGGACGCGATTCGAGGTTGCCTTGCTTGTCAGTCGGTAACCGAAAAACAAAACGTTTCGAACCTTTTCATATGTCTGAACTGCCATCGGAACCGTGGCAAGATCTTAGCATGGATTTTTGCGGTCCTACCGTCCGGCGAGTACTTGTTTGTAGTAACTGACGAATATAGCAGGTATCCGATAGTCGAAGTAACTAAATCCGTATCGGCAAATACAACAATCGCTGTGCTCGACAAAGTTTTGTCAGTTTTCGGCATTCCGAAGATAATAAAGTCTGACAACGGGAGTCCCTTTAACTCTCATGCTTTCCGAGAGTTCGCAAATAATACTGGGTTCGAACATCGTCGAATCACACCTCGTTGGCCCCGAGCCAATTCACAGGCCGAGTCGTAAATAAACCGCTAATGAAGGTTATTCGCGCGTCGCATATCGAACAACGCAACTGGAAACAGCAGATGTTTCAATTCTTACGACAATACAGAGCCACACCACATGCCTCAACAGGTGTATCGCCACACCGATTACTATTCGGTCGCGAACCTAAAACAAAACTTCCACAGGTGAAAGTGCAGAGGTCTGGTGACAATAGAATTGACGAATTTGCTCGACAAAGTGACGAAACCTCCAAAGGTACTATGAGACACTATGCTAATAACAAATTATTAGCTGAAAATCACGATTTAAAAGTTGGTGACACGTTCTAGTGCGTAACAGTGTTAAACAAAACAAACTGACACCTAAATTCATGCCGACACCACATGCTGTAGTCTCAACAAAAGGAAATATGATTACTGCGTCACAATCACCTGGACCTAATTACAACAAACAGAACACTGTGACGAGAAATTCTTCTTTCTTTAAAAAGGTTCATTTTGATATCCCGAACCAAGAAAAAGATTCTGAATTGGAAGAGGAAATGAGTGACATTCCAAAAACTAGTGAAAATATTCAAACTTCTGGTTCTACAGAAAAACATGGAACAACCGTAACTAGATCAGGAAGAGCGGTTCGCCGGCCACAGAAACTAGATGACTTTGTTTAAAGAAAGATTAAGTGTTTCATTGACTTTGAATTCATTGACACTGATTTTAGTATTTGTATTTTGCATTTCTATTTCAGGGCTGAAATGAACTGTTATAATTTCACATTTCTTATGCACTCAATGCATAGTACTAATTATCTTTAATAGTTAACATAGTTTGTATTTTCTTTTTTAAAAATATGGAGGGATGTAATATCCGGATTCATATCCAATTTGTATGTTATTAAACATGTGTATTGTGAACGACGTCAGTGTGACGTAACAGGTATGACGTAGAATAAAGAACGGGATTGAACAGCCATCTTGTGTTGATGTTATACATGTCTACAAAGTGCTAGACAATCCATCTGTAGAAGCTGTACTGGACCATCAACAACGTCCACTACAGATATGACCATTCAGTGGTTAACTAATTTTAAAATTAGTCCATGTTTTGCCCAAAAATTTGTCGGACCAATTTTTAAAATAGAATAGGGGGTTAGGGTTATAACAAAAGATATGACCATTCAGTGGTTAACTAATTTTAAAATTAGTCCATGTTTTGCCCAAAAATTTGTCAGACCAAATTTTAAAATAGGATGTGCACATCTACATTTCATATCACAAAGATTGTGTGAAAGTTTCATGAAAATCCATTGAAGGGTTTAGGAGGAGTTGCAGATAAGAGATGGGTACCCCCTTGTCGTCTAATGGCTGAGTCCATGTTTGCTATGGGAAACCCCAAAAATCCATCAGATCAAATTTTTAAATAGGATGTGCACATTTACATTATATTACAAAGATTGTGTGAAAGTTTCATGAAAATCCATTGAAGGGTTTAGGAGGAATTGCGGATAAGAGATAGGTACCCTAAGGTGTAACGGAAGGACAGACAGACACATGGACGGACACCCCTATCACTATAATACCCCCCACTTTTAGAGCAGGGGTATAAAAATTAGGTCATGACCTTCACAATTGATCTTGACTCCATTTTGAAGGTAATTAATTACAAGAATATGTCAAAACTGAAAACCCCATTTCATTATCTGATCAAATAGTTGAATTTACAAATTTGAAGCTATTTCACGAATTGTCCAACTACTGTTGAATTTGTCTGAATTTCACAAAATGAAAAAACTATAGATTTAAAATCCTAGAGAACCCAAATATCACATCAGATATTTTCTCTAGACCTTGCTTTCAGAGAAGAATTTTTTTTTCATTTTTGCATCCTTGACCTAATTATGTTAGCCATGGCAACAACAAAACTGAGTAGCACAGGCTTGACCAAGTTTCGTTCAAATCTGTCAAAGGAAAAGTCGAAAATAGGCAATAACAATGCGCACGCACGCGCACACACACACACACACACACACACACACACACACACACACACACACACACACACACACACACACACACACACACACACAGTTTACTAGTATATTAACCTTACTGTACTTATAACACTTCATCTGTTTTTCAAAATCCTGAAGTACACTATATGTATACAATACATACCTGTGTCACATACCAGCTCTGGTCCACAAACAAAACCATGGGTGAATGTCAGTGACTGAAAATAACATGTGTAAATACAATGTAATATCATTTTAATAAGGGAATTAATGAATGTACATTTTAACAAGAGGCCCAAAAGGGCCTGTAATGCTCATCTGACAAAATTTGACCTGATTTGCACAATGTGCTAAAATCAGACCAATGAAAAACTTCTCGGAAAAGCCTGTTGTATATGTTAAAAGACCAGGTATCTACTTTATATATTTCAAATTTGAAGAAAATTGAATGCACAATTGCCATTTTAGTGATTTAGCTATTTAAAGTAACAGCATTCATCTTGGATTTTGTACAGGGTTGCCTTGTACAAAATTTGATCTACTCCACCTAGAGACCTTCCACATTAATTTTGGTTTCAATTTGTCTAGTGGTCTCTGAGAAGAAGATCAAAGTTTCCTCATAGAAGCATACTTCACCATGTCATAAGCTCAGCTGGCTATAGCCAGTTGAACTCAAAAGTACTAGCTGTCAAAAGACTTTGAAATTTTTATCATCTATCAAAATATATGTTTACTTTGGCTTTATTCACCAGACTATGAAACTCATATCTTAATTGTCTGATGACAATTCATTATATAAACATAGACAAATGTAAATTACTTGGTTAAGTTTTTTTTTACATTGATGCTACAGTTTTTTGACAACAAAGCTTAAAATTTTTACAACTTTAAAACCTTGTTGAAATGCTGTAAAGTGTAGGGGAAAATACTTAAAATTAACTAAGTCCTGAAGTTTGGAAAATGGGGAATCATCCTTAAATAAGTCAAAACATGTGAGTCATTAGGCCCTGGGTGATCACCCAGAATAATTTCCATTTAGCTCAATTTTGGAATAATGTAACCTATAGAAGGTTATCAGATTTCTTCACTAGTTCGAACCAATTACCTACTTATTAACCTAGTTTATGCAAAAAGATAATTCCATATTTTTATGAAGATGGCCCAATATATTTCACTTCTAGAATGTTTGTATCATTTGGTCTTGTGAATTTTTAAAATGTTAAAAAGGTCTTTCTATGATATGACAAAGTGACCTACTTATTGACCCAACATGGCCAATACTTAATGCTGACCTAGTTTTTAAAGAAATTCTTTCAGATAAAGTTTCATGAAGAGTAACACTGGGGCATCTAGTGTGTCAACAAGTTTTTCTATGATTTGACCAAGTGACCCACTTATTGAACCAACATGACCAACATAGAAACATGACCTTGTTTTGTCACTAGGATCATTCTGAGCATGTTTTATGAAGTTTCATGAAAACTGTGGCCTCAAAAAAAAAAAAAAAAAAAAAAAAAAAAAATGTTTTTCTGGGATTTGGCTTAGTGACCTACTTAAGTAAAATAAAAGTACCGTAGATAATAATAAACATACCAATTATGTCATATTGACCATGCTGGTTGTTGCTTAACGTTTTGTAAAGTGAATGAATTAAAGGTTAGTCAGCATAAGAGAGATCTATCCTTCCTATAAATACCATCCCTCCAATTTTCAAACTTTAACATCATGTTTACTTTAACTTTGTTGGAGAAAGTAAACTGGAAAGTATACAAACCCAAATATTTTATTTGCAATATGTGATCTCCACATGGGTGGATTAAAACTGATAGCCTAAATTTATTGGAATGATAGAAAAATTGTGGCCATCATTAAGAAAGAATACATGAGCTTATAAACACCAGAGCTGGATACAAACAGGGAACAGGGAAAATCAAGGAGGCAATGGATGCCATAGAAAAAGTACATCTGTAGCAGAGGAAAGTATACTAGGATTGTCTTTACAATCTCATCAAAATTGGTCAAATATGCAGTCACTATTGCAGTGATAGAAATCCTTAGACAGGTATGAATATTTGAAGATTTGCAGGGGCCCAGTAGCCCATGGCTACTAAAAATTAGTCTGGGTTTCTTAATGTTTACACATTTTAGCTATTTATTACTATTACAACATCTTTTTGGAAGTAAGCTGGGCACCCAACTCAAAATATTAAAGCTTCAACCCTGTTAGAAGTGGAATTATGAGTTATTCTCAATCTGTATGAATTAAGTGCTGGTTTCTGAGAGGTGAACCACCACTGTTGTCGGACTCCTTGTGCCTTACATAGCTCCAGGAATGCTTTTAACTTATTAGGTCATTTTCATCATCTATTTGGATATACATGGTATTATGTCTTCTATGTGTTTCCGATATGCATGTCTAAGCTTTCCGAACCATTCTCTTCGATATTTATACTTGTCTATATGAGTGTGATGTGCTGACTTCTTCTTTAGTTTGTATACTCTATCTCTTTTGTGATATATATATATGTGTGTGTGTGGCTTTCTTGTGTGACCCACAGTAGTTCATCCCTTTACTTAACCCAGTGTGTGAAGTATATTTTGTGCTGTGCTTTTTCCTTGAACTTGTTTGAAAAATATCCATTTATTCCACACTATTATAATTTGCCTTTGCCATACTACAAAATACCCTGTTCCAATATATCTTGTTGCATAGAGGAATACTTCATGGTTGCCATCATGGAAACTGGTTTGATGGCTGTCTCTGTGCATGGAGGTGTAAGGAGAATTTGATCAATTAGTACCGGTAGATTTGGACTAATTACTTAGTGAAAAAGATAGCAAAATAAAAATGATTCAAATGTACACCAGCATAGTTAGTACTTATAAATATGGATGCTTTTTATACTGAAAAAATCTGAATCAATACGTTAAAACAGTATGTTTTATTTTTTAATATTATCACTTCGGGTCTCATTTCTATGTTAACAAAAATGATGATTTGGATCATATGATGTAGTAATGTATAACACAAGGAAGTAAAAGTGTTAGAGGCTCAAAACGGGTAAATGTTAACATGAATCACAAACAATATATCTTGCCTCAAGTGAATACTACCAGTTAGTTAATATTTCAGCACTCATACATCTATCTGTAAATCATTTCAATTTTATACCAATAACATACAACATAAGTCAACTGGAACTCCAAATATTTACACAAGAAAAATTGACATTAACAGTAGTTTAAAATGTACATTTTATTAAACTGTGCTTATTCACAACATTAACGGAAATTCACCGTCTCCTATCACCGATATTTTGCCGCAGAATCGGAAACGAGTCCAATATTGGCATTTATCACACTGACACCATTTGTCAATAATAAAGTTGCTCCTGATATATTGCAATAGTGTTATAACACACATGGTGTACATTTGGCATTTGGAGTCTTAAGTTTTCAAGAACCAGCCTACAACTGTTGATGTCACGTGAATTGACATTTGCCAAAACACTAAGAAAGCAAACAAACGACCCTGGGGTGCATGCAAATGGTTTGATAAAAAGAGATAGAACATTTTATGTTACATGAAAACAGGAATAACAAACATGGCAGTTTTCATGAATGTGGACAAAAATGAGTCGCCATACAATTTTAAAAGGATCTTTTGGCGATTTTTTACACTTAAAGAAATAAAGTGCTGCTATTGCTAAAATGGATTGTACTGCCCAGAAAGTTCAACCATGTATGCACACTATTGGAATTTGCATTTATAGGTGATTGATTGAAAACACATGTCGGGCCAATACATAACATCTTGCCTTGACAGCTTCGGAGTTTACTTTGCTTTGGGATTGTGGTATAAGTATGGTTGTTTTCTATTTGACTCAAGTGAAGCAATCAGGTCAAGACTGTTTTTTATGGAGTCCATACTTCATTTCATATCAAATTACCACTAGGCCTACTTGATGCCGTTTCCTAACTGATCTTCAAACTCAGACTCACTGTCTACCATTCCAGTCGCTAGTCAACAGTCGTCTGCTATAAAACAACTGGTATGACTGTTGAACCTGTTACCAGTCCAGCTCAATGAGTTTTTGTGGGTTTCGGTTAATAGCAAGCAAAACATTTGTATGAAAATTTCCCCATGCATCATATTATATACTCCTGAAGCAAAATATTCTCTGATTTTGTATTCGAAGTCCCTCGCGACCACCTCGTGCACCTGCAGAAGCATTTTTTTTGGAACAATAAACCTATCTTCCAGATTAAAGAGCAAAGATGTTGTCATAGGTAGTTTCTGCAAATGTAAGGAGCGCCAACAATGTGACGGCGTTTATGTTGTGTGTTGTCGACTACAGGAATTTAGTGACTAACAACAACAACAACAACAACAACAATAATAATGTTATTATTATTATTCTGTATTTAATTTACATGAAATTCATGTAAACTTGAACTTTTTGATGAACTGCAAATTGAAAAAAAACTGATGAAATGAGATTCACATGCCTTTCTCGTGAGAAAAATATAGATGTGTCATGTACTACTTTTGATTTTTAATATATCCAAAAATAGCACGTGTCATGTGCTACTTTTGAATGTAATAGAAAAATTATTTCATTAAAAAATCAAAAATAGCACATAACAGCCGCCGCTGAGTGTGTAAGCTAGGTTCAATAAAGTCTGCATCATCATGGTCGTCTGAGATATTCTAGGCATCACTTTCACTAGGGTTACTAGTATATACCACAGAGAAAACAGGATAATAATATTATTTCTCTTACAAATACAATAACATAACATAATTCGCCCCACAAGGATCATTTACCGTTGTAGTCAAGCAAAGGTTCAAATCAATCGACCGTTTTCATGTTTTTTTCAGTGTGATTTGCTTATTATTTTCTTTGCCATTCTTTTACAAAACGAAAGCCAAGATACAAATATCTAGTGATGAACGGAGATTCTGGTTATTTTGTCAAACACCATACACCCGGCAAATAAAAATATACCTAAAGATATCATCAACAAAATGTTATAGAGGTTTTTGATATCATGATATTTGTTGTGTTTGGTACAAACAATCGGTATACCATTGGGTACAAAATGTTTACCATTGCTTGCTGCTTTGTTCGTTTGAAGCAGAATTTATACAAAGCCTTGTTAAATCTGGAGAGAAGACTGTCGCCAAATCAACTCCACATACAGATAATATATAGATGAAGTTATAACTCGTAATAATCCTGAATTTAGAGATTATGTGAATGCCATCTATTTTAATGAGCTTGAAATAAAAGACACGTATGATTCTCAAGTTCTGATTCATATTTTGACTTATTTTACTAATGTGAACTTGACTTTTCTTTTCAGCAATTTACCTGCCGCTTCCGCTTATGATGCATTTGTTTCTCAAATAAGTTTGACGTTTCACATTTTTATCCTACCAGAGCACCCAGTCACCGAGTTAGGCTGAATTATCTGCCCTAACGATGGTATGCTATTTTTTAAATATTGGTAGCAATAGACTGTAAAATAACATACAATCGTTACTAACTGTTAGGGCTGATAATTCGGCCTAAATCGGGTCACATGGAATAACGGCTATGGGTAAAATGTAAAATCATGGCACCACCAACATTCACTAAACATAAAAATACATGTATCACTTTATAACAGAATATATAACATTTTTATCATCTTGAAAGTGTTTGTGGACCACCTAATGCAAGGTGTACCTAGAGAGGGGTATTAGTTCATTTGGAAACTGTGTTAACAGTGTCTGTCTATAATAATGAAGAATGACATTTATTGCAAATCATGTGCTGAATTGTTCACCTTCAAACACTACCATTTATGAGACTCAATAAACATACATCCTACCTTTGATGTTACAAAATATGAATTTTAAATTGATGATTGTATAACGTACACTATGATAACAATCATACATGAATAATATATACCTCTATTCATTGCAACTAAATGTAATAAGCTAATTATATATGAGAATTTACGTGCACTACTTACAAACTAAACAAATTATAAAATAGAGAATTATGATGTCTGAGTCTGTTTGAAACATAAATTTGAAAAAAATGAAGCAAACATTGCATGGCATTGAATAAAATGTGTTTGAACAGCAACCTGTCACATATTTGGATTATCTATTAATAATAACGATGACCTTGACCTAAAAGAACTGACCTAAAGTTAATAAATCATTGCAAAAACTTGTCATTAAAACAATTTATATACAAGATCCGTTAAAACCCCAAATCTAACTAACTTGTTTCATGAAAATCGAATTCTCTATTATTAGTGACCTTATAACCTTTGACTATTTACCAAAGTTCGGAACAGACGGATGAATCGATCTTCAAAAGAAGTTTTTACCCCTTTACAGAGAAGGTCTATAATGCATCTACAGCGTGGGATTTTCTCGACCAGATTAGATCTATATATACATGTGTATATATATCGTGAGCAATTTATGTAGGAACCCGTAAAATTTACCTTGACCTTTGACCTAATGACTTGAGAATCAATCGTAATTGAGTTCTTCGATATTTATTTAATGTAATCTCCATGAAAATCCAAATGGAACTGAGTTAATACACAGAAACCAAATTTTCTGCTCATTGTATCACTAGTGACCTTGACCTTTGACCTACAGATACACTGAAAGTATGCGAGATAAGCAATTCACTGGAACCCGGAAGTTATTGCGAGAGATTTATACCTTAACAGTGACCTTGATATTTAGCTTAGTGATCTAAAACAGTCCCGTACAAAATCTTGTCATAAACTATGTACCAAATTGAAAATTCTTCTTGTGCACGGTTGTTGTATGTTATTCCATCAAGTCACTGACATTTTCCATATATGGAACTGAGCGTGACTGGGCGAGGTAGTAAAACCAAATATTGTGACTCAGCATAGTAACAATATATACCGAGGATAAAGTAATTATAAAGCGACCAGGCATGCGTTAAAAATGATGTAAAATGAGAAAATAAGATGAAAAATTAACAATGCAGCTGCATTAAAATGCATGTACATTAAAACATATACACACTGTCATTGTGGACAAGCTTGTGTACTAACACCCTAAAGATCACAGTAAAAACGGGTCACAAAACATGACTTAAACTCTCACATACGAAAGTTTGCAGGTTAGTTCATTAGATACGAGAAGACGTCTTGTCGCTAATAGCTGAAAAGTGCTGATGTGACGTAAAATACGACCAACCAACGCAATATAAACTAATTTTGTACAAAACGGTTGCATAAGGAACTGAATATTAACATCATTTATAAGGCAAAGGTTTAGATTAATTTTTTTTTAAATTATGATAATTTAATTTTTTTTCTATTTTGAGTTTCCATCCAATCAAAAACACACATACCAAACCATGTCTAAATCACAATCCCGAAGCAAAGTAAAATACTGGCAACAAATAATGTTAACAAACAAACATAAAAATCCATGTCTTAATTACAATCCCATAGCAGAGTAAAACTTTTAAACTGGCAAATAAGGTTAAACATGTGAACTTCCACCAGAAAAGGAGACCGGGTGCTCCGGAAGGGTAAGCACCTCCGGTTTAGTTGGCTACACCAGCAATGTTTGTAATCAAAATTAAGAATTAAAGGAACATGGAACTAGGGATGTCAAAGATATGAAGGGTAATTGTGGATACACAGACATCACGCTTATTAACACTATCATATTTCCATTACATAAATCTAATATTTTATTCTATTCTAATGAAAATTTAAAACCGTGATTATAAGCAGGAAATAAACATTTATACTAGTAAGTTTGACAACGGTTAAAGTGCTGAATTGATGTATAATATAGATTTCACTATTAGCATAAATAAAATAAATACAAAAGACCAGGGGATCCACCTGAAATTGGTTTAAAATATTTAAAGAAGTGTTATTTAACTTCTTTCTGCTTTTTGAAAAAATATATTTGATATCAACAAATATTGCATAAACATTTCTAAAGGTTTTAAAAGCGTTTTGTAAATGATGTGTGCATTTTATATAATTATAACGACGTGTGGTCTAATAACTCAAAGAACGCGGAAGTCTGAAATAAAAAAGTAACCTGCAATAAAAAGAACGTCTAATAAACACGTTTATTTCATCATAAGGTCCGTTGACCTATATATCACAGGTGTCATTGGCCTATATATCACAAGGCCTACTGGCCTAAAATAATACTGAGAAGTTAAATATATGTTACAAATATCATTTACAACATAAACAGAATATATCAAAATATCACACAATTTAAAAAAAAGAAATGTCCAACAAAAAAATACCTGGCTAAGGTCAATGGAACCGAGAACAAATTACATTGTACGGCAAATGAAGGCATAAAAGACATAGACACCTCCTCGATTGTTTAGGGCACTGTACTTACTGGTTAATTGTGTCCAGTGGTGTCACGTTGGTTTTAGAAATTTTGGGGGCTCAAATCGCCCACTTACTTTTAAGTTACAACCACTTTTTAAACTGATTAAAAAATAAACTTATTTCACCAAGCAGTAAACATATTTGCTATCTTTGGTTGTTAGATCTATTCCTTAACTGATTTCTGTACTGCTGCGCTTTAAGGAAGATGGTCAAGTCAATAATATACCAGGGATATACAGAAGGCATATTGTCCAGCGTTAGGAATCAGTTTGCAAGGGTAGTTTAAACAAGGAAAGAAGTAGTAAAACTATTCGTGGTGAGAATTCAGACAAGCAGGTTACTAAAATTAAAGGTTGTAGATTTTATGGGTTCCTTAAAAATCAACTACATACGTCATTGATAGAAGTTTTTAAAATAATTTCCTACATGAAGCGTGAAAACTGTAGGTTTACAATTATTCTAAATTTGAAAACAAGACCACCGTAAAATTAAGGGCGAGAGATTTAATATATTGATAGAAGGAAACTAAACCAACATTTTAAATGCTTCATATTTTTGTATTTATAATTAACACGTGGTTTCGCTCCAACAAACACATTTTTCAGAATCTGTATAATAAATTGTGAATTAGATACACAGAACAGATATATTTAAAGTTTAACACTGACCTAACGAAAAGGAGTCGAAGCTTGGCTGCCAAGTGGCCGAAAGATACCGGGAGATAGATTACACAGCTACCGAAAAACTATTTAGCTCACAAGTGTCCAAGATATATTTAGGTTGTCTACCCAGTCACAAATTTGTTAGCTTAGTGCTAAATTTTCGATCTCCCTGTACTATGTATATACTTACCATAATGCCTTCACATCTAATTTTATAGATCAATGCAACTTTTATGTGGTACTTATTAGCTATGTGATTGTTATCATGTGATTTTTTTGATTGTATAACTTCATAAAAATTCAACAGTAAAGTAAATAATTTCATCTCAAGATTTTTATGTTCTTATCCTTAGGCTTAAAATCGTTACAACATTGTCATTTGCAAATTCATTGCACAGATTAACCGTTTATATAATCTTTACCCATAACCAAAAAGTTAGGGGTCACTAATTTTTGTCGTAAAACTCAATAATATAAGATTTACTAAGTCTTACATATATTTCTAAAGGTTTTATAAGGGAGTGTGTTGTTTTTTATACTACATTATAACAACTTGATAGTTTAAATCTTAAAAATTGACATGCATAAGAACGCGGAAGATTTGCTTTCGAGTAGTCACGTAATGGGTTCTCTCTCGCCTTATCATGATTGGTCCCTGTCAAGAATATTTTCTTATATTATCGAATCGTCATCATTCGGTGGTGGGGAGGGTTGTATTGTCTTTTTTATGGTTTCTTTTGTAGGGCTCAGTGACTTTCAATCTTAAATGCATAGGGCTTGGCGAAAGAACAGTCAGTTCCTTTTTTACAAGTCTTGATCAGACCCTGGCGGGGTTCCAACCCCGATCTCCCATTATGTCTATCGCTATGATTCAGCATGTAAGGAAAAGGAATACTAAAATTGAAGGTTGTATAGGTTCCTTAAAATCCAGCTATTACTAGTGTGTCTTAAAACGCTGTACATATTCAAACTTCATCTTTAGCATAATGACCGATAGCTGCTAGAAGAAAACTTTTAATCTGAAAATATACACCATATGTTCCAGGGAAGGGATAATGTTTGATTTAAAAAAACTGTATCAATTGCGTTTGTTAGTGTTGAATGCGTGAATATTGCTACGTGCAACTGTTGAATGCATGATTATTGCCACATGCTACTGTTGAATGCATACATGGTTTTGCCACGCGCTACTGTTGAATACATGGTGCCATGTTAAATGCATGGTTTTTGCCACGTGCTATTGTTGAATGCATGGTTTTTGCCACGTGCTATTGTTGAATGCACGGTTTTTGCCAGGTGCTACTGTTGAATACATAGTTTTTGCCAGGTGCTACTGTTGAATGCATGCTTTGCGTCATGTTGAATGTACTATGATTTTTGTCATGAGCTACTGTTGAATGCATGAATGCATGAATGGTTTTCATCTTGTGCCACTGTCGAATGCATATTTACTGCCACATGATATTGTAAATTGCATGATTTTTGTCATGAACTACTGTTGAATGCATGAATGGTTTTCATCTTGTACTACTGTTAATTACATGCTTTGTGTCATGTAAAATGCATGATTTTCGTCACATGCTACGGTTGAATTTATGCTTTTTTAATATGCAACAGTAAAATGTATGATTTGTGTCACCGGCTACTGTTGAATGCATATGATTTTTTATGTTAGAGTTTTCATTGTATTACTTCATAATAAATCCAAAGTAACATATGATACAGTTTAAATTTTAAGTTTAAAAGAATTTAAAGAATTTGATTTCATTTCATGTTACTATTTTTTACACTTACTACATTTTGAAACGCTCTGTATAAAATTATAACGATCGTGAAATATTTTTGTGATTAAAATTTAAGAAGAATCATCAGTATCTCTACAATCAAAATTATATTTATATTCAAAATGAGACAATAAAAACTGATTTCCTTTGTCACGGTAGGGATGGTACGATATGATTGTCATTCGCTAGTTCATTACACAGATATAACACCGTATCCTCACTTTTTAAATAAATATACTCAACAACAAAAGTTAGGGATCATTTATTTTCTGTCGTAAAAATTCATTTTATACGTACCGCCCAATGATCATGTTGTTTTATGTTCTAAAACATTAGATCAGTTGATATTCCCGAATACATTTGTAGGTTTACCTTCAATTTTAAAGTTAGGCGTAATAGTGAGACTTAATTGTATACAGCCTCATTTTAGTTAGTCCGACTAATCAGACCACAAACCTTCAAAAAGTCAAAAAATTAAAATGGGGGTTTAGTGGGCTGATTAGTCGGACTACATTTTAGTGTACTTGCACAACTTTATTTATTATCTTCCTTTTTTTCTTTTTGGTCATTTAAGTATATAGTAACAATATGGCTAAACAAGAGGCATAATATATAGCCATGATAAAGAATGTTTTAGTTTCAAAGTAAAATTAATTTTTTTCTGTATTTTATTGATTGCATAAAACCAAATTCATATAAAAGCAATGATTGAGTGAGAAAACAGTAGTGCATGCCATGTAAAAGGTAGTTCTTCAACACCAAAAAAAGTCAACATCTAAGTAACAATTTCGGAAAACAATATCTAAAGATTAGGATGATGTTCAAAATATTTCATGGGTAACAAAAGCACACATGGATAAAAAATAAGGACTTTGTCTGTTTGACCAGAATCCAATGCCATTGGCTAAAATGACAAATGAAGTCATGACCATTTCCTTTGGTTGATACAGATTAAACAGTATCGCTAAAAGTAAAATCTGGATGTGAAGTATTTCCAAAACACCAAAAACGCTGCCAAAATAGCCAAACGGTTAATAACGACCTAAAACTTTGACTTTAACCTCATGGCAAGATATTCTTTTTTTAAACTAAATTTCACGAAATGAACAATTATAGGCTTAAGAAGCCAAATATAACATCAGACTTTCAAATTTGGTAATTTGTTTAGAAGAAGATTTTTAAAGATTTTTTTTACAAGATTTGGTAGGCATGACGACGCCAAAATCAAATATAAATTGCTTGCACCGGTAAATAAATACTTTTAATCAAGGCTCATTAAAATGTGTCCAGTAGTTTCAGAGAAAAAAATGAAAATAGGTCACACACACACACACACACACACACACACACACACACACACACACACACACGTGTGTGCGCTGCACCTTGTTAAAATGTTTAAAGCGCACTTGACATTTGAGAAAACTCATTTCAGTTAACAAAAACTATAAGAAGGCATGTAAATCTCTCGGATAACCAGAAAGTATTAATTCCATACACCAGCCGTCACGAAGGAAGAAAACTGATGCCACGATACAGCTGGTGTGGTATGGTATGTGTGACGTGCGGCATATTCCTGTTGTTCTGTTGCAAAATGTAATTGATTACCTATATCTCCTTGCAAACTGCAATCTTGCAATTGGTAAACGTATGGTAAAGGATAAACATTTGATGTGTTGACCAAACAGCTGCTGCATTAGCCGACCTCTTCGTCTGATTTTTTGTGCTATAAAAACAATATTATATCGGCGTGTTGTACACTTCAAACAACTGTCCAACTGTCACTTTATGGTCTTTTCTCAAAAGAAAATATTTTCTGGTATTGTACCTTTCTGACTCTCTCCATGGTGCTCGGAATCAAATATAGGTCAACTGCAACTGATCTTTGAAACATGTCTGTTGTATATACCGACTGTTTTGTCCATTGTAGACCTAAGTTTCTTCTTTGTGACATACTGTGCAGTATACGCTTTAAATGACTAAGACGATCCACCTTGCAGCAAATTGATCAGCATATTTTGTCTTGGTTATTGCAGCTGTGTACATTTGTAGGCCAATTTGGTTTATTTGGGGGATTGGTGAGTAGCAAGGCGATTCGTTATTTTTATTTCAGCTGTGTACATTTGTAGGCCAATTTGGTTTATTTGGGGGATTGGTGAGTAGCAAGGCGATTCGTTATTTTTATTTCAGTCTTTTTTCGGATATACTATGGAAATTGATTGTGAGGTTTGATTTGGGAATAACAGAAATGCAACTGTTTGAAAGGACGTTTTGTGTGGTTAGAACCAAAATAAGACAACATTTTATATGCAGTGAGTATAAAGGATACCATTACGGAATCAAACATATCATTAAATTTAAAGTTTATCGAATTAAAAATAATCATTGGAAATTTTTAAAGATCAACTATATATGCAGGTAGACATTAAAACAACCTAGTCATGTTTTGTTAGGTCGAGGACATTTTATTAAATGACAAAGTAATATGATACCCCTACTAGGAAGTAGTTATAAAGTTGTAAAGGCGTTGTCTCTCTGGATATAGGCGTTGTCCCAATAGGTGTATATATGTATAAAATTGGCTGGTAAACCCACAGACGGGATGGAATGACGAGATGTACTTTTCATATGTATTTTTGAAGCTTATTTCGAGGTGTATATGAGATAACTCACTTGATAAGGCCCACGCCTATATAATATAGATTTATACCATACATCAGTAGCAAATCAATATATGACTAAATGTACATAAAAACCGCTATTTGTTGCTGATAATAAACATAATTCATCATTCATTTTGTAATTTATATAAACGGGAAAAATCAATTATAAAGATATATGATATATGTTTAATTGCGACCTAAATGATGAAATGTTGTAAATAGAAATATTTTATAGTGATAAATTGTCCGAGGAGTGACCGTACAACGGTCAAAAAGGCTTAAAATCTTTTGAAAACGTGCTCGGAACATAAAAATTAGTAAAAACCCTAAATCTTCCAACCTGCAGAATCAATGACACATGTGTCCTCAATGAGTTATAACACAAATTAAATGTATCATGCCGTTTGTCAAAGCTTAAATTAAATATGCTTACCCGAAAAACAGCCAAAATAACCCAAACTGCACGGTTAAAATACATAGTGTTGGTTAGGGTGGTGGCTACTCCATGTTATGTATTAACTGTTTAAAGACACCCGATTTGACTTCCCGCCGATGAGATATGCAAGAACGTTGATACGGTTGGCTGATCTCCTCTTATTTCATTGATTAAAAAATGCAACCTATTGTCAACAAATACGGTGTAATTAAAAATAAATACACGGGTTAGAATAGTTACAGATACACAGAAACAATTTATACTTTTCACGATTTTCATATAACAATCTGTTTATATATACATTTTTGTATAAATTCGCATTTTTGATTAATTCGAAATGATAGTTTTATGTGGATCTTCCCTCTGGTTTGAATCACAGTTTGCTATAATTTTACATACAGAAAATGTTTTTTCACATTGCTTCAGCGGATACATTTTAAGAATTGTCATATACCATTTTTTGAATTTAATCATAAAATACATTCAAAAAATGGTATTGTCATATACCATTTTTTGAATGTATTTTATGATTAAATTAAAAAAATGGTATATGACAGAATGGCTAATTGCAGAAATGTTTGGGTTACATATTGCTATGAACTAGCTACTGGTGTCATTGGAGAACTCCGAGTCGCTTTAACACCTACCACGTCACAGCACAGTATCAACCTAATGGTAACATTTCCTTGATTTCTGCTATTTTGTTAATAATGTACCATAATTTTAATACCCGTAGAAAAACCAGTGTACTTTTAAAACATAACTCTTTAGTGCTAAAATGCATTTAGAAAATAAAATGCCTTGGGCATAATTGTATTATGTAAATGATTGTATTATGTAAATGATTGCATATCCTATTACTATCAGGTGTGTTAAAATTGGGGAATTTTATGTAAATCAAACATTGTATAATAAAAACCGGTACCCGGATATACTCCCCAAAACGTGGCTCAAATACCAGACTAACATGTTTTAAGTGATTATTTAACAAAAAAATGAATCATCAACCCAACCTATACCTTTTTAAAAAAGCATTTTAAATTGAGAAACACTGTACTGTGTAGTGTGTAGGTAAGAGAAAATAGTTGCCAAGTTGCATAATGCTTTACGTTGCATCAGAAGTTAAATCCCCTTTTATACAGATTCAAGGCCGATTAAAGATACGTCCGACCAGGTTCGAGCACACAACGATGCAAGAAAAAGAATAAGGTGATTATTACGTAAAATGAAAATGAATGTGTGTCTTCCATATAAACGTTGTGTGTTCATGTAGGATTGTTTTTCAGAATATTATACTGTCTATATTTTTCTACTTTGTGAAACAGACGATTTAAACCCCCAAAGGTCCTCTACAGGTGACTGAACGCATCAAAAACGTGTACAATATACTAGAATATGTCACGGGTATGACTGAAATCTGACCCCCCTCTTTAAGTCACGTTGGTTATTGTTATCATTACTTTAAATAGAATTAAAAACGCCCTTATTTAAAATAAAGAAATAATTTTAGATTTAGGCCACTAGAAACTTATCAAAATACAATAAAAATGTTACACATAAAACGTACGGAGGAAAGAATGTTTTGTTAAACTTTGTAATGTTTCCAAAAGTACTCTACTTTTTAGTAAGTAAATGCAACTTCCTAAGTTAAAATAATCTTGATCAGTTCTAGGTTACTCAGCTTTTCATATGAAATAACTCTATAAAAACTTTAGAAGTGTTAAAAAGGGATCAATATAACGTAGCATTAAATGACCATTTCTCCGACCCTTTTTGAGAATCCGTGCTTGTCGATAAAGGGAAAAATAAACATTATGTCCAACTTTCTGGCTGGGTAGGAAGTAAAACAGGAGGTGCTTACCCTTAGCTTCCGGAGCACTCGATCTCACTTCCCAGGTGAAAATTCCCGTGTTTAACTTAATGTCAGTTTTAAAGTTTTTACTTTGCTTTGGGATTGTGATTTGGACATAGATTGGTATGTTTGTTTTTGTTTTGCTTTGGTATTGTGCTTTGGGCATGGATTGGTATGTTTGGTTTTGCTTTGCTTTAGGATTCTGATTTGGACTTGGATTGGTATGTTTGTTTTGATTATTCAATGAGTGACATGTAGAAAGAGACCAAGTGGTTAAAGCATAAGCAATTACAACACATTCTCACTGTTGCTGTGTCTCTGGCTGACATTATGTTAGATTGAATTCAGATCGTTCTAGTGTTTCCAATGTTAGCTGCGGCATAGCGCGAAACAACGCAGCACTGAAGCACTTTGACACATTTAAATGGACGAATCAATAGTCAAATATGATAGTTTTTTTTAACAGTGTAGTTAAGTTTTTCAATATGCACTGGCATATTCCCCTCTAGACTGACCTGCATTGAATATCGGCTGTAACTGTTCTTTAAAAGATAAACTTTAAAATATATGTGGTTGCAATATCAAGGTCGTATCTTTTATAGGGTGCAATTTGGTTAAATACAGTTAACTACAGCTGGTATTCCAAAACAATTTTTTTAAAACCTTGACATTTCTATATAAGATTCACAGTCTTAACAGATGAATATGGCATGCATTATGTAACTTTATAATTACTAAACACGTGATTATTTCTAACATAACATTTATAGATACTATCAAGGAAGTCGGGCATTCATAAGTTTTAGGTCGTGGTACGTTTTTTGTAAAGAAACTTGTCTATTTATTTACACTCGACAGTACTATCTGTTGTTAATTTCGATTCGTCAAAAAGCATGTTAAAATGTATACGTAACATATTATGGATTAATGGGATTTAAAATTTACTTTTTTAGAAATGAGAAAAATATATTCACAAAATACTGAAGATTGTCGAGGTCTAGTTGAGTCCATTTAAAATTTAAAGAAGAAACTGAACCTTGTGTTATATTAAACACTTATTTATCTCTCAAGCTAGTTTCATATTGAAAACAGTAAATACCAACATTTAATCAAGGTATGAATGACAACACAACGGTAATAAGATTGCCATCAAGTCTCAATCTAAACCAATATCATATCTAAAGAAAATGCTCATATATTTCCAAAAAATGTCTCGGAACTTGATATTGAAATTGGGTTTTAATTGAAAATTTGTTAAAAAACACAAATATTAAATTCGCACCGAAGCAAGTTCAAATAAGAGGTCCAATGGACATGTATCGCTTACATATGCATGGATATGGATACACCAATGGAATATAGATTTTTAAATTGCCAAAAGACACAAAAACATTAACACTTTCACAAAAAGGAAATAATATTTTTAAGCAAAACTAAAGATAGTGAGATCGATTATAAAATTTGTATTTGCAGATTGATATCAGACAAAATATAAAATAGTACGCGGTCGAAGTGTTCAGTGTATGTCCATACAGCAGAGTCTGTGGACCCCATATAATAACAATAAAATAAAATATGATAGAGCATCAAACCCAAGTATAAACTAATAATGAAAATTGTTTATTAAGCCCAACTAAAGACTAATATGTTAATTGTTTATTAATATTATTATCATTATGGAATGATAAATCATTGCCAATATAGGAAATACTTATAGAAAACATTAAAATTAAATCCCTCTATATCAAAAATTTTACATTTAGTCAATTTATATTCAAGCTTTTTTCTACTGTCAGAGTCCTGACTTTTTACATTGGTTTTATAAAGAAAGACAATTGTTCAAACCATTATTAATTAATGTCGGCATCGAAATATTTCCAACTAGAATGGGTCAACATGACACGAACCCAACCACCCCATGACAGGGTCTCTGATGTTGTTCATATATTTAAAAAAAGGCCACGGTGGCCTAATGGATAAGACGTCAGTCTACAAATCCAGGGTCTCTCACCACTGTGAGTTCATACCCCGTTCAAACCATACTGGGACAGTGAATTTTCCTTGATGTTGGCCTTTACTGGTTCACCTGATATCAGTATAATGTGACTAGAGGAGTGGTACGCTTGTCTGCGGCGTACTGAGTCTGTGGCCTATCGCGTTAAAGTCGCCCTGAGTGCGTGCTAGTACCGGTACAAGGCAAACTATAAAACACACTCGCACTTCACATGCATACACGAACTTGTTCATAGACTAATCTAGTATAGAGATTAATAAAATAGTTCTGGTCGCAAAAAAGTGAAAAAATTGCTGATGCGACATTCAACCAAACTAATCATATATTTTAAATGTGTTAATTAAATTAAAATGTTGATTAATTTGTGAGAAATAAATTAGGAGAGGTGTAACGATTTACCTATAAACCAGTTTAACCGGTTCAATGGACTTCGGATCCATTACTGTGATACAAGTTTCAAATATCCGATACGTTCAGTATGTTCCGATACAGTAAACATGTCCAATTATGATCTGATTTCATAATTAAAAAATAGTTATTGCCAAAATCGAGGTTTCTTCAACGTAACTTTTGCATGGTGTGTTTGTTATTTTTCATACATGAACTTGATCTATATATCAAAAGGGTCATTACATTAATGCCTAAAATATTCCAATCTATAAAACAAGATGTCACTGGACCTTGAGGTCAAGGTCAATCAGTTTCGTACACTAAGTAGATCTTCATGTCCTCATGTAATATATATAAAGTATTAAACCGTTCAAGACCAAAAATATGTTTCATGATTTTACTAGTTTATGTCATTGTGAGCTTGAATGCAGGTCAAAGTCTACCAGGTTCAAAACTTGGCAGAACTTCATGCCTTGATTCTATATATGATGTTTCAGGCTTATAGGACTTGCGGTTCACGATAAGATGCTTAACGGTTTTACTACTTCAGGTCAGTTTGACCTTGCATGCAAGTCAAGGTCAACCAGCTTCCTAAACATGCTCTGATATTACAAATGAAGTTTCAAGTTTCCAGACTTATTGGTTCCTGACAAAAAGATGTTTAAAGATTTCACTATTAAAGGTCATTGCGACTTTGAATGTCAGTCAAGGTCAACCAATTTTGCAAATTTAAAAGGACTTTGGCCAAGAATACCCATGTCAAGTTTCACTATCACTGTTTCTTTGCTTCTTTTGTTTAATTTTTGTAATTGTTTATGATGCACACAGCCAGATATAATTTTGACTCGTGCATCAAACTGGTCGTTATGTCAATACCTACAATATTACAATATACATGCATATAGAAAAAGCATATAATTTTCCAGATAATTAATCATTTCAGTATCCGTGTCCTTAAAACTATTAAACCCATGACTTTGAACTTTATGTATATATCAAAATTGTCATTATATGAATATCTACAATATTCCAACTATATTCAATATTACAACATAGTTGCCAACAGAAAAAGTTTATAGTTTGACCTTGACCTTTAAACCCATGACTTTGAACTTTATATCAAAATTGACATTAAATCAATATCTACAATATTCTGATACACGCGTTTAGAAAAAGTTTATTTTACCTTGATCTTTGAACCCATGACCTTGAACTACTAGTATATATATAAAAATGACTATTATATTAATACCTACAAATTCCAATATATATGCCTTCAGACAAAGTTCATAGTTTTCCAGATAAGTAACCATATCAATCAATAACTAAAAAAGACACAAAACTGACAATTCTTGAAATTTGCAATTTCTAAAGGCCGTAACTCTCTATAATGGGAGTAAATTATAACAAAATTTAATCTCATAGGCAAGGCACTCAATCATTCCATCAAAAAGTGCAAAAAACAATTTCCCAAGGGACTTTTCTCTCTAAAAACTGGAGCAATCAAAACAAAACTGAATCTTGTGAACAAGAGAGCACAGAGCAGATGCCATTTTAATATCTAGATCAACAAGTGAAAAAAGTTTCAAAAACTAGCTACGACAGAATGAGGAAAAGACTCAATGACGTAAAGACAGCATAGGGCAACACTACATGCCTAACCATTTCATGGTGGAGTCATAACATATACAACACATTTTTCGACCTAATTTCTTAAAATAGCTAAAGCTAAAGACCCAATAAAGGCAAAATATCACATCAGATTTTCCTCCATCACCTGTTTTACAGACAAAAAGTTTTTAAGATTTTGCACCCCTAGGTCACATCAGCGACATTTAATACAGTATTAAATTTCGCTGGTCACATTGACCTTTTAACAATTCTAAATTCAAAGACTATTTGAATGTCATCTATCCTAATGAATTTAAAATAAAAGATACAACTGATTTTTCAAGTTCTGCTTTATATTTAGACTTATACCTCAATTATGACACCCCCAAAAGGCTACATTTGAAACTGAAAGACAAACTTGATGACTTCAAATTTTTCATTGTCAACTTTCCTTTTCTATGCAGAAATATACCTGCTTTTCCTGATTATGGTGTATTCGTTTCAAAATTAATTTGCTATGGTAGAGCTTGTTCCCACTATGGGAACTTTTTTTTTATAAAACAAGCTGCTTAAAAACAAATATATTGCAAGCCCAGGCTTATCAGGGCCCTAAAATGGTTTTTTGATCTTTGGTTAGGTGAACTAAAAGATTATCTATGTCATCATTCTAAAACCTCGTGAATTTTGAAATAATAAACAGTATCTATACATCATTCCTGTAAAGTTTGGTTCAATTTGCTTCAGTCATTTCTGAGGACATATTCAAAAATGCGTTTTTCCCATAGGGTCCAATGTTAAACTATCTTTTGCGCTGGCAGCCATGTTTTTGGGCAGATCAGAAATTTTTTGGCAATCTATAAAAAGGACCGTCTATACATCATTCCTATAAAGTTTAGTTCAATTTGCTTCACTAGTTTCAGAGGAGATAGCATATATATGCTTTTCCCATAGGGTCCAATGTGAAACTATGTTCTCCGCTGGCAGCCATGTTTCTTGGCAGATCAGAAAAATTTTGGCAATCTATATAAAGGACCTTCTATACATCATTCCTGTAACGTTTGGTTCAATTTGCTTCAGTCATTTCTGAGGACATAGTCAAAAATGCGTTTTTCCCATAGGGTCTAATGTTAAACTAGCTTCTGCCCTGACGGCCATATTTTTCGGCAGATCAGAAAAAATTTGGCAATCTAAGTAAAGGACCTTCTATACATCATTCCTGTGAAGTTTTGTTAAATTTGCTTCAGTCATTTCTGAGGACATAGTCAAAAATGCGTTTTTACCATTGGGTCCAATGTTAAACTATTTTGCGCTGGCAGCCATGTTTTTTGGCCAATCCGAAAAATTTTGGCAATCTATGTAAAGGACCTTCTTTACATCATTCCTGTAAAGTTTGGTTGAATTTGCTTCATTAGCTTCAGAGGAGATAGCATATATATGCTTTTCCCATAGGGTCCAATGTTAAACTATCTTCTGCGCTGACGGCCATATTTTTTGGCGGATCTGAAAAATTTTGGCAATCTAAGTAAAGGACCTTCTATACATCATTTCGGTAAAGTTTGGTTAAATTCGCTTCAGTCATTTCTGAGGAGATAGCCAAAAATTCGTTTTTCCCATAGGGTCCAATGTTAAACTATCTTCTGCTCTGGCAGCCATGTTTTTTGGCAGATCAGAAAAATTTTGGCAATCTATGTAAAGGACCTTCTATACATCATTCCTGTAAAGTTTGGTTCAATTTGCTTCATTAGCTTCACAGGAGATAGCATATATATGCTATTCCCCTAGGGTCCAATGTCAAACTATGTTCTCCGCTGGCAGCCATGTTTTTTACAGCTCTGAAAAAATTTGGCAATCTATGTTAAGGACCTTCTATACATCATTCCTGTAAAGTTTGGTTCAATTTGCTTCAGTCATTTCTGAGGACATAGTCAACAAGAGGCCCATGGGCCTTAACGCTCACCTGAGGAAAAGTACATATCTTATGCAGAGGTTCAATGGCCAATGACATTAATAAAAGAGAATATCAAAATTTTCAGCAGTAAGGGCCGATAATATGCAAGTATTTTTGCAAGTTAATTATAAGTTAATTATAATAATTCTTATATAAGTATGCTATATATAACATATTTAAAGTCTAGCTAAAATATATTATTTATAAACAGCTAAAACATCTGTATATTAAAATGAGCATTAGGCCAATACCTACAATATTCCAATATACATGCCTATACAAAGAGTTTATAGTTTTTTAAAATAATTAACCATTTAAGTATTTGTTTGCATCTATGACCTTGACCTTTGAACCTATGACCTTCATTCATATATCAAAATGACTGTTGTGCAAATGCCTACAATATTCCAATATACATGCCTATACAAAAAGTTTATAGTTTTTGAGATAATTAACCATTTAAGTATTCATTTGCATCTATGACCTTGACCTTTGAACCTATGACCTTTATTCATATATCAAAATGATCGATAAGCCAATACCTACAATATTCTAATATACATGCCTATACAAAAAGTTTATAGTTTCTGAGATAATTAACCATTTAAGTATTAGTTTGCATCTATGACCTTGACCTTTTAACCTATGAACTTCATTCATATATCAAAATGATCGTTGTGCAAATGCCTACATATTCTGATATACATGCCTATACAAAAAGTTTATAGTTTTTGAGATAATTAACCATTTAAATATTCGTTCGCAGCTATGACCTTGACCTTTGAACCTATGACCTTCATTCATATATCAAAATGATCGATAGGCCAATACCTACAATATTCTAATATACATGCCTATACAAAAAGTTTATAGTTTCTGAGATAATTAATATTAGTTTGCATCTATGACCTTGACCTTTGAACCTATGAACTTCATTCATATATCAAAATGATCGTTGTGCAAATGCCTACAATATTCTAATATACAGGCCTATACAAAAAGTTTATAGTTTTTGAGATAATTAACCATTTAAATATTCGTTCGCAGCTATGACCTTGACCTTTGAACCTATGACCTTCATTCATATATCAAAACGATCGTTAGGCCAATACCTACAATATTCCAATATACATGCCTATAGAAAAAGTTTATAGTTTTTGAGATAATTAACCATTTAGGTATTAGCTTGCATCTATGACCTTGACCTTTGAACCTATGACCTTCATTCATATATCAAAATGATCATTAGGCCAATACCTACAATATTCCAATATACATGCCTATACAAAAATTTTATAGTTTTTTAGATAATTAACCATTAAAGTATTCGTTCGTGTCTTTGACCTTGACCTTTTAACCTATGACCTTCATTCATATATCAAAATGATCGTTAGGCCAATACCTACAATACTCCAATATACATGCCTATACAAAAAGTTTATAGTTTTTTAGATAATTAACCATTTCAGTACTTGTTTACATCTGTGACCTTGACCTTTGAACCCATGACCTTTATTCATATATCAAAATGATCATTGTGCCATTACCTACAATATTCTGATATACATGCCTATAAAAAAAATTCATAGTTTTGCAGATAATTAACTATTTTGGTATTCTTGGACATCTGTGACCTTTACCTTTGAACCCATGACCCTGATCTATGTATCAAAATGATCGTCATGTCAATACCTACAAATAACTGAAAATCCTACGCCATTATCACAAGAAATGTTAAAAAAATAGCATTTTTTATCAAAGGTCAAAAACTGGGACATGACCTTGACCTTCGACCTTGACATCAATTGGAAGAAAATTGCAAGACAAGATCAACAGTGAAAACTCCATACAATTATCTTCAACCATTATGAAGTTATAACAATAAATGTCTCATTTTAAAAATTACTTAATTTTACGCAAAAAACGCGTAACCTATTTTTCGTCTAATTTTCATGAAAAACACAATTTTGATGTTCCCAGGTATGCTGAATCCAAATATCCAATTAAAATTTGCTTGCACCTTTTGGTTTCAGAGAAGAAGATTTTTTTGTCTTTTTGCTATTTTTAGTAACAGCGGCCATCTTGTTGGGCGTGGCCAAACCCCGAACACAATTTTGAAAGGCTGTTACCTAGGCATGATAATCACCAAGTTTCATCAAATATGGCCCAGTAGTTTTGGAGGAGAAGATTAAAATGTAAAGTTTATACACGTCGCACGACGGACGGTGATAGATTGCAATAGCTCATCTGAGCCTGTGGCTCAGGTGAGCTAAAAATGTGTTTTTCCCATAGGGTCCAATGTTAAACTATCTTCTGCCCTGGCGGCCATGTTTTTCGGCAGATCAGAAAAATTTTGGCAATCTAAGTAAAGGACCTTCTATACATCACTCCTGTGAAGTTTTGTTACGTTTGCTTCAGTCATTTCTGAGGACATAGTCAAAAATGCGTTTTTCCCATAGGGTCCAATGTTAAACTATCTTTTGCGCTGGCAGCCATGTTTTTTGGCCAATCAGAAAAATTTTGGCAACCTATGTAAAGGACCTTCTATACATCATTCTTGTAAAGTTTGGTTGAATTTGCTTCACTAGTTTCAGAGGAGATAGCATATATATGCTTTTCCCATAGGGTCCAATGTTAAACTATCTTCTGCGCTGGCGGCCATGTTTTTCGGCAGATCAGAAAAATTTTGGCAATCTGAGTAAAGGACCTTCTATACATCATTTTGGTAAAGTTTGGTTAAATTCGCTTTAGTCATTTCTAAGGAGATAGCCAAATATTCGTTTTTCCCATAGGGTCCAATGTTAAACTATCTTCTGTGCTGGCAGCCATGTTTTTTGGCAGATCAGAAAAATTTTGGCAATCTATGTAAAGGACCTTCTATACATCATTCCTGTAAAGTTTGGTTAAAATTGGTTCAGGGGTTTCAGAGGAGATAGCCAAAATGTGAAAAGTTTACGGAAGGACGGACTGACGGACGCCAATAGGCCAGGTGAGCTAAAAAGTTGCCTTTGTGGGCAAGTGGCCTTTATATACAAGTTCCAATGATATGAATAAAGAACAATTAGGATACAATTCTACTGGCCTTATAAGCAGGTTGCCTTTACATAGAGGTGGTCTTTAAGGTAGTTCCATACCATAGTGACGTCGTCTTTTTGTGCGTACGGTCGAAATGTCTGATTTGACGTCTTTTTTATCTATGACGTCACGAATGTGTGGTCTTCGGCGCCTACAGAATTATGGCGGGAACGCTGTTATGCTATTATGCAGTTGAATAATTTTCTGCATTCACAAAAGATTAGAATTCACAATATCAATTCTGTGCACTATTTTTAAGAATAAAATGTATATTGTACATAACGGAAATTAGGTAGATCTACACTGTTGAGAGTACTTTTCTAAATAATTGAAAGATTTGAGTACATTGTTTAAATTTTGAAGACGGTATTTTAAATGCCGCTTTATGTTTGTTTTTTCCGGTGATTTTAAATACAAATAGTAGGACACAAACTGACGATTCTTCAATAAACATACTGCATGATAATTTTTCTCGGTGTCATATTTTAGCAATTTGACCGTTGTCTTGTATTTGCGTTTCATTTAGCAGCCTAGAATCAAGAACCCTCCATCAATGTATACGAATCCCCTTTCCACTTTAACTGCTCTGTTTTGATCGAGTAACGGTTGCTATGGGTTTCTATGAGTGACAGACAATATGATATTTAAATTGGTTTTGTTTTGCACAGCCAAATAGCTCACAACCAGTGTTTTTGTTCATTTGTTAATACCAAACAAAAAACATTAAGTTTATAAAAGTATACTAGGACATTGATGCTAACTTCTTATGTAAGGAATGAGGCTTTTTTCTTGTTTCAGGATTTTGATGCAATTTTATGAAAAAAGTAGCTTGACGACCCCTTATTTTTTGTTTCCGAAAACCAAAATAATATATTCATGTGCAATATATGTGAAAATCAGGGGTCGTATTCGACTTAGTTTTTTTAAAATCTACAAATTAATGAAAGGGTGTTACTTTAAGTTTTCCGGAATTTTAATGTTTTCTCTTGATAGGTGGCGCTGTAGAAAAATACCACGTGACCGGAAGTAAAATTCCATTGGTCCAAATAATCTTCATGACATAATGGTTAATTTAAATGCAAGTCACTTTTGGTTTCTAAGCATGTCAACAAATTATTAAAGCTTATTTGTTGATAACAGTAGTTATACTTTGATCATTTATGTCGTGAAAATGGCCACCAGGTGGCGCTTCAGAACTTCTTAAGCAAGTCGAATACCTGCCCTGAAATTTTGGCATGTTGAATGGTTTATGGCTATGTACAACATATCAAAAATTCAATATGTGTTTTCAGGCGATTTGTAAAGTATGGAACTACCTTAAGGCAGATTTGACTGTACTGACAATGAATAAATCAGCCCAAGCTTAGGAAAAACATCTTACTGGTATTCTTTGTGTAAATATTTTTCAATAAATCCAATAGAAGTGACAGTCTGACAGAAAAGAATTAGCCTATTGTCATGCCACTGTCATTACAGTGGGTTTGTGGGTTCAAACCCCATGCCTTAGTGTATACAGAAGACAAAACTTTAAAAGTAGATTATATTACATGGGATTCACTTCTTCAACTGATTTATTTACAATCACTGATTTTTTCTTACATAAAACTTATTAATAAGAATAATGTTTACATTTTTGTAAAATAGCATGACCTGTCAACATCGCATCAAGACTGATTTTGGTTTGGATTGTTTATTGTGACATTATAGAGAGGGTGGCTAAATGTGTTGAAGGGATGAAATAATGTCAAAGAAGATGGTGCTAAATGCTTTGAAAAAGTGAATGGCACTGTTCCATTTACTGCCAAAACCTGCAGATAAGAAATGAAAACCAGCATTTTGTAATATTGATGATTGATTTTTTGCAAATTCTAAACAGAAATGTCATAGATTAATATTGTTAATATAAGAAATAACTTTCAATTTGTTCTGGTTTAAGGGGTTATAAATAATTTTGGATGTTGAAATCCCATTATAAATTGCTTCACAATTTTATGAGAATTGCCACTTCCAAAATCTTGTTTATACCCAGTAAACAACAACAAATTAAAAGTTATTTCTAAATAAAGAAACTGAACAAAGTAGACTTGTATACTAACACTATAAGCACCATTTTACTGAATAATCAAAGAAAAGAAGCGATGTACCGAAAACACTGATATTCACTTCAGATCAGTGCCTCATTGCCGAGTTTCAAGTTCCATTCCGCACAGATCCTAGTGTGAGAAAGTTTGTCAGCTAGCTGGTTTTCTCCAGGCACACTGGTTTCCCCCACCATTTTTGAACTTACTGCCTTGATATAAGTGAAAAATTCTTGACTGGATCATAAAATACCATTCTAAATTAAAAAAAAAAAAGAAATCAATAAACAATGTTAAAATGGGATAGCATCTTTATCATAAAAAAGACATGACACAAAAAGTTTATAAATAAAGGATTTGAGATGTGTCCTCATCACTTTGCCTATTGTCCAGGCCTGCTGACCATTTCTTTAACCTTGAGGATGATGTGTCCCGGTCAGTGGTCACCGTGTTTGTTGTCTAGACATAACCATTTCTCGTAAATTATCTTCACTTTCTTTAATACTTCTTTCAAGATAAACCTTATTTCCCTACAACATGTACAAAATACTGACATCAATTTGAATTCCTTCAAAACACACCCACACATTCAAACTAAATACATTGAAATATGAAATACTATATATGTAATATAACTATTTTAAAGCAACTTATTTTTATGACATGCAGAATAAATGTATACTAAATCGAAATTCTAAAATGGTAAATAGCTAAAAATTACATCATTGGTGAAATTAAGCAAGACTCATCTTTCAAATGGGTTCTAAACTTCTGGTACAAATTAGTGAAAAAAATAGTACTGAAATTTTATAGTGATTTTCAGTCTATATACTAGTATTAATTTATAGTATCATATCAATCAAGTACTAGTTTGTGTCATGCCATGCATTTGAACTCTATTAACTAGTGACTATTTTCATACTGGTTTATGGACTTGTTTATCTCCCTTGGGTAAATCTATAGATATTAAGTTTTATTATATCAGTCTTGAATTCAGAAACATAATAAATTAAACATTTTCTATCAGAAATCACTCCCTACAAACTTTACATTTGACTTTCCTGGTACAGTTAATTTTCAAAACAAAAAGGGAGGATTGGCTTTCAACAATTTGTACCTTCATCAAAAATTTTAAATTAGCCATTAAAAGCCTACAATTGACAGAATAAATCAAATTCAACAATTTTTAAATTTACTTCAAATTTAATGAATGATTCAGGATGATACAAAAGGATCTCTTGCCAACATCCCCCCTCCCAAAAAACAGATTTGATTTAAATTAAAGTTCCTACAAACCTCTAGAGTTTTGATTTTCTCATCCGCAGCTTTCATTTTCATATCTAATGTTTTCTTAATTGTATCACTGGGCTGAAGTATAAACCTAAAAGTAAACATCATAACATTATAAATCTTTTCCAATCACAAATATAATCTTATTATCCCCACCAAAAGTAGAAAACATATGTCATTAGAGGTGTGTGTGTGTGTGTGTGTGTGAGAGAGAGAGAGAGAGAGAGAGAGTTTGCCATAAATAATGAGCTAATAAGTTATAAATGCATTATAGTCACTGCTACTTAACACTGAAAGAACTCTTTCAATGCAATGTCTTATGAGCAGGTGGAAGCAATGTTTCAGTAAAGTCTAAAAGAAATGACTAAAAAAATAAGTTATTTGTTAATGCCACTATGGGACTTTTTAAAAAACAAATTTAAAATTAGAAACTAGAAAAACTGTGAGCCACAAGCTCACAAAAATACCACCCGCTCCCAAAAATCCATCGGATCAAATTTTTAAATAGGAGGTGCACATCTACATTATATTAAAAAAATGTGTGAAATTTACATGAAAATCCATTGAAGGGTTTAGGAGGAGTTGCGAATAAGAGATAGGTACCCTAAGGTGTAACGGAAGGATGGACACACGGACACCCCTATCACTATATACCCCCCACTTTTTAAGCACAGGGTATAATAAAGTTTTATAACCAAGTATTATAGTATAACAGTATTATACTGGTATTTGATCTATCATTTTTGGAAGCTTACTTTCAACACACCAACCTCAGATCTCTGCAATATGTGAGAGGTTGTGGATTCAAACCCCCAGGGGAATCCGACCTAGACTTGAAAATAGGTAGTTACTGTTCTTTAACCAACATTGCATTTATAAATGAAAGTCACAAGTTCCTTTGGAAGAAACCTTAAAAACTGATGCCCCATGTCACGGCAGGTGTCACACGTTAAAGATACCTTCCTTAAAATTGCCCAGAGCGTACTGCAAAGGTCAACATTTCTGCCACTTCTCTAGTAGCTGGTGATGTCTCAATATAAGTGAAATATTCTTGACTGCGTAATAAAAACCAACCATTCAACCAATCAATCAGATTTCTGCTGTTCTTCATATTAGTATAATTAATACTTTTTCCGACTTTCAGTATTTTCTGGTGAGGATAGGTTCAACACCAGTACAACTCATCACTGAAGTAAACTTACATTCTTCCTACACCTTCATACATTCTTGTTGATGGCGGTAATGATGATATCTCTTGATCTACTAATTTTGAGTGCTGTATTGATCGTTTTAATGTGTCAATCTGTACATCAGATATTTTAATTTGTTGTGTTGTTGTAATCATCTTTGTCTGTAGTTCTTGAAATGCCTAAAATTTAAATTTTATCTTCTAATGAATAAATGACTCCTGTAAAAAAATAATTTTCAACAACTAAGGCTTTCAATAATTCAGTGTATCTTAGGTCCCATCAAGATTCTTTCACTCAATTGTATATATAATGAGGCAATAAATTCTGAGATGACAGAGGTGACCAGAGTATCCACATAAAATCAATGCTCTTCAGCAAGCAGACAGATTTGATTTTTCTCCTACCTCGGACAGAAAAATCTCACGCGCACACCAGTGCTAGATTTTTATGTCTTGTCCAGTTTGTCTGGTACTGCCTCACACGACAATTAAACAATCAGGATGACATATGCGATCATTGTGCGTGACGTCATCAAAACAAAGCGTTTCTTGATTTATTATTCAAATATGTGTTTTATTTTATTTTTTATTCAAAATATTTCATTGTCAGAGTTATTTACATTTGCATTGATTACACATCATTGATATTTTAAAATTTTGAAGAGTTGTCGATGGGATTATTTTCAAAGGGCAGATTTGTACAATGCATTAGGTGCACAAAGGAATGCAAGAGGCCCCATGATGGTACGTGTTTTGTTTTGTACTTATCACAGTTATAAACACTTTAATGGTACGACGGTGATGTGATGTAACATATCCCAATCTTGGCAGAGCCTCGATTGGGATATATGTTACATCACATCACCCTCGACTGAGATCACACGGTATCGGTCACAAACAGGTGACAGATTCTATTAATGTGAGATTGAGATACCATTTCCCTACAATGATTATGAGTAGTGTTGGACCGATTAATCAATTTAATCACTATTTAATCGTTTGAGCATCTAAAATCTAATAATCAATCGATTCCAATTATTTACTGAAGTTCATTTATGGAAAAACTGAATGGTTCGTTTGGATTCCACACTGACTGAGACGAATGTCTTATAAAATAAGTATGAAATTGTAGCTGAAATAAGTGTATTTGGAAAAGAAAACCAACACAGAGAAAATGATCAGAAAAATGAAGTCTTAACTGAGATACAAATATCTTGCAGATATTATCAAGACTAAAAATTAGAATTTAATCTAATTTACTTTGTAATTTCCGCTTCAATTTATTAACCAATTATAATTGGAAAATCGATCGAAATCATCTTCCGATTATAACCGATTAATCAATTACGAAAATGCAACCGATTCCCATCACTAATTATGAGGTTAATGTAATGAGGGTATATATATGCTGGTTTGGATTATAGTGTATTGACAATAATCACACTTTCCTATTTCATTTATCCAGAGATAGATATTATTTTGATTACTGTAAGGAAAATGTTCAATCCTGTGTAACCAACACTGCTTAGCACAATTCCTATTACACCTGATTATGACTACATGAACATCTCAATATGCAGAAAACATAATTAACATTTAGCAAGTTCAGATCTTGATGTGTTCACAAAGTTTTATAATGTTGGTGACATGTTGCTAACTTGCTACATGTTTATTCTCAGCTTTATTTAGCTATTGTTGAACTTAAGTTTTACAGTTTCCCTATTTGAAGACATGCTGAATAAAATTGAAACTGTACAGAAAAGAGCTGTTCATCTTTTTAGGTGTTGGTAAAACAACATCAAACATTGCAACCAGGTGTGATCTAAGCTTGGTTAGTTGTTTATCTCATCAAACAAACAACATCTTCAGACACTGACTGAAACTTTAAATCATGCAAGGCTACAGAAACATATTCATAATTGTTGTGTGAAGAATACACTGTCTTTGGATTTTTGCATCATACTTTTGAACAGTAAGGGTGTCATAATGTGATATACTGTAATACAGGATGTGTGTATTGCAATATGTATCATGATGTATTGCCTTTACACTTTTGATATAAGAAGGACAAAACAATAGTCTTCAATACATATATGTTGTATTAATGATCCAAATCCAAAATTAATATATGAAACACATAAATTATAAGTACTAAATAAGGTCACTATTCTTTAGTAGACATTTTGTTATCCAAGGTTATTCATGTTAACTACGAGGTTGTAATTCTCGGACATTATTGTTCATAAATTTCAATTACATGCTTGTAATATCTAGCACTTTCATACATCTTAATGACAAACTTTATTACATGTGTGCTTGTCAAAAACATTTATTTTCTGTCTTTTTCAAGTGTCTGTGTGACATTCTATAGTCCAACAACTATACATTAAGTGCATTTTGAAATACCAATTTTCCTTTAGTGTATCACGATATAAACTGATCTTGTGTGCACATCACGGTTTACTTATATATCGGTACCGGTATATCTTTACAACCCTATTGCACAGTACACATCTTTTAATTCGATCTTGGCCATGAATGACAAAAGCAATGAAAACAGAAACAAACTGCGGTATTTTTTAGTCAATTGCAGAATTTCATGTTTCTAATAATTTACCTAAAACTTATTGGTCTATTTAAGCAAAATATAGAAGTGGTTGTCTGCCCTTACATGTTGAACATGATGTAGCACTGCTACTACAGTAGCAGGCCTAAAATCTCATTAAATAGAAAAGATTTGAAGTGTACAGTGGTGCTGTTGAAGATAAAACACACTTTGTAATTGATTGTAATGTATATGATGATTTCTGAATTTACCTTTTTTGTTTTTACCTTTGCATAGAATACTTTTAATGGTTTTATGATTTTTTTCCTAATCATGGAAAGCCCAAATTTTAATGTTGAGAGATGAACTTGTTTTAAACTTTGCAAGACTCTTTTATGCATGTTTTAATGCAGAAAAATGTTTTTATATTTTACCAATATTAAAAAACTATCTTATAGCACATGCAAATAAATCTATGTCTCATTAACAATAAAGTCTTTTAAGCTTGATGTAATATATTTTATGCCGATTGTTGAAAATGATTAATATGTTAAGGAAATCTCAAAGACCGCGAAAGCAAAACTTTTGCAACAGATAATGTGTGTACATAATTCTAAAACCAATCAAACTACAAAAAGTCCATTACTCCAAAACACAACAATCTGTATACTGGTGAGTTGAAAAAAATTGTGTCAAATTCAAATAATACATCACCATTTTGAATACAGAATTGAACAGGATGTTGAGAGATTTTAAAACAAATAATTTTGAATGGATTCATGATTTTTCCTAAGAAATATAGAAAAATAGACCATTTGATGATCTATATAAGGCATATGCTAAAATAAGAATAAAAAACGTCAGTCACCAGGTCTGGGATCAGCCCGAAACGGGGGATCTCCCGATCGGGGGACATTCAAAGGGAGGTAATTCTCCCGGATGTTAAACGCGAGTACACAGGAGAGTTCCACTGATCGCGAGTAATACTACCTTATGTAAACTTCCGGTAGATTATGCATATAAACTAGTGGTTGTCAATAAAGCTTGCTACAAACAAAAATGGCAGACGTATCTGATGATTTAGTTGAACACAAATTTATTAGTAATTTTAACTCTGTTGTTTTTTATCCGAATTATCTGGCTTTATTTTACAGATTTTAACTTTTAACCCCCCCCCCCCCCCCATAATTAAACTTAAAAACCAATTCTTGTGGTTGCAAATGAACTGTTACAAACTTGTTTGTGCCTTTTTTAAAATTTATTAAATACACTAATGTGAATAGAGTAACACAATCAGAAGCCCTCTGCCAACTAAAAATTAAAACAATAGGTTCCTATTGTGTAACAATTATATAATAATATAATAATAATAATAATTATTATTATAATAATAATAATAATAAAATATTAATAAATTTTATTATAGTCTCATCATGATATATACAACATATAGAACATTATAAGCACACATAAAATATATAAATATGCCACTCTTAAAAGAGTTATAAGAGACTGTAATTATAGAAACTTTAAAACAAAAAACCTTATTAAAAACATGTCATATCCATGTAATTACAGGTGTGAAGCCATGGGTTGAGCTTGGAGTGTCTCTGTTGTGTTTCCTAGGTCAACTTTCGTTGATGGCTTCTATGCGAAAGTTTTTTTGACAACTGGCCAGCTGTTAAAACAACTAGTCAGTTCGGAGTCATTATAAAGCATTTTGATGCGATAATTAAACCTAATTAACTTCCACTATTCTGTTGTTTCGTTATTGTTTGTGCTTACTGCAATTCTTTCTGTTCTTGATTTTTTAGATGGGCTAGCCATATTTTGTACATCATTCTCCAAATTTAAACATGTTTAAAAGTTCGTCCTATCATTTTGTAATATTTACGATAATTAACTTTGATTGTACCTCCCATCATACATCTGTACAAGGTAAAACAACAATCCTTTCAGTAATTCTGTACCCGTAACTACGGTGTAATTTTATCTGTACTTTTTTAACCGGAAGTACGTTTTTGAGGGTCTATAACTTTCGTTCCGCACAATAATTTTTTTTTCCGCACGACAGATCGTTAGAAAAATATGTTTATTTTTACTCCTCAAAATTTAAAGCCCCCGAACGTAGAAATGAAACCCCGCGGCCGTTTTTAAGAAAGGTATATCATTTTAGGTCGATTTTCAGTCTGTTTCTATGCAAACAAATGTAATGCGCATGCGCGATGTTATAGTCACAGAAACGCTTAGACGCTTTATCCCCCGAATGGGCGATTTCAATTTATCCCCCATTTCGGGCTGATCCCAGACCTGGTCACAGTGGTCATATTAATATCATATTATACACTATAGTGTTCCACCAAATTCAAATGTATCACTACCGGTATATGGCTTGAGTAATTGTGGTAGTGGGTGAACACATTAGTAAAGCCTTATGTAGACATAGTTGTTATTCAATGTGTTTGAAAGACTGGTTGTTTTCTTACTTCTAACATTCTAGCAGTGAAGCACAAAATTGCCCCCCCCCCCCCCCGGAAAAATCTGTATCCATCCCTGCATGAATGTAAAAGGTTTATGAAAGGTTTGACGTTATACAAGACGACGTGAAAATATCTGCCGTCACCAAGCTGTCAAGTATACCTAAAAGCTAACCTATTCGAGTGCTATCAATGATAAACATGATGGCATGTCTAAACAAGGTCCACACTTTTACAGTAGAGTATTCGGGATAAACCACGTTTAAAGACAAGGCTGATAACAACAAAATATATATTCATTATTATTCTATTTTTAGTTTACTCAAATCATAACCATGTTTCAAATTAGCGCTTCATAATTTGAATATATACCTTTTTTAACTCCATGTCAACTGGCAGTGATTTTTGTGATGCCATTGTCACCATTTAATCAAGGTAGAGGATTATTTTCATCGTGACATGTACAGTGATACAAAATACAATCATTTTATTGATTATGATCAAAATCTAAAAACTTGGTTTCCGTCCATCATTTTGATGATCAGTTGCTTTAGCGTCGAAGTTTGAGATATGACAGAAAAACTGAACAGGATGTTTGTCTAGATCATAAAACGTACCTGTTTTAAAACTAACATATGAAATAGTAACCGAATTTGGACAACACGCACCTGCATGCACATAAAATCAGTTAATTATACCGGTAATTTATTTCCTAATCAAGGGACATTAAATGCACAATGCACAAATAAAAAATAAATAAATAAATAAATAAATAAAATAAATAAATAAATAATAAATAAAATAAATAAATAAATAAATAAATAAATAAATAAATAAATAAATGTTTTTTTTTTAAATGTTTCCATCTCCGAGTGATATCAATTAAGGTTGACTATATATTAGTACATGTATATGATATAAAATTGACTTTATCCACATAAAATATTTACTTTTCACCCTAAAATGCTTGCGTACACTTTCAATATTCTTAATCATTTATCAAGGGCGGTATACATTAGACAATAGATGAAAATATGTATACATCTATGTGTAATTTTAAAACTTCAATAAATTCATAAAACAACATAAATCAGCTGGTAATTAAAAATGAATCTTGATAAACAGCTTAAGATCTATACCTTTCGTTAAATAATCACAAAAACTTATCATTTTTTCCATGTGATTGTCTCATCTACTAAATGTAAATTATTCAATTATGACACTGGGTGACTTAGGGATAGGTTTAACAAACTAATTAATGTTTTTCACATCATCAGATTAACTCTGATATTTTAATATTTTTCATAATTTTAAAACCTTAATAAAATTAATTAAAAACCCCCATAAAGTAAATTTAGATAAAATCCTAAATTGAAATACTTAATTGACTCTTAAAATTTGTATTTGCAGGAGCTGTGATATTTAACCGACTGCAACAGCTGTTACATAATATTGTCTCCAATATACATGTTGCAGATCGTTGTGGTGGAAGGAATGCAAGAGAGGAGAACAAATGTCACAATATGAATTTGATTTGTTTCTACAGTGACCTTCTTTATAAAGTGACTTTTTAAAATATCGAATAAACTCTTTTTTCATGTTACAATAATTTTGTGCATTATTAAAACAAAGCATACTCTCAAGTTCAAGTTCAAGTTCTTTTATTCACTCAAAAACCACTGGAGGTGGTACAAGCGGTACAATAATTATATTTACAGTATAGATCTACATGCATGTCAAGTTTAAGAATACAAAAATATATATTACAATTATAAACAAATATTTGGTGATAAGTAATAATAATAAATATAATGACACAGAAAGTAATCAGTAATTAACATATAACATAATCATGGTTCTAGTATGCCTTCAGACCTTCCCTAATAAACTTGCATAAGTCAGACAATGTTTGGTAATTTTTATTTTAAACAAATCTTTCATTTTTATAATATTTGGGTTTAAAGGAAATTTCTGTGGGATGTATATGTTTCTAATCTTATTAAAATATCTAAATTCAAAAAAAAATGAAATTCATATCCAATATTGTTATAACAGAATTGACATTTTCCTTCACTTCTTTCTACCTTATACCATCTCCCTTTCTCAATAGGTAACCTATGGTTACAAGTTCTAAATTTGGCCATAATAATTCTTAAATATTCTGGTAATATACTTAAATAATCTTCAAAACCAAATTCTGTTTTAATAATTCTATATGTAAGAGCTTTACTCGACACTTCTATTTGAGAATACAATTGCTGTATATATTGATCTTTTAACTTTTGTTCTTCAGTTTTGATTAACCAATCAGTATTAATGTTATGACCTTGGCATTGCCAAATATTACATAAACCTAAAGAATTTAGAATATTGTGTATCTTGATGATCCATGGAAAACATTTATTTTCGCTCATAGTGTATAACTATTTGTAAAAAATACCTGAAAGTTTATTCTCACCAGACTGTATTAATCTTACCCAAAAAAAAAATCATTCTCTTATGTATAGATAAAGGGTATCTACCAAGTTCTCCGTAAACCATGTAGTTTGGAGTAGATTTTTTAAATTTTAATATCTTCTTACACAATTTCAAATGAATTGTTTCAAATAATCCAATATTTTCAAAACCCCATATTTCACAGCCATACGTCAATATAGATACAATCATTTGATCAAACATATTTAATTGACATTCCACCGATAAATGCAAATTGCTGACCTTTTTATATATGCAAAATAAAGCTTTTGATCAGGCTTGTTCTAACAAACGTTTTCTTGTTTTAAAAAAGACCCAGTATAACTAAATAAAATTCCAAGATAACAATATTGATCAGTAAATTCAAGAATAGCTTCAGAAAATCTTATTTTTGGCAGCGACTTCAATTTTCGCTTATTAAATACCATAACCTTAGTTTTACTTATATTGACACTCAACTTCCAGTAATCACAATAAAACTTAAAACTATCCATAGCATTCTGTAAAGATTCTATACTTTCAGACATAATAACCGTGTCGTCGGCATAAAGAAGAATAAAAGTTTTTGAAATATCATAAGTTTATCATATAATATTTGTGTAATTAGCTCAACTCCTAGTACATTCTGACTGATGAAAAATTCTTCCAAATCGTTAAGGAAAATAGAAAATAAAAAGGGTGACAAAATTCCCCTTGTCTTACTCCAATATTGCACAAAAAATAATCAGACTTCTCTTTACCATTAACCACACAAGACTTAATTGACTGATATATATTATATATTATTCTAAAACATTTACCATTAATTCTATACTTGTTTAGTTTAAACCATAGACCGTGTCTCCATACAGTATCGAAGGCCTTTTGGAAATCTATGAATACACAAAATAGCTTCTTATTGAAAGAAAATAACAGTTCTATGATACAATGTAATATAAAAATATTGTCTGTCGTTGAATGCGATTTCCGAAAACCAGTTTGACAATTTGTACTAATATTTTCCTTTTCCGAAATATTTTTAAACGAGTATTAAAAAAATATGTAAATAATTTACCAAAAACAGCTTAAAATCGTTATAGGCCTGTAGTTTTCAGGATTTGACATCTCACCTTTATTCTTATATATTGGTTTGACAATTCCAACCAACCAGGATTTGGGTATGTGACCACTCTCAAAAAAATATTAAAAAGTAATAAATAAATAGGTAACATAATATGTAATGACACTTTGATATATTCATTAAGATATGGTCTTCGCCACAAGCCTTTTCATTCTTTAAACTTTTTTATGCTTCTACAATTTCTTTTTCAGTAATTGGACCGTTTATATCGGTGTCGGGGGGTGTAGGAGAGAGAGAGAGAGAGAGAGAGAGAGAGAGAGAGAGAGAGAGAGAGATTTAATAAAGCATTCTCTGGTGTGTCAGGGGTGTAGGAGAGAGAGAGAGAGAGAGAGAGAGAGAGAGAGAGAGAGAGAGAGAGCGTATATACTGTTACAACAGTTGCAAATTCAGCCGTTTTGATTTCTATTCTTTTCTTTTTTGGGGGGTAATGATATATGCCGTTTCACCTAGATCACACAGTCTATTAGTCAAACTAAAATTCAAATTAAAGGTCAAACGGCCAGGCCAAACTTGACGCACTATACTTAGAAAGTGGGCAACCTATACAGGGATGTCAATGTATAGAGCAAGCCTATTTGATTAATAGGGTATTTGTAACGAATAATGCACGAGACGGCGTGATTATACACATATACTTACACATATATGCGTTACTTATCAATTTGCATTTATGTATAGAGAACACAGATCTTAAAATCATCTACATCTTGGAAACGTGCGTAGTCATGTATTAACTGCAAATCCTTACACTACCCATGTATTGGACGGATATTCGTATATGTATATGAATGAAAGGTCAAACGGACAGGTCAATTTTGTTTACCTATACATATATTGCGTGAAATTATAACAACTGTATTGTAGCACGTTTATGACACATTAAGTATTCCTAATATATGTGCTTGGTAATAAATTCAGTATTGTATTATTTACAGCAGATCAACGAATGCAAATATTGTTTTGAGTTACAACTGTGAACACGTTTAAAATGAGAGATGAGAACAATGGTTTCTGTATCAAAGAGACTGAAATAGAAAGGGTCGACGAGGATAAGGCACGCTCGTCTGTACCCTGGAGGACAGGGCGTCAACGACTGCTTTTTGTTGGGATTGCTACTATGACATTCTTAGCAAATACGTGCTTCTCTCTACAGGCACCGTTCTTCCCATTAGAGGTAAGTTTTGACAATATAACCCGTGCCAGTACAATAATTACAAATGATAAGCTTTATCATTACCCTAGTTGTTCTATATACGGTACAGGTTAAACTCTCCTTGATAGAATAGTCCAGTCAACAACGATAGAGAAAACGATATGCACATTGTTTATTTGACCACTCTTCTATTTGAGCCATTTTGTTTCTGAAAATAAATAATACCAAAACGTAGTTGATAGTAGATACAAACAAGTTAGTTTAACATTAGGAGTTTAATAACTAGAACTCCTATTTGTGGTCATCATGTTTCTCCTTCACACTTTTGTTTCGTGTTCCTGGTGTCTTTTACAAAAACAAATTACAACTACATGTAGGTATTTCCTTCACACTGTTGTTTCGTGTTTCTGGTGTCTTTTACAAAAACAAATTACAACTACATGTAGGTTTTTCCTACACACTTTTGTTTCGTGTTGCTGGTGTCTTTTACAAAAACAAATTACAACTACATGTAGGTATTTCCTTCACACTTTTGTTTCGTGTTGCTGGTGTCTTTTACAAAAACAAATTACAACTACATGTAGGTTTTTCATTCACACTGTTGTTTCGTGTTCATGGAGTCTTCTACCAAAAACAAATTTCAACTAGGTACTTTTATAATTTTGTTTTATCAGGCTGCCCAGAAAAGAGCGTCGACAACTGTTGTAGAGAACTAATTTTATAATTTTGTTTTAACAGGCTGCCCAGAAAGGAGCGTCGACAACTGTTGTAGGCCTTATATTCAGTTGTTATGAACTATCTAAATGTTTATCTTCACCTCTATGGGGATATTCAGTAAGTAGAATATATAAAAAAACCCAAATCATAATCCCAAAGTAAAAACTTAGAAACTGGAAATTAAGTTAAAAACATACATTTCCACCAGTGAAAGTGAGACCGGATGCTATACTTTAGAAGTATGTGTATTGACAAGTCGAATACTTATTTAGTTTTAATGTTTTTGTAGCATAATGCTGTCCAGAGACACAGTTATTGAAAAATCTTTTATTGTTATAAGTGAAACAAAAGCATGACAACAATTATGTCATGAAAATCTTCAATTAGTTTAGTGTTATTAAATATTAAAAAACAGGTTGTAAAGATAATAAAATATCTTCGTGATTGAAAGTGTGTACTTAGTAATGTTTAACAATACCAACATCCCGCGTTATTATTAAAGAACGAAATAAAATACATTGACAATATGCATATTGAGAACATTGGTTAACAAAACCCCCGACCTTGTATGGGCATGATATATAAAGATAATATTCTCTGGAATGTCAATGTTACATTGATTTTTTTCAGATTTCTAAAATTGGAGTAAAGTTTATGTTTCTGAGCGGTTTGATGGTTTGCGGGAGCTGCGCCATTTTGTTTGGGTGAGTATTATCCATGCGATTGAACCATTTCACTGTAGTGAAATTATTAAGCGGGTGGGGGGGGGAACTTGGAAATTACTGGGTAAATCAATGGTAAGATTATTCTTATCCAGTGTATTTGTTCCAAAAGAAATAACGCCCACCACTAGTGATTTCTGGTCTTTTTACAAATTGGTTCACTGTACGTACTTCTTTGGTTTTGTTTATAGGTTATAAACTATCGTTGTCATTAGGGGATCGTTAAATATAGCATACAGGGGAAAAACCTACATTTAGAGTTTATTCAAAATTCTAAAAACAGTTTGTCATCTACCTGGAATGATTGAACTCAGGATTACCTTCCCTAGCATACTGATGTCATATATTAACTAGTTTACTGTGTATTAGAATTATTACAGCGATATTTTTGTCGAACCAACATACATTTTAAGAAATCATGCCAGTATAAATCTTTGTTTTTTTGTTTCGTGTCTTTGGTTACATTGACTTTTACAAGGTATGTATTCTTCTTTTTCATTCATTTTTACAGAGTTTTAAACAAAGGGCCGGATGGATGGAGTTTTATCTTACTGTGTTTTCTATGTCGGTCACTTGAAGGGATAGGAACGGCAGCTTTTATGACCGCTGGTTATGCTATCGTGGCTCATGAATTCTCGGACAACACAGCAGCAGTGTATGTAAGTAGAATAAGTTAACTATGGTATAGGTAACTTATCTTTGTACGGCTAATCATATGTCAATGAGCGTCTTCACGTGATCAAAAACAAACACGCTAATCCATGTCCAAATCACAACCCAAAGGCAAAGTAAAAACTTTGAAACTGGCAAATTATGTTTAACACGTCACCCACTACCAGTGAAGTGACTGTGTGCTCAGGAAGGATAAGCAAATTCTGTTTAACTAACCACCCGCCACGTGTGTATTCAAAATTGAAAGAGCTATGGGACGCCAAATATATTTAGGACAATCCTTCACCCAAAGACATCATACTTATCATTGATACTGTGATGACGACCATGACGACTTGCTTCGTTGTATAAAGTTTCTGTAGTGGGAACAAGCTCTAACATAGCATATTGATTGTAAAAAAACATATACCATAAGCAGGGGAAGCAGGTATATCGTTGCATAGAAAAGGAAAGTTGATAATAGAAAAATTGTAGTCAGCACGTTTGCCATACAGCTTCAAACATAGCCTTTCGTTGGCGTCATAATTAAGGTATAAGTGATTTAGTCTAATGGATTTCCAACGCATACGATCAGTTTTGGTTTGGTGTTTTTATATATCTGCATGTTACAAAACAAATGTCTGAATCCTTTGCGATACGCCATTTATTATATAGATAAAACAATATCAATTTAATTAAAAACAATTATTCAACGAATATCTTTTTGTAATGTATATTTGTTATTGACATAGCACAAAGGCAATAAATACATGTAATGTAGTTTGAAAAGTAGAAAACAATATATATATATATCCAACTTAGTCAATATTAAGTATACAAATGCAAATGAATAATATCTACTCTAATATCAAACATTCATATCAACATTTTTACTTTCTAATCATATGATATAGATGAGACTAATAGGGTAAAGGAATGAGAAAAAAAATAATACTTGAAACAGTCGTCCAAAATGTCTCAAAAATTATTCAAACTCTAAGATTTCATTTGTTTTAATTGTTTTGATTCAAATCTAGTTCTGAATGATAAACTTTTCTTGTTTAGTGTTTTTATTTTAACTTTCGTTCAACGTGTAGTTTTTTTCAATGAAAGTTTGTACAATTTTAGGGAGTATTGCAAGCATGCATAGGAGTTGGCAACATGGCAGGTCCATCAATAGGAGGCGCTTTATATGCTGTAGGTATTTCATAAAATATCATTTTTATATTATAAATATCAATTACAATTTAAGCTATAACGTTGCAATCTTTTTACATTAACCCTCACTTTACAATGAGGTTCGCCGCTGTACCACGTGATACCCTATAACGTTTGTGCGGAACACTTATTTCCAATGGATATTGGATCACATAAAATGACATTTTCCCGTGAAAAAGGCGTCTTTCCGGGACGTTGTGAAGTTGACGTTTTCCAAAACGTTCCGCACAAACGTTAAGAGGTATAGATCACGTGTTACAGCGGCGAACCCCATTAATTTATATATTATATATCAAATTATTACTACTTAATGCTAAGTTCCTTGGCAAGTTGTATCAGTTCAAACCTTATATACAGTATATATGTTGATTTGTTCTTTATGTATGCTGCACAGGTTGGTGGTTATGGACTTCCGTTTTATGTGAACGGAAGCGTAGTGATAATTGTGGGACTACTGTGTTGTCTAGTACTTCCGCCGTTGATAGGTAAGTCTTTATTTATGAGTCTGCAAGTCTGGTGATATTATTAATATTGAATGTCGTAAATTTTAGCTACCAGCTTTATATCATTATATGCCATAAAAATATATTACTGGAATTACAATAAACATGTATTATGAGCATCTCCTGTTTACAAAAGAAGACAGAAAACTAAGCTAAAACGAACATCATATCATATACAAATGATATATACTAACAATCCAATTGTAGATTGTTTGATAAAATCACAGTAATGGCTCGGAAACACCAAACGTACTTTAGCCACCATAACATATATGATTCTGTATGCCTGTGGCACTGAGATAACAAATTCTACTGAAGTAACATTTATTTGTTTCAGACAAAGATAAAGAAGCTACAAAGCCAGTATTACAGATGTTACAACAACCATATACTATAGTATTGGGATTGTCTATTGTCGCTGGTTCATTTTCGCTCGGATTTCTGGATCCCACACTTGCTCTTCATCTTTCAGAAGTATTTACAAACCATACATAATCTGTTAAAATACATGTACAACCACTGTGGTAGCTCAGTTGGTAAAGCTTGTTCAGTAAATTGGAGGTCATGGATTCGATCCCCGACCGAGTCTGATACAAGACTTATAAGTGGGTAGTGACTGTTCTTTCGCCAAAGACTCGGCATTACAAATTGAAAGTCGCGGTCCTTTCGGACGGGAACTTAAAATAAACGTGGTCCCGTGTCACCTTGGGCTTGGCACGCTAAAGAACCTTGCTGTATAATGCCACCAGCAGAACGCACAGGCAAAATTTCTGCACCATCGCCTATAGCTGGCGACGTCTCGATATAAAAGAAATATTTTTGACTGGGACGTTAAACACCATTACTCAACCTAACTCTGTTAAAATACACAATTCAAAAATGTATGTTTTGTCTGTCAAAATAGAGCTATAAAAACGCATGTAGTTATTCTTAATAGCACACACGACAATCAACAACGAATTAAAGTATGTTTGTCAAATATGCAGATAAAAATGAGTTTTAATTGAGTTTATATCAGAGTGTTTGCATCCAACAATACCCTGGATATATTCGACGCCACATAGTTCCAAAGTCTCAATTTCGATTCCACACTTGGCGGATATAGTTAGCTAACAAGAGATGCTTACCATTTCTGAGCATCCAGCCTCACTTCCCTGTTTTAAGTTCATGTGTTTAACCTTATTTGTCCGTTTTACTTTGCTTTGGGTTGTGATTTGGACATGGATAGTATGTTTATTTTTGATTAGGAGATACCTGTAAACATGCAGCATAAACATTTTAATAAATGAAATCAAACACAAATATTCTGACCAATATCAAAATCATAATCCCAAAAGCAAAGTAAAAACTTTGAAACTTGACAATTTAAGTGAAACATGTGAACGTCTACTATTGAAGTCGGATCGGAAGGCTAAACACTCCCAGAGTATCTAGTTTCATTTGTAGAAAAATAACCGTCTCGTATAATGAATGCGTAGCATAAATGGTAATACATAATGAAAACAACAGCATATAATAAATAAAATAAATGTAGTAAGAAAGACAGACACATACACGCAGACACACACAAATTAATAACATTCTACTTTGACAATTTTTATTACATTTCAGATTAATCTAGGTTCAGTTGTTATAGGATTAATGTTCTTGATAGCACCTGCTGTATACGCAATCTTAGCACCATTTATTGGCTGGCTAATTGATAAAAAGGTATAACGGTTCATACATGATTAATTAGTTATGCTGCAATGTGCAATATTTGTTAATCTTGTACATTTTGTATTTATTCTTTTAAATTTCTGTGGTGTGTTCATGGTTGATATAATTAAAGTAAAGTTCATATTATTCACCTTTAAGTTAACTTTATTTCCAATGACGATATCGGCAGTATAAAAGTTGTATTAAAATTGTATCTCAGCATTCGAGTAAAACGTAATTCTTGCGTTATGAATTTATGATGAACGAATTTATAACAGATTGATAGATTGGTACTTTTGGCATACATTGTAATTGTTTTTTCAGTTCACAACACACACACACACACACACACACACACACGCAAAATGGTTTATCAAATTGAAAAGAAATATACCAGTCCATGTTTTTATTACTTTTTCTGTTTAGCTATTTCTTTCTTATGTTGCGTAAAGGTGTTGTTGGAATCTTCTGGTCATTTCATTAAGCTGTCATAGTTTATACATTCTATTCTGTTTTATTGTATCAGGAACTTATAAACTCCTTGATTATAGTGGGAAGTGTTGGAGGTGCTGTTGTATTCCTTACTTTAGGACCCGTACCATTTTTACCGTTCTTGCCGTTGTAAGTACGTTTATCAAATGCTTATCCAAATTCACAACTTGAACATGGAGAAGTTCATTTTAAATTATAGAGGCGGAACTAATATTTAATTTAGAGACACAATTACAATGTTAAGATTTGAAACATGTTTGGTATTTTTTGTTCAGTATGCTCATCTAGTTCATTCACTAATATGAATTGAAACTCTTATTGTACTCTGAATATTACACAATACGGCATGTAGGTAACTGATGGCTTTGAACACATTATACCTATAAGAACATTGGAAAAGCGGACAATTATCAAATCAAAATAATCTTATTTTCATATAGGTTTTCACTATGATACAGATGATCTTTTCTATATATTTCCAATTTTCTGCTTATTCATTTACAATGTTTCTATTTGTCTCCAGCAATGTTTGGTCTCAAGTTCTTAGCCTTATTGTTTATGGATGTTGTCTTGCCTTGACATTGTGTCCAACGTTTAGTGGATTGTTAAAAAGCGCAAGGTATATATAGTTACAACACAGTTCATATTTATTTAAACACCACATATACTCCGGAAATCTAGACCACTTGGTCCAACAAGTTTTGAATGTAGCTGAACACAAAATTGTCATCTAATTAAATATGTGTTCCATTTGTGGTCTTAATACTTGTTATTTTTTTTACTTCAAAATGGATTAAAACCTTTTTTTATGTAAATGTTTTTCTAAGCCTAAACAACTTTTGGAAGTATGGTATAATTCATAGTAAATCTGTCACATAACACCTCTTATTTCAGTCATTTTCATGACGTCATATTTTTGTACATGTGAAACGTCACCGTTCATTTGTACCACTTGGTATTAACAATCAGATAATTTCATCTGCAATTTTTTAGGTAGTGACAATATTTAGAATAATGATTTCATATCTTTCAGCATTATTGGGTTACCGAATGACATAAAGACCAATGGTATGGTATCGGGGATAAGTGTTTCTTGTTTTGCTCTAGGGTATATTTGTTATTTGTTATAATTGTTGTAGATATTTTTATTCAATACGTTTTTGTATTTTTAATTCACAAGATTGGTCGTAGATAAGGGCACCATTTACCGCACAAATATTCATCTTTACATTGAAACTATAAATATTAATACTTACTGTGTTTAAGCGATTAGAATGCAAGAATATAAAATTTAATTATATATTTATGATTATTTAATTACAACCAATTTAGACCATGTATTCTGGTGACAGTATTATTGAAGTTTATCAATTCTGTTGTCAAAAAGCATAGCATTATTAATATTTTTAAAATAAAAAATGGGATTTCCCTGATGGGTCGTAATAATTGGAAACAGTTTCAAAATGCATTTCTTAAAAGAAATATGATTCATTTTATGAAATTGTTCCAAACTTCAACAAAGTGCAATTATATGGATTTATCAAAAATTATATTTTTAATGTTATAAAATTTGTAACACATTTTTTCAGTGAACCATTTCTTCTTTATATTTTCAAAGTTTTTGTGTTTGCAAAAAGCACAAATATAAGTTTTTTTAAACTGTTGATTATATTATTAATTGAGCGTTTGAAATGCAATTTCCGGGTGATAACGTGTTCAGGACTAATGAAGTTGCTGCAGATTTTGATGATTAACAAACAAATGGTACAAGAATGGAAGACGAGATATATTTATAGAAGGACAATGAGCTAAATGAAAAAATGGCATTCGTGGTGATTCTGATTAGAATTGCTTATTTAAGACAACTGTGTTTTGTTAAAGGGTCATGAACGCTTTGTATTTTAGTATGTACAGTAATATAAAGTTTCTATGTTTACTACGGGGACTTTGTACAACGAAGTAGGCTGCTTGCAAATAAATTGTTGACTCAGGGATATTGCAAGCCTAGGCTTATCAAGGCCCTCAAAAAGTTTTATGGCCGTCATCACAGTATTGTTGATAAGTTTGATGTCTCTGTGTCCAGGATTGCCTTGGATATATTTGACGTCTCATAGTTCCATGTTCCTTTCACACAATTTTGATTACACACGTGACGGGTGTGGCTAGCTAAACAGGAGGTGCTTACCCTTCCGGAGCACCCGGCCTCACTTCCCTAGTGGAAGTTCACGTGTCTAACCTAACTTGTCAGTTCCAGAGTTTTTACTTTGCTTCTGGATTGTGATTCGGAAATGGATAAGTATGTTTGTTTTTGTTTATCAACAGAGCTTTCCTTGGACCGATATTAGGAGGAACGCTTGTGGACAACTTTCAGTTTCCATGGGCAGCATGTTTTTGTTCTGGAATGTTCCTGTTGTCTGTAAGTAGTTATATATATTTTTGGCTAATAGAGTTTATGCTGTTATATAGGACATTGTTTTCGATGCATAATGGAAAACAAAATCGAGAAAAGTTAACATCGCTCTGTAGCAAAATAAGGTAAAAATAAGAATATAATTCATGCTAAAATAATGGATTTTTAGATGTTGAATTGAGAAAAATAGAAAAATATGTAATTACCAAATCCAGCTGAAGGAATGCATATTATATATGTTATTTGCATATAATACCATTGAAGTTGACTACATATTTAAAGTGTATTTTACTCTGTTGTATCTAAAACTACTGATGATTTTATAGGGTGCAATGATGTCTACCCATACTATACTTACAAGAATACGGAACAAACAGAGTAGCTACAAAAAGCTAAACATTGCGCCAGAATCCCGTGCAAACACAGCAGAGTCCAGAGTCTGGTAGTAAAGATTTACACGGGAAGATAAAAGGGATGTGATTTAAAGTGGTCCCAACTTGCAAATCTAGTTGTAATATTGTTTGGTTCATTGGGATTCAAGGAGATGAACACTGGTAATATGACAAGCTCCCTGTTGTGTAATTGCAAGTTTCCATTTGGTATGACAAGAGCTTTCGCAGAATTGGTCATTTGAGAATATTTTATTGTAATAAACTAAAAGTATTGTATTTTGTTTGTTATAAATATGCATTTATTATATAAGAACATGTTATATAAACTTAAACGTGAATTAAACTTTTTTTAAAACTGTATACATGTTTAATCTTGCATCTATGCAAACATCTTTTGAAGCAATATGTCTGCGTCAATATTTTCCTACACATACTAGAAGTACTTTGTTTATAAACACGTAAACACGTGTTTGTCATGGAATTGGCAGTATTGTATTCCGAAACATGTTCCCGATCCTTGTATTTGGAAGAAGTGGAGAAAGTAAATGCATTTTGTCATTTTTACAAAAGAATTATATTAAAAAAAGTTATATGTTTTTTCTTTCTCTTACAGCGTTTATTCCAGTTTCAATATAAGAATTGAACTTTACATCACTATCCCTCACTCTAAATTAAAAGAACATCTAAATTATTCACATCATTAATCTTTTACAACAATGGGAAGCCATGGTCATCTAATTATTTTATCAAACACCATACACACTCAAAATAAAATATACTGAATCCTCAAAACCTTTGTGTTTTGATGGACAACTAATTTGTTTTATTTGTTATTGTGTTCATACACACAATCGGTAATCGGGCACAAACCGTGCAGCAGTGAATGCTGACATGTTTATTTGTATGGAACAGACAGAATTAATGCAGAATCTGTTAATCTTGAAAGTATATTGTTGATAAATCCTTCAACTCTACATACAGATGTATATGTTTTTTGGTTTTATAATCCTAGTCAGGTTAATGTCATTCCTATACCTAGTGAGCTTTAAAATAAAAAATACGACTGATTCTTATTTGAATTTCATTTGAATTTAATTTCAATTAAAAAACTACATTTGAAGCTGTATGACAATATACCTGGTTAAAGCATATTTGTTTCACAAGTCGTATGCTATGGGCTTCCAAATAATCGTTAACGTATTTATCTTGTAACCTAGGCTTATTAAGGCCTTCTATGTTTTATGGCCGTCATTTAACAGTATTGTTGATAATTGTGATGTCTCTGTATCCAAAATATCCCGGGGTATATCTGACATTCCATATTCTTCCATTCTTCAATTTTGATTACATACGTGGTGGATGTAGCTGGCTAAACAGTAGGTGCTTAGTCTTTCGGAGCACTTGGCATTACTTCTCTGGTGGAAATTCACGTGTTTAACTTTAATTGTCATATTTTAAAGTTTTTACTTTAATTTGCTATGGGATTTTGATTTTTTACGGAGATTAGTATGAATATTTTCGTCGATAATAGTGGCTGAGAAGAGGGAGAAACGCTAGGGGAAAAATTATCCCGTCTAAATACGCTAATTCCGTGTAACCTGATAAGCCAATAGGGTACGTTGCTGCTATTTTTAAGACTTGCTATTGAAATGTTGATTAAGCTGACATTTTAGAAAAAAAGCGTTACACATTTATAAAGCTACTATTATAATCAATGAAATTATTTAAACATTGTACACTTTTTAAAAATAAGGACTAATAAATCCAATTTTGAAGCGTGAATGATTTTTACTTTCTGTAGGTAAGTTCATAGTTCAGTAGGATGTGAAATACTATGTACTTGTAAATAATAATAATATGTGACGTGTACCAAATATATTTAAAATATATTAGAATAACAAAAACATAAATGCTGCATAACATTCTATAAACAAAGTTAATAGAGTCGAACAAAATTTTCTGAAATAATTCAAAAGGCGGAAAGTGACATGCATGCAAATAATGTATTTAAATACTCAGCCAACGATTCGTTTAGCTAGGCTGCTTAACCATGCGTCATCTGATACCCGATAATTGCTTTACTTTCCACATTCTAGTCTGATATCTGATGTAAATGAAACATGGAACAAATAATTTGGTTTTATTACAAGTATATTTCTTTATTAGTTGTCTTTCTGGATATTACATGTAAGTATAATTCTAATCACAATTATATAATAATTTCCTTGAGTTTTACATGGTCATTGGATATTTTTCAACCCCTGGAAATTTTGGTTTCACAATTTGGTTCAAATACTATTGATGAGGAATTGTATTCCGAAATATCCATCTAGTGCTGTGAAATTAACACTGTTATAATATGTTACAGATTCCTTGTGATCAGCCAGTCCTTTGATGGAGCTCTACTGCTCGTTGACAAAAGAACCACTAGTATATTATAGTTAATATATATTATATACTAGTATTATATATATTTCCACTGGTGAGAAAAAACTAGACAAACCTTTCACAGCATGTTTTTACATAATATGAAGTATAATTATCAGGGGATTACAGCACGTCTTACCTTACTTTTAAATCTTTTCAAAACCCGTTTAGGTATCAAAATGCAGGTTTATTGTACAGACACGTTTAACCATGTTTATTTCTCGGTCATCCATGTCGCAGGTTGTTGTCCTTAGTTTTTATCTATTTTTTCTTATTCAACGGATATAAAAAGCGTGTTGGTTTGAAATGAAATGAACTTAAATTTGAAACCTCACACTATTGTTAATAAAAATGGAAAATGTTTTCTTTTTCTATAGATGAATAACAGGAGATTCATTTTTGAAAATAAAAATACGCGAGCTTTCGTCATTACTCATATGTTTGACCTGTAATGCTGAAAATTATTATTCAAAACCGGTTACATACTATTCAACGTCCAAACTTAACTGACAAATTAAGTTGAATTAAATTAAATGATATAAAATAGATAATCATACACAGGTGTTTAGGTAATAGTAAGTTTATTCAATATTTTTAAACTCAATACCATATCAACACGAGTGTAAGGTTCCTTTTTGTAACGGGAAATGTATTTTCGACCTAAAGAAATAGTATAGATGTCAAATGACAACATCGGAAGCAACATGAAATCAAAGTGATATTGTTACACTATGATATTACACTGTGATATGATTTCAATTAATTTGTTTTATTTTTTGGATTTTGGGGCAGGATATACAAAATTATTATTATTTAACATGTCAAATAACCATCCAGTGATTTGGTTTGTTTCACATAACAAGGTAAAAGGCTAGAAGGTTATTTTTCCAGAAGATAGCAGAAAAAGGACTGAAGACGACTAAGGGGTAATCAAATTGGGAACGTAAAATGGTTTTTCAGATGTTTAAAAAAAATTGATTTAAATAATTGTTTTCTGTGTTGATAACTTGAAATCTGTTCTGAATGCCAAGCCAGACTGGATAGCGAAAGAACATTCATTAACAATTAAAATCTCATCGTGTCTCTTGTATTCCGATAGGCGATATTGAGAACATTGAAGAATATACTATATGATTTTATGTACTCTTTTCTTCAAGATGGCGCATGTAACTTACCCGCATCATGGCAAAACAAATCCTGGTATTTATACAGGGGGCCTGATGAGACAGCTACACGTTCAGCTGCCAAACGACTAATGAACTGTACAGTGACAGAGGTATATGGACTGAAGGTAGATACCCTTAGTGTTGTACAGGATAAATGGGAATGTTTCCTTACTGAAGGTGATATTGTTGCTTTAAAGTAAGTACAAACTAGAAATATCAGTTCAATTCAAAATAAATCATACAGAAATCTTAAAGGATTAAAGAATCATGTTATGATACTGACACATGCTGATATAATTATTACTAAGTCTGTAATCTTACAACACTAAATGGTAGTTTCAGAATAAATTCCTCTTCAATAGTGGAATAAGGGAATCTAAATATTTTTAAGATTTTGAAATGAGAAAAATATAAGCACCAATTTCGTTTTAATGAATCTTAAAAGATTACTCACAGCTTTGTTTTTTGAGAAATTTCAACATTAAAGAAGCGGATACTTTTGATGTAATCAAAAGCAAACATACTAATCCATGTCCGAATCACAATCCAGAAGCAAAGCAAAAACTGAGAAGTTAGGTTGGACACTTGAACTTCCACTAGGGAAGTGAGGCCGGAAGGGTAAGCACCCCTATTTAGCTAGCTACACCCCCACGTGTGTAATCAAAATTGTGTGAAAGGAACATGGAACTATGAGACAAAACAAATTACTTAAGCACTGCTTTGCAAAACTCGGGATTTGCGCAAAATGAAGTCATCATGCATAATTAAAATGTTGAAGTCTAATAGATAAGGAGTTGTATTGTCTCAAATTGACTTCAACAGAAACATTTCCTTAGTACCGTTTTGAATCAAAGGTGTGTTTTTATTTAATACTTTAGTTTTTAATAGTGCATATTATGTATTTATGTACCACTTGGTATGCGGGATGGCTTTACATTTGTCATTTTGTAAATCACAGCTTCAAAAAAACACATAAATCCAATCACGTCACTTGATATCATTCATGTAAGGTGCCCGCCCGTCTGAAAAAGGGGATTTTTTGTACATGTAATTTTTCTTCTATATTGCGTTTTTATGAGAAACATTTTCGTTATTTGTGTACGTAAGAAGTGCCTTTTTCTATATTTTATTGTAATTTAATTGTTTTGTAGGGGAAACAAAATAGGAGACTTTATTGGTACTGATATGTATATATATGCAGCATTTAAAGTCAACGATTCATTTGCCTGGCCTCTACTTTATCCTTTGACAAGTGAGTAGATAACCGTTTACTATCACATATCGTATAGCGCGAGAACGAACAGTAAAGGTGCGAGTCAAAATCCAAACCGATTAACTGCTGTTTTGTACATTTTGATACCGGTTTAAAAATGTAAAAATTACGTTTTTGTAAAAATAAAAGTAACAATAAAAATTAAAGTGTAGATATATGCTTTATTTCGCTCCAACACTTTTTCTTGGAGCTGTATGCATGTATTTATTGCTTGTATCAAGCTAAGGCTAATACGGACTGTATTTATTGCAAATGATTTGCAAGCTTGGCAAGGCTACAAACCGTACATGTGTTAGATAAAGTGTACTTTTGTACTCTAGAAATGGAAGAAACACTACTCTTTTTACCAATTTGCGGACATAGTTGCAGAAATACTTGATGCTATTTTGAATACATTCATTCAATTAATTTTTTAACCTTTTTTGTTAAAACAGAAGCCGACCAAGACGCATATGATGAACACGTGGTACGAATCCAAACTACTACAACTCCAACTATGAACCAAATAGCTACCTTATCTGAACCACCAAAGGGCGTGTGGTATTTTATGTTTCAAACTGGTAATTTGTATACCTAGCTTTGCTTTGTTTCACGTTACATGTAACCGGTAATTAATTTACATACTATAAGTTGTAAAAAGAGACATTTACGCGTGCAAATTTACGTTGCCGTAAGACAATCGGTGCATATATTTAAAAGCAACTGGTAGCATCTTTTTCATACAAACAAAAAATGGAGAATCATTAAACTGAAGGTACCAAATCCAGATTTAGTTAAGATAGACTGAGTTCGATTTCGATTTACTGTCATTAAACATTAGCTTGGTAATTCTTTTCGTTTTATGTGTACTTCAGTCCGATCATTACCAGAAAATAAAACATGAATCATGTTATGAATTTAAGTTATAGTACTCAAAAGACAGTATTTCTTACAACTTTATAATTTATACATGTACCTCAAGATGATGTTATTTTTCACATCCTATTTTTGTATTATAGGATTATCGCCAATGCCAAATGAATATTTAGAAATCAAGACAACAGAAAGTCCTACAACAACCACAACAACAACGACAACATCTACCACAGCAGCGTCAACATTACCGCCTGTCGTAAGGACATATACAACGTTATCCAGTTGTTTGATAGTCGCCGTTATTTGTACTTGTTTTGGCATATGTATAATCGGACTTATTCTTGTAATCATCGCTCTTAAATTCAGACAGGGTAAACAACATTTAGCAGCAGAACACCATCCAGATCCACCTAATTCCAGACTGCACTATTACAATTATGGGAAATATAACGGCACCAGGAATTCCCAGGTAATAGATAACACCTATTACGTCATAGACAATTAATATGACGTGCGTATAATGCCTAACACGTCAAAAATCCAGTCATTTCTTAACGAGGTGCGTATGGTGCTCTCTTTCTGTTTTGCAATAACGCAATATTTACAGAAAAATAATAATAATAAAACCGAAGTAAGCCAAGTTACTTCAGGTGTTATTTCGTATTTTATTTTGTTTTTTATGTTTAATATTAATTTTAACAATTAAATAATATGTACATCATTTCATTGATACTTTTAGTATTATAAAATTAAAACGTTAAAACATATCATATCCTTTGATCATTACATTTCAAGTTTCAATAAAGACATTCCAAAAGATAATGAAAAATATTGACAGAAAATCATAAATAACCATATCTAATATTGCTTATATCCCCAAACTAATGTATGCCTATGAGCGACTGTGCGTTTTCCTTTACCTTTCATCTCTAAAAATTACCGGAAATGATGTAAATATCATTTACCCTAGGTTGTTTGAAATACAAGATGCGATCAAAATCATGTACGAATCACAATCTAGAAGAAAAGTAAAAACTTTAGAACTGACAGGTTAGACAGGTAAACTTCCACCAGGGAAGTGAGGCTTGGAGCTCCGGAAGGGTAAGCACCTCCTTTTTAGCTAGCTACACCCGCCACGTGTGTAATCAAAATTTTGTGAAAGGAACTTGGAACTACGAGACGTCAAATATATCCAGGGCAATCCTGGACACACTTATTCTTCAAGTTCTGCATCATATACGGACTTATACATATAACACCAAAGGAAGACTAAATTTGTAGTTGCATGGCAAACGCGATGACTTCATGTTTTTTCTATTGCACTTTCCTTTCCTATGCAGAATATACCTGCTACTCCTGCATTTGTTTCACAATACGCTATTTTTGTATTTTATATAAGAGGATGCTGCTTACAAATAAATTGTTGACCCAGGGATTTGCAAGTTGAGGCTTATCAAGGCCCTCAAAAAGTTTCATGACCGTCATCACATTATGTGACAATATTGTTAAGTACAAGGTTTCCAAAACTATCACGGATATATTTGACATATAGTTCTACATTCCTAACATTCTCAATTTTATCTGAGTAAACATTTCTAGGAGGTACTATATAAGTCAGTTAAAACTTCAATTAGTATTATTACACCTTATGTAAAAATCTAGCAATTTCATTGGATAAGAGCTATGTAACAATTTGTACTGTCACATAAAATTTAATGTCACATAGCGCTGCACGTGACTATGTGACAGTACTTTTGTTCGAGTCGCCTTCCTTCACTGGATCACATCAGCGCTTTGAACAAAACATGTTTTCAATTGTGTCTACCGCAAGCGTCTTACTGTTATTAATATTGTTTACATTTTTCTGTAACAACAACCGATGATGTTTGCCGAGGTTGACAATGACTATCTTGTTGGAGTCTAAAGACACGCATCAACTAAACAGATCATTAAGCGGGTTGTGGATACGTTTCTTAAATTTCTTGGCTCAAATGACTGTGCATTTGTCGATAAATTGAATGAAAATTGGTATAGACATTACTAAAGAGGAAGGATGCACGTCATGTTTTGGTATAATAAAACAAACATTTGGTGTAATAAAATAAATATTACATTTCTGACAGGGTGCCAGTACATATTGTCACCTCCTGAAAAGCATTGTCACCCTCAGCTATCGCCTCGGCAAACAATGCTTCCTCGAGGTGACAATGTGTACTGGCACCCTGTCAGAAATGTAATATTTATATAATATGATAAAAAAGATTAGAATAACATTACATGTTTGTCAACAGTATTAAAGTATAAAATGCCATCAAAATCTTTAGATCAGACTGACATTTTGAAATTAAAAATATTAAATTTTACAAATGCATGTATAAACAACTCCATCTTAGGATTTTTTATTTTTTATGTATTTAACCATCAAGCTTCCGGCATATCTAACTTAAAATGACGACAACAATGTTGTTTAAACTATACCTTTAATTAACAATTATTAGTACCAATAAATGGACTTTTTCAACAAATCAAAAGTTATTATAATTAATACATGCATTAATAAAGAACAAAAATGGCACACAATAGCATATCTTGCACCAGTCATTAAAAAAATCATTTATTAATTGAAATTAACACAATTCACACAAATAATCTATTGGTCTGCAAATTTCTGAAGGCATTCATACTATATATGGTACTATACCAGAAATCTGGATAGAAATCAAGCAACCATTATGTATTATTTAAAAAATATCAACATCTACCCACGGTCAAATAATACACAGGCACGAGGCGACAGAAGATATATTTACCATTAGTTGCAAGTGCAAATTGCAATAACATCTATTCAACATTAAAACAAACAATTGTGCTTTATTCTGTTTTATTGTATGATCTAAAAATATTACATTTTTGCAGCAGAAATTTGTTTTAGTTATACAAAAAGAACCAAAAAGGGGCCATTTCTAGAATGATCCCAGTAACCAAGAATGTAATGATAACACGCAAGTGTATAATGATTTTTTTTATCTAAACAGCTTAGCTGCATACATTTTTGAACAGATTAAAATTGTATTACAAAAATGAATATGTTTCAAAGCAAAAAATAACATATTTCCGTTCTGTACAAAAATGTATGTATTCAAACATTATCTTTTGAATTTTAATACTATAAACCAACTATTATTTGTGGGTCATTTATTTTTACAAGTACAATTATCAAACACCTGTAAAGATAATCTGACATCGAGATTAACATTATTATCCAGAACATTTTGCACTTATTGTCACAAATTTTTCTGAAATGAGGAGTTTCAAAAGTTTAATCACTGCAAATAAATATTGGTTTACAGTACTATTTATACATTAAAAGTGGCAAATGTGTAAAAACAACCTTCTATAGGCAATAAATTGAAATGGGGATTACCAGTGTCACATGTGATCAAAACCCATAATGTGAAACTTTTAGAAACAAGAGGCCCATGAGCCTTAACGTTCACTTGAGGCTAAGTACATATCTCATGCAGAGGTGTTCAATGGTCAATAACATTTATTAAAGAGAACTCCTTATTTTCAGCAGTAAGGCAGAATAAAATGCAAAGATTTTTGCAAATTAATCATACCTTGTTCAGACAATGCTACATATAATATATATATAGTCTAGCTACAATACATTATTTATAACAGCTAAAAAAGTAAAAACAAAAGTATAAAACTAGACCTTCATCTAGGCCATTACCTACAATATTCGAATATAATGCCTATGCAAAAAGTTAATAGTTTCGAGATAATTAATCATTTCAGTATCCTTTCCCATCTGTAACCTTGACCTTTAAACCCATGACCTTAATCTATATATCAAAATGATTGTTAAATCAACTCCTGCAATATTTGAATATACATGTTTATACAATTTTTTTTATAGTTTTTGAGATAATTAACCATTTTGGTATTCTTTCACATCTGTGACCTTGACCTTTGAATCCATGACCTTAATCTATATATCAAAATGATCGTTAAATCAATTCCTACAATATTGTATTATACATGTCTACACAAAAAGTTTATAGTTTTTGAGATAATTAACCACATCAGTATTCTTTCCCATCTGTGACCTTGACCTTTGAACGCATGACATTAATCTATATATCAAAATGATTGTGAAATCAAAACCTAAAATATTCTAGTATACATGTTTATACAAAAAGTTTATAGTTTTCAAGATAATTAACCATTTCGGTAATCTTTCGCATCTGTGACCTTGACCTTTGAACCTATGGCATTAATCTATAAATCAAAATGATCATTAATACAAAACCTACAATATTCTAATATACATATCTATACAAAAAGTTAATAGTTTTCGAGATAATTAACCATTTTGGTATTGATTTGCATCTGTGACCTTGACCTTTGATCCCATGACCTTAATCTATATATCAAAGTGACCGTTACCAATTCCTACAATATTCTTATCTACATGTCTATACAAAAAGTTAATAGTTTTCTAGATAATTAACCATTTTGGTATTATTTTGCATCTGTGACCTTGACCTTTGAACCCATGACCTTTATCTATATATCAAAATTATCATTGTGCTATTACCTACAATATTCTTATATGTATGCCTATACAAAAAGTTAATAGTTTTGCAGCCTTGACCTTGACCTTTGAACTCATGACCTTGATCTATGTACCAAAATGATCATCATGTCAATACCTACAATTAACTGAAAATCCAATGCCATTATCATCTAAAATGTTTTAAAAATAGCATTTTTTATCAAAGGTCAAAAACAGGGACATGATTGTGACATTTGACATCTCTTGGAAGAAAATAGCAAGACAAGGTCAACAGTTAAAACTCCATACAATTATCTTCAGCCGTTATTGAGTTATAACAATAAATGTCTAATTTTCAAAATTACATAATTTTACTCAAAAAGCGTGTAACATATTTTTCGTTCAATTTTCATGAAAACACAATTTTATTGTTCCTAGGTATGCTGAATCTAAATAACCAATCAAAATTTGCCTGCCCCTTTTGGTTTCAGAGAAGAAATTTTTTTTTGTCTTTTTGCTATTTTTAGTAACGGTGGCCATCTTGTTGGGCGTGGCCAAACCCCAAACAATATTTTGAAAGGCTGTTACCAAGGCATGATAATCGCCAAGTTTCATAAAATTTGGCCCAGTAGTTTTGGAGGAAAAGATTAAAATGTAAAGTTTACACATGACGCACTACAGACGACACTCGACGGACGATGATAGACTGCAATAGCTAATCTGAGCCTTTGAGCTAAAAAAATAGTATCAATTTTATGGGAAACCATAAACACACACAATTCCATATCCACTGTAAATAATAATTCCATAGAAATCTTAAAAGGCATCACATGGCATGTTGGTAAATCCCCTTGGTGTATCATCAATAAGTAATCACGGTTACCCAATAAACAAACAAATAAGATGTAATCATGATACATGTATATAGAAAAGATGGGGATTAAAACAGGACACTGCTAACAATGTAAAATTGGGGGATCAAAAATTCCATACAAAAGTGCAAAAAACACTTCAAACCCGTAGTTCAGTAAAATCTTTGGAATTACAAAATGAGTTATTAATGGTTTGTCATAAAAATAATGTTGAATTGTCAAAGTTATATTGTTTAAATGAAATAATCTGAATGAAATCCGAGATTCTAGTTACAATGATGTATTAGTGTCACTGAAAACGGATTTAAAAAATGGAATAAAAAAAATAAGACCAATTAATTGTTATACTGATTAAATAATCATTATAAAACCTAAACAAACTTTGATTATTACTTTTGTACAGTAAAACACATTTATAATGAAGCCCTGGGGACTCTATTTTTAACTTTGTTATAAAGCGACTCTTATATTGTTATAATAAGTCATATATAGAGGAGTTGTTGGGCCCAATATTTGACTTTGTACTATCCATGTATTTGTTGTAAGTATGTTCTATATTGTGTTTTACTGTAGTCTGATTAATGGTACCTGAATTAAGTTCCAAGTTCCCTTTAATCTACAGTATGTACTATACTGAATAAGTGGAATATTTTGTCTGGTTATACAATTAAATGCGATAAAAAATGTTAACACATCTTAATAAATCAATTAATAATATAAGTATGTTATAATATTGTTGGGCTGAAAACTTGACAAACAGCTACTACTCCACTAACAAACAGTGATACTGTATATTGCTTATACAGTGAAACCTCCCTAAACCGGACACTCTCTAAACCGGACAACTCTCTATTCCGGACAAAATATTTGGTACCAAATTTATTCTTGTTTATTTCAACTAACAAGAACCTCTCTAAATCGGACACTCTCTATTCCGGACACCGGACAAACTTTTTAGTCCCAAGTTGCTTATATCCTTAAAATTGAACCTCTCTAAACCGGACAGCATTTTTTTAATTGTTTTTTTTCCTTTTTTTAAATATATTAGTTTTAAACAGATTTATAATAATATTCAATTATGGACACTAAAAAATCATAAGTTTTTTTTATTATTATTTTCTATTCTTATTTAAATCATTTGGTATTTAGTTTAATTACTCATGTATTTATATTTTAAATATTTTCCATCTATATATTTTTTCTATTTCTTTTGTGATTTTTCTTTCTAATCTAAATTTGTTCATTAATTTACTTATTAATTGACACAATAACTTAAGATAAGTACTTTCATATAATCTAATCATATTATCTATAGTTGATACAGTTGTTTTGTTTATTATTATCCAGTAACACCTTATGGATCAAGGAGACTGGAAAGGTGTCAACACTATTGTTGTCCTGTCAGGGATTAATAAAGGTAGTGTCATTTGCCTTTAGTACCCTAATTAGAATCCTATTGAGAAAGTGAATTAAAGGTGATTTAAAACCAAGTCAAACAGAGCTTTTACATATAGCATATTCTATAATACATTCACATGTACAGTGTTGTTGATTGTGGCTTCTCTGACATTTATCACATTTAGTTAAGGGGAGATAAGCCAGGTTAAAATTTCAAAACCTCCTTAAACCGGACACCTCCCTAAACCGGACAAAATGTATGGTCCGGAGCTTGTCCAGTTTAGAAAGGTTTTACTGTATTTAGCTGTGGTTTTATTTTCCCTATATTTGCGGTCCAGTGTATTCAGTGTAAATAAAATTGCCAAAAAATACAGCATTTGAGGCATTCAGTAAACATTTTATGTTCTCATGCACTTCCTTCCCTTAAATAATATAAGAGCATGAAAATTTGACATGGCAAATACACTGGGCATTGTCAAACCGCAAACATGTTCAATATTATAACCAGTTCTATATTGGATAACTAGATCCCTAAGATGCACCCCCAGGGTCACTTATAAAGTCTCCAACTCATACTAAAAGTGTGTATTAACTGCTTCCACTTCTATATGTTTTAATAAGTAAATATGATACATTTTTATCACTATTTAATCATGCTCACTGTGCCAATTGCTAAAACTTAATGACTTCACCAAGTCAATGCAGTCCTGTTTGCTATGGTGAGTGCTGCAGTAAAAGATTTTTAATTTTCAGATTTTAAAGAATGATAACATGACATATATTGTTCTAACTCTTATCACAAATTTAATTATTTAAATCATTTTTGTGTCATTTTGTGTAATTTGCAAAACAGTGTGCACAGCTTCACTCAATTTTGTTCATACCAAAAAGATAATATTTTAAAGATCTAAAAAAATTGGATTCAATGTAGTGGTTCAGTGTAGATATTGCATTGTTTTTAAGTGTTCAAATAAGACAGGTACAACTGAAGATAAAATAAAGTTTTATTCATTTCATAGCCATGTTAAAACTGTATTTTATCTAAAATTAAACTATCGGTAGTTTTTCTACCTGATTTGACAAAATATAAGTTTTATCGAACATGTATGATACAGAATATTGTATAACCACACTACATATATCATTATCTAGTTCAGTGGTAACAGTTGTTAAACATAATATTTTTTTTAACATAAAGTATTGATTTTATCATTTCAAAATGTCTTGTAAGAAATGTTACATAAAAATTTCATTTACACAGTGTGTATGTACAAGCTTTTAGTCTCGTTTTTTTTTTATAGCCCTTTTACCCCGTAGTGATGCCTACTGCTAGAAAATAAGACTCAAACATATTACAAAGGGATGTTCATAAATATACACTGCATATATAATATGTAGGTATCAACGGTTGCCAAGAGCATGATACAGTCTTAAGCACCTTTAGATAAAAGACGGACCCAAATTAGTAAAACAAGGATTTCATATTTCCACTTATCACAGAGTCAATTAAATACTTTCTTTACTTATCATTCCAAGGTGCCTTTCTTGTGATAATTTTGCCATCTTCTGTACCAAAGTAAGCTATTTTAGCCATCTGAACAAACAAGCCTGTTTCTAATACACCTACAATATAAAAATAACAAGAACTTTACAAATATAACCTCTACAAGATAAATTAGGCATATGTTTGTTTGCCATCCTTCAGATACAAGATACAAAATATGTGTTCATACTAATTTATAAATTTACTGTAAATTCTCTTAATTTCATGCTTTTAAATTTTTGCATTTTTATATTTTTTGACTTTTTCACATGGTGTTATGAAACTGATGATTAGATTGAGAATATATATTATTTCATGTGTGGTACAAATTTAAAAGTAATTTTTACTGGTAAATCAGCCAAAGTTAGTACACCACGAATAAAACTACACATCCAGTATGCTGAAAGTTAACTTAATGGAAAAGTTTGTGCTAATTAATGTTGAATGACAGTTTTATGAACAAGATCCACTGAGAAAAGTAGTGGATATAGAAAGGACGTGATAGTGATGGGCAGACAAATGAACTGGAAACAAACAAAATAAGCATATTATTGGGTGCATGAAAATAATGATCAAGAAAACGTTCTGATTTGTCCATATTCCATATATCCATGGAACCTGTGAAACTGATTTAAATAAGAAAATGTTCAGTTTACAGGTGCCTCTATCCAATGCCATCATTAATAATTACATATAAATTTGTATTTGCCAAAGGTTAATATTATATTCATCATGTCAAAATTCCATTCATGTATTTGAAATACATGTATTGAAGTTTTTGCAATATATGAAAGTGATATCTTAACTTTATTACCTACATATATCCTAAACAAAGTCATGCTCACATCCTCATACGACAGATTTTACTGTGAGAAAGTTTGTCAGTTCGCTTGTCGAGAGATTGGTGGTTTTCTCTGGGCACTCTGGTTTCCTCAACCATCCCTGGACATATAAGTGACTCTATTAATCCACTTAACTACATGTATGCAGCAGCTGTTTTTTGAAAAATACATTTTTGAAGATAAACACACTTATTTAGCTGAAAAAAAACTCAGCTTTACCAAAACAATGTTTTCAAAACTTTTTATCCTGTAAAGATTTACAGTCAATAGTGATATGACCAGATATAAACATGTATAATTATTTATGGATGGTATTGTATAAACCCCTAATAAGTCTACTCTATAGTATTGTCACTTATGTTACCTGGAATCATTTTAATATGTCTGTTTACTTTGTCCCAATCATCCACTGATTCAAACTTCCAGTCCAGTATAAAATTCCCATTATCGGTTATCACAGGACCCTGAAATAAAATGTAAAAATATTATCAATATTTATTTTAACTTTCACTAGAGTAGACAGTGCTGACTCTGAACAATAATATTTTTTTGTATTCTGAAGGTTAAAATCAAAGTCACATGTACTTGAAAGTGGATGGAACACTCCATAATCCAAAGAAACATGCACATAGCAAGTTTGAGTTATGTGTTGAATAAAAACAAATGACCATTTTCAATAATATTATAAGAAATAATAACAAGAGGCCCATGGGCCTGATACGCTCACCTGATAACTAATGGCAAGCTGATAGATTTAAAGAAAACATAAATACTAAACCCCAATGACTTTTTTCTTTACATCATGATAACCGTTGTATCAATACCTACAAATTTCGAGTATACATGCCTATACATAAAGTTAATAGTTTTCAAGATAATTAACCATTTCAGTATTGTTTCACATCTGTGACCTTGACCTTTGAACCCATGACCTTTTTCTATACATCAAAATGATCATTGTATCGATACCTACAACATTCTAATATACATGCCTATAAAAAAAGTTTATAGTTTTCAAGATAATTAACCATTTCGGTATTGTTTCGCATCTGTGACCTTGAGTTTTGAACCCATGACCTTTTTCTATACATCAAAATGATAGTTGTATCAATACTTACAACATTCTAATATACACGCCTATACAAAAAGTTTATAGTTTTCGAGATAATTAACCATTTCGGTATTGTTTCACATCTGTAACCTTGACATTTGAACCCATGACCTTTTTCTATACATCAAAATGATCGTTGTATCAATACGTACAACATTCTATTATACATGCCTATACAAAAAGTTTATAGTTTTCGAGATAATTAACCATTTCGGTATTGTTTCGAATCTATGACCTTGACCTTTGAACCCATGACCTTTTTCTATACATCAAAATGATGGTTGTATCAATACCTACAAAATTCCAATATACATGCCTATACAAAAAGTTTATAGTTTTCGAGATAATTAACCGTTTCGGTATTGTTTCGCATCTGTGACATTGACCTTTGAACCCATGACCTTTTTCTATACATCAAAATGATTGTTGTATCAATACCTACAACATTCTTATATACATGCCTATACAAAAAGTTTATAGTTTTCGAGATAATTAACCGTTTCGGTATTGTTTCGCATCTGTGACCATGACCTTTGAACCCATGACCTTTTTCTATACATCAAAATGATTGTTGTATCAATACCTACAACATTCTTATATACATGCCTATACAAAAAGTTTATAGTTTTCGAGATAATTAACCATTTCGGTATTGTTTCACATTTGTGACCTTGACCTTTGAACCCATGACCTTTTTCTATACATCAAAATAATCATTGTATCAATACCTACAACATTCTAATATACATGCCAATACAAAATGTTTATAGCTTTCGAGATAATTAACCATTTCGGTATTGTTTCACATCTGTGACCTTGACCTTTGAACCCATGACCTTTTTCTATATATCAAAATGATCGTTGTATCAATACCTACAACATTCTAATATACATGCGTATACAAAATGTTTATAGTTTTCGAGATGATTAACTATTTCAGTATTGTTTCACATCTGTGACCTTGACCTTTGAACCCATGACCTTTTTCTATATATCAAAATGATCATTGTATCAATACCTACAACATTCTAATATACATGCCTATACTAAATGTTTATAGTTTTCGAGATAATTAACTATTTCAGTATTGTTTCACATCTGTGACCTTGACCTTTGAACCCATGACCTTTTTCTATACACCAAAATGATCGTTGTACCAATACCTACAACATTCTAATATACATGCCTACACAAAATGTTTATAGTTTTCGAGATAATTAACCATTTCGGTATTGTTTTGCATCTGTGACCTTGACCTTTAAACCCATGACCTTTTTCTATACATCAAAATGATCGTTGTATCAATACCTACAACATTCTAATATACATGCCTATACAAAAAGTTTATAGTTTTCGAGATAATAATTATAATCAGAGGTAAAAAAAAATTAGGTCACGACCTTCACAATTGACCTTGACCTCATTTTGAAGATACTAACAAGAAGATGTCAAAACTGAAAACCCCATGTTATTATCTGGTCAAATAGTCAAGTTATAACAATTTGAAGCTATTTTACGATTTTTTCAAATTAAACGCAAAAACGCGTAACCTATTTTTTATTCGAATTTCACAAAATGAACAAACTATAGGCTTAAGACCCTAAAGAAGCCAAATATCACATCAGATTTTTTCTCCAATCAGTACTTTCGGAGAAGAAGATTTTTTAAGATTTTTGCACCCCTAGGTCACCTTGACCTAGTTATGGTAGCCATGGCAACGCCACGAACAAATCTGAATTGCACCGGCCCATATATACTTCTGACAAAGTTTCATTAAAAACTGTCCGGTAGTTTCAGAGGAGAAGTCGAAAATAGGTGTTAACGACGCACGCACGCACACACGCACGCACACACACACGCACATACACACGCTGCGCTATGCCATAAGCTCACATGACCTTCGGTCAGGTGAGCTAAAAAAATAAAAATATAAATTTAATTTAGGTTCTCATACGTAGGTCACATATGCTGAAGCTGAAAATCCATGATCCGTATCCTATATATGTTTGCATAAAGCATGTTTGTGTTAAAACTAAAATACATTAAACTAACAAGAATTATGATGAATTAGATGTCTTAGCTAATATTTAGCTCCTAAAGTCTGCACACTTTAACATACACTTTTCAGATTTTGACATGCTTTTAGGGCCTAAAGACACATATAAAATCAACTTTTAATGGTCAAGGTCACAGATACTTGGACCTGGAATTTGATGCAGACCCAAGATACATGGATATGGCAAAGTTTAGTCTTAGTATAGATAAAAAGTATCAGATTTTTTTTGAAAGAGGCAAAATCAATACCTAGGCTGAATTATCTGACTTAATTATGGTATGTTGTTTTTGTGTTGCTACCAGCATAGCTAAGCTAAGATTGTAGCAATATCAAAACATAACATAACATTGTTAAAGCAGATAATTTGGCTTAAATGAGACTCAAAGGTCACCTGAGGACATCAGCACAAACAGAAATATTACTTCATGAAATGTAGCCATTTAAAAGTTTTAACTATCAAAATCTTGAAAGGTTAAAATCAGCTTTGATAACTTGGTAACTGTTTTGGCATTGATATTTTTATTTTTTTATGTATATGTATGTAACTATGAAAGAATGAATGTTAAGGTAATTCAACCTAAAAAACATGCAAGTATGAAAATTTCACTATACACTGTATAAGGACTCTGTGACCTTGAATGAAGTTCAATGTCAACCAACCGCCAATTTCTAATATTCCTTCATGTGACAATCCTAAATATAAAGTCTCAGGTTCTAGGCATTTTAAAGGTTAATGTACTGTATTTGGTGAGTGTGAACTTGGATGATGGTTAAAGTGAAACAACTTTGCAAAACTTTGTACCCATAATTTATATAAAATGTTAAAGTACCCCTTTTGTTAATACTATGTGACACTTTTAAAGTCTAGAAGGCAATACTTTTTATCAAGCATAAAAATATCTCAGTAATGATTGATTGATTGAATGAATGGGGTTTTATGTCCCAGTAAAATTTGTTTTACTCATATCAAAATTTCAACAGCTATAGGTGAAATGGCAGACAATTTTACCTTTGTATTCTGTAATGCAATCAGGGCAATGTGTCTTGACATGAATCATCAGTTTTAGGTCATTCCCAAAAGACCATGTGATTTTCATTTCTAAATGTAGTGTTGAATAGCTCAGTAGATCCTCAATCTGTAAGTGCTTGGTAAATGAAGACTTAATTCCTAGTTATGATTTGTAAATAGTGGTTTTTCTTTCACAAAGCACTCAATGTTCACAAGAGTGTGTTGTCTGCTGGTAGGTGATGTATGTAAAAGAACCCTCATTGTTGTTTGTTATAACAAATACTGCCCATGAACAAAGTTTTTCTATATTTACTTTGTAGTTGTTGTAGCACCCAAGTAAGTGAATAAATTTTGACTAGTTTGTATACTTATGTTCAATAGCCTATAACTCCAAATAAAATCAGCAAACAAATTCTGATATATGATAAGCACATCTATCAATGTTGATACTTTGCATCAAGTTTCATCAAATAGTGCTTCAAAATTCTGGAGAATTAATCTGGACAAGTGGTGTCTGGATTGGCAGAAGGATGGAAGGAACCTCAAATTTAATATCCCCATCTTTTTCGAAAGGCGGGGGATAACAAAAAGTGATGTGATTATTTAATCACACTGATGTGTAAACATCTGTCTTTACACATTTCTTCATACTTACTGCTTTCTTGCTGGCCATTCTGAGTTCAACTATTCCACCTAACTCCGACTCAATTTTTAGTTTGATGGGTTTATATGCCATAGGCAATACTTCTATAGGGACACCTTTCTTCCAGTAAGAACCTAATTTATCTGCATCTTTTCTGTAGAAGAACAATTACATTTGATAATGAAATATTAAATTACATTTGATAATGAAATATTAAATTACATTTGATAATGAAATATTAAAGTTTTTGTACTTAAAATACAAGATACAAATTATTTACTGTGACAGGCCCCGGTTTCACAGTAATTTCTTAGCTAATATTTTCTTTATTTTAAATTCAGCAAATTTTAGTAATCCCTTTTTTGGAACTATTGATGATTATTTTTGTCAAAACTAAATGATCTTAAAATGACATCTCAAATTCCTGAATATCTTTAAAATTAACAAAATTATAATGATTTGAAGTTTTGTCAGATGTAAGTTAAGAAAAATCTTAGCTCAGGAATGATTGTGAAACTGGAGCTTGGTTGTATGATTAGTTTGGAATTAAAATCTATTGATAAAACCACTCAACTTTTATATAAAGGGTCATTAATAATTCACACTTATCAGTCACTACAATATATCATCACTTTTTAAATTGGAGATTACCATTATCTTGGTTTGAATCCAACTCCAGATCCTATGTATCAGTGAAAAATTTGTCAGTTCACTTGTTGTAGGTCAGTGTTTTTTTTCAGGGCACTAATTTGGCCACTAATCCTTGAGAAATTCTCTCTAAAAGTTACATGTTTTAGCAAAGTTATGATAAAATATTTAAAAAGGAACTTTTTTTCACAAATTATAGAAATTTTGATACTTCTAATTTGATATTTGTGAAAATCAATCCATGCAAATTCTAGTGTAATTCATCAGTTACAGAAATAAACAAAATAAAATTTATATTCAATGCTTCAATGGTAGTGTGATTTGTAACCTTCATTGACAATGTAACTGTCACTCAAAATGATAGGTTTCCATAAATTAAAAATAGTTTGAAGCAAGTTTTCAAAAATTTGTGAATACATGTATATAGTTCTTTCTCTTGAACATTTGCTAAAATAGGTTACTTTTTGAAAGAATTTTTCAGAAATCTTTAGCCATTTTAGCTACAATGAATGAAAACATAGAAATTAATTAGGATTTGATGTACCTTGAATCGGCGATGATAATCAAATCACTGGCACAGGAAGCTATGATTTTTTCCTGAGTTAGACACCCTCCACCTCCTTTGATACAGTTAAGGTCAGCATCAACTTCATCAGCCCCATCTATAGCCACATCAAGCTAAATCACACCAAAATAAATACATATACATGTTTATTTATATATAAATGTATGTAGGTCAGTAATTGAGGGTGTTGTCAAATTTATCTGCCCTATCTATCGGCAAAACTAGTTATTACCCTCCCATCAAGCCTCTGCTTTGGTTCAAATAAACAATCTTATAACCACTGTCCAGGGAAAGATTCTCATATCCTGTTTTTCAGAGATCCAAAAAATGAAATGATTTTAAAATTGTGTATGTGACTGTGTATTAGAATAATCAAGTTTCAGGAAAAAAACACATGTAGCAACAAAAACCTTTAGGGGATGAGTAGGAATGCTGAGTCCTGTTAAAATAACCTTCATTACATCATGCATTGGTTTCAGGTCTGTGTGTGTGTGTGTGTGTGTGTGTGTGTGTGAGAGAGATACCTTTGGATATTTTTCCAGACTTTCTAGATTCAATCCATTTTCTTCTATCAGCTGCTTTGCCTATTAAAGTATTACAAAATACTATTTGAAATTTGGTTATGTAAATTACTCATTTAAAAGATGCTTTACTAATATTTGGAATCCCTTGGTAGTTTTTCATAATTGTACCAATTATATGGTTTGTTAAATTAGCTGTTGGTTAAAAACCGAACACCTGTCTAACCATTGGGTTTAAACAATTTTAATTGTATCAAGCAAAATAAACAACCAAGTACAGATGAAAGTCTGTGCTGTTATCAGCCTTTACTTATATTTAGAACATCATTGGTTGATTGATTTATTGGAATGATTTTATATTACCGGGTAATAGAGTTAAGATCATTTTCTTATAGTGAGGCAGGGGTCGCAGAAAAAGTAAACTGTTAGAGAGAAAAAAATCAAAAAGATGTCCCAACATAATCTAGGGTGTTTAAGTTGTCAAAATTAAGATTCTTGGAATTAAGTTTGTGGCACAGTTTGCAAAAATGTTAGTGCAAGAAAACTGAGATTTAATTAGATGGTTGACTTAAATGCTACAATGTAAAATGTAACAATTAGCTGTAATGGTCTAATTATTTGTTATGCAATATAAACACCAATGACATGTTTTGAATGTAACAATAAAATTTTAATGTAACTGGAAAGAGAAAAAATATGCAGATTCGAACAGGGGATTGAACCCGGGACCTCCCACAACTATAGGCGAGTGCACTACCACTGAGCTACCCAGACTGCTACAATTTTATCGGATAGTGCTAAGTAAAGAAAAACTTACCTGAAATGAAGTTGGTACACAAACAACATTTAACCCTTCATCTTTAACTCTCTCAGCTAAAATACACAAATGTATGACAAATACAGATACATGTGTATCTAAAAACATAACACTGCTGTGCTGGAGTAGGATTATGAATATAACCGAAATCCCCCCCCCCCCAGGGGAGGGGGGGGGGGCAGTTGATCGATGCATAGTCAGACGAATGGTGTTTTTGAAAAAGTAAAAATGTACCAAACTATGTATTGCTAAGTAAAAAAATACAGAAAATAATAATTCCATAAATATATAAAAAAGACGATAAGTAATTAAAATTTATAAAGTTTTATCAATTGTACCTTCAGGATCGATCGTTGTTTGTTATTTTGGATAAAGAGAAAGTAGTTTTAGTGTTTGTATGTAACTGGATAATTTGCTGGTAAGTCTGGTTTTTAATGAACTGCTGATTATAATTCACAATATTCCCATTTCATGTTAATTTTACTTCCAAATCGGTAAAGTATTTAAAATCCACATTTGTAGTTTGCACATGGCACTGTATGATTTATCTTCCTTTCACGGAAGTGAAAAGTAATTGATAAATCAGTTTTAAAATGTGACAGGATACAGCAATGCCAAAATACTTTATTATACCCTTTAAAATAAATTCAAATTGCCGTAGATTTCATAAAGAATTAGTTAAATCCACCTGCCATTGCTGTTTATTTCATAAAAAGTTATGATTTTACATCTTAAGACACAAACTTCCCGCACTACTTTTTATTGTATTTACAAGATCAGTTCACCAGATTGCACAAATTATAGGATGCATCCCGTTGCAATACGTTACTAGATTCCGAAATATATTCAGAACATTTATTCCAAATGCACATATGAAACCAAATGCATTACCCATCTCAGAATACATATCTCACAATAAAACAGACATATTTCTTTCACATTCATTTACCAGATGCGCTATTTCCATGCGCACTCATTTCATACCATAGAAGCCCGATCTTGGAAGAAAGTGATAGCAATGTATGCTTTCACTGTCGTGAACGCTGTACAACTGGTACTAGACTAACTCTCTTCAAGGGTGCCATTAAAACCTCCAAAATGATTTAAAATCTCCAAAATGATGCAATTAAGATACTTAAAGGCTTCTTTAGGAGCCATTTAAGGAAGTTTTAAGGGTTCCTAAAGATGCATTGTCTTGTTATGTAGATCTATTTTTATTGTGACATAATTTTTTATCATGTCCAATAAAAATAAAGCATTTCCTGGGGCAATATAAATTCCTATTTTGTTGTAACCATATTAAGCAAGTTTGAAAAAAAACATTATTTTGTTGACATGCAGTTTGTGGCTTATGGTGTCCATGAAAGCATAGAAAATTTGCATACCACAAAAATCGATGAATCCACATTATGCTTTTTCAAAAAAACATTAGGATATTTCTTAAAGCTAGACATCTCTTCACACAAGCATTGGGAAACTTTTTTTTTATATAAAACCTATGTTTTTATAGGGACTTATAAACAATATGTATGGATACCTATGATTAGTGCTAATTGCATTGTTATTTCAAGTTTTCAGTATGCATTCAAAGCTTGAATCTTAATCCATGGACTTTTTGTCTTATAATAAATCAAATTACATCATACTTTGTACTGCATAGTCATTTTCAATCCTTCCTTTAGTCTTTTGTTACACTAGATACAAGAAGAACCTTTTCACAAACTTGATGCTTTTCTTTGTCATCCATGCCTAACTTTGGCACCCCCTCCCCAATCAAGATTGAAATCTAATGCACTTTAAGTTACTAAAGCTTCGCTGCATTACGATTTAAACTGTACTAACCAAGTCTCTGCACAGCATACACTATGGTAGAACCACTGCCTATACCAATTGCTTTAGTTTTCTGAAAAAGTTAAGAGCAAAGCGATAAAAATTAGATAACAGTAATGACTTGTGTATTATACACTTCAACAGTAAAAAGATTCACACTGTCAGTCAAAAATGCAGGTTCTTCAATTTGCAACAAGTTTCTCAGATTTGCCATAAAAATGACATCCTGAAATATTGGTTGGCAGGAAAAAAATCAAATAGAAACAGACCTTAAAATTACATGTGCATGTTCTCAATTATCAAACACATGCCTCTCCATATTTTACATTTAAAGTCAATAGTTAAGACTTTTCCCTTCTCTTTTCTATCAATCTATAAATCCAACACTTGTGCATCATCTCGCCATTTTTTATGTTATGATATTCAAATAACGCGAGATCTCGCGGGTTAAAGTCTCCCTTTTCTGATACAGAAGTGTTGGATTTATATGGCTGGAATGGATATAAAACGGAGTTGCCACGTAGTTTTTTCGATGGATTCTTGTGAATAAAGGTTCAAGTAAGCGATCTGACTGGTTCATTACCCAATGCCCGTGAAAATAAAGTGAACATATCCGCCAAATTAAATCTTACCTTGCCGTAGGATTTCAACGGCATCACGTTATGTAAAATAATGAAGCCCGATCTCTGGCCCGAAATTGATAAAAAAAAAAAAAAAAAAATTTCGGGCCAGAGGAATCTCGGGCTAAAAGCAGGGGGTAGTGATTTCAAACAACTACTGGCCCTATGGGCTACTGTTGATTAAAGTTAATGTCAAACCCTAGTGGATACCCTTTAATAGCTTTTGTTTTCTTCTTTAGTCAGTTATTTGATTTATGATGTTTACTTTTCAATGTCATTTGTGGTAAATATGCTGGTTAACTGCTGATTTAAGGTCTTCTCTAAACCAAAACTGTTGTTTAAATGTCAGTTTATAACAGTGATCTTAGACTAAGTTAAGAGCGATTTCAATGTATCTAAAATTTATGGGGCATGCATTTCTTCTATACACTTGTCACTGTATCTTAATGAATAGTTCAGTTTGTCAGCATCAACGTGTCTGCACTGACCTCAGAAACATGCCTGTCAACAGAATGAAACGCAGCGACTTTCCTAGCCACGTCCTCATGATCCGCCATGTTTAAAATTGTAAAACTTTAAACGACTCTTACAGTTTAAATGCTTATCTACATTCTGTCAAGTTACCGGAAGAGCTCACAAAATTTCCGGGATTATAAATTATCATTAAATTAACAATGTTTATTGTGTAAACAAACATGTACTACCTGTGAAATGTTGCTATTAACTGCCGCATTGGCAGCTGCAAATTTACCAGCTTCAATCCCTATCAAATCAGCATCTATGCTTCTTTTCATTGTTGAAAATGTTCTACATGTGCGAATGAAAGCGGCAAAAACACAAGATCGAAGCGTGGTTGAAAACAAAAGCATATCCGGAAGTAACATTTGCATTGTAAAAGTTAAATTGAAAACGGGCACTTGGTATGTAAAAACATCGCTTGCACCGTACATGCACATCGAGATAAGAAAACATTTGACGTCTTTTTTGTGTTTTGTTTTTTTTTTTTTGGGGGGGGGGGGGGGGGGGGGGGCTACCAAGAAAATAAAGTACATTTCTTGCTCGTTGAATAATTTGACCATTATCACGGTCAGTTTGGTGGAAGCACGTGGCCTAGTGGTTAAGGCGTTGGACTCATGATTCGAAGGTCGTGGGTTCGATCCCTGGACCGGGCGATGTGTTGTGAAAGCGGCAAAAACACAAGATCGAAGCGTGGTTGAAAACAAAAGCATATCCGGAAGTATCATGGACCGGGCGATGTGTTCCTTAATGAAGACTTAATTTCAAGTTGTTCAAGCTGAAAAATAATGAGTACCAGCAAAATGCTGGGGTTAACCCTGCGGTGGACCGGCGTCCCATTCAGGGGAGAGTCTTGTACTCTCAGTCGCTTAAAGCCACCGAAACAGGGATATCATCCGACCTGATGACCTCGGCTGATGGCTCGGGACAGACTTTTAACGGTCAGTTTGCCGTCATTGAGTATGTCCGACCTCATGTTATGCGGTTTTACACTTTTCATATCTTTGAGGCGCGTTATAGGTCGTCTCGAGAATTCTGGTTCTTATTCTGCTCAAATTAAGGATGAATTCCACTTTCTCTTTATATGTCAAAAACAGGAACGCAAACCAGAACATAGCGAGCCAGTGATAGTGAAACTTCACATGAATGTTCCGACTTGGCCAAAGCCCTTTCATGTTTGCGAAATTGGTTGACCTTGACTGACATTCAAGGTTACAATTATCTACAATAGTTTAATCTTTAGACAAGTTATTGTCAGGAACCGATAATGATAGAAACTTGAATTTTCATATAAAACCGGGTTTGAAGCTCTACAAGTTTACGAAGGTAGTTGACTCTGACATACATAGGTCGCAGTGACACCTTAAACATCTTCTGGTTATTAAAGCTTGAAACATATAACACCAGAACATTATCTGATGAAGCTGGTTAGCCCTGACTTACATTCAAAGTCACAATGACCTAAAGTAGTAAAACCTTCAAACTATTTTGTCTCGAACTAAAAGGCATAGAAAGAAGCTTGAAACCTCAAACATCAAATATAGTATCAGGGTATGAAGTTCTACCAAGTTTGCAAAGCTGTTTGACCTTGACTTACCTTATAGGTCACATTGACGTGAAGTAGGAAAACCTTAAACTTCTTTTTGTCATGAACTAAAAGGCTCAGAAAGAAGCTTGAAACTTCACACATATGTAACCCAGGTCACAAAATTCGCTAGCTGTGGTGTTTGTGTTGTTTATACTGTAAATATTATGTCAGTGTGTTTGTATTGTCAGTGTTATGTCCACTTGGGTTTGTATATGTGCTGTCACGTTTATGTTTTTTGTTACTTATTTTAGACTTTATACTGGACATCGGAACTGGTTACGGGCATTACCGACATTGCATGATGGTCACTAAATGAATAATTTGAATATTAATTAGTTTTACCGCCACTTTGGTTGCACTGCTGGACACAATCGGAGGCATAAATATTTGATACATATTTTGATTATATAGCCTGTCCTAAGTAGAATTTACTTTTTCTACAATTACTGGTATGTGTAATTATATTTCTAAATCATTAATGTGATATTTATTACTTTCTATTTTTAAAATTAAATGATATTATGTTTTCCTAATCCAGTACGATCCGTTCAGTAAGTTTCGTATATTTTGTATATTTGTCTGTTTGTAGGCATTTTACTTCTGTATATTATATGGACAACGGATCCACATCAAACCATGATCAATATTATAAACATTCCAGAAATAAAATATATGTTTGTATATTTGGATTGTGATTTATTTACAAATCCTATGAAACCCCGGTTACATATAGTATCAGTGTATGAAGTTCTACGAAGTCTACAAAGCTTGCATACCTTGACCTACATTCAAGGTCACTTGGGCCTAAAGAAGTAAAACCTAAAATATATTTTTGTCATGAACCAAACTGTTAAAGGGTTGACACTTTATATTTAGAATCAGAACAAGAAACTCTACCATGTTGTGCATCTTGTTGACCTTCAGCTGCATTCACGATCACGGTGACCTAAAGTAGTAAAACATTAAAACAACTTTTTTGTCATAAAACCAAAGGTGCTAGAGGCCCCATATATGACACGAGAACACGAAGCTGTACCCGTCTGTGAAGCTGGTTGACCTTGCCCAACAACTATAGGCCACATTGACCTAAATAGTAAAACATTTAAAACCTTAAAACATCTTTATGTTATGGAAATGTATTTACAGCATCAGAATTACTATATTGTATTGCAATACATATTGACTGCGTATTGTATTGATATATGTTAATAAGAATAATGTTGAAAAATGAATCAAAATAAAACAAACGATTGTTTATAAGGATTCGGTTTGTCGAGTGTCAAGTTCTAGTTGACTATGACTTCACTCAAATACCAGTAGTACTAATATGGAAATTAACTAAAGTACTTGAAGACATACCATGCAAATGTAACCATTACATTCAAATAATGAAGAAACATTGATTTTGGCAATAACTAATTATGAAATCAGATCCTATTTGGACAGGTTTACTGTACAAGTTGGAACATAACGGTATTTGAAACTTGTATCATGTGCAGTAATCGATCCGAAGTTCATTGGTTCATCAATAAATCGTAATACCTTTCTTTTGTTAGAACACAGAAAGTAATTAACATTTTAAGTTGCATTAAAGTCCGTCTAGGTAAAATACCTTTACAGTATATGTTCTTTATTCCTTTCAAACAATGTCAGCTGACGGGGACATTCGTGACATACTGACACATTCTAATTGGAAATATTTTAATAAAGATATTAATTTGTGGTGGTCTGATTTTTTTCTATTTGATACCAACGTCAATGGTTAGGTAAAAAAGCTATTGACTATATATAGAGAGTTGACATTGGATTCAGTTTTAATCGTTTCTTAAAGTACTCGGCTATAATTTTTTATCAGGTGGTGAGCGTACATCCTCTTGGGTTACAATGGCATGTGCCAATTTTTGTTTGTGAAGTATGAAGCAAAATTAAATAAAATGACACAAATAAAAAATATTAGGAGCTCGAAGATTTTTCTAGTAAAATGTAGTGAATATTTTTTCACACATTTGTAAAAAGTAGACTTTAAATTTCATTGATCTTCATACGTAGACATTAAATATGTTTTCAACAAATTGAAATTAACGACAGCGATAGTTTTATCTTGTGTAAATAAATAGACAAGTTTCTATACATAAAATGTACCACGACCTAAAACTTATGAATGGCCGACTTCCTTGATGATATCTATAGATGTTATGTTAGAAATAATCACGTGTTTAGTAATTATAAAGTTACATAATACATGTCATATTCATCTGTTATGACAGTGATTTCATGTTTTTAAATACTTGTTGTAGTTAACCAAATTTAACAGCGCTGAATAAATAACAACTCAGATTTTCACCCTATAAAACGACCTTGATACAATTGCCAACCATTGCCCTTGTATTTTAATCCAAAACATATATTATATATTAACATATCATGCCAATGTTTATTAACTTATATTTAGGGTAACAAATTCACTTTGTAACAAGATATACCTAAAGGTTTTCTCTTTTGAAGACCAGTAAAGTTACTGCCGATATTCAATGCAGATCGAGAGTGAGGGGTTTGTGCGTGCGCAATCCCTTTGAAAACCACAGAGAAAAATGTTGACGATTATTTGTCAATTAATTTATAATGCTCTAGTATTTTCACCTCTAGCTCCTGATGCGTCCTTTGAGATTAACCACACCGCCTCTGCAAAAATATCTTCCACTTTGTCTGCTATGGGACTTTAACACCGATGTCGTCTAATTCAATTGCAAGTAATCGTTTAACAATATACAATAGAACCTAGTTTTGGTAGCAGTAGATTGAGTGATTTGCCTGTTTGGAGAACTACGAGGGGAGGTCAAAAAGTTCATAGAATAGGCTATATATTGCCGCAACAAACCATACATTTTATTATTATTTTTCAATATAGTGCCCTTTTACCCCAAATGCTCTTAGCCCACTTTTCTTTCAGACTGTCTATATCTTTGAAATAGAAGACTTCGGTCTGGTCCTGAAACCATGCCTCTGTGGCAGCCTTAAGTCCATCATCATCAGGAAATCTGATTCCCCGTAAATGGAATTTCAAATTTCTAAATAGGAAATAATCACTGGGTGCCAAATCGGGGCTGTAGGGTGGGTGATTAAGTTGTTTGAACTTGCATTCACGAATCGCTGCTTGTGCAATCCTTGACTTGTGCATAGGAGCATTGTCGTGAAGAAGCAATACCCCTTGACTCAACTTTCTCCTCCTTTTTAATTTTAAAGTATCTTTCAGTTGCTTCATTAGATTAGCATAGTAAGCCCCAGTAATAGAGATTCCAGCAGGTTTATAATTAACAGAACACCCTTAGAATCATCCCAAAACACAGTGGCCATGACTTTGCCAGCTGATGGTTGGGTTTTGAATTCCTTTGGTAGTGGTGAGCCAGGGTGCTTCCATTGCATGGACTCTTTTTTGGTTTCCGAGTCCTAATGATGAATCTATGTTTCATCACCAGTTACTAAACGTAAATGGAAGCTCTCCGGGTTATGCTGTTTTGGACAGGGATTGGTACGTTTGTTTTTAATTGTAAATACAGTTAGATACCATAGTAAAATAATGTCCGACTGTCCAAGAAGTACAAAACTTTGACCCAGGCATATGAATGTATGGATTACATTTTAACATGGATTGGTACGTTTGTTTTTTATTGTAAATACAGTTAAATTCCACAGTAAAATACTGTCCGACTGTCCAAGAAGTACAAAACTTTGACCCAGGCATATGAATGTATGGATTACATTTTAACATAAATTGGTACGTTTGTTTTTTTTATTGTAAATAAGTTAAATTTCACAGTAAAATACTGTCCGACTGTCCAAGAAGTACAAAACTTTGACCCAGGCATACGAATGTATAGATTACATTTTTTAAAATTTTGCCTTAAATGCATTTTTAGCGCAAAAGAGTTATATTTTAAAAATACACTGGTTTGTCTGTGGGTAAAAAAAATAATGTCCATAAATAATGATAATTCACAAGCATAGCAGAAAACCAAGGGAATATTACCATAGGTCGATGATGTGAGGGAGGTAACAGGTGTTAAAGCGATTCGGAGTACAGGGGTTCTCGAATAGAAACATACCTAGTCCATATCAATATAAAACCAAAGCATTTCTGCCATCAGCCATTCTGAACTGCATTGGCTAATTGTCTGATGTTGAAAATAAAGTGTCTGTATGTAGAATATAAGCCAAATAGTGACTCAAAGCAGAGAGAATATCTACATAAAAATGTATTATTTCATATGCTAAAAAATGGCGAGTCTATATAAAATGTATTTAAAAAGGTTGTTATGAAAATCGTTTAAGTATTAATTGTTTCTAAAGGGTTTAAGCTATTCTATCCCTTGCATTTATTTTTCATTACACCGTTGTTTTTGATAATGGGTTACATATTCAATCAGAAACAAACATACTAATCCATGTCCGAATCACAATCCAGAAGCGAAGTAAAAACTTTGGAACTGACAAGTTTCAAATGTAGCCTTTGTGTGCGTCATAATTCCAATATAAATCTAAAAATGAAGCAGAACTCGAGGAATCAGTCGTGTCTTTTTTTTCAAGCTCACTAGGATAGATGACATTTACATAGTCTCCAAATTTAGGATTGTTAAGATACAATTTGTATGTTGAGTTGAATGATTTGGCGAGAGTCCTCTCTTTAGATTTAAGAAGATTCTGCATGAATTCTGCTTCGTAAGAATAAAGAATCAAATAAGAAAGCTATGGTACACAGTTTGTACCCATTGGTATAGCGATTGTTTGCTGAAAAACTTTATTACCAAACACAACAAATATGTTATCTATCAAAAACTCCAATATTTGGAACATGGTATCTTCAGTATATTTTTGTTTGGAATCCGTATGATGCTTGACAAAATAACCAGAATCCCTGTTCAACATCAGATATTTGTATCTTGGCTTACCGTTTTTGTAAAAGAAAGACGAGTGAATAATTTCTTTAAGACGTTCTTTCAATTTATAATGAGAAACAAAATAATAGAAAGGCAGTCAACCGTATCAACGTTCTCGCATATATTGTCGGAGGGAAGTCAAATTCGTTGCCATTAAAATACAATATTTTATGGAGTAGACGCCATCCTTACCGACATTATGTATTATAACCGTGCAGTTTTGGCTATTTTGGCTGTTTTTCGGGTAAGCATGCTTTATTATAACTTTGATCAATGACAATCTTTTTGTTTTAACTCATTGAGGATAGGTATGAAATTGATTATGCATTACCTATGCAACTATTTGAAGATTTTAAATTTTTCATACCGTGTGTTATACATTTTGTGTTCCGAGCATCGTAAATATCAAAAAGAACAATATTTAACCTTATTGATCAAACTATTATATTAAAAATATAAAGTAATTTTTATTATAAAATGTTTATTTAAACACACACCACACACACACACACACACACACACACACACACACATATATATATATATATATATATATATATATATATATATATATACTTAAAAACAATATTTTAAAACTTTACATTACTTCCTAGTAGGAGTATCGTATTACTTTAATTGTGATTTAATAATATGTCCTCGATCTAAAAATAAGTCAAGTTGTTTTTATGTTTATAGATATAATCAACAAAAATGTTATGGACCACATCAAAACATCATTTTATTTTGTAGAATGTAAATCATATCATTTCATTTTAACACCTCTCGTAATTTTTTTTAAAAATAAGTTTTGATTTTATGCACAATAATTTACTTTATTACTTCATTTAAAAGGAGAAGAGAAAAGAATAAAATACAGATGGTTTATATTTATTTCAGATGTTGTATTGTTATCTCGAATATTACAACGGTCTCTAATTTGTTTTTTGTTGAGTATATAATATTTTTGTATTTTTTAGCAAATGATTTCGTAAACTTTCCATTCACACTTCTCTTGATTCTAACGAACTTAATCTTAAAATATTACATTTCTGTAATAACCCACCTCCACCTTACACCCCATTCCCGAACGCAAAAGTAAGCCACCCTGATATCCATCTGCCCTGAAATACTAGTGTACCAAAAAAAAAAAGAATTAGAGTTCGATATCTATAGCAATCAGCCAAGTTTTTCTATGCTTATTAAATTCTTCATACCTCACTGTTACAAGGTGGATCAACTTGGACATTTAAAGCTTATACTTTAAGTTTGCCACAAAGAAGAAACTTAGATCTACAGAGGACGGAACAGTCGGTATATACAACAAACATGTTTCAAAGATCTGTTGCAGTTGACTTATATGAGATCCTGAACACCACAGAAAGTCAGTAATAAAATATCAGACAACATATTATTTTAGAAAAAGACAATAACCAACCATAAAGAGGCAGTTGTTTGAAGAGTACAACATACCGATATATCAATTGTCCTTCAAGCACAGAATAATCGCTTTGAGTCATCAGAAGAAGGGTTTTGCTAATACACCATCTATTTGTCATTCTTTACCATACATTACTAATTAGCAAGGATATATAGCTAAAATCATACGTTTTGCACCAACGGACATATCTTATTGTTATGTGTTTTTCGACTTACAAACGTCACATAGACCAATGTAAAAGCAAAAGCCAGCAATTCGATTCATTTGTAAGCAGAACCGACCACAATTGTCCTTGAAAACTGCAATCGTAAAACCTGGTGTACGGGATAATTACTTTATTATTATCCGGATAATGCGCACGCCTTCCCATATTATCTTTTGATTAAATGATTTTCTTTGTTCTTGGTCTGTCACTTCTTAGCCTTTCCTGACAAGATACCTTTCCTCAGCATTTATTAAAAGGTTAGCCTAAAAGGAAGGTACTCCAAGGCTGAGTTTTTGTAACTGTCCGATGGCACAATATGTCCTCTACATTTAGGTGTCAGCTTAAGCACATCTCATCTGACCAAAGACAATTTTAACTTGGAATGACACAGCATGTTCGTAGGAACAGGAGAATTAATACATATTTTCTACTTTTTTTTCTGAAACAACTAGACATACATGTTTTTAAATGATTTTTTGCGACCGCGACATTCCCATAATTACTAAAATGAGTAATAGCGACATATTGTTAAAAAGTCTTTTAAAATATTCTTCTCCGAGACCAATGACCATTAATGGAATCCGATGTGATATTTTCTATTTAAGGATCCTGAGCCTAAATTTGTTCACTTTGTGATATTTGGTATAAGATCAAGTCATTGTAAAGACTTGCCACGGGGTATTTTGTTATGATATTTCTAAAAAGTCCCTTCCAAATAGAGGACAAACTTCAAGGTCATCATTAAGTTTTTGAATCGTGTGCTTTTCTTCTTTTATAGCGAAACATCTTCCTCCAAGAAAACAAATACCATTTATAAAATATGTTGTGATATTTGACTTCTTCAGTACTTTAAGCCTACAATTTGTTTATTCCGTAATATTTGATAGAAAATCAGGTCATTGTAAAGAATAATGACATAAAATGAAATAAAATTCTTACTTTCAAACTTCAAACTTTAAACTGTATTATGTATTACTTAGGATAAATACAAATCATATTTAACATTAGAATGGGACAGAAATAGACATTTAACTGTAACACGTAACAAAATTCATAGATTAAACAGTAACACGTCAAAATCTTAATTCAACAGTATCATATTAAAAAACACGCAAACAAAAAATAAAACTTTTAACAGTAGCACACGACCAAAATCATGCAGCAAACGTTAGCATATTAAAATAATTTATTTGACAGTAACATTTTAAACAATACATTCATAAAACAGCAGCACATGACAGAAGTTATAATTCAACAGTAGCACTTTAAAACATATTACATTCAACATATGCATTTAACAGAAGTACGTAAAAAAATCATGCAACTAACGTAAGCAAATCCTATATTTAACAATATCACATTTAAAAATCATACTTTCAACAATGGAATGTGAGACAAATCATGCATTCAACAGTAAGACATGGCGGAAATCAAGCGTTCAACGTTAACAGTAGCACATGACCAAAATCATACATGTCATGCACAAATATTAGCACAGAACACAAACCTTGCAAGTAGCACAATTGCATAAGAAAGACTTCCTAGCTGTTAACGTTCGATGTAGTTTTTTTTTATCAATCTATCAAATAAGGAATATCTTGTTTTTTGTAAAATTGTTATCACACAATTATCACTATTTATGCTTTAAATTCTATAGATAAGTAGGATAACAGCGTTATGAGATACAATAGTAATGGGTAAGTTATAAGGAACATATACAACCTTCGATTTTAGTATCCCCTCTAAAGAACCCTCCCTGTACATTGCCCTGATAGCACGACAAATGTAAAAATGTCTTCGATTTCCAATTTAGCTGGTTATATGAATGCCATAATCTTGATTAGGACATAAAATCCTATTCAATAACGCTTTAGAGAATACACGATGGGGCTACCCGGCTGTTACAGATATATTATTAATTAAAAAACCACTATGCAGATAGCTCTCTGCTGATGAACTAAATATCCCCGAGGTTATCGTCCAACCAGGCGGCAATGAATAGTAATGTCAGATAAACACTGTTCATTGAAATAATCTGCTTCTTAAATTTCAAAATTCCTTAAAAACTAACCAAAGCTGTATTGTTCAAAGTATGTTTGTCCTTCTATTCTTCTCATTTCAACCTTGAAAATATTTGCATTTTTTCCAAAAGTTGTGGTTCAAGCGCTGCTGATAAGGAAGTATATTTCGAAACAGCCATCTAGTGCTGCCAAAATTAAACAGGCTTAGTAATAATAATAAATTTTTCATTATTTTAACGCATGCATGACTTAAAAATCCCTATACAATAAACTAGTAAATAAGTTTTTATGGTTACTTGTTTAAAATTCAAAAGCAATCAGGTTGGAGATAATGTATGTCAGTGGGTAACTTACACATATATATATATATATATATATATGCTGAGTCACAATATTTGGTTTCACTACCTAATCCAGTCACGCTCAGTTCTATATGCACAGGAAGACTGTATAAATTTGATAAATAGTTTGATGATGACAAGATTCAGTATGTGACTTTTTCAGATTACTAATTTAAATGTCACTGATAAGATAAAAATAGATTGGATATTTTGTTCAGATTCTAATGGTTGCTTATCATGCATATTATGGGATCGATTTTCAGGACTCTAGGTCAAGGTCAAGGTCACTGATACTATAAAAGGACAATTTGTTTCCGTGTTATAACGCAGTTCCAATTGGGGTTAAATAAAGTATCTAGAACTAATAATAAGCACATCAGGTCATTCTCATCATCATCCAGAAATACTACCGCTACTATGTTTTTCCAATGTGCATGTCTAATCTCTTTCTGAACTATTCTCTTAACATCTTTATACTCGTCTTTGTAAGTTCGATGTGCTGACTTGCGTACCCCATTAATTATCGCTAAACATGCTTTAATTTAGAATAACGATTAAAATTGCTCATCTAAACAGGAGGTGTTTACCCTTCCGGAGCACCCGGCTTCACTTCCCAGGTAGACGTTCACGTGTCTAACCTTACTTGTCAGTTCCAGAGTTTTTCTTTGCTTCTGGATTGTGATTCGGACATGTATAAGTATGTTTGTTATTGATCATCAGTATTGATTGGATCACAATTTTGAAAAATCTTAAATATTTTTAAAAGGATGAAATGAGAAATTTGAAGGCAATCTAATATATACTTTTGTAAATCATTTCATTTATGGAGAATTTTTTAAAATGTTTGGTGTTGCCCACGGTAGATAGTCAATTTCTTTTCTTATCCCATTTGTAAGGTATATGTTGCGGTATATTTTTCAAATTCCAGTTCCACAAATTTTCTTTACTATTAATTGTCAAAAACAAACATACTAATCCATGTCCGAATCACAATCCAGAAGCAAATTAAAAACTTTAGAACTGACAAGTTAGATTAGACACGTAAACTTCCACCAGGGAAGTGAGGCCGGTTGTTCCGGAAGGGTAAGCACCTCCTGTTTAGCTAGCTAGCTAACCCGCCACGTGTTACATCAAAATTGTGTGAAAGGAACATGGAACTATGAGACGTCAAATATATCCAGGGCAATCCTGGACACAAAAACATCAAACTTATCAACAATACTGTGATGACGGCCATAAAACTCTTATCCATACTATTATTACCCAGTTTTATCCTATTCCATGCTGTTACAATTGGTTTTTTGTATAAAGAAATGTGTCATGGATTCTGTCTTATGACGATTGGTTTAATATTTAACTCTGAGTACATATAATGTAATTGCCAAAGACTCCTGGTATTAATTTTAATCGAGTAAAGTATCAGGATGGTTTTAGATAATCAGGTTAAGATTGTTTGTTTTACGTGTTGTTGCAGTCTCTACTAATTAAACAAAGTCAGTCATCAAGGTTATTGAACTTGTAATGTATGTTAATAATACTGGTGTTTTGTTTAAAAGCTCCCTTATCCAGTCAAATCAATGTCTTTGTAAGTTAAAGTCACCACTAACGAGAAAGAACTATCTATTATCATCACTACATCTACAAGTGATTTTATACAATACGTTTTTCCATTTCTATCATCTAGCAGAAGTATTACATATTATACCAGTTTTATATTTACAGCACTAGACGGCCGTTTCGGAATACAATTTTATATTTACAGCACTAGACGGCCGTTTCGGAATACAATTCCTCATCAGTAGTGCTTGGACCAAAATTAAGAAAATTATTTTGAAGATGTTGAAAAGCTACCCAAAGGACCAAAATATATGTTATCAAATTAAGCTAAGGATATGATCCTAACTAAGATTTGTTCTTTGGTCTATGCAATTCGCAGTTTGCATCCAGCTGTGGTGTCAATTAGATGAAGTAGCTGATCCTATTTGCTACAAAGAATATCACCCTTTAGTATTTCTATCATTCCCTTTACGTTGGGAATCCAGAGTCGACTCATGTCGAGATCACTTGTTGCCAATCAAAACAAACATACTAATCTATGTCCGAATTACAATCCATAGCAAAGTTAAAACTTTGAAACTGACAAATTAGGTTAAACACGAATTACCGCCAGGGAAACGAGGTCGGGGGCTTCGGAAAGGTAAGCGCCTCCTGTTTAGCTAACTACACCTGGGAGTTTCTTTTTCAGACGTAGACATAAGTGTAAATGATGAAAGGTTGTAATTATAGGGAGGATAGATCTCTCTTATACTTAACAACATTTAAATTTTTCGGTTAACGAAAAGTTAAGTTAAGCAACGTCGAGCATGGTATGCATATAATTTGATTTTAAGATTTTTCGAAAATACACTTTACGCATTTAATCAATGCTTTGAAGTAACAAAGATACGGAACTTAGTTAACTATAATTATTGCCAATAAAAAAAAAAATCAAAAACTTAAGCAAAGAATAGGTCATTTTTTTATGAAACGTAATCAGACATTTTAGATAAGAGTTGCAAAACCTGATGAATAAAGGCAAAGGTCGAACTTATACATTGATAAACTAGATGTGGCAGTGGAGACTTCAGTCTTTTGACAGCTATTACTTGTTTAAATGTACATTTAATAATTCTATAATTATAATGAATTACATGTTATTTTCAGTCACTTATGTTCACCCATGGTTTTGTTTGTGGACCAGAGCTGGTATGTGACACAGGTATGTATTGTATACAGTGTACCTCAGGATTTTGAAAAAAATATGAACTGTAATAGGTACAGTAATGTTGATTTACCAGTAAACTTAATTTGGATAATTTGTGACAGTAAACACAATTAATATGGGACTTGGAAACTCTGTGGTACTAGGTTACTTTTCACAATGTGCCCCACTGCCAAGGTTTACAGTTTCAATTGTTAAAACGTTTTTCAGTTTGCTTGCTGAAAGTTGCTTGTTTTCTCAGGGAATTCAGCTATTTCAAGACTAAACACCTTTATAGTGAACTATTTTTACTGGGGCATAAAACATTATTATTGTACTTCACAACATCACATTCATATTCAGGAACAAATGATTTTAATGCTATTAGAAACAAACTTGGGGTACAGTTAATTTTTGTAATAAATGATCTTATTCGTTCTGCATTACATAACAACCCTTGTATGATGTAAGCTATGTTTTCATTGTATATTTCACAACATTTGTGGAGGAAATATAGGGAAGGCTTGGAAATACCGTTTCAATTTTAATTGTAGGATGGACAATGTCAAAAACAGCACCAGTATGTTATTTACCTGTAAATGTTGCCATGAATTGGGAGTTCGCATCACTTGCATGTGAAAGGTATTTATCTAAGTACCATTATGGGTCTTTATGTTTAATATTTAGTTTTACTATTATAAGTTACAAATGAAATGCGATTGCTTTTGGTCCTTGGACATAAATGATCTGGTTTCTAAATTTAATGACAATAACTTTGAAAGCTTTGTTGACGATTATGGACTATCTTCTGTTACCTTCTAACCATAACCTTGTTACAATAACAGAAATATATATAGGGTTAGACGTAAAACATTAACAGTTTCTTAGTTCTTGTACAGTGAAAAATCCTACTCAGGTTCATGTTTGGGGATATATGCCATATAATGACGTAGGTGTACCATAACATGTTTATTGACACCTTAAATATTCAACGCTACCAAACATCTATGAATGCATTGTAAATGTTTGCCCCCCCCCAAAAAAAAAACCCAATTCATATCAGCAAAATCTCGCTCCTGCATATGCATTTAAATCTACTAAGCAGTTTATTGAAACAATAAAGATTTCTATCATTGAACTCTATCATATCCCCTGATATAAGTCCAAATTGAAATTTTGTTGGGCTACCTTAAAAAGAAAGTAAAAGATGATTGTCCAATATTATTAACAGAGTCATGTCAGTCATGTTAAAAAGCACTGATATCAGATTAAGAACCCAGCTTCTTCAAAATACTAGCTGTAAATTTTCTTGTGCTGACACCAAGCAATTTCACTGATTGTAATTAAAGCGCTCTAAATAAAATACATTTTGTTGTATTTGTATTTTTGTGTTTACTTTTATTATAAAAGGGGTGACGTTTCTTTATGAAAATTAGGGGCGGCGTTTCTTTGTGGAATGAATTGTATATACATGTATTATATTCTGAAAAGTTAAAATTGAGGATTTCGTTTTCTGGTTATGATGTTTAGCAAAATTATAACCTTGCTCTGTACACTTGGGTATTTGAGTCTTATGCAAATGATATAGACCAAAGTCAGATATTTTGTTATACACATACAATTTAAATTGATTTATACTTTTTTTTCCAGTGTTGGTGCTTCCTTAATTAAAATTGAAGATGAAACAGAAAATTGTGAGATTCGTAATTACTTTGAAAAATTTTGGATTGGTATGTCAATAATATGAATTAAAAACAATACAGCTACTCTGGATATTACAAAGCCATATAAGGCACAGTGTGATGTAAACTTTTAAAATATTTGATGTCATTCCCATAAGTTTTTTTAATAATATTTACTATACTTCACACATCTAAGCTGCGTATGTTTACCCATAAATCTATTATTGTCAGCACAACATCTCTTACAAAATGTCTGGAATCTCTCTATGAAGCGAGGACACACAAATTCAGTTGTGCGTATTAGTAAAAATGATTCATTCTGTGAATTGTGTTATAATTGTCTGTGCAACTTAGTATGAGGTCAGAACACAATATTATACAGAAGGATAACTTTCCATTTCGAGGTGTTAGCATACAATATCGATATTTGCACGCTAACTTTGTTCCAGTCCGGGTTTTATCGAATCAATTTTTTCATGCTGCATGCTTTGCCACAAGACGATATCGTCGTTTATGATGTCATACGATTGTTGTTACATGGCTGATGACGTAATCGTTGTGTTGTTGTCATGTTACACTAGTTCTTATCCATTTACAAGAACTAGTGTAATATTTCTGTATTGTAGGACAAAATGTATTTTTGATGAAATACTTGACAGTAGCTCGTGCAAATGTCGAATCAACTCGGACAATACTTTACAGTATCAGTTTAATAACCATAAACTACCAAATGTTTTGATTTACTCTCATATAAACTGTTGTGGTATTTTGAACTAATGCATCTTATTGCGTAAGAAAGCGTGAGGATGCGTCCATTGCATATACATACAAGAAATGATATGTTTTAAGGATATACAAATGGTGATTAGAAACGTTTTTCTGCAAATTCCAGGACTAAGTAGAAGTGCAAAGAATTTCAGTGAAACTGTTTGGAATGGCAAAGAAGTTGTATCGGAAAGGGAGGGTATTTGGGATGTAAATCAACCTGATACAGATGAGAATAAGTTGAAATGTGTTGCAGCAAATAAAAACCATCTTGGCAGATGGTCATATGAGGATTGCTTAACAAAGATGCCGTTTGTTTGTAAAAAGAAATCAAAATTAAAAGGTAACTTATATATAAAGAGTTAAAAATGTAAACGAGTAAGTAGCATGTTGCATCCTTATGTCTAGCGACTGTCCAGTTTGAAATCTTATATCTAGTAAATAGTCTTAGTATGTATCTTTTCTTCATTTGTTGTGTCATGTCCATGCTGTTTCTTTTATTGTCTACTTGATTTTTACTGATAAATTTTGTTTTGAAGTATGCTATGATGTATTGTTAGTTTCATCCTTGGCGGAATTAAAGTGTCTGTAGAAAAGCATTGACTTTAAAAATGATATATTGTTGCCATATTGCATTTTTGTTGTCATAAAGCTAAATAATTAAGTTAATTTTGTAATTTTATGACATTCCTAAAATATGGATGTATCTGCACCATGGTTTAAAGCCAAGTATTCATATCCATCCAGCTGATTAAATGATATGACAAACAGTGCAGTTTTACCTTAAGGCTGGTGTGTCACCCATTAGCACAAACTTCTTCTTTGAAACAATTGGACTATTTCATTCAAACTTTTAAGGGAAATTACTAGATTGTGTAGACCCTATCAGTTTTTTGTGGTACTTGATATAGATAATGTTACTGTAAATTACCAAGCTGATAAATGACAGATTTAGGGTTTTTTCTATTAAAGCTCTTTATGAACTCAGTTGAAGGATTAATGCTAGTTGATATATATAACTTAAAAGTTTAATATGTGTAAAAGATTTAACCATTACTGTAAACCAACTTGAATTCGCGGATATAACAATTCACGATTATAAACTTTCGTGATATGGACTTTAGGTTAATATTTGATATTAATGTAACCGTTTTCGGAAAAAAGTTCGCGGTTCGTAACTTTTGCGATTATTTTGTCTTCGTGAAATAGGTAAAAGTTAATCACTAGCGAATAAAAGTTGGTGTACAGTCAAAATGGTTGTGCAACTATTATGTTGGTTGTTTGCTATGATCAATATTTTCCAGGTCACAATATGTTTCAAATATTTTCACAATTTTCAAAACTCATCAAATATGACACTCTTTAGGAGAGTTTTATATAGTAAGACAAATACAGTGCAACAATTTTGGTATTTGTGTCAAATATCAATTCTACGTTAAACTACAACGTATATATTAAGGTATAGTGGAACCTCAGTTACTTGAAAGTCATTTTTTAAATTCCATAGATAACCCAAAGTTTTCATTTACCATCGGCGCTATTTATTTATCGTTGTTTGAAGTTGACAAAATTAATTCCTTTGATAACTTGAACTCGCTTGCATGACGAATTGTTTTTAGCTCACCTGACCGAAGGTCATGTGAACTTATGGCATAGCGCAGCGTGTGTATGTGCGTGCGTGCGTGCGTGCGTGTGTGCGTGTGTGCGTGTGTGTGTGCGTCGTTAACACCTATTTTCGACTTCTCCTCTGAAACTACTGGACAGTTTTTAATGAAACTTTGTCAGAAGTATATATGGGCTGGTGCAATTCAGATTTGTTCGTGGCGTTGCTATGGCTACCATAACTAGGTCAAGGTGACCTAGGGGTGCAAAAATCTTAAAAAATCTTCTTCTCCGAAAGTACTGATTGGAGAAAAAATCTGATGTGATATTTGGCTTTTCTAGGGTCTTAAGCCTATAGTTTGTTCATTTTGTGAAATTCGGATAAAAAATAGGTTACGCGTTTTTGCGTTTAATTTAAAAAAAATCGTAAAATAGCTTCAAATTGTTATAACTTGACTATTTGACCAGAAAATGACACGAGGTTTTCAGTTTTGACATCTTCTTGTTAGTATCTTCAAAATGAGGTCAAGGTCAATTGTGAAGGTCGTGACCTAATTTTTTTACCTCTGATTATAATTATTATCTCAAAAACTATAAACATTTTGTATAGGCATGTATATTAGAATGTTGTAGGTATTGATACAACGATCATTTTGATGTATAGAAAAAGGTCATGGGTTCAAAGGTCAAGGTCACAGATGTGAAACAATACCGAAATGGTTAATTATCTCGAAAACTATAAACTTTTTGTATAGGCATGTATATTAGAATGTTGTATGTATTGATACAACGATCATTTTGATGTATAGAGAAAGGTCATGGGTTCAAAGGTCAAGGTCACAGATGCGAATTAATACCGAAATGGTTAATTATCTCGAAAACTATAAACTTTTTGTATAGGCATGTATATTAGAATGTTGTAGGTATTGATACAACTATCATTTTGATGTATAGAAAAAGGTCATGGGTTCAAAGGTCAAGGTCACAGATGGGAAACAATACCAAAATGGTTAATTATCTCGAAAACTATAAACTTTTTGTATAAGCATGTATATTAGAATGTTGTAGGTATTGATACAACGATCATTTTGATGTATAGAAAAAGGTCATGGGTTCAAAGGTCAAGGTCACAGATGCGAAACAATACCGAAATGGTTAATTATCTCGAAAACTATAAACATTTTTGTATAGGCATGTATATTAGAATGTTGTAGGTATTGATACAGCGATCATTTTGATGTTTAGAAAAAGGTCATGGGTTCAAAGGTCAAGGTCACTGATGCAAAACAATACCGAAATGGTTAATTATCTCGAAAACTATAAACTTTTTGTATAGGCATGTATATTAGAATGTTGTAGGTATTGATACAACGATCATTTTGATGTATAGAGAAAGGTCATGGGTTCAAAGGTCAAGGTCACAGATGCGAATCAATACCGAAATGGTTAATTATCTCGAAAACTATAAACTTTTTGTATAGGCATGTATATTAGAATGTTGTAGGTATTGATACAACGATCATTTTAATGTATAGAAAAAGGTCATGGGTTCAAAGGTCAAGGTCACAGATGTGAAACAATACCGAAATGTTTAATTATCTCGAAAACTATAAGCTTTTTGTATAGGCTTGTATATTAGAATGTTGTAGGTATTGATACAACGATCATTTTGATGTATAGAAAAAGGTCATGGGTTCAAAGGTCAAGGTCACAGATGTGAAACAATACCGAAATGGTTAATTATCTCGAAAACTATAAACTTTTTGTACAGGCATGTATGTATAAATGTTGTAGGTATTGATACAACAATCATTTTGATGTATAGAAAAAAGTTATTGGTTGAAAGGTCATGGTCACATATGCGAAACAATACCGAAATGTTTTATTATCTCGAAAACTATAAACTTTTTGTATAGGCATGTATATTAGAATGTTGTAGGTATCGATACAACGATCATTTTAATTTATAGAAAAAGGTCATGGGTTCAAAGGTCAAGGTCACAGATGTGAAACAATACTGAAATGGTTAATTATCTTGAAAACTATTTACTTTTTGTATAGGCATGTATATTAGAATGTTGTAGGTATTGATACAATGGTTATCATGTAGTAAAGAAAAAAGTCATTGGGGTTTAGTATTTATGTTTTCTTTAAATCTATCAGCTAGCCATTAGTTATCAGGTGAGCGTATAAGGCCCATGGGCCTCTTGTTTATTGTTTTATTGTTTTGTAACTGTTAATATTTCTAATTGTTTCAGGTTGCTTTCAATGTCCTAATGGTGATGTTATACCACCCAGACAGCTTTGTGATGATGAAAATGATTGTGGTGACAATTCTGATGAAATGGATTGTAGTAAGTTTATTAAAAGTATGAAGGTTATTTGAAATTTCTCAAAAACTAAGGTATACTGCCTCATGCAAAGTATTTCCTTAGCTTAATTTGGTAAAATATATTTTGGTCCTTTGGGTAGCTTTTAAACATCTTCAAAATAATTTTGGTTTCATAATTTTGGTCCAAGCACTACTGATGAGGAATTGTATTCCGAAACGACCGTCTAGTGCTGTAAAATTATATGTAATTATGACACAGTATGGTCACTATTTTGCTATGACCAATTTTGCAATGGAAATGGAGTTTGATGGTCTCGAGTAGCTCTTTAGTGTTCCATTAATATTGCAAGCTCCAACACCAAGCATTTTTTGTCTGTTTCTGAGATCAAATCCATACTGCTGCATGATGCCTTTAGTTTTGTTATTGCTCAATATTTATAACATTATAGTACAAAATTGAACGAGAGCTGAGACGTACAAGATAAAAAAATACAAATCATACTGGCAATATGTTTCTTTAAAAATATTTGAAAATGCTAGACTTTAAATTGTTATGATTTATAAAGAGAGTTATTTGGAAAAAGTAAAACAAAATATAAAATTATCCATTTACTGTCAGTCATTATTTATTTCCAGGCAGTAAATGTCGTTATTTGTATACTGGTTCTAGTGGAGATATTACTTACAATCCATATGAAGACAAGAAAACTTGCCAATGGAAAATTGTTGGACCAATAGGCAGTACAATTAAATTGATGGTACATATGCTTACTAATTTATCAACATTATATACACATTGTCATTGTTTGTTCTTAATTAATCATAAAAAATAGTTAATGACAATATTTTTATTCTTCGCTTTTCAAAGAAAGGGACATTTAATTCAAAGGTCTGTCCATCTTTTGGCCCATTCCACTTCTTGTCGAGAGTAAATATATATATATTACGATTATTGTTAAAAAATAGTAGAAATTGTGGCATTTACTTATTGTTATTTTTCTACAAAAATGTTGTGGGATCTCAGAGTAGGCCGAGAAACTAGTTATTTCAGCATGGAAATTATTTGAGATAGATCTATTTTGAACTATACGTTGCACAGTGTTTCCTTTGACGATATCTTTAACATAGCAGGAAAGGTTATATTGATATATCACCCTTAATGTTAATGCTGGTTAAAGTATAAATTGATTTTAGAGGCTTTATATCAAACGGGCAAGGTAATTCTTTTTTGTGCAATCATTTTATTTGAATGAACTTAACTTTGTACAATAGCTATTTGTGACAAGGGCTCATTTGAGATTTATTTTTGGGTCACTATGTCAAGGGCACTGGTACTACTCTGCAAAAAAAATGTTTTCCGAGTAATAATTAAGATCTGTATTAGTTTTTATTGAAACTTGTTACAAAGGTTGTTAATGACAAATGCACACTTAGGATTATTAAAAAAACTGATATACTGATTTTATCCACAGAGAGTTGCCCTTAAAGTGATAAATGTTTGAGGTTTTTGTTAATGCTAGTCATGAGGAATATATTTATTTTAGTCTTAGATGCTTATACATTTTATTGTCTTTACTCATATTATTTGTTTAGCTATTTAATATTTTCTAACCTAGTTGAATAAACTACTACACCTCACGCTGGACATATATTACCCCCCTTATCTGTACACAACATTTTCAAAAGTAACTGAAATCAAAACAAAGAAGTAGTTTTGATATATGATATAATTTTTAGGTCTCAAAAAGCAATAAGGTTATAATTTGAATTATAAAGTAACATTTTCTATTACGATGGTAATAAATATATGAATGAGTGATTTGTGAAAATGAATTGATATCTAAGTTGCTGATGGGGGGGTTGTATTCCGAAACGGCCGTCTGGTGCTGTGGGATTGAGGCTGGTGTAGTGTGTAATTATATTACCGATATGATGCTAAAGGACAGTCTCTCTATCACAGCCAGTTTTAAGTAATATGTTAGACAGTTTATCATTGCATAAAATATGAATAAACAAACTTAGAATGACTGATAATGACAAAACATACAATAAAAGTAATTATTCTTCATTTGAAAAATACAATGCTATTTGTAAATTGATTGGATCGTTGGATCATGTAATTAGGATGGAGAAGACATCGTATATCTCTTTGAAAACATCATATCCCAAGTTTTCGGAACACACCGTAACGTCACAATGATATGACGTCAGCGATGGAGAATCGGTCTTGACGTTCCAGCGTTTGCCTCCGATGAGTTCCGATAGGAGAAAAAGCAATGAAACGGAGAAGGACTGATGTTTTCAGACTGTCTTTTTTAAAATATTTTCTTTTTTTCTGTCTTTCTTATTACCATGGTTATCGTTCGGTATAGTAAATAATTTATTGCCTTTGTGTGAGGGAGATATAAACATTTGTTCATTCTTTACATGTCACATTTCCCTCGGGAAATATGACTTGTTGCGGGTGAACAAATGTTCATATCTCCCTCACACAAAGGCAATAAATTTATAATATAATTTGTTTTCATTTGTGCTCATAATAGTATTTGCTGAATCAAACTAAATGTAAAATGAATAATTTTTTTAAATACACAAACACATTTGGATATTGAAAATAATATAAATTAGTTTCATGTATTGAAGTAAGCTGTGCACTGAAGGAAAATGTGTAATTGTAGGTAAAGAAAGGAAGTAGTTTTGAAATGAATGCAGACTTCATAACAATTCCTCAGACACTTACAAATGGTTTAACTGGGCCAATTACTGAGGACAGAATATATTACTCTAGAAACAATATACTTAGGATTACAATGAACAGTGATAATTCTCAAACAGGACCATTTGTAGCAAGTTGGCTGGCTGGTAAATATTTTTACAGAAATTTTGTTAAAGCTTATGAATCAAATATAGAAAAAATCATTATCTTGAAGTTATGGGGCTTTTGACTTCAAGTTTTACTGGAGATTTAAGTTTTCAAACTTGTTACAATAACAAAAAACAACCAATGTCGTTCTGGTGGACCAGGATCAGTAGTAGAGCATCCCTCTAGTATTGAGAGGGCCCCATGTTTGAGTACCTGTTTGGCTACTGCATATATTTCCTTTCCTGTTACGGGGGTTGGTTGCCAAAATATTTAAACGGGCAGAACAACGTGTCAACAGGTTGGGCCAAGTGTGGGACCTGATGGTTACGATTCAGTGTGGCTGAATTGAAAAAAAAACAGGAAGGGAGGAATGTGGCAGATCAGGCTTGATAGATGGTCAGGTAGCCCAATCAATAGACCTTGCTACTGGAAAGGTCCGCATTTTTCCCTTTCTTATTACACAATGAAACAGTGGCTTTAAATTATTATGGTATTTATGATGTTAATGATGTACTAGTGTATATAATTTTGAGATGATGTACAAAAAAATAATAGATGTAACAGTTTAGTTTACTGTATGCGTGTCACTATCTATTGGAATATATGAGTATGTCACCTGTTATGGATTCAAGAAAATGACACCTTTGCAATCCATTTATTGTAACAAGTAGAGTTGAGTTAAGTTTTCCTTACTGATATGATTAAGTCAATTAAATGAAGACTTGGGTACCGAGAAAAAACCACCAGCCTTTGGCATGCAATCTAGCTGACACATGTTCTTACCCTAGGGTCTGCCTGAGTGAGATTCAAACCAAGACGGTGAAATAAGCACTGTGATCTGTAAAATGAAGTGGCTACTCATTCAGGCTAGCTAATTGGTAGTAAGCTGTTGGGTTCTTATTTACATCCATCGGTCTCTTATTAAAGCATCATGTTTTACGGTATCAATGGATGAACACAGTTACAGTTTTGCAAAAGACAAAAGAAAAATAAATAACATATTTCATGATATATGAAATGCATATAGTGATAGGGTCAGTAAATAAATGCATTGCTTTCAATACAACAAAACCTTGAAATGCTCTAACGAGAATAATAAGATTTGTGGACTTCTTGTTTGCTATTGGGAAATGGAAATACCACCAATCAATGGTTTAATGGATTATCAATTATGACGTAGCGAGCAAGTGGATTATCTATAGAGGTCTAGTTTGGTTTAAGGGGTGACTTTTATAACAGGCTGTTAGCTATAGCTAGTTTTCATTTAGTTGATAAGCATTATTTCAAGTTTTTTCGATGAAAAGTCAACAAAAAGATTAAATAAAATTATTATCATGTTTATTTTAGAGAATGTTGTTGACAATTGGAAATTGACAGCATCAACAACGGTTAAAAGGGTATCTTTGCATTGCCTCCCTTACAAGCAGTATGAATGGATTATAACAGCAGAAAATAAAAATGTTATAACGCTTCAGGTAATGTTAATATATTTTCTGTATTTTATATAAACCCAAGTTTTCCTAAATCAAATAAAAACTATGGACATTAGATCATTTGCTTTAAAACGAAGATAAATAATTTGCTTTGGTAGTCCGATTTCCTCCGTCATCTCAGAACTTACTGCTTTAGAATTTTGAGAGAATCACATAACTGTTCCAACCATATATTAAATTTTGCGTATTATTAAGAGTAGCTTTGGCAAGAATGTATTCATCCATTTATGCAAATGCGCAGTCTTCTCAAGTTGATGAATGGTAAAATATTCAAAATGAATGTTTATCAAAATAAGTCGATCCACAGTAATGATTAATTACTTTATCAACACAGTAATCATAATGGCTTAACTATAATCAAAATAGCAGGATCAGTTCTGAATTACAGCATGGTACCAAACTTTCAATTTAAAGCATACCTTGCGTCATTAACCATTTTGTATCCAAGTATAAAACGTGTTTAGAGACAAGGCACAAAATCATGACCGTGTCGGGCAATCGGAAATTAAATAGGCTGGTTACTTATTGACTCGCCCTCGTATAATGCTTATTGACCTCCAGTGATTTTAAGATACAACTCTGTCCCAGTAAGTGAATAACAAAAAATAAAACAGAGCTATTAAATTTCTATGGTAAATGTTGAAACTTTACTGTCATAAGCAACTGTTTACCAATAATTAATATGTTACCATTCTTTATTGTTAATGTTTAGAGCATCTCAAAGAGGTCGATTAAGTATATTGTTATTTATTTCAGTTTGAAAGTACAACTTTGAACAAAAGCAGTTTTTTGAAGTTTATTGATGGGGACCAGCCAGTATCAGTAAATTATAACCCTGGAGAAATTTATGTGTCTAGATCTAAGTCTGTGAGGATTGTTTTAGTCTCCTATAGTGCTTCCAATCAGTTATCAGTGTCATACAATCAAGGTAGGTATATGTATAGGCTATGAGATTACATTATCATCATCATTCAAATTATATAATGATAGATCTTGTCTCGTATCATGCATGGTAAAGGTTCCTAGCAAGAATTTAGTTTCACTTGCTTAAGTCAACTCTGCCAATAAATGAATACTTTTAAATACTTGCAGAAATTAGATTAAAAAACTTCTGTAATTCAATGTTTCCAAGCAACAGTCATGGAAAATTACAATGTATTATCCATGTAATGTAAAATTTCTGCTGATTCTGTTTGTTCAGTTTACACTATGAATTATAAGATCTGTTTGAATTAAATTTAGCTCATTTTAGTAAAATATAACCGTTTGAGATTGCATATAACATTTAAATTGTGTACTGAAAGAAGTTGTATTAGAGCTTTGTTTTAAAATGTAGATTCAGTTGCTATGGAAACTCATTTATTTCATTCACAACATTTAAACAATGGAATTGAAAAATATTATGAAGTGTAGGTAAAGTATTTAAATATAATATATATTGTTTATGTAAAGGCTTCGTTCATGGTCTAAGTCATGATAATATCATAACTTTAGGTTGTACAATTACGGCAAGCTCTCAACAGACGTTTAATATTGTTTCACCTGGGTTTCAAGAGGACAATAATTATGGATATCCTAATGATGTTTACTGTGAATGGAAAATCAGCGCATTATCTAATTACCCAGCATCTATCAAGTTTTCAGAGTTTGACTTAAGATTAAATTCTGATTATCTAGCAGTAAGTAGATTATAGAAGTGTTGTGATATTATATAGTTTTATCTTGATATAGTTTATATGGTAATACATGATTGTTGTAGTTGTGTTTCAATACAGATGAGGCATGTCACTGTGTAATGAAATAACGGTTTTGACTTTTTACAGTTATTTTACAGTTATCCTGAATAATAAACATTTTATAACATTTGATTTTATATATGAACCAAAGGATTAAAGGATCAAGAAGATTGAAACATTATATGTACATGTAAAGCATCTACCAAACCAAGGTTTGTTGTCCTTAAGTAGGTAAACCGTCAAATATCTTGTCATGAATTCATAGTGGTACAAGCTTAAAACTTCTGATTATGTAGTTGTTGATAAGTCTGAATATAAGTATCATTACCTTTACAGTTAAACTGCTGGAAAACATAGGGCAGGTAAATTATAAACTTATATATAATGCTGCAAACTTTGCAGATACATTGTGTATAAACTGATGGTTCGTACAAAAAATAAGGAAATGTAGAAGTCATGGTTTTAGTCTAACTTACAAAAACACATGTTGTAATAATCTATTATATGTATTTAACTTTAATCAGTAGCATTATAGCATTATATTATATTTATTTCGTTTGGTTTAGATAAGAAATACAACTGCAGATTTACATCATGGCATTGGGTTTTCTGGAGATGGGGGAAATATAAAAGAAACTGATTTTAGATCTACAGATGGATATTTCATGCTTGGTTTTACGTCAGATATGGCACTGACTGCAAAAGGATTTCAAGCTCAGTATAGTATAGGTAAGTGTTATCAGTACAGTCTGGAAGTCCATTTGATTTTTTTAAAAATGTCCAAGATATTAAAATGAAATAGAGTCTGTAGCATGTGTAAGTTCTGTTTAAAATTCTAATATTTGTAAACTGATTTGAAAGGACATGATGGTAAATTTGATTATTTAAATTTTGGGAAAGTACTGAAGTGCCAGTCAGGTTGGACCCCAGATAAACATAAAAAACAAAAGTGATGAGACTCAGCGCTGAGGTAAAATTGCCGGTGAAGATCAATGGACAAGACCTTGAATATGTAGAAACATTTTGGAGGGGTGATGACAACTAGAGGAGCTGATGAAAACATAACCAACCGACTGGGAAAAGCAAAATCACAAATTTGAGGACTTAGAAGAATCTCTAGCTCAGCAAAATTTTCCATCCCAACAAAAATAAACTATTTAACAGCTTGGCCCTATCATTGCTTTTGTACGGAAGCGAGACATAGAAAACTACCGAGACGGACAAGAAAAAGATGGACATATTCCAAAAAAGATGCCTTCGAAGATTTTTTGAGAATAAGATGCCCAGACAGAATTACAAATGAATAACTTCACAAGAAAACAAAAACAGAAAGAGCAGGTGACATAATAAGAATAAGGAAGTGGAGGTCGATTGGCCATGTTCTTAGAATGGAAAGAAACAGGATTTGTACCGCAACAATAGCATGGTAACCAGAAGGAAAGAGGAAAATAGGCCGACCAAAAACAAATGTCGAAGAACAAGAGAAAGAAAGAACACAACTGGGATTTAAGAGCTGGGCGTCAGCAACGGCAGCTACCAAATACAGAACATTATGGAAAATGTGTATTCAGGCCTTATGTGCGATCGGGCACAAAGAGGATGGGTGAGGTGAGGTGACTGAAGTGTCTTTAAACTTATTATCCAGTTATGGAATCCTATTATTTGACAAAAACTGTATTCCTTCGAAGGCAGGTATTTCATTGAATTGTGTGTCTTGAAAAAAATGCAATACAACAATTATGATATTGTGGTATGTTTATAGACAGATCATCATCACTTTGTTGCTATTATGGACCCATTACAGTAGATAATGGTGTATACTGTGAAAGTGAAACATAATCATTTTATCTTTACGTTATAATTAGATCTTCAACCAATGAAACATAAAATTAATATATCATTAGTGCCATTTTGGCTAGAATTAATATATGTGTCAAAAATGCATTAAGAATCTATTAAGACAAATTTCATATTTTAGATTGTAAATTGGCATCACCGTTGTCACAATGGACGGAAACTGAACCAAAGTTAGAGGGATATACTTCATTTGATACAGAGATTACAGTTACTTGTATGACAGGGTACCAGTTTAAACAGGAAGAGTACAATTCATATTCTTCAGTCGGTGTTAATTGCATGAAGGGAGGAAGTTGGAATGTAACCAGATTCCCTGATTGTGAAAGTAAATTTTTTGAAAATATTAATGAATTCAATAAATAATAAAAATTAACACAAGTGTGTGTGTGTGTGTGTGTGTATGTGTGTGTATGTATGTGTGTGTGTGTGTGTGCCCTACTTCAAAGAAGCAAAAACGTAAATATTTTACAGATTTTCAACGGGACGGCTACAAATTAATTTAACATTTACTCACATGAGAAAATTTGTTGCTAAAAAATCTAATATATGCATTTAATCTCCTTATATAAACTAAAATATATTTTGGTTGGATGTTTACAATGGTAAAACTTTTGACACAAAGTGTGACGTGATGACGATGGAAAAAATTACAATTAACGTAGGAGCTTAAGGGGTAAAATAAAGGGTAGCTAAAAGGTCGGGATTGATTGTAAAGGTTTTATTTTCTCTTTTTCAGATTTTTAATGATGAAAAAACTTACACTTTACATTCTTGAGTAGCTGTACTAACCTACACCATATAAAACACCCTGCCATTTTGTCAAAACTTTTTCCATTGTAAAAACCCTACAAATTTGCATTTTGTCGCATAGCATGATATGTAAAGCAAAAATGGAGCCAATACCATGATGTTATCAACAACTTGTCTGATGTAGATTAATCAGCTGTAGATTTATACTCTTCCTATTGAAAATCTGTTGAATATTCAGAGTTTTGCTTTCGCTTAAGTAGAGGAAAGATATAAACCCTATTAAAATAGCATGAGATAATTGCAGATTCTTTATCCATGGATGAAAACATATTGTTATATTATTACTGTACTTATCTTGAATATTTTACTTCACACTGTAATTTATATAACAAATTACATGTTTAAGACGTTATAAAAAATTTACATACATGTGACATTATGAAATAAATTAGATGAAGTCATTTGTGTTTCAATATAATGTACATTTTTGTAGTATGCAATATGTCGATGTGTTTATCTGCAAAAATCGTAAGATTAAAAAATAAAATATGAAAGTCTTTAATATATATGTCCTAGGTTGGTAAATCTTTTCTAAGTATCATTTTTTGAGAAATCTCTGCTGTTTTTTACATGCATGAAAGATTTTAAGTTTTCAAACATTTATTTTAAATCTTATCTTTTACTTGTTTTATGATAAAACTTAAATACAATGCATGTAGTTAAAAATAAATAATATAAATTCATGTTGATCTGTAAGTATATGCTTACCATAATACTGACATAATACTTATTTTTTGTTGATACAGTTTCCCACTGTGGTACCCCACCTGCCATAGACTATGGATATATATTGTCATCAACTGGTGTTACATATAATAATACAGCAACTTACAAATGTGATGAAGGTTTTACCATTGACAAGAATACAATCAAGTGTCTGGCTGATGGCAAGTGGGAAACAAAGCCAAAATGCACAGGTAATTTGTTATACGTCTTTGGTTTACTTTTGCTCTAGGAGCACCAAGAGATTATTAGTATATTTTTTAACATTATAACAATATCTGTTACAATTATCAGGAGCTCAATATTAGAGGATGTTTATTATTAAACTTTAAACGCAACTGGCTACAACTAAAATGACCATGGCAAAGTATGCATTCTTGCTTGCATGCATTATGCCTATCTCTTTGCCTTTAATTTAAAGGTCCTGGGCCAATTTCTGTTAGAGAAGATCCTTGGATAATGTAGATTAAGAATTGTCGTTGACATAGTCATCCTTCATTTAAGATGACTGCCATAATAAAGACCCCCCCAACCCTACTTTATTTATGGACTATTTTGGGTTAACTTTGATATACAGTAGATAATATAGCCATTTAACATATATAACTTGTTTCTGAAAACAAGGTAGACCTAGTTTTTCTTAGACTGTAAATGAGGTTTTATTTTAAACTGATTCTCTTAAACTTTCAGCGAAATAGAACTAGAAATAGAAATTTAGTAATGAAATCCCTGGTTGATACAGATTAAAACTAATATGATGGAAAGACTATCATAACTAAAAATAGGAAAAATTGAGCAGATGCATAACTGTAACAGATTTATTAATGTACTAACTATGTTAAAATCTGAAATACAGAAAAGAGTGAATTACCATTTAACATATGCAACAGTTTTTTGATAAATTTTTATTGGCTTAGTTTTCAGATTATGCTAGTAAGGTGTTTAATTCTATTCAAGTCTTTCAAAATCTTTGTTATAGAATAATTGGGCCAAATTGAACAATGTTCATTTTGAAAAATGCTAATTGGTTGTTTTTATATTTACGGTAGGATTATGTTTTGCGTGGCTTTTCAAAATTAAAATGCAAACACATGTATAGAACCAGTTGAGTAATTCAGACATCTATTTGGTCACTTGGTAACTTGTATTAATATGAATATGGTTTTTAATCGTGTAATTTTTTATGATATCGTTTTTGCTTTATCACCAAACCAATTGAACTATTAACATGATTAACAATACTTTCCATGAAACTTAAATAATTTTTGTTTGTTTGTTCTAAAGTTAATATTTTAGCTCATCATAACTAATTTTTTACATTTTTATCCATCCATCACAACTGTGCAATTCCAGACATGTCATTAGTCTTGTTGTCTTAAAATAACAGCCTGTTTGTATTTCAAATTTTAACTTAATTTATCCAAAAGCTCTGTTAAGCTAGTGTGAACACTTCCTGTCTGCCGTCTCTGTTTTGTGTAAAAGTTTAGTTTAGCATATGCATAAAAAGTATCCATTTGGTTAATATGCTTATATTTTATATGGATTATGAACATATAATGCTTGAATCATCATGTAACAAAAAATACTTGGGACTGAAGTAAAAAATGTCTTGGTTGTATGGTTTTGACTCTATGGTCAGGTGACAAACAATCTACATCTTGTTTTGGAAATAAAGGACAGTTTGAGTTAAGCTATCTTTTACAGAATTATCTTTTCTAAAAATACAAATTTCTTATGTAATGCTATTTTGTGCATGTTTTACACAAATATACTTTTATCTTCAAGCTACTAAGTGGTGTACAGGACGTACATTATCACCTAACCTGAATTACACCATAATTGATGGCTGGTTTGAAAAGTACGGCAATGTTTTACAGTTTTTTTGTGAACCTGGATATCAGATTATTGGAAGTCTTAGGATATATTGTAAGACTAATGGATGGTCACATGATTTACCTATGTGCAAAGGTATGTAACATTTAAATCTTTATATGAATAAACCAAACATTTATTTTTAATGATAAAAACGAGTGGAAATAAAATAGTGAAATAGTTATTTAATCGTTTATTTAATTTGAGGTGTTAGTTTATGCATAATGTGTGCCAGTTCAATGGATCACAGCTATTCACACAAGTTGGAAGATTGATTTCCCCTCGTTATGCATGATGGGTGCTAGTTCAATGAATCAAAGCTATTTACACAAGTTTGAGGGTTGATTTTTCCTCCAATAGGACTATATTTTACATACTAAACACCATTTATTCATTACTTTCAGTACTATCAAAAGTGGCGAGACGGAAGTATATCATGGGTGCTAACCGAAACAAATATAATATATGAAGTTACTTTATATTTTAATGATCAAAAACTGCATTTTCTGAAATAAATAACTGCCTTGAACAAAATGTTTCACAGACACAGGAGTAATAAATGACACAGAAAGTGCATTCATTGTTAATAAGTTTCATTTTGTTTGTGGTGACAATAGACGAATCGCGGGCCACGCCCTTAATGTTCTGACCAAGGCATGCTTGAATACCACACAAAAAAGAATGAAAATCGACCTGAATTGGCCTATTTAATGACATCACTGACACTAGTACGTCATTTTTTGCTGTGACGCTGCTTTGGTACAGTGATGTTGGCCAACGTTGAAACATAAAAGTCATGACCGGTTATATTTCAATTCATTCTAACGGTGAAAAATATTTTCTCAACAACTGGACAAGACTATTGTTTCTCTGTTTTGAAAGAATTTATCTTTTTAAACTATATATATATATATATATATCTGTGTGTGTGTGTGTGTGTGTGTGTGTGTGTGTGTGTATGTATGTATCACTTTAAAACAAATATATCACTCAATGTCTAAATCGCAAAGCAAAGTAAAAACTTAAAAACTGACGAATAATGTTAAAGACCTGAACTTCATGCATTTAACTTATTTAACTTTTATTTAACCTAGGTTATGCAAATCAGGTGTTAAGCGAATAATTTAAACATCTTCCTCTCTAAAAACTTAGCTTAATAAACACAAATTAAATTAGGTCGATCCTTCATTGATAAAGATAAAAAAATGTGTCTGGTATGGCCGTCTAAAATTAAAATAGTCACCACAACTAAAAACAGGAAAATATGTAATTGTCTATTACAGATTAATAAGTAATAATTAATAACTATTAAGACGTAGTTTTATCTAACCTAACATTCAAATATTTCAAATTTTAAGTGTAAAGACTTTTAATATGCATATATATAACAATTTTTTAGGATATTTTTTTAACCAAACTTCAATTATTATGTATACGAGGCCTTTTAATTTTTTGATTTATTTTACAGAAATAACTTGCCCTATTCCGATGGTAACTAAAGGATCTGTTAAATTGGACTCTGGAATATTATTTGGAAAGATGGCAACCCTACAGTGCAATAGTGGATATAATGTAAATGGTACAAATAGTAATACACAGCAGCTAACGTGTGGAACAGATGGAACATTTAACGACCCTCAGGGTGAAAAATCAGAACTTCTCTGTACAGGTGAGTTAAGATTTTAAAGATATTTTAATAATTTTTGTCAAAATGAAAAAAAATCTTAAAAGTGATTCAGAATGTATTATTTTTAAATCATGAAGTTAATTATTTTTAAATATGTAAAGATCTTTGTTTTGCAATCACAGTCTATTCATATTTGTCCGTTGGGTGAAATGTGTATGTTTAGGTGTAAATTTGTTACTCCTAACAGCCTTTTTGAATGCAATACCCACATGTAAATGTCTGAATATCTAAAAGCTAGAAGTTTGAAATCAATTCATTTTTTCCATAGTTATATATAGTTATGTTCCTCCTAACAGCCTTTTTGAATGCAATACCCACATGTAAATGTCTGAATGTCTAAAAGCTAGAAGTTTGAAATCAATTCATTTTTTTTCATAGTTATATATAAAATTATTCTGAAGCAACATGTAAAAAACAAAATATTACAAGTGCAGCTGAAAAGTATCAAGTTTGGCAATTTCGGGTTGGTCTTAATTTTGAAGCCTCTGCCATAGGCTTTACATTTTTTTGTTAAAGTTAAAGTGATAATATATATATATATATATATATATATATATATATATATATATATATATATATATATATGTGTGTGTGTGTGTATATATATATATATAAACGTAATAAAATGTGTTGCATACCACATTTAGGTTTTGTTTTGTAGTTCAAATGCCATTTCCTCTTTGGATGGATTTTGTTTAAACTAAGAAGAAATGTATAGACATATACGAAATTTAGGAGTTTGTTCTCGAGAAATAGTTTTACTTATGTATTTTTTTTTGTTTATTTTGTAAAAAAAAATTAAGATCTGTGTTTTTTAAATTTAATACAATATACATTGACACTTATTTACTTTAAAATTTCTTTACATGTACACTTTTTATGATTTGTTTGTATTTCAGATATATATGTAAATTATTGGGCTTTTTTTTTTTTTTTTTTTTTTTATAAAAACAACATTGGAAAGGGAATAATAAGCATAATAGTTGGACTATAAATTTGATTTCAGATATTGATGAGTGTGAAAAAGGATCCAGTTTAAACACCTGTAAAGCCAATCAGATGTGTGTAAACAACTTAGGAGGTTTTACCTGTCCGTGTAAAGAGGGTTATCAGCCAGACCCTGATCCAAATAAGGATTGTATCAGTAAGATTTTAAATTACATCTTTTAATCCTGAAATTAAATGCTCGTTTAATAATTAGGTAAAAGTTCATCAATTGATTTTAAATATAATTTTACTTTTGAACATAATTGCAATAAACATAAGTTGGTGTAAGGTAGATACATTTTGAATAACCATTGTACCATAACCATTGATCTTTTGGCTACAAATGTCCACTGCTCGTGACTATATGTGACAACCTGGATGCTAATGACTAATTAGATGAGGTCTATATGCCTATATCTTACACATAACACCTGTTACGTTATAACACATTTATTTAGGGTGTCTTCTACTTTCCAATGACTTATTCTTTATACCAGTAAAATTTATGTATCAAATTTTATCAGTCTTATCCCTTATTTTGTCTTTGAGGTACTATTTGAACGCATGAGTTCTTATACTGGTACACATGAAATGTTATACTAATAAACATAAAGTGTTATACTGGTACATATGAAGTGTTATACTGATTTACATAAAGTGGTGCACATGAAGTGTTATACTGGTACACATGAAATGTTATACTCATTAACATAAAGTGTCATACTGGTACATATGAAGTGTTATACTGATTAACATGAAGTGGTTCACATGAAGTGTTATACTCACATGAGTTCTTATACTGGTGCACATGAAGTGTTATACTGGTACACATGAAGTGTTATACTGATAAACATAAAGTGTATACTGGTACATATGAAGTGTTATACTGATTTACATGAAGTGGTTCACATGAAGTGTTATACTGGTACACATGAAGTGTTATACTGATAAACATAAAGTGTATACTGGTACATATGAAGTGTTATACTGATTTACATGAAGTGGTTCAAGTATCGTTGTGGTACTCATGAAGTGTTACACTGGTACACATGAAGTATCATTGTGGTACATTGGTATATCTGAAGTGTTATACTGGTACACATGAAGTGTTATACTGGTACACATGAGTTCTTATACTGGTGCACATGAAGTGTTATACTGGTACACAGGAAGTGTTATACTGGTACACAGGAAGTGTAATATGGTACATTTAAAGTGTTATACTGATTTACATAAAGTGATTCAAGTACCGTTGTGGTATTCATGAAGTGTTGCACTGGTACACATGAAGTATCATAATGCTACAATGAAGTGTTATAGTGGTACACATGAGGTATCGTAGTGGTACACATGAAGTGTTACACTGGTACACATGAGGTATCATACTGATATACATGAAGTGTTATATTGGTACACATGAGGTATCAAAGTGCTACACATGAAGTGTTATACCCACACACTTGCAGTGTTATACTGATACACATGAAGTTTTATACTGGTATACATGCAGTGTTATACCGATACATGTGAAGAGTTAAACTGGTACACAGCAGGTATCATAGTGGTACACATTCAGTGTTATACTTGTACACATGAGGTGTTAAACTGGTACACGAGGTATCATAGCGGTACACATGAAGAGTTATACTGGTACACATGAAGTGTTAAACTGGTACACATGAGGTATCATAGTGGTACACATGTAGAGTTATACTGGTACATATGCAGTGTTACACTGATACACATGCAGTGTTATATTGGTACACATGAAGTGTTACACTGGTACACAGCAGGTATCATAGTGGTACACATTCATTGTTATACTGGAACACATGAGATGTTAAACTGGTACACATGAGGTTTCATAGTGGTACACATGTAGAGTTTTACTGGTACATATGCAGTGTTATACTGATACACATGCATTGTTATATTGGTACACATGAAGTGTTATACTGGTAAACTCGAAGTGTAATACTTGCACAAGTTATACTGGTAAACATGAAATGTTATATGGGTACATTGTGGACTTGTACTTATAGATGTTATACTCATGGAGGTATTATACTTACCAGTATATACATGCATTATTAAAATATGTACATGTTATACTGGTACTCCATTGTTTCTTCTTATATTGCAGATATCGATGAATGTCAAGAAAATAATGGAGGCTGTGGTCATACTTGTAAAGATGAAACACCGGGCTATTCTTGTACATGTAAAGCAGGATATGAGTTGTACATGTATGATGGATTCAATAATATATCATTAGCTGAAGGAGAAGATGGTAAAAGTGAAGGGGACGTATATTACATTAACCATACATGTGTTCGTAAGTAAATAAAAATTTGTCATTAGAGTTTTGTCAATAGTCTATTTTTCTCCATAATACCTGTATGTGAAATTAGACTTCATGTATATACTGATGAATTTTTCAAAAACACCTAGTCCATTGGTAATGTTGTAGACTTGGTGATTAAAAGTTCATGGGTTTAATCCCTAGCTGGGCTTAATGGTCCTTAAGCCATTTAATTTTACATTGCTCCAGTTACAATCCACAAAGCTTAAAAATTCTTAGTGCTATTGATAGATTGGTATAATTTCCAGTGGGGAGTCTTTTACTTTCAGTCACTTCTTTTTACTGAAACTGAAACATAAGCTGTAGCCACTTGTATTTATTTAAAAATAACAAATACAGATGGCTTGTAATTAATATTACAGTAGAAGTTCAATAGTCGAAGTCCATGGGACTTTGGCCAAATATTCGTGCTAATGGGGGGGGGGTTCGAGCGGCCGAACATCGAGAGACAATCTTTATTAGATCTAGGGTTCAGGCTCCCGTTTTATTCAACAGTCATAAGATCGTGAAAATTGAAAGCTTCATAGAAAATTAAATGTCCTTTTAAAAAATACTAATTCATGGCGATATCGCGAAGTTTTCAAACTTCATTTGGAAATAATATGTTGAACTTCGAACCGCAAAGCTATTGATATCGACAGTTCATTTGAATGAAATAATTTCGGTGAAAAGTAAAAGTAAATAACAACAGCTGATGGCATAAAACAAACTTACTTTTTGTTTGACCAATCAAGCACCTGCGGGCCGTAAGCGGATTAAGAGATTACAGAACTGATTGTTAAATACTGATCTTGAGTAACCCTCTATTCCAAACGAGTTGTTTCGTTTCGCTCTATTACTTTCGGCAAAATCTGTATCATTGCTTCAGCTTGTGTTTTGTTTACTATCATTGGCCATTTCATTTTGATAAAATTGTATTCGAGCAAAAAAAGTTGAATTTTTATCAAATTAACACCGAGAAATATTTATTTTTCGAGCGATAGTTCGAACCAACAAGGTTTATTTACATATGATTTAATAGGGATTTGGACGAGACCAGCAGATGACTTCGAGTTATCCGGGGTATTCGAGGCATCAACGTTCGAGCGAACCAAGTTCTACTGTATTATTATTATTATTATTAATTTGTGTTTGAGGTGAAAAACATTTAATTGTGAGAATGTAATCTTCATGTAAAGTAACACAAACATGTTTTGGGATTTTACTCAATATTTTGAAACATTAAATTGAAATTCGCCAATAATTGTCATCAGCAAAAAATTTGTTTAAATAAAGTTCTGTAAAAATAACCAAATTAAGAAAATCTTTAGATACTTCTGTCATTGTTTGGGGAAAAAATAACAATTTATATTCTTGAATAGTGTGCTCAGACTAAACAGAACGAAAATTGTTGTTTTATGTATTATCAAGTGTATTGACTGGTTTTATTTTACAGGAAAACAATGTCCACAACCTGTTTCACCAAAAGATGGTGTTGTTTTAAGCCAGAAACAATTGTTTTACTTTGAGGATACTGTTAAATATAAATGTAACCATGGCTACAAGATGAATACAAGTAGTCCATTGCGAACATGTGGTTCTGATGGAAAGTGGAATTCAGAACCTCCAGGTTGTGAAGGTATATACTGTTTACATGATAGTTATAAATTAAGACTATTTAAGCTCATTTATTTATTTATACTTATTAATAATTATACCTGGTCATTCAGGTAAATAAAACTGTAAATTTTGTGTGGTAATCTTAAGATAAAACGTGAAGGCATTGTGGTTGAAATGGACAAATAAGGGCAAAATATTGATTTTGCTTCAATAACTTCCTTTTGAACCCATGATCAGTTTTCTTTCCATAAATAGGATAAATGATCGTTTATTTAATTCCTTCACCAGGATAAACTCATTTAGCCATTGTAATTCTAGCAATATTTAATATGATATATAGAAAAATGTGAAGATTAACCTTACCAAGTTTTAAACTAAACAAGAAATTGAAAGTCAGTGTTATAAGGTGTCCCTAAGTTTTTAGTTTTTGAAGAACATGATGGGTAAATTTAGCTGATCTTTATAAATGATTTTAGTATCCATACTTGGCTGGTGCATATTGTCATGTCTTGCAGAGTTATTGCTGACAGTGTTACTTGTCATGTTAATGCATAATGCCATACCTGTCATACCTTGCATAAATTTCGTTTAAGAGTGCATGTTCCATATGCAGTATTATACAGTATTTGAAAAGTCATGGAGTTTGACGTCCTGCTTTAAAAGTAAAAAATTTAAAGATGCTTTGAAAAGTCATGAAAATATTAAAAGTCATTAAAGTTTAACAGGGCAGTCTCTTATTACTTGAAATTGTGAGAAAACCCGTTTCGTTTGTTTCTTCGTCCAATACTTATATACAATTGACAGAAAGAACCTTTCGGCTCAAATGTCGCATGCTATATAATGTATGACCATCATCCAACAAATTATATCGTTTACATGATCTATGATAAGTTGTTGAATTATAATTGTTATAGTGTCCTGCAAAATGGGGAAATAGACTTGGAAAAGTTATCATTTTGAATGGTTTCTTGGTTAATTAACCCGGATTTGCTTCATTATGATAGAGTATAAATTACCCACTGATTATTCCTTTCTTAAAGTGGAAAACGATGAATATTCTGACTTTAATTATTATTCTAATTTGTCACAAAGATAAAACATAACTAATTGTAGGCATAGGCATCTAATATCACAAAATAACGGTTGCCTCAGAAGGACATAAGAATTATGAAATATCTTCTTCAAAGTACAACAATGAACATGACCCAGTTAACAATTTTCAATATTCATACGGATGATACCAAATATATATAAACATATGTATTGTATCTTATTCGTAGTTGCAACCTGTAAAACCCAGTCGAAGTTCAGTGATGTCTATATAAATAGAGTAATACCGGGGGAAGGTGTGGAAATTAATTATGGAGAAGAGACCATAATAGAATGTAACTATGGTACAAAGCTTATCCACAGAACACAGTACTGTAGTTATAATGGATCAGATACTTACGATCTACTTGGAGACAGTTCAGGTTGTCCAGGTAAACTATATATTTATCAGGGATTACTTACAAACATACTCTTATCATATTTTCTTTGATAATTATAAATGTAGAATGAGATCGAAGCAAAATAGGCTTACATTCAGACTGTTGAATTCTTGTGTTTTATCAGATTTAATTGACTGAATTAACTTAAATATTTTCTGCTTATACGTTCCCCCTGTCAGGCATTTATTCTTAAGTTATGCCTACAGATGTAAATCTAACTAAAATGCACCTGAATAAGATAGAAAATTTACCTTTTACATGTATGTTATTTGTACAAGTTCCATCCTTAAAATGTTGTTGCAGATCATAACAAAATGATTATATATATATAGATTTGATGCATTGCACAATACGTTATTATGATCTGATATTTTAGTAATTTATTAAATACACATTAATAAAAAATCTTAACTAATGCATAAAACCCCATTCTTTCTATTCTCTATTTAATTCATTTTGTTACAAAATTTATAATCTAAATTAAAACAAAATAACATAATGACACTTCTAAAGCAAGACTTGTGATCCACAGCCAGATTTCTGGTATATACTACATTTCTCTTACCAAGTAATTCACACAAACTACTTGGTTCTCAGCCTTGTATTCTTTAAGTATCTAAATTTCGTATTCTTAGTCATTGATTGTGGACAACCAGTGGTTATACCAGGATCGTCATATGTCATGCCAACAAAAACAACATATGGGGAAAGTTTTACTTTCAGTTGTCAGACTGGATTTAAAGAAGATGGTTCTTCAACTCAAGGAACTATGAAAGTTACATGTGAAGAAAATGGTCGGTGGGGTATGGGGAATCTCACTTGCACAGGTAAAAATCTGACTTATTACTAGCTTGTAAAAAAAATGGCCGGTGGGGTATAGGGAATCTCACTTGTGTAGGTAAAATAGGTTTATAAAGAAAATGAATGTTGGAGTATGGGTAATCTCACTTGCATAGGTAAAAATATAATTAATTACTAGCGTTAAAGAAACTGGATAGAGGGGTGCGGTAAGTCTCAACTGCACAAATAAGATATGATTTATTAATGGATTATAAACAAAATTGCAGTATTGTATGTGAAATCACACTTGCACATGTAAAAGTATGATGAAATACTAGTTTATAAGAAAAAGGCGGACCCCTTGGGTATGGGAAATTAAACTTGTCACTAATTTCTAGCCTAAAATAGAATAGACATTTGTATATGATTTTATTCACATGGGTTACGCTGAAATTGATTTGCAATAACTAATTATCCAAGTAATATTTCCAAGTTATAAAATATCTTTTGACAATCCTAAATGGAGACTATGTAAATGCGTTTATCCTAATGAACTTAAAATTAAAGCTACGACTGATTCCTTAGGTTTTGCTTCATATTTAGACTTATACCTCAATTATGACGCACACGAAAGGCTTCATTATAAAACTATATGACAAACGTGATGACTTTTATTTTTCTATTGTCAAGTTTACTTTTTTAAGCAGCAATATACAAGTACCTGCTTCTACTGCTTATGGTGTGTGTTTTTATGTTTCTCAATTAAAACGTTATGATAAAGCTTTCTCTCTACAACGGGGACCTAATATAAAACGAAGCAAGCTGGTTACAAATAGATTGTTTACCAATGGAAATTGCAAGCATGGGCTTATCAGGACCCCCAAAGTTTTATGGCCGTCATCATATTACTTTTTATAAGTTCGATGTCTCTGTATCCAGGATTGTCCTGGATATTTCACGTTTCATGCTTCAATATATTCCTTTCACTCAACATCGACTACACTCGTGGCAAATGTATCTAGCTAAACAGAATTTTTAAACCTTTTTAACCTTTCATATCACCCGGATTCACTTCTCTGATTGAAGTGTTTAACCTAACTTGTCAGTTTCAATGTTTTTACTTCTGTATTGTCATTAGGACACGAAATAATATGATTTTTGTTTATTGGATATTCCATATCATATCAGATGTAATATTATACTTTTCGCCTTAATTTAAGGGTTTGAAAGGAATTCAAATTTCGATACCCAAGAATAAATATGTTGCTTTAATACTTATATCAGAATACAGTAAATTATGTGAAAATAGCAATTGTTGCATGACATGATTTGAACCATTTTCTAATTGTGCAAAAATGTCTTTGTACCTTCACATTAGTTATAAGTAGAGGCACTGTGATGGACAATTAGTAGACTCATACCTTAGAAACACACATTGTCTTTTTGAGAGAAAATTATCAACTATTACATCTCCGTGCAACATTGATTTTAAAAAATTGTTATCAAGTTATTATATAATTAGGAAAAGTATAACACGAATGATAAATCATTTTGATATTCTCTATTACAAATATAGTGATTACCAAGTGTTTTATATTTTGTTCTTTTTTCTAAAATAAATGTCATATCTTTGAATTAAAGTATAGGGTATTCATTACATCTTTATAGGTGATACGTGTGTGGATCCAGGTACACCAGGTGGAGCGTATCAGGTTGTTACCAGTTATGAAGTAGGAGAATTGCTTTATTTTCAGTGTAAAAGAAATGGATACCAGCCAGTGCCCCCAGAACCTCTTCTTTGTCAGATAGAAAGTGGAAATGTAAAATGGAATAACACACAGTTACCAGCCTGCAAAGGTATACCCAGTTTCAAACCACTTTTAAATGTGTATTATGATAACATTTAAAACAAGTTGCTTTGTCTTTATATTGTTAAAATAATCATACGTTGAACTTACTGGTAGTGTATTTTACTATATTTGCATATTATCTTTATTTGCGCTCTACTGGAAAAATGTGTTTCAATCATTTATTTTACTTTAAAATGTTCCCATAGAAAGTGCCAGTATTATTTGGAATTTGTAAAAATCTGATATGAAAATAACAATATCGTAATGTCATATCACCTGAAACTAAAATGTAACATAATATCTTGGATCAAAAGTACAGTTTGATTTAAGAATAGTAGAAGTTTGAAGTGAGAAAAACTTATGCAGGATATAAATGGGATAACCTCATGTCCAGATTCACTTTAATCACACCCTTGACATGGAAAATCCCTTGTTTTTACCCATGTGAGAATTCCTTGTTTCACTCTAGGGTTGAGACAGGCTACACGCTGAATTTCCCGCCTGCTCTGAATTTATCGATGGGAGTGTTTAATAAGTTGAGAAAAGTTCCGAAGACAATAAACAGTTTCTCAACGTCACAATCACTTACACACGCTTAATTGATGACGTCATAATTAATTTACGTGAGAATGTAAAAAACAATTGATTACGTCATTTACAGCAGGAACGAATGGTGACATAAAAACTGAACATTTTTGTTTACAAATCAAGTTTTATGTTGCAAATGTGACATGGAAATCCCACGTATTTACCAATGTGAGTTTTTTTTGTCTCACCCTAGGGACGAGATCACTTTTCGCAATCAATAATTTCTCAACGTCACAATCACTTACATACGCGTAATTTATGACGTCATAATCAATTGCCGTGATGACGTCAACAAAAATAGATTGCGTCATTTTCAGAAGGCATCGACAATGGCCTTGAAAAAGGAACGTTTGATGTAATTTTTTAAGAAATAATGTTTTTATGATGCAAATGTGTAAGAAAAAGAATCCTACATCATTAACAGTGTAAGACACAGATATCTCAAACTCGGATGAATATTTTCAATGTCCAGAACAAGCTCGTTCTGGACAGGAAAATATTTATCCTTGTTTGAGATAGAATCTTTAATAGAAATCTTACACCGGTAACAGGATAAGACAGAGATATCTCAAACAAGGATGAATAAGCTCGTTCTGGACATTGAAAATATTCATCCGAGTTTGAGATATCTCTGTATTATCCTGTTACTGATGTAGGATATTTTCTCACTGATTTGCAACGTAAAAAAATCGCACCAAATGTTCAGTTTTCATCTCACAATCCGTGCCTGCTAAAAATGACCTAATCAATTTTTGTCGGCGTTCTCACGTAAAATGATTATAACGTCATCAATTAAGCGTGTGTAAGTGATTGTGACGTTAAAAAACAGCGCGTGTAGCTTGTCTCACAAAGGGGGTGTAAGACAGGGATATCGTACACCTAGCAACCATGAAATAACTTGGTGAAGGTATGGGAGATTAATAGAATCTTACACTGGTAACAGGATAAAACATAGATATCTCAAACGAGGATGAATATTTTTCTGTCCAGAACGAGCTTAAGCGAGTTCTGGACATTGCAATTATTCATCCTCCTTTGAGATATCTCTGTATTACCCTGTTACTGATGTAGAATTTTTTTTCTCACATTTGCAACGTAAAATTAATTTTGTAAACAAAAAATGCATCAAATGTTCAGTTTTCATGTAACCATCAGTGCTTGCTGAAAATGATGTAATTAAATTTTGTTGACGTTCTCACGTAAGCTTATTACGTCATCAATTAAGCGTGTGTATGTGGTTGTGACGTTGAGAAATTGTTGATTGACTTCGGACGTCAATGACGTCACGACGAGCCAAACAGCGCGTGTAGTTTGTCTTACACAGGGGGTGTAAGACAGAGATATCTTACACGTAGCAACCATAGAAAAAACTCGGTCAAGTGTGGGAGAAATCTCTGTATTACACTGTCGCCGGTGTAAGATTCTATCATTCTTGTCCCTGAATAGTAATGGATATCAATTGAAATGTTTTGATTTTCAGATGTAACAGATCCAATATTTTCAAATTGTCCATCAAACATTATTTATGTTGATTATATGGAACAAGTTTCATACACTGTACCAACAGCTACAGATAACTCGGGTGTTGTAAAACATGCATCTGTGTCTCCAGCTTATATGAAACCAAACACTGTCATCAAACAGGATACAGAGGTTACCTATTACGCTGAAGACTATGCTGGTAATAGAGCAATGTGCTCAATACAGATAAAAATCAAAAGTAAGATTCTCTCTCTCTCTCTCTCTCTCTCTCTCTGACCCAAGGACTACTGCTTTCCTCCACTATACTACAACTGACCACGATGATATAAAGCAAATAATTTTTACTTGTACTTTATTTTTCATGAAAAATAGAAAAATAATGCCTCTTTTAAAAATATGTTGTTTTCGAAAATTTTAATTCAACAAAGTTTACCTTCAAATTTCTCCTTAAAAATGAAATTAATTGTTTTGAAATGTGAACAATATGAGTTTTCATACAATTTCTATCATGATTTTGTCTTGTGCTGAAGTTGATAATCATACATGTTGACATTTTCTAAGTTCAAATAAATACCGGGATATTAATAATTACATGATGTTAATACATTTTGTATAGGCCTAATGTAGCTACAATATTCCCGATGGTTTTTGTGCAATTTTGCAATATTGAATAAGAGATGTTCCCAACATTGAATTTAATCATTTTTAAGCCAAATATTGGCTGAGTAAATCAATTAAAAACAATGTTATCATTATGGAAAGGAAATTATTTCTTCTTTTTGATATGAAAGTATGAAAGAAATTGACATTTCTAACTCTGCAGGATTTGCTTTGCTGTACATAACATTTTATGTCACGTTTTTAATTTGTTAGATATTTTGCTGGTAATGCCAGCATCATTGCCATCTTGATTGGTTTGTGTCAATGAGTAAGAAATGGCTATAAAATGAAAAGAATCATTATTTGAGTTAATTTTTCTATTAGGTGATAACTTTATCGATAGGTCTATTCTAACTGAACTCTAAGGTATTTAACTTCTGTAATAGGAAAAAAAAACTGCAGGATTTCAGCTTTGACCGAAAGAACGACAAAAAACAGCAGAAACTGAACGAACGAACGTAGCTCAGCGAAAAGCGTGTTTAGGGAATCTTCATTACTGTATTATTTTAATATCTTCAAAAACCATTTTTAAAAGTTACTTTAACTCTTTCATCACACATATTACTCAAATCATATTAATTTATTTATTACACAGACCACGCGCGGATGTAAAAATGACAGATATTGTGATAATTTTTGGACATTTTTGCTTTCGTATAACCAGAAACCACATTTACACAATCCATTGATATGACGGATTGGTATTTCAAATATTTCAATTAATAGGTTGATTTAATTATGTGACATGGCTGACATATTGCGGCAAATTCAAAGGCTAAAAACAGAAAAAAACTGACCAATGACAGCCCCGCTTTGCTACCGAAACTTTGACATACTTACGTCATCTCTTATCTGTCACGGTGTTAAATCAGTGAAACGTGACAGACATGATGGTCATAACGGCTAAACGCAAGTAAGTGGTGTGTTGATTAATGCATCATTCGATCGAAAAATTATTTCTAAAAGAAACGATATACAGATTTCATGTTTAAATCAAAATAAAAGTACTTTTAGACATTAGAGTAAGGCGAGGTATTGTTTGTTTACATTTTAAGTTTCCCACCTTGTGAAACGATAGAGACTTGGAATAATTTTTTGACCGTATCAAGTGCCTGTGATACTTGCATTTTGAATTATATATATCGTATGTATATTGTTGTTTTAGAATAAAACACTGCTTAAACTAATATCCTGTACAGGTACACTAGCACAAAAGACATCTAGATTCTGGTGGAATTAAAATACCAGAAATTTAAATCGATTGCAAAAATGATAACTTCAAAATATGTAATTAGCGCAAAAGGACACAAAAAGACTTATAGACACTAAGGAATGTTTGATTATATATAATGAAACATTTAGTTTTACAGAGTTATTTTCAGACATCTACATGATCAAATTGCTTGCATTTTTATAGTCGTGTCATTTGCTAATTTGAAACAAGACATTCAAAATAAGCACACAACTATTTCCATTATCATTTTAAAAGTGCACCGAATTAAGATTGATAATTTGGGAAAAAGCTAATGGATGCACTTTATGAAAACCATCACCTATATGATTCCAAACAAAAATATACTGAAGATACCATCAATAAAATGTTGGAGTTTTTGATAGATAACATATTTGTTGTGTTTGGTAATATAGTTTTTCAGCAAACAATCGGTATACTAATGGGTACAAACTGTGCACCATTGCTTGCTCATTTGTTTATGTAATCTTATGAAGCAGAATTTCTGCAGAACCTTGTTAAATCTGGGAAGAAGAATGTCGCCAAATCATTCAACTCAACATACAGATATATAGATGACGTTAACTACGTAAATGTCATCTATCCTAATGAGCTTGAAATAAAAGACACGACTGATTCCTTAAGTTCTGCTTCATATTAAGACTTATACCTGAATTATGATGCACATGAAAGGCTACAATTGACACTTTATGACACTTGATGACTTTAATTTTTCTATTGTCAAATTTCCTTTTATATGCAGCAATATACCTGCTTCTCCTGCTTATGGTGTATTTGTTTCCCAATTAATACGCTATGGTAGAGCTTTGTACAACGAAGTAGGCTGCTTGCAAATAAATTGTTGACTCAGGGATTTTGCAAGCCTAGGCTAATCAAAGCCCTCGAAAAGTTTTATGGCCGTCATCACAGTATTGTTGATAAGTTTGATGTCTCTGTGTCCAGGATTGCCCTGGTTATATTTAACGTCTCATAGTTCCATGTTCCTTTCACACAATTTTGATTACACACGTGGCGGATGAAGCTAGCTAAACAGGAGGTGCTTACCCTTCCGGAACACCCGAAATCACTTCCCTGGTGGAAATTCACGTCCCTAACCTAACTTGTCAGTTCAAAAGTGTTTACTTTGCTTCTGGGTTGTGATTCGGACATGGATTAGTATGTTTGTTTTTTATTATTGTAGGAAACATTTCGACCGTGCAAAATGAACCCTGAACCTTTTTTTAACGCTCGGCTCTTCTTATGATCAACGTATATTACTTGATTTAGGAATATGAAGTAAAAGTCGCTGAATTCTTAGCACTTGTATAAACAGTTTGTATGCTTCATCGACAGATGGATATATCCATGTGCTCCTAGCAAATAACATTTAGGTCAACTCTATTGAACGTAATCGACATCAGGAGAAAAAGTTGTAGAAATAATGACCACCCCATTTTCCGAGTTACGTTCGTTTGTAGTTTTCCTGGTGTTCTTTTATATGTGCATGCTGTACCAACTGAGCTACCCAAACAGTTTGTCTTTTATTTATCTTTGTAAATTGTAAAATGAATATTATGTTCACTAAGTTCTTACATATATATGAATAATATATATGTACAGCTGGTATTCAGCTCATATGTACAAAGTGCAGAAAATTACATGCCATACCTCTGTACCCCAATATAAGTTTGAATATTTAATTTTTTGGACTTAAAAGCATATATGAATACACTAGCTGTTCTTCTGTGAGTTTAATTGATAGTTTTGTTTTAAAAGTTTTGCAAAAGAGTTGAATAAAATCAAATGTACATGTTTTTGCTGACATTTATGTAAACTTCAGGTAAAAGAGAGAAGCATAATCTGATATTCAAATATTTGTTTTCAGCATCTGCATGTTTTGAAAATGGATTTCCAACAACATCGTTCTCTCAACGGATTTGTACACCAGGTTCAAACAACAGCCTCGCTTGTAATGTCACATGTAATACTGGCTATATATTTTATGATGGCAAACAATCACAAACATACCAATGTGAGATATCATATAGTCCTCAGCCATATCAGCTGATAACATGGACACCTAGGTCATCTCCTAATTATTGTCTACGTAAGTATAAACTATCAACTTTTAAAGTGTAGTTTTTGTGAAAGTAGGGATTGTCTGTTTGTCAGTAGTAAGAGTAGAATATATAAATCATATTGATAATTGAGTTTTAGATAGATGATTGTACTAGCAAATATCGGGTACAAAGCAATAATCAAGCACAAATTAGAAAAAAATACACGATGAACCATTGATGCGTTTTAGCTCTAAGGACAAAACGGTATCAGTGGTTTAGTTTAAATTAAGCTGTGAATAAAAGATTTGTTTCATTACTCTTAATCAGTGTTGGGTCATATTTTCAATCTAATCAAATAGAAATTATAAATATCAATGTACCAGAATAATAATATTCATATTAGCATCAGTAATACTGGTAGATACAGTAATTGGATATTAATCATTCCTAAATACAAAATATACATGCTTACAGGTCACAGATCCTCTCACCATCTAGGTTCGAATCCTACTTGGGACATATTGTAGTGTGAGAAAGATTGTCGGTTTGCTTATTGAAAGTCACTTTTTCTTTAGGCACATTCGTTTCGTACATGAACCTTAAACTGACCACCTCACCCACAAAAAATACACAGAATTAACAATGATGTTTTGTATATTTCAGGCTATTCTGATCCAGCTTATAGAGTTGAAATAGAAGTATCTTACAGTATAACTGGTGCACTTGCCTACAAATGTGTAGCTGACCATGATACTAAACTCAAATCTAAAGAGTTTAGAGATTCTTTAGCTGCACAACTGAAGGACAAATGTTCTACTATCCTAATTGTAAATAATAACATAGAAGTTGAAGACACCGTTATCACTACAACTGTTGGGTTTACGGTAAAGTTGAAATTAGTTTTATGTACACTTAATCAGGAACATTGATCTCTTTGATTCCTTATTTCCCCTAATAATTACATTGTTGGGACCATTATTGGATCATATTTAACTTTAATTGAATGCAAAATATTGATGTTTTCATGTTTTAGAGAAAAGTTATTAAAAAATGCCCGTTCCAAGGATGAACAACGCTCATTCTCATTTGACTTTTTAATCTGTAAAATAGAAGTAAATTAAATTAAAAAAAGTTTGAGTGCAAAAAACTTTCTAAACAAAAGAAAGATTTAATAAAAAGTTTTAGTATGATCATTTATGAGTGAAAATCCCTTTCAAAGTTTTTAAAGTAAGATGAAAATGTTTGCTTAATGTTTTACATGTTGTTGAGTTCAGATCCATGTTTAACATATTAAAAGTTTAATATGTTTTCAGCCGATTGGTTTATTATGGATCTACCTTAAATGTATAGTTTGATCATTTTGTGTGAAAGTTTATTGAGAAATATGCTTTAGCATTTTAGTCGCCTGACCAACGATCATGTGGGTTAATTGCTTGACACTGCATGTGGATTTTAACACTTCTTTTTCACTTGTTTAAAACTACTGGAGATGTTTCAATGTTACATTGTTGGAATTATCCACAACCCAGTGTAATTTAGATTTGTTAGTTGCCATGGCTACCAAAACTTGTGACCTTGGATTAAAAACTATAGTTTGTTTTTTTTGTGAAACTCACAGAAAAATTGGTTTTGTATTTTTAGCTCAACTGGCTAAATTGTTATGGCTATATGGTCAATTGTGTGTATATTTTCATAGTTTTTTTTAATTTTGGATATCTTTTCTGTAACTGTAAGAACTAAAACTTTAACATTTAAACTTTAATATCATCTGGAGTCTATATGTCTACATAGGCTTATTTTGGAAATGACTTTATACCCTTTTTTGCTGAGTCTGTAGGTTCTAAAGCTATCATATTTTGCAGTTTACATTGACAAGTTCGTACAAATGGTGCTTCCTGGACTATTTTAACCCACAAAGGGGGCTATATGTATTTGACAGGGTATTTAAACTCAATTGAATCCATAAGGTTTTGGTATTTTAAAGCATATAAAACAATTTTAATTTTAATTTACAAAAAACTGCTTATTTGTCATTGGATATTGCAATAAAGCACTAACAAGATGTTTCAATGGCTACAATTGACAATATACACAGGTGCCGTTTAAGTTTAATTTACTCCTTAATAGGTACATTATCATTAATGTGTTGTACACGTAGGATATGACAGAATTTTGTCACAGTAGAGCACTAAACTACTGTTAATGTTTAGTTCTCGTAAAAAGTGTTTTTATTTAACCATTGAACTGTATAGAATGTCATTTTAGTTCATTACTTCCAATGTTGTGCCAAGTGCATTATGATAAGTTTTCTTTGCATGGCAAATGAAGTCATTGGGCTAATACTACATGCATGGCCAGTTGTTCGAATAGCCAATAAATTATATGACGCATATTGGATAAGAAAACTATGAGTTACATCCCATAATCAATGATAACTATGGCTTGTATAATTACAATTTGTCTTAAACAGAATTTTGTAGTTTAAAAAATATTGGAAATGTGCTAGGTAAAATGTACATTTGTTAATGATATTACGGTTGTAAAAATAAAAATCAATCTAATGTGGAATATTGGCTATCAGTGTCAACAACATTAAATATTGTTGTGACATTGTATGAGGAATGCATAAAATGTATATTCCTTCAATTATTTATTTAATCGATGTTGTTGTAAATATAATTGTTCAAGATCTAAGGGTCATGTTACACTTCTTGTATCCAAAATTAACATTGGTTGCTAACATTTGAGATGTATCTGAAAAGGTACCTTAACTTTGTTTTTAGCAAATTTGTGAAAATACCAAATAAAAGACTATATTTTCACAAAATATGGAAATTTAGCTACAAAAATTTAAAATTGTGAAAATATAGTAAAATATGGAGTAGATTGAGTATGTTTGTTGACATTTTGAAGCAGTAAATATATCGTGTATTTTGTTTAAATTAAAATAATCATAAATATTTTTATATTAATAGATGACATCCAAGCTAGTTAGTGTTATACCAAGTGGTAATTCTCCATTCCAAACAAATTATTGTACAGAGACAATAAATTTTCAGTTAGTATCAGGGACTTTGAAAAGTTATCTAGGATATAATTCTCCATTAAATTGTACTGAAAACACAGCCTCTGCAAATGTCAGTTCAGCCAAACTTTCAGACAGTGGAAACCTGTGTTCATCAGGAACTATAGAGAAAACAACAGATCTAGGAACAAAGTGTGGTATGTATATCTGATTTTACTAAAATGTTAAACAATAGCATATCAAAACCAAAAACAAAATCTATGGTAAAATTGTCAAAATTTGATAATTATAGATTTTGCTTCATTACACTCACCCATATTAAAACATTGCTGTTTCCCTAGTGACCAACTAGTTTTTGATACTTTGGCATTTTATTATGATTTTTCAATGCCGTATTGTTAGCCAACCAGATGACTGAGAGATATTTGGTGCGGACCTGTAACCAACTATGCGCGCTCACACGTCTTTTACTTCCTTCTTGTTCAATCGTTCTGACCAACTAGTCCTTTTTCTGAAAATGTCCGAAACAGTTCACAGTTAATTTTATGGTTATAATTCTAAATTAGTAAAATCCAATAATAATTAGTTCTGATAATGTTCCACACAGTATAGCAAGTTGTTAATTATAATCCATTCGTTTGAATCGAGCAGCTCCCACAGTATGTTAATCCAAAACAGAAATCCAAATTATCAAAAATACACATGAAATGACTCTATAAAAACATCTCAAAATATCTCTCTTCAATTTAATACCAAAAATCTCCGTATACATAAAATATTACCAGTGACATGATTAATACATGTAAACACACTAATTCTAGAAATTCTAGACAAATTTCAAATCAAAACATAAACAACTTTCTACAACAAAGAACACTCTACAATGTCTAAACATAAAACTTGACACTTCTAGGCCATGACCTCTTATCATTTAATAAGTATACATATGGGGCTATACAATTATAACAATCACCTCAGTGAACCTGTAATCCTGAAAAAATCTTAAAGCATCAGGTATTACATTATCTTTTCCTTTAATATGATTTATTTCTAAATTGTAATCTTGCAATGTTAAATATCATCGCAACAATCTTTGCTTTTTATTTTATCTTATGGATATAGGTGAGTGGTCTTGATTCTTTTGGCAGAATGTAAAACTGTGCTGCATTCAAAATACAGCAGAGCTAATAAGATAGCAAGACATACCTTCTTAATGGTGGAATAATTTTGCTGATGTTTATTAAACTTTCTAAAAAAATAGCAAACTGGACGACCAATCATATTCTTGTCTTCTTGTAACAAAACTGAACCTGTCCATACATCTAATGCATCTACAACATGTTTAAACTGCTTCGAAAAATCTGGGAATACTAAAACTGGGAAACTTATGGTTTTCTTTTTTTTTAATGCACACTGGCACTGTTCTGACAAATAAAAATTTACATCTTATAAAATTTAATTACGTATTTGAATAAGCTACGGATAAAAATTTAAACAAAACCTGCAATAATACCCAGGCATACTAAAAAATCTCATCAACAGTTTTTTTGTATTGAGTAGGTACTAGAAAATTCTTAAAATTACTTCTTGCAATATCATATGCTCTTGACAGTCTAGACAGTCTAGACATAAATCTTGAAACATAGGCCATCAGTCAACCACTTTTCTGTAAGCAGTTTTAGAGGTCCACGGTATAGTCAAACACTTACTAAAATGTCTATAACCAAGGGATTATTGAACTGCTTCTCTGGCAACAAATAACACAAAATAAATCACTTCATCCCAGTTCTTACCATATTCATAACAGTAAGTTTAAAGCATTTTCAAAAGTGTTATGAAAGGTACAAGAGTACCTTGTGATTCAGGATGATAGGCACTTGACTTGAATTGCTTAAAACCTGATACATGACTTGCTGGAACAAACTGGACATAAAATTTGAACCTTGATGAGATTGAATAGATTAAGGAAACACATTGACTAAAGCTTTTATTTTATTATGTGGTTTAATAATCCTAAGGTGAATGGCTTCGGGAACCTGGTAGATGCACACATGACAGTTTACAAATAATAATGATTTTCAGACTTGGTCTTAGGCAAACACAAATCACCAAGACTGTACTAAGCACTTCTTCAAAAGCAGGGATAGGATGGAGTGGAGCAACAACGACTTTTTGATTCGGTTTACCAACTATCTGTCAGGTATGACAAGAGTTAAATATTATTCAGACATAGGTGTGTCATGTGCTGGAATCTCAAAGCAATAAACCCTAGGTACTACAATTTGATTCACAACCCGCCATTGATCTTCAACCAGAGCATTAATGGTCTCCAATTTCTAATTAACACACCTCATTCTTTATTATAACATTGAGAACATTTGTCTGCCTCAACTCCAGAAAGTGACCTCTTAAACAAACAGAATCACTACACTACAGAATCATCTTGAAACTTTTTACCTTGAAACTCATCATCTGACTCCTCACACTTACATGTAAATTGAAAAATGTTCCCTCTAAAATTATAACAAACACTAATCCATGTCAGAATCACAATCCAAAGCAAAAACTTTGGAACTAACAAGTAAGTTAGACACGTAAACTTCCACTTGGGAAGTTAGGCCAGGTGTTTCGGAAAGGTAACAATCACCTGTTTAGGTAGCTACACCCGTCACGTGTGTAATTAAAATAGCGTGAAAGGAACATGGAACTATGGGACGTCAAATATATTCAGGGGAATCCTGGACACAGAGACATCAAACTTATCAATAATACTGTGATGACGGCCATAAAACTTTCTTGAGGACCTTGATAATCCTAGGCATGCAATTTTCCTGAGTCAACAATTTATTTCGTTGTACACGTAGTGAGAACAAACTCTACCATAGCGTTATAATTAGGAAAGAAATACACCATAAGCAAATGAAGCAGGTATATTCTGCATAAAAAAGAAAAGTTGACAATAGAAAAATTAAGTCATCACGTTAGTCATAAAGTTTCAAATGTAACCTTTTGTTAGCGTAATTATTAAAGTATAAGTCTTAATATAAAGCAGAGCTTAAGGATTAGTCGTATCTTTTATTTCAAGGTTACTAGGATAATTGGCATTTACATATTCTCCAAATTAGGATTGTTAAGAAACAAAACGTCATCTTTATATCTGTATGTGGAGTTAATTGATTTGGCGACAGCCTTCTCTCAAGATTTAACAATGTTCTGCAAAATCTGCTTCATAAGAATTAAGAAACAATTCCCAGTATCAGTTGTTTGTTTAGAGAATTTTCTACTCATAGCCCTAGTGACAGCACAAACGGGTAAGTAAACTCTTCTACGAGCCCTTCACTATCATCAACAATACTAGGATTCCCCGATACTATCGGATTAACGACAACTTTACCACTTTTTAAATCATTTCCCAACTGTAATGAAACCAGTAAGGAAAACTGGTAATGTAGGTCTAACCACTACAGTAACAGATCCTGAAACTAAATCGGACAACATTGAATGGTACACTAATAAAACATAAGACCATAAGATTTATCAGATAAGAATAACAAACCTATTTACAACAACGATCAGAGGCACCAATATCCCTTAAAATCGTAAAAGGTTGTAGATTGGTCCTATCACCAATCTATAATATAAACCCCTTAGATATAAAGGACTTATAATTCTCCATAAAATCATCAGATTTAGGCATTTTACCTTCGACTGCAACTTTAAGACTTTCTTCAGTGAACTTTTTAAAGCTGTCATGAACAAGGTTTTGGTATACTTTTCTCTTCTTTTTTAAGAGGACCACCAATCACCTAAAATATGCCCCTTGTTACAATAAGCACAAAAATGTACTTTTTGGAAAAAAAATATTTTGAGAGTCATGTCTAGCACTAGTTGCATTAGTATTACTTGAATAAACAGAAATTGTAGGTCTAGGTAGCTCTGTGGCTACAATATTGCCTTTGAACATTTTGCCTAAACAATCTCTATGTATACCCTCAGTTCTTTGATTACTTCTATAAGCAAGTTTGAAAGTCAACGAGTAATCATCTGACATCGTGACAAACTTTACACGTGTTTTAAACTCAAGCGTTTTAGTGTTCCTGGATTTTTGCCTATATGCTTCCGGTACCAACCCATAGCCTTTTAAAACAGCCTTTTTTACAATGTCAACATTTTTGCCTATAAAACACTTTGTAATATGAAAGTTCAGGCATGCTTGTGTCATTTTAAAAATACCTTTTTAAAATGAATAAACATTATCAACCTTAGTCTCTTCAGAGCTTCGCACAAGCCTGACATTTTCAGGCAAATTTTCATGACAAAAATGATACCAAAAAATTCTGGTGTAATAGAGTTTTCTCTTTTATTTCTAAGTGTCTTACTATACAATTCTAAATCCGTATCTGAGTCATTGAAAGTAAATCCTTTTTATGAAAATGTCCGAAACAGTTATATGGTTTAAATGTGGTCAACACTTCAAAATCAGACATCATGTAAAAATTAGATTTTGTCATTAGTCAAAGGACAGAATTAAACATCTCCGATATTGATATTAAAAACTATTATTGTTTCGAATGGATATTGCCAGAATTTCAATTACCAGTATAAAAAATAAGGAAACAACGGTCGCCCTTGTCTAACACCCCTAGATATAGGAAATAAGTTCGATGAATAACCATTAAGTACAATACAGCTACTCAACATCAGTATAGAGTATATATATTGATTTATCTCTTAAAATCAATATAAAAACGAAATTTGGTGAGTACATCTTCGATACATTTTAATTCCTCAATGTCAAAATGTTTTTCAAAATCAACCAAACTAGTTAACTGTAATATGTCAGATATTGTTCTAATATTCTCTCCAATACATCTTTTTTCACATAACATCTTTGATCTTGACTAATGTTTAGGTAAAATAATTTTAAAACGTTTTGATATGATTTTTATGTAAATTTTGTAATCAAAATTTAAAAGCGAAATTAGTCTCCGTTTTTTTAAAGCAGATTATTATCCTTAGCTTTTATGGAATGTGAGTTACGATCTATTGATAAAATTTCTTTAACAAACTGCATTAATGCTGTCTAAGTCGTATTCTGATATTTTATACCAAAAATATTCATAAAATTCAAATATGAAGTCATCAGTTCCTGAAGATTTAATGGTTTTAAGAGTTTTCATAATATCTAAACATGCTTGGTTTGTTATTAATCCATAACATGGTAATTTATATTTAACTTATCCGCGGTATATTTTCTATTTTCTAGAAAAAAACTATCACTATTTTTATATTCATCAAGGTTAAGGGAGGAGGTTGAAGATCTTCAAAGAAATTTTGTCCTTTGTGCAAGAAATCATTTGAATCTTTCATTATTACCAAAGTTTAATTGTTTTCTTACTTTATTTTTTAAATTTCTAAAGGAAAAAGTAAGATATAGACTTTCTCCTGACTTGCCTGAGATGGAATCATTATATTCCTTGTTTGTAACTCATATACAGTTTTACGGTTTTGTTCTCTTGATTCGAATCTAGTTACAATTTTAGTGGTTGAACTTTTCATTGTTTGTTCTGATAATATATTTAACTCAATTTTTATTCATGCTCTTCTTTTCTCTAGTGTCCTGATTTTAATTTTGAGTATTTTATAGAACTTCCCCTTTAATTCACATTTTAATGTATCCAATTTCAACTGCTTATTTGATTTAATCGATGAAGGCATATCTGATTGTGCAAATTTGGTAAGACGTGGTGGGGAAAACTTAATATTAGTTCTAGAAAACGCCAATGGATGTCTTGAAAAAAATGTGAAAAAAATCTAAAAATATCAATTGCATGTGCTCTTTGATTTCTCTCTATATTTTGACTGTAGCTCATTTTTACCACCTTTTGTGTCAACCAAAGTTTCTTATACAATATTGAAATCTCCTCCAATAATTAAATTTCGGAAAACAGCAATATTTTAATATAGGTGAGTATTACATAGTAAAAACAAATTAAATACCTATTTGCTATTGTCAGTTATTTAAATTGTTGATACATTTCACTTCACCAGAATAACATGTTTTTCAAGCAAATCATGCATACATTTCTATCCAGAATCTTTCATCTGGTGATATTCATTTCTATATGTTAGTGGTTAATTTTGACATTTATTGAAGGTCACTTTTCAAGATCGTAGTGACCAAAATAAGTCACAATATAATTCAAGATCACATTGACATTGAATAAACTTTTCAACACCTTTTATTTACCAAAAGGCATGCAGATCTACATATAGCATCGGAGATAGTCTAACATTAACCTTTATTTAAAGTCAAAACTGATAAACCTTTAAACAATTTCTAGGCCTAAAAAGCTTGATCATAACAAACGAATCATTGTTGCTTTCACCGAGTAGGTACATTTTGTACTAGGGAAAGATCAAAATACGAGGTTTGTCTCTCTTGTTTATTTAATAATGCCAGTTTTTCCTATAATTGATGCAAGTTAGAAAGTCTTGAATTGGGCATAAAACACTGTTATCCACTACTGCCACGTGTATTTTTTATCTTGCCTTAGTGAATACATATTCTTTTACATAACCAGTATATATTACCAGGTCCAATTGTTTTACGTTCCCTTGTTGAAATTGACCCTAATTAAGGTCACAGTGACCATGAAAAGGAAAACCTTTGAAATTATCATTAATTGTGATTAATCAAAAGGCCTAGAAACTTTGATCGTCATGTATAGCATCATGTGGTATTTTGTATAATGATTACTAATCTTAATAGAGTAAACAATTTGACATTTATTTATGTTGTTGTATTAATAATGTAGTTGACATTATAACTTTAAAACAATTTTATATTTAATAGTGCCATGTCCACCTGGTAGCTATTTCACTAATGATTTATGTGTTGATTGTCCAGAGGGTGAATATCAAGATGTTGCTGGTCAACTTCAGTGCAAGATTTGTGGTGCTAGGAAAAGTCCATCTGGTGATCAAACAACTTGTATAGGTATGTGCACTGTTTGTGAGTGATTGTCAAGATACAAGTTTCAAGAACCGTAGTGTTCCGATAAGGAAAATATGACCATATACTTGAATCTGAATTCTCAATACATTACTGCTAAACTCAACGTTTGAATGTCACAGTGGTATAAACAATCACATGGTATGACTTATTTAATTTCCATGTGTACACCTAACATTTCTTTTGTGCAGTCATAGACAACTATAGTCATAAACAAGAACTTAATTAGTTCAAGAAACTTTACAAACCGTAGGCTTACAACCATTTGAGAGCTTTATATAATATATATGATTAGGACAGTGTATGACTGTGCATGTGTGCGTACGGCGTTAGCACCCATCGACTTCTCTTCTGAAACTATCAGATATATTTTGATTAAACCTAGTCAGAAGAGACGATGCAATTGAGATTTTTTCGTGACGTTACCTGTTATCTTTACATTCACAAAATTTATGTTTTTATATCATACAATAAACGGAATCTTAAGCCCAATTTATATGCACGGGCTTACATATGGGAGTATATTTTTCATGTATGTTAAATTTGCACACATAATTAATAGGTGCATATGAACGAAAATACTAACCTGTGTAAAACCTATTCATGGAGTAGATTTGCACTTGTAAAAAATCAGAATTTGCAAATTATATTCCCATAGGCCCCTATGTCTAATATTAAAAACAATTACAATTTTGGTCATATGAAAGTTCAGTCAAACTTACACACATGATTAAACTATCGGTTGTTATACATGTATTATTTGTTTAAATGGTTAAAATTCCCGGTATGGTGACCCATATACACAGTCTCTATGTTGCATGGTTTTTAAACAAGCGTTAGAAAATTCTCATTTCACTTTGTATTCACTGACAACATTTTTGAAATTATCAAACCAACAGCAAAGTCTACACAACCTTTGTTGGTAATAACCTTTAAAATTTGAGAAATTAAGATTTTCCAAATTGCTAGATCGTGTAAATGAGTAAATTTACATACCTGTGTAAATTCGTGCTAAGAACGCCGCTTATCATTTATGTTTAATATGTAATATTAAATTTAAATAGTAGAACAGAAATTTAATGCAAATGGTAACTGGCAACTTTCATATGTATCCAACATTACATAATCACTCACACAAGAGGATCTTTCTTAATATATACCATTATGTTTCAGATTTATGTCCAAAAGGATTTATAAATGACACAATAGGTCAAGTATCGGTTTGTATACCTTGTCCTGAAGACACATACTGGTTAAATGCTACGTACTGCCAGACATGTCCCACTGGGTACAAAACATTTTCAACAGCTGCCAAGAGTGAATCAGACTGTAAAGGTATAATAATTACTGTTACCTGGTAACATTTGGTAAAAACAACTTTATGTCATTTATTAATTTGTTCAATTTAATTTTATATCATCATCTAGGTAACAGTAATCGTAAGTAAAATTTAATTTAAAAATTGGTTATACCTATACTTGTACATGTACTTTTTAATTTCATTTATATTCAATCTAGTTTATTCAAGGGATCATAGAATGTGCATTTTTAAGTTATTACGATTTGATATAATATATCTGTATATATTATGGTTAATGTACATATCTATCTAGAATTTACAAATAATGTAAATCTTGTTTTTTAATATTCGAATGTTTCATAAGCTTGTTTTGAAGCAAAATTTGACATTTTGTAGAGAGAAAAACAATCCATTACGAATGTATTCGTGTAAATTTTTTGTTCTCTGACGACATTTTAATGAATTTTTACAGTACATTTCTGTGAAAAAGTAACGTCACCCCTAAATTTAAAAAAACGTCGTCACCTCATTTATTTCATTTTTACTTAAATGCGTATACGTACTGTTTTATCCACTTGTTGACAAAAACTATCATGGTATGAAGTAAAATTCTACCTAATTAAATGCCAATTGCAATCCATAAGCTTAACTTTTTTTCAAACAGTTAAACACTTATAATCAAGTTTCTTTCTCAATTCACAGATAACTATATAAGAATTAGTTTACCCATGATAAACTGAAGTTTGATTTTCAAATAAAATTGACAACTTCAACAGCTGGTTCTAGTAAGAATCATCAAAAGAATTTGAATAATATATGGTAAAATTGGAAAATGGTCAGTGATTATATTTTATTTTACTTTATAAACATGATTAATGAATTTGTTGCGTTTGTATTTTCTATCATGTATTATTTGGTCATTTTTTCTAATTTTGGTTGCATGTTTATAGTTATATAAATAAAAATGGACTCCCAATGTTATACACATTCCAAATTCCACATTCTGGAATAGCCTGGTAATTCTCCGGACATGAACTCCATAGAAAATCGTTGGGATATTTTAAGGAAGGAAGTATTTTAGGATTAACCTAAATCAAATTCTATTTTTTGGAAGTCCATGCAAAGTCCCTGGTGTAAAATAACAAAAGTAAAGCGAAAAGAACTGTTTGAGAGTATGCCAAGACGATTAACGGACGCCATCAAAGCAAGAGAAGAATCGACTAAATAATAACTCTTAGATTCAAAAAAATAATTGTCTTAGTTACGATTATTGAATATATAAAAGCTGTTTTTCATAACAGAAATCATGTTAACTCTTTAGTTCTTATTTGATACAGAAACAAAGGGGAGGTTGATGTTTCTTTTTGTATTTTAGGGGTGGCGTTAATTTTCGAATGGACCTGTACATATTTTATGTAATATTGAGTTTACCTTTTTGTGCATTATAACAAATTATCATGATAATGTTATATATGCAAAATGTCCAATTCCTTCACACTTCCATAATGAAAAGGAACACTATTTTCACTAGATTCAATTAGTGTTTTTTTTAAAACAAATTAACAATTTAAACAATTAGCTATCTTTAGATAGTAAATATAATAAGTATCAGTATGGCATAGGAATTCAAATGTTTCTGTGCATCTTCCATAATGACGGCACGTCACTGAGAGCAAATCATTTTATGCAAGAATAACAGGAAAGAACTGACCAATCAGTTTGCTTGAAACCAAGGAAAATTGAATACAGTATAACCTCAATTCATTGCCACCATTTGTTCAGTCAAATTTTGGCATTATAAAGGCGTGTGGCGATAAATTGAGGAAGGCTCATAAAGAAAAACATAAACAAAATGGATTATGGGACTTGAAAATAGTGTTGTGATATGCGAGGTGGCAGAGTTTTGAGGGGCATTATAACTAGGTTTTATAATATATAAAGACAACAAAGGAGAACATTTTGTGTACTTTTATGTACTTGTTTTAGCTTTCTCGTGCAAAAGATCAACATAAGCTTTCATGATATAATGATTTACATATATTTTTTGCTGCATTTAAGATAAAGTAACATTAGTATCCTTATTTTTTGGTGCTCAGCTAATGTAAGCACTTTCTGTTTAACTAGCAAAAAAACCTTCAGCAAGTTTCACCTTGACTTCTGTAACAGGAAGGAGGAAAAAACCAGGGTAGGATCAGGGATCAAACCCAGATCAAATCTCCAGCACTATAGGCTAATGTTCTACCAACTGAGCTACCCAGACCACTGTATTCCTCACCTGTTATTTTTGAGTTTCCCATAGTCCTACATGCCAAATCTCACCTTCATTTCCAGATCGACTTTTTATTGCCTCCGATTGCCAGTCCACCCTCTAACGAGAAATTGAAAAAATGCAAGATTGTACCTGGAATCAAACCTGGGACCTCCCTCATTATAGGCAAATGCTCTACCAACTTAGCTACCTAGACTGCAAAACGTCTGTCTTCTTTCTTGTAAAAATTATCTTTATAATATGTTTTAGATTTTTACACTATTAACTCTATTGTATAATTTGCATTTAGTGGTCAGATATATATGTACATTGTATATGTATAGTATATATGTACAGCTAGTGTACAGTTCACATGTATCAAGTGACGGAAATTATATGCTTTAACAAATTATCTAAAATAAAAGTCTGAATATTAATTTTTTTATAGACTTAAAAGTGCATGTAATACACTAGCTGTTCTTCTGTCAGTTAATTTTATATTTTTATTAAAAGTTTTGCAAAAGGACGAATAAAATCAAATCAGTATGTTCAGATTAGTGTAAGGAATATCTGGTAAAAGAAAGAAGAATGATCTATTATTTAAATATTTGTTTTCAGCATCTGCATGTTTTGAAGAAGGATTCCCAACAACACCATTCTCTCAACGAATTTGTACACCAGGTACAAATAATAGCCTTGCTTGTAATGTCAAATGTGACACTGGCTATATATTTTATGATGGCAAACAATCACAAACATACCAATGTGAGATGGCAGATAGTCCTCATCCATATCAGATGGTAACATGGACACCTAGGTCTTCTCCTAATTATTGTCTACGTAAGTATAAATGGTATACTTTTAGTGTAGTTTTTGTGAAAGTAGGGATTGTCTGTTTGTCAGTAGTATGAGTAGTAACATACAAATCATATTGATAATTGAGTTTTAGATGGATTACTAGTGGAGATCCATGTACATAGCAATAACCTAACACAAGATAAGAAAATAAGACAAGATAAATCATAGATGACAAAATAGTATCAGTCATTTAGCTTGAATTAAGTTGTAAATAAGGAATTTGTTTCATTATTAATAATCAATGTTGGGACATATGTTCACTTTAATCAAATAGAAATCATAAATTACAATCTATCAGAGTTCATCGGTGATACTGGTAGGTACGGTAATTGAATTTTAATTATTCTTAAATACATGCTTACACAGTGCCTCTGACCATCTAGGTTCCAATCCTAATTGGAACAATATAGTTTTAGTATGAGAGAATTTGTCAGTTTGCTTATTGAAAGTCAACATTTTTCTTCAGGCACCTTGGTTTCATCCACCAACCTTGAACTGACCAACTCAATATAAGTTAAAGAATATTAACTGCGGCATAAAACTGTATTATTCCACTCCACTCTAACCCAATAAAAATTGTTTGAATACATATTTATATATAGATGTTTAACTTATTTAGTGCGGAAGCTTCTGGATAAACATGAACAAAATAATAATTTCTGCAGATAATTGCATGTACCATGTTTACAGTTTACAAATATTTGCTGTTCCGCTTTTGTTGGCACAACATCTAGATAATTTAGAATACCAACCATGAAAAGGTACAGAATAAAAACTTCATTTTGCTGAAAAAAATAGGTAGGTTGGGTTAAAACTTATGGTTTTGTAATTTATTTTAAAAAATGGTTGGAGAAAAATTTTATGTTGACAGTACATGTACTATGTTTTTGTAAAAAATACAATCCCATTAGGGGCTTGGTAATTACAATATGTGTTGGCATTAATGTTCACGGTATTCACTTACTCATCAAAGCAGCTTTACTGTACAGTTTTGTTTTTTAAAATAAAAGATTGATTGCTCTGACAACCCAATATGAAACTATGGTACAATACCCCAGATATATAAGTGTGATAGGGTCAAGGTTAGAATATGACCACACAGAAATAATACTGATGTTTTGTATATTTCAGGCTACTCTGAGCCAGCTTATAGAGTAGAAATAGAAGTAATATACAACATATCTGGTACACTAGCCTACAAATGTGTTCCTGACCATGAAACTAAACTCAAATCAAAAGAGTTTAGAGATGCTTTAGCTGCACAACTGAAAAACAAATGTTCTACTATCCTAACTGTAAATAATAACATAGAAGTTGAAGACACAGTTATCACTACAACTGTTGGGTTTACGGTAAATTAGAAATTCGTTTTATGTACACTTAATCAGTGTTCATAGTAGAAGGGCTAAAGGAACATTGATCTCCTTGATCCCTTATTTTCCAAATAATTGAATTGTTAAGGCCTCATTAAGCCCTATTTAAAAATATTGATGTTTTTGTATTTAAGGCCACAGGAAGGAAATTGAAAATTTCTCCGTCTGAAAAATCATGGAATGAACACTGCTCAATCTCATTTGAATTTTTAATATGTAAAATAGAATAAAATTAAATTAAAAAATTGTTTGAGTGCAAAAACTGTCTTAGCAAAAGGAAAAATAACTATAAGGGTATGGTATTGTCATTTATGCAGTGAAAATGGCCACCAAATAGTGCTTCATAGTTTCTAAAGTAAGATCAAAACAGATGCTGTAATTTTTACGTGTTGTTGAGTCAAGGTCAATGTATAACAATAAAAATTAAATATGTTTTTTAGGGGATTTGTAAAGTATGGATCTACCTTTAATCTATAGTTTGATCATTTTGTATGTAATTTTACTGAAAAATAACTTTTAGCATTTTAGCTCATCTGACAAAAGGTCATGTGAGCTTATTGCATAACACAGGTTGTGGGTGTGCACGGTCCATTTTTAGAGCGGGAGTGATCAGACATTGCCTCAGTTTTATTGTCACCGTCGGCAGCATAAAGAAAACTCTTAGAACCACCTATGGGCGCGTAATTCAAATTCTCCTAAAATTAAAAAAAAACATATAATCAATAAAATAAACAAGAAATTCAAAGTTGAGTCTTGTATGTGCACGATCAATTATCTGTATAATGTTTTTTCTAGGGTTCAAAACATCTGAAAGACTATGGCTGAAATTTTTGAGAACATGTCCTCGGTCTATGCTGCCATTTTTAGCTTGTCTGGCTATAACCAGCTGAGCTTATGGCAGGGCTAAGCGTGCGTCCATGCAAAAAATTTGATCTTCTCCTCTGAAACCACTGGACCAATTGAAACCAAATTTGGAGTGGAAGGTCCCTAGTTAGATAGATTAAAGTTTGTACAAGGTGACCTTGTATGAACTCCAAGATGGTCACCATTACTATAAATAGCAAAATCACTAACATTACGTTTGTGCATTCAATTTTCCACCAATTTTCTTCAAATTTAAAATATTTAAAAAAGATACCTGACCATTTAACATATGTTGCAGATTTTTCTGAGAAATTTTTCATTGACCCAATTTTAGGAAATTTTGCAAATGAGATCAGATTTTCAGCCAATTCTTTGCAAATCTTCTTAAACCCACTGGCCAATTGAAACCTAATTTGGTGTGGAAGGTCCCTAGGTGGATTAGATCAAAGTTTGTACAAGGAGACTTTCAATTCAAAGATGGCTGCTGTCACTATAAATAGCAAACTCACTTAATTGGCCATTGTGCATTAAATTTTACACTAATTTTCTTCAAATTGGAAATTAGAAATTTGCCAGTTGAGCATTACAGACCCATTACAGGTCATAAAACTTCACATTAGTAATCTTCATGGTACAAAGATATGTCATTTTTTGGAAAGAAGGTCACATAGGAAAGGATAAGGTTGCGGTAAAACTGTATTAAAATCATGCCCGAGCCATATCCTATGACTGTCATAAAACTCCACATGAATAATTTCGTGGTCCAAAATTTTGCTGTGACCTTGAACCAAGGTCATATTGGAAAGGTCAGGGTTGCTGGAAAAGTATGTTTGAAAATTATGTCCAAGCCGTATCTCATAGCTGCTTTGCACGACTGTTATAAAACTTCACATTAGTAATCTTCACATTAAGATATCAAGTTGGATTTGTCATGATTGTTTAGATTAAAATAAAAATTATTATAAACATTCCTTTTTTTTTGTTAATAGATGACATCCAAGCTGGTTAGTGTTATACCACGTGGTAATGTTGCACTCCAAAAAACTTTTTGTACAGACACAATAAATTTTCAATTACAATCAGGGACTTTAAATAGTTATTTAGGATATAATTCTCCATTAAATTGTACTGAATATACAGCCTCTGCAAGTGTCACTTCAGCAAAACTTTCAAGCAGGGGAAACCTGTGTTCATCAGGAACCAAAGAGAAAACAACTGATCTAGGAACAAAGTGTGGTATGTATATCTGCTTTTACTGAAATGTTTAATAATAGCATATTAAATCCCAAAACATTCTATGGTAAACTTGTCAAAATTTGATTATTACAGATTTTGCTATTTTCAGTTATATTTGAGTTATTGATTGATTTCACTTCACACAACTAAAATGTTTTGTGCTGCCAATCATACATGTATACATTTCTATCCAGAATCTTCCATCTAGTGATATTGTTACTTATGATGACTTTTCTTTATGACAGATTGATTAAACTTGACTTTTATTGAAGGTCACTATTTTAAAGATCAGTGACCAAAATTAGTCACAACATATTTCAAGATTACAGTGACCTTGATTGATAATTTTTTTAAACACTTTTCATTAGCCAAAAGGAATTAAATCTTAAAGATCTACATATAGCATCAGAGATATCCTAACATTGACAATTATTTAAAGTTACAGCAGTCTAATGATTAACCTTTTAAAAAAGCTAGTCATGAACCAAAAGCCAAAAAAGCTCAATCTCTGTTGCCATCACCAACTAGGTACAAATTGTACCAGGAAAGATCCTAATATGAGAATGTTTATCTAATCTTGTTTAACAATGTCAGTTTTCTGTGACCAATGTTCATCTTCTATGGTATTGATACAATTGAAAAAGTCTACTCACTACTGCCATTCGGTGTTTTTTAAGTTACCCCCAACATGTGGGTGACTTATTAATTTATCCTTTATTATTATTATTATTATTATTATCATTATTACATATTTTTCCTATTATTATTATTATTTTTATTATTATTATTCAGTATTTTTCTGCCACACGTTTTTAAAAGCATAGCACAAAAACAGTTTGTTGGAATGTGATGAGACTTTGTACATTTGTTCCCTATGACACGTAGTTGTGCCTTTTGGGGTCACATCTCATTGGTTGGAATAGAAAGGGGATAATGACATTGTCACACTCTATTGATTTTGCACTATAGAAAAGAAACTAATTTATTTTTGTACGGCTTTCACGTCAGTGAAAGTGAACATTGCTATCGCTTTCTGCTAAGTTCAGGCTTTTTTACTATGAAACAGTATGTTGGAGAAATAGTGCGCCTTGTAGTTAAACCTGAAAGGAAAATATCCATTTTATTGTGAGATAAGAATTCTGGGACATGTAATGCATATGCTGGCATATGGACATGGGAATGAAATTTCGGAATCTATTAACATGTCGCGGCGGGATGCATCAAAATAATTTGTGTAGTCTGGCGAACTAATCTCGTAGACTACAATAAAAAGTAGTCTTTGAAGTTTGCGTCCTACGGTGTGCAGCATTATACTTTAAAATCATAACTTTTTATGAATTAAATAACAATGGCAGGTGAATTTAACTAATTCTTTATGAAATCTGCGGTAATTTTACTTTCGTGAAAAGTAAGATGAATCGTACAAGGCCATGTACAAACTGAGCACATGGAATACAAATGTGGATTTTAAATACTTCACCGATTTTAAGGTAAAATTAACATTAAACGGGAATATTGTGAGTGATAATCAGCAGTTTATTAAAAACCAGAAAAATAGCAAATGATCCAGTTAGATACTAATGCTAGAATGAACCCCCTCACAGCGGCGGTTGGGTCTGCAAAAACTCTACTTTCTCTCTGTCTAAAATTACAAACAACGATCAGGAACAATTTATAAAACTTTATTAAATTTTGATTACTGATCATTTTTTTTCATATATTGATGGAATTATTATTTTCTGCCTTTTTACATAGCAATACATGGTTTGGTACATGGTTTCTTTTCCGATCTGTCTGACTATGCATCGATTGACCCCAACCCCCAGGGGATTTTCAGTTATATTTATCGACCCCACACTATTTTCCCAACTGCTTCTTACATCAGCACAGCAGTGCTATGTTTATCTAACCTTAGCGAATACTTAAGGTGAACTATTTAAATGCTCTTTTGTGCATCACATATCATCTGTTATCCAGTGTCCAAAAAATTTGCACTTGATCAACTGCTTTTACAGAATCAGCCAATGTTACCAGATCCAAGTCAAGGTTCCGAGTTGACTTTGACCCTCATTAAGGTCACAGAGACCATAAATAATAAAACCATTGAACATCTTACCATTAAAAGAAAGGCCTAGGAACTGAAACATTATATATAGTATCAGGACATAAAGTGGTATTTTGTATCCTCAGCATTAATGTTAATAGAATAAACAATTTGACATTTATTGATGGTGTTGTATTAATTATGTAGTTGACATTATAACTTAAAAACATTTTTATATTTTATAGTGTCATGTCCACCTGGTAGCTATTTCACTAATGATTCATGTATTGATTGTCCAGAGGGTCAGTATCAAGATGTTGCTGGTCAACTTCAGTGCAAGATGTGTGGTGCTGAGAAAAGTCCATCTGGTGATCAAACAACTTGTATAGGTACGTACACTATGATTATCTTAATACAATTTTCAGGTACCGTCATGTTACCATATAGAAACACATGACTAAATACTAGGATCTGATTTCACAATTAGTTACTGCCAAAAATCAACATTTCTTGAACATCTGAATGTAACAGTATAGTAAACATTTGTTCGGTATGTCATCAAGTTCTTTTGTATGTGCCTAACAATTTTTTGTACAGTCATAGTCAACTGTACGTAGTTATAAACAAGAAATCAATGAGTTCAAGAAATCAACAAACCTAAGGGTTATAACCACTTGTGGATTTTATATAAAGTACATTTTTTTCAATTTGATTTCAATTATATGCACAACAAATCAAATCATAGATAACATTATTTATATCTTTACTTACGGCTGCCGATTCGATGCTTTATGACAATTATAGTAATAATGCAGAGAATAGTTAGGATTTATTTTAGGAATAATGCAGAGAAAAGTCAGGGTTTATTTTAGGAATAATGCAGAGAATAGTTAAGGTTTATTTTAGGAATAATGCAGAGAATAGTTAAGGTTTATTTTAGGGATAATGCAGAGAATAGGTAAAATTTATTTTAGGAATAATGCAAAGAATAGCTAGGACTTATTTTAGAAATAATGCAGAGAATAGTTAGGGTTTATTGTAGGAATAATGCAGGGAATAGTTAAGATTTATTTTAGGAATAATGCAGAGAATAGTTTGGGTTTATTTTAGGGATAATGCAGAGAATAGTTAAAATTTATTTTAGGAATAATGCAAAGAATAGTTAGGACTTATTTTAGAAATAATGCAGAGAATAGTTAGGGTTTATTGTAGGAATAATGCAGGGAATAGTTAGGATTTATTTTAGGAATAATGCAGAGAATAGTTTGGATTTATTTTAGGAAATATGCAGAGAATAGTTAGGATTTATTTTAGGAATAATGCAGAACATCCAGTAATTGTACTGTAGACATCATTCTTTGAACTTCTATAGAAAATAGGATTTTTCTTAAACCTGATTTATCTCATTCTGCAAATATTGATTTTACTCTGTAGAATTAGTGTGTGAAGTGTATATGAAATATATAAACTTGTAGAATATTTTGTAGCAACCCATGTAATAAAAATCATATTATATATACACTAGTCTAATCACTCTTGTATCCTTGGTTAATGATGTCATAGTATTGTTGTAACAATGTATTGTGACCTCATATTTTGCTTGCATTTGCTTGCATTACTAATCGTAATGGTTTTGCAGCCATTTTGGCTGTTCATTTATAGCTGAGAATAATGTTGAATTTATTAAACATTTATAAAACTCATTGAATATAATATAATGTGTATGGAACTCGCACAAAGCTCATTTCATAGAATTATATTCAACTTTTTTTAATGAATCCAATTTTACACAATCATTTGCATATCCTCTTAACTATTACTGTTAACTGGTAAAACTGTGTCATAAACAACTTTGTTGTTTATTTATTTGCTTAATTTAATTTTATATTATCAGCTAGGTAACAGAAATGGTAAATAAATAAAATTTCAGAATTTTTTCATACTAATGTTTAATTTTTTCATTTAATTTATATTCAATTTAGCTAATTTTAAAGATATATCAGTAACAGTTTTCAAATTACTAGGATTTTGTATAAGGTAAATCTTGTTGTTTTTAACACTGGTTTTTTAATTTTATTTTAGCTCCATGCGGTAAAGGTTATTACTCAACCACCGGATATGAACCATGTATACTTTGTCCAGTAAATTACTATCAAGATAAAACAGGACAGAAAACTTGTACTGCTTGTAAGACCAATGAAATTACAGAGAATACTGGTACCAGATACTCATCTTTTTGTATTGATCAGAGTAAGTCATTATACATTTATTACTTGTATGTTTACTGAAAAAAATAAATTTTTGAATGGTGAATATACCATAAAACACATATAAACATATGAAAAGAAATTACTGTCAAATAATGACATTTTATATTCATTTTAATTATCATAAATGTTCGTTTTGTCTTGTAACTGTTTTTAGCATCCACTAATTGTATTGCTCTTACTTGGCACATTATGTGCATATCACTGTTTCAAAGTGTCTTACAATACTGTAGAACACATCAATTTTGTTTGAAATAACAAACATATGATGGTCATTAAGAAGGTTCTGTCAATATAATGCCATTTTATATTTATTTTAATCATCACAAGTGTTTGTTTTGTCTTGTTTATTGTTTTAACCATTTACTTTATGTACTGCTCTTACTTGGCACATTGTGTGCATATCACTGTTTCATAGTGTCTTACAATACCAGGAAGTCACAGGGACATGCTTACCATCAGGCATCAAATCCTATAAACATCTCTTTTTCTTTAGACATCTCTAAATATTTGGACACTTTTGATATTCCAAATAGATAATTTTTAAATTCCCTTTATATTTTCATATGCTTCAGTATAAAACAATTAAAATCCATCTGAAAACATTGAAAGATTACATTATTTATGCTATTTGTTAGAATTAACTAACAAGTGTGAACCAAATACTCGACTTATCCAAACAAAACGTTCACTCTAGAATGTGTTCTGTTTAGATTGATTGTACTGTAGTATATGGATAAATGTTGTTTAACACATAATCTGAAAATAGATATTATAAAGGTAAAACAACACAATGTGTATTAAACCCAACCATTTAATTTTTAAAAAGAATCTACCTTGAGACTAAACATACCGACGAGAACACTTGCAGTTAATCACAATATTATATACATCATGACTAGGTAGATCATTTCTACATTCATCCTCTGTTTCTTTTCTACCTGGGAATGTTATTCATCATCAAGGTTAAAACTGTTATATATTTAACAAGAATCTTACTTCAAAAGGTTAAAACGCAACTTAAAACAACTGCACAAAGTGTAACTGTTGTTTTTGACTTTTATTCAAGTTCATTATCTTTGATGTATAGTATATATCTTAGATTTGCATGTATGCTGACTTTTGTTTTATATATTTCCAGCCTCAGTATGGTGTAATGCATCACAAACACACTGTAGCGGGAATGGATATTGTTTAGTTATTGGTCATATTAAGTATTGTGCCTGTAAGAAAGGTAAGTGAAAAATTGTAGTTCTGATAGAATACAATTGGCACCCAAAACACAAAGTAGGTATCTGCTAAAGTATCAAGTAGGCTGCTTGCAAATAAATTATTGACTCAGGGATATTGCAAGCCTAGGCTTATCAAGGCTCTGAAAAGTTTTATGGTCGTCATCAGAGTATTGTTGATAAGTTTGATGTCTCTGTGTCGAGGATTGCCTTGGATATATTTGTCGTCTCATAGTTCCATGTTCCTTTTACACAATTTTGGTTACACACGTGGCGGGTGAAGCTGACTAAACAGGAGGTGCCTACCCTTCCGGAGCACCCGGCCTCACTTCCCTGGTGGAAGTTCGCGTGTCTAACCTAACTTGCCAGTTCCAAAGTTTTTACTTTGCTTCTGGATTGGCATTCGGACATGGATTAGTATGTTTGTTTTTTATATAAACCTGTATATAAAGGCCTCCTGTCCATAAAGGCCATGTTTACTGGTTCTCTTGGGTGGCTTTTATAGATAAATTTGACTGTAGTCTTTAATTTATGAATACTCTAAAATATTAAAAGAAATTGGGCATGTCATAGGTTAATGTAAAAAAGGAAGGAAACAAACACCACTAAGGTACTAACTATGGCTACTATTATTCTAAATGGATACCTAGCTGGTATTTAGTAGAGTTCCACAAGTAATTATAAATAAATAAATCAAATATGGTACTCAACATTTAGAATAAGTTATAGTACTGATTTATTTTGTCAACATGTTTCGACAGCTAGGCTGCCATCATCAGGACTTTATGTCTAAGGTTAGCAATAAAGTCAGTTGACCTCTCGTTTATTATTAATGAGGCGTTGTCTCATTGATAGTTATCAGAAATTCAAATATTGGGAAATTCCTGTGTTGCAATCCAGTTTACTGTACATTTGTTTGCAATTGTAAAGTATTCTTTATTATACCCCCCCCCCCGCGCAAACGAAGTATATAGGAATCACGGATAGTTGAACTTATATATGATCTAATTTTTTGTTTAAATTATGCATATATATTGAGCATCATAAGAACATGTGCACCTGCCATTATTTGTTTCATAACATGTATTTTGCCGAATTTTTAACATTTCCATACACAGACTTTTTCACATTACAATTTGACCATACATACAATTTGTCCCTCAGATCAAAAGTTGGGAGCGGGGGGTATTAGCCTCTTTAAGAGACAGTTCTAGTTTACTTTACAAAAATAATGATGAAAAATAAAATCTATGTTATCTTAATTCAAACTGCCTGACACCTAATATATGAACTTAATTAATACTTCACATCAAATTTTAATAATATAATACATTTGAGAATTGCTTGTTATTGAAGGATACAAGGGAGACAACTGTGAAAATGAAAATAATCCCTGTGATGCCAGTCCTTGTTTTAATGGTGGAAACTGTATAAAAACAGGTGTAAATACATACAACTGTTCTTGTCCCATTGGTAAGTTTATGAAGCCAAATTTTCGTCATATTACAGCTTCCATATATATAATAAAAGACCAAAAAACATTACAACCAAAAATGTGCTAGGATTTTGAAAAATACAGCTGTCAGTTTGCACCTCTTGAGCAGCACCAGTACTTTTTTCTGATTAATGTGAAGGTTTTTTTTAACAGATGTACATTAAAGTTAATTTCCAAAACTCTCTTTTTATTATGTCTGTAGTTACTATTGATCTTTTAAATACAAAATAGTTCTTTCAGCCCTATAACATTAAGCATACATCTCTTTTTCTAGTTTTAGTAGCACACTAACAAAAATAAAGTGAATTTTGTTAAAAAAAAGCATTTCAACTAGCCATTATTTATCAGATGATTGATGATGATCTGAGTGAGGCCAATTGGGTTTTTTGTTTTATGTTTCTAGTGTTATTGTCGTCTTTAGTTAATTTATTATCTGGCCTATTTGACCAGCAATAAATATAGGCATCAATGCAAGAATCAGTGTCTAATGCTAAAGTTTTTGATGGACTAGCATTTAAAACAAGTTACACTGTTTTTCTGACCTGACATGTTTTACAAGTTTAACATTCAGTTTTCCAATTCCAACAATATATTTCAATCAGGTTAGGTACAGTGAGAAATGTGTGTACTATCTTTTCTTTTTTAAGTTATATATTGTTTGTATATATTTGTAGATGATACATGTAGAATGGTTCGTGAAACTGGAAATTGGATTGGAACAGATGGTGATGAGTACAACATGATGACTGTAACTTCAATTGAAGCATGTGAAAAAGCATGTATAGATGATACACAATGTAAAGCAGTTGCCTTTACTGGAGGCAATTGTCTCAGGTATCCTGATAACACTGTGGCAGTAGCATATACAGCAAGTACACTGTCAAGAAAAGTGTGTGATTTTACTGTGTGTAAGTATTGTAATTTAAACGGTATATTTTGAAGGAAAGTCTGAATTTTTCTTCGTCTGAAAAAATGACTGGATGTGCTATGTATAAAAAATATTATCACTTTACTTTAGTAAGTAGAAATTTTATACATAATAGCCATTTATGTGAAATCCTGATTCATGAGTGATTTGGTTGTTAGTAAACACATATGTTATGAAAATGTTTAAATATTGCAGTATAACAATTTTACACATAAAATATCTACATTTTTGGTTCTATTTCCAATAGAAATAAAAGTTCACACAAAATATGATTAGTTGTTACATGCTATGTTGGTGAGCCCTATTGTCTCATTTAATTGGTCTGTATAAAATATGTTTCAAGTTCCATAACATATACATGTATTGAAAACGCTTAAACGACATTCATAATAATGTGATTCTTCAAGTCTGTAGGTAACCATATAGATTCATTTTGGCACTTTTGTAAGTTATTTCATTTTATATATTTAATGTTTTGAAATATTTTATTCTACTACATGTTATGTGTATCTGTAGTGTTTACAGGAGATCAGTGTGAAACAGATGCAGTAGATTCATGTACAAATAATACTGAATGCGGAAGTTATGGTATGTGTCAAGATGGACTAGGCACTGTTGTTGATGGCAAGATAAACCCAATATCATCATTTAAATGTCTTTGCCAAAAAGAAGGAGAATTCGAAGAGGGCAACAGGTATACAGTTTTATAAAGTTTCATTGGGCATTTCATCTAATTTACTTCTACATGAATTTAAGTATAGAATGTCTCTGAAATCACTGAAGACATATGAATGTACATATACATGTACAATGTATATGGAAAATTAAGTGCAAGGTCATATTTTATTCTTTGAAATTATTTTTTAACTGATTTGAAATAAAAGATGAATACATTGTATCTGGCATCTGTACTTGAAATACAAGTTTGTCAATATGTACTATAAATATCATACACAAAAATGGTCAAAGTCACTTGATATTTTGCCATGTTTGACAGCTTCAGTGTCAGAATGGTTGATTTTTCCACAAATTATGGCCCTTGGTATTTTATACTTATACTGGAAGAAAAGTTTTCAACACATTTTTCCTAAACACTTTCAGCTATTGAACTGATTTTTGGTATGTGAGTCTTTCACAATGAGTTATTGATCAAGTGCATATTGTTCTGCTTTGGTGATTTTTACATTTTTACGGTAATAGCAAACCTTAGACTTCGTCAATATGTGGGAGTATGGGGGATGTGAGCTTGTGTTCTTTCATTCTTGATTTTATTGTCAAAAATTTATAAAAAAAAATTCCATCAAATACTATAAAATAGATATGTATCAACTTAGTATCATAAAAAGATTGCTATAGCTAAATCAAAAACAAATATATCTTTTTGCATAGTACTTTTAGCAATTAAATAAGCCTATAAGAGTTATCTTTCTTTATTAATTTAATCATGATAAATTTAGGCATGCACTTTACATTTAACCTTATTTAACAAGCAGTTTCTGATTTGCCCATTTGGAACAAGCACAACCAAGATCCAAATTTTGATGCCAACTTCATTTATATCATCAGAAAATGAGCTGCTATACTAGAAAATGGATGTCCTTCACCTTCTAATGTCTACCAGCATTTTCAAAAAATTGTATTACAATTTCAACTTCCTCCGTTAAGCAACTCAAGACCCATTGGTCTCTTGTTTTTGATATTTCTTGCTAGATGTAAGAAAAAACAAGACTTTTGTTCACCTAATCCATGTGAGAACAACGGGAAGTGTGTACAATTTGGAGACATAAGACGTCATTGTGAGTGTTTACCTGGATATACTGGTGAAAATTGTTCCAAAAACATAGGTAAGTATGATGATTTTATATCAAAAAACATGTAATTATAATATATTTAATTTAACTTGACTTTCAAATTTCTCCAGTTCTTAAGCAAAAATATTCATGATATTGTTAAAAGTATAGATACTACAGACTTATTTCAATCTGTGACCTCTACTTAACTTTGAGACCTATGCCATGTTATCTACCTACACTCAAATATTTGTGTAAAATCTCAATTTGTGTCTTTAGGATAGCATTAAATTTTGAACTTAGTTCTGAGTTAGAATTCAGTTTGATGAGTTCCTTTGCAAGTGAGGCCAAGACATTTTAAATTGGTCCTTACAAACAGGCAAAGTGGGGACTATTTGCCCCACCTTCAGCTGGTCCTTATGGTTAGGTCCTTTTGTGATCTTGAATAGGTTCTTTAGAGATAAGTCAAGCAAGACAGAAACTATTTTGTCACCTTTATTTGACCCTCAACAGACAGATCAATCTAGAACAATAAGAATTCCCAGGGTTACTGGTAAAAACTGTTCCAAAACATAGGTAAGCAGGATAATTTTATATTAAAAACATCAAATTATAATATGTTTAATTTAACTTAACTTTCACGTTTCTCTAGTTCTTTAGAAAAATATTTATAATATTGCTAAAACTAGAACTATATCAATCTGTGACCTTTACTCGACTTGAAACCTATGTATTTGTATCTACCTATACTAAAATATTTGTGTAAAATTTTAATCTGAGTCTTTTTGGGATAGCATCTCATTTTGAACTTAGTTCCCAGTTCAAATTCAGTTTGCCGAGTTCCTTTGCAAGTGAGGCCTAGGCATCTTAAGTGGGTACTTACAGACATGTTTAGTGGAGCCTATTTGTCTTACCTTCAGTTGGTTCTTAAGGTTAGGTCCTTTTGTGATCTTTATATATATATATCCTTTAGATTAACGTCAAGCAAGACAGAAACTATTTTGCCAGCTTTATTTGATCCTCAAGAGACAGATCAGTTTAGAGCAATAGATTTCCTCCTTTCAGTTAATCACAGACTAGTCAAATAAAAACACAAATACTAATCCATGTCCAAATCACAATCCAGAAGCAAAGTAAAAACTTTAAAACTATCAAATTAGATTAAACATGTGAACTTCCACCAGATAAGTGAGGCCAGATGTTCTGGAAGAGTTAGCACTTCCTCTTTAGCTAGCTACACCTGTTACGTGTGTAATCAAAAATTGTGTGTAAAACAAGGAATTACGGGACAACAAATATATCTAGGGCAGTCCTGGACACAGAGACATCAAACTTATCAACAATACTGTGATGATGACCATAGAACTTTTTCAGGACCCTGATATGCCGAGGCTTTTAATATCTTTGGTTTAACAATTTATTTATAGTCAGCTTGCCTCGTTATATAAAGTTGCCACTGTGGGAACAAACTCGTCCATAGGGTATTAATTGTGAAACAAATACACCATAAGAAGGAAAAGCAGTTGACAATAGAAAAATTAAAGTCATCACGTTTGAGGTCATTGCATTGATTTCAGTAAACAAGTGAAGTCTGAACTCACTAGAGCACTTTAAGTTGGCCCTAAATAGAAAGAACCAGTTAGTCCCTAAAGAAAGAACTACTAGAAACTACTAGAACTGTTTTGTCAATTTTTTGCTCACCTTGCTAAATACAGTGTGAGCTTATGGTATAATTTGGTGTTTGTATGTGCATGCACACATGCATTTTGTCTAATGTACACCAGGTGAGCAATACATTCCCTATTGGACCTCTTGTGTTGGTTCTTAGTGACAGGTAAAATCGGACTAAGACTGATATGGCACCTTAACTTGCCCCTTAGAGACAGGTTATATGGGTATAAGACCGATTTCCTACCTTAAGAGTGAAAATATAAACCAGTGTTTTGTCTTTATTTTTAATATAATTTAATTGAAATTTGTTTATACAACAGAACACAATACAAAACAATGGAGACCACGTGACCATTTTTTTTCTTTATACCTCAATAAAAAAAATTAGATTAGCTCCGCCCACTTGCCCCGTTTTGGCGGATTTAACCGGAACTTCTTCATTGTTTACATCTGCAATACTCATCACTATGAATGAGACCACGATTATAAAAAAAACAATCGGGTCATATTCATCCGCCTTATGATGACTATCGATGTAGATATAATTAAACTTATTTAAATGTTTCAGATTTTTTGGGGTTTTCTTTTAATTTCTTGAATAATTAAAGAATGTCTAAATTAAAATTATAAGGAATAACTGTGATATTATTTTTTTTATTGGTGTATAAAAGAAAAAACGATTTTCACACTTTTGAATAATGCGCTACGCGCATTATCCAGTGTGCAAATCGTTTTTTCTTTTATACACCAATAAAAAAAATAATATCACAGTTATTCCTTAAGCCACTAAATATGTTTCTTAATGATAGAAAAAACATAATTTTAAAATCATTTTGAAATTATCAATTTTTCGTCCTCGTTTACAAGAATAGATACGTTTTGCTATTAAGATAGAACAAAAGTAAATATAAAGTTTATCAATCTATGGGCGTCAGATCATTCTGTTACATAGGGGATACAGAAATAATTTTTTTTTATCTTTTAACTACTAGTATTTCTGTTTGACAAACTTAGCTGTATTTTGTCCATCACTGCCCACAATAAACAATATTCACCTTAATGTTTAATTGCTGTAGAATAGTACTTTTAACAATTGTTTTTTATTACTAGTTGTGTGTTGGATTAATGACAGCCTTAGAATTTGAGGTTAACTCATTTTTAAATAATTCTTTGATGATAAATGGTCCAATGTTGATAAAACCTCATATTTTGTTGAAATATTTGTAGCCTGTATGCATTAGAATGATCTTTTATTCATTGATTAGTAAACTTTAATATCTATTTAAATTCATATTTTGAAAGATTTTTAGAAAATTATTGCAAATTTATTTATGTGTTTCTCTGTCATTTAGTCACATATCTAATGGATTTAAAATTCAAAGCATTTACATATGAAAGTATAACAGAATTTCTGTTTCTGTTGATACTTTCTTTAATCTTCTACATTTAGTTGGTCTTTTTAAACATGTACAGGTCAAGTAAAACAGTGATTAAATTACCACCTTCCTAGGGTTTAGACTGATTTGCCACATTCGGTGATGGCTTTTATGTATGAAGGTAATTATAAATTAATATATTTTCTATTGTCTACAGATGAATGTAAAATACATCCAAATGGTTGTTTGTATGATGGTGAATGTAAAGATGGCGTCAACTCCTATACATGTACTTGTAAAACAGGATTTGGTGGAGATAATTGTCAGACTGCAGCAAATCTCTGTACACTGGATCCCCGCTGTACAAATGGACTCTGTTATAACAACTATGATAATTATACAGCTGTTTGTGTTTGTGAACAGCCTTATCAACTTGGTATGTAACAGAGGAATATACATGTAATAAGTGCCATATTTTCCCCAAAAATGCATCGTAATTTAAGAATTTCAATATTTGGGTTAAATTGTCCTTTCAGATATAAGCATGAAATATTATGAATAATAAACTTCACAATAAAGCTTTGATAACTTGAACATCATTTTTGAATATCATAATTTTACAGAAATTTTGAAGTATTTTTTGTCCAGTAAAGATAAGAACTTACCAGTTAGCAACATTTAGCTTCTTTACTATTCAACAACTATTACTAAACTGCCCTGTAATGGATATGAGAATGTCTTTCTGTGACAAGATGATATTTGGGGAATAAATCAAATTTAGTGATACGTTAATTATCATTTTATCATTTATTTGTTAGCTACTAATGGAAAATGTGTTCTTATGGATCCTTGTATTGGTGTGACCTGCCAAAATGGAACATGTAGGAATGGTAAATGTGAATGCCAGACAGGATATGAGGGTTCTCAGTGCCAACATGATATTGATGACTGTAAAAACGAACCATGTAAGAATGGTGCCCAGTGTATAGATAAATACAACTCATTTGAATGCAAATGTAAATCAGGTTATGAAGGTAAGATGACAAATATTAACTTATCAGTCTACTTTACATAAAGAACATTTTTATTTTGAAAAACTTATGATAAAAATTTACCCAAACTTACTCCTAGTCTCAAGAAAGAGTAGGCAAGTATGCATCAAAGGCCAGAGTATAAGATTACTTCAGTGAAAGTTAGTCTCCTACAAGTGAAACCAAAAGGACTTTAGTTTGGCACTACATCTGTTGTTCTGTCTGTCTATCTGTTTATATGTCTGTCCATGCTAAGTTATAGATCAGTCTCAAGATTTTTCCAGTCCATTATGTTCTTGATGCGTTTGATGGACTTGAACTTAAGAATTATGCCTTTTATCACTTTTTGCACTTTTTCTTTCAATATTTTGTACATTGCCTTACCATAACAATTTCTTCCAAAGACACAGAAAATTTTAGCGTTTTCTATCCGAATGACATTCAAATTACTTGCTCATCTTCTACTAGCAGTTTGGAAAATCATTTTGTTGGAATAGCTGTCATTTTGACAAACGCGAGGCTCCGCCTTCTTATCCAATTAGACGTGAAGCTCCTCCCACATCCTTGACACTTCGAAAAGGGTTGTGTTTGTGATGTCAAACTCGGCTAAGTCACGTGATGCTCCGCTCACAAACGTTGACACATCGAAAAAGCTTGTTTTTTTTTACGTCAAACTCAGCCACATCGCGTGAGCATCTCCATGAGGTTATGGGGATTGTTATGATAATGTGTTTGATATAAGGAAAAATAATAGAATTGTAAATATATAAAGATAAGTTCAAATTATGTTCTGTTCTTGATTTATTGTTGACCTATGGACTTGGACTTCTGAAATAAACTCACATATTCTGATTTCAGCACATTGTACATCATGCTTGTAGATATCCATTTGATATTTTGTACACTGCTGTATCATGGCAAGTTACAAATCGGGCTTGAATTTTGTTCCATCAGGTTAATATCCTAATGGTTTTAGTACCTTTTCTGGTCAAACGATTTTCTATTAATAGTGGACTATAAATTGTCATATTCGGAATGCATGTTCATTTAAAAATAGTATATTTCATTTTATGTATTTTGTCAGGAACATTATGTGATCAAAATGTGGATGACTGTGTTGGCAGTTGTGAAAATTCAAAAACAATTAGTTGCCAGGATAAAGTGGCAGATTTTGAATGTATTTGTATGAAAGGTTATACAGGCAAAAATTGCTCAGTGAGTATTATTATCCCAACTTCAAAGATTTAACTTTGCCGTGGGACTTTGTTTCAGGTTGTTTTGAAATCACTGTTAGTATATTGTGACTAAAGAAAAAATGCACAATTCTTCATTAAAATTATTCCCAGTAATACAAATAAGTTTTATACTTAAAATCATCAATGACAGTGTCATTTGGTTTGTTTGATATGAAGAATTGTGTTATACATATTAGTCTGTGTCTAGATTACAGACTAATATGTTTGAAATACTGCTACCTAGCGTGGAGCATTGTTGGTAGTTTGTTTTGCTGGGTTGTAGTTGTCAATGAATGGTAAAATATGGAATATGGGTTTAGAAAAGAGTGGAGCATTTTCCACATTCGAAATGGAGCATTCCAAAGTTTAGGTGGTTTTATGTCAGAGTAGATTGTTCCTTCGAATTCATCAATTTTCACAGATAGATCAAGGTGATGGGGATGTGACGCTTGGCTAGACCTAGCAAAACAATGCACAATGCATGCTTCTTAATTTGGGTATGATGCTTCCTTTAGTATTTTATGGCAAATTTCACAGGAAGTTTTGTTATGTGTTTTTATGTAATGTTTTAATTACAATTATCATGTTGAGAAAATCCCTGCAGAATATGTTGCATGCTTAATAATAGATGTCCTCGTATTACCTGCATCATAGGTGGGTTTTTTCTAATTTAATTTTTTTCTTCATGTATTTGTCACTTCAGGAAGAGATAAATGAATGTGACAGTTATCCATGCAAACATGAATCAGAATGTATAGACCAGGTTGGTGATTATAAATGTAACTGTACTGCTGGTTGGACTGGTAAAGACTGTGGAACACCTGTTAATTATTGTAAAAATAATCCATGTCAAAATGGTGGAACCTGTCATAATCTTATTGATGGCTACTTCTGCAGGTAAAGCATACTGGATTCAGAATCTTTTCCTATGAAAATCATTTACAGTTTATTTCTTGCCCCTACTTGACAGCGTCAACATCAAAATGTTGATGATGTCCAATTATTTATCAAAAATTTTAATGGATGGACTCTAGATCTGCAAAGTATCTACTCATTTCTTCTGGCAAATATCATTCGTAACGTAGATCCATACCTTAAAAATTACCTGAAAACATATATTGAAACTTTGATATGTTATACATAGACATAAACTATTCATGTTGGTAGGTTTTCGACTTACTTAAGGAGTTCTGAAGCGCCACATGGTGGCCATTTTTACAGTATAAATAATCAAAGTATAACAACTGGTATCAACAAATAAGCTTTAATAAATTTTGTCATGCTTAGAAACCATGTGTCTTGCATTAAAATTTACCATAATGTCAAGAAGATTATTTGGACCAATGGAATTTTACTTCCTATCACATGTTAATTTATTACAGCACCACCAATCAAGAAAGAACAATAAAATTTTGAATAAAGTAACAACTTTCTGTAAATTGTTTAGATTATAAAAAAGCTTGATAAAAAAATGTCACTTATTTTCACTTAGCGCATGAAGATATAACTTTAATTTCAAAAAAAAAAAAAAAAAACGAAAAAAAAAAAAAAAAAAAAAACAGGGGGTCGTCAAACTACTTTGTTTAAATGCCTAAAATTACCGAAACAAGAAAAAAGCCTTATACCTTATTTAAGAAGGTACTATTATTGTTCTTATATATTATTATACAGAGTGGTGCAATATATATTTGGACACTTTGTAAAATCCTTCTTTATTTCATATAAAAACAATAAATCTTTAATAAATTCTCAAAAATTTATTTCTTGGTCAATTTCAATGATTTTTTCACCATTAAATGTAAAGTTAAATACGGTATAGTTTCTTTTAATAATTTTTAAAATACTTAAAACATTACAACTGTCATATAACAGACATTGCAATTTTTTAACATGTGAAGCATGATTATATAATAGATTTCAATTTTAGAAATTTTCTGTTAAATTTGAAATGTTTATTAAAAACGAAAAAAATTCTAATTATTTTTAAGAAAAACAAATTTTACATTTAACAGTAAAAAATTTATGGAAATTGACCGAGAAATAAATTTTTGAGTTTTTTTTTAAAAATATGGGTTTATATGAAATAAATCAGGATTTTAATAAGTGTCCAAATATATATTGTATCACTCTGTAGACTAAACGCCTGTCGTTTGGTGTTAACAAATGAACAAAGACACTGATTGCTAGCTATTTGGCTTTGCAAAACAAAACCCATTTTAAATATCATATGGTCTGTACCCATGGCAACCGTTACAGATGGAATAAAATGGATAGGTGATTCGTTTTCATAGATTAAGCCTTCTTCATTCTTGGTCGTAAAAATGAATCACAAATACAAGAGCATAGTAAAACTGCTAAAATTTAATACTAAGAACATTATACAGTATGTTTATTGAAGAATCTCAGTTTGCGTCATCATCATACTATCTGTATTTAAATTCACAAAAAACCCACATGAAGCAGAAATTAAAACACAAAATTGATATTGTGAATATTTTTGAATGCAAAAGATTATTTGATATGTGTAACAGTGTTCCAGCCATAATTCTGTAGGCACTGAAGACTGCATATTCGTGGTATCATAGATGAAAAAGACATCAAATCAGGCATTGTGAACTACACAAAACAACAACATAGCCATAGTATGGATGAACCTTAATATCTATATGCAAATACAATATTTTAATTAACCCTTTTAGGTTCTATTTGATAAATAATTAGATTATTTCATTTTTTAAGAGTGATATGCATGGACTAGTCATTTGAAGCCAAACTAGTAGATAGATGAAAAAATTATGTCTTTGCACACCATTTGCTACATGGAATTATACATTTCACTTTTCTGTATTTAGCTACTAAAATTTATCTACTGCTTCTTGAAGGATTTTTATTAATCTTTTTTGTGGTAAGAAACTTTCATGGTTCAGACTGTAGGGAACTTGTACCATGTAAAGTAAAATAAGAATTTTTTTCTGAAATGAAGATATATTTGCGGTGTAAGGTTCACCCTTAAAACCGTGAATATTTTTTTCCCTGTAAATGTTTCTTATTAAACAATATATGTTGTTTAACAACAGTAACCCAATCCTACTTTTTCTCTTAATCTTAAATGTATTCGCCTGTGATGTTTCTTATTAAACAATATATGTTTTTAAACAACTATTTTTCTCTTAATCCTAGATGTAAACCAAGAACTAGAGGTGATAACTGTGATATTTTTTCTAAACTATGCAACGTAACAATACCATGTACAGGTAATGGTGCATGCTGGGATACAGATGGAACGGCAAAGTGTAATTGCACTGACAGTAAGTATTTACACACTCCTGACACCTCGACCTTTGCCTTTATCATGTAAGTTACTATCAATACATCAATACAACTCTCAAGAAACAAAAGGAAATGAATATGAAATAGTGAATTCAGTTGATCATTTTAACAACTTCATATTAATAGTTTTTTATCACCTCATCAGGTAATTTCTTTTTCATATATATATATCTGGTTAACTTTGCTCATCAGACAGAATGTTGTCACTCTGTAATATCCTCCCGTGTGTGTGTGTTCTGCACATATAATACTTTCACCAGAGATGTGAGATTGAGTTCAAAAGGAACATGGTACTATGGGACTATATCAATTTAGGGATCCTGTGATGTATGTTTTCTGATGACAACAAAACATTAATTCAGGACAATATATCTAAATCTATTTATTCATTAGATTACACTGGAGTTTCCTGTAATTTGATAAAAGACAGCTGTGAAGAGAAAGTGTGTATGAATGGTGGAACATGTCAAACTAAAGATTTAGGTTTTCAGTGTTTATGTCCTGGAGGTAAGTAATATGTTTATATAATCATATACGTTACTAGTAATATTTATGTTCACAGATGTTTATGCTCTCTGGTATTACTGGGCTTTGTGTACTTGTGATTCAAACCCCTGTCAAGATAAAACTTCATATACCGGATAAAACATCTCTCATATTACTGTCAAAGGAAGGTACGGAAATCTTACTCTGTATCTGAATATCTCATCCTATTAAGAACACATACGTTCACTGAAAATTTAAATGAAGGCATATTGCTTTTTCAGCATTTGCATCCTGTCTGTAAGATCTTCAATTTTATATGCCCAACAGATGCATTATGTTGCCACACTCTGTCTAACCCTCATTTTAGGGATATTTGAACTATGAGCACAAAAATCCAGTTTTATTAGCAAACTATGTGTAACAAGTTTGATTTTGACCCATGACATGAAATTATTTTTAAAAAAAATATAAGACACACAATGTTGTAGTATCACAGTTAAATTAGTGAGAAATTTCCACATACAATTGGCCCAGAATGATCCTCTTGACCAAAACTAGGTCAAGTTTATATATTTATCATGTTGGGTCAAAAAGTAAATCGTTGGGTCAATTCAGTTAAATAACTTTAATTGTTAACACTCTAGAGGTCACGTTCTGTCCAAATCAGGCTAGATGAAAATTATTCTCATGCGAAGGCCCATAGCCTTTGTGATTCTTTCAGGGTATACCACCTCTTCATCTTTTGTGAATACAGTCAGGGCCCTTGTAATTGTGAAACATACAGCGGTCAAATACTTAATAGTCAAAATTTTGAAAATAAAAAACACCTATATTGTTACAAAACTCTAGAAAACATTACCAATCTATATTAGTTTATATTTAAAAATGTGAAAATCAGCTTAGTGTTTATAAAAACAATAAATTATATAATTGTGAACGGGCACCAATATTTGCCCCAAATATAGCTCAACAAGAACCTTGCATTTTGTTATAAAACAATATATATACACATTGATTGGTTTTGTCTGTTTATCAGGTTATTCTGGTCCTACATGTGAAGTGTATACAGATCCTTGTAGTGGTAGTAGCAAATGCCATAGTACAGCAATGTGTAAATCAGAATATGACAAATATTTATGTCTGTGTGCACAGGGTAAAACATTGACAGGAAATGGGTGTAAAGGTATGATATCATAGTATCTCATTCAAACAGGCAATTTCTATTTCATACATTAAAGTTATAGTTTTAAATTAGCCGAGACTTGTTAATTTGAACAGTGTCTTTTTTATAGATTTTGTACCATTTTTGGTGAGAATATATCAAGTACAGTACATTACTTTTTCATTGGCAAGTTAATTCTAGAATATGCAAATTAGATGCTAAATTTAGCCAATTTTTGAAAACATTTTCTTCTGAAACCGCTTGTAAATGTTTATGTATGGACTGGTTTAGTTCAAACTTGGTATGTAGAATGTAAATACCTAGCCATTTAACATATGTAACAGATTATATTCAACCTATTTAACAGATGTTTGCATAATTTTTGTCATTTGTCCGTTATCAGCAAAATATGCAAATAAGATGCTAAATTCGGTCAATTCTTTGAAAACATTTTCCTCTAAGGCTGCTTGTCCAAATTTAGGGTAGAAGGTCCTTGGTGACATAAGTTAAAAATACAATATTTATCTCCTTGTCACGTTTAATTTGAGATAACGAGATTCTTTTGTGTCACGTTTAATTTGAGATAACGAGATTCATTTGTACAGAATAATGAAAACATTTTCATTTTGTGTATTTACATGTACAATTATGTTTCCAAGACTTTGTTATAATGGGGATCACCATTTAACCATAACTTGTGATTGCTTCTATTGTTATGCTGAAGTTTCAATCCATTGCAATTTACAAAATTACATCATTTTTTTGGGGGGGAATGATATAATTGAAACCCTTTAACAATGGGAATAATTGTTTTGTACAAATGTTAGAATGTTAGAATAAATCACATGATACTTAGATGAAACCCAATGAATTTTTATGATTTTACAATATATATTAATAAAAATTCTTAAAATTTAGCCACTTTTGAAGACTGGGATATGTTCTTTGACTCAAAAATTGGAAGCAATGGGGCATTGTCACTTACTCCATTCATATTTGGCACCTCAGAATTTACTGTTGCATTTTGGACCAGATTTAAAGTGAATGATGATCAGCCTGAACCTGTTTTGATCAGAATGTCAGTCAGGTTAGTATCAAAGTATAATATGTTTCTTACAGATAACTAATTATTATTCCCTGTCACCACCATACCAGAGCGGGAACTATTCAAATAGTGTGTGTGTGTGTGTGTGTGTGTGTGTGTGTGTGTGACAAATCTTGTGCAAGCAATTCCTCCTACAGTATTACAGATTGATTTAAAACTTAATGGGGTTGTTTATTGCCTCCTTTACCTCCTTCTGCCATTTTGCTGCAGTACTTTTTCCACAGAACTTTTTCTGGCTTTGGTTACAAAGGACATATTTTACATATTTTAATAAATTATGTTATCTAATTAAAAATCTAGAGATTAATAATTATGAATTACTAGTACTTAGTGATGTGGGATATAGTCACATTTGTCTGTGCTTCCTGGCAGGTGTTGTAGGTTTTATGCTTGGTATGACAAAGTACTTGTCTTCCTGTTAGCTCACCTAAGCTATTGCTCAAGATGGACTATTTTAATATTTGTTTTTTTTTTAACTTTTCTGTTCTAAAAACCTTTCACTTAGACAGTCTGCTCTAAAAAACCTTTCACTAAGACAGTCTGCTCTAAAAAACCTTTCACTTAGACAGACTGCTCTAAAAACCTTTCACTTAGACAGTCTGCTCTAAAAAACCTTTCACTAAGACAGTCTGCTCTAAAAAACCTTTCACTTAGACAGACTGCTCTAAAAACCTTTTACTTAGACAGTCTGCTCTAAAAAACCTTTCACTAAGACAGTCTGCTCTAAAAACCTTTCACTTAAACAGTCTCATTTTGTTCACAATCGACAACCAAAGATAACAAGTGTGTTTACATAATAAAACCTTTAAATATCTTTTCATTACATAAAATAACCTTCAAATATTTTTTTGTCATGAACCGAAGGTCTTAGTATTTTGAGACATAACATCAACACATGACATTCTTAGTTTGCACAATGATATTACATGAAAAAATTTTAATAGCCTTTATCCCTGAAAGCTTGATGTCATGTATATTAACAGTGGATGAACCTCTGCAAAATAAAATGAGAAAGTCAATATTGATCTTCATTCAAGGTCAAAGCTATAATAAAACATTCAAACATTTTTGTGAACTTAAAAGCCGATAAGATTTTAACTTATTTATAACATCAATATGTGAAGTCTCACCAATGTTTATGTAGTTATGTCTGTTGACCTTAAACTGTGTCAGTGACATTATTGACCAAAGACCATAGAAGCTTGATATATCATTGAATGAATGGAGCCAAACCAATTTGCCAAGTGGGTTGAATTTAATATAAATTCAAAGTTATAATGTCATTATTTTTCATCTTTAGCTTCTTTATGATTATTTGACTAATGTGTGAAGGCACTTATAGAAGAGGAATCTTTTTAAGAATAGAAGCCAGTTAGTTCAGCTCCACTGATAATACTAATGTATCTTTTTTCAGTTCTATTGTCTATACTTGTCAGTTCCATTGCCAATCCACAATTTTTCCACTATATTAATGTACTTTTTCTTTTCAGTTCCATTGTCAAACCACTATATTATCCAATAGATATGGAGGATTTGTCAAAGTTAACCATATTTAAAGTGACCAATGATTCTGTATATACCTCCAATGGGACAGAGGAGACAACAGTTAAGTTAGAGGATTATATTAGTGATGGCAAATGGCATCATGTAGGTGTTAAACGGAAATCTTCAGGTGAATTGGAAATATCAGTTGATGGAGTTCGTCAAATTTCAACTGGTGTGCAAAGTACAACACTTCCAAAATAGTAAGTATATTATTCATTTATTATACTGTATAACGAGAAATACTCGCGGTAGAAACTTTCGCGGTTTTACATTCAGAAACTTGTTTGCGTGTACTTACTTTCGCGGGTGACGAGTTGGTAGGTATTATATCTACTAAAATTCGCCAAAGAATTTGCAAATAAAACGCCGAATATTAAAGCCCATATCATAGATTGTCTGGCAGGTGTCAAATCTGTGTTATGAGTCATTCATACTAATTATCTGTCCATTAAACACAGGACTTAATCCTCCTAATCACTTAATTACCTTACCGTGACCACGGTTGTGTTCAATAAACCGTGAAGATCGATCCAGGTAAAATTATACAATGTACATCGGTTATTTTTAATAAAAACCGAGTATATACAATAAACCGAGCTATGAACATTTCAAAATAAATCGCACACAAATTTACTATAAAATTATATCTCAAGGGCACGATGAAATTCTAAATCGAAATTTTTTTAGTATTATAGAGATGATGCTTACAAAGTTGTTACACATAGCTGAGTATGGAGAGTTTATAATGGCCAGAAATTCCAATTTAAATGGAGTAACCATTTAATTTTTATAATTCTTGATTTTATTTATTATATATATATGCAGTTAAAGTTTTTTATATAATATTAGATTACAATTTTTATACGCAAGTAGAATTGTATTCATTAAGAAATTTAGTTCGAGAGTATGCACATGCTTCCTGTTACATGTAAACACTTTGAAAGTCTGGTAGCCATAGCTGTTCACTTGTCCTCGGATGTGAAATAATGGATATAGTAACTTTAGTAATATGTGAAATAAATATAAACGGTAACAAGACTAATAAATTCTCATTTATTTTGTGCTGATATTTTATTTCAAACATTGAATTAAATGTATTAAAAGATGACATGGTGGGTTGGGGCGGGGGGTGTTAAAACTACCGCCGATTGACATGTTTGGCGTTTGTGGAACCCATTTTTATTTTTTTCACATGTAGAAAACTTAGCGGTTGAGAATTGACCTTGAAAACCGCAAATATTTATACATCGCAAATATTTCTTGTTATACAGTAGTATTGATAAACATGGGGTTAGAGGGAATATAGCAATATACTCTCTCTCTCTCTCTCTCTCTCTCTCTCTGTGTGTGTGGTTTGTTTCCACCAAGATTACTATGTATTGTATAGACAACAGTGCATCTGATTGAGCTCAAACTTTTATCATTTGATTTGTTATGCCAGTAGGATATATAGTATTGCACAGCAGAGATTCAAAATTATTTGTTATAATGGTAGGCTCAGGACCTTTTTGCCTTTGCTTTTGGCGAGTCCCACTTAAAGTTTTGAAAAGTCCAGTATCATCATTATTAAGTTTTTATTTCTGTAGTTTAGCAATTTTTTATATTGTGTACTGTTATATTGTATTGCCCCTTTCATACCGCAATTCATTGGTAAACCAATAATACCACACTTCCCTGGTAGCCAATCTGGGTGTGAATCAAAACCCTTAAATCATAATTCATCAACCATAACCACTCATGCACATGTTATATGAGATGTCATATTTGTTAATTTCGCATTATGAATTTTATAAAAACACTTTTATTTAGCTCATTTAGCAGAGCCAGGGTGAGCTTATGGCATTGTTAAGCATCCATGCGTGTGTCTATAAACTTTAAAAATCACTGGGTGAATTTGAACAAAATTTGACGTGGAAGGTCCTTGGGTAATAAAGATGAAAAATATTTTCCGGCTTGTCCATCATAACTTAAAAGAATCAGCAACAGTGTAAGACAGAGATATCTCAAACAAGGATGAATATTTTCCTGTCCAGAGCGAGCTTTACCAATAGTTTAAATGTGACTATTATTCTCAAATTAAGAAATTTAAACATGGTACATACCTTATTCTGACATTGTGTAAGTAGAGGTCCTAGCAGGCCAATTGCTAAATGTCTTGTATTCACTTCATGGCCACTTTTACCTCTGTTAAATAGTAACAAATAACAGTTTTAGTCATATCTTAGACATTATAATAATGTTACAAAACAGATTAAAACTTAACATACAAAATTAGGTATAAGGGTATTTAATTTAGAATGTAGAAATTTTATTTTCACCCTTTATTTAATAGAGTTTTTGCCCTGTGTTTATTTGATCGAAACATTTTTGACAGCACTCTAACAACTTTTTCTGAACAAAATTAAATAAAGACTGGATACAAAGATCTATTAGGGTAATATCTAGGGCTAGTTAGTGCTTCCTAATTGGCACTCCCATATCGAGTTATTGCCCTTTGTTTATTTGAGTTAAATATTTGTCATTGTTCCAACAACTTAATTTCTCAACAGAATTTATAAACACTTGACACAGTAGTTAATCGTTGTAATCTCTGAAAAGTTTGCATTTTGTAACTGGCAAACCCGATTTGACAGTTATTGCCCTTTGTTTACTGGAGTGAAAAAATTCTGTCAACGGTCTAACAACTTTATTTCTCAATAGAATTTAATCATATTTGAAACAAGTGTTTATTATGGTAATACTTCAGACAAGTTATGTGACATTCTTGAAAAATCATATGTTTTTAACTGGAACATCCAGGTAAGCGATACAGGCCCTGTTGGGCTTCTTGTTTTGAATGAGGAATGTTTTTTACTCAATTTAAAGTAGGTCACTGTAATACTTATATAATGAACTTGAAAAGGAATAATTATTCTGATAGTTTTTGTCTATTCAATTATATTTTAGTATCCAGCTTTTAATTGGTCAAAACTTCAATGGTAGATTGTCAAGACTGACCGTGTGGCAAACAGCTTTATCATATGTGGATATAGTGAAGGCTTCAGCAGACCCTAATTATAAACCTACAGGAACAATAGCACAAGGATGGACAAACTATATGTTATCAGAGGGGTCAGAAAGAAGATATCCAAGTAAAGTTAAGCAGACTGTCTGTGATCTTGGACTTGAGGATGCTACTTGTAACAATAAATGTAGGTACACCCTATTTTCTATTAGTAAGCCACATGATAAAATCGTGTGTTTTAATTGCATTTCTACATGCAAGTTATGAAACAATAGTGTCTGCTGTAGATGGGTACTATCAGAAATGCTTAAAAGAGTTGCTTGCCCTTTAATTTGTATAGATGACTCTAAAATATAAGATTGTAATTTGTCTGCCGTAGCATAATCATGACATCAATGCAGTGAAACTATGGGCATTGGAGTTGTTGCTATTATTAACTTTAACTGTCATCAAATTTCCATTTGATATTATTTTATCCTCTCATGTTATGTACTAATTGCTTTTGTTCACTGGTCATGTTGCTCTAATAATGTTGCTTTGGACAAAGATAGTGACTTAATTTATGTTCACAATATGCAAAATATGCAATGGCATAATTTCATATTCTTTCATTTTTCCATAATAAAAGAAAAATTACATTCATTTCTCATTGTTGGATATGTAGAAATTTTTCAAACAACAAATCAGCGAACTCAATACTGTACCTTCAAATAAATTATGATTACCTTTGTTATGGCCAAGGAATAAACATGTCTCTGTTTGTATTCCATAAAATCACTATATCATCATACAAAAACAACAGAATAGGTCTAAGCAAAATGCTTGGAAGAAAGAGGAAATGAATTAATCAATTACCATGCATTCTTTATGTTCATATTGGGGTACAATAGATAATGATAAGCAATTTCTAAAATACCATAATAATTAATTCCTTAAATACAATGATAATTCATAAAATACTATGAATAATTCCTTAAATACCATGATAATTCCTCAAATTCCATGATAATTCCTCAAATACCATGATAACTTCTTCAAAATCATGGATAATTCCAAAAAACCGTGGATAATCCCTCAAATACAGTGATAATTCATCAAATACCATGATAATTACTCAGATAAAATTAATAATTCCCCAGATGCCATAATTAATAATTCCTCAACTACAATGATAATTCCTCAAATACTATGGATAATTCTTAAAATACTATGGGTAATACCTCAAATACCTTGAAAATTCCTCAAATACTATGGATAATTCTTAAAATACTATGGGTAATACCTCAAATACCTTGAAAATTCCTAAAATACCATAGATAATTTCTCGAATACCATGATTATTTCTCAAATAGTATGGATAATTCTTCATATACCATGACAATCTCCTGAAAAAAACCATTGATAAATCCTCAAATACCATGGATAATTCCTCAAACATTCCTCAATTACCATGTGTAATTTCTCAAATACCATGATTATTCCTCAATACTATGGATAATTCCTCAACTATCTTAAATATCTCCTAAAAAACCATTGGTAATTTCTCAAATACATTGATAATATCCTGAAAACCATCGATCATTTTGAGTTATTATTTGACCTTAATGCTTTTACTGTTGCATGGTTTCAAATTTAAAACATTTGGGGGAAACTTGAGATAAAATGTATGTCTAATGCACTGTACATTTTTAAAAGTTTTATTGTTTTGGTTTGAAATTGAATTAGGTTTTTGTTTTAATTAATTCATTTTTCTATCTTTCTCTCTGCTAATCATCAATTTTTTATTTTCAGATAAAGAAAAAACAAGACTTGTTAAATGCCCCAGTGACAAGACGACATATAGTAGTACAAGACTGATAAAAATTGATGATCTTTTATTGGGAACCGACATTGTATTTAGTTCTAAATATTCATTAAAAGTTCATGAAAATTTTCCATCAGGTATTCCTAAAATTTCATATATTTTTGTGCTGTATCATGGCTTTATTTATTTCTATCATTTTCATAATAAGATTTTGGATCTTAATAATTTAAACTCATTAATTTACAGTGATAACTACAGTGTCATTTGCTGAAATTACCCATCTTCCAGCCCAATTTTTTATACCTCCCACAAACACAAGCTAAGTTTGAAGCTTAAGGGTGAATGTATAAGTCATCATAATGTTTTGCTGTTTGTTTGTATGAGAACACGTCCGCCCCATACGTGTATAAATAAAGTTTGATTTTTAATCTCGAATAATATCTAATATAACACAATACGTTATGTATAACCTTTAATCAAGTTCATAAGGTCAAGTTCTACCTTCATTGTAAAAATGTTATGTAGGATTCATACCTTTCATATGTATGGATAGCTTTTTATGCAAATGTTCACAAATAAATACCAACATGAAGAACTTGTGTCTTTCAACATTTAGTTATGCATATCAAAGTTAAAAGTCGCTAGATCAAATCTTATTCTTGGTGTTGAAATGCCATTTCCGCTCCATAATTGCCACATATTTTGATTGGTTTTGATCAAATTCACTTATAGGTACATACCAAATTTATGTGTTGGTGGTATTTTGCCCGCAAGAAACAACTTGAATTTTTAGTTTGCCTTTCATTTAAATTGAGTACTTTTAGTGATGAGTACTAAAAACTAGATTTAATTAATTTTGTCTCGTCAGAAAACGCAACACATAGCCGCTGTCAAGAATTTTGGAATTCGTAATTCTAACATCATTTTACTAAGAGCACCTATATTGATATTTTTATTTTTCTGAGCTGTAGTGTATAATCTATACCTAATTTGAATACATTGATTTTTTTTAAGTTGTTTTATTTGAAATAATTTGAGTATCCACAAACTTTCACTGAAAATTGTTATGAGGAACGGTTTTTACTAATTTCATTTTTACATATTTTATTTAGCTCTCCCTAGAAAGTTTTGTCACCCTTCTAAAATTCAAAATTTAATACAAGTGTAATTTCTTTATCTTTCTTACGGAATTCACTAAACATATACTGAACAATATATACTCATGAATGATACAAATACGACAAAATGTTATTGTCATATGAATACAACAGCTAATCTAAAACAAATTTGAACACTTTTTGGCATTAAACTATTTTAATTGATCACAATTTTGTATTACTCTTTTTGTTCATAAATCAAGATAAAGACCATAAGTGCAAAGAAATCATTTTTGTACGACTATTTATCAGAAGGTATTTATCCTTTTATAAACCTGACTAGGTTTTTATGAACAAACTTGTCTGTTTAAATTACAAGTTGGTGAATCCCAGCATGAAAAGAATAAGTTTATATAAAACATAGCGTTTAAACGTTTAAGCCAAATTCACACAAAAATGCTGAAAATACACTTTTATCTAGTGTTTAACTGTGGTTTGATGTTCCATGAACAAATATAAATTATAACACTTGGCCATTTTAAAATAAAAAACAAACTAATCCATGTTTATAACTTATAATTATGTTTTGTCAAAAACTGAAAACGTTAAATAGAATTTGATCATGTTATTAAAAAGTTCACCCCCTGTTTGTATTTTGTATTTTTTTTAAAAATTGTTCTCACATTATATTTACCGGAAAGTGACTATAATTGTACAAGTTTAAATATTTTGCGTTCATAGCATTTATTGTTATTTTAATTAACTAGAAGAGTGGTAATTTTCATTAACTAAAAATCTGGTAGGTCCCAATGTGGAAAGAAATTTTTTATAAACAGTTATTTCTTTTATATTAAAAAATGTTTTGTTATATGTGAAATAGTTAAAAATTTACGTAGAATATCCGTTTTAAAACAAATTAAAATATCAAAGAAACAATTTTAGAAGGAGGCATAAAACTGTCTGGACGGACTTGTATATAGATTTAATAAATAAAAAATTGATTTTCAGATAGGTATTTTGGATATGGAGCAAAATCATATTATGCATTTGCAATAGATGATTATGGAAATTCTGTAGAGTGTATAGTAAGGGTGGTTGTCAACGTAAGTAAAACAGTTATATATATATATATATATATATTATATATTATATATATATTATTTTACATATATTTGTCATATATCATTATTGTAACACTGACATAAAGGAACTGGAACGTACACAAACAATGATGTATATATAATCTTGTCTCTTTCTACTTCCTTGTCACTGAAACCGTGACAAACGTTGACCTGATTAATTAAAAGAGTCAAAATTTAGACTCATGCCTCTATCTAGCTTCAGGACCACAGTAGTCGAGTGCTTGATCCGTAGGTGGTAGGTCTTAAGTAAGAACCCTAGCTGAGTCTGACCAAGACTTTAAAATAGTGACTTTTCTTCAGTCAAGCACGCGGCATTAAGAATTGAAAGTCACGGGGTCTTGCGGAAAAGACCTTGAAACTTTTTTCCGTGTTACGGCAAACGTGACACGTAAAGAACCCTCCTTGCATTGTCCTGCAAAGGTTAGGTCAATTTCTGTCAATTCATCCATACAACATCATGTAATTAACCTTTCGAGCTTCATGAAACTGGAACAGAAAAGAACATTGACCTGATGAGCTATAGCAACAAGACTGATTTATAGACTAGTGTCTTTTTCTAGCTTCATGTTACAAGAACAAGGACAAACATTGACATGATGAACCTATAGCAACAAGACTGATTTATACTTGGACAGGGTCTTTACTACATATGCTTTTGAACCATACAGTCTACGTTCAACTGTTGTTATCTTTTAATTTATACTTCAGGATCATTAAGCTGTACTACAAATATTAGAGATTATAAACCATTCTATTGTGATGGTGGATCAAGTGGATCAATTTGTGACTTACAGTGTAATGATAATACATTACTATTGTCACAACCAGTTCCTAAAATGTTCAAGTGTGGAAACCTAGGAACCTATTACACTGAAAGTGTTTGTGAAAATAAACCTTATAACCAGGTTGTAAAGGATTTTGTTTTACCGTCATGTGGAGGTATGTAATAAACCATTTTATAAGCATTACTGTAAATCTTAATCATTTTAAACATTTATAAATTGGTTTATATGCATTTTGTTGACACAAAATGGGTGACTTCAATGGAATTGTTTCACTATAAAGGGCAATGAGGCAATTTACTTTACATTGTGTCCAGTTCAATTTTTGATTTCAGTCACATATTTTTTATTCATATTTAATCATTATGTCAAATTTTATAAATTAGCTTATAGCCTCATAGTTCAAGACAAATTTGGTGTTCCTACATCTACAATTCATGGGTTACTATTCATGCTTTACAAATATAATTCATAATGAAGTAGGTTAGGTTATTTGAGGAAATTTCACATGAATAATAACATAACAAATATCTCTTTCTATATATTGTCCTCATTGTTATGATTATGACAACTAGAGACCATACATTGTAATCAGGTGGTTTAAAGCACCATATTACAATGCCTCTTGCACAGATCCTCCTGTTCCAGGGCTAGTCACTTCTGTATAAATTAAACAATGTTTTCTAAGGCATAAAATGTCTCGGATCTATGTATGTAAAACTTTCACAGTAAAAAACTATTTAAACTCACAATTAAGGTGTACAAAATTTAAGCTAACATTGTGATAACCGCAACCTCTTCACATTTTAAAAGTCAGAAGAAGATTACACATTTTTTTTTACAAAAGATTTATCACTGAAATCAAAGAGTTGTATCGAGATTGAGAACATGTTAAAATTTTATTTTTATTTTTCAGTTATTTTTAATTCAGATATAAATTTAATATACGGGTATATGAATATGTTGTTTTGTGAGAAATTGCAATCAATGTTACCAAATTAACAATTGATATGAGATAAAGAAGTGATAATCACTTTTGTCAATTGATATATGATAAAGAACATGAAAGAATTGATGAATAGATAACAATGATGTTCTTTTTATTTCATAGGAAGGGGGGCAATGAAAAGAAGGATAGAGGTGAAGTTGCAGTATAGATTTCAAGTGTCATGTACTTCAAGCTTTTTATTATCATTAAAGAATGATATTGGCACAACTTTTAATTCTCAGATTTCTGATTGGAGTGGAATATGTCCAATTGTTAGTTCAGTCTGCAATACTGTTTCTTTAACTGCCACTTGTTCAACAACAAAGAGTGCGATAGCTGATGTTTTGATAAAAGTCAGTGATTTAAGGTACAACCACCTTGTTTAAGAATTCAGATTACTTGGTATTACAAGTTTACATCATAATACTCCATACCATGTTTGTGCAATACTATTATTTTCTTATTGTTATGAAATACATTATTTTTATTTCAACCTTTTTTAGAAATATAGAAGTATGAAATTCCATATCATTCCAAAGGGGGGGATGGGTATTTAAATCACATTTATATAGAAGACAATTTTTTGTGTTGTTTATATATAAAGTTTAACTCTATTAAAAAAAGCCAAGTCTTGTTTCACTTACGAATGAAGTTTTACTCCAGTCAAATTCCTAAAACTCTTGATGCTCTACAATCTCTGCATTAATAAACACATTACATGAACTAATAAAGACTGTTATATAGATTGTACCAGCGAATATTTCTGGTTATACAGTAGATTGTTACCGTTTTCTTATAGCATACCATCATGACCATACCATGTATCAATATTTACATGACCTGATAAAACCAAAGTTAATATTTTTATATTATTAATTTCTTTACTATTGGCACAAAAAAACAATTTTGATTAACGTAAAGCCCTGAGACTGATTTATCAAGATAAAAAATGGCATGTCTCTGTGTGAAAAAAATTCTATATACATGTATTTCATTCTACAACACTATATTTATTTATCTATATTTTAGTGATGCAGTTTCAAAAGGTGGAGCCAAATATACACCAATAGAAGCATTTAGAGTTTTAGTTTTTATAGAACGAAAATTTTCTTATCCAGTAAGTAGACAGAGATACAAGTGGAGATCTGGGTCAAGATGGATAAAAGGTTTCAAACTCATGATTCAAGGATCGTGAATGTAAGCTAGACACTTAATTTAACATTGCTCTAGTTTACCTAGTTTATGAAGAAAAATTAGTACTGCAAAAGTCCTTGAAATTTTCACTTACTATAGATCAGAGGGGAGGGGGCATACCTTCAGTCTCTTTATGCCATGGAAATGGGATAAGCACTGATTTCATAGTCTTAATCAAACTTTGGACAGGCATAAATTAACTTTACAAATTAAACAGATGCTTCTAATTAGTATGAATTTGAATACAATACACTTACCAATAACCAGAACAACAAAATACACAAAACAAAACCTTACAAAAGGAAAAATATACAGCATTAAGTTTTAACATATTACAATGTTGACTGATATTTTCGTAATAGATTAATTTATATTTAAGATAAACTCTGCTATTTCTTAGATTTTTGATACTGATCTCAAAAACATGTAACAACAATTTTTGTCATCCTTCGATGGAATTTCTTGAGAAATATCACTTGCCAAAAATTGATTGCTTTTCTAGCTTCTCCAGATTCCCAATTATATCAAAATATAACTTAAAGGAATTTTAGTGGGACCTTAAACACCTTAACTCCACTCTCTACTCCTTCATAGATTATATCACAAGAACATACATTATATCAACTTGATATTACATAGCAAGAAACTGTAACACGATTACTACACATTATAATTTACTTCACAAGAACACATAACATTGACAAGTTATCTCCCTTAGCGATTACATCTCAAATATGTGTATTATTTCAGAATATAGGAGCATCGGTTGTAGTGAATGAAACGGTACTGATTGAAGAGTTCAAATCATGTGGACCAGGTTATGCAATTGTTGGTCAAAACTGTGGTATGTTAAATTGAAGTAAAACCTCATGTTTAATTATGTAATTTAGGTTCTTTAATACACAAATACTGTTAACTAAGTGACAGCTCTGTTTTTGCAAATTTTACAGTTAGGTTGAATTGCTTTATTAAAAGTGTTGCCAAATACTTATTATTCATTCTCTGAGTTTACAAACGATATTTAATCCAGTGTTGGGAGAAATATCTGGCCAGAAGTAAAGCAAACTACTAGATGATCCTTGATTTTTGGCTCTGTATTGTCAACAAACAACAAAACATTCAAATATTTAGATTACTATTAAGTAGCCATTAAATTCCAAAATCAGCTGTTGGCAACATGCATTTCTGTTCATTGTTCATATATTAGTTAGTACATGGTATTTTATCGTTCTAAACGGGTATTAATGAGAAAAAATTGTATTGAGCTATTGGTCATGTAAGAACACTGACAAACCATGTTACTAATTTTTTCAGTCCAATGTCCTGCTGGATCATACTATGACTCATCAACATACAGCTGTAAGTTTTGTGACATCGGAAACTACCAGAATATAGCCGGTCAATCATCATGTATTTCTTGTGGTGGAACTAAAACAACACTTGAAATGGGGTCTTCTAAAACATCAGATTGTGTTGGTATGTATTTGTTTCCATAGCAATTATTATCCTTATAGGGATACTGGAACTACAGGAATTCCTAGAGGACTGGTGAAATATAAAAATATTTTTCTTCATTTACCAAGATGGCTTTCTTTCTTTGTCTAATATAAGTGCTTTTAGATGGTCTCTTTTTGCATTATATACAGGCCTTGTATTAGATGGTTTTCTTTGTTTAATTTAACCACAGTGGTTGCTTATTTAGTATAATGCAGGCTCTATAAGTGGGAGGTCATCGCTTTGAACCTAGACTGGGTCTTACCCAAGACTTCAAAGTGACTAGTGTGATTTACTAGTTTTTTCCGAGATAGTTTTCTGTGTAATTAACAAGTTTTTTATAGAAAAAGATTTTATTTAAGTATTGCATGTATATGCATTTGTTATAGACAAGTGATTATCGAGATGATTTCTTATCTCAAGACATCCAAGAAAATATGACCCTCTTGTATAGCTCTATGTTTACTTAGCTAATTTATTTCTATGTTATATACAAGTGTTTACTTGTATGTTAGTATTGTCTATGATTGTGTTTTTAGTTCTGTTTAATGTTCAAATGTTTATGAAGATATTTTTGTATTGTAGAGAAGTGTTTACCTGGTACATATTATGAAACTGGAAATAGTAAATGTGAACAATGTCCTATACATCATTATCAAGATGAAGAAGGCAAAACTTATTGTCTTGGTTGTCCAATTGGAACAGAAACAAGTGGATCAGGATCCAACTCATCATCTGACTGCTATGGTAAGTATCAACTTCCATTGTAATTGGTCCAAGGTTCCTATTCATGCATTTATGTTGCAAAGATCAAAAACACTTGTCACACACTCTCGTGTAAATAAAGATTGTTAATGCCCTGATTGGTAGTTAAATCTATCATGAATTCCTGGTTTATGGAAAAGCCATTGAATCTATGATGGTTTTCTAGAATATCAGTCATGGTCATGCAAATTTCATTGAATCTATAATGGAAACCTGGTTTATTATACATAGTCATTCAAAAGTCATTAAAAATATCATGAATTAATGGTTTATCATGCATAGTCAAGGAAAAGACATGGAGTTTATGATAAGTTCCTGGCTAATCATATATAATCATAGAGTCTTTGATAAATTCCTCGTATGTTATACTTTGTCGAGGAAAAATATGTGGCTTTGGTTATCTTTGGTTATTTTTATCAAGGCTTTATTTTACTGAGATGATTAAAAAGCATAATGTTATTGTTACATACTTTTGAAAATAACATGATGTTCCTAAATTATGATATTTCACATAATATAATTTTGAATTTTCCTGAGCCATTTTTATATTTTGTTTCAATATTATACATGTCGGATTGGTTGCTATGTCCCTAGATTTTAGTTGGTTGTAAAAATATCTTCATGACAATATGTCGACAAAAGTAAATGCTTTTCAAAAACCATTTATAGAAACTGCTCACGGCCTATGAAAGACTATAAGATAAAGTGGATATTCTGCTTTGAAGCTATTAATATGTCAAATTTGAAAAAATGTGTTATTCAATGACATATAAAGTCCAATAGGTAGGGTGTTTACTCGAATTCATATGCCGACCAAAACCTTAGTATATCTTATGACAATCCACCTAGATGACTTTGAAAGCCAGAATGCCCCCGCTACGCTCAAACAATAAATATATCAAAATGTGTAAATTAATTACAATTCAACTTTCGCAATTTTTGTCAGGATGACATGTAGCTAGTTATTTCTTTTATAAAACACAAGCTGAATTCATGTTTAAGATTTACTATACCAATATCATAATGAATTATGAAAATATTTTTAATTGGGTTTTCATTTTCTATTCCTTATTTCAATATCAATTTTGATTGTCGATGTCGATTTAAGCCTGTATATCAGATCGCATCTCGATGTTGGAAACCCCCCCCCCCCCTCAATTTGACCAAAATCCCTTGGAATTCGAGCCATCCAAGTTCTATTGTATACACAAAATCAATTAGATTTTTGAAATTATTGAAACCTTTGTCCATGTTTTGATTAGTGCTAAAATCTTTTTTTATTTTTCTAAGGTGATTGTATTGCTGGAACAGAGTTGAAGTTAGATGGATCGTGTCAAAGTTGCCCTAGGGGTTATTATCGATCGGTTCAGGAGGACAAATGTGAAAAATGCAAAAATTCTAACTTTACAACAAAATCTTATGGAACAAAAAGTGAAGATTTTTGTAACATACGTACGTATATATAAATATTCATTGTGGTGATGATGTTTACATTGTGACAGTTTATTCACACATGTATTAGCTAACCTATACAAGGTACAGAATATCTTAGTGTAAATTACTTGAATTATACAACACCAGTTTTTGAGAAGTTTTGCCCAAAAGTATCTCATAGAATGATATGAGATTATGCTGCCTAGAAACAATGACCTACCATTATTCAATGCTTTGTGGTATGCCAAAGATGGCAGCTTTTTACTAAACATCCAGCATAAAAAGAAAACTTGCTTCCCATGCATTTAAGAGGACAATGTTGATTTCATGCACCTACCATTCCGGGCCATCCGGTCTTACTTCCCTTATGGAAGTTTGCCAAATTTGCCAGCTTTAAAGTTTTTACTTTGCTTTTGGATTTTGATATGGACATGGACTGGTATGTTTATGTTTGTTTTTGATCTACCTACCTACCTATCCTCTTCGTCCCTGGTGGGACATAAGGCCACAACAAGTTACCTCCACTTCACCCTGTCCTTTGCTATTTTTTGTGCCTGCCCCCAGGATAGTCCAAGGTCTGTTTTTGATCTATCAATGTTTTAAATCCTATTGAGTTCAGGCAGTTTTTATGAAGTGCGTTGTGAAGCAGTGACTTACACAAATTTCAAGCTGTTGCTTAAAATTGACTAGAAAATTAAAAATTGGTGTCCAGGGATTAAGAAAATGCTTATCTGCTTGAGATCAAATTTAGTAAGATAATTTGTGTCACTTGATTCCCATGCATTTGAGAGACAACTGTTTATTTGGTCGACCCTAAACTTTGTCAGATGTTTGTTGTTACAGTCGGTATTAGATGATTATACCTTACATTTCTCCTTCTACTAAGTATCTTTTATAATAGCATTTACTCATGTTTGTGTGCTCTTTACAAATACACTATCTATGTTTTGCCTTCGTTCGTCTTCCTGCCTGTCTATACATCTGTCTAGGAACAATTATATTCTAAACAGAGGTCATTTTCCTGAATGGAAAGTTTTGACATTTGAAATTTAGAACTTAGGAGAATGTAACATTGGATTTATTAAACAAGCCAAATAAAATGTTGTTCAACAAGCCAAATAAAATTTTGTTCAACGAGCCTTGTGAAAGTTGATACACATTTTATTCAATATTACATTAATATGTATAATTTGATAAAGCTCGATTTTCATGTCTATATAACCGTTTTCTCAGCTATGACATAACATTTAAAATGACTTTAATATCACAAGTCATACCGGCTAAAATATGATGTCATAATAACGTTACAAAAATCGTATAGCATCCTGAACAACATATACAAGAGTGATATTACACAAGTTTATTACCCTTCTTTATTGTATAATCAAAGTTTTAGCATGGTATCTTTGCAACCTAGTGTGTGTGTTCTTAGGAGATATTTTCATATGGTTAATTTTGTCTTAACTTTGCAACAGATGATTAGGGAGTAAATGTAATTGTTTACTTGTATTTGTATAAAAAATTAATCATTTCATAAAATTCAGAAGAAAAAGGTTGCAGTATGAAACTTTAATGACAGTGTTCTCAGGTTTGTTACATTTCTTGTAAACAATCCTTCAAGATCACGGCTTTCTCTTAAATTTATTACATATAATACTTATACTAACTATTGTTTGGATAGTGTTTTGAACACCTTGTTGTCCTTTTATGTTTGACTACATTCTATGTTTTAATTTAACTAGGTATATGCTATGCGGGTACTTATCGCAATGCCAGTATAAATGAATGTCAGGATTGTCCTGTTGGCGAGTATCAACCAGACGATCTCCAAGATTCCTGTAAATCATGTGATCCAAGTTACTCTACCAAAGATAAAGGAAGTGTCAATGAAACAAGTTGTATCTGTAAGTAGATGTTTTTGTTAATTTGTCATATATGTGTGTTATTTGTACCATCAACAAAGTACAAGTTGGTCTAGCGGCTAAATTTCGCCCTTTAGTCTGGTGGAAAAAAATTGAAATTTCACAATAGGGGGACATGAGTGTTCAAAGCTGGCAACATAGCTGTCTTATATCATCATAGGTTAGGGGTCAAGAATCAACCTGTTGCCAAGCTGATCGACCCCTCGTTTAGTAGATAAAAGGTCAAAGGTCAGATCGTGTTTTTCCCCCAAAAATTTATCTTTATTAGTTTATAGCTGTCCAAATATATACTTTCTGAGATTTAAATATATCAAATGAATCTGCTCTCATGCAATCATAGCATTTCATTTATTTTAACATTGACTATGAAGCTAATTGAGACTGTTTAGGCTAAAATTTAAATATTTCAATGTTATTATTTCAAAATTCTGACACAAGCTTCAAGATAGAATAAAAAAGTATACATTCAACATCAAAGCATGAATCAAAATGCTGAAATATAATTCTTTTGTAAATACAGAACTGTGATTAAAACAAATATATTGTTTAAACCCAGCTAATAATTTGAAATTTATTAAAAGTTTAAAATCAAAGTACTGCAAGTACTGTAATCGTCAAGGCATAGTCACGAGAATCTCTGGAATATATCAGTCACATTTAACGATTTCTTTTCATTCATCAATATCACTATCTGTGGCATTATCATTCAAAGGGTTCAACCAATCAACGGTTCAACGGTCCCATTGCAAGTGCATATAGCCACCCACTTTAAATTGTATGCCCTACATGTACATCTTGTAGTGCAACATGATTTATTTACATTTCAGCAATGCATGACATGATTTTGGTAAAGGTTATTTTCTCATTAAAAATCCCTACTGTAGCGCGATTGGTATAGCGCTCACTCCCCGTATGTGGTGAGTCCTGGGTTCGAACCCTAGTTGGGTCTGACCAAGACTTGAAATAAGGTAGTGACTTTTCTTTTGCCAAACACTCGGTATTTAGTTACGAAAGTCACGAGATCCTTTAAAAGAGATATTAAAAACCGATACCACGTGCCAAGGCGGGTGTAACATGTTAATGAACTTTTCCTGCACATTTCCCTAAGTTCACTGCAAAGGTAAAAATTTCTGCCACTTCACCTATAGCTGGTGACGTCTTGATATGACTGAAATATGTAAAAGCCCGTAAACACCATGCAATCAATCAATTTATAATTTTCTCATTAAAACTGTGTTTAAGTCACTTTTAGACTCGCACTAACTTAACTGTCCGAGAATAATCGTGAACATCAGGAAAATACTTCAGTCCAAAAAGTTAAGTTTTGTTCATGATCCTTTGACCTGTAATTGTCTTAGAAAAGTTAAAGTTCAAAGTAAGACTTAAGCAAAAAAAATAATAAGTTTATTTTGTGAAAAAACTCAGATTTAAGTATAAAAACTACTATTGTTCGTGGTCCTGTTGCCAGATGACAAGACAAAATTAGTAACGAAAAGTTGGTGGATCACAAAACAAAGTCGTTTTAAAACATAAACACAAAAGCGACATTGGGAATGGATAGGTCACACCATCAAGACACCTGCCAACAACATCACAGAACTTTGAAATGGAACACACAAGAATAAAAGACACCTTGAGACAAGTTTCTGGAATTGAAACAGAAGGGGTAAAATTGCGCAGAACAGAGCCAGTTTGAGGGATTTTGTCGATGGACTAACCTCCACTGGGAGTGAAAGGCATCCAGTACGCAAGTTAGTGAGACTAGCACCATCCGTGTCCTATAGGTGACGGGAGATCTGGAACAAATACCAGGTATAACTAAATGCAGCCAAACAGCAGTTTAATAGTATGCACGTTGAATATGTAGGTCGGTTGCATATGATGTTGGAAGCAAATTTTCAATTGTACTTTTCCTCTGAGAGGAACAGTTCACATCGTAGATGAAAAATCCTCGCTAGGTACATTCAATGAAGGCATCTGCACTCACAAGTTCAGAAAAAATCCCTCTTGCAAGATGGGAAGAAGATCTGTGTTTTCCCTGGAAACACGGAATGCTGTATTTAGAATGTCCAGAAAGTTAATTGGCAGTCTTACAGTCTGTAATTGCATGGAATACTGGGAGCTTATTCCCCTCCAGAGGAGATAATTTTATGCTATGAACAGGGACGAACTTTAGATGGCCCGGTCTGGAATCATACTTCCTCATTTAAAAGCAACAGAAGAATAAAGTCATCAGTATCACGACAGACAACAACTGTTCTTTTATAGCCTTGCATCAACACCATGGGGAACAATTCTAGTATCGGCATCCTTGTGTAAAGCTTTAAAACGGTTACACTCTTTCCTCTGTATGAATTAAACATGCTGTCTGTTGGACCTCCTGATACCCTCAGCTAAGCTAAAAAGTGTCTTGGATTACTACGAGATCCTATTTGTTTTCTTGGTGACTTATAAAATCTTACCAATTTGATGGCAGAGGGACATTTGAATTATCAATAGTTCTTCTAACAGAACGGGGATCTGATCCTCCTTTATCTCTAGATGGTTTCACCTTTTATGGATTAGTTGTCATATCTATCATAATGACATCAATTTTAATACATTTATCTTTCGAGTGGATAAAAACAGTTTGTGCAGTTCCTAACTCGCCGAATGTATTGATGCCTTTCCGTTTTCCCAGTGCTACAACTAAAGTTTGACCATTAATTATTTTGGTAGTAATGTCTCCATGCAAACTTCTTCCCCAGTGATATTTTGAAGATCAGACTCGTCGGCTGCAGATAACAAGGGTCCTGATGTATCAGGTTTAGAAAGCGACACTGGGAATAGTGCGTGTTTCAACAGTTCACTAATATTTCACCAGAAAAAGAGAACACACTTGATAGTATTATACAGATACAGTCATTATAGCTAATCAAATCTTTCAGTACCACCAGTACTTTGATTTCTTTTTTTAAAAAGTGGATTTTTATATAAATACGGGCAATATGATTCAGTAAAATTATTTTAACAGAAGTCTTAAGTTTTGTTAAACAATTTCAAACGCACTTATGTGTTTATACTAGTATTTATTTGCCACAAGTAATCGTATTTGTAAAGGTCAAATTTGTGCAAGCGTCTAATTTTATTTTTCATGGAAAACTTTGAAATAAGTGACTGAATTAGTTGAATATGACTTTCTTTTAATTTGAAGATACCACTTACATATTTAGAAGACAAAATGTATAAAGAAAAACTTCTGTAAGCCACCTTGAATTTGTGTATAGGTCAATATGGGAATTTTCACTTGCACTTTGCACCCATTGACCTTTAGCTGCCCCCACAATGGCCCCCGGGTGAAATCTTGCTTGGCAACAAGCCGATTGTACCAAAGTAAAGTTCAAAAAAGGTTATGACATAACTTGCCACCTTTGAACACGTTGTCCTCCCTACATCGAAAAATAAGCGGTTTTTTCAAAATCCTCTACCAGACTACTTCCATTTGTCCGTCTGTTAGTTCCTAGCATCATCACAGCTAGGGTATATACTTGTTCTTTTTGTAATCTGTAAATAACACTATATTAAAGTTTTAAATATCGAATTGTGTATTTTATTTACACATATAACAAAGATATTCAACTATTATGTTGGGTAAGTTTTCAGACTTTAGGTCCATTTATCATACTCCAGTGGTTCCATGTACACAGGTGACGATAGGTCAAAATGTATCCATATGGATGAGACTAACATTCATATATATGTTGTTTATTAAACAACAGCGATAATCCTTAATTACACACGTGGTGGGTGTAGCTAGCTACACAGGAGGTGCTTACCCTTCCGGAGCACCCGGCCTCACTTTCCTGGTGGAAGTTCACGTGTCTAACCTAACTTGTCAGTTCCGAAGTTTTTACTTTTGTTACTTTTGCTTCTGGACTGTGATTCAAAAATGGATAAGTATGTTTGTTTTTGTTTAATAAGTTTTAATATTTATTTCCTCTTTCATTTTCATCTGTTATTTCATTTATAGTTTATTGTAATCCTGGTGAAGAAGTGGAATCTGCCTCAGCAAAGAAATGTCGTAAATGTGACAGAGGAAAATATAAAGACAATAATGGTAACAATAAGTTTGACATGTGTATACCTTGTCCTGAGGGTAACACTACTGTAGGATTTGGATCCACATCTTTGTCAGACTGCATAAGTAAGTTTTTTTTCCTTTTATTATTTTATTATTATTAAAAATTAAAGAGGCAATTTTAAATAACAGTATTCATTACAGTTTGTTTTAACGGCAAGTTTTTACGGCTGAAATTTTAATATTTCAGACAAATGATAAACCTGAAAATGTGCAATATTCCTGTTAATAAAGACATAAAGACCAGGTTCTTTGATACTCGCTCTTGTTTTTTCTTCGTTATTTTCTGCTTGAACATCTCCACTTTTTGGTTAATCTTGAGTAGTTTTATTCTTAAACTGATTTTTAAAATATTTTTATGTCAAAGTTATGGCGGTAAGAATAACGACCAAATTTCATTATGCCAGATGTATTGTATGCATGTATTTGCATTCATTAACCTTGCTGATATCAAATGAATCAATTGTTTCAATCGAGATGAGGGTGTTCTACAAGTGAAGGTTCTTGGCTGTTCAGAACAGCCATCACGATTTTAGCACTCGTTGATGATTAGGTTCTTAAAACATCAGTTAATAATCATAAAAGGTGAAGAAAGAAATCAAAAGACGAATGTTGCTATTTACATTCACAGAAGTTTGTGACATGTTGCTGAGAATTTATTCTTGTGATAGATATATATGTAATTAAGTTAGTTAAGTATTTAATTAAGATGTATGTGTGTCTTGTGATGCTCACGTGATGTCCATGTGATTGTCTTGTATCGTATATATTTTACGTTATATCACACAGAAACAGGTGAGTAGTCACTGGATTTTTCTGGTATGCTTCTATACTTTTTTTGCCACTACTAGTCTAGTGGAGCTCTAAAGTCATCTGACTCTTCTATCTTACCTGATCTATCTGGGCTCACTTTTTATTACGCTAATGTAGTCACTAACAATCAGACACACCTTAAGGGTTGTTTTCAACGTATTAACATCTGCTGGTTATACTGATGACGTGTATCAGGGATGGTATGTAAATACTTAGTAGATCGCCTGCATCCAATAGATCAGGTAATTTTCCTTTTTAGAGATTACTTATGTTTAATATTTTGGTAAAACTACTACTGGAATACTGACTTCATATATAATCACAACAATTACAACAATCATATTATTTGTTCATATGCTTAATTTTGTATATGTACATTATAAATACAGATAATCATAATACAATGATGTAGTGTGTTTCGGTAACATTTATACAAAAATGTACTTGATTGTGTATTGAATTTATTTTTATGGCAAAACCATTATTTTTACCTCCAAGACAATGTTCAAAGAAAGTTGGTACTCGAATAGTAATTTGATTTAGTTTATACAAATAGTAATGTTCCTTTGTATTTGTTTAAAGTATTTGTACATATTTTATAGTTTATATGCTAATTAATACAAACCTTTGTTTCTTTACAGGATGGCTGAACATATGATAATATTATAGGAATAAAGAACACAGAAGAGTTACATAAAGTCACTTTATTTTCAAAATTTGCATGCTGGAGAAAAAAATGATTTAGAAACAACAGTTCTTTCAGATTTCCTAAATTAGTCTTTTTGAGTCATTATTTAATAGACGTTGAGTTATATGCATAAATTTATATCAAATGTCATTGCTTCTCAACCAACTTTTTGTTTCTATCTTAAATATTCCGACAAAATCATATGCTTTAAGTTTAAAAAATAATCTGTCAAATTCAATTCAAATCAATACACTTCAAATTGCAGGATTTTTATGCATGAACTATTATGGTTGTTTTGATGACAAAATAAACTGCTAACAATGAAACAAAAAAGGATTTTCAGGTTCATTCCTTTTAAAAATTGGAATTAATTTTGTTTCATTTGACATGCGTTCAATGCTACAGGATAAACTATAGATTTTTGTTTATCGTTTGTGCAAAGAAAATTGTTTAATTAGTTAAATACCATAATGGTAAAGAGCCATAACTTGGTGGTTAAAACACTTTCTCTGCTTCATAGTCAATTCCGGAAATGGAAAAGAAATATTTAAGTTAAAAATTTGAAATTTTTAGTCGATGCCTTATATGTACTATGGAATTAAAACATTGAATCACATACATATAAAATTTGTAGTAACAGTTATTAACAACATAATTTGTTGAGGTTTTTTATTTATTTATTTATTTTTTTTTTGTTTAGTAAAACTGATTCCCTTTATATTTACAGCTTATTGTAGTGCAGGAACATTTCGTAATACAGTAACAAATCAGTGTGAAAATTGTACACGTGGACAATATACTGACAAAGATCTACAAGAAAAATGTGAAAGTTGTGAAAATAATTACTTTACAAGGAACGAAGGAAGTGACAACAAAACAGATTGTGAATGTAAGTAATACCGGTAGTCATCATGCATTTGTCTGCACGTTAGATTGGACAGTTTTTATTGTGAATGTAAGTAATAGTCAATATGCTCCTACTTTACAGTTCAGACAATTTTCATTAAAACATATCATATTAATTCTGCAGTCATTTTTGTTTTGTCAAGTTAAAGCAAGTATAAGTATTAACAAAATTAGTTTGACTTAGCAATGATAAAATTACTACATCTAGACTGATGAGGTTACTGCTAATAAATACCTTTTACCTGTTAGTGACTACTACTAGAATACTTATGAATGCGTGTTCGCATGTGTGTTTATAACTTTTTTTATTAAACAAAACATATAATTGTGAATTTTTGTATTTTCACAGATTATGGATAGTATGTCATTATTTCTGAAAAAAGAAGAGCCAGTGTCGAATCCAAGTTAAAATGAACCAGCGATAATAGACAATCCCAATACTATAGTAAATCTGTAATACTGGCTTTGTAGCTTACTTCAGTTGTTGTTGTAATCACAGTGTCATAGGCATACAGAATTACATATCTTATCTTAAAGTTTTAAAAGTACTTTTTGTGGGTCCGAACCATTTACTCTTAATAACGACAAATTCGAAATTTAAAAACAAGTCTTATCTTGCTAAACAATCCAACAGCTGATACATATATATAATTTGATATACAGTCCAACCTCCCTTAAAGACCACCTCTATATAAGGGCCACCTGCCTATAAAGGCAAGTAGAATTGTTTCCCAAATGTTATTCATTATTTGAACCTGTATATAAAGGCCACCTGTCCATAAAAGCCACTTTTATTGGTTCTCTTTGTGGCTTTTATACACAGGTTTGACTGTATAAACACATTCTAAAAAATAAAATTAAATTAAAGTTCTATCGCTATTTTATGATTTTTAGCTCACCTGACCGAAGGTCATGTGAGCTTATGGCATAGCGCAGCGTGTGTATGTGCGTGTGTGCGCGTGTGCGTGTGTGCGTGTGTGCGTGTGTGCGTCGTTAACACCTATTTTCGACTTCTCCTCTGAAACTACTGGACAGTTTTTAATGAACTTTGTCAGAAGTATATATGGGCCGGTGCAATTCAGATTTGTTATTGGCGTTGCTATGGCTGCCATAACTAGGTCAGGTGACCTAGGGGTGCAAAAATCTTAAAAATCTTCTTCTCCGAAAGTACTGATTGGAGAAAAAATCTGATGTGATATTTGGCTTCTCTAGGGTCTTAAGCCTATAGTTTGTTCATTTTGTGAAATTCGGATAAAAAATAGGTTACGCGTTTTTGGGTTTAATTTTGAAAAATCGTAAATATCTTCAAATTGTTATAACTTGACTATTTGACCAGATAATGACATGGGGTTTTCAGTTTTGACATCTTCTTGTTAGTATCTTCAAAATGAGGCCAAGGTCAATTGTGAAGGTCGTGACCTAATTTTTTTACCTTTGATTATAATTATTATCTCGAAAACCATAAATTTTGTGTATAGGCATGTATATTAGAATGTTGTAGGTATCGATACAACGATCATTTGATGTATAGAAAAGGTCATGGGGTCAAAGGTCAAGGTCACAGATGCGAAACAATATTGAAATGGTTAATTATCTTGAAAACTATAAACATTTTGTATAGGCATGTATATTAGAATGTTGTAGGTATTGATACAACGATCATTTTGATGTATACAAAAGGTCATGGGTTCAAAGGTCAAGGTCACAGATGTGAAACAATACTGAACTAGTTAATTTTCTCGAAAACTATAAACTTTTTGTATAGGCATGTATATTAGAATGTTGTAGGTATTGATACAACGATCATTTTGATGTATAGAAAAAGGTCATGGGTCAAAGGTCAAGGTCACAGATGCGAAACAATATTGAAATGGTTAATTATCTTGAAAACTATAAACATTTTGTATAGGCATGTATATTAGAATGTTGTAGGTATTGATACAACGATCATTTTGATGTATACAAAAAGGTCATGGGTTTCAAAGTCAAGGTCACAGAGTGAAACAATACTGAACTAGTTAATTTTCTTGAAAACTATAAACTTCGTATAGGCATGTATATTAGAATGTTGTAGGTATTGATACAACGATCATTTTGATGTATAGAAAAAAGTCATGGGTTCAAAGGTCAAGGTCACAGATGCGAAACAATACTGAAATGGTTAATTATCTCGAAAACTATAAACTTTTTGTATAGGCATATATATTACAATGTTGTAGGTATCGATACAACGATCATTTTGATGTATACAAAAAGGTCATGGGTTCAAAGGTCAAGGTCACAGATGTGAAACAATACCGAAATGGTTAATTATCTCGAAATCTATAAACGTTTTGTATAGGCATGTATATTAGAATGTTGTAGGTATTGATACAACAATCATTTTGATGTATAGTTTGAGGTCATGGGTCTTAAGGTCAAGGTCACAGAAGCAAAACAATACCGAAATGGTTTATTATCTCAAAAACTAAAAACGTTTTGTATAGGCATGTATATTGGAATATTGTCGGTATTGATGCAATGGTCAGTTTGATGTATAGATTAAGGTCATGGGTTCAAAGGTCAAGGTCCACAGATGCAAAAGAATACTGAAACGGTTCATTATCTTGAAAAACTATTGATACAACAGTCATTTTGATGTATAGATTAAGGTCATGGGTCAAAGGTCAAGGTCATAGATGAAAAAGAATATTGTAGGTATTGATACAGCGATTATATTCATAATAAAAAAAGATCAAAAAAAGATACAAGGAACATTTGGAACTGGAAGGTAAGGGTATAAGTTCTGCAAACCTTAAGCCGGACTGTGTATATTGTGTCAAATTTGACCTTTTAATTTGAATATTAGAATTTGACAAATACACTGTGATTTAGGTAAGACAGCATGTGTCATAACAAAACACCTAGTACCAGTAATATTTCATCTATCCTTATATATCTAATTTATAAAATTCATATATATATAACTCCTTAATTTCACATTGGATGTGTCTGTTTGGATCTTTAAATCAGTGTTTATATGGCCAGGGCAAACTTGACACACAATCTAGATAGGTGCAATTTATTTAGAATACTGGTGGATGGAGTTTGAGAAGGTGATCAAGTTAAGTGGTCACTTAAAATAAATTATTTAACCAAAAACCAGTGCAAGACATCATATTTATAAGTAGGAAAAAATATTTTAATCAATAGACAAGAAAATATACAAATAAAATTAATTGGAAATTAAAACAAAACTATACATAAGAGAAGAAAGACACAAATATATAAATAAAGGGAGATAACTAACCTTTTAGTGTTACTGAGCATGTGCAACATATTTAATTAGTTTCCTGTTTCCTGTTGAAAAGGTAATAAGTCACAAGACCTGATTTCTCATGTAAAATAATTACTAATCTGTTGCTTCCTAAAATAAATTGGTAATATGATTAGATTTTCCTATATGTTCTTACTGCTAGTTGCATGTGACCCAGAAATGGTGTTTATCAACATTGAATTAGACCATCAACATGTTGACCTACTTAAAGCAGGGGGGGGGGGGGGGCTATCACATGTTTAATCACCAATTCTTTATATTATTTTCACTGTACATATGACTCCTTAGTGACATTCTTGCTAATAATAAATAAACATTAAGCTCAACTAAAAATAAATATATCACATTCATTGAAAAATTATATCAAAAGTCTGTTCACATCTGGAGAGTCCTGATAGCAGATTTTACATACCGTAGATCTACCGGTATTTTGAAATTTCTTCAAAGGTCTTATGGCTAATTGACTATTATAATCTGCTGCTCAGGTTATAATATTCTGCTTTTATAAAATTTAAATACAAACTTATGGTCAGGTACATAGACAACATATATAATCAGAATTAGCCTAAATTCAGACAAAGAAATAATACTGATGATGTGTTAAATTAATAATACATTGACTTTATTCTGCCAGTTGCTTTGACTACAAGTCTCTAGTACTAACTAGTAGATACAAATTGTTCAGCAATCATTGTTTACACTGGGTCTAAATTCTGGAACATACTGAACGATATTGATTTCTCATGAATTGTAAGGTTTTTCATGTATGTAGAAGCTTGAATTAATTAATTTATACACAATTTAACATAATGGGATGGTTTGGTCGCGAAAAATATGACATGAATATGAACAATATCCCTATAACATGCCTTTGTTGATACCCAGTGCTCCAACTGTTGTGTATAGTATCTGACAAATTATGTCATTTGAGCAAGAGTGAGTGAGTAAAGTAATGTTGTTTAACGTCCCAGTCAAGAATATTTCACTTATATCGAGACATTGCCAGCTATAGACAAAGGTGCAGAAATTTTATCTGTGCGTTGCGCTGATGGCATTATACAGCAGGGTTCTTTAGCTTGTCAAGCCTACCGTGACACGGGACCTCGTTTATTTTAAGTTCCCGTCCGAAAGTACCGTGACTTTCATTTCGTAATGCCGAGTGCTTGGCGAAAGAACAGTCACTACCCACTTTTAAGTCTTTGGTCAAACCCAGTCGGGGTTCGAACCCACGACCTCTCACTTACGGAGCGAGCACTCTACCAACTGAGCTACGACAATGGTCAATTGAGCAAGACTTTTGGACTTTGGTTGCAGTTGGTAATGTCGGGGGTCATTGTTATGCTAGGAAAGTTTGTGTTGAAGGTGTGTGATGTTGCCCCTAAAGTGTAAAAAATATTGGCTTTAAATACATATCTTCCCAAAGAATATATACGGTAATTTAAATGTTAACCATGACCATTTGGCTAGCGTCTGGAATTTTCATTCAGTATAACATTATACACAAACACTTAAAAATAACTTTTTATGATATAAACAACAAAAAGGTTAATTTCACTTATTTTATATGGAAATATACATGAAACATTCTTTGTTGCAGATCATTCACTGTTGACAGTGTCTTATAATATGGGGAGGGCATTGAAAAATTTACCATGGGGTGCATTGGCAATTATGATTTTATTTTTGGTGGGAATTTTATATGAGAAAAGGCCTTCTTAAAACAAATTTCATCTCAACATCTAGGGAGGAGGGGATATATATATATATATATACATTTAATTTATGGTTATAGTATTTAGCTAGGAGAATCGTTTCTTATTGTATGGCATTCACAATGGTGAAAGATTGGGCTTCTTTACTATGAAATAGTATGAAATAGTACGCATCTGAAATAGTAAGCCCATTGTCTACATCCAAAAATTCTACTTTGAATACAAAGGACAGAGTTAAGGTTTCTATGAAGCCGTTGTTTGGGTACACATCTTGATATAAGTAAAATAATCTTGAGTGGGGGAGAAAACCATCTACCGTATCATAAATAAAGCAGGGCATATGTGTGATATTGACACTTTACTTGTTTTCATAATTGAATTACTTCATTATTATTACAGTGCTTTTATTACTTTGTGTGCAATGGTATGTAATTTGTAATCCATTGTTATGTAAAGATATCATGCACTGGCAATACTCTTTTTTTGATATTTCAGATGCCTAGAAAGAAAAATTGGAAGAAGGGGTGGTGAAGAAGAAATCCAGATTGACTGAGGTAGCGGACCTCATTAAAAAAAGCTCAAATGACATGACGCTTGACATGACTGAGGTAGCGGCCCTCATTAAAAAAAGTTCAAATGACATAAGTGCTCAAATAAAACTTGTCTCTGCGGTTGCACTCGTCAGCTAGAAAAGGGCAAGGCAAATGAATTAGCAAATGAATTGGCAAATGAATTAGCAAATGAATTGGCAAATGAATTAGCAAATGAATTGGCAAATGAATTAGCAAATGAATTGGCAAATGAATTACTAGTATCAAATGATCTATTTAATGAATACCTTTGGACAGCAAATGATTCACAGAATAAATGCGTAGAAAATGGATCAAAAACAAATTTTCAGCCACAAAGTGTAGACATAACCACACAGATGCTTGTTCGCTGTGTAGTTTTCGGTTTACCAAGCAGATGGATTGCAATTCTGGTATTATGCTCAGCAGTGAAGAAAAATGTCGTTATTGTCATATGTATGGAAAACAAAATAAACATTGCATTTGCTAACTTTTCCCAAGGCAGTCATGAATTCTCACCATTGTCAAGAGACAGACAATGTACATGCAATGCTTTTGTATACATAATGTATTTCAAATCAACACAGTTTTGTTCATCACAAGATTTGGATGAAATTCTTAAGAAGGGTGATTCACTGTACAGTAGTATTATTTCTATGTTGAAAAGTAGGGGCACATTCATGTCTTATTTATTGAAGTATGGAGACTTGCCAGACAAATATAATGTGGGTTTCAACAAATATGAAGTTGTAAAGTTAGATCCAATATATGGAACAATTACTGACACACCTAACTTTGAAAATGCTTGTCCACTTAACATAGCTATACAAAACATGCTAGAACAAACTGGAAATGGCTTGATATTGGTAGGTGCATTATGTTCTGCCTTGCTAAACATGAAAATGCATATTACTTTTTTGACTCTCATTCACATGGGATCAATACATTATCATCACCAGAGGGAAGAGCAATTAATCTTATTTTTCATAATTATGATGATTTGATTACATATTTGTATGCTTTTTATGATGGGCTTGGAATACCTTTTCATTCACAATTTGAAATATTACCACTTTTGATCAAAGAATCAAATGAATGTGAAAACCCATCTGCAAATTTGTCTGCCAGTCAGATCAGTGAATCTGTTGATCTTGCTTCTTATTTTAAGTTTCAAGAAGAAAGACTTGCTGAGAAAATGAAATTTACTGCAAACAGTGTGTCTTGTAAAATGAGAGAAGAACAAGAATCTGTATACAAGGAAAATTATATGAGTTGTGTGATAGTTCTAAGAAAGTTTCTCATGTGAAAAGATTGAGTAGAAATGATAAAGAAAAAAGTATATTAGAGAATATATGAAATTGAAACGTCAAGATATAAACCAGAGAGAAAAAGAAAGAGATTGTAAAAGAAAAGCAAGAAAAAACCCTGTAGTTAGAGAAGTTGATAAGTTAAGAACTTCAGTTAGTATGAATAAAGCTAGGGCTAATCCTGAATATAGACAGATTGATAAATCTAGAAACCTGAGTTGTATGAAAAAAGCCAGGGTTAATCCTGAATATAGACAGATTGATAAAATTCGCACATCAGATAGTATGAAAAAAGCTAGGGCTAATCCTGAATATAGACAGATTGATAAATCTAGAAACCTGAGTTGTATGAAAAAAAGCCAGGGTTAATCCTGAATATAGACAGATTGATAAAATTCGCACATCAGATAGTATGAAAAAAGCTAGGGCTAATCCTGAATATAGACAGATTGATAAATCTAGAAACCTGAGTTGTATGAAAAAAGCCAGGGTTAATCCTGAATATAGACAGATTGATAAAATTCGCACATCAGATAGTATGAAAAAAGCTAGGGCTAATCCTGAATATAGACAGATTGATAAATCTAGAAACCTGAGTTGTATGAAAAAAGCCAGGGTTAATCCTGAATATAGACAGATTGATAAAATTCGCACATCAGATAGTATGAAAAAAGCTAGGGCTAATCCTGAATATAGACAGATTGATAAATCTAGAAACCTGAGTTGTATGAAAAAAGCCAGGGTTAATCCTGAATATAGACAGATTGATAAAATTCGCACATCAGATAGTATGAAAAAAGCTAGGGCTAATCCTGAATATAGACAGATTGATAAATCTAGAAACCTGAGTTGTATGAAAAAAGCCAGGGTTAATCCTGAATATAGACAGATTGATAAAATTCGCACATCAGATAGTATGAAAAAAGCTAGGGCTAATCCTGAATATAGACAGATTGATAAATCTAGAAACCTGAGTTGTATGAAAAAAGCCAGGGTTAATCCTGAATATAGACAGATTGATAGAGTGAGGACAATGAATGTTATGAAAAAGTTAAGACAAAGTAATTATTACAGATACAAACAACGGTTTAAATCTTTAACATACATGCGTAAAAAGCGAACAGATGCTACATTTAAAATGAAAGAAAAGCAAAAGAATAAACACAGCATGCAAAACTGCAGAAAGACTAGTTATGCAGTAAAAGAAACAATTGCTAAAAAGAAGAAACGTAAGGGAAATTCAATCTTAGATTGCATAAATGCTTTTAACAATGCTGTTGAAAAAGGATTTGTTTATGTATGTACTGTTTGCCAACAAACATGGTCAAATATCTCTGTCATCGAGCTTCAAGCCTCTAAACTAAACATGAACTCAGAAACTGTTCAAAAGTGTGTAACTGGTTATAAATCAGTAAACAACCAAGAATGGATATGTCGTACTTGTTTATCATCATTAAAAGAAGGAAATGTTCCAAAATTATCAGTTGCAAACTTATTTTCATTTCCTTCAAAACCATGTGAACTAGATTTACATCAACTTGAAGAAAGACTGATAGCCTTACGGATACCCTTCATGCAAATACGTGAACTGCCAAGAGGTCGGCAATTGTCTATCAAAGGAAATGTTGTAAATTGTCCAGTTGATATACAACCAACAATACAAGCATTACCAAGACAGGTAGATGATAATATTACTATTCCAGTAAAGCTGAAAAGAAGGAAAATGTACAGAAAAAGTGCTTTTGTAGAAAATATTCGTCCTAACAGAGTAATGAGAGCATTAAAGTGGTTGATGAAAAATAGTGACTTGTATAAAAATTCAGGAATTCAGATTAATGACAGTTGGATAGAAGAAACAAGTAGTTTAGAAGAAGATTCAAAAGAATTCATTGAAGTTCCATCCACTAAATTAGTGTCGGGCAGTTCTCTTGAATGTAACATTCATACCTCAGATACTGATGTTTCAGATAAAGAAAAAATGACAGATAATGATTTGTCTGAAGATGGCTATATATCTGATCATTTTAGTGAAATAGATGAGTCAGAAAAAGTAACTGGTAATTCTGATACACTCCTTGATTCTGTAGAGAATGGTAGTAATCATGTATATACATTTGCACCAGGTGAAGGCCAAACACCCTTAAGTTTGTATAATGATCCAAATGCAGAATTTTTGTCTTTCCCTACTATATACTGTGGCGATCGAAGACCAGACAATTCACAAAGAGTAGTCAAAAATGTACATTATAGTGATATTGTAAAATGGGAATTAAGATCAGTAGACAGAAGAGCAGCTAATAATGTACCCAACATTTTCTTTAAGCTCAAAAAGTTACAAATGAAACAAGTCACAGACAAGGTACAACTTGCCTTAAGGCGTTTTAAAAATAAAGGGAAAAAAATTACAGCAGGACAACTTTTAGATGATACAACTGTTAACAATTTGGTTAATCTTGATGAAGGTTATTACATATTAAGAACCCTGAGAAATTCACCAGCTTATCTTTCAAAGCGCAAGAAAGATGTTTTTGCAATGATTAGACAACTTGGACTTCCTACCTGGTTTATTTCCTTGTCTGCAGCTGACACTAGATGGATACCATTGCTAAAAATATTGGCTGAACTTAATAATGGCAGGGAGTATACTGAAGAAGAAATTAAAAACTTGAATTGGGAAGAGGTAACTTCATTGATTCAGAAAGACCCAGTAACATGTTCTAGGAATTTTCATCACAGAATACAACAATTTATGACAGTTGTTTTAAAAAGTCCTCTCAATCCTATAGGTGAAATGACAGATCATTTCTATAGGACAGAATTCCAACAAAGAGGCTCTCCACATATACATATGTTGATTTGGATTAAAGATGCACCAAAATTTAATGAAAATTCCATTGATGAAGTAACACAGTTTATAGATAGATATGTTTCATGTTCTAAAAAAGTTTCAGATGATGTTAAAGACTTAGTGGAATTACAAATGCACAAACATTCAAAAACCTGTAGAAAAAAGGGGAAAGCAATATGTAGATTTGGTTTTCCACAGCCACCTATGCTGACAACACAAGTACTTGAGCCATATGAAGCTGATGATGCTGATAAATATAAAAAGAAATATGAAGAAATACAGAAAATTTTAAATGAAATGAAAGAAGGAGATGATATAAGTTTTAGTAATTTTTTATCAGATGTTCTAAAAATAACAGAGGAGGAGTACATAAAATGTATCAGGAGCTCACTAACAGCACCAAAAGTATTTTTACAAAGAAAATGCTCAGAAATAAGAGTTAATCCATATATGAAAATAATTTTACCAGCCTGGAATGCAAATCATGACATACAGTTTGTTCTTGATCCTTATGCTTGTGCAATGTATATAGTGTCATACATCAGCAAATCAGAGAGAGGAATGAGCACATTGTTACATCAAGCTTGTAAAGAGGCCAGGCAAGGGAATATGGATATAAGAAAACAAGTAAGGCATATCGGTAACAAATTTCTGAATGCTGTTGAAACTAGTGCACAAGAAGCAGTTTATTTGACTTTACAATTGCCGATGACAAGTGCTAGTAGGGATGTTATTTTTATAAATACTTCACCTCCAAACGAACGTACAAACTTGTTAAAAGCAAGAGAATCACTTGAACAACTTCCATCAGATTCCACAGACATTGAAAGTGATAACATCATCAAGAGGTATTCATCAAGACCAAAGCAGTTAGAAAATTGGTGTCTAGCAGATTATGCCACTCAGTTACAAATTCATTTCCCAAAAGACATTGTGAGGCAAAATATAGATTGGGATAAAAATGACGATGACATAGAGTTTGAAGTAAAAGATGATGAAGCTTCCAAATGTAACTTGTTTCATATTAAGCTAAAGAATGGAATTACAATAAAACAAAGACAGAAATCCCGAGTTCTGAGATGTGTCAGATACAGTGAAAAAATTGACCCTGAACACTTTTATAGAGAAAAATTGTTATTTTTTTACCTTGGAGAAATGAAGAAAAAGATTTATTAAACAATTTTAACACATATAAAGAACACTATGATAGTTTAAAATCATTTATGATTAGCAAACTAAGACGGTATGAACATTTTGGGAATGAACTTGATGAGGCAGAGAGACAAGCTGGTGATTCTAATGATGAACAGTTTGATTTAATTGCACCACAAACTCAACAAGCTGAAAGTGAAGATTTAGATGAAGGATCAATTCAAAGCAACTGTTACATTCCTTTTGATCCAGAAAGACCTGTAGAAAAACAGCAGTATGACATTGGCTCAGATTTAGGATTGTCTTCATATACAGTCAATGACACGATTAATCCATCCAGACTACCCAATACAGAGTTTTATTCATTAGTTAGAAATCTCAATGACAAACAATCCGAGTTCTTCATTCATGTTGTCCATTGGCTTAAGACAAGAAATGAACCCTTGTATGCTTTTCTTAGTGGGGGTGCAGGTGTAGGGAAATCTGTCTTAATAAGAGCTCTGTACCAAGCATTACATAGACATTTGTATTCTAATGAAGGTGAGAACCCTGAAGATATTAGAATTGTGTTATGTGCCCCAACAGGCAAGGCTGCTTTTAATATCAATGGTTGTACTATTCACTCTGCTGTCAAAATTCCAGCAAATCAAGGTTTTACTTACAAGCCTCTTGATAGTGATACTTTAAACACATTAAGGGTTAAATACAAACATTTATCACTGATATTAATTGATGAAACTTCAATGGTTGGAAATGGAATGCTCAACTTCATAAGTGAACGCTTAAAGCAAATAAAAAATAACAAAAAACCTTTTGGAAATGTTTCGGTTATATTAATTGGAGACTTATTTCAGTTAAAACCAGTATTTGATCAGTGGATATTTGAAAATCTTGGTAATCATTATGGACCATTGGCATCAAATCTCTGGAAAGATCTCTTCCAAATGTATGAACTTACTCAAATCATGCGCCAAAAAGATGATGTAGACTTTGCAAATCTCCTTAATCGTTTAAGAGAAGGTAAACATACAGATGAGGATTTAAATGAACTCAGAAAGTGTTTGATCCACACTAACAGTATTCAGCTAGACCAGTCAGTACCCCATTTGTATACTACACGACAAGGTGCACAAACTTGGAATACAACAGTGTTTGAAACTACTAATACTGAAAAAGCAGTTATTATTAGTGTAGATGATGTAAAGTCACAAGACAAACCTGAAGTAAAAAATCAGATTTTAAAAAGTATTCCAAATGATCCTTCTAAAACATGTGGCTTATTAGCTAGCTTACCATTAGCTGTTGGTCTACAATATGATCTTGCAGTAAATATAGACACATCAGACGGATTGACAAATGGAGCAAGTTGTGTGCTAAAGTACATTGATCACAGACAAAATAATACTGAAAGACCAAGTATATTATGGGTGCAGTTTGCTGATAATGATATAGGAAGCAACTGGAGGAATACATATAAGCATTTATTTACAGAAAAAGTTGATAGAATGTATACACCAATATTTGATGTAAACCGTACTTTTAACTATCGTCAGAAACAGATTACTAGAATTCAATTTCCCTTATGTCTTGCTGCTGCAAAAACTATTCATAAAGCACAAGGTTCTACTCTAGATGAAGTGTTTGTTGATATGTCATCAAAGAGATCAGTGCCTCATATACATTATGTAGCATTCAGTAGAGCACGTAAAATGTCTGGTTTGCATGTTGTTGAACTACAAGAAGACAAGATATCAGTTGATAATAAAGTTCTGGAAGAAATGGAGCGATTAAGAACACAGCCATTTGATCTTTGTTATGTGCCCATTTACAACTTTGGAATCAAAACATTTGTTGTCGCCTTTAATAATGTGAGATCATTAAAACTTCATTTTAAAGATATCAAATGCAGTAAAAACATCATGGCTGCTGATGTCATTGCATTTTCAGAAACACGACTAAAGCCGTCTTTAAATAGTGAAGATATTCAATTAGCTGGCTTCAGGTTATTCAGAAATGATAAAAGAAGTGATATTTCTTCAACTAATTCATTTCATGGGACAGCAGCATATGTGTCTGAGAAAATTTTGAATAAAACTAATACTAGGGATTCAAAAATTCTTTCTTCAAAATGTGAATGTTTGAAACTTGAATTCCATTCTCCAAGTTATGGTTTAGAAATCATTATTATTTACAGCACTCCCAGTTGCTCTTTGGCAGATTTTAAAACCTTTATTCTAAGACAAATTTTACCGTTTACAGACATACAGAAAAAACTGATTATCTTGGGAGATTTTAATTTTAGCATTCAGGATGGTGAACACCCCCTATTTTTAAAATTTATGAAATCTACCTTCAATGTTGAGCAGAGTGTTAGTGGAATAACCACAGATTATGATTCACAACTTGATCTCATTTTCACTAATATACCAGTCCTACACTCGGACATAATTGAATGTTACTGGTCTGATCATAAAGTGGTTTATACTGCATTCAATATGCCAGCTTTTTAATGTAAAATTTGAATGTACTTGTGGTTAATATTTAGCAAGTCATAAAACCCACAAAATATAAAATAAAGTTCAATATTTAGTGGAATTCAACACGTACCTGTCACCATGTTGTGGCAGATAGGTGACTTGAAATCCATTATTTATTGTATGGGTGGTTTGTAGCAAAAATGGGTTTCCACTCTCAACAATAATCCTCTGCTGTATAACTAGAACCATCCCAGGAGAGTGAACATGTGGAACATTAATGAACATGTTTCCAACAAGAAGAGAATTTAAGAACAGTTGAAAATTTCTCAAAATAAAAACCTATAATGCATCTAGTTATACAGTATTGGATTTTATATATTTATACAATGGTCCAATTCTTCAAAATTTTTCTTAATACAACAAACTGTTTTTCTTGAATACATTCAGGAGTCCTACCATTCCTATACATCCTATCTTTTCCCTTTCCTTTGTTTTCATATATATTATGGAAAACCTATTTCCTATATTTTCTTCTAGTTTTTCTAATGATAGCTTCAGGAATTTTGATTATAGCAGGTGTTTTCTTATCTAGTAAATAGTTGACAGCAAGATAAAGTTTTTTTTGTATTTCTACAGCAATCAATGTACATTGAAATGTGCTCAGAATTTATTCTTCTAATGAACATTAATAAGTCACTAAAACACTGGGTCACTGAATGTGTAGATTGGAATGGCTGAACAGAAAGAAAGGAGGATATATATACATAACTGTTTATGATTTAAGCAACACTACTATAATTTCCTAAAACCTCCTATAATTTTTCTCTAAAATCCCTTGTTCTTTCTAAATGTTTTGACTACAAAACTGGTAGGACTCCTGAACATCACAAGTGAGAACATTGTTATAACAGTTTACAGATGCTTTGAATCCATGTTAATTGTGATTAAGAACAGTGAGCCTATGTTTTAGAAAGTAAAACTGTATTGGGCATTAATATATACCATGTGTTACACAAACGACATGCATTAATGTAAAAAAAATAATTCAAAGCACTGTTAATTAATGAATATGCAGCATTAAGTCCTTTTATATACATGTATTGTATACAGGGTTCACACTGACTTCAATCTTTTTTTCTCCAAAACTTTCGCCAAAACTATTTTTTTCGCCAATTACAATTTTTTTGGGCCAAAGATATTTTCTGATCTAACTGTTATTTCTAGCGAAAATTTAGTAGAAATAAAATTGTCTAATACAATGCATGTCTGATGACATGAAAAACAACAACAGTTTTCTTGTTTAATTTCTTTTATTCAATGACAACTTTGGAACTTTAGTCAAATTCTCCAAGTCGTCAGTTGGCTTACGTTTTTTTTTTTTTTTTTTGTGTTTTTCTCGTCAGTTGTATTAAGTTTCACCATAATTGCCAATAATCTGATTCCTTTGACTTCACATGTCCATTAATAAGTCTATCGTTCGTTTGATCAAAGATGAGGCACAAGCTTCGTGATTATCGAAAAGCGCTCATCTGTTTTTTTACAAGCTTCCAAAGATCTATCGCCGATAATAAATCGTTCTAAATTACCTGTGTTTATCTGTAAATGCGCTTGGGACACTATTCAGACACGGGTCGCGGCTTGATAAACACTCGCTGACTACGTTAATTAAATCTCGTTAAAGGATTAATCCACCTGTAATTAACACCTTCACATGTGGGCTTTTGTTAATTCAACATCATGAGCATGGCTTCGATGACCCAAATAAACACCCATTCGGAACTCACTGGATTGATCGTTTGATATACACATACGTGGAGACGGAAACCAGTTGCTTTACCAACTCTCTGCTCATGTCCGCAATGCGCAGTGGACCTGTTAATATAAACATTTTTTTTGCCATCACTTTCGCCAATGTTTAATTTATTTATTTTTCTCATTTTGCAAAAAAAGCGAACGGCAGTGTGAACCCTGTGTATAACTTGTAGTTAGTTTTGATTAAAACATCAATCAATACATTGAAATAACCTGTATTTATTATTATGCTATTTTATAAGTGTATGCATGCATTGTTGTAATATTTTTCTTGTACTTCTTGAAAATTATGAACATGTGAAAAATGTTAGTTTTGATTAAAACATCAAGATTCAATAATTTGAAATTGCCTATTTTTATAACTATGTATGTATGCATTATTGCAATATTTTTCTTGTACTTGAAATTTCTATTTGTATGATTTTCACTTTCCAATTTATTGTGCATTACTTAAATCTTTAGTTTCAATATGAAATTGTTTTCAATGATGCCACTTACATTGATTAACAATATTTCAATCGACTCAAACATTTGTTCCATGTTAAATTATATCGATATCTTTTATCATGAAACTGTTATTATAAAACAGAATATGTTAAATTATTTGTGGGGAAATATATTCTGCAACACTGATGATATTATGACAAATTTTAAACAAAAGTTTCAATACAAAATATTATTTGATGTTAATAAACCCCGAGTTTTGGTAAGTATAGATTCAGATGGTCACTGGAATTGGCAGTAACATGCTTGTAAACCATGCTGAATACATTGGTATTTATCTTATGCTAAAAATACCATTCAAAACATGGAATAAGGGCAATACACCAAATAATGGTAAGTATAAATTCAGGAGGTCACTGGAAATGGCAGTAAAATGCTTGTAAACCTTGCTGAATAAAAAAAAAATCTGAGTACATTGCCCAAATCATTGGAATAATTGCCTCTTATGTTGTCATTTACCAGGGTATCATCATTATGTTTGTGTTATGGTATTACATGCCAATTTGCTCACAATATCATCAGACATTGTAATAAGTTACCCAAATACATTATTTTCAAATTTTAATATGATTACATGAATTTTGTAACAAAATTACACTACATGTATAACAGTATGAAGCAAATTACAAATTTCACAACATTGCATAAACAGAAGACAAATTTTATTTTTGTATTATTGTAGTCAGTACATGTCATATAATGACTTTATGTAAATTTACAGCATGTTCATTGTTTAATAAAAGTATTTAGTTAAATCTAACAAGTTTCCATAACTTTAAATACATATTGAAGTTGGCTACAATCGTTAATATTTTGTATTACATGTACCTAGTATTTAAGTGTGCATTAAATTATTTTTAACAGAAATAAAAAGATTAATTAAACTACATGTATTGTATTATGTATTTTTTTGTCTCTACTTTTGTAATATATTTCCTACTTGATTTGTTTTTGACACAAAAGAGTTAAAGTATGGCACTTAAAATAATCAAGTAGCCCAGACTCCTTCACAGGCTGTTAAAACAATTAAAAAAGAGACAGAACTGATAAATGTTTGATGGCCAAAAACAATAGCTGATAATGATAATGTTAGCCAAATATCTTTGATTTGATTGGAGGTGTTTATCTAGTCTGTCACTCTTCAATACACATAAGTGCATTCCACAACCCTTGCAAGTTTAGCAGAATTGCAAGCAAAACACATATATAAAACCATTTATACACATATCAGGTGAGCGTATCAGGCCCAATGGGCCTCTTGTTTTATTCTAGAATATGCTTACATCCTAAATAATTTTTATACAAGACCACATAATTATATTTCTTTTGTTATTTTATGAAATATTGATTAATAGAATAGTTCATTATGAATCATACATTAACATGTGTATAAAGTAAGTTCAAATGGAACAGTAGTGAGGGCGAGACACCCAAATCATTTCGGTGTTTTCAGCTAGTGTACAAGGAGCTAAAAACTAAAACAGAGGGCTGTATAAGTTATTTCAATCATTAATATGGTTTAATATATGATCAAAATAGAATATGGACTTTCCAGAAACACCGATATCATTTTAACCAACTAATTTAAAGATGGCATGCACTGTGGCCCTTAATATAACTTGGCGATACACAAATAATCTCGGAAAAGGAGCATCCCAAACGCTTTGCACAAAGAAAGTTACAGCTATTGCAGTTAAACTTTGAAGTGACATATGATAAAACAATAACTGTCTTTAGAAATGTATGGCCGTAATCACAATATTGCTGATAGTATGATGTCTCTGTGACAAGGATTACCCTGAATATATTAATCTCCCCTAGTTCCATGCTCTTTTCATTCTCAATTTTGATTGTCAAAAAATTGCATTACGTTACGTTAAATCATGAAACCATTTCACGATACAGGAGTGGTGTAACTTGGTCAAGTTGTTCAAAACTCGGTTAGTTAATCAATGTATTAGTCAAACATTGTTTCTTGCATTCTTTCAAATATTGTTCAAGGTACCAAAAGGTGCATAGAATTTCATAAAGCTGAAATATGATGTTTTGAAACTTACCATTTGAAATGTTTTGCTATAATTACCTTATATTATTACAATACAATATAAAGTTCAGTTGTGCAGAAAAAAATGTATTTTTTCGATGCGTGACCGCTCGGTTACCATTAGATGAGCTTTGATCTAACGTTTATAACGTCGCATTCCATTGCATCCCATGCTTTGTGTTGATCTCAAACTTATCAAGTAAATGTATCATGTTTATATTGGTACTAATCGGTGATAAAACTAGCAAAGCTTCTAACAAATGACCCAAGTATTTTGCCAGCAACCTTACATTCCACATACTAGTTTTTATACGTGTTAAATTAAATGAAAGTCATCATGCCATTCCAATCCATCCTGGATAAAAGAAATCAGAAAAATCTTTACTAAATGACTTTCTGATATGAGATCCTTCCCTCGCTGGCCATTTGAAATATATACTTGTACCACCAGCAAGCCAAGCGGCCCACCAACCAAATGTGCCCACAGTTTGAATAATATGATCACATGATGCCAGAATAGATAAATCCACTTCTTTCGTGTTATTCTCAATAAACTCCATATTGGGTTGTCTATCAATATTTTCTCTACACCATAGTATTGTATCTGAACACACAAGGAAGAACGTGTTACTAAAGGCCGATTTGTAGTGTTTCATGGCTCTCTGTATATAGCCTTTAGTGGCTACTTGGTCTCCACGATTGGTGTTAGATTTGTCACCTCGCCGTACATGTACACCGACTAGTGTAACACTAGCTCTGTTCAACCCCCGTTTACTTAGAATTGATTGAATTATATTTTCACTTTTATCTCGTATATGGTCTTTGAAAACAAATTGTTGTCTCAGTTTGTCTGCAACATCTATAAAATACTTCCAAGATTGAAGCCATCTTCCCAATGTATAATTCTCTGTTTTGTTTAAGTATAACAGTTTGTTGTCAAAAGCACAAGCCCATCTTTCTCTAAGCATCTTCGTTGTCAAACATAGTGTTTTATTTTCCCTGATGTCAGCATCTATTTTGAAAAGTTTAGTTACTTCGTCGTCTGCTCCAACAATGACGGACATGTTATGCAACATGGCAATGCCATATGAAGAAGCATACTGGAACATTTGATTTCCTAGTTGTTGTCGAAATATTGGACAAATGAAATGTTTTGCACGAATATGTTCACCGTCTTGAGATAAACTGCCAATTGCATATGCCAGCTTATAATTTTGAATGAATTTTACGTGCGCATTGGTTTCGTTTAGTTTCGTATTCATCTGTAGAAAGCCATGTGGAGTTTCTCGTGGTCCAGATTTGACTGACATCGTATGGTTTGGTAATCCATTGTGCAAAAGTATTAACAAAGAAATCAAACACAACAATTGAAGCAGTTTAAGCAGTAACTTCTTCCGAAGCAGAAATCTGAAAGCTAAAAAAAAGGAAAAATAAAGATCTGTAGTTTGGGGACACACAACACATTATTTATAAATTTGCTGCTAGTTTAAAATTTGAAATTAGTCAAAATCTGAGGTCCCTCATGCAAAGTATTTCCTAAGCTAAATTTGGTAAAACATATTTTGGTCCTTTGGTATTTTTTCAACATCTTGAACCAATTTTGGTTTCCCAATTTTTGTCCAAGCACTACTGATGAGGAATTGTATTCCTAAATGACCGTCTAGTGTTGTACAATTAAATCTGATATAATATGTAATTACCACTAGTCTTGTTAATCAGATTTGACAAAGAAAAGAAATATGTTTTAGGGAGCGAGTTCTAATATTCATGTGACGCGGTAAGCGGTTTAAATTCCATCTAAATGTTTGAAAGCAAGGACGTTGTAGTTGGTGACAGAAAGATCAGTTGTTTTCGTGTTAGGATGTTGTCAGTTTGTCAAAACAGTTAACAGCATTCACAAAATGGCATTTGGTATTTGCATAATCGCGAATAAATTTTAATTTATTTTTAAATCCCAAAAGAGTACCACCATTGCATATGTTCATTTATTCCAGTCTCTTAGCAACTAGACAACCAACTATGTGCAACTAGACTTGAATGCAAACTAAAAAAATAAAAATAATAGTCTGGTTTGTAAGCAATACGACAGCCATATTGTGTTTTGTAAACGACAAATTGAATAGATATTTTGAAGACTTTTAACATCCCTGAACAACAAACTGCAATTTTCAGAAAAAGTCTATCTAGATGTAACTAAGAGAAATTTTAACATACCTGAAGAAGAAAAGGAATCCATTTCTATTCGTGGATTGAATTGATTGTACGTGTAAATGCATACGTTGTCGGTGACTTAAATTATATGCAAAAAGATAAAATGAAACAATGATGATTTATTCAGAGACATTGATTTTCTATATATACAAAGAACGTTCAATAAGTTCTCTCATTACTTTGCTAATTTGACATCAACAACTTTAATTCAGATTTCAAAATATACTACACGTTGTTGGAATTTACTATGTCCTTGTTTTTCCGCCTAATAGATTCCGTTATGGGACGTCAGTTCTATTGGTATCTATTCGTTTTACAGATGGAAAGATCAGATATGAACTCTTAAATAATGATTTTTTACTAATCCCTCGGTCATGTACCTCCACATCTAAGTATTCAGATACCGACCTCCGTTTTTGGCGTCTGTTGTTTTAATGACTTTCCATATAATTTGACCAAGATGATTTCCACAGACGCTAGATTATGTTTGATCATGACGGTTATGACCTAAATAATGGAGATTTCGACCCAAAACCTGGAAATAAAACGTGATTGGTCTTTTTCATCACATTTCCTGTCATTTTATAAGTATCTGTTACAGATATTAGAACCATAGGATTTGAACGTCTTATTTAGGCGGTCATCACTAGTGATCTATATACGATATTAAATGGAAACACGTGGCATCTGCTCCAAGTTTCAAAATCATCCTTTGATGAAGACTTCCCTTAACTTAAATTTGGCGAATTTTAAATCCTAATAACTGTGTTAATTTTTAAGATATCCAGAAATTTAAGTTCTCTTTTGGTAGACCTATCCAAGCTGATATAGCAATTGTGTTTTCTTTGTCAAAACATTCATTCTTAGTTACAAAAACAACTGCCAAATTTGCTAAATTTAAATAAAGGAAATCTTCTTTGCAACATACTTGTACTTCATTCTCCCTTTAGTTGGTTAAATTCAATATAAGTGAAATAATCTTTCAATTTGACGTAAAAATCCATTCATTCAATCATATTTGCAGCACACTTGCAGTTCGCCTTGACGTAAACATGTAGTTGGTTAAATTCAATATAAGTGAAATAGTCTTTCAATTTGACGTAAAAATCCATTCATTCCATCACATTTGCAGCACACTTGCAGTTCGCCTTGGCGTAAACATGTAGCTGATTAAATTAAATATAAGTAAAATAATATTTCCATTTGACGTAAACCTTTATTCATGCAATCATATTTGCAGCACACTTGTAGTTCGTCTTGTCATACAACTTTTTAAATTCGATATAAGGGAAATTATCTTTACATTAGACGTAACACCTTCTTAAATCAATTTATTGATACAGGTATGAATTGATGTAAAGCAATAAAACATCTATTTACGTATTTTTATTTCAACATTTCAAATTGTTTTACAAATGAGACAAATACAGAAACACATGTTACATTGTAATCAAACATGAATTATACATTATACATTCATATAGAGGTGTGTATAAATATCAATAATAAATAAAGACAAAAACTTCACAGAACTTACATGGTTGTTAATGCGGCGGGATTCAAATGAATTTGATTGAAGGTAAATATGAAGAAATAGAGTGTTTTAGACGAGTATTGTAATAAAAGAAGGGGAAATGAATATAACTGTATCATGAATAAAGTACCCTGGAATGATAAAAAATGTGTGTTCAGAGGGACCTGACATGAAATGAGCATTGCTTCTTGTACGCATAACCGTGGCGACCTTTATCACCTTTGAAGATGTGCACAGCTCTGTAGCACGTGTGCTGAGAGACTGGCCAGAATAGAAATTTCACATAAATATTGCAGAATATGAGTACATGAGTACAACGCTGGGTGACGGTCAAAAAAAGTAAAAAACAGAATAAAGCAAATTAATTGCTTATGGTTGACAAAAATGCGAAATGTGAATTGTATAAAACCTTATGTTTCCCTGTTTTTCAAATAATGACACAGGTAAAAAATAAAAGTTCTGAAAAGTGACCACTCTGACATTTATCGTGATGCCATTCATTACAGACCAATGTATACACTGCATAAGCAATGTAATAATCTTTTTCATTGACTGGGCAACCATGATTTGAGCATTAAATGTATATGTATGTTTTAAAACTGTTTTCTGTTAATGCAGCGATAAATGCCAAAAAACAAGCATTGCTTTGAAAAAAGGAGGAGATACACAAAACAATCGTGTTTTAGTCCTGATTGTGAATTAATACTGGATTTTCTGATATCACATTAGAAATATTTAAAAACAAACAATACGTGCAAAACATTTTAATACTGTGATGTTACTTTGGAGCAACTGTTTTTTGTTCGGGTACCAATGGGCTAGTCGCAGGAGTAGAATTAGCAGACGTCGCCAATTCCCCGCTCTCTTCAATGCGAGATTTCTTCAAAGTCGCAAAAATGTCTCTAAATATAGATTTATAAGGAGGAGGGCTCCCTGCCTCTTCTCCAACATTGTCACCACCAGTACATGCGTCTGTTTTCTGCAATTTTAATAGTGTCTGCACTTCCTTGTGCGCCAGATGCCGGTGAAGAGCCTCATCAAAAGTTTCTCCGGATTCACTGAAGCTTCCGGGACGTTTTCCTTTTCCTTGTAATAATTTTTCATACTTTTGAAATAAGTTTTGATACTGGGTTTCAAGTTCATTTAGAATGGACATGCCACTTGTTTCTGGGTCCTCTGGTGACAAATCCCGGGTATCTGGGGCTATTTTATTTACAGACTCAGTACTACCGTAGACACTTCCGCCTCCGCCTAGACGAACTACTTTACCCTCTGTGGAGAGTTTTGGATCATCATGCTCTACCTCACCATCTAAATTGTTTACAAGTTTCTCAATATCACTACCACAAATCTCACAATATCTTCCTTTTTCCACTTTAATCTGTTGTAGCTCTTCCTCCAAGCCTTGATTTCTTTTCAAAGCTTGATCAAAGTCTTTCAACTTCTTATCAAGAGATTCATTTTCCTCCCACAATAAAGATACCTCAGTCTCTAGATCCTCTTTCTTCCTTCGTTCTATAAGTTGTTGAGCTTTTAATTGTTTAACCGTGTCTTGTAGGTTCTTTATTTCTATCTCGTATGGATTTAGAGGTAGGTTTTTGAATTGCTCATTATATGTCCAATGCAAGTCAGATATACACAGATTTTTCAGATAGTCATTGTTTTCTGTCAGATTTGCCAAACTAACGGCTCGACGTGATTCTTGTTTCTGCTTAAGCTGTTTGCGTTTCTCTTCTGCTTTGTCCATCTCTTCAACCTTTTTCTGTAATTCGTCACATTTATCTTGAAGAGTTTCTACCGTTAGGGAAAGTCTGAAAAATATAACAAAAAATATCATCATCATCATCATCATCATCATCTAACCTCGCAGTCCAGCCATATTACACAACCTGGACCTTTTAAAATAGAACTGAGTGTAATGAGAACTTTCTTTATTGATAATGAAACAATAACATCAAAAAGGCTATATACACAATATAAGGATTTAGAGTCCACTAGTTGTAATATGGGGTGACAATGGCTCTACAGATGTATATGAGCCACATTACTATATCATTTTAGTGATATCCGCCAGTACTTTATAAGTTATGTGGGTTTTACAATCATTAGTTTCAATGGCTATGGTTTCTTATTTCGTTCGTTTGTTATGTTCTTGTTTGCCCAGATATTGGCAATTGCATGTTTTACCGCGACATAATATGACGCCGATAACAATTTTAAAATATTCTTACTTCTCTATTCTTTGTTTATCTCCCTTTGCGTCCAGTAGGAGTCGCTGATTTGTCTTTTCCAGGTCCTGTACATTTTTATCCAATTCTTCATAAACTCGCATACGAGAATCAGTAGTAGCGCGAATGGATTCTAACTGTTTTGTCAAAAACTGAAAGAAAAAATACATTTCCTTGTGTAAAACATTCACATGATTGATAACTTATATAGCAAGTGTATTAAATGAAATATGGAATATTTTCACGGTGTCGATGGTCAAACGAAATGGTAGATATTAAGCATAATGAATAATAATGTTGTTATTGTTTTAAATTAAACATTATTTAAAATGCGCATCTTCAATAAAGTATAAATAAATACAAACATACTAATCCATGTCAGAATCACAATCCAGAAGCAAAGTAAAAACTTTGGAATTGACAAGTTAGGTTAGACACGTGAACTTTCACCAGGGAACTGAGGCCGGGTGCTCCGCAAGGGTGAGCATCTCCTGCTTAGCTAACTACAATCGCTACAGCAAAGTTGTTCCAGAGAAAGATCTACAGTCTAATTACTAGTAAAGTACTCTATTCCAGTCTCGATAATAGAATGAATGTACTTTCGAGTCAAGACCCTTTCGCTCATATCAAGTCGTCGCCAACTATATTGAAAATTAATACTGAAAATGCATTTATAAGTATCATGCAACTAAGGGATCTGCCTCAAAACAATGTTCGGTGTTCTTTTTATCGTCTGACAAAATTAAATGTCTCAGTAGCATGGTCTGGACGTCACTAAACGTTAGTCCGACTAATCAGCCCACTAAACCCCCATTTTAATTTTTTGACTTTTCACAAACCTCCAAAAAGTCAAAAAAGTTAAAAGGGGGTTTAGTGGGCTAATTAGTCGGACTGACTAAACGTATGACGAGCTACAAACCGAGTTAGCATAGTAATCGCGGCAACAGGTCAACAACTCGACACTGACATTACGCACCTCTATTTCCAGTGTTTGTTCGTAATTGTTCTGTTGGTACTGCATTAACTGACTCTCAAGTTCACGGTTCCTCTCCAGCAACGCTTTACCCAACTCTGCCGCCAGGTGGAGATCTGGAAAAAAAAATAGGATAAAAACTATTATCATCACATCAGTAAAACCTGAAGATAATCGCCAAATCTTCCACAACAAACAGTCTCATTAATCATGAAAATAGGGTTTGATCTAGAATAATGTGGAGGAATAACTTACCGTTCGATCTTTACTAAAACCTCGGATTAGGGCGGATGAATGATAATACATTTTATGATTTCGGGAAAAGTAAAACTCAATAAGATGCCCATAGTGAAACAACATACAAACCGGTATAAAGACCAATGATTATCCAAACACCAGAATTTGGGCGAACGGACACCTACATGACCAAATTAAAAAGAGTATTCCGTGGTGCAGTTCTTATTTAAACCAAGACTATAACCCCTGCATTTATTTAACATCCCTACGCAATTTAAAAATAAATATTCACAATCACTGATTTTGTCTTGCATAAATTTATTGACAAGAATAATGTGTTATCTACATGACCTGTCAACTTCTCGTCTCGCAATTTTCGGGGCATTGCCACTTCCAAAATCTTGGTTATACCCTGTAACCACAACAAATTGGAGGTTATGTCTTGAGTGTATTTTTACCAAAGATCGCAACAGCAATCTGACAGTGTATATAAACCAATAACAATTTGAAAAATCAAGACATTTATTTTTTATGAACAGAAAAACATTTTACAGCATCTTCAGAACCAATTCCCCTACTAAAACAGGGCTAAGGATAAAACGTATGAAGACATGAAACTGTACCATCATTGATTTACTAAGGCGCGGTCTAGTAATCTTCTATGTTTACAATAAGGACGTGTCCAGCACTAATAACGAACCAAAGGACACGGTCACTGTAATTAACTATAACACGGGGTCAAACAGACCACAGAGACTGTATTAGCAAAAATATGTGATAACTAAGGAAACTCCCTGAATAGTCAACAGTATGTAATTTATACCAGTGACAATGTCAATGTTTGTTACATACTGTTATTATATATCGGCAAAATACCATCATGTGTTATGTGTGACTTAAGAATTTGAATGAAATCGGACACTTCTAAAAGTAGCACATGACTCATAATAATTCAAAATTGCACGTGAGTTTTGTTTTTCTAGAGAGTAACAAGACACCTGAATGTAAGAATCACGAATATTGAAATTCGATTAATCTTGTACGATCATTTATTGGCGCCAAAATTATTATTAACTTAAGACATTAAATCAATATCAGTCTATTACAGCATACATATCTAATTATGAATTAATTAATGATTCGATGTAATAATAAGTTTTGTACGATTACAAAACAAGCCTGCATTAGCACCGGTCAATAATTAAAGCCTGCATAATTTTCTACCACGACTTAATGAATGAATGGTTCAATTTAATAAAGTTTTGTAAAATTGGGTCCAGAACCTTTTTTCAAGCCTTGAAAACAATAATCAGTTCTATTTATATAATAGTTTAACTAAAGGCGAATTAAAGAAATGGCCGCTTTTGGCGAATATTCAAAAAAAAATTAATGCACTTATCACTATATAACAATTTAAATGCTGGCCCAAAAAGACAGTAACTAGTGAACAATTCATTATCAAAACAATTTCCAATCAATATTCATCCATGATCAAAGCAACACGTTTGTTTTAAACCCTTCACTAGTGCTAGAGTTGTAACCAAGTGATAGAGTACTCTCGTCTTTTGTGTGCAATCATGAATTTTGCACTTGGCAAGATCTACTCTCTCTCTCTCTCTCCTCTCTCTCTCTCTCTCTCTCATACTGATGAGCACCAACAAAGGCGCGTCAGTGTTGTTTTTTATTTCAGTTTTCGATCCAATGTCACATAATATGGTAATTGTAATCAATCAAACACAAACATATTGGTCCATGTCCAAATCCCAGTCCAAATAGCAAAGCAAACACTTTGAAAACTTGCAAAGTAAGCAAATTAAATTAAACACGTGAACTCCCACCAGGGAAATGAGACTGGGTACTCTAAAAGGGCAAGCACTTCCTGTCTAGCTAGCTTCATCCGTCATGTGTAAAATTAAAATTGAGAATGAAAGTAGAATTATGTGTATACGACGTCAAATATATCGAGGATAATTTTGGATACAGAAACATCATACTTATCAAGTACATTGTAAGTAAGTTGGGGGCACATCGTCTTATATCTATACACTGCTGGTGATCAAGCCTCTGTTCAAAGCTCCAATCAGTTGTCCCTTCTTAGTAAAAGCTAAACAAAAACTCGCATAGTGGCAAAACCAGTGCTTATTACCAACGACATCAAGTAATTGAGCAGATGCGCAATGAAAAGAAACGCAAAAACAACAAGCTGTTTACCAACGATCTCAAACAGCTGAGTTGGTGTTTAACGAGTATGCAGAGAGGAGAAACAAGCACCTGCCAACAACGAGTTCAAGGTTTAGTAATTAAGCAGGGGAAAACAGTTACTATCGGCACAGAACTAATTTAATTGACCAGATCACTATGAACAAATGTAATAGGTAAGTTCTTCTTAAGGCAGCTCTTAAACTCATATATAACAATAACGCTTAGTTTATATAAAAGTCACAACTGCTACTCTCAAGCAATTTTAAGGTAATATCAAACCCAAGAAATTTTAAAAAGCAAAAAGTGTAACTTTCTGCATTTTGAGTACATTGACCAAATGTGTTCTCCGAGAAATAATTCAAGTTAAGCCTACCGAATTTAGGTAAAATGACTTTCTGCTATTTTTGGAGGTAAGTGTCCTGAATCGGATTCAAAAATCATATTTATGTGTGTGATTAAATATATGTAGGGATTATTATATCTCTCTTCAGTTTGCAGTTTTTATGAATCATATGTTTTAACCTTGGATCACAGGATCTGGTAACCAATGTCTACCTATATACTATTTACACGCCCTTTACTACCCAGTACCCCGAAAAATAACAAGGAACAAGGGTGTTTCTTTTGGGTTGCTTGATAGGATAGTATAGATTGATATTAACTATGCGTTTTTGTACTTATTATAATCCCGTAGGTTGATGTGAAATAAATACACCATACCTAGACTTGAAAATCAATATTTAAAAAATCACAATACATACAACACTTATGTTAAAGGACTTGAAACTGAATCATCGATTTGCTCCGCTCTGTGATAAGGAATTGTATGATCACTTATATTTTATATGCATTTTATTGATATTTAATTGTCATCATCATTCCTATATCGGAAATTGGAAAAGTGGTTTTAGTTTAGTTTTTAGTGTAAACAATATTTTATTCACAAAGAAAAAGCATACAGTGTTAAATTGATTCGAGAACCAGACCAGGTTCTTATATAAACTCACCACTACGGTAGCTCAGTTGGTAGAGTGCTCGCTCCGTATTTGAGAGATGGTGGGTTCAAACTCCAACCGGGTTCAATATACTTGAAAATAGGTAACAGCCAAGCACTCAGCATTTAGAAATGAAAGTCACATGGTCCTTTGGAAGTGACCTTAAAACCAATGTCTCGTGTCACAGCAAGCGCTGTACGTAAAAGACTCACCCTGCACACTGCAAAGGACAAAGGCCAAAATCATTCTGCCACTTAACCTATGGTTGGCGACGTCTCGATTTCAGTAAAATATTCTTGACTGGGACTAAAACTCCATTCAATCAATCAATTTGTCTTCACAAGTAGGAGAAGTAGTTATATATAGGTGCTAAGATAAAGTTGTGGTCGGATACTAGACTGTGCCACACCCGTCATAACAAGAGCACTGCTTTTTAAAGTTGAGCTTTTAGAACTGCACATGTTTGACTTTCATCTTTAAGCCAAAAATTGTGAGATACGTTATATTTTATGAAATAATACATTCAAAAGTAGCATATGACATATATAGCAATATAAATCAAAAGTAAATCGTGAATTGCCTTAACTGTAACATGTGTTCCACGCATTTTAAAAGTGTCACTTGTATAAATCCGCCGAGTTTAAAATAAAGTAAGTTTTAAACTTTTCTCTTAATCATGTTGATAACATTTATACACGTGTACAAAGAGCTTGTTAACATGCTGATGCAATGTTTTACCGCGCCGCATGTAATCTGAATAAATTACTTCCGACATTTAATGACGGAATACCAGAAATAACTACACGTAACATATACTACGGCATAGTAATAACTGGTCATCTGGGACCTCATGCGATAAATTAATTCTAATGAAGGGACAGATCTTAGAAAGCGATGTGCTTGTCCCAGTTTCACAATCATTATTTTCAGTTAAGTAAGATTTTCTGAATAGTTTTGTTAGTTTCCAAGATATTTAGGAATTTAAGTAAGGACCATACAGTACTAGTATTAAAGACCATGATAATTTATCACGAAATATGTAGTTGTTATCATCCCATTTTTTTAAAATTGTTTTTTATGATTGAATTTAAAAAAATGGAATATGACATGGTCAATTTTTGTCAGATTAATAATTTCTGTAGCACAATAAGATAGAGTAAAACATGGAGAAATTAAGTTGAATCGTATTTTAAGAATGTCATTCTGATGGTTTTAATACATGTAGATAAATGTATCATTATTTAGCGGATGTTGTTATGGTATTCCATCTATATGACCACTCCTTCTCAATGTTATTTCATGAAACCTAATCTCCTGTCAAACTGTGTGTGTAATGTTGCCAAATATTCAGCAAAATATTTTTTTATTTCGTTTATATGTTTATTATTTATTTATTCAAATATCTGTCCTTGGAGTTAGCTATCAGCACCTATCTTAATACAATAATCAATGGTTTTTTATTCGTTATAATTTCCTTGTTATTGATTAGCTATTTGGGATAAGTTGATATTGATACTTGCATGTTATGATAATTAATATTCATAGACAAGCAGACCGTAGAATCTGGTCAACATATGCCTTTTGGTTACATCGATTATAATTAATACAGCCTTCTGCTTTCATATGATCGATTAACCAAGAAAATACGTGCGACTGTATGAGTCATATCACATTATAGGACTTAAAAATCCAAGACAAGTGAAACAAAATATCTGAAAATACCCTTAAGCAACCCATATTTTCCACACATACACAAGCGTTAATTTATCAATTAACCGACCTACATAAAATAGTACTTTAGTATCGCTTTAGATACGTTGATATAGTTTATGATAATGTTAAGATGACGTATATATAACCTTACCATTCTCATACCAGCTCTCTTCACCTCCATCCCCATCCTCTATTATTTCCTCTTGCAACATCATTTTAGCATCATCGTCTCAAAAATATAATTCCATAATAAATAAAAAATAAAATATTTGAAAAATGTTAGCGATGCATGATTTACATCGATCTATATTCCCGTTATTATGATACAACGTGGCAACATAACTCAAGGCTGTCTGTATACTGATCAGATTTGACGGATGTCGGTCATATGACCGTCACGTGACTTAATATACCACATAACTGAACATCGTACAATAGTGACCCTTATACAAGCAATTCCTTTTAACCAATTAAGAAATGTCCTTTTGGTTTTCAGCACTAACATCATTAGAAATGCCAAGGTTTTATAGTACAGTTTATGTAAAAATCAAGATGAATTAAATGTATATATTTAGGTTTTAAACAGGGTGACCATTTCGACGGATTTATCTGTTTTTGGCAGATTTGTACCATAAAAACGGATAAAATGAAAAGGTCTAATGAGACGGATTTTTTTTCATTTTGACGGAGTTTTTTAAATTAAAAGTACTCAGTAAAAATTCGGACTTTTTGTATGGAAACTAAACCAAATTCAAACGCTTTTAAAAACGATAAAAAGTACCTAAATGGCAACCTATGTACCGATCTGGACAAATAAATAAATTAGATTGGTCAGCCTGTTGAAAGTGTTTCTATTGAACTGAAAAACGCGCATCGGTAACGGGTTTACTGTACATATCGAGCATCGGCTGTTGTATAAGTGTCTCATAAGTCAATATATTTTGGCTTGATATTACTCTATGATATATCGCTTTAATTGTGTTCATTTTATGTTCATTGATATGTGACACTATAATAAACTATTTTATTTATTTATTTTTCTATAATAAACTATTTTATTTATTTTTATTAATTAATTTATTTATATTGAACATGATATAACAGGGGTAGGAGTTCCCTGGCTCCTATTGAGGAAGTCTAACAAATGTTACCCTTTGATACCATAGAATTTTAAGGCAGTTTCACTGGGGGTAAAAGCAATAAAATATAAAGTAAGGTCGATGCTATCAAAACTCCATCAATCACGGTGGGATAATGGACTTCTACTGCTATATAACCATAGTGTATAGCGATATTTCGCCCTAAAAATACTCAAGCTGACTTTTCACTAGGAACTTAGCATGGGATATTTTGAAAGCAAATGTTATTTTATTAATTTTCTGCCATAAAACTATTGAGCGAAGAAATGCCATATAAACAGGGTTTTTATTAATTCACCGACATAGTTAAAGAAAAAAAAACAGGTGCTGCTTGCAAATAAATAAGCCTAGGCTTATAAAGGCTCTCAAAAAGTTTAATGGCCGTCATCACAGTATTGTTGATAAGTTTAATGTCTTTTGTGTCCAGGATTGCCCTGGATATATTCGACATAGTTCCATGTTTTGATTACACAGGTGGCGTGTGTAGCTAGCTAAACAGGAGGTACTTACCCTTCCGGAGCACCCGGACTCGCTTCCATGAAGGAAGTTCACGTGTCTAACCTGACTTGTCAGTTCCAAAGTTTTTACTTTGCTTCTGGATGGTGATTCAGACATGGATTAGTATGTTTGTTTTTGATTGACAGGCTATTTTATAAGTTGGTGTGCAAAATAATACGTAATTTATTATATGTCTTTGTGAATATTTTAATAACTTATCACTGACATTTTATTGCACAGTTAAAGACAAAGTATAGACTTTGTAGAACAGTCAGGGGTTTTCTAGTATAACCAAGAACAGAGATAATCTGATCTATTTCTGCTTAGTGGAACATATTATACGCACACTTTAAACTACAAGCAGCAGTTTAATTGTAACAGATATATATGGCACTAGCAAACGCAACCAAGGACCGTGAAAACAAGACAAATAAGTAAAACAAACAAGATTAAGAGAAAAGGTGAACAAACTCATATATCCCATTTCCAACCCAGCTCTAATGACCTTGACCTTCATAAATGAACATGGGCTATGGTACATTCTTGCATGCTGAGCGAATTTATCCCGAATTTCATTCTCATGTGAAATGTAGGAGATATAAAGCGGACACAAAATACCAGCAAAATTATAAGGTTTAGCTTAATGACCTTGATCTTTGACTTTCATAACTAAACATGGTTTACATTTGTTTTTCTTTTTTTTTTAATCCATGAAGAAAAATGTAAGGAATGCAGACAGACTCAAAAGACACTGCAAAAATTGTAAGATTGAGATCCTTGACCTTGACCTACAAAATTAAAATGTTATATAAGACATCTTCTTTCATGCTGGATTACATTTATATGGCGTCCCAATAAAAATAATTTAGAAATGTAGAAGATAGAGCACCTACAAAATACGAACAAAAGTTCTAAGATCAAGCTTTATGACCATGACCTTTGACCTATATAACTAATTATGGTTCCCACAAATGGTTGCGTACTGGATTACATTACAGAAGTTTTATTAAAATCTATGTAGAAATGTAGGATATACAGCATGTAGAAAATTCAAAAATTTATCAGCTTGACCTTTGACATATTTTATCATGTCCCATAACACATGCCCACATGCTGGTTTACATTTTGCCACATTTGTTTAACATCCATGTAGAAACTAAGGAGGGTATGATAACTAATGCTCTTATAGTCAATGAGTGGAGTGGAATAATATTGTTTAAAGCCAATCTCAAGATTCTTTCACTCAGTTCTACAACGGTTGAAGAAACCGGAGTACCATGAGAAATTTAAGTCACTCAGCAAATGAACTAACAAACTTTCTCCAACTTGAATCTACCAGAGTGGTATTCAAACCTAGGCCATGTGCTAAGTTTGAAACTAGGTCATGATAAAAGATGTGATGTTAAGTATGTGCTTTAGACCACTAAGCCACCTAAGCTTCTAAGAACAATGAAACTTCAAATATTTTATTACATTAATTTGTGGTGTTTATTTTATTGTCATTAAAACTTAATAAATGGTAAATCATTATTACATATATTTTATTTACTATCTAGGTTGTTTTACATAATATCATCTGTTCATTTACATAATTTCTCTTTATCTTTTCTTAAACAATTGAAAGCTTTTAACTTGTTAAACATGTTATCTATATATAACAATACAAAAATATAATATAATACCTATAACAATCATACATGACTAGATCTTGTATAACTAATATCTATTGCAGAGGTTTTCAAGCAAATCTTTGTGAACTATATTAACAATGAAACAATTCTTAGGCAAAATATCAACATGTTAAACATTGCATACAAGTAATTAGTGAAAAAGATTGAGTAGCTTAAGCCAGCTTTACATATTCTTGCAGATTTCCTATTTTTGCTGTATTTACCAATTTCTATTTAAATCACCTGCATACATAAATTAAAGCAATATGACTATATGGAAATCCATTCTATAAAATATTTCAAATCTCTTCAGTAAATGGTGTAATTTTCTACATAACACTTAAATGCCAATAATATGAAACAATAAATTTTGTATATAGATCTATTATGAAGTCTACAAAAATTTATATATTGTTTTACAATATGCAGTTAAGTCTGATTATGAAGTATTGTCTCATTTTAATGTTTTATAAACATAGACATGTAACACAATAATAAGATATTTTAGTAGTAGTATCCAGTGTCTGAAATCATTCATGGTCTAAAGTTGAACAGGGTTGTTTTCAAGACAATTTGGCAATATTTTTTCAGATTTAAGTTAAGAAAAGTCTTAGGTAAGGGATAATTGTGAAACTAGAGCCTGGTGGTATTATATGACAAAACAATGACATTTTTGTTGGTGGTATTACATAAGCTTACATGCATTATATATATGTAACATGTACATCTAAAATAATCTGATAAAAAAGACATATAATTTGTATACAATCTCACTGGTAATATATAAAGTAAGTAATGGGTTATAATAAATATAAATAGAATAAATAGCAAGGAATGTAGAAAATTGTTGTTGAATCAAATGTACTTGGCAGTAGCTAAAACAACCAAGAACAAACTACAACAAATCAAATGAAAAAAAAACAAAAAAACTAAGCACAAACACACAAGATCTCAAACACCGATCTTTACACTCGCACCAAGACCACACCACTGTCCCATACGATCAAAGTGCGAAGATGGAGATATATATGTCACATTCTGCGTAGAGAAACAAACAGTAACACCAAGACAGCACTAACCTGGACACCTGAAGGTAAAAGAAAAGCTGGAAGATCAAAGAACACCTGGAGAAGAACAGTTAAAAAAGAAATGATGGAGAATGGATGGAACACATGGCAAAGAGCAGAAGCAGCAGCAAGTGACAGACAGGGGTGGCGTAGAATGCTCAACGGCCTCACGAGTCCTTGTACACCCAGAGAGGATATGTATGTATGTATGTACACAAGGAATATCGTCCACTTTTCAAGGTTGAAAAAAACCAAGAGCCTGGAGAATCTGAATATCACATCAGAATTTACCTTCAATCATCGGTTTCAGAAATAAATGTTTGGAAAGGGGAATAACTCCTATGAAAATGGTTGTATAAGTGCACACAATTGTATGTAGTAATTATGTGTACCAAATTTGGATTGAATATCTTCAACACTGCAAAAGTAGCATAAAACAACAAAACACGGATGGATGATGAGACACAATGCTTCTCTATTAATATCCCCTCTCCTTGAAACAGGTACATGTCATGACGTGTATATAAAAATTATCAACAAGCACCAGATGCATATGCAGGTCAAACAAAAATAAAAGTATTACAAATTATGCAATAACAGAAAAAATAACAAGCATCAGAAACTTGATAATAAAAACAACAAAAATAAAGAATATATGCAGTTGGAACTTCAATTTTAAACTTCGAACACAATTTTCTCCAGCACAATTTGTAACATATCAAGAGACCATAATTTTGGCCCTTGTCATCCAACTCGAACATAATGAAGCTTCTGTTTTAATTTCATAACTTGAACACTCTATTATCTTTTAAAATATAATACATGTTATACAATTGTTCAATTATCTGTTCTGGCAGTAATAATGTGACACACAAAAAATGTTTGAAACAGATGGCCCAATAAGGCCTTTATTGCTCATCTGGCACCTTGTTTGCATATTCCCTGAAATCTTTGTAAAAAAAATATCTGAGAAACTGGTTACATATAAAGTATAGCAGGTTATTTTCACAGGTCAAAAATTTTGGCATATTTTCGAGGACAAAATAAAATAGCCAAAATAATAAACATAAACATATCTGTGCATTAAACGTTTTCATAGTAAGTGTATTTTGTATTTACATGTATTGTTGTAGTTCATTGACTGTTGCTCAGTTGGTAGTTTTTGGTGAGTATTTAAGCTATATCTTATATATTTTCAGTATGTTGTGCGTAGATATCAAGAGGTTCATCATTTCTAACCAAAAATTAAGACTACAGGTATGCTATAATAGTAAAATAAATAAAAGTGAAGTTCATCAAAACTTTCATATATTATATATGTATTTCACTAAGATAAAATTGCAAAAAAGTTTTGAGTGTATAGAAAATTAACACAGGAAGAATATCTTGGCAAATACAAAAGTATGTGTTCAGGGAACCATGTTTCCACAATAAGCAAAACACAAGGGAATGATTCATTGCTGAAATACATACAATTTTCAATGTTTTATGCATGATGTCCTTAATGCATGTTATCCATGGTCAACATAACGTCATTAATATAAAGATTCTATACAGTTTTTATAGCAAATATGTTATTCTTGCTAATTCATTTAGTTTTTATATGGAAGATATAAACAGAATTTTATTCTGCGTAGACATCACAACAACAATGAGAATCTACAGAAGTCAAACACTAACAATAAATGCTTGGTGCACTATTATGCATGTCATCCCTTCTAAATACACAGATGGTTTATTCTTAGTACACATACCCATTACAGATTTGATTTACAATATAAAAATCGTCTACACATTGGCCAACTGGCCCCATGTGGGCGTTTAATGCTTACAATCATGTTGTAGTTGGCCAGTAATATATAATATATATTGTGTTTATTGACAATATCTGTAAATATCAGAATAAATGATCACATTTTTTCAACAATGTCCCAGTGTTGACTCCATCTTCACCTCAAGCTCATCATCACATCAGCTTGATATTGAAAGTTCATTCATGCTTACTCTTCCAAATTGTCTTGATATTTTATATCTTGCTAAATCTTTTCTGGTTACCATGCCAACCACCTGTATAAATACAATAGACATCATTCTTACTTCATAATACAAACTTTTGAATCATACTGACAGTAATAGTGATGTTGATATTGACACATAATCAGATTTAATCCATTTAGATTAAATATATTTATCTAAGTAATGTGCCTATTATTCAATTATCCATACATTTTACTATGAATTGTCTCCCTTATATAGTATCTTAACCAAATATGTTATAAATTATTTCCCTTGTGATTGCCAACCTGTTTTATTCTATTTCACAAATTGCTCCCATTTGTAAGAACTCTTTTGTAGCTGTATATAATCAAGGGGAAAACTCCGTGCAGTGTCATTTGTCTTCAGATTTTCACCCTCCCACCCATCCCATTTATCATGTATTTTCGAACAGTTTACTGCTGCTGTATTGTTTGTAATTTTTAGGAGCAATAATACTTCGCTTCACTATAACAACTACACTTGTCACGGCTTTGGATGGTTATCAGCATGATTACTAAGGACATTATCCTGTTGACTGGAAGGATCCATTTTGGGCAATTTGTGCGCTCTCCAGTGTCTTAAATCAATTTCATATTGTTAATTATTCAAATACAAATTCATCTGTTACCAGGGTACACCATATATATTGAATTGTAAAGGATGCCCATTACAGACTCACCTGAGTCTCGGCTCCTTCATTGTCAAGCCGTGGCCAGATTACGCCAATAAATCTTTTAAAAATATTTGAGCGTATTTTCTTATTATTTAGTATGTATATTTATATATAATTATATCAATACTGTAAGCTAGTGTAACATATCTTATTCCATCCTTTTAAAGTTGTTCTTGGTCACATTCAGAACTTATCTTTGTCACAGGGATTTATCAAGGGCCTATTTAGTAGGGCTGTGACGAGTACCCGGGTACCCGTTCACGGTTAGGGTAATGACTGTACCCGGGTAACAAATTGTTTACCCGTTACCCGTTAAAACATGTATCATTGTTATAGACCTAAAATAAAATGTATATAAGTTCAATTAAACTTTGACTTTCATTCAAAATGACACGACATGTCAGTAATCGTGAACATTGTTTATACTTCTGTCAGTTTGTGACACACGAGGTAAGTATCGGAACACCTTGAGGAACTACATTCAACTCAATAATACGATATATGGTTCCGAATGGTGATACTGGTTATCGGGGAACCACTCTAAGAAACTTTAAACATGACCGAAAGAAAATCAGAAATTTGGAAATTACTTTATTTAATAACATTAACAAAACAATGACAGTTATTGATTCTATTTAACCTAGCTTGCAAGACAAAACCTTTGAAGTGTAACTCGTATAAGCATTGCGCATGCGTAGTTAAGGTTTCATCATGGAGAGCCGGGATTCACGATAGGTTACTATATTTGTCTATAATAAAAATACAAGATGCTGATTTATCTGCAATTTACTGCATTTGTTTACGGGAAATTGTCTATACAGATTAATAATCATTTATTTAATAATATTTGTTTATTCTGGTTACTTATTCACGGTTTGTGAAATAGATTCTTAATTGAAATTTGTGGAAGTTGAAAAGCATCGGGTACTCGGTACCGGGTCGGGTATAAGAGTTCGGGTACCCGGGTACAGAATTCTCTACCCGTCACAGCCCTACTATTTAGGGCCGAAATTCGGCCCCATTCCTAATGGAAAAACATTGATTTTTTCCCAAAATGGGCAGAGAAAATTCCCAATTAGAAAATCGTACCAGATACATAGCTGAAGTCTGGCCATAAATGTGGCTGCTTTTCTCAATCTTCAATCAACTCAATACACTAAGCATTAGATTTAAACATTAATGGCATCAAAAATGATGTCTAAGTTTTCCCAAAATGAGCAAAAAGTTGATAGTTTTTCCCAATTTTTAGTTTAGGGTCTTTTCCCAAAAGACCCTGATAAATCCCTGTTTGATAATAAAAAAAGTATGTTAAGTTTCAATAGATACAATATTAGAACTGTCAATCAACTAGCATGTCTTAATTTGGGTCTAAAATTGGCCTTATTCCAAAAGTCCAAATCATAAATTGAAAATTAGGTGTCAATATTCAAAATTGGTGTATGATATCATTTCTTCTGTAGTTTTGTAGTCTTAAAATTCTGACCTGTCTGAACATTCTGACCAAGACTAATGAAAATCTAGTCTGAAAATTTTAGTTAACCGAGACTTAAGTTTTTTTATGAAAACTCTGACCGAGACTAATGAAAATCTAGTCTGAAAATTCCTGTTAACAAAGACTAAAAACTTGTCTGAAAACTCTAAGACTAAAATAACTCTGGCCAAGGCAATACTAGTCTAACCAAGACTAAAACTAAAAAATCTTGTATGAAAACTCTAACCAAGGCTAAAAATTTTGTCTTAAATCCTAACCAAGACTGAAAATCTTGTCCAAGATTATAATTCTTGTCTGATTTGAAGTATATTTAAAGTTTATTAATACCTGATGTTTTTGATTTAATACAACAACATGCCGTAATCCTAAGCCTCTAAATAACCTAAATATTCTGGGAAAGGAGGCATCCTACAAGTAAAATGAAAAATTAGATGACTAAAAGTTAATGATAATTTCTATGTAAAATTGATTACCACATGCTTCACACACACACACACACACACACACACACACTGTAACAACATGAACAAGTTTAAACATATTTTCATTCAACATTCGATTTTTTTTTTTTTTGCAGAATTTTCTAATTTGTTAACATTTAATTTGTCATTTCTTGTTTATGAACAAAACCTGCTAATGATTTACATTTATTCATATAAAGTACATTATATATATAGTTTTTAGATTTTGAAGTACAGTAAAACTTGAATATATAGAAGTGTTTAGGCTGATGGTCTTAATAAAGAGGTTCTTTTTGTTTAAATAAGAAGCAAAGGAACCTAACACGAGAGTCTTAATGGACAGGTGGCCTTTATATAGAGACATTCATTGTTGGATATAGCCAGTTTTACTATACAGAGATAAATAAATAACAAAACTCAATCAGATTGTTTTTAAATATAACAAGACCATTTTGGATGAACTCTTGGCTATATAGCTATTTAAACTTTTGACCACATCTCAGTAACATACAATGTACATGTATTATGTGGCAACACAAAATACAAATTGTCTCATTTACACAGTTAATAGTGTTCTTATTTCAAAACATTAATATGAAATCATATATGCAACCAGCAAAATTAACCACAACTTAGTGTGCAAGATAAAGAAATCTTAACCTTCCATCATACCGGGTATACCCGTAAAGTTTGTTGTATACAAAAGAATTCAACATGTAGTTTAACTAGGTTTTCTGCAAATTTGTGAAAATATAGTCCTATTAAAAGTAATTTTTAAAATTGCTAAAATAGGCTAAAGCATTTCTCAAAAATTATTAGCCAATGACGTTTTTTTAACTATCAGGAATGAAAATATAGGTTTTAGGTGTCCATAAATTGAAAATTATTAGTAGCAGAATTTTTTCACAAATTTGGTAAGAAGGTTTCCTTTTCAAAGAATTTTTCAGACAATTATTACCCAATAGCAATTTTGGCTTCCAGAAATGGAAACATAGGTTTAAGATTTCTCTGTGCAACACAACAGTAATAACTATTAGTTTCCAACTATAATTCACTAAATACATGATTTACTTACATCCGTGACTGTATAAGCTGAAGCGTTGATGTATGGTCGTAAATCTATGTTGAAATCTCTCTCATGTTGACTTATATGTATTTGCTGCAACAATAACAAAAATAGTATTTGTGTGTATTTGTGTGGTTCTTTTAATACATGATTTAAATTTTGATAAAAAATAAAAATCATGTAATTCTGTGACTTTTCCTCATTCTATATCTTTTAAAATCTTGGTACATCATTTGGTCACGAAGACCCTATTCTTTATCAGTGGACCAAAGTAATGGTGTCTTGCGCCCTTGTAAAATTCCTTTCACTTATATTCAGGATGTAAAATTTGGGATGGTAGAGAAAACTGGAATGACCTGAGAAAACCATTGACCTTCAGTAATTGAAATTTCAAACTTTCTCACACTATGATCTGCTCTAAGTGGGATTTCAACCTAGGCATATAGAGGCCCAATAATTAAGTAAAAGGTGACAGATTTAAGGAATACTTGGATCAGATTCTGATCCAATAATATAAGTTGCTCATCTATCACTAGACCTTGAGCCTTCGAAATAAAAAGTATCAGGTCACGCCTATAATTGAAGAATTTAAAAAAACTTTACAAAAGAAGAGTCTGTTAAAAAACTTAAACCATAAACTTTATCATTTGATCCTAACAACAATACCACTTGATATGATAAGCAACTTTACATGTGATTGGAGAGAGAGAGAGAGAGAGAGAGAGAGAGAGAGAGTTAGAGTTACATGAATGGGTGGAAATCTTGGATAGGCCTCTCGGAAATCTTTGGTTTTTAATGAGCCCCTGATGTGATGTATGTCTTCATTTTCTTCAAAAGCCTAATAAATAAAAGAGTTATAGTATTTTTCATCAATATTATATTAAACTGCATACTATAACTGACAAGATGTACATGTAGCAGTTTTCCAAAAATGGCAAACATACAAGTACTAAATATGGCTAAAATGGCAAGTATTTTACATACCTGGTAGTACATGTACTTACATATGCTCTTAATTAGAGCACCCACACTACATATCTGTACTCCCTTTTCTTTTAATTTTTAATCTCACTAATAATTTATAATTATTGTATGCCCAGTTAAATTCAATAGTATTTGCATGTATAATCCTTTTCAATTTTGATGATATGCAATACGATGTTTAACAAACAAGCAAAATGGTCAATTTTTGAAACCGATTCTGCGTTTCAAGAGGAATTTGACAAACCCTTTATTCACCAAAGCATTTTTCAGAAAAGGATCTTAGAGTAATCATATATTCTACTGCAAATACATACTGTGCTGTACTGGACACTATAATTCTATAATGTACTGCAAACCAACATTTTTTTAAGGATATTAACTTTTACGATTCTCAAACCAAAAGCATTTTGCATCTATTAACTGTCACAATATAAACTTATATAACTATATATTTGGTAATAAACAATACCATTTTCAAAAATAAGTTCTTGGCAATTAACTTATGTGATTATTATGTCCTCGCAAAACATGTGAAAGATAATCAAATGTGAATTAAAGTTGTTGGTTTAAAGTAACAAGTTATAACTGAAATGATGACATTTCAAAAGTGTCCCAAAAATGAACACCAACTGGGAAATTCCCAGCTTTGTGCATGATCAAAATAAGAATAGCCAATGGCACATCTACTCCACTCAAAGTTTATTCCTGTGAATTTTCATAAAGACCTGTTAAATAGTTTCAGAGAAAGTGACAGACAAAATGTTGGTGCTTTATTTGAGGGACATAATTACTACAATTATTACCTTCTGTTTAAGAAGAACTATTAGCTGTGAACGTAGAATTGTACCCTGGTATGTTCCAAATGTCTCCGCTTCATGTTCGGTGGTCTGGAAAAAGAATAATGGTAGAAAATGCAACACATGTTAAATCAGTATTCATTTAAGATAGAATTTATGTAAAAATCCTTGTGTAAGATGCATAAACATTTAATTTTCTTAAACAAGTTTAGTTTGAACATAAAATGCAAACTTTTTTTAATTGTATAATCCCAGAATTTTTTTGTGGAAAAAAATGGAAAGAGTAAAAATCTAAGCAATAAACATAAGTCACAACATACAAAAAAGTTGTCCTTTTTAATGTCATAATAATAGGATGATGTCTTTATGCTAAGAGTGATATTACATATTAAGTGCATTATGATTTGTATTACATGGATATTCTGGGCACTCTGGTTTTCCATAAAAAAACTGACTGCTTCAATATAGGTAAAAGGATATTGACTGGGCATAAAACAAGTTCACTCCATTCCACAGCTCAAACTAAATTATCATGTAATCACTCCATTCCACAGCTCAATCTAAACTATCATGTAATCACTCCACTCCACAGCTCAATCTAAACTATCATGTAATCACTCCACTCCACAGCTCAATCTAAACTATCATGTAATCACTCCACTCCACAGCTCAATCTAAACTATCATGTAATCACTCCACTCCACAGCTCAATCTAAACTATCATGTAATCACTCCACTCCACAGCTCAATCTAAACTATCATGTAATCACTCCACTCCACAGCTCAATCTAAACTATCATGTAATCACTCCACTCCACAGCTCAATCTAAACTATCATGTAATCACTCCACTCCACAGCTCAATCTAAACTATCATGTAATCACTCCACTCCACAGTCAATCTAAACTATCATGTAATCACTCCACTCCACAGCTCAAACTAAATTATCATGTAATCACTCCACTCCACAGCTCAATCTAAACTATCATGTAATCACTCCACTCCACAGCTCAATCTAAACTATCATGTAATCACTCCACTCCACAGCTCAATCTAAACTATCATGTAATCACTCCACTCCACAGCTCAATCTAAACTATCATGTAATCACTCCACTCCACAGCTCAATCTAAACTATCATGTAATCACTCCACTCCACAGCTCAATCTAAACTATCATGTAATCACTCCACTCCACAGCTCAATCTAAATATCATGTAATCACTCCACTCCACAGCTCAATCTAAACTATCATGTAATCACTCCACTCCACAGCTCAATCTAAACTATCATGTAATCACTCCACTCCACAGCTCAATCTAAACTATCATGTAATCACTCCACTCCACAGCTCAATCTAAACTATCATGTAATCACTCCACTCCACAGCTCAATCTAAACTATCATGTAATCACTCCACTCCACAGCTCAATCTAAACTATCATGTAATCACTCCACTCCACAGCTCAATCTAAACTATCATGTAATCACTCCACTCCACAGCTCAATCTAAACTATCATGTAATCACTCCACTCCACAGCTCAATCTAAACTATCATGTAATCACTCCACTCCACAGCTCAATCTAAACTATCATGTAATCACTCCACTCCACAGCTCAATCTAAACTATCATGTAATCACTCCACTCCACAGCTCAATCTAAACTATCATGTAATCACTCCACTCCACAGCTCAATCTAAACTATCATGTAATCACTCCACTCCACAGCTCAATCTAAACTATCATGTAATCACTCCACTCCACAGCTCAATCTAAACTATCATGTAATCACTCCACTCCACAGCTTAATCTAAACTATCATGTAATCACTCCACTCCACAGCTCAATCTAAACTATCATGTAATCACTCCACTCCACAGTCAATCTAAACTATCATGTAATCACTCCACTCCACAGCTCAATCTAAACTATCATGTAATCACTCCACTCCACAGCTCAATCTAAACTATCATGTAATCACTCCACTCCACAGCTCAATCTAAACTATCATGTAATCACTCCACTCCACAGCTCAATCTAAACTATCATGTAATCACTCCACTCCACAGTCAATCTAAACTATCATGTAATCACTCCACTCCACAGCTCAATCTAAACTATCATGTAATCACTCCACTCCACAGCTCAATCTAAACTATCATGTAATCACTCCACTCCACAGCTCAATCTAAACTATCATGTAATCACTCCACTCCACAGCTCAATCTAAACTATCATGTAATCACTCCACTCCACAGCTCAATCTAAACTATCATGTAATCACTCCACTCCACAGCTCAATCTAAACTATCATGTAATCACTCACTCCACAGCTCAATCTAAACTATCATGTAATCACTCCACTCCACAGCTCAATCTAAACTATCATGTAATCACTCCACTCCACAGCTCAATCTAAACTATCATGTAATCACTCCACTCCACAGTCAATCTAAACTATCATGTAATCACTCCACTCCACAGCTCAAACTAAATTCATGTAATCACTCCACTCCACAGCTCAATCTAAACTATCATGTAATCACTCCACTCCACAGCTCAATCTAAACTATCATGTAATCACTCCACTCCACAGCTCAATCTAAACTATCATGTAATCACTCCACTCCACAGCTCAATCTAAACTATCATGTAATCACTCCACTCCACAGCTCAATCTAAACTATCATGTAATCACTCCACTCCACAGCTCAATCTAAACTATCATGTAATCACTCCACTCCACAGCTCAATCTAAATTATCATGTAATCACTCCACTCCACAGCTCAATCTAAACTATCATGTAATCACTCCACTCCACAGCTCAAACTAAATATCATGTAATCACTCCACTCCACAGCTCAATCTAAACTATCATGTAATCACTCCACTCCACAGCTCAATCTAAACTATCATGTAATCACTCCACTCCACAGCTCAATCTAAACTATCATGTAATCACTCCACTCCACAGCTCAATCTAAACTATCATGTAATCACTCCACTCCACAGCTCAATCTAAACTATCATGTAATCACTCCACTCCACAGCTCAATCTAAACTATCATGTAATCACTCCACTCCACAGCTCAATCTAAACTATCATGTAATCACTCCACTCCACAGCTCAATCTAAACTATCATGTAATCACTCCACTCCACAGCTCAATCTAAACTATCATGTAATCACTCCACTCCACAGCTCAATCTAAACTATCATGTAATCACTCCACTCCACAGCTCAATCTAAACTATCATGTAATCACTCCACTCCACAGCTCAATCTAAACTATCATGTAATCACTCCACTCCACAGCTCAATCTAAACTATCATGTAATCACTCCACTCCACAGCTCAATCTAAACTATCATGTAATCACTCCACTCCACAGCTCAATCTAAACTATCATGTAATCACTCCACTCCACAGCTCAATCTAAACTATCATGTAATCACTCCACTCCACAGTCAATCTAAACTATCATGTAATCACTCCACTCCACAGCTCAATCTAAACTATCATGTAATCACTCCACTCCACAGCTCAATCTAAACTATCATGTAATCACTCCACTCCACAGCTCAATCTAAACTATCATGTAATCACTCCACTCCACAGCTCAATCTAAACTATCATGTAATCACTCCACTCCACAGTTCAATCTAAACTATCATGTAATCACTCCACTCCACAGCTCAATCTAAACTATCATGTAATCACTCCACTCCACAGCTCAATCTAAACTATCATGTAATCACTCCACTCCACAGCTCAATCTAAACTATCATGTAATCACTCCACTCCACAGCTCAATCTAAACTATCATGTAATCACTCCACTCCACAGCTCAATCTAAACTATCATGTAATCACTCCACTCCACAGCTCAATCTAAACTATCATGTAATCACTCCACTCCACAGTCAATCTAAACTATCATGTAATCACTCCACTCCACAGCTCAATCTAAACTATCATGTAATCACTCCACTCCACAGCTCAATCTAAACTATCATGTAATCACTCCACTCCACAGCTCAATCTAAACTATCATGTAATCACTCCACTCCACAGCTCAAACTAAACTATCATGTAATCACTCCACTCCACAGCTCAATCTAAACTATCATGTAATCACTCCACTCCACAGCTCAATCTAAACTATCATGTAATCACTCCACTCCACAGCTCAATCTAAACTATCATGTAATCACTCCACTCCACAGTTCAATCTAAACTATCATGTAATCACTCCACTCCACAGCTCAATCTAAATTCATGTAATCACTCCACTCCACAGCTCAATCTAAACTATCATGTAATCACTCCACTCCACAGCTCAATCTAAACTATCATGTAATCACTCCACGTCCAGCTCAATCTAAACTATCATGTAATCACTCCACTCCACAGCTCAATCTAAACTATCATGTAATCACTCCACTCCACAGCTTAATCTAAACTATCATGTAATCACTCCACTCCACAGCTCAATCTAAACTATCATGTAATCACTGCCTCCACAACTCAATCTAAACTATCATGTAATCACTCCACTCCACAGCTCAATCTAAACTATCATGTAATCACTCCACTCCACAGCTCAATCTAAACTATCATGTAATCACTCCACTCCACAGCTCAATCTAAACTATCATGTAATCACTCCACTCCACAGCTCAATCTAAACTATCATGTAATCACTCCACTCCACAGCTCAATCTAAACTATCATGTAATCACTCCACTCCACAGCTCAATCTAAATATCATGTAATCACTCCACTCCACAGCTCAATCTAAACTATCATGTAATCACTCCACTCCACAGTCAATCTAAACTATCATGTAATCACTCCACTCCACAGCTCAATCTAAACTATCATGTAATCACTCCACTCCACAGCTCAATCTAAACTATCATGTAATCACTCCACTCCACAGCTCAATCTAAACTATCATGTAATCACTCCACTCCACAGCTCAATCTAAACTATCATGTAATCACTCCACTCCACAGCTCAATCTAAACTATCATGTAATCACTCCACTCCACAGCTCAATCTAAACTATCATGTAATCACTCCACTCCACAGCTCAATCTAAACTATCATGTAATCACTCCACTCCACAGCTCAATCTAAACTATCATGTAATCACTCCACTCCACAGCTCAATCTAAACTATCATGTAATCACTCCACTCCACAGCTCAATCTAAACTATCATGTAATCACTCCACTCCACAGCTCAATCTAAACTATCATGTAATCACTCCACTCCACAGCTTAATCTAAACTATCATGTAATCACTCCACTCCACAGCTCAATCTAAACTATCATGTAATCACTCCACTCCACAGCTCAATCTAAACTATCATGTAATCACTCCACTCCACAGCTCAATCTAAACTATCATGTAATCACTCCACTCCACAGCTCAAACTAAACTATCATGTAATCACTCCACTCCACAGCTTAATCTAAACTATCATGTAATCACTCCACTCCACAGCTCAATCTAAACTATCATGTAATCACTCCACTCCACAGCTCAATCTAAACTATCATGTAATCACTCCACTCCACAGCTCAATCTAAACTATCATGTAATCACTCCACTCCACAGCTTAATCTAAACTATCATGTAATCACTCCACTCCACAGGTCAGTCTAAACTATCATGTAATCACTCCACTCCACAGCTCAATCTAAACTATCATGTAATTTACTTACATCAGACAATCATATATTTTGAAATACAGACAGTAAAACCTAAAAGAATCAATCAATTTATCCTTCTACTAAAACATACATTTTTTATTTGCATAGATACAATGTAATTGTATTACTAATATTTTTTTTAAATAAGAACATATTTTAATTAGTACTTACATGTTCTATAAATGGGTCATAATCAGATACCACAGGGAAACCATTATAATTTTCTTGTTTAAGGATATCTACAATTCTTCCAACAGATTCCACTGTCCTAAATACTGTCACTGGATGACTCATTACCTCCCTTTAATAAAGCATTTAATCGTAATCAGAAAAAGAAAGCTCGAAATTTAAGAAATCCTAAAGATAATGGTGTCTGCATCTGTACTATGTGATTTCACTGCAATTTCTGTATAACTATATTTTCTTTTAGATTTGGAGAAATGTCAACTTACACAATACTAATATATTAATTTCATTGGTTGTATACAGATCTATCAGGTGGATGGACCTTTTAATGGCCCCAAACACCAAACTTTAACATTTGATGTAGATGCTCAAATGGGGAACATAGCAAATCCATTTTATTCAAAAATGTTTCTTTTAAATAGTGATTATTTTCATGTCTAAAGTCCTTTTCAGTATAAAGTTCAGAATTTCTGACTGCTAAGTTACCAGTATTCTGTGTAGGATTTTTCATAAGGGGTCAATTTCAACAACTCTCCTCTAAAACACCACAACATCAATATTTTTGCATTCACATAATGTCAAGTTGGCTCACTAAGGCCTTGACAATGGGGTTTATTAACAAAATAAGAAATCAATGGCCCTGTGGTCCCTTTTAGAATGAACATTAAAGTTACATTTATATACATGTTATACAAGCTTATGTAATAGATCTACAAGTTCTTACATTGCATTGATATTGGACAGCATTGATGAGGGTTCCCATCCAAGTAAAGGCACTCCTTGTAGATGTATATGCATATCATAAATACCCTGAAACAATATGCGTAAAAAGGTTATCCCTTAATGACAAAATCAGGTAACGTCAGTAACAGAAAGTAAGATAAAACTGAAAAAAGGAGAGAGAGAACGCATGTGAAAGTGTGTACGGTATATGTGTGTGAAAGTATAATTGCATTTGTGTGTATGTGTGTCTGCATATGTGCACATGTGTGGAGAATTAGATGTCCATCGTTTTAGATGTAGACTGTAAATTAATCTTCAAGTAAAAGATATCAAAAAACAGTAGTTATTCCTACTCATTTATGATGGAAATCTGAAATATACAAACATAAAAGGGAACTAAATAACATGGATAATAGCATTAATATTACACATAATTCTCAGATGTGTGTGTGTGTGTCTTTATGGAAAAAATTAATTTTTCTTCTTTTTAGGTAGAATGTAGAACTTACTTCATTAAAAAAGTCTCCTATCCACTTGGCAACCATTAATACTATCATTACAGGTAAACCAAATGTTATATTTCCTGATGCCTCAACAATTATAACTGTCAAACTAATGGTCATTCTTACAATACCACCTATATCAAATAGACAAAATCTTCTTAAAGTTCTTCATTTTTACAACTTCTTTTTAAAAGAAAATGAAATAATACATGTATTTGGGACAAAAAATATGATTATTCCAGCAGTGCCGGGGTTTGAATCAGCCCTTAACTTGAAAAACTAATGAATGTATCACTATGTCATCTGTCTTTTCCATCAACCTTAGTCACCAACAATTAAATGTTGTGAGCCAGGTTACACCGTTGTAATGGCATTCCATAATACAGGAAAAATTCTCAGATCCTGTTCCCCTGGTAAAACTACTGTTACTGCATTTCTCCATTCTACTTGAATGTTGTGAGCCAGTTACTTAGTTGTTTATTCAGTTGTAAAGGCATTCTACAGCACAGGAAAATTTTAGGGTTTTGGTCCCCTAGTAAAACTACTTCATTTCATCCATTCTTGTTTTCTTCAGTTGGGACAAATGGGTGGGAATGATTGTGTTTCAATTATTTGTGGGGTTATTCGAAATATTGAAGAGGGAATGTGGCAGACTTTGCCTAATAAATACATGTAGTTTGGTAGCTCAGTTGGTAGACCAAGGTCTCAATCCAGGTTTGACTGCTGTATATTCTTTCTATATTACAGTAGGATAGCCAAGTCCAAAATGTGCGTTGGTTTTAAAATTTGAGACCTTGCGCGGTAAATAAAAAGGGATTACTTTTTGGCAAGTGTCTGAACCCGAAAAAAATTTGCCATTTTCAGAATCGTTTTTATACCATAAAATTAACATTTTTAGCTACGAATATGATGCAAGCGTGTGAGGCATTAACTAAACTTTCTACATGTATCAAAAAGTCCGAGATAAAACGCCACATTTATTTAAAATTACTGATATCCCGACGATAACCGATTTCTCTTGAAAATCAACAGAAATTTCTTCTCCATTTTTGAAACTGGTACGTTTTTTGTGTAAAGAATACTTTTCCTAGAAATTTTAATACAATGTCAGAAAATTATTACAGTATACGCCAGTAAATTATCGTACCTGGTGCATGAGGGTTAAATATGCGAAAATCGCAAAAATCCAACAGCATGATTTCAGTACGTCTTGTTGTCAATGAAAACAAATATGGCCGCGACCTTGATAAACATTGTTCTAACGTAGTGACGTAAACAACGTTCCCCGTGTCAAATATGTAGGTCAACTGTCTACTGTATACACAGTACACGCAATGTACAGTACAGACCTGTCGAAAGTTTAACACTAAGCTAACCAAAAGAAGTCAAAGCTCGACTGCCAAGTGCCCAAGGTATGGAAAGGTAGCGGTCGAAAAGCTGCCGAGAGATAGATGGCAACTGCTGTCGATATAAACACCAAACGAGGAACCAATATGGACTGTCGGCACTAATTCGTTAGCTGGGTGCTAAACTTTGTACAGGTCTGTACTGTATTTATCGATTTTTTTTTTTTTGCAACAGGCATCCTCATCTGGCACACCATCATATAACATGTGATACTTTAGGACCCCAACAGGAATAAATAAATAGGGCCTACATTAAAAAAAATAAATGATAAATAAATAAATAAATAAATAAATCAGAATTTCTACAGAGAAATAAGTTAGAGCTGGGACACAGTATGTTGAGCAGGTTACAAAATGTCTAGCAGGTTAGTGATGATAATAAATAAATAAATAAATAAATAAATAAATAAATAAATAAATAAATAAATAAATAAATCAGAAATTGTTCAGAGAAATAATTTAGAACTGGGATACAATATGTCAGTGCTCAGTTAATAAATAAATAAATAAATAATTAAGAAATTAAATTGAGAAATAAGTTAGAGCTGGACACAATATGTCAGCAGTTGTTAATAAATAAAAAAAAAAAATAAATAAATAAATAAATAAGAATTTCTACAGAGCAATAAGTTAGAGCTGGGACACAGTATGCCGAGCAGGTTACAAAATGTCTAGCAGGTTAGAGATGATAATAAATAAATAAACAAATAAATAAATCAGAAATTGTTCAGAGAAATAAGTTAGAACTGGGACACAATATGTCAGCAGTTGTTAATAAATAAATAATTAAGAAATTAAATTGAGAAATAAGTTAGAGCTGGGACACAATATGTCAGCAGTTGTTAATAAATAAATAAATAAATAAATAAATAAATCAGAATTTCTACAGAGAAATAAGTTAGAGCTGGGACACAGTATGTTGAGCAGGTTACAAAATGTCTAGCAGGTTAGTGATGATAATAAATAAATAAATAAATAAATAAATAAATAAATAAATAAATAAATAAATAAATAAATAAATAAATAAATAAATAAATCAGAAATTGTTCAGAGAAATAATTTAGAACTGGGATACAATATGTCAGTGCTCGGTTAATAAATAAATAAATAAATAATTAAGAAATTAAATTGAGAAATAAGTTAGAGCTGGGACACAATATGTCAGCAGTTGTTAATAAATAAAAAAAAAAAAATAAATAAATAAATAAATAAGAATTTCTACAGAGCAATAAGTTAGAGCTGGGACACAGTATGTCGAGCAGGTTACAAAATGTCTAGCAGGTTAGAGATGATAATAAATAAATAAACAAATAAATAAATCAGAAATTGTTCAGAGAAATAAGTTAGAACTGGGACACAATATGTCAGCAGTTGTTAATAAATAAATAATTAAGAAATTAAATTGAGAAATAAGTTAGAGCTGGGACACAATATGTCAGCAGTTGTTAATAAATAAATAAATAAATAAATAAATAAATCAGAATTTCTACAGAGAAATAAGTTAGAGCTGGGACACAGTATGTTGAGCAGGTTACAAAATGGCTAGCAGGTTAGAGATGATAATAAATAAATAAATAAATCAGACCTTCTACAGAGAAATAAGTTAGAGCTGGGACACAGTATGTTGAGCAGGTTAGTAATGATAAATAGGGTAAATACATAAAAAGAGATCAAAATAAGTTGCATTTTGTCTTTCCTCAAGGTACTAACATGAAATGTGGCATGGGTACCATGGAAAGTAACCTCAGATATTTTTGGAAAAATAAAACAAATATTTTTATATGAACAAAATTAACATTTAAAACATAAAAGATATTGAATTACTAAAAAGTTAGAAAAATTTATGAACAGGCAGATAGTTAGAAATTTTGTCATATTGTTGTTTGTTAAATGAATGACAAGTGGGCCATAATAGCATTTAAAAGGACTAAAATTGTCTAAATTATCAAATTTAATTTAGAAACTACACAAACAGGTGATTTTTTGGGGGACAGGTACTTTCTAGTTGTTCTGGCTGTGATAAATAGATAAATCATTTACAAATAAATCAAAAACTATGGGATCATATGGCAGTGTTCATTCTAGAAAGGGGCTGTTGATCCTTTATTTTGCCAAATGGCACCATTGTAAAGGCCATAGTTGGCCACAGTTGAAATTAGATTTCAAATGCAAGTTCAAAATATTTGATAGCATTGTCATATATAAAAGCTACATTATATGAAACTTTTAAATACTTCATTACAAAGGCTTTTACATCAGCCTAAAAGACTACAAGTCACATCAAACATTAGATGTATGCAAAATCATTGATGTTATTCAACTTGTTATTAGAGGAATTTTATTAGAAATGAACCCATCTGAAAAAATCCTAGAATGAACACTCATGGTTATTACTATTTACACATAATGGAACATTTTTCAAAGAAAAATGCATTATGTGTGTCTAAACCAACTTTGTAAATTGTAATAATGTTGAATGTCTCATTTCATGTAAAATTAAAATAACAATATCTTTAATACACTAGGAATTAGATATCATCAGCCATTTATGAATGTTTCATTTTACATAGAATAAAAAAATCAACACATATCAATATCCTTAACATACTGGGAATTATATACCATTACACATTTATGAATTGAATGCTTCTCTTGATACTGAATACCTCTTTTTCACCACATGAAATGCTTTTCATGCACCCTTGCCTGAAGTGTAGCATACAGGTAACAGCATAGGTTAAAATCTTACTATGTCAGAAAGTTTGCCAGTTCTCTTGTTGAGGGGTGTGATTTACCTCAGGGATGAAGCCTGAATATTTTGAGTTTGGGGCCAGCTCACTTCATAAAAGAATTTGTAACAGTGCTAAATGGCTTAAATGTGTTACAATTATTTTGAATTCTTACAAACTAATAATGCCCATTTGGATACACTGTGTCATGAATTTCACTGTATTTGCATCAACTTATTTCTTAATGCTATTATCAAACCAGTTCCCATGAATTTTCCTAAAAGAAGGTGATATTTATTTATTAGAATTTTACAGAAATTACTGAAATTCCTAAATATTTTACAGATCTGTATTTAATCATTATAATATGGAGTTGAATTTTTAACCAAGTCAAATGAAATCCACATGATTAGTATTCACTTTTCCTATTTCCTACTTCCACATAGTCTATTTTAAATGTTATTTGTGCTATGTCAAGTTGACCTAAAACTTTTAATGAAGCAAAATAATCAATTTTTCATGTCTAAATTGTACTAAAATAATAATGCCGGGGTTATTGGCATTAGAACAAAAACAAAAATTTAAGTAATAAAGACCAATGTTGTGTTGACTCTGGCTAAACTAACATGGGAGATGTTTCCTCATTTTGGGAAATATTTCATAAAGAAAAATCCAGTCTAACCCTTTTTAATGATGTTAGCTTATTTATCCAATGATATGTACTGATATGACAGACAGGTCCTGTTATATTTTGCCAGCAAAGCAAAATCAGTTGGTAATTTTCAGTATATTCTGAGTCCCTAACTAGCCCTACATGAGCAGGTTGCACTGTACACTGTATTGGTACAGATCCCGAGTCCATATGGGTAAAATTAGAACACATGCGTATCTAATGTGTTCGACAGCCATGCAGATCGATCATACATGACAAATAAGGCAAAAAAGCTTGACTATTTTGTCCAAAATACACGATGACATTTTCTGCATGATAAAATTGTGATCGAAGCGGGACGAATGCTAATCAAATATGTCCGACTGGAAGTAGTTCCAAAAAATCGGCAGATTAGACGAGAAATGGAGTGAAAATACAATATTTTAAGGAAAAACTTACTTTATTTCAACAAAAATATCTCCACAGCGTCTCTCGATTATCAAATTTATACATTGCACACAATAAGGAAGCTGTCTTAGCATTTTTTCTGTGTCAAATTAGCCGGAAAGGGGGTGGCCCATGATCGAGAATCCGGCAATGTCATCGATTTTTTCGACATTTGAAACTGGTACGTTTTTTGTGTAAAGAAAATTATTTGACAAATTATACATCAAAATAACCGTGAGAAAAAGTTCTTTCCGTTCATGTAAAAACACCTTTGGTGCATGAGGAACTGCGTACACAGAATGATATTTTTTAAAGTTTCAATTTTCAATTTTTCGCCGGTGCCTCACATTCAATTACGATTTAAATTGTTAAATTCTCACCGACTTTGATAAAAATCGTCTTTAATGACTTACTTTTGTCCTCAAAAGACGATAAAATACTACAAATAGTATTAAAAACTCGCAGTGAAATAAATATTATGTAATTTTACCGCCTCGAGTGAATACAAATTTTTGACAATTTTTTCACTTTGTCTGCGCGTGAAATTTTGTTTGATGAATCAATGCGCTGGCCGGGTTGGCTATCCTACTGTTAGTTACATGTTTAAGATACCGTAAAAATTAAATAATAGATGAATTACCAAGTTGTGCTGCAGCTCCTATGAGAGAGTATTTTTCCAGGTTCACCCAATTCTGTAACGTAAAAGAAAATGATATTCTGGCCTGCACATCTAATTAAAACTTACTATAAACATGATATAATTTTTAACAAATACTTTTACATTAGTCAATCACAAAGCTCAAATAAAAGCCATCTGTCTAATTATTTTGGGAAATGAAAAACAAAAGCATAACACACCAATATATATCCATACTAACAGTACATAAGGCATAATAAGTGATGTTTCCCGGGTTGGACAGGGTGAAAACTTAAAATCTTAACCAAAATCCATTAAAGCTTCCAAGGCACTTTAGCTTATCAAACTTTCACTATATTTGATAGTCAATAGCATTTGTAAAAAGATGTCCATTACCTTTTGGTGTCATTAATAGAAAGGTGACCCTCATACAGAAGTCTCTTTTATAAGAAGTGGAGAAGAGTGGAGTAATGGTGTTTTACAACACAGGCAAGATTCTTTCACTTACATGTATATCAAGGTTGTCAGTTCTGGGATGGTGGAGGAAACCAGAGTGTCTAGAGAAAAACACAAGACCTTTGTCAAGAAAACTGACAAACTTTCTCACACTAGGACCTGCTTAGAGTGGGATGAAAAAATAAGCATTGAAAGGCACTGTGATCTGTAAATAGGTGCTCTAGAACACCATCACCGAGGTCCTGACTTTATAGATTTACATGCCAGTCAAGATTATCTTATTTATATTCAAAGGTAGTCAACTCTGGAATGGTGAAACCAAATTCTTTGGCAAGTAACCTAGCAAGTTGTTTCCACCGACTCTGCCCTATATGGGAATCATACATAAACTTGGAGAATTTAGATCCACATGTCTAAGCTTTAGACCACTTGACCAGCAAAGGTAAACCTCTATTGGGGTGGACATGATCAAAATAACATAAATATGGCATTAAGATACAGGTGTTTTTTTTTTTTTTTTGGTTGTTGTTGTAAATAGCAGGTTTTTTAATGCAAGTGACCTTTATATAAAGATGGTCATTTCTGGCATGTGCATGATATATAGGATTGGTATTGAACAAAGATCAAAGCAACAATAATTATCACTAACCGTATCTGGAAATATGACACTTAATAACATTCCAAACAATCTTCCCCATATAGCTCCTATAAGTAGACTGGGTATAAATAATCCACTCGGTACAGAAAGTCCATATGTCCAACAAGCAAGTACAAAACAACATATACCATAAACAACTAATGTTTCAGCTCCATAAGTACCTACAAAATATAAAATATAGAAAGGATGGAAAGAGTAATGTGATAGCTCCATAAGTACCAGTAACTACAGTCAAACATGTCTATAAAGGTCACCCAAGGGAACCAGTAAAAGTGGCCTTTATGGACAGGTGGCCTTTATTTACAGGTTCAAAATAAGAATAAAGAACAATTGGGATACAATTCTACTGGCCTTTATAAGCTGGTGGCCCTTATATAGAGGTGGCCTTTAAGGCAGGTTGGACTATATACAGTATTTATGGGGAAATAAATGATACCCAGCCCATGTTGTGGAGCAATAAACAACTGATTTTTTTATTCATGTATTTAACTATATTTTCTGTATATTATAGTACTACAGAAACTATCTGGGGTTTTTTACACCCATAACCACCTAGAAATCCTACATAGGGAATGATTAAAGTTTCAGCTTCATAAGAAACATAAAGTATGAAAGGACTAATGTGACAGCTGGACAAGTACTAATAAAATTTTAGGACTTATGAGTCAACTCCATAAATACTTTTAAAACATAAAATAAGGAAGGACTAAAAAATTCTTTCAGTACTTATGCAGTTTTGGAAAAAGTAGAACATGGACATGATATACATGATATATACATACATGTAGTCACACACAACAGTAATTCATATATAAATTGAACATAAATGGTGTTTTTGGTATACCTGGGGGCTCATGGAACATCTTTTTAACACTTTCCTCTGGAGTTTGAAATAAGACAGCTGATGTTGTACTATACTGACCATCATCACAAAATATCTGAAAATGAAAATTAAAATGTAAACCAGATAACTGCAGAATTAATAACCATTAAAATTAACAGGATTGTGTAGAAGCAAACTGAAGTGGAGTAATGGAGTTTTACACAACAGTCAAGATTCTTTCACTTATATCAAGACAGTCAGTTCATGGTTGTTGGATAAAATCTCTAGTACCAGGAGAAAACCAATAAACTGCATCATGGGAACTGACAAACTTTCTCACAGTAGGATCTGTCCTGAGATGGATTCAAACATAGGTGATGAGAGGCGATGTGATCTATAAGTTTGCGCTTTAGACCACTCGGATACTGAGACCCCCAGTTTTGTAAATAATTTTCCACCTATGAAAATAATGGGCAGGGAAACATATAACATAAACAGCGAATAATCTGTTGAAAAAGAAATGTGAAGAGTTAAAATTTATCTAAAAGTCCTTGTTGAAATATTAATGTACCTAAATTTTCTGAAGTAATCTTCGGTATTTACGTATGTGTGTTTTATTATATTACCTGTGCACTATCATATTGCTCATCAGTTTTTGGTGGTTGACAGTCATTTAGAAAGTATAGAGTTATATAACCCACTGTCCCAGTCAGAACAGCAACCATAATGGCTTCAACAACATGCATCCACTTTTTCTTTACGAATCTATATTTAAAATAGAAAAGGAATGTATTCAACTTTAACTCAAAAGCAATATCCAGAAATTCAGGAAATCATAAGAGCATTTACTTAAACTAAAATTAGGAAAAGGATTTATATATTTAATATTATTGTAAAATCATACAAGTGTATGTTTAAGAAATAAAATTTACTGAGTCTATAAAACTTGTTTGTTACAAAATATTATCTATTGTTAAGAAATTTATAATTCAGAAACTGTGATAATTTTCTGTTCAACAATGAATCATGTCCATAGGAAAATATAGATTTATATAACCCTCAAAATGGCATAGTGTATACGATTATACAAGGTTAAAATTACCAGGTTACAGATTGTAATTGGTTACCTGATTCTGAACACTGAGAGTTTGTAGTTTATGTGGTTGAACAAAGCACCTATTAATCCACCTGTAAATAAATACAAATAGGTTTGTGTATATTATATAAATCATAGTTAATTAATTTATAAATTTTTGGCAAAGAACATAGCCCCATATACCCGATCAAAGATTTATGAACTCTGAGCTGCAGGCAAATGTGTAATTTTTTTGCAAATTTGTAGCACTAGTTTGGACTTTTCAATTTTGTCATCTACATGACTTATGACCCTTGTAATCTTGTTTATTTACTATAACAAAATAATCCAGGGTGTAAGAGTTATTTCCCTTACACTTATAAACAATGTTTACATTCCCTGGCAGATTTAAAAACATAGTTCTATGTACTCTAGCGAGATAACCAAACACTATCAACTTTATATTCTGTAAATAGCCATTAGTGAATGGTCTATGTAAGCTACAAAGGATGTACACTATATAAGCAAGAAATCAACAGATGTGAAAAAGACTTTCCAGCCAACTGTCTAGATATGTTCTTCCACATTAGTTTTGGACTTCATCAATGTTTACTTGTCATTTATGGGGACAATAGAGATGTTTATTTCAAAATCCTACTCAATTATGTAACTCACCAATTACCCCCATTATCACAAAGAGTGGAATCTCAAATCCAGAATAGTCTGTCTTCTACAAAATATCATAATATAAAACTTTAATATCCATTTCTTTACAATAATTTAGGAATAATAATCTACAGCAAGATATGTTTCTGTTATCTGTAGACTCTCTCTGTAAATTGGGGTGTGGTAGCTAAGTGGATCAGGCTTTAGTTTTCAAAACCAAGATATCTTACCACTGTAGGTTAAACCACGGTCAACTTCAAATGAGATAGGGTTGTCTTTGTCATAGGTCTTTACTTGTTGGCTCTGTACCAGTATAATGGACTGAACAGGTCACAGATAAACTCAGAACTTACATCAGAACAATCCAGAATAAGTAATAGTCAGCTGATATGATGCAAAATTATCTCAATCACAGAGAGGCAGCCAGTTCTCAATGACGGAGGGAACTGGGAGTACAAAGAGAACACTTCTACACTTCAGCATGTTCAGTAAATGAACTGACAAACTTTCTCAAACTAGGAGCTACATATAACTCATTGGGATTCAACCCTATGTGTAGGAAGTTAGAGGGGTTGTATCTGTAAACAAGCACTTTAGACTACTTAACCACCAAAGACAAGATACATTCAAAGGTAAAAACATACTGGTATACTTACTACATGACTGAGAGGACATTGTACAAGAACAAGAGGCAGAATAGAGCATGTAATGCTAACAATGTATGTATTTCATTCACAGCAACCAAATGTTATGTGGAGTGGCATCATACCTGCTTACAGTTCTACTTTATATATTATAGATTTGAACAAGGTCAGTTAAAAACTAAATGCACAATGGCTACTTTTCGATTTTTTCATATTTATAGTCACGGTAACCATCTTGGATGTCAGGCTCGATAGCCTGCTGCAAGCTTAAGTCTAAACCACCTTGGGGCCTTTCACACAAAATTGTCCCAGTGATTTCAGAGGAGAAGATTAAAGTTTACACACAGTTACATGCTTTGTCATGCCATAAGCTTGGTAGGCTATTGCCAGTCTAGATAAAATGATTGATGAATAACTTGCACTAAAGAAGATTAAATAGTAACTTACATTAAAGCTTCCAAAGTTGAACAATCCTGGATAAGACAGATTCCAAGGTTTATCTTTGATATAACTCTGTACAACATTCAGTGTAAACGTGGATAACAGGGAAGCAAAAAACTGTAATATAATTATAATACATTATAATGACTGTACATTCACATTTCACATTAAACAGAGGTATTGAAGGACTTTATTTCACATGAAAATTGAAGTAAAATGGCATTAAACATCTTATAAAATCTGTTTAATCCTGGTTTATCTTTAATAGATCCACATGATGTGTTTTACTTACTAGCATTTTTCACATATACATGTATATTATAATCAATGTCTTTGGGTCATTATCAGACTGCGTACTCTTGAATCAAATACATAGATGATAGATACACACATATCTATATAATATGTACAATGCTTGACAATGCATGCACCATACACATTCTTTTGAACATAAATGTTTCTACCAGCAACATAAATGATCAATTGTTTTATAAAATCTCTCATCATTTTTATTGTTCTTGTACACTGAAAAGGCAATGATCACACATGACAACTATTTCACACTCTTTTACAGCATACTTACAATTCTCCATGTCAAAGCCTGGTTCCAAAAACTTGCTCCTTCTTCTAAACTAAATAAGACACCACCAACCGGTGCTCCAAAAGCTGCAGAAACTCCTGCGGCAGCACCACCTGACACAAAATCTCTTTTTTCTGTATCTGATCGGAAATATTCAAACATCTGTGTAAAGAAAGATAACAAGGAAATCATATAGGATTTAATTGATGTCATAACATTAAATTATCATTGTTGTTACTTGTCCCTTAAAACCATGAGACTAAGCTTGCTAAAATTTTCTTTTTTGAGATCAACAGCCCTCAATTAATTTTGTTTTTATTTATCAGTTCCTAAATCATCTCAATCTTGATTGTCACTGCCTTATGACAATAACTCTTCATAGCTTGGTGGGGTTTATAAAGAATTGCATTCAGTTCTGTGGTTTTAAAAGTTGAACACAATTCACTTTACTAGACTTTTGACCATGTGAGCATATTTACAAAAATGGCATACCTTTAGATCTAAATGGAGAGAGTCAATTTTTCCCTGTGATATTCCTGCAGCGACAACAGCACCAGAATGTATCATAGGTCCTTCCTAAAAACACACGAGTAAAATTAAGTATCGGTTCACATACAGGTAAAAATTACTAAAATTAAATACACACATATGTACCAGTAGAACACTCAAGTTAAATATGAATTAGTTACAGCTACTAGTGTGGCGACACCTTTAGGGGTTTCGCGGGAAAGAATGGAACAATCTAGAGGATTTCAATTAGTAGAGCTCATCCACAGAACTTGCCAATCAAAAGTTTAACACAGACCTAACGGATGAGTGCCTAACCTACCAATAATTTGGTAAAGAATTGGCTACTTTATTATGGGTACAAATTCAAAACGGTACGTTAAATTTATTTTGGATGATAGGGCCGGACCGACTTTAAACAGTTATTGTGGATTTTATGTGCAAGATAGAAAAAATATAAAAATACCGTCTTTTCCGTCAGATCTTAAACTTTTTTCGGTCAATGGACGACTTTTTCGTACAATGAACAGTTATTGAACAGGAGTGCGTTAAACGTAATTGTTTTTTTGAAATATTCATTTTTTGCATGTTTGACCCCAAAATTAAGTATGATACCGAATTTTCCCAAAAAATTCACCAAGTTAGATAGCTAGATCGCATTAGACTCCATAACCTCAGAAATTTTTAGCAAAATCTATGGAGTAGTTTTCAAGGTTCCCAAGATGCAAGAATATGCGGCTAAAAAGGGGAAAGTTGTCGCCTTTATCATTTCACATCCAGAGGATGTTCCGAATGAATTCGGAACTAATCCTCTAGATTGTTCCATTCTTTATTAACAGCTCAGGATATCAATAAATTAGATTTATTATGATGAAATATGATTAAAACATGAACAATGTCATAATTGTATACTAGTATGGCGACACCTTGAGGGGTTTCGCGGGAAAGAATGGAACAATCTAGAGGATTCACACATGCCTGTACAAAAAGTTTATAGTTTTCGAGACAATTAACCATTTCAGTATACTTTCGCATCTGTGACCTTGACCTTTCAATCAATGACCTTCTCCCTTACAGCAAAATGACCGTTGTATCAATACCTACAATATTCCAATATACATGCCTATATAAAAACTTTAAATTTCCAGATAATTAACAATTTACATATTTTTTGTATCCATGACCTTGACCTATGAAGTCATGACCTTCATTTACATCTCAAAATGAACGTTGTACAAATACCTATGCCAATCCAATATACATGCCTATATACACATGTATGTATAAACAAGAGGGTCACCTTCAATTACATATCAAAATGACACATTGCCTATATGGGGTGTCCAGGTTAGGTTGGTAGTCGTATCTACAGTACTTGCCTTTCAAAACTGACAAATGTTTAAACCGACCTAGTGACGTCTTGATATAAGTGAAATATTCTGGACTAGGAACAACTCATTCCATCAATATATTAAGGTGTGGGGGATTGTGCTCAATAGATTACCAGGAAGCTCAATGGCAAAGCATTCTGTTAGTATGGGAAGATTCCAGGTTCAAAGTATATGTTTTCCAAGTGCATTTGTGTCAGTCTCTTTTTTGGTATTAACCACTAAGCAATCATTACCCCAGTAAGGTCAAGTTGATTTAATAGATCTTAGTGTGAGAAAGTGTGTTGGTTTACTTTCCAAAGGTCTGTAGTTTTCTCTTGGCACTCCAGCTTCCTCCATCATTCACGATATAATTGCCTTGATATAAGTGAAAATGCTCTTGACTTTAGTAAAAAAAAAAACCAAAAAACAAAAAAAAACCAGTTATATTATACTGGCATGTATCTAGACAATCAGTTCGGGAATGGTGGTATGGCTTTAAATAGTTTTACACCCAAGTCAAGATTCAGGGGTTCAAAATTCCCTGGGTTCGAGGTCCGGGACCTATTGATTTTACCTTGGGATCATTAATATTTAAATTGTAAAAGTCCGCCGAACCTGCCATTTTTACCAGAATAATTCTACTTTTCAATATAATTACATAATTGCACATGGATCTTTCAATGTTGATATTGGATTTTCAAAACTTTATGTGGGACCTGCCAAAAATAAAGGCAAAAGGTCCTGGACCTTCCATTACAAAACATAATTTTGAACCCCTGAGATTCTTTCACTTATATTGAGATGATCAGTTCTGAGATGATGGTAGTCTAGAAATGATGTTTTACTTCCCAGACAAGATTTTTTTCACTTATACCAAGAGTTGGTGAAGTTGAGTATTGATGCTTCATTACCGTTAAGATTCCAATAACTTATCTTGATGGATTGGAGTAATGGTGTTTCATATTTCATTACTTCGAAGTCAAGATTCTTCAAGATCCTGTTTTAGGCTGTCAAATTGCTTACATTCAAACCAGCTGTTTATCGATAGGTGGATCGAGTTGATGAGCCATCAAAACTGCAACAGAAAATTAAAACCGACCACAAAGCAACACATTCTTTTGCAGGATAAAAAGATTTAAATAAATAAAAAATTATTTGATTAAATTATAAATAAGATTCATAAAGAATTAAAAATTAAAAAATTCATCACAGCGAACAAAAGCATAGATACACGATTTCTAGGTTTCCACAAATTTAAAATAATAAGTAGCCAAATTTCCAAAATTTGAGAAATTATAGTCCCTTTTAAAGTATTTTTCCACAGATTTGCTAAAATAGGTTACTTTTTGAAAGAATTTCTCAGAAAGTAGTAGCTAATGGCGATTTTGGCTACCAGGAATGGAAACATAGGATTTACAGAAAAGTTTATAATGATTGTATTTCAAAATGAGTGGAGTAAACTAATGCTGTTTAAGACCCCACTCAAGATTCCTTTTTTAAATGCAGTCAGTTAATAGGGTGGTGGAGGAAACCAGAGTACCTGAAAAACCCTAGATCAGCTAGTGAGCTGATACTTCCGACTTTTCTTGTTCAAGGATCCTCGACGACCAAGTTTTCTAAAGCACATGCTTACTCAGTTGGAAGTTCATGTGTCTAACCCGACTTGTCAGTTCCAAAGTTTTTACTTTGCTTTTGGATTGTGATTCAGACATGGATTGGTATGTTTTTTTGTTTGATATCAGTGTCTCTCACTACTTGGTATGTTAGAATCCTACTTCAGAAGAAGAAGAAGCTAGCATGAGAAAGTTTGTATTTTCTGAGTGAGATGGACATTGTTCAGTAGGCAAGCTGATAAAATGTTCTTGGAATCAGCAGCATAGGCCCATCAAGAATACACCAATCTTAAGACTAGAAAAAAAGAGAAAAACATGTTTGACTACAGATTGTGTAATACTGGCTTGGGATACAATGACCGAATTTCATCTGGGGATTGCAGATTATTTGAATTATTGTCCTCAAAAATACAATTACGTAATTGCTCATTAATTCATCTATAATAGCAATTTTCATAAAAATAATTTGTGGAATGAAAATATACCATATTTTACACATTCTGACCAAATGTTGACCCAATAACCCCTGTAAATCGTGAGAAATAACGGGCTCGTAGTGTCGTGTACAGGCGGTCGGAGGAGGTCGGAAATCGGTTTTTAATTATTGAATTATATTTGAAAAATCGCACAGGAGGAATATTATGATGAACGCATGTTTTGAATTACATTACACCATGGGTCAATTTGGTTACGGGCCGACTTTGTTATGGGCCATATTGTCATAAGCCGATTTGGAATCGCACGTGTCATGGACAAACTCCCCCACCTCCCCCTTCAAATTCCTTGATCTGCCTATGAGTTTGTCGTCGATTTCGAATCGTAATCAGCTTAGTACTCAGAATAATCAATTGTCTGGTTATTATACGATGTTTTCATACAAGCAAAATTGTATTCTGACTCACCTGACTTCGTCTTCAATCAAATCAATCTTCCATAAGCATAACCAGCTTATTGATCCCGTATATTCCGCCGTTTACTTGGAGAACTAACGTTGCTATTTCTTCTAAGCGCACCCTCAACAGACTTTTGCAACCCAGATATTCGTCAGTTTATCGCATATATATGTACACTTTCAAGTAGACCGCCGTTTTTTATCTATAAACAAAATGGCTTCTTGTGTAGATATCTCGAGATGCCGAACGCCGATTGGTTAAGTGACGTATTGAACTCTGTTGACCTTGTCATTGAAATCGTACGATTTACCACGTGCATTTCGGCGGACTTTTGTATATTGGAAGACAGGGTTGAATTTAAACATTAATACTGCATTTTTTGCATAAAATAGAAAGAATATAAGAATATCGTTATTTTCTTAATACTTTAAAATATATTTTGACCAATTTTCAAGTTGATAACTGAAGTGGCGTTTCAAAACAAGCTGTTTGATGCGGAAAAAGTTCATTCAGCGGCTGCACGTGCCGGTTCGCGGATTTTTTTTATTTTTATGATAGGGTCGACTTTAAACACTTATTGTGGATTTCGTGTACAAGATAGAAAAAAATATAAAAAATACCGTTTTTCCGTAAGATCTTAAACTTTTTTTCGGTTAATGGACGACTTTTTCGTACAATGAACGGTTATTGAACAGGAGTCGGTTAAACAAATGTCAAACAGATTTTTTTTGGAAAAATCCGTTTTTTGCATGTTTGACCCCAAAATTAAGTATGATACCGAATTTTCCCCAAAATGCAACCAAGTTAGATAGCTAGATCGCATAGACTCCATAACCTCAGAAATTTTTAGCAAAATCTACCGAGCAGTTTTCAAGGTCCTAAAAGTGCAAGAATATTGCTGCTAAAAAGGGAAAAGTTGTCGCCTTTATCATTCACATCCAGAGGATGTTCCGAATGAAAATTCGGAACTAATCCTCTAGATTGTTCTATTCTTTATGACTGTCAATATCATATTGTGATATTATGCCGAGTAATGCTAATATAATATATCGATTGATAGATCACACAATCATGTTTCCATACTAGTATGGCGACACCTTAAGGGGTTTCGCGGGAAAGAATGGAACAATCTAGAGGATTTCCATTGTATTCCAATACACATGCCTGTACAAAAAGTTTATAGTTTCCCAGACAGTTAACCATTTCAGTATACTTGTGCATCTGTGACCTTGACCTTTCAATCAATGACTTCATCTTACAGCAAAATGACCATTGTATCAATACCTACAATATTCCAATATACATGCACATAAAAAAAGTTTAAGGTTTTCCAGATAATTAACAATTTAAATATTTTTTGTATCTATGACCTGACCTTGACCTATGAACTCATGACCTTCATTTACATCTCAAAATAAATGTTGTACAAATACCTACAATAATCCAATATACATGCTATATACACATGTATGTATAAACAAGAGGGTCACAAGGCCCTGGGCGCTCACCTGACAATAATTTAAATTCTACACATTTTTTAATTAATGTAACAGGGTTCATTTTTAGATAATATAAACTTGACCTAGCACTTGTCCTGAACATTGTTCTGGACAAATATATATAAAGATTGGACAAAACATATGGACTCTAGAATTTTTTATGATTTGATGTAGTAACCTAGTTATTGACCCAACATGACCTATATACAAACTTGACCTTGCTTTGGTCATGAACATCATTCTGGAAATTATATGAAGATGGACAAATAATATCATATATGTACTCTAGTGGTTAACAAGGTTTTTCTATGATTTGACATAGTGACCTACTTATTGACCCACATGACCATATACAAACTGGTCTTGCTCTGGTCCTGAACATCATTCTGGACAAATTATATATGACAATTGGACAAAACATATGGACTCTAAGAGTGTTAACAAGGTTTTTCTATGATTTGACCCAGTGACCTACTTATTGACCAAACATGACCCATATACAATCTTGACCTTGCTTTGGTCATGAACATTGTTCTGGACAAATTATATGAAGATTGGACTAAAATGTGGACTCTAGAGTGTTAAAAAGGTTTTTCTATGATTTGACCCAGTGACCTACTTATTGACAAACATGACCCGTATACAAACTTGACCTTGCTTTGGTCATGAAAATTGTTCTGGACAAATTATATGAAGATTGGACAAAACATATGGACTCTAAACTAGTGTTAACAACATTTTTCTTTAATTTGATCTAGTGACCTACATGTACTTATTGAACCAATATGACCCATATATGAACTGACCTTGCTTTGGTCATGAACATCATTCTGGACAAATTATATGACAATTGGACAAAAAATATGGACTCTAAGAGTGTTAACAAGGTTTTTCTCTGATTGACCCAGTGACCTACTTATTGACCCAACATGACCCATTTACAATCTTGACCTTGCTTTTGTCATGTATATTGTTCTGGACAAATTATATGAAAATTGGACAAAACATATGGACTCTAGAGTGTTAATAAGATTTTTCTTTAATTTCATGTAGGACCTATTGTTGAACCAACATGACCCATATATGAACTTGACCCTGCTTGGTCATGAATATCGTTCGGACAAATTATATGAAGATTGGACTAAAATGTGGACTCTAGAGTGTTAAAAGGTTTTTCTATGATTTGACCCAGTGACCTACTTATTGACCAAACATGACCCGTATACAAACTGACCTTGCTTGGTCATGAACATTGTTCTGGACAAATTATATGAAGATTGGACTAAAATGGACTCTAGAGTGTTAAAAAGGTTTTTCTATGATTTGACCAGTGACCTACTTATTGACCAAACATGACCCGTATACAAACTTGACCTTGCTTTGGTCATGAAAATGTTCTGGACAAATTATATGAAGATTGGACAAAACATATGGACTCTAAACTAGTGTTAACAACATTTTTCTTTAATTGATCTAGTGACCTACATGTACTTATGAACCAATATGACCCATATATGAACTTGACCTTGCTTTGGTCATGAACATCATTCTGGACAAATTATATGACAATTGGACAAAAAATATGGACTCTAAGAGTGTTAACAAGGTTTTCTCTGATTTGACCCAGTGACCTACTTATTGACCCAACATGACCCATTTACAATCTTGACCTTGCTTTTGTCATGTATATTGTTCTGGACAAATTATATGAAAATTGGACAAAACATATGGACTCTAGAGTGTTAATAAGATTTTTCTTTAATTTCATGTAGTGACCTACTTGTTGAACCAACATGACCCATATATGAACTTGACCCTGCTTTGGTCATGAATATCGTTCTGGACAAATTATATGAAGATTGGACTAAAATGTGGACTCTAGAGTGTTAAAAAGGTTTTTCTATGATTTGACCCAGTGACCTACTTATTGACCAAACATGACCCGTATACAAACTTGACCTTGCTTTGGTCATGAAAATTGTTCTGGACAAATTATATGAAGATTGGACATAACATATGGACTCTAAACTAGTGTTAACAACATTTTTCTTTAATTTGATCTAGTGACCTACTTATTGAACCAATATGACCCATATATGAACTTGACCTTGGTTTGGTCATGAACATTGTTCTGGACCAATTGTATGAAGATTGGATAAAAATATGGACTCTAGAGTGTTAAAAAGGTTTTTCTATGATTTTACCAAGTGACTGACTTTTTGACCCAACATGACCCATATACGAACTTGACTTAGCTTTTGTCCTCAACACCATTCTGGACAAGTTGATGAAGTTATAACAAAATGTTGCCTCTCTAGAGTGTTAAGAATGAAAAGTTGATGAACAACACAGGTCGCACGATGAACAAAGACTGATCACAATAGCTCACTTGAGCACTTTGTGCTCAGGCGAGCTAAAATTGTTAGATTTCCAGATGATTAACCATTTCGATTTTCTGTTGTTTCTATGACCTTGACCTTTGAACTCATGACCTTCATTTACATATCAAAATGACACATTGTCTACATGGGTGTCCAGGTTAGGTTGGTACTCGTATCTACAGTACTTGCATTTCAAACTGACAAATGTTTAAAACAGACCTGGTGACATCTTGATATAAGTGAAATATTCTGGGCTAGGAAAAAACTCATTCATCGATCGATTAAGGTGTGGTGGATTGTGCTCAACATGTGACCAGGTAGCTCAATGGCAAAGCATTCTGTTAGTATGGGAAGGTCCCAGTTTACCATGTGCATTTGTCTCGGAGTCTCTTTTCTGTACAAAGGCAACCATTATCCCATTGAGGCCATGTTGGTTTAATAGATCTTAGTGTGAGAAAGTTTGTTGGTTTGCTTTCCAAAGGTCTGTGGTTTTCTCTTGGCACTCCAGTTTCCTCCATCATTCCATATAACAGCCTTGATAGTGATACAAGTGAAAATACCTTGAGAAGATTAAAATGTAAAGTTAACAACGACGCACGACGGACGATTGCAATAGCTCATCTGAGTCTTTGGCCCAGGCCCCGATTTCTCGAAAAAAACTTAAGTCAAAACTTAAGTTCATCTCAACTTCTCGGAAAAACTCAGCTGAGTTTTTCTCAAAATCGCATTTCTCGATGGTAGCTGAGTAAAATCTTTGCTGAGTTCAAATTTGCATTGATATAAGTGGCCCTACTTGAAAGGAAACAACGTTTTCGTCTGCTAGAATTTATGCATAACACAGTCGCCGGTATGGAAAAAACGCAGAGAAAACCGAATTGGACGGGAAAAGAAAATATGTTACTGGTAGAAGCCGTAAATAAGGAAAGACCGTTTGTTTTCTAAATTTAAGGGGTTTGCAAGCTCTGGGGGAAAAATAACAAACTAAAGGAGATGGCATGGGAGGAGATTGCGGATATTGTTAATTTGTGCGTACACATTTTAAAAAACAAATCTCATTTATATTACACTGGGGTAATGGTAAATCTATAAAGTCATGTAAATCACGCTTGGCTCATCACGCTTGAAGGGAATATTTCAAATTATTCAATTCTTCAAAATACATGTAGATCTACCTTTAAATATTTATGCTCATTCCAATGTGTTTAATTCCATCCCTCTTCTACACTACACACACTGTTTACAGTTAGCATTCTTGAAAGTGCCTCAGTATGCTCTAATTTAGAAGTACTGGGATCCATGCCTTGTGATTTAGAGAATAGATATAGTTAATGCTATATTAAATAGATTATGTGCATTCTGATTAAAATGCAACACTTTAAATAAGAACACCAAGCCAAATGGGTGTTGAATTACAGAATGTAAATTTCTCCATTTGTTGATTATTTTTACATATCTAGCTTGTTCATTCAACATTTTATTAATAAAATTCAAATGATTTCATTGGTTGCAATTATAGTATAGATCAGTTTCATTTATGAAAATAACATTACTATACTGATTAGAGACCCTAAAATAAGTGAATATAAAGATTGCAATGAGAAAAATATTTAATATGCATAAGAAATTTACAATGTCATGAATGCAGAAATGAATTTATATACAAATAATGAATAGACAGTTGGTACCTGTACATTAAGAGAATGGAATCCTTTTCTATTTATGAAATTTGGTTCATTTTCTGTAGGGGCCATAATTCGTATGAAAGTGCCATCTATACATCCAAGTACATTGGGAAAACCTAGTTGATAGAGATTGATAGTATGATAAGTAATCAACATGCACAACTATAATGCATATACATTTTTGTATATATTTGAAAATGAGTTTGTCATCTTCTTTAACAGTTTTATAAATTATTAGAATGAATTAATATTTTAATGGTGAACAAAATATAGTGGAGAAATAATAAACTTTGATTTTTTAAACTGATACCAAATTTAATAATAACTGTAAAAAATAAATGTCAAAATGAAGAATAAAAAAAAATAAATTGATACTAAAATAAATTAAATTATATACTTTAACAAGAAATTCAAAAAGACAAATAGACTGAGATCTATGGGTTTTATTTCATTGAAACTCTCTCTCTCTCTTGTTTTCATTTCTAGCTTTTAAATTATTGATGCAATCTAGTCATATGGAGTATCATGAATATATTAAACAAATATTTATAAATAAAAATCCCGTGGGGCACCTCGTACAGCATTTTTTTTTTAGTCGGCGATTAAAAAGTGTAGCCAATTTCTTTCCATGTCACATAATTATTACAAACCGCTCTAGATGAATTTCATAACTATGAAAACGATTCATACTTTACTTTATATTTACTTTATACTATTTGCCACTAGAGCATTTGCTCTAATACCCAATTTTATGAGGAATTTTTTTCAATGCATTCATTCAGAGACGTATTTAACTCATCGTTTCTGATTCATTTTTTGCATAATCCCAACTGAAAATAAAGTGTCATCTGTGTGTAGATATAGCATAAAACAATGTATTTGTATTTTTACACGGGGGGTTGTAATTAATATTAGAATATATATAATATTTCTTCAAGTTGTACATTTTCAATCGAACCAGAAATTAAAAGTGCACCGATGGCCGATACCTATCGGACTACACTTTTTATACAGTCAATGTTTACATTTAGGCATTATGATGTGGATGGTGCATGTCAGATATTATGACAGATTTACCTGCTATATTGAAAAATTCTGTCTTTACTTCTTCGGCTCTGTTTCCAGTTGGCATCTTTATTATCTCTCTTGAAATTAGACAAAGCCCATGACAGACATTTTTCACCGCTCTACAGACAGAGGACGGAGAAATGGACTTAAAAGTATCGGCTACCATGGAATAGAAAGTGCCAGTAGCCAAAAACCTCAGTGTGATAAAACTTGAAGAAGTGGGGTAAGAGCACAATTTCTCCGCGTATCTCTTGCCAAAAAATTATTCAGAAGACCCGTGATATGTAGAATAGATGTAGGTCGGAAGCGAAACGTTTATAAATTTCCGACTCTGGCATTATTTCCAGAGGATTTTCCCGATCTAAAAGTCTGTTGTGAGCAATTCTTGTCTATGACTACGACGACGACGCTGCCTCCTCCTGTTATTGACGGCCATGTTTGAGCTTTTTTTTAGACTTAAGTCTGCTAGGGAGGTAACTTAAGTTTTTACTCAACTTGAGACAAAAAATTAACTTAGTTTTTTCGAGAAATCAAAATATTTGAGTTTTCCTCAAATTTGAGTAAAATCTCAGACTTAAGTCTGAGATTTGACTTAAGTTTTTTTCGAGAAATCGGGGCCAGGTCAGCTAAAAACACATTTAAATTATACTGGTATATATCTAGACAATCAGTTCGGGAATGGTGGAATGGATTAAAAGTGTTTTACACCCAAGTCTAGATTCTTTCACTTATATTGAGACGGTCAGTTCTGAGATGATGGAAGTCTTGAAATGGTGTTTTACTTCCCACACAAGATATTTTTTCACTTATACCAAGAGTTGGTGAAGTTGAGTATTGATGCTTCATACCCGTTAAGATTCTATCACTTATCTTGATTGGTTGGATTAATGGTGTTTTATATTTAATTACTTCCCAGTCAAGATTCTTCAAGATCCTGTTTCAGGCTGTCAAATTGCTGACATCAAAACCAGCTGTATATTGATAGGTGGATTTAGTCGATGAACCATCAAAGCTGCAACAGAAAATTAAAACGGACCACAAAGCAACGCATTCTAGGATAGAAGTAGATTTCAAGAAATAAAAAATCTGAATAAATTATATAAATAAGTACATAAAAATTTAAAATCTCACGAGTGATCAACATGATCAAATAGATGAATAAATGAAAGACATGGAAACATTTAAAATGATTGTATATTCTGAATAAGTGGATCAATTGAGTGATTGATTGAATTGTTTTTTTACATGCAGTCAAGAATATTTCTTTTATATTGAGATATCACCAGCTATTGGTGAAGTGGCAGACATTTTTGATGTTCTCACAGCAAGCTGTGATGTGGTTTTTATATGTACCACACCTGCCGTGGCACTGGACATCATTCTAACTGCTGAATTCTTGGTAAAATAAGTCAGTACCTATTTTTAAGTGGCTGGGATTCGAACCCACAACCTCCCACGTGGAGCAAGCAATCTAATGATTGAGCTACTGCAGTGGTTTCTGAATGAGTAACCCTGTATAATACCCCACTCAAGATTCTCTATTATAAAAAAGAGGTAAATTTTGTGGGTTTCAATTCTGAGAGGGTGGAGGAAATCAGAGTACCTGAAAAAAAACTATTGAGCTGACAATGTAATTTTTATACTGTGAAGCCAAGGTCCTTGATGATTAAGTTGTCTAAATGTATAAAACACAAGCTGACTGTTATAGATCAGTGTCTCTCAATACCTAGGTTAGAATCTCACTTCTGAGTGTGAGATGGAGATATCTCAGTAGCTGATAGAATGTTCTTGGAAATAGCAAGGTCCATCAAGAATACACTAAAAATAAGACTGAACAAATAAGGGGGAAACACATGTTGGGCTACTGATTATAGCAACACTGTCAGTCATAGGCGTAGGAGCAGGGGGGGGGGCAGCCCCCCCCCCCCCAATGTCAGAGAAGGTTTAACAGGAAATATCCATCTTGTAACCGATTAATTATCAATTTCATCATTATACTTGTAAACGAGCATCTTGAAATTCACCCTTAGAAACGGCTCACAGCATCTCCAATGGCAGGGGTGGATCCATAATTTTTTGAAAGGTGGGGTTGAGAATTATATCAATGCTAGGTGCGAGCGCCTTCCAGAAACGAGGGTTCAGAAATACAGAAATGGGTTGTTATATTACCATAAGGGGGTCTCATCAGTCAATAGCTCTCTCTCTCAGTGGGGGATTCAGCGGGAGGGGTAGGGGGGCATATACCCCCCTTTTATGTTGCTAATATTGCACCAGAATGCAGGATTTTTGCGCCATTTTTAAAAAAAATTGCTGGTGGAGCATGCCCCGACCCCCTAGAAGGTCGAGCCTTCGGCTCTCACATTGTACCCCCGTTCCGAAAGTTCTAGATTCGCCTCTGTCTGTCTGTCTCTCTCTTTTTTTCTTTGGACTTAATTATGTCATGCAGTTAGTTATTTGTACAATTTTGTCTTAATATCTCACTACTTTTCAGTTTCTCACTCAGAACGCTGCAAAATTTTCCGGGGTACCCCCATATCCATCTCCAATGAGAGGGTTCATTATGGAACTTGTGTCATACGGTTATTCTATATAATCTTGCCTTGATATCACAGTATTTTAACCTATCAAAACACCGCAAATTACATTGAACTTAGTTTTGAAAATTTTACAGGGGAGGCCCCTCCCTGGACCCCCACCCATCATACCGAAGCTAGTCATTTCGTACCATAACCATTTCGTACCCAAATTTACCATTTCTTATCCAACTCTGTCCATTTCGTACCATGCTATATGACCAATTAGTACCCAACTCTGTCCATTTCATACCATGCTATATGACCAATTCGTACCATAACCATTTCGTACCATGACCATTTTGTACCCAACTCTGTCCATTTCGTACCATGCTATATGACCAAGTCGTACCATAACCATTTCGTACCCAAATTTTTTCATTTCTATGGTACGAAATGGCTAGCAAATTTTTATGACATTATTTGTTGATTATATTTAAAAAATGTTCTTCATTAATAAGAATTTATTTAAAGTGTTACTTATTAGCCTGATATGAAGAACGGGAAAAAAAGAAAATTGATAAGATTCTCTACTTTATCTTTGGGAATTTCGTGACCGGGCTTTTTTTTTGCAATGTTTTAGATCTGATGCCCTTAGTTCAGCAAAACACATTGTTTTTTAACATAGATTATCAAAGTCCAAGCTTTTTTTAAGATGTTCATCTTATTCAGTTTTCATATCATGTTGAGAGAGAGAGAGACTTTCACGAAATTTATTGTAGTAATTGGTAACACTTCACTATAATGTGGTACGAAATGGTAGCAATGTAGTGGTAATATATGGTAAAATGGCTTGAGTGTATGGTACAAAATGGTAGTTGATATGGTACGAAATGACTATAATTCTCTCATACCCTCCCCCCTCGTGCCTGCGGCACGACATGGACATAGCTTCGGTTTCCCCCCCCCCCCCCCCATTATTAAAAACCCTCCTACGCCTATGTCAGTGTCTCAATGTGAACACTAAAAGGTGTTGAAAGTTGTGTATTGACACTGTGATGTCAGTTGGCCATTTTTTTTACTTCTATGATAATGCCTAAAAGATTCAGAAAATTCTGAAAATAATCAGGTACTCCACCGTCCTGGCGTTAATTTTGTTTACATTTTGTCATTTATTTTTATTACTGATTTATTTAAAAAATAGCTTGAACTTAAGCCTTGTCATTATCGAATGAGCTGCCTCATTGTGGATAAGTCAAAGTACCAAAGGACCAAATGAATTGCCGAGTTGTCCAAGGAACAACTGTTGCCGAGGGGCTGAGAGTAGGCAGCTCAGTGTTTAACTTTCGACATGCCTGTACATAATTTGTCCGACAAGTAGCTTCTGCTTGCTGTCGATCTCGGACTCTAATCAGATAATTACTTCGAGTAATCACTTTGTCTGGTTTCACAAAGTTTACACATAAACAAATGTAAACAATGACATCATTACTACAAAACATCTCATAACATAATTCAGTGGTTTTCTGTGGTAAAATGTATTTTTTTCACATAAAGTATTGGGTTTTTTATTATTTTAATGACCTAATAGGAAATGTGTGTATCTACAACCCTTCGTATCAGATCTCGTCCTTTTTTCGTAGCTGTACCACTACTCGTCGTGAATGCACAGAAATCTACTGTTACCAGCTAGTGTATACCAGTACCCAGTCAGTGGATTTACTGTTAAGGGGGGGGGGGATAAAATATATTTTAAAATCCATACATTACTTCTCATTTTTGTCACGATCGGCGATACCATTTTTGTTATTTAAAAATCTGAATGTTGAGTAAATATATGCACATACCTTCTGCAGTATTTTTCGTGGTTTTTGTCGCTACCGAACAAACGTGTGTAATCATTAGTTTTTGTGACCTTGACCGATTGTGTTTACATGTGTCAACTGGTTCGGGAGCAGTCATTTTCTTTATTTGAAAAGCTATATTTTTAGATTGGCCATGATATTGGTATAACAATACGCAGAAATATTTTAACAAAAATAAACTTTTACTCAAATTACCTCAAGTTTTCGCCTCTTCAGTAAAGTTTGGGCCGGCGCCATGCTGGATTCTTTCGTTGTAACCCCCCCCCCTCTCCCTCGTTAGCGTCTGTTTGAACTGCTCAAATCTAGGCACTGCATCTGGAATCAACCACATCGTTATGTTGACATCACAGTCTGCTGGTTGTGTACGAACACCTCCATCTCAAAGTGCTTGACGCATTGATTTCGGCACAACTCCTCGACAACAAATCTTTGTCGTCCGCTTTGGCCACCTGAAGTGGAGTTACAGTTGAAGGCAGTACGATAAACCATGGTTTTCCGCTATTGAAAACTTGTGTCTTTTGTCCATAATGAGTTAAAACATTCCATTTAGTTTCTTACGGCATATAACACCTCATAATAACATGTAATAACGCCACATTCCCCATCGTAACTGTTTGTCAAACATGGCTTCTTGAAGGTATTTCCGAGATGCCGACCGCTGATTGGATAATTATAATGATATGCATAAACAGAAATCGGATTTCAGCTCGTGCAAAATAGCGCACTTCTTAGGGGAATAGAAATTTATAATTTAAAGTTATTGTAAATTTTGTACGAAACATAGAAAAAATATAAAAATACCGTTATTTTCTAAATACTTTAAAATATATTTTGACCGACTTTCAAGTTGATAACTAAAGAAATGACTGCGTTTTTGAGAAAATTCATTCCCCCAGTCTGCACGTGCCGGTTCGCGGATTTTTTTTTATTTTTATGATTTGTCGACTTTAAACACTTATTGTGGATTTTGTGTACAAGATAGAAAAAATATAAAAATACCGTTTTTTTCGCGAGACCTTAAACTTTTTTCGGTCAATGGACGACTTTTTCGTACAATGAACGGTTATTCAACGGGAGTGCGTTAAACTTGATTGTTTTCTGAAAAATCCATTTTTTGCATTTTTGACCCAAAAAATAAGTATGACCCGGGATTTTCCCCTAAAATTTGACAATTTAGATAGGTAGATCGCATCAGACTCCATAACCTCTGAAATTTTTATCAAAATCGTATGAGCTTTCCCTTTCTTCCCAAGATGCTGTAATACGCGGCAAAAAGGAGAAAGTTGTCGCCTTTATCATTTCACATCCAGAGGATGTTCCGAATGAATTCGGAACTAATCCTCTAGATTGTTCCATTCTTTACTAGTATGGCGACACCTGGAGGGGTTTCGCGGGAAAGAATGGAACAATCTAGAGGATTCCCATTGTGTTTCAATACACATGCCTGTACAAAAAGTTTATAGTTTTCCAGACAATTAACCATTTCAGTATACTTTCGCATCTGTGACCTTGACCTTTCAATCAATGACCTTCACCCTTACAGCAAAATGACCGTTGTATCAATACCTACAATATTCCAATATACATGCCTATATAAAAACTTTAAATTTCCAGATAATTAACAATTTACATATTTTTTGTATCCATGACCTTGACCTATGAACTCATGACCTTCATTTACATCTCAAATGAACGTTGTACAAATACCTATGACAATCCAATATACATGCCTATATACAATATACACTGTATGTATAAAAAATTGATAATTTCAAGATAATTAACCATTTCTCTATGACCTTGACCTTTGAACTCATGACTTCAATTACATATCAAAATGACACATTGTCTACATGGGGTGTCCAGGTTAGGTTGGTACTTGTATCTACAGTACTTGCCTGTCAAAACTGACAAATGTTTAAAACAGACCTGGTGACGTCTTGATATAAGTGAAATATTCTAGACTAGGAAAAACTCATTCAATCGATCGATTAAGGTGTGGGGGATTGTGCTCGACAGGTGACCAGGTAGCTCAATGGCAAAGCATTCTGTTAGTATGGGAAGGGCCCAGATTCAAAGTATAGGTTTTCCATGTGCGTTTGTCTCGAGTCTCTTTTCTGTTCACAAAGGTATTTACCACTTAGCAACCATTACGCCAGTAAGGCCATGTTGGTTTAATACATCTTAGTGTGAGAAATTTGTTGGTTTGCTTTCCAAAGGTCTGTGGTTTTCTCTTGGCACTCCAGTTTCCTCCATCATTCACATATAACTGCCTTGATATAAGTGAAAATACTCTTGACTTTAGTCAAGAACTAGAAAAACTGTGAGCCACAAGCTCACGAAAAATACCCCCTGCTCCCAAAAATCCATCGGATCAAATTTTTAAATAGGAAGTGCACATCTACATTATATCACAAAGATTGTGTGAAAGTTTCATGAAAATCCATTGAAGGGTTTAGGAGGAGTTGCGGATAAAGATAGGTACCCTAAGCTGTAACGGAAGGACGAACGGACACCCCTATCACTACCGGTATATACCCCCACTTTTTAAGTGGGGAGTATAAAAACAAGTAATATTATACTGGCATGTATCTAGACGATAAGTTCGGGAATGGTGGAATGGATTAAAACTACTTACACCCAAGTCAAGATTCTTTCACTTATATGGAAGGTCAGTTCTGAGATGATGGAAGTCTAGAAATGGTGTTTTTACTTCCCAGACAAGATTTTTTTCACTTATACCAAGAGCTGGTGAAGTTGAGTATTGATGCTTCATTACCGTTAAGATTCCAATAACTTATCTTGATGGATTGGAGTAATGGTTGTTTCATATTTCATTACTTCGAAGTCAAATTCTTCAAGATCCTGTTTAGGCTGTCAAATTGCTGACATTCAAAAGCTGTTTATCGATAGGTGGATTGAGTTGATGAGCCATCAAAACTGCAACAGAAAATTAAAACGGACCACAAAGCAACACATTCTTTTGCACAATAAAAAGATTTAAATAAATAAAAAATTATCTGATTAAATTATAAATAAGATTCATAAAGAATTAAAAATTAAAAAATTCATCACAGCGAACAAAAGCATAGATACACGATCATTTACAGAAAAGTTTATGATGATTGTATTTCAAAATGAGTGAAGTAAACTAATGCTGTTTAAGACCCCACTCAAGATTCCTTTTTTTAAATGCAGTCAGTTAATAGGGTGGTGGAGGAAACCAGAGTACCTGAAAAACCCTAGATTTTAGCTAGTGAGCTGATACTTCCGACTTTTTCTTGTTCAAGGATCCTTGACGACCAAGTTTTCTAAAGCACATGCTTACTCAGTTGGAAGTTCATGTGTCTAACCCGACTTGTCAGTTCCAAAGTTTTTACTTTGCTTTTGGATTGTGTTTTAGACATGGATTGGTATGTTTGTTTTTGTTTGATATCAGTGTCTCTCACTACTTGGTATGTTAGAATCCTACTTCAGAAGAAGAAAGCTAGCATGAGAAAGTTTGTATTTTCTGAGTGAGATGGACATTGTTCAGTAGGCAAGCTGATAAAATGTTCTTGGAATCAGCAGCATAGGCCCATCAAGTATACACCAATCTTAAGACTAGAAAAAAAGAGAAAAACATGTTTGACTACAGATTGTGTAACACTGGCTTGGGATACAATGACCGAGTTTCATCTGGGATTGCAGTTTATTTGAATTATTGTCCTCAAAAATACAATTACGTAATTGCTCATTAATTCATCTATAATAGCAATTTTCATAAAAATAATTTGTGGAATGAAAATATATCATATTTTACACATTCTGACCAAATATTGACCTAATAACCCTGTAAATCGTGAGAAATAACGGGCTCGTAGTGTCGTGTACAGGCGGTCGGAGGAGGTCGGAAATCGGTTTTTAATTATTGAATTATATTTGAAAAATCACCCAGGAGGAATATTATGATGAACGCATGTTTTGAATTACATTACACCATGGGTCAATTTGGTTACGGGCCGACTTTGTTATGGGCCATATTGTCATAAGCCGATTTGGAATCGCACGTGTCATGGACAAACTCCCCCCCCCCCCCCCCCCTTCAAATTCCTTGATCTGCCTATGAGTTTGTCGTCGATTTCGAATCGTAATCAGCTTAGTACTCAGAATAATCAATTGTCTGGTTATTATACGATGTTTTCATACAAGCAAAATTGTATTCTGACTCACCTGACTTCGTCTTCAATCAAATCAATCTTCCATAAGCATAACCAGCTTGGTGATCCCGTATATTCCGCTGTTGACTTGGAGAACTAACGTTGCTATTTCTTCTAAGCGCACCTCAACAGACTTTTGCAACCCAGATATTCGTCAGTTTATCGCATATATGTACACTTTCAAGTAGACCGACGTTTTTTATCTATAAACAAAATGGCTTCTTGTGTAGATATCTCGAGATGCCGAACGCTGATTGGTTAAGTGACGCATTGAACTCTGTTGACCTTGTCATTGAAATCGTACGATTTACCACGTGCATTTCGGCGGACTTTTGTATATTGGAAGACAGGGTTGAATTTAAACATTAATACTGCATTTTTTGCATAAAATAGAAAGAATATAAGAATATCGTTATTTTCTTAATACTTTAAAATATATTTTGACCAATTTTCAAGTTGATAACTAAAGAAATGCCTGCGTTTTTTGAGAAAATTCATTCCCCCAGTCTGCACGTGCCGGTTCGCGGATTTTTTTTATTTTTAAGATAGGGTCGACTTTAAACACTTATTGTGGATTTTGTGTACAAGATAGAAAAAATATAAAATACCGTTTTTTTCGTGAGACCTTAAACTTTTTTCGGTTAATGGACGACTTTTTCGTACAATGAACGGTTATTCAACGGGAGTGCGTTAAACTTGACTGTTTTCTGAAAAATCCATTTTTTGCATTTTTGACCATAAAATTAAGTGTGATACCGATTTTTCCCAAAAATTTCACCAAGTTAGATAGCTAGATCGCATTAGACTCCATAACCTCAGAAATTTTTATCAAAATCTATCGAGTAGTTTTCAAGGTTCCCAAGATGCAAGAATATGCTGCTAAAAAGGGAAAAGTTGTCGCCTTTATCATTTCACATCCAGAGGATGTTCCGAATGAATTCGGAACTAATCCTCTAGATTGTTCCATTCTTTATATACCTAATTCGGAAATACAAATGTATGCTCAATCATATTTGTCATACTAGTGTGGCGACACCTTTAGGGGTTTCGCGAGAAAGAATGGAACAATCTAGAGGATTTCTATTAGTAGAGCTCATCCACAGAACTTGCCACTCAAAAATTTAACACAGACCTAACGGATAAGTGCCAAACCTTCCAATAATTTGGTAAAAAATTGGTTACTTTATTATGGGTACGAATTCAAAATGGTACGTTAAACGTTGATAATAGGGTCGAATTTAAACACTTATTGTGGATTTTGTGTACAAGATAGAAAAAATATAAAAATACCGTTTTTTTCGAGAGATCTTAATCTATTTTCGGCGCATTGACGACTTTTTCGTACAACGAACGGTTATTGAACAGGAGTCGGTTAAACAGAAAGTTTGTATGAAAAGTCCATTTTTTGCATGTTTTACCCCAAAATTAAGTATGATCCATATTTTTCACAAAAATATAACATAGTTAGATAGCTAGATCGTATTAGACTCCATAACGTCTGAAAATTTTGGCAAAATCTATAGTCAAAAAGTTAACTTCCTCAAAGATGCCATAATATGCTGCTAAAAAGGGGAAAGTTGTCGCCTTTATCATTTCACATCCAGAGGATGTTCCGAATGAATTCGTCACTAATCCTCTAGATTGTTCCATTCTTTATGTTTCTCCACCTCCATAATACAATCATATATAAGAAGTGAAATGGAGAAATAGTGTTTTTGCCCCACTCAACACTCTTTCATTCATATCAAGAGGGTCAGTTCATGGATGGTGGAGTGCCAGGGAAAACCACTGACTTTCAGCAAGCAAACGGACAGACGTTCTTACAATAGGATATGTATAGAGAGAGGTTTGAACATGAGGTGGTGGGAGACTGTGATCCTTAAGACAACATTTCTAACCACTCTGCCTCCTTGGCTCCAAATCATATTTAAGTCCACAGTTATAACTACTTATCAGGTATATTTATTTTTATACCTTTCCTACAACTAGTCCACCAGCTACTGCACATATGACACCTAACACCTTACATATGATGGTTTTCAGTCGTACAACATGTGGGATCTTTACACCATTAAGAAAACATTTAATCTGCGGGATGCCACTTCCAGCTGCTACAGGCTAAAATACATAAATATTCTATAAATAAACATGTCCAATGGATTTTTAACTATAAAATGATTATATTCAATAAGTTCTGCAAGATTAGCTATGATTTGACAAAGTTTGAGAACAAACAACACCATCAATGCACATTACCCACTGTGTTCACATTTCTTCTATATCTACTCATGTGTGATAATGGTAGGATTTTTAACTATGTGAGATACATATATCTCACATGACCATGTGACCTTTAGTGACGTCATAACCAAAGGACAATGACGTGACATCATCATGTGGGGAACGTGACTTGACCTGGGAAAAATGACATCAAGTTCTTCAAAATTTAGACATTTTGAGTGTGTTTCAAATGTTAAATATGGGAGTTTTGAATGAATAACTTTGTTTGTAGTTTATAGAAATTGTATAAACCAAAATCAGTTACGATCTTTCCAATGGTCATATTTATTTCATAATAACAAAGTTAGATTTTTCAAATATGGTGTCGATGTCTATGTAAATCACATTTGAAGCCAAATGTTGTCATTAAAATGAAAGAAAAATAATCCATAATTAGTTTATCCAAGTAGGATAGAGAAATCTTACCCTCGGGGTTGAACATTTCTGATCAGAGACTTGGCAAGCCTTGTCTCCGACTGAAATTTTGTTCAACCCCTTGGGTGAGATTTCCCTGTCCTACATAGGTACTCATAATGGATTCTTCTAATATTCCCATCAAGAAACGGGCATATGAAAGCAATTATAATATTCAGGACTAAAAACACCTAAAAGTCACTTAAACATAATATGTACAACATAACCACAGGTAGTAAGGTTTGTATTTTTTCTTCTCTTCTACAATTTGTGACAATGTGTTAAACATCTTATCTGCATGCTTACCAGTGCCTAAAGTACTCGGATATATCAACCAGGACTTTTTCTAATGGAATTGGGTTTTTTCTCAGAAAAAAGTGAATTGGGGCAAAAAATATTGTTCACGATACAAGCAGTTGTGAGACATTGTTGATAATTAATTGGGACTGTTGTCATGGTAACTGAACCATGCACTAATGCAGATCACCTGGTATGTGACAGAATGTTAATTTTCAAAATGAACTCTGAAAACATGGATGAAAAAAATGTCAAAACTGTTAAAAAAAAAGTTTTTTTTCGTATTGACGAATGCCTCAGATAGTCAATTAATCAAGGAGAAACTGACAACAGCCTTACAATATTCCCTTATTTCCAACATAGAATGTAAATGTAATATCTCTCAAGTTTCTCCATATAAGGTATGTGAACATTTACATTTCTATATTTGGAAATAACTGTGGGATTTTTAAAAACATGTATGACATTTAAATATGTTTTGCCTTTATATCATTTAAGCTTTTAATTATATATAATGATTATGTTTTTGCTTAGTATTTGTTATCCAAATATTATCATGATATAACTTTCAATGACATTATGCTTAAGTGACTAAGAAATTTTAACCAGCTACATGTATTACGCCTACATGCATTGCATCATTTCTATTTATAACTCACCTCAATGAATGATGTCATGGATGCTCCAATAAACACCAAACCAGCATTAAATGCTATCCATATCAGAAACGGCTCTTCCAAACACCAATTTTTAACACAAAATTCTATGTCTAATTATTCCAGTTAAATACTAATGTCCAAATTAATTTGTAAAGTGATCTACATTTGTTAGATCTATAAAATATGTACAACACCCTTACTTAATATCTCTACATGTTTATATGAAGCAGAATTAGCAGTTAAATCGAGTACAAATTTATTTTACAGTATATATCATTTTCATCCCCTATGTTTTTTATAATAAATGCCTTGAGGGTATTATATGGTAAACAAGACACTTAAGAGGGAATCCAGGCAGATTATTGTAAAAATTTAGTATTTAAAAGTGCAAATTAACTTTTGTCAATAACACTTAAGTAACAATATTGTTTTGTCTTCTCTGTTCCTTCAAACAAGGGTTGGTTGGTTGGTTGAATGTTGCTTAACGTTGCATCAGCAATTTTGCAGCTATTTGTGACAAGAACTTTTTCATTAATCTCTATGAATTAATCTATCAACAAGTTCATGTATTCATGTGAACTGCAAGTGTGTTGTATGGTCTGCCTTGTACCAACGTGCACTAAGACGACTTTAAGGTGCAAAGTCAGTATGCCGCAGATTGTGTGTGTGTGTGTGTGTGTGTGTGTGTGTGTGTGTGTGTGTTAAAGGATACAGTGTGTGTGTATGTGTGTTAAAGGATAGTGTGTGTGTGTGTGTGTGTGTGTGTTAAAGGATACAGTGTGTGTGTATGTGTGTGTACGTGTGTGTGTGTGTGATATAAAGGATACATTGATGTACAAAACCAAATTTCAGCTGTGTTGCCTGTACCACCATGAAATCAATAAAACTAGCTATCAGTCCTGTGACCACACCCACTAACCCCATCACCAACCAACGATTGAATTCCTTCCATGCTGCACTCTACAATTACAACAATAGTGTAAATCAAATGGGGCTAAAAATATTACACTGACCATATGTCTGTACATAATGACTGTTTTAGATACTACATTTAACAAATAAACTGTTGTGTAAATTGCCAATTTAATTTGGTGAGACAAAGAATGACGAGTCAATAGATTCAGTGACATATTTTTGGTTTGGATAGGTAAATCATAATTTTCCTTTGGAATAACAATATATATAGTAATCCTAGTATCTATAGACAGTATGTATATGTACATTGTGCTCAACTGATTTGCAACTCTTAAATCCTAGTCATTTATAACACAGTACAAAACTGTTGAAAGTTTAAAACTGAACTAATGAAAAGGAGTTAAATGAGCTGCCAAGTGACCTAGATATGGATAAGTAGTTGCAGGATTTGAAAAAGCAGCTGCCAAGATATGGCCAATGAGGGGTCAAGATAAGCTGTCAATTTACACTAATTATTTGTTACCTTGGTGACTTATATCCCAGCAGGGATGAAGAGGATAAGAAAGAAATCAAAAACAAACATACTAATCCATGTCCGAATCACAATCCAGAAGCTAAGTAAAAACTTTGGAACTGACAAGTTAGGTTAGACATGTGAACTTCTACCAGGGAAGTGAGACGGGTGCTCCGGAAGGATAAGCACCTCCCGTTTAGCTAGTGATAAAACTTTTGACAGGTCTTTGCTGTATTTCCAAGGGATAAATTTCATATGATCAAGTAGTTCACAGTCTATGTAGGCATACTGTAAAACAATACAGCACTGGGATTCATAGAAAATGTATTTCTGATAATTAGGTATCAAAAAGATATTCCTATGTGCATTGCATTACATGTGTAGGTATCCATGACAACCATACTTACTTTAGTTTTTATTCTTCCTTCTTGCTGATATAACTCATTTTCACATGTATCATAATCTAAACTCTATTTAAATAAATGTATACAAAATTTAATCACTTTTTAAATAATTTTTTAACCAAACATATATAACATTGCATATTATTGCATACTTAACAAAAAATACAGTTATTTTAACATTTGACATAAATAGTTATACATACCATTTATTTCACAATCCATATTTATCACCCTGTATCTCACCCTTTATTTTGTCCATTTTCAGAATGTCCAAAATATCTACTGGTATATTAAAATAGAGGATGTCCTCTAGAGAATTCTATTTCAGTTTTAATACGGGAGTTTAACAATTTTATCTCCCTTGATTACTCTCTACGGTTAGAGGTAAGAAAGTGTACCGTCTGCAAGCCAGGGGGCATTCCCCTATTACCTACATGTATACATGTGCTAGTATGAAACTTAGTATATGTAATACATATAAATGTATCTACATTATATTCTATTTTCTTATAGTGTTTCGTCTGAAAATAAATAAATAAATAAATAAATAAATAAATAAATAAATAAATAAATAAATAAATAAATAAATAAATTAATTAATTAATAAGACTGAAAAGTAATCTTGACCCAATAAGTACCAACAATGTAATTGAAAATTGATTGATGCAAGGTTGCATTATAGTATTGAAATAAATAAATAAATAAATAAATAAATAAATTTTGAAACATGACCTTGAATGCCGCATCAATATACACTTTAAATATTTTAAATCTTTATTTTATTTTTTATTTTTATTTAATAATTTTTTTTTTTAATTTTTTTTTTCATTGACACACAGTGAAAAAAATTCATGTCATGTCTATCAATTTATTTATTTAGTTATTTATTTATTTTAAATTTTATTTTGGAAAGTAACTTTATAAGGGAATGGTTGGTTACTTTAGTTAAAACGTTTGAAATAAATAGGGATTTTTTCTAAAAAGTAATGAATCGTTTACCATTTCATATGCCATTTTTTATGAAATCAAAATAAAAAAAAAATATGACAACCAAAAAAAAAACGGATAAAATTATTGAAACCATACAGATATTTAATGTTAAAGTTTATTTTAATTTTTTTTATTCACATTCTAAATACTTTTACAATATTCTCTAACATTCATACATTTCATTTATCAGTTTATAAGTTTGATATTATCTTGTATATTGAATAAGTTTGATGAAGTTTGTGTAATTAATAAAAACGATACTTGTAAATTTTTAATGTTATCGATGGATGCTGACCATAAAAGGGTTCATTTGTCGTTTGTCGGTACGTGTCATGTATTGAGTCATCGGGTAATGTTGACAGGTGTGCGGAGGTATGTGAATACCGGATACTAATTAACAGATTAAGACTTCAACACCATCATCTTGGTAATACATTACGGGATAAACAATTCATCAATGAGAAACTTTTTAATAAACAGTAATGTAACATGTAGATATGAAGAACATCATATTTCTTGGAGCAAATATTGGGTAAGGAAAAGAATAAAATGTAATTGTAATCGCCATAAGTGCATCATGATTTTGGGTTCGATTAATTAATTAAAATTAGTTAAATGTAATTCTGTCAAAGGCAATTATATACATGTATACAAAATATATTGATTTAATTTTCTCCCACATCGGCGTAAACTTTATAAGTTTTGATACTATTTCAAGAAATTAAAAGAACAACTGATAAAGTTCTTCCAAAAAACTTGTATGTATTCAAGATTGTTTTTCTAGCTATAGACTGCCTATTATTAGTATCATATCTTTGTCCTTATAGCAAACATGACCATTTTATTTTATTTTTAAAGTTTAAAATGCTAAACAAAATATATAAATTATACTTCTTTAATTTGGTTTATTCATTTTTATCATCTTTTAATTTTAACTGTTTTTTTTAATTCTTGATAGTTTTAATTTCTAAAATATTATAAAATTAACATATTTGACTTAAAGAAAATATAAATTTATTAGTAAGAAAAAGTTTTGTCACATAAAATATATATTTATTCATGAATAAATGTAAATATATCCCATTTACGACAATGTAGCGTTACCAGCCTTAGACCTTTATTACGACTGCCCCCTCGATTGCAAATCACGTTCAATCGCGTCCAATCTCGTAAGGTCACGGGCCTTGCGCATGCGTAATAAACAATGTTAAACTCCTCTATTGTCACTTGTGTAAGTGTGACATCATAATAAAATCACCTGATCTCATCCTGCACTTGTAAAACTTTGTGTAATCATAACATCAGGTATGATATAATTTTGTTTTTGTTAATTCAGAATAAGGAAATATTTCTCAAACTTCTTTTAAATATATGTGCATATATATATATAATAAAAGAAAAAAATACTTGGCTCAATTTATGTTATATCAACCCTCGACCTGTACTGATATTGAGGACTACTGTCACTTATATTGATGCTGCTTGTTGGGGGATGGTGGAAGAACCTTAGTACCCACAGAAAACTACCGACTGTCAACAAGTGACAGGCCTCTGGTAATTTATTCAAACTGCCTAGCCCTGGGCCATGATAGGTGCTGAGCAGCTGTGTACTCAGTACCAAGTAGATGTAACTTACCACTAAAAATGATGCAATTTTATTCTGTGTTTTTTTATTTTAAAATTACATTTTGACAATTTAATTAGAATCAAGGATAGTGTCTGACAAACAATCTACATGTCACTGGGCCAAGTACCAGTAAAGGCAAAAGGCCCTGGACCTTCCATTACAAAACACCATCTTGAACCCCTGAAGCAAATCTCACACTAAGATTTATCAGTGTCATACCTCATACTTAGCAGATATAATATGATCTCCATTTTCTATTTTCACGTCTTTTTCTGCTGTGCTATCTTTAGTTTTAATCCTTATATCATCATTACAGTAATCATTCTAGAAATTAAAAGATAAAACATATATACATTAATGGAGCCCATGTGTGTATAAATCATCTTGACACATCAAAGCAAACCACAAATACAAACTGCTACAACATACAATGAACACTGACCACTGCAAAACATAGTTATCTACTCTTAAATGCTTTACTAGCTACAGTCAAACCTGTCTTTAAAGGCCACCCAAGGGAACCAGTAAAAGTGACCTATATGAACAGGTGGCCTTTGTATACAGGTTCAAATAATATGAATAAAGAACAATTGGGATAGTTTTATTGGCCTTTAAAAGCAGGTGGTCCTTATATAGAGGTGGCCTTTAAGGCAGGTTGGTATGAGGCGCCGTTTCTATATTTATTCACTATTTTTACATATGCATAATTCATTTATGGATATCCATAATTCATATATGGATATCCATAAATCGAATTTAACATATGTAAAAATATTTTTAGATATCCAAAAATAATTTTGCATATGCAAAAATCGATTTATGGATATCCAAAATTCGATTTTTGGATATCCATAAATCGATTTATGGATATCCATAAATCGAATTTTGCATATGTAAAAATGCTGAATATTTTTGGATATCTAAAAATCGATTTATGGATATCCATAAATCAAATTTTGGATATCCATAATTTGATTTTTGCATATGCAAAAATAGTCAGTATTTTTACATATGCAAAATTCAATTTATGGATATCTATAAATCGATAGTGCGAAATGATTTCTCCCCAAATATACAGTGCGGGACTGTTTTACTATTTACGCGGGAAATTGTCAAGTAAGCAGAAAAGCTAAGTCAACAGTTGCATTAAAGGCAGACATCGATGTGATTGTCTTAACTCTATCAAAATAGGTTACAGTCAAAATCTCCACTTTCAAAACATCTCATTGCGTTTAATATTACTCCGCTGTATCCAAGTGTTCGTTCTTTCCATTACTTTCTGTAGCAGCCATGTTTGATTTTAAGACGCCACGCGCGGGCACTGCAGGAAACAAAAAAAAAATCTTAAAATATACACAAATTTGCATGTTTAACAAAAGTCGATGAAAAAACGCATTTATAATCCATATTGTAAAAATAAGATTTTTATTTGCGAGGATAAATATTTTTTTATTAATTCAATGTATCAACAGTATTCACTTCGGGATTGATATATGGGGAGAACTCAGTATTTTGGAATTTCCAAAATTTAATTTTGGATATCCATAAATAGATTTATGGATATCCAAAAATAGCTAGTATTTTTGGATATCCAAAAATCGATTTTTGGATATGTAAAAATACTGGCTATTTTTGGATATCAATAAATCGATTTATGGATATCTATAAATCGGTTTATGCATATGCAAAATTCGATTTATGGATATCTGAAAATAGTGAATAAATATAGAAACGGCGCCTCATAGGTTGGACTGTATAACAGAGGCTTCCAATTAATTATATACCAAACAGGGCCTATCTTTATACTTCATCTAAACATCTAAGCTTTTTGCAAGGGTAGTTATATTGGCTTAATAAGAAATTCATTAAGTGTTGTGCTGCTTGGGTTTATTACCAGGACTGCTATGGTAGCTAGAGTGGATTAAAAATGAAGGCAAGAGGCAACCAAATATACCAACTTCTTTTCTTTTTTCATTATTTGTAATTACAGTTAATCAGGCGTAATCCCACTTCAGGATGTGATGGACAACATGAAGAGTGTAGATGGAAATTGATGAAAGATGCTGCAATATCACCTATATGATGATGACATCATCAGTCATTTCAACAGAAATAGTCTTGATTCACTTTTAAATGTCACACTAACTTGCAAAACGAACCCAAAATTTCAATTTTTATTGTTTCTGAGAGGGAAATAATTCCTCCTCTGTATGGAATTCCCCATATGAAATAACCCATAAACTTGCTCTTTAAACTGGTGACTCAAATGAAATATTTCACAGTAAAGTTCAATAAATATATTACAGTAATATTTGCTCTACTGAGCTTTTAAAATCCACTATTTAAATGATACACATAACATTAGTCTTTTTTTCAATTATACCAAATAAATTTAAAAGCAAAAACAAAAGTTAAGGAGGATTAAAGCAGGTATCAGCAGAAGAAGGAATTATTATGTAACTTATTGATAAAAAAACATAACTTTGAAATCTTTCTTAAAAAATATTTTAAATTATATATTTCATTAACCATTATTTAAACCTCTGTGTCAAAACAGTTTTTGTTGTGAGGACTGAACAAAATTTAATAATAAAGTGCGGAAAAGATGAGTCTTTTCATCCTCTATTTTTACTAATTAAGAACCACCCTCAACAAACTGAAATTTATGTCGTGTTTTGGTGCACACACACACTGGATAAAAAAGAATAGATATATATATTATTGTTCTTTTCTTTTATTGTTTTTAAAAGTTTAAGATAAAAACTACTGGCGTTTAGTTAGGACTGTGGGCTGGACTTGAATTAATCCAGACTGTTACACATCACAATCCTATCTGTAAGACTGTTCCAGTCGCGAATAGTTTTTGGAAAGAAGGATTCCTTTTTATATGTTTTTGAAGAAGGAATCCTTTACAGTTAAGATGTCTGGATTTACTTAGTGCTGGTATGAGTCAGTCCTCTTTGCTGACGGCCACAAGCTGTTGAAATATTTTATACTAGAGCATACACAATCTAGCTTAAGTACGCCGACTTTGTCGAGAACTCCTGTTTAAATGTTCGAGCATGTCATTGACGCTAGCAGTATGTCTATACTTGTTCAGTACAAAGCGAGCAGACCTCCTCAGCAGACCTCATAATGTTCATTAAAATGCATTATTTCAAAGATTTTTTCACACATGATTACATGGTAACAAAGTCTTATATGTGTATATATTTCGGAATTTCTTCCTCATCAGACAACTGAAAATGAAACCTACTTTTAACAGACCAAAATTAACAGCAAAAAGTCGCGGTTTTAAACTGGTTGGAAAAAGACACTCTGTTTGAAGAACTCTGCTGGACGTGACCGAAATTGAAAATTATTTAAGTTACCTCATGAGCATCTGATAAACCAGTTTGTTCATTCTGAAACAGATAGCTTCTTTCGCTCACATTTTCCGCCATCACCTGTCATATGTCACGTGTTGAACAAAAGAGTTTGTTTACAAGAGGGTCTAGGTCATTTCCGCACTTTCCACGCTTCGTCAGATCGCTTCCTTCTTGACACATACCCAACAAAGTTTACCCAAATCGGGTTAAAGAGCTTGTCGGAAGGCAAGAAATTAGATATAAAATCAATTCTTTAACGAATTTCTTAAATTAAATGAATTCAATGGTTATGAATATAATTTAAAACACATTTTCTTAATAGCACAGATGACTACCTATAGAACCAGCCTTGGTCATATTTGACGACATAACTACTGTAGAAACCACCATAGGCTACAGCTCAGTGTCTTACGATCGGTACATAGAAATATAGAACAGGTGTACAGTTTTTGTTTCGTTAAAAAGAAACCAAAAACGATACAAAAAATGACCACATCTATTTGAGTTCCTCATTAAATTCCGGTTATTTCAGTATTTTTTGTAAAATTTTAGGACGTCGGGAAATTACTTCCATTTTAAGTTAAAAATATAGCAGTTATTTCGGCACTATCTCTTAATATTCTTGTTTAATTTTTGAAAAATGTGGCGAAAGACCTTTAGTTATAGGCTGTTTTTTCACGCTAATTTGATTTTTTTCATAAATGACCACATCTAAAGTGTTAGAGCACACTTTGATAAAAGTAAAAACATAAAAATCAAATCTTGGTTTTGACGGCAAATTACTTCCAATTTTATTTAAAAATAGGGAAATTTGTGAATATCTAGTGAAGAAATATCCAATATGGCCGACACCGCACCAAATATAAAAGTTTTATTTTCCCCACTAGTATTCCGGTACAAGTTACACCGACTTCCCCGTAAGTAAAAAACGGTAAAAAAAAAAAAATAATAATAACCAAACAAAATGTAATATACTTCTCGACCTTTGAATATACTATTAAAAGTTTTAAAAAATTAAAAATTAAAGACAGAGTTTGTCAGTCAGCTTCATAAATGTTCTGGATTTTTTTTTCAAATAAATATAACGAGAAAAGTGAGGAGAATGAAAGTGAAATAATCTCTTAAGACAATAAAAATAATTATAAATTATTAATTTAGTCAAATAAGAAAAAAGTATATATTTTAATAATTTTAAAATTTCAAAATTAATTTCATTAGGCCAGTAAGTCGGTCCATCAGCAGTATATTTATCCAAATTAATCTTATTAATTTGTTGGATTTATCTTATTAATTTGGTCAAATATATCTTTTCAAAATTACAGAAATAACATTTACCGGGTATCATAGAGACTTCATATCTAATGATTTATACACACATGTGTCAATCATTTTTTGCAAATTGGACGGTAAGTTCTTTTGATTACAGGTGATAAAGGTCTACTAATAAACAGGATGTTTATTGATAATCTTTTAATTACTGGTGTGTGAGATCCCACTTTTAGCAATATTAATTTATTGTGAATTTATAGTAATCAGAAACTACCTATTGAAGTTTGCCGTGGGAAGATTATACCAGAAAACCAAGACATCTTGGATTATGTGAACTTTGTAAAAGTGATTTTATACATATTATTTGTTTTTTATTGCAATATGAGAAATTTTCTGATGCAAAAATGTATTCTATTAATATAAATAATACATTCTTTTTTTCTAATAATGGGCCAAAATATTATTCAAAATTTTATTTATTTATTTATTTATTTATTTATTTTGCATTTACCAATTAAATTTTTGTTTAATGAATTTGATAAGATAGTTAAACATTAGCATTGGGATGGATGGGTGCAGTGTATCATGAATAATCACACTTATTAAAATGTGTATTAGCATTTTTACTTATATTTGTATTGCGCAAACATATAGTATTTTTATGCAATTTGATTCATGACTAGATCAAGTTACTGTTTTTGTGTAAATTAAAAGGATGAACGTTTAATATATATCCCATTGTTTTTTGCCTAACAAACAGTATATCTTCTACTTCTAAATAACCATCTACTTTTTCTTTCTCTCGACTTGTATATTTTCCTCTTCATGTAAACATTTAAATTAATATACTGTTTTGCTTGGAATGTCTCTTAGAATCATTTTTACCGTCATCAGTCCATTTTAATCTCATAATGACCATGTCACGTTGTCAGTTACCCAGTGGTCAGTTGGTAACGAGGTTTGTGAAATTTACCTGGAAGAGTTATTCCGCCTAATCATTATTGTTATTTTACATTGTGTTTTATATGACGATTTAAGAGATGTTTTATTTGAGAAAGCGAGATGTGTTGGTTTTAATTATGGTTTTAATTTTGACCTTTTAAGCGATTCCGACAAATTATGTATGATTTAAGCCCACAGTGATATGTATTTAAGTGCTGCCAAGTTCTGCAGAAGTGTTTTATTACGCCGCAATCATTTTTTATATTCATAAGCAATTTTTTACTATGTACATGTATATGACATGTTTTAATCAGGGTGTTTATAATTTTAAAGTCTCTTATAACTCTTTTAAGAGTGGCATATTTATATATTTTATGTGTGCTAATAATGTTTTATATGTTGTATATATTATGATGAGACTATAATAAAATTTATTATTATTATTATTATTATTACAATATTTTTGTAGTCGTGTGACTGTGACAGTAAAATCCTCTTTATATTCATAGAAAATCAAATAAATTTTATTAAAGATCGATATTTTTCACCTACTTGTACCTAGTCGTAACAGGAAATCTGTATGCACATCCGCGATTGTCATAAAGTATGTCTGTAAAAAGGAAAATTTTGGCGGTATGGGGATTTTACATGTTGAAAAACCATGCAAATGGCGGTTTCTGTTGCGCATATGACGCAAAACGTCACCAAAGACATCACTTCCGGTGTAAACATCGTCATTTTCGCATGTGTAAAATCCCCATACCGCCAACATTTTCCTTTTTACAGACATACTTTATGACAATTGCGGATGCGCATACAGATTTCCTGTTACGACTAGGTACAAGTAAGTGAAAAATATCAAACTTTATTCAATTTTATTTGATTTTCTATGGATATAAAGAGAATTTCACTGTCACAGTCACAGTGGTTCCTACAGTAATGTCATGAAAACAAAGATATTCCGAGATGCCATGACTTATTGTCAGTGGGATTTTCATAGGTGCTTGGTAAATGTTTTTACGCATTAATATAAAAATAGAGTATCACACATATATACGTATATATACATGTAATACGCTATATTTTTTATAAAATGCTTAAAATCCATTCTCAGAACACCTATTATTGCCAGGAGCCGTTCATTCTATTTAGCTAGACAGCATATTAATTCGACGGTACCTGACAGCCAGAAAACAACCAGAGTTTTATGTGCTAAAATGATGTACTATCAACAAAATATTAGCTTTTGATAGACTACGTTGGTGGTATAATTTCAATCCAACAGACAACAAAGTCAGTATACCAATGTGCACAAACTGCGCCCCATTGCTTGCTGATTTGCTATCAAGTTGCTTCGCAGTTAGAACGCTATGGTCTGATGGTAGAGATTGTTTTCACTCCGGCAATTTTATCATAACAACGAAGCAAGCTACTTACAGATAATTTGTTGGCTTTGAGATATTGCATGCATTGGTTTGTGTCTCTATATCCAAAATTATCTGGGATATATTTGACGTTCCATATTTCAACCTCAGGTTTAATTATACACGTGGTGGGTGTATCTAGCTTACACTGCCGGAGCACCCGTCCTCACTTCTCTGGTGCCACCAGAGAAGTGAGGACGGGTGCTCCGGCAGTGTAAGCTAGATGTTATATTGCAAATTTAACTGTTTAGCAAAATGTATCGTTACTAGTTTTCAGTATTGTATGAGTTTTCTTACCAAAAATCGTTTCGGAATTGTCCAATTAGTTTTGATTTATTCACACTTCACCTAAAACACCATGTTCATATTTTGACAGATGAGCGATTTCAGGCCCTTAAATTCTAATACAATATCATTGATTACGCCAAAAACATCTTACCTGGTACCAACGAAAATACAAATGTATTTGTAAGCCCAACTGCATTTTGTATTTTTTAACTGACAAGGTGAGCAACTTTGAGGCCTTATATCTTAGTAACCTCTGAATTCACAGATTGCAAACAAATATTTTGCAAAGCAAGAGTAAGTACATTAGAAAAAATATGTTGGCATAAAATTCCTAGGGGCGCTCTACTGGTGTCCCATGGTCTGGTTACAACGCGTTTTATGTATTTTATAATTCGTGAACTTATAGGCTTCCTTATTTCTTCAAGGTCTTTGTAAAGTTACAAACATAAAGAATTACAAAATCAACGCTTGAAGCCAAATTGTCTGCTGTATGGCAACTATGCCGATAATAGAATTCATAGAATATCGCAAGTTGTATCGCCAATTAAAAGGCCATTATCCAAGGTTCGATCACTCATCCAGCGATGAAATACCGGCATGTCCTTAAAGGGATAAACCCGTATGGCGTGAATAATTATTACACAATCAGAATTTAGTTCTGGATGACTTATATAAATGAAGCTGTTGGATATACCATATCAATAAAGTAGACAGAAACCAGTTATCTTTTAATTCATTGCCAAATTGTTAGTCCCAAAAACTAGAAAACTACCATGTTTATAAGAAATTTAACAATAGAGATAGTATATATACTGATATAAGTGTTCTTATATGAAGTTACTTTTAAAGTAAAACTACAATGAACAAGTACTAGTTTATTTCATTTTTTTAAGATAATATGAGATTTTATTTAGTACTTGACCAGGTTTTTAGTATAATACCCCTACATCCCACCTGGTCCATGGTAACGGGGGAGTATTTATTTCATCATAACTGTTATCGAGAGAGTTTATTAAAAATTGTTCATATACATCAACGACAAAAAGTTCATCATCATCATCATCATCATCATCATCATCATCATCATCATCATCATCATCATCTAATGGTGTTTTATATCAAAGCGATAGGTTCTAGGATGGTGGAGGAAACTGGAGTACCCGGAGAAGAACCACCTGCCGCGACATACTATAAAGTAAAGGGTCTAAAGTTTGGAGTTTTGACCAAACGTGGTACAGTATAGTACGGTATGTTTAAAGCCTGGGTACGTTCTCTATCATTACAATCATGGACGAGGACGAAGATCCGGTGGAACATGAGGTTCACATGGCTATCTTATTTCAATCCCTGTCAATATACGAATTAATTATGTTTCATATTTCAAAGCTTCAATTACCACTTCTCAATTTCTTTAAATCTTAACCGAACTTACTTTGTTAATTTGTTAAGAACCGAGTATGGACCTCGGCGCCTATGGTCGTCTACCTGTCCTATGTTCGAATTCCATATAGAGTAGATCCCAGTGCGGTTCGCTTGTCGACAGTCTGTAAGATTTTTTTGTTTGGGGTACTCTGGTTTTCTCTATTTCAGTGATTATACTTTACAGTTTTTGTCTTGTAGATCCTTGTCTGCTTTTAGGCTTTAGCTTAACTTCCAATTTAAGCCAGTGATATTGTACAAACCATGTCTGGCATATCCTCGACCGTCCGTGATTCGAGACTCTAATAGAAAACGAACTAAATTTGCTAACGCAACAAGAATTTGAGAGCTGAAAAATAGACAACTTTTTTCTGGATAGTTTCACAGTAAATACCTAAATTTTGTCTTTAATGCATGAAATCGTCACTGCAGAGACGATACTCGCGTATAATAACTGAAAATAAAAATGGCCTCGAATCTTAGGACGCTCTCGATTTTAGGACGGTCGACGATATAACAGTTATTCAAGGTTTAAGATATGAAAATCTGTAGATTTTCAATCATGGCATATACTATTGTGACATACACTTTGTCGAAGGTTTATGAACAACAAAGTGCATATACCATCTTGTTCAAAAAATAAAATGCAAAGACACATTTTACTAAAAACTACTTGAGCAGTTTTCTACAAGATGATTAATAATTATGGGGTATTGCTGAATAGCGTCTAGACGAGTCTAGACGAGTCTAGAAGAGTCTAGAACGATTTAAAGCACTTTATCATAAAAAAAGGTGGAGTCTAGAAAAAACATATAATATATGTATATAATATCTCTTATTTAAAAAAAAAATTATATAGATATGACGAATATTAAGGCGAAAAACTTAATTTTTATTAACGAGTCTAGAAATTATACAAGAACGGTTTGAGACAGTTTGCCGTCTAGATCCAGTCTAGAACGATTTAAAGCACTTTATCATAAAAAAAGGTGGAGTCTAGAAAAAACATATAATATATGTATATAATATCTCTTATTTGAAAAAAAATTATATAGATATGACGAATATTAAGGCGAAAAACTTAATTTTTATTAACGAGTCTAGAAATTATACAAGAACGGTTTGAGACAGTTTGCCTTCTAGATCCAGTCTAGAACGATTTAAAGCACTTTATCATAAAAAAGGTGGAGTCTAGAAAAAACATATAATATATGTATATAATATCTCTTATTTGAAAAAAAAATTATATAGATATGACGAATATTAAGGCGAAAAACTTAATTTTTATTTACGAGTCTAGAAATTATACAAGAACGGTTTGAGACAGTTTGCCGTCTAGATCCAGTCTAGAACGATTTAAAGCACTTTATCATAAAAAAAGGTGGAGTCTAGAAAAAACATATAATATATGTATATAATATCTCTTATTTGAAAAAAAAATTATATAGATATGACGAATATTAAGGCGAAAAACTTAATTTTTATTAACGAGTCTAGAAATTATACAAGAACGGTTTGAGACAGTTTGCCTTCTAGATCCAGTCTAGAACGATTTAAAGCACTTTATCATAAAAAAGGTGGAGTCTAGAAAAAACATATAATATATGTATATAATATCTCTTATTTGAAAAAAAAATTATATAGATATGACGAATATTAAGGCGAAAAACTTAATTTTTATTTACGAGTCTAGAAATTATACAAGAACGGTTTGAGACAGTTTGCCGTCTAGATCCAGTCTAGAACGATTTAAAGCACTTTATCATAAAAAAAGGTGGAGTCTAGAAAAAACATATAATATATGTATATAATATCTCTTATTTGAAAAAAAAATTATATAGATATGACGAATATTAAGGCGAAAAACTTAATTTTTATTAACGAGTCTAGAAATTATACAAGAACGGTTTGAGACAGTTTGCCTTCTAGATCCAGTCTAGAACGATTTAAAGCACTTTATCATAAAAAAAGGTGGAGTCTAGAAAAAACATATAATATATGTATATAATATCTCTTATTTAAAAAAAAAATTATATAGATATGACGAATATTAAGGCGAAAAACTTAATTTTTATTAACGAGTCTAGAAATTATACAAGAACGGTTTGAGACAGTTTGCCGTCTAGATCCAGTCTAGAACGATTTAAAGCACTTTATCATAAAAAAAGGTGGAGTCTAGAAAAAACATATAATATATGTATATAATATCTCTTATTTGAAAAAAAAATTATATAGATATGACGAATATTAAGGCGAAAAACTTAATTTTTATTAACGAGTCTAGAAATTATACAAGAACGGTTTGAGACAGTTTGCCTTCTAGATCCAGTCTAGAACGATTTAAAGCACTTTATCATAAAAAAGGTGGAGTCTAGAAAAAACATATAATATATGTATATAATATCTCTTATTTGAAAAAAAAATTATATAGATATGACGAATATTAAGGCGAAAAACTTAATTTTTATTAACGAGTCTAGAAATTATACAAGAACGGTTTGAGACAGTTTGCCGTCTAGATCCAGTCTAGAACGATTTAAAGCACTTTATCATAAAAAAAGGTGGAGTCTAGAAAAAACATATAATATATGTATATAATATCTCTTATTTAAAAAAATATTATATAGATATGACGAATATTAAGGCGAAAAACTTAATTTTTATTTACGAGTCTAGAAATTATACAAGAACGGTTTGAGACAGTTTGCCGTCTAGATCCAGTCTAGAACGATTTAAAGCACTTTATCATAAAAAAGGTGGAGTCTAGAAAAAACATATAATATATGTATATAATATCTCTTATTTAAAAAAAATTATATAGATATGACGAATATTAAGGCGAAAAACTCTCTCTCTCTCTCTTAACTTACGTCTACCCTCTCTATATTATTATTAACTTATGTCTACTCTCTCTCTCTCTCTCTACCCTAGTATTAACTTACGTCTACTCTCTCTCTAGTATTAACTTACGTCTACTCTCTCTCTCTCTCTCTCTCTCTCTTATTATTATTAACGTACGTCTACTCTCTCTCTCTCTCTCTCAATATTAACTTACGTCCACTCTCTCTCTCTCTCTCTCTCTCTCTCATTATACTACGTCTACTTCCTCTCTCTTTATTATTAACTTACATCTACTCTTTCTTTTTCTCTATTATTAATCCCTCTCTCTCTCTCTTAACTTACGTCTACCCTCTCTATATTATTATTAACTTATGTCTACTCTCTCTCTCTCAATCCCTCTCTCTCTCTCTCTCTCAATATTAACTTACGTCTACTCTCTCAATCTCTCTCTCTCTCTCTCATTATTAACTTACGTCTACTCTATCTCTCTCTCAAACTTACGTCTACCCTCTCTCATTATTATTAACTTACGTCTACTCTCTCTCTATCTCTCTCTCTCTCTCTCTCTCTCTCATTAACTTACGTTAACTCTCTCTCTCACTCTCATTAAATTACGTCTTCTCTCCCTCTCTATTATTAACTTACATCTACTCTTTCTTTCTCTATTATTAAATTACATCTACACCTCTCTCTCTCTCTCGCTCATTTGTGTTGTCTAACTTAAATGAATCCCAAAACATCAAATATGTTGCAAAGATACGCCTAAACCTAATTTAATTAATACGTTTTTACATTGAAAAATATCTTTACATTTACATTGAAAAATATCTTTACATATATCTTTAGCAACCGAATATCTTTGCTTCTGTGTATGCCAAATGTTAGTATATGTCAGATTGATAATTAACAATTGCGTGCTTACTTATCTCACAAGGATACAAGTTGGACAATAGTGTAGTCGCGGCAGGTAATTAATTAGCAATCAACCTGACACGTTCGGCATGTGCCGTTAATCCGTTCAGTACATTGATTTAAGGTATTAACGAATAATCCTTTCATGCCCCAAGGCAGTCTGACCTATTATAGAAAGCTCAACTAATACATTTTTACAGTATACATGTTAGAATTTATCTTGAGTTATCTTTTTTCATAAAATCAAAATTATGTAACGAATTTTATTTATTTATTTATGTATTTATTTATTTATTTATTTATTTATTTATATTCTTCATTGGCATTTATTAAAAGATCGATAAAGTTTTTACGTGAATAAGGAAGAGTTCTCTTTCTTTAGGTACACGATTTTTCGATGATTAGCTGTCGCGCAGATTCCGTTATGCACAAGTCGTTTTATTTCCCAATTATACATTTAATTAATTTTTTCACCATAGACCTGAACAAAATTACATTTTGTAAGATGTGTTTTATTTTTTCTTATAGATAGTGTTCTTTGAGGTCTTCTATACTGGATCTAGACGGCAAACTGTCTCAAACTGTTCTAGTAATTTCTAAACCCGTAAATGAAAATATCAACTTTTTCGCCTTAATATTCATCAGATTTATATTTTTTTTTTAAAATAATAATATTATATATTATATATATACATATATTATATGTTTTTCTAGACTCCACCATTTTTACGATAAAGTGCTTTAAATCGTTCTAGACTGGATCTAGACGGCAAACTGTCTCAAACCGATCAGTAGTTTCTAGACTCGAAAATAAAAATTAAGTTTTTTGCCTTAATATTTGTCATATCTATATAATTATTTTTTAAAATAATAGATATTATATACATATTTATATGTTTTTCTACACTCCACCTTTTTTAACGATAAAGTGCTTTAAATCGTTCTAGACTGGATCTAGACGGCAAACTGTCTCAAACCGTTCTAGTAGTTTCTAGACTCGAAAATAAAAATTAAGTTTTTCGCCTTAATATTCGTCATATCTATATCATTATTTTTTTAAATATAGATATTATATACATATATTACATGTTTTTTCTAGACTCCACCTTTTTTAACGATAAAGTGCTTTAAATCGTTCTAGACGCTTCTAGACTCGTCTAGACGCTTCTAGACGCTATTCAGTATTACCGCATCTCATCTGGGTATTGCTGAATAGCGTCTAGACGAGTCTAGACGAGTCTAGAAGAGTCTAGAACGATTTAAAGCACTTTATCATAAAAAAAGGTGGAGTCTAGAAAAAACATATAATATATGTATATAATATCTCTTATTTAAAAAAAAAATTATATAGATATGACGAATATTAAGGCGAAAAACTTAATTTTTATTAACGAGTCTAGAAATTATACAAGAACGGTTTGAGACAGTTTGCCGTCTAGATCCAGTCTAGAACGATTTAAAGCACTTTATCATAAAAAAAGGTGGAGTCTAGAAAAAACATATAATATATGTATATAATATCTCTTATTTGAAAAAAAAATTATATAGATATGACGAATATTAAGGCGAAAAACTTAATTTTTATTAACGAGTCTAGAAATTATACAAGAACGGTTTGAGACAGTTTGCCTTCTAGATCCAGTCTAGAACGATTTAAAGCACTTTATCATAAAAAAGGTGGAGTCTAGAAAAAACATATAATATATGTATATAATATCTCTTATTTGAAAAAAAAATTATATAGATATGACGAATATTAAGGCGAAAAACTTAATTTTTATTTACGAGTCTAGAAATTATACAAGAACGGTTTGAGACAGTTTGCCGTCTAGATCCAGTCTAGAACGATTTAAAGCACTTTATCATAAAAAAAGGTGGAGTCTAGAAAAAACATATAATATATGTATATAATATCTCTTATTTGAAAAAAAAATTATATAGATATGACGAATATTAAGGCGAAAAACTTAATTTTTATTAACGAGTCTAGAAATTATACAAGAACGGTTTGAGACAGTTTGCCTTCTAGATCCAGTCTAGAACGATTTAAAGCACTTTATCATAAAAAAGGTGGAGTCTAGAAAAAACATATAATATATGTATATAATATCTCTTATTTGAAAAAAAAATTATATATATATGACGAATATTAAGGCGAAAAACTTAATTTTTATTTACGAGTCTAGAAATTATACAAGAACGGTTTGAGACAGTTTGCCGTCTAGATCCAGTCTAGAACGATTTAAAGCACTTTATCATAAAAAAAGGTGGAGTCTAGAAAAAACATATAATATATGTATATAATATCTCTTATTTGAAAAAAAAATTATATAGATATGACGAATATTAAGGCGAAAAACTTAATTTTTATTAACGAGTCTAGAAATTATACAAGAACGGTTTGAGACAGTTTGCCTTCTAGATCCAGTCTAGAACGATTTAAAGCACTTTATCATAAAAAAAGGTGGAGTCTAGAAAAAACATATAATATATGTATATAATATCTCTTATTTAAAAAAAAAATTATATAGATATGACGAATATTAAGGCGAAAAACTTAATTTTTATTAACGAGTCTAGAAATTATACAAGAACGGTTTGAGACAGTTTGCCGTCTAGATCCAGTCTAGAACGATTTAAAGCACTTTATCATAAAAAAAGGTGGAGTCTAGAAAAAACATATAATATATGTATATAATATCTCTTATTTGAAAAAAAAATTATATAGATATGACGAATATTAAGGCGAAAAACTTAATTTTTATTAACGAGTCTAGAAATTATACAAGAAACGGTTTGAGACAGTTTGCCTTCTAGATCCAGTCTAGAACGATTTAAAGCACTTTATCATAAAAAAGGTGGAGTCTAGAAAAAACATATAATATATGTATATAATATCTCTTATTTGAAAAAAAAATTATATAGATATGACGAATATTAAGGCGAAAAACTTAATTTTTATTAACGAGTCTAGAAATTATACAAGAACGGTTTGAGACAGTTTGCCGTCTAGATCCAGTCTAGAACGATTTAAAGCACTTTATCATAAAAAAAGGTGGAGTCTAGAAAAAACATATAATATATGTATATAATATCTCTTATTTAAAAAAATATTATATAGATATGACGAATATTAAGGCGAAAAACTTAATTTTTATTTACGAGTCTAGAAATTATACAAGAACGGTTTGAGACAGTTTGCCGTCTAGATCCAGTCTAGAACGATTTAAAGCACTTTATCATAAAAAAGGTGGAGTCTAGAAAAAACATATAATATATGTATATAATATCTCTTATTTAAAAAAAAATTATATAGATATGACGAATATTAAGGCGAAAAACTCTCTCTCTCTCTCTTAACTTACGTCTACCCTCTCTATTATTATTAACTTATGTCTACTCTCTCTCTCTCTCTCTACCCTAGTATTAACTTACGTCTACTCTCTCTCTAGTATTAACTTACGTCTACTCTCTCTCTCTCTCTCTCTCTCTTATTATTATTAACGTACGTCTACTCTCTCTCTCTCTCTCAATATTAACTTACGTCCACTCTCTCTCTCTCTCTCTCTCTCTCTCATTATACTACGTCTACTTCCTCTCTCTTTATTATTAACTTACATCTACTCTTTCTTTTTCTCTATTATTAATCCCTCTCTCTCTCTCTTAACTTACGTCTACCCTCTCTATATTATTATTAACTTATGTCTACTCTCTCTCTCTCAATCCCTCTCTCTCTCTCTCTCTCAATATTAACTTACGTCTACTCTCTCAATCTCTCTCTCTCTCTCTCATTATTAACTTACGTCTACTCTATCTCTCTCTCAAACTTACGTCTACCCTCTCTCATTATTATTAACTTACGTCTACTCTCTCTCTATCTCTCTCTCTCTCTCTCTCTCATTAACTTACGTTAACTCTCTCTCTCACTCTCATTAAATTACGTCTTCTCTCCCTCTCTATTATTAACTTACATCTACTCTTTCTTTCTCTATTATTAAATTACATCTACACCTCTCTCTCTCTCTCGCTCATTTGTGTTGTCTAACTTAAATGAATCCCAAAACATCAAATATGTTGCAAAGATACGCCTAAACCTAATTTAATTAATACGTTTTTACATTGAAAAATATCTTTACATTTACATTGAAAAATATCTTTACATATATCTTTAGCAACCGAATATCTTTGCTTCTGTGTATGCCAAATGTTAGTATATGTCAGATTGATAATTAACAATTGCGTGCTTACTTATCTCACAAGGATACAAGTTGGACAATAGTGTAGTCGCGGCAGGTAATTAATTAGCAATCAACCTGACACGTTCGGCATGTGCCGTTAATCCGTTCAGTACATTGATTTAAGGTATTAACGAATAATCCTTTCATGCCCCAAGGCAGTCTGACCTATTATAGAAAGCTCAACTAATACATTTTACAGTATACATGTTAGAATTTATCTTGAGTTATCTTTTTTCATAAAATCAAAATTATGTAACGAATTTTATTTATTTATTTATGTATTTATTTATTTATTTATTTATTTATTTATATTCTTCATTGGCATTTATTAAAAGATCGATAAAGTTTTTACGTGAATAAGGAAGAGTTCTCTTTCTTTAGGTACACGATTTTTCGATGATTAGCTGTCGCGCAGATTCCGTTATGCACAAGTCGTTTTATTTCCCAATTATACATTTAATTAATTTTTTCACCATAGACCTGAACAAAATTACATTTTGTAAGATGTGTTTTATTTTTTCTTATAGATAGTGTTCTTTGAGGTCTTCTATACTGGATCTAGACGGCAAACTGTCTCAAACTGTTCTAGTAATTTCTAAACCCGTAAATGAAAATATCAACTTTTTCGCCTTAATATTCATCAGATTTATATTTTTTTTTAAATAATAAATATTATATATTATATATATATACATATATTATATGTTTTTCTAGACTCCACCATTTTTACGATAAAGTGCTTTAAATCGTTCTAGACTGGATCTAGACGGCAAACTGTCTCAAACCGATCAGTAGTTTCTAGACTCGAAAATAAAAATTAAGTTTTTTGCCTTAATATTTGTCATATCTATATAATTATTTTTTAAAATAATAGATATTATATACATATATTATATGTTTTTCTACACTCCACCTTTTTTAACGATAAAGTGCTTTAAATCGTTCTAGACTGGATCTAGACGGCAAACTGTCTCAAACCGTTCTAGTAGTTTCTAGACTCGAAAATAAAAATTAAGTTTTTCGCCTTAATATTCGTCATATCTATATCATTATTTTTTAAATAATAGATATTATATACATATATTACATGTTTTTTCTAGACTCCACCTTTTTTAACGATAAAGTGCTTTAAATCGTTCTAGACGCTTCTAGACTCGTCTAGACTCGTCTAGACGCTTCTAGACGCTATTCAGTATTACCGATAATTATGCCATAGATTTGTTACCTTGGTTGCCTGTCACTATGCCATAGATATTTTATCTAGTTTGCTTGCCACTATGCCACAGATATTTTACCTAGTTTGTTAGCCACTATGCCATAGATATTTTGCCAAGTGTGTTAGGCATTATGCCATAGATATTTTGCCAAGTTTGCAAGCCATTATGCCTCTATGCCATAGATATTTTATCTGGTTTGCCAGTCACTATGTCACAGATATTTAGTACCTAGGTTGCTAGCCACTATACCAGAGATATTTTACAAAGTTTGTCAGTTACTATGCCAGAGATATTTTGGGAAGTTTAGCTACTTCATATCAAACAGAGAGTTCAACATTGTTTTAATGTTATTGACCCTTTCATTATTTTCTTATTTCAGATTGATGTATTTTTATCCAAGAGTTTGGCAGAAAGTCTGTATTTGTTTCAGGTGTGTATTTAAGTCACACTACATAGTGATGACTTATCATGTTTTACAATAGATAAAGTTACAATATTAAATAATGTATATCTTAATCTGAAAAGTGTTAATTAAACAAAATTTTAGGTACATCAAAACTTATGCCATACCGTCAATATAACATTATGCAAAGTTAAGTTATTAGTTGAAGTTAACATTTAAGAAAGCTACATTCTTCTGCCCCTGACCACATGCCTCCATGAATTATAATTGTCTTTAGTAACTGATCTTAAAAGAATTAAATGCCACTGAAGTTTCTTGTTTCACATGTTTTGATGGTCTTTGCCATTGCCCAGTAATTTAGCTACAACTTTATATATTTTGTATTTGTTGTCTTATTTTGTAGTTTCCAGTCCGTCCTTCAAATATGACATATGACCATGTTGACCATCACACAGCAAGAGTAAAACCTAAACAGAAAAAGGTCAGTTTTAGTGATGCATTGTATCGAAAAAAATAGTAATCCATGTCCAAATCACATCCCCAAAGCAAAGTATAAACTTTGAAATTGACAAATCAGGTTAAATCAGACAAGTGAGGCTGGGTGCTCTGGAATGGTAAACACCTCCTGTTTAGCCACACCTGTCATGTGAACAAAAATTAATTATTGTTAATAATGCCTCAGTGACCAAGTAATTTAAAGTGTCAGACTATACAACAACATGGGTCTGACCATCTGGGTTTCAAGTCTCACTGAGGGTAGACTTATACGAGAAAGTTTATAGAAATGTTTGCAGTAGGTTGGTGGTTTTCTATGGGTTATTGGGTTTCTTCCACCATTCTCTGTATAAATGGACTAATTTTTACTGGGACTTAAACACTATTCCAATTCACCATCCATCTAACCAATCACCAACCAGTCATTATTGTATACAGGTGCTTTATATGTACATGTATCGTTATTTCTTTTTTTACATACATGTATACAATATTACAGTTAACTGAGTCTGTGAACGATATGAAGTGTTACTTATTATTTCATTTATATTGAGACAGCACTAGCTATAGGCAAAATTACCATACATGTTTGTGGCAGTGATCTTCATATACATGTACTGGTTTTGTGGCACTACAGAAAAGGGCATCTGTTTTATGATCTCTTCCAAGGAATTTTTAGCTCACCTGAGCCAAAGGCTCAGATGAGCTATTGCAATCTATCACCGTCCGTCGTCCGTCGAGCGTCGTCCGTCGTGCGTCGTGCGTAAACTTTACATTTTAATCTTCTTCTCCAAAACTACTGGGCCATATTTGATGAAACTTGGTGATTATTATGCCTGGGTTACAGCCTTTCAAAATTGTGTTCGGGGTTTGGCCACGCCCAACAAGATGGCCGCTGTTACTAAAAATAGCAAAAAGACAAAAAAATCTTCTTCTCTGAAACCAAAAGGTGCAGGCAAATTTTGATTGGATATTTGGATTCAGCATACCTGGGAACATTAAAACTGTGTTTTTCATGAAAATTAGACAAAAAATAGGTTACACGTTTTTTGCATAAAATTACATAATTTTTAAAATGAGACATTTATTGTTATAACTTCATAACGGCTGAAGATAATTGTATGGAGTTTTCACTGTTGATCTTGTCTTGCAATTTTCTTCCCATTGATGTCAAGGTCGAAGGTCAAGGTCATGTCCCAGTTTTTGACCTTTGATAAAAAATGCTATTTTTTTTAATATTTCTTGTGATAATGGCATAGGATTTTCAGTTATTTGTAGGTATTGACATGACGGTCATTTTGATACATAGATCAGGGTCATAGGTTCAAAGGTCAAGGTCACAGATGTCCAAGAATACCAAAATAGTTAATTATCTGCAAAACTATGAATTTTTTGTATAGGCATGTATATCAGAATATTGTAGGTAAAGGCACAATGGTCATTTTGATATATGAATAAAGGTCATGGGTTCAAAGGTCAAGGTCACAGATGTAAACAAGTACTGAAAAGGTTAATTATCTCAAAAACTATAAACTTTTTGTATAGGCATGTATATTGGAATATTGTAGGTATTGGCCTAACGATCATTTTGATATATCAATGAAGGTCATAGGTTCAAAGGTCAAGGTCATAGACGCAAACGAATACTTAAATGGTTAATTATCTCAAAAACTATAAACATTTTGTATAGGCATGTATATTGGAATATTGTAGGTATTGGCTTAACAATCATTTTGATATATGAATGAAGGTCATAGGTTCAAAGGTCAAGGTCATAGACTCGAACGAATACTTAAATGGTTAATTATCTCAAAAACTATAAACGTTTTGTATAGGCATGTATATTGGAATATTGTAGGTATTGGCCTAACGATCATTTTGATATATGAATAAAGGTCATAGGTTCAAAGGTCAAGGTCATAGCTGCGAACGAATATTTAAATGGTTAATTATCTCAAAACTATAAACTTTTTGTATAGGCATGTATATTAGAATATTGTAGGCATTTGCACAACAATCATTTTGATATATGAATGAAGTTCATAGGTTAAAAGGTCAAGGTCATAGATGCAAACTAATACTTAAATGATTAATTATCTCAGAAACTATAAACTTTTTGTATAGCCATGTATATTAGAATATTGTAGGTATTGGCCTAACGATCATTTTGATATATGAATGAAGGTCATAGGTTCAAAGGTCAAGGTCATTGATGCAAATGAATACTTAAATGGTTAATTATCTCAAAAACTATAAACTCTTTGTATAGGCATGTATATTGGAATAAGGTACGTATTGGCCTAAAGATCATTTTGATATATGAATGAAGGTCATAGGTTCAAAGGTCAAGGTCATAGACACGAACGAATACTTAAATGGTTAATTATCTCAAAAACTATAAACTTTTTGTATAGGCATGTATATTGGAATATTGTAGGCATTTGCACAACAATCATTTTGATATATGAATGAAGTTCATAGGTTCAAAGGTCAAGGTCATAGATGCAAATGAATACTTAAATGGTTAATTATCTCAAAAACTATAAACTTTTTGTATAGGCATGTATATTGGAATATTGTAGATATTGGCCTAATGCACATTTTAATATACAGATGTTTTAGCTGTTTATAAATAATATACTGTAGCTAGACTTTAAATACGTTATATATAGCATACTTATATAATTATTATAATTAATTTGCAAAAATACTTGCATATTATTGGCCCTTACTGCTGAAAATTTTGATGTTCTCTTTTATTAATGTCATTGGCCATTGAACCTCTGCATAAGATATGTACTCTTCCTCAGGTGAGCGTTAAGGCCCATGGGCCTCTTGTTTTTAAATGAACCATAACCTGCTTTTAAATTTTTTGGTCTGACACAGCAGTGAATCCTTTCCTCACACATACAAAGTTTCAATGATTTTAGATTGGAAACTATTATAAGGTTAATTTTTTCATATCATATTCATTGGGTGTTGTTTGTTTTTATGTTTCAAATTTATTTGGTAAAGTCATGTTTTCTGATGTTCATTACATTGTATTTTATGGTTAATTGATATTTATTTTGTCTGATCTTTACTTTCTCCAGGTTGAACTAGAACTTGGTATTGATACAAGAAGTACAAATTATGCTAGAAGTAAAGGAGAACAGATAGCATTAAATGTAGATGGTCCAAACAGAGGAGAACCTGGAAGCTTTTATAATAGGTAATTACCTTCTGTTCCCCTTTCCTATAGATGTTCCTGCATTAACAAGCTTTTATAATACATGTAGATGTTTACCTCCTGTATATGTCCGAACACAGATACACATCCCTCTGTTCTTACTGTAGTCATCATAACAGGAGGGAAGAAACTTCCTTTCTTTAACAGTCTGTAGACAGTTATTACAAAAAAAACTTCATATGTTCCTACCCCCTTTATTTTCTTTTTTACCTGTAATCTCTCTCTCTCTCTCTCTCTCTCTCTCTCTCTCTCTCTCTCTCTCTCTCCTTCTTCTTCTCTCTCTCTTTCAAATAGTGTAAAGCAAATATTCACATACATAAATGTGCAGTTTCTTTATTTGCTTGCTTATTGGCATTCTTACATGAATAAAACTTTCTTTCTTTTTTCAGTCCAATGATGGACAAACAGAATCTCGCATCAACTTTAAGTACAGACAATCCTAGAAGATATGCTGTTGGAATGTTAAAAGATGGTAAGTGTTTGTGTTATTGTTATTATTATACTACCAGCTTCAAAGAAGGGACTCAGGGTAAACTGGTTTACCTCTGTCCGTCTGTCTGAAACAAACAAGTTCATACTTAAACTTTTATCTTGATGTTTACAGTGTTCATTTTAGAAGGGGTCATGGAACCATAGATCCCTTATTTTGCCAAGTGGTCCCATTGTTGAGACTTAAGTGGGCCATATTTAACATTAAGTGAATGGAAAAAATATTGATGATGTTTTTGCTGAAAGTTTTTGAAAATGACTTTTCTGGAAAATCCTAGATTGAACACTGTGTTTAAATTCCATTTTTTCAATCAAACATGCCTGATTTTATACATTGTGATAACACAACATATAATTCAGTATAATTCTTTATTACTAGGAGAACTACATCTGACTCCATTAAGTGCTATGGTACAGATGAGACCTACGTTTAATTATCTAGATCAGAGTGACAGTAAAACTAAAGACTTTGTTGCTGCAGATGGAGCAGGTATTTAATAATAACAAGCAGTGAAATTTTTATATAAAGAAGTACTTATCAGTTCAGGTTTTAACTTTGATTTATGCAGGAGCTTATGACTTCAAATTTAACTTTAATTTATGCAGGAGTTATCTTGGTTCTACTCTATTTGTAATTCTCACATAGATTGGAGTGGAGGAATGGAGTTTTAATTCTTTCACTTATATCAAGATGGCCAGATGTTGGAAAAAAAACACAAACCTTGGACAGGTGAACTGACAAACTTTCTCACACTAGGATCTAGCCTAACTGGAGCTCAAACCTAGTCATTGAATGAGGCACTCTCTACGTCATCAGGAATGAGAAACAGTATATATATTAGATCAAAACACTTGCCTCCTATCTCACACACCACGGGGGATTGTGAAAATATTTATCCTTGGTAGATTTAAAATGTTGTACCTTGAGAAATAGCAAAAATATTCTTGATTTGATCTGATGTAAAAAATTTTACTAATGTAGGACCACAAAACATAACTGAATTAATATTCTTAATCTCCCTTATGGTTGACTGATTTAACTTTTAAAACTTGTTTAGCTGGAAACTCTGTAATAGAAATGTGAAGTATAGTTTACTTTCTCTCCAGAAAACGATATGATGAACATGACATGTAATTAATTGGTCATTTGATGTTAAAACATGGTAGATTTTGTATAAAAATGAACTAGTCTTCCTTATATCTTTACACAGAGATATAAATCCTATTCAATCAAACAAGCTAATAACAGTAATAGTAGACATTATTTACTGTAAACCGTGTTTTTTTAGCGGCAGTTTTATTTTAGCGCAATTGGCGATAAGAGTGTCAGCGCTAAAATAAAACTGCCGCTAAAATTACAACAAAAAAAGTTCAGTACTGTACATCGCTGCCGTGACTATGAATGTGTATGGACGCACGTTAAATGGTTATATAGCCAGTGTTAAAATAATAATAGTTCTGAATGACAGTGGTATGGCTTCCATCGATATATACTCGCATCTGATAAGTAATTAGGGATTAATTACCCAGACCCTGTAGACTGACCTCCGACAAATGATGGAACACTGGCATAGCTGTTAATCAGTTAATTACTGGCCATTGTATGTGATACGTCTCCTTTACAGGTAATTAATTTTAATTTACCAGTAGTTGGCTTCAAACATTAAAATATTAACAATTATATCAACAAATTAGACCCGTTATGCGAAAATTGTTTATTTTTTCTGTGATGTCGGCAACATATTATAAATCCTAATTATTGACATCTATAATGATCTAAGCGGCTGTTATCGGGGATACATCACAATGTGTCGAAACATTTGTATTTAAAAAAAACAGTTGGTATTTAAATGAATAAAAGCAAAATATGTTATTATTGATTTAAATATTTATTCAGTAAAATGTCTAATCGATGAGAGGGCCAAATTATGATGAAAGCTTCCTGAAGACATCTGTCTGTCTAGTGACTTCTGGGTCAGTTACGGAGATTTTCTCACAGTAAAAGTCAAACAAATTAAAACACAATTACATAGTTATTTTTATTATTTTCTTGTAACCTGGCATCCCTTCTCAAATTTAATTTTTTTGGCTGAAAGTTGTGGGTTTTAGGCGAGAAAATACGGTAATATCAAGAGGTATTAAAGTTCAGACTGGAATTGATTATGCTAAAATTAAAGTGCGCTAATATGTTTACCAGTCATCAATCGCTAAAATAAGTATGCGCCAATATAAAGCGGTTTACAGTATGTTCTAATTTTGTTCAGGTGATTCCTCTCAAGATGAAGAGGAAGAAGCCAAACCAGTAACAATGAAGTTTGCTCGACAAGAAACTGAGGAGGCTAAAGCCAGGAGACTGGCTTCTTATGATTATTTAGTGAAGAAGGGAGAAGAGGAAGATTGGATTAACTTGGAGGTCCATGGAATAGATGTAAGTCACTGTGATTGACCAAGATTTTTTTAATAGTAACAGGTCCCAAAGTTCCATCTAAAATAGACACCATGGCAACTTTCAATTCTGTTTTGTGGTCGTTTGTTTGCAATAAGTAGCCAAAATTTTTGTCATCAAAATCTGATTTTAAATGTTTTCGGCTGAATAAAATGTTTGTCCATAAACAGAAAAGTAAAATAATCTATGAGTAATGGCCTGAAAAATATTTAGGCGCAAACAACCAAGTTTTTAATTAAATTTTCTTTAACATTTCAATTTTATCAACTAAAATTTTTGATTGGCATCTGAAAATTTTATGATAGGAGCCACACTGGCTCCTAGATTTAAAAAGTCACATGGCCCCTAAGCTAAACTGGTGTATAAAGATTTTAGATAGATAGAGGTTCTTTTTGGTTGAAATATAAAGTTAAAAGGCCTAAAATACTAGTCATAACAGATTTATGAGAAATTGTCTCTATAGCAGGTATTATTGTATCCTCGTGTCATGGGTTTTTCGGCGTATTAAGACAGTATTGCTTCAAAAAAAATTAATAAGAGATAATTTGTGACGTTTGGCTTGTAAATCAAATAAAGACGTTCTTGTTTATCGAATGCAACCATCAAATTTTTCATTTCATACCGCAATTTGTTCGGAGAGGTGATTTTGTCTGCATGTCTGTTTACAATGCTATTTTTGGAACGTCATATGTTTTCGGCGCATGTCATTGGTCATCAGAAGGAGTGACTCAAAAGCGGAACCGGATTATAAGGTGGCTCTATACTGCTCAAAATGTATACAGCTCTTGAATGCTAGTCAAAACAAAACCTTTTATATCGTAATATTTTGGTTAATCAACTTCGTTTTATTCTAGTTATTATTTTTTTTTTTTTTGGTGAAATAACGCAAGTAAAACTATATATAAGCTATATATAAATTGCAAACAATATTTGTAAAGAAAATATATAAGAACAGGGCCACCTTATTCTTTCGATTTCATATTGTACAGACATGCTAACCATGTGACAGTCACATGATTATATTGATGGCGTCGGAACGCTGCCAAATGTCAACATCAGTAGCAGTTGCATTGTTTTTTTTATTGTAATGTCGTTTAACAATGATACTTAATTCAGGCATAACAGAAACCACAGAAAATACCTTATGTAAGGAAGAACTTGCTATATTTTCGATATTAAGCTTCATTTTCCACATTTCGATTCAGAGACAAAAAGTTAGGTTTTTACATTAAAAAAAGTTGTCCGAGGAAATGTTATATAAATGCACACGCATTTGATATCAAGAAAAATAAATATGCGCCGAAAACATATGACACGACGATATATAAAAAAAACCAACAACAATTGGATATTGTCACATTGTTATTCCTGCCTTTGGAAGAAGGGGGAAGTGTTTAATTTGAGTTTCCGTCATGCCTGCCTTCCTTTCCATCAATCCCTTGATCCGAAATTCTTGTGTGTGCAAAATCTCTAAAACTATGAAGCACTATTTCATGAAACTTGGTGCAAAGCATCAACATTGATAGGAGATGCACATGTGGTTAATTTGCTATTTTGCTCATTTTCCTGGGACTTATCGCCCTTTGAATATAAGTGCAAATCACAAAAAAAAAACTTGATGTTGGGGATCCTAATTCACTGAATTTACTTCTTCCATTTTAATTTAGTGTTATTGCAATTTTTAAGAATTTTTTTTCTGGTATTTGTTTTGTCTTCATTACTTTTATTTTGAAATGTGTTTTGAAATCATTTGGTATTTTTTGTTTTAGACAGGAATGTCTGAGTCACAGAGGCTACATCTTTTTGCTGCTAAGAATGAAGATGTCAGAGAGTTTCAAGCAATGCCAAATGAATACCTAACTATGTTAGTTCCACCCTCAGATAAAACTCAGGAGTAAGTAGTCATACAAGAAATGTAGAAATAATACTGTAGTATTTTTGTCTTGCCACAGGTTTATAAATTAACAGGATCCTCACTTTTATAAGATGGGACCATGTAACCTGCCAAAACCCTTCAAAGCAGCACTAGTTTCGTCTTTTGATATGGTATTTCAGTGACTTGTGTACATTGTCATCATGACCACTGCGGTAGCTCAGTTGGTAGAGTGCTTGCTCCTTTAGTGGGAGGTCGTGGGTTCGAACCCCGGCCGGGTCTGACCCAAAACTTGAAAGTGGGAAGTGACTGTTCTTTTGGCCAAGCACTCGGCATTATGAAATGAAAGTCACTGTTCTTTCGGATGGGAACTTAAAATAAACAAGGTCCCGTGTCACGGCGGGCTTGGCACGCTAAAGAACCCTGCTGTATAATGCCATCAGCGCAACACACAGGCAAATTTTCTGCACTTTCGCCTATAGCTGGCGACGTCTCGATATAAGTGAAATATTCTTGACTGGGACGTTAAACACCATTACTACTACTACTACTACATTGTCATCATGTTTGTTTACTGTAACTAGATTTCTGCTATGTACAAGTTACTTCCATTATACCATTAAACACTGTGTGCATTTATGTACCTCTTGTTGAGTCTTTCAAAAGTATATAGATTAAGGTTTTGAAAACATCTTTTTAAAAAAAAAGTTTTATTGTTCATTTATTCAACATTGTAGAGAGAAACCAGAGATGCCAAGTAACGTGTTGTCTCTCACACAACTTAGAACTATGCCATTACCAGACCAAGTTAAAGCTTTGTTAACCAATGGTAAGTACAGATACAGTGACATCTCAATAACTCAAACTGCATTGGACCTTGAATATGATTTTTTTTTAAATGAAATGTATACCCGATTTGTGCTTACAACAAATTGCAATTCTGGCTTTTCAATAGTCAAACCCTGTTGTAAAGTTGGGAATTATCTTTTCTTACTTGTGGCTTTTTAATTCTCAATGTGTGTTACTACAAGGAAAGACAGTCTAGAGTTTTCATATCTCAGTCTTGGATCATACCACCGTTTGTCTTCAGCTAGGTCTGACCAAGACATGAAAATAGGAAGTGACTGTTCTTTTGCCTAGCACTCAGCATTTATAAATGAAAGCCATCGTGTCCTTTCGAAGAGACCTTAAAACCAATTACCTGTGTCACAGCAGGCATGGCACATTAAAGAACAGTCTTTGCAATTTTTCTCTGTGGGCACTACAAAGGTAAAAGTTTCTGCCACTTTACTTATAGCAGGTGACATCCCAATATAAGTGAAATATTCTTAACTTGGACATAAAACTCCATTAAATCAATCTTTTCAGGCAGAAATTTACTTCATTCATACATTGTATGTTTTTTCTGTTTTAGCCAAAGTAATGAGGTTAAACCAACTTCTGGCTTTGTTACCACAAGGAACAGATACCATGGCAACCCTTAAATCACTACAGCAAGTAGCTGTACTGGTACAAGGTTGTTGGGTTGTGAAAAGGTTTGTTAATATACATTTGGACAAAGTTTACCATGGCAACCCTTTAATGTATGCACCAAGTACATGTAGCTGCATTGTTAACATAGGATGCAAATATTTTACTGTTAAATCCCTAAAACTAAGTGAGGGCGCGGTGGCCTAATGGATAAGACGTCAGTCTTCAAATCCAGGGTCTCTCACCGCTGTGAGTTCGAGTCCCGCTCGGACCACATGTGGGAAAGTGAATTTTCCTTACCGTTGGCCTTTACTGATTCACCTGGTATCAGTATAATGGACTGGGGGAGTGGTACGCTTGTCTGCGGCGTACTGACTCTGTGAGCTAGCACGGTAAAGTCGCCCTGAGTGCGCGCTAGTACAAGGCAGACCACACAACACACTCGCACTTCACATGCATACACAAAATTGTTCATAGATTAATCCATAGAGATTAATTAAATAGTTCTCGTCGCGAATAGCGTAAAATTGCTGATGCGACGTTTAGCAACATTCAACCAACCAACCAACCTAAAACTAAGTGACTGTGTCAACCAATCTTTGACATCCAAATGATTTTGTCACACCAGTAGATGTTTCAAAGAAAATTTAAATTACAATTTGTTAATATTTGTACAGATGATTCTCGTTATCCGGAACATGGATACTCAAGTTTCTGGATAAGCCAAACTTTTTTAAAATGTCTGTAATGAGTTATTCTTTATTCAATCAAAGTAAAACGTTAAGTATATTGAAAGAAAATTCAATGGAAATAGTGTTTTTCAATTCTAACAACAATCTTTCAGTCACACAAACTAATAAACAAGTAAAATTTATTGTGTATGTAACTAGTTTGGTTACAGATATTGATGTTACTTTTAATATTTGTAGTGAAATTTTGTATCCAAAAGAAGTATGTAGTCCACACAGTGGTGTATCATCCGAGCACTTGTGTAGAGGCAGAGATTATGTGGTAAGCTTAAAGTTGAGGCAATCATTGACTTGTTTGACCTGAAAAGTAACGTAATAATCATGTGGTCCCCATTGAAGTCATGTGGCTGTCATTTGAGTCATGTTGTTGTCATTTAAGTCAGTGGTTGTCAGTGGTGTTGGAATCATAGTTTTACACATTGGTGCAAACATTTTATTAAAGGTCTTTCCAGATCATAAACTGCATGATAGTTAGTATGAGTGAAGAAAATGAAACTTGACATATACTTTCTTAATTTAGTTATTTAGGTAACCTTGACTTCAAGTGAATGGTATTAAAATATTTTTTCAAGAGGGTTATACTTGAATACAATACAATATTTTGGATAAGATTCAGTGGACTCTTGTATTCTGGACAAATTTTAGTAAAAACAGTTTTTATCTAGTTTAGTTTAGTTTAGTTTAGATTCGATATACATTAATCCTAACTATTTTAGATTTGGAGATTCACACAGTCATGTCATGTAACAAGAAAAGATATTGCATCTGTTGTAAAGGTAAGCAAATAATGCTTTGATAGATCATACAGCATTGTTTTTAGCTCTCTTGGTCAAATGGTACCCCAGTGTTTCAATCATTCCTTAACTAAGGTTTTAACTTCAATTTGACAATTTTTCAATTTTAATAATAAACATGAATTTGTCATGTTGAGATCTTTTGAGAATTGCTGAAATATTGCTGATGTGGCATTAGTAATGCAACCAACCAGTCTTTTTTAAACAGGTTACAGTGAAAGGCTACCTCTGTTGAAGGGAGATAACTGTAATATGTTTCGAATTATGTATGTACAACTTGTATGTTAGTTAAATCTGTGATGTTGTTTATTTATAGCTTCCTGCAGAAGATGTTAAGGATATACTAGAACAGATGTCTAAAATAAGAGCTAACTGTGGATGGGAGTTTCTATTTGCTACAGATAACGATTTTCTCAATAGGTACACATAGTATTTATGATTAACTTAAAATACTTAGTTGTTATTCATTGAGGGTGATTGATTTATGCAATTTCTCCTGATTTGAACTATCAGTTTTTGAAGATTTGTTTCATCAAAGTTCATTGGTTCTTCCCCGAGTTCTAATGTTTGCATAATCATATGCTTCCAGATTTTGTTAGTATGTTCTTGACATTATGCCATCACAAATATTTGCGAAAGCATAAAGTTGGCATAGCTGACTGTCTGTCTGTTTCTCTGTGGGTAATTCATTATCAGTAGATTCAAGGTTACAGTTTATGACAATATCAGTGCATTGGCATATGTTTTACAAACATTTTCCGACTTCTCCTCTGTTTCTTACTTAACATTTTCATATGATTTTGCCATAACACAAATACAGCAAGCAATCTTTTATATCAGTTCTAATTTAACATGTAGATATCCAGATATTGTTCAAAGACAAAAAATGTTGTGGGATGCAAAATATCAGACTCTTTGTAAGCAACTTAAAATTCCTAAAGAACATGAAAAGAAGTTTAAAGACAAAGGTAGTGTATATTGTTTTATTATTTATTTTATATTTCTCAGCACAAACCTTAACATAAATCCATGTGATAAATTTGTTGCCTATATTCTTTAAAGTCACATACTTAAGATGACTTTTAAGACTGCTAGCGAACTGACTTATAACATTACAGATTAGAAAAGTAACTAAACACTAAGCTGTACTACTGGTATAATACTAACATTGAGCTATCCAGTCAAGACCACTTGGTCAGATACAACCAAACCCATTATTGGGCGTTGGGTTTCACTGCTAAGTCCTTAACCACACAGAATCATGAATCACATATTGCCTCTTGCTGTCTAAGTAGCACTTTTGGCCGATCCTTATGTAGAAAGTTTTCTATTTCACTAGCCAATGCTAAATGTTATTTGTTGGTACATGTTTTCCTCCACCATTCCAAAACTTGACTTTCTTGAAATTAATTAATCTTGACAAAGGAGTAAAATGCTTAATAATTAATTGGATATGATAATTTTGTTGTTATATTTTCTTCTTATATAGACCAGGGCAATGTTACAAATGAAAAACCAGCAAGACGGAGAAGAAATTCATCAAAATCTGCCAGGAAAAGGACACTTAGTGGACGTTCAATATCTGATTATAGTGATGTAGAAATGGACATCTCAACAAAGTCAGATTTAGATAACAGTGCAGATGACACTGATGGTGCAATACAAAGTGAACCAATGGAAATTCAGGATTCTAATCATGTGACTAATGGACCTGCTACTATGGCTACAAATTCTAACTGTGATATTTCCAATATATCTGTAGAGCTCAAATCAGAACTTGTAAATTTTGTACAAGAAAAATTATTTAGTAGATTTATATTGACTGCTCGTGAATTACGCAGACTTTTTACAATGAAACAGGCTCAGTGTCCGCCAGGTCATGTTCTTAATGATGGTGTGTCTGATAAACTGTTAGAGGATGTATTGTTTGAAGTGGGTGGAGTTAAACTTACAAATCAGGTGAGTGGCATAGTTAAATACCAAATCTACTAATGCCACATAAATCATATGTTCGAACAACCATACAGTAATGTGTATTATCTTTCGAACTATCCATTAACACCTCACAGAAATATGGTAACTCTAGCGTCCTATCCAGAAATGGTATGTAGAAGGCCAGGGGGTTTGAACCCTGGCCAGGTCTGACCAAGACTAGAAAGTAGGTAGTGATTGTAATTTTGCTGATATTTAGAATTCAAAGTCACAGGTCCTTTTCCCGATGTCTTGTGCCATGGTATTCTAAAGAACCAACACTGCACATGGTCCTGAGCACACTGCAAAGTGTAAAATTTCTGTCACTTCACCTATATTAAAGCTAATGGTGTTCCAATGCAAGTGAAATATTCTTGACTGGGACATGAAATACAATTCAATCAGTCTATCTAAGTGTGCACTTTAATTAAGTCTCTAGACTTAACGGTTCGGCTTGTTGATCATGTTGCTGGAATTTTGGTTCAGTTATGGTCAGATTTGTTTTTTAGTCTTGACTTAAGAAAAGATGACAGACATCAACATCAACCCACCATTCAAACTATGCTCCAGCAATAAATTTCTGGTTTCCTCCTTCTCAATATAGGTGAAAAAATCTTGACTGGGACCTATAATACCATCACTCAATTTAACTTAAGAATTTTTCCTTTTTGGTGTTTAATATTTGGCTCAGTACCAGTATAATGTATAATGGATGTTGTTGTCTGTGATTTTACCTGTGGCAGTGTGAGTGAGTGTATTAGCACTCTAAAGATCACCACTAGTGTTCACTATTACAAAGCATATTTAAAATAATTACATACTGTACACTCATGCACCACATGCATTTGTTTCTAGATTAATCCTTGAGATTAAAAAATTATCTTCTCAGGACTGGCTGTAAAACTGGTGATGTGATGTAAAACAACATTTAACCAGTCTGTAATAGTTTTTGTTAAATTGTTAACTTTAAAACGTAGATAGATTTGTTTGACAAATTTTCTATTTTCATATTTTAGTGGCCTCCAAACACTACACCAGAATCACTATATGCTTTACCAAAAACGGGGGATAAATTTGATGCTGTAAGTATTAAAAAACCTTTGAACTCGTGTTTACTTTCTGTTGGTTGGTTTTAAGTTATTATAACTCGTCTAGACTAAACAAAAGTCTTATAAGATACAGTGTGCATTCTAGAAATGTTACAGGGACAATCATTGGGTAAAGTAGATGTGCCATTTAAATAATACATGTAGATAGTTCTTCTGACTTCAACATTACTTTTGTAACAGAAAAGTAGATATTTGTTATGATATGATTTCCATGTTGTTTATAAAGAATCAACAAAAAGAGATAATAAAATTCATTTTATTGACCCAGTGGTATTTCTGTATTGTAATATTGTTGATAAATGAAATATTTTCTCCAAAACAAAGTGTAGGATTATATTGTTTACTCCATATCATCTGCCAACATTTTGTTTGGCACTTTTCTAGAAAAAAATAATTAACAGATCTTTTTGAAATGTTACAGGAACAATCTGTAGGTAAAGTAGATGTGTCATTTGCTATTCATATTTTGATCATGCACATGGCTGGAAAAACATGAATTTTCTAGTTTTGAGTTTGTTTGGGGGACTTTTTTAAAATGACATCCCATGACCAGTTATAACTTGTTATTTGTCATTTTGGTATTTGTAGGTTAGAGGGATACTTCTAGGTATGTTCAATACTTCACATAAAATAACCAGAAAGAATTTCCTCAAACTTGTGGAAGATGAACTTGATTTATCTTTATCAGAAGATGATGGTAAACTTTTACTTAAGGTAGGTCTGTTTATATCATGATAATTGCTGTAAAAGATGAAACATTTGCAAGAAAAAATATTAGCGATTTCCATGGTGACCTTTGTACCGCACATATATCTCCTCAGCAAAACATTCTTAATTCCCATTGGTACACTTTTTCTAAAGTCAGAAATGAAAAAATTTCTTGCCGAAAAATAGTTTAAAAGATCAAAAACGATGAAATTTTCCTACCACTAATGTGTATTGGTATACAGTTAACTAGTTTTGTTGAAATTGTCAATCACATATTCAAGATGTTCACAAAAAACTATAAAACATGAAAATAAACACAGTCTAACCTGCCTTAAAGGCCACCTCTATATAAGGGACACCTGCTTATAAAGGCCAGTAGAATTGTATCTCAGTTGTTCTTTATTCATATTATTTGAACCTGTATATAAAGGCCACTTTTACTGGTTCCCTTGGGTAGCATTTATAGACAGGTTTGACTGTAGTTGAATTAGGACATAACCATATAAAATACTAGTATTCTCAAGTCAAAGATTAATGAATATCTTTAGGTTTACCGTACCACCACCCATCATACAATACAACTGTATTATCATTGATGATGTCATAAACATTTTAATATCATTGGGTTCATTAAGAAAAACTTTTAAATGAATGGAAGCAACTTCTTAATGAATGGAAATACTGGTAACAATGGCATCTGTCGCACATGTATAATACCTGGACTGTATGGATTAAAACTTTTTAATGAATGGAACTTCTTTATTAATAGAAGTCCTTAATAACTAGAATGAACTTCTTTATAAATAATACTTTTTAATGAATAGAACATGTTAATGAATGGAATATATTAATTTCAGAACTTTTTAATGTATGAAACCTCTAAACCCATTAATGAATTATTGTAGTATTTAATTATTGGTAATTATTAATTTTGTTTAATTTTAGGATTACTGTATCCAGCGAGGACCATTATGGTTACTTAAAGGAACATCGTCAGAGAACTCATGACATCAGTGATAATTAGGAATATTTATGAAAATATTTATGTTTGTTGCGAATGTAATTATCCAGAAGGTTGTCAGGTCTAATTTGACTGTTCCCATACTCATACTTCATAAGAGTAATGTCATTGGTTGATAGAGAAGTTAATAATCAAAATTGCTTCCTGTGTAAGACAAAGTACATGCTCTAATTGATGACATCACACTTTGAATAGTTTCAAGTATTGTTCATGAATGAGAGAGAAGATAGAGAGAGCTTAACCCTTGGTCAGAAACCTCATTCTGGACATGATGCATACTTGCCTACCCTTATGATTTTGGCATAATTTGTAAAACCTGGTACCGTGTAATTTCCGGAAATTTGGATTTGAAACTGTTTTCTAATCCATGTACACTTAATATATATAGAGGATCTTAGACGAGTGGGGGTTTAATATGAAATTTATTAAACGAGTTTAATAATTAAATAAGCCACGAGCCTTGGCGAGTGGCATATTTAATTATTGAACGAGTTTAATAAATTTCATATTAAACCCTCACGAGTCTAAGATTCTATATATCACATAACTCAAAATACCGAGGCATAATGACATGTACATATTATTTGATGCCATATAGAAACGGACGATTTCTATCTAGGTCAGACAAATCACCTCAAAATTAACTGCACAAGTAAGAATATAGTTCTATTTAGTTATAGTAAAAGTAAATTAATCAACTAGAAAAAAGACATAATCAGAATGTAAGTTTAAATCATAATATTTTTCCGAATGCATCAAAATTATTTTTCAAAGAATCAGAAAGTCTTCAAAAGTCTGAAAATAAACAACAGACTGACACAGTTTTTATATGACGTCATTAGGCACAACCACTACGTAAATCAGAAGCGTGATAACTGATTACGTCACAATCAAGTGATATTACATGGGTGCCTGTGTAATACGAAAAATATTACACCGTTTTATTCCATCAATAAACAGGAGGGTTATGTGATATAATATATATATATATATATATAATATATATATATATATCAACTTCCTTCAGTTCAATTTGAGCAAAAGGCAGTGTTTTAATACTATCCAAGAGTGCAAGATGGTGATATTAATGCCTACCATGAAAGAATAACGTGCAAGTCCAGATGAAAGATGTATAGTTAAACCTTGATTCATCACTTTCATCACTTGTTTGGTTGGATTTTGGCATTATAAAGTGAGTTGACAGTAAATACAGGAAAACTTAAAAAGATAACATAGAATAAATGGATTTTGACACTTCAAAACTTTATGGGGATAAGAGAAGTGACAAATTTACCGAGGATATTATTTCAAGGTTTTACTGTATGTTGCTAAAATTATTATTCTGCTTGTTTCTAGGCAACTGTCTGAACGACAGTACAAGTCTCTATAAGCTCAGGTGTCCATGAATATGATCAAATAATTTAGTAGTGATGTATACTGTTTACTGACATGACATATCATATACTGTGTTCTATACAAGTCTCCAGGGTCTATCTATATACAATGTGTAAGTTCTATATATACATGTATGTTCCACATTAAACATTGCAATGATCTTATATTAAAATGTAATTATACACTCCAGTTTCAAAATGGTAGTACATTTATGTGTATTTCAAACTTGGAGATGATGTCTAGAGTATTAAAATTGTTATGTTAATCTTGAGAGTGTGGTCTTTCAGAATAATTGGAAAAACAGTTTCATATTGTCCCATACAACATGTATATCAGGTTTTCATTTAAAGTGTGTGTGTGTGTGTGTGTGTGTGTGTGTTAAATTCCCATTGAGTAGGATGAATTAATGAAATACAGTCAAACCTGTCTATAAAGGGCACCCAAGGGAACCAGTAGCCTTTATGGGCAGGTGGCCTTTATATACAGGTTTAAATAATATAAATAAAGAACAATATGGATACAATTCTTCTGGCCTTTATAAGCAGGTGGCCTTTAAGGCAGTTTGGACTGTATTTAAAACTTTGAAGCATGTATATCAGTATTACTTAATGCTTAATTCGTGAATTTTCGACTGTCCTACAAAACAAACAAATTAACTTTTTACTGACCAACTTCATTCAATTTAGGACATATACTAGTGAGAACAGCTTGTCCTTTTGCTAGCTCAATGTTGATTGTTTTCTTCCACCATTTCAGAACGTAAATAATGAGCTAATGTTACCAAACCTGGCCCAATTCTCCACAAGGAGAGATGGATATAAGTCAATGTAACCAAATTGAGTATTGTTTTATGCACCAGTCTCACTTATATGAAAGCAGTCAGTTCTTAGATGGTGTAGAAAGCTGGAGTGTTCAGAAAACCACTGACTTTCAGCAAACAGACAAAAATGGCTTGCACTAAAGCGTTACCTAGTAAGGTTTAAACCTTAAATGATTAGAACTGCTATGAACTGTAACCAGCACTTTAGGTAATAATTAGAATAAATTTAAACATAAAACATCATTCCAGTCACTCTACATCTAGTGCAAAAAGATTTTGTTTATGATGCATTATCATCAGTTTCTTTATAAATTAAAATCGGATCATCTGATTTAAGACTGATCGCATGACATTAAAAAGAGTAAAATAAAGTTTTTAACTGTAACAATAACTACTTAAGTAAAGTACACGAACCTATCTAAAATGTATGTGTTATTATTAATATTGATAGTATAGCAGTGAACTTGTTATGCTAGAAAAATCATAAAGATTTATTTCACTAATTGGCTTGTTCCCAATAACATAAGGCCAGTAGTACTTTCCAATCTGTTTACATACTTGGTTCATAATCAAATTGCTATTGAATTCATTCATGCTACCCAGAACCCTATTACCATGTAACGAAGTTATGGTTACAAAAGCAGTGTATAGGCAAACAACATTGACCTGTCTGCTTGACCTTTAATTAAATTATAATTATGAATTGGTACATTTACCTTTAGGGAAATCTGGTGTTTATTTTGCCTACATCATGAGAAAATACTCAGTTCATGAGTGTTTACTTTGTATGTATTTTATCTAAGTCATATCACTGTTCATGTATTGGGTGGACCCACCTTTATGAATATTCATCCTAATGAAAGGTCAAGTTGACAGGTCAGTGTTGTTTATCTGTACAGGTGTCATTTGTTATTGTGTCATTTGTGTGTGATGACTTGTAATTGTAGATCAATTAAGGTCAGGACAATACTGTTCATTGTTCAGTTTGTTATTCTAAACGATTAGATTGTTTTATATGTAAAATCAAGTTCAAAACTGAATTACAATGAAAAATAAATAATAAATTCTCACAATGCATTGGCTCTTATTATTAGTTGCTCAGTATACATAGTATTAAGATTTTATTCATTTAAACAATAGATACATGGATCCTTTAATGTTCAATGTGTGGCCATGGTCAATAGGTATAGGCAAACAACATTAACCTGTCGGTTTGACCTTTCATAAGGCATATTCATATAGAAGGATCCACCTAATTCATGGGTAGTTTTAGCTAATTATGATATATACATGATCAGTATATGTAGATGTAATAAACACCTGTGCTACCTATATAGGTAAACAACATTGACCTGTCCGTTTGACCTTTCATTACGAATATTCATATAGGAGGATGGGTAGTGTTAACATATACAGTACACATGTGTACTCTATGAGGTGAGTATATCTCATGACTCGTGTATACAGAATAAACACCTGTGTTACCTATACACTCACGTAATTGGTCCCTGATAAATATTTAAATGAAAGGTCAAGCGGACAGGTCAAAGTTGTTTACCTATACCTATATGTATCATTGGTTTCCAATAAACTAACATACCAATGAATCTATGTCAAGACCACAAAGTAAATTCAAACTTTGAAGCTGGCAAATTGGTTAAAATGGTGATTTTTTATCAGGGAATTGACACCGTCTGCTCGGGAAGGGTAGACACCTCCTGTTTAGCTAGCTACAGTTGAGTTACTTAATGGTGTTGAAACCCCCATTTTAATTTTTGACTTTTTGGAGGTTTGTGGTCTGACAGCTTCTTGAAATTTCTGGCGAAAACGACAGAAACAAAAACACGCGTCGATAACTTCCAGTATTTCCTTACCTCGCTCTTGCTGACAACATGGAACACTTCCTAAACACAAACCTCCAACAAGTCAAAAATTAAAATGGGGGTTTAGTGGTCTGATTAGTCGGACTAGTGTTTGACGTCCCAGTCAAGAATATTTCACTTATATTTAGACATCGGCAGCTATAGTCGATGGTGCTGAAATTTCGCATGTGTTTGCGCTGATGGCATTATACAACAGGATTCTTTAGCGTGCCAAGCTTATCGTGACACGGGACCTCGGCTTTTATTTTTAAATTCCCATCCGAAAGAACCGGCGTGACTCATTTCGTAATGCCGAGTGCTTGGCGAAAGAACAGTCACTACCCACTTTCAAATCTTGGGTCACACCGGCCGGGGATCGAACTCACGACCTTCCACTTACGAAGCGAGCACTCCATAAACTGAGCTACCGCAGTGGTTTTAGCTAGCTACACCCGTTATAAATGAAATGGATTTGAGTTGAAACCCTGATACTTCTCTGGGTGATTTTCATCTTCTACCCACACCTGCATCCTTCAATAAAACATTAAAATATAACGTTGCCCATGTCTTGCAAAGGTTTGTTTCTACAACGCGGTGACAATTCTTTCCTGGGTTTATACTTTTCACATGACCCTATACAACCATACTGTCTTGTTAGGAGATATTCATAATAGCGTCAAGACATACGTACTTATTTGAATGTTTTGGGTTACAATAATACTTAACTTGCAATGCTAGGTGTGTCTAGCTACTTGCTTTAGAATCCACTTTTGAAAATGTTATATATCAGGTTATAATCCTTTAAATCTTCATATAAGATTATTTTATTATTTAAAGAATTTAAGATTGTATTTAATTTCTATCGTGTAAACAAACTCTATTACTCAGAAAAGCTTACCCACGTTATATTATATGGTATATAGTTTTTAGTTTTGTTTAGTAACAATGACTAAAACTGACAAGTCAATTTGAAGAACTAAAATAATGGTTTCCATGCGTCGGGGAATTTCAAAAATTAAGGAAATGTCGGGGAATTTTATATCTCTTTCAAGAGTTGTGTCTCTGAAGTTTTTGGTCACGTTTTTTCTTATTCGACCTACTCCATCCATACGACTGAAAACAATGGGACAAATTATGAACTAAAGCCTCTGTTTTTGTTTCTTTTTCACATGATACTACTTTTTTGTCATCTTGTACTTTGTCATAATTGCCATCTTTACTAACAGTTTAATGGCAAAAACGTAAACAGTGTATCTTACAGTGCATAAGAACGTCATAAAAAATGGAATTTTGTCGGGGAAATCTCATGGACTTTTAAATAAAGTCAAGCCTGTGAGATCCAAGATAATAGTTAATCAGGATTAATAGATTACATGATGTTTTTGTTGTGATTTTTGTTAACATTTTTGGACCGAAAATTATCTCTTAAAACGTCCGTCCAACAATACTGATTGTACTAGATTGATAAGAATAAAGCCTAAGCTATGTTCAACAATTTGAAGGTCACTATCTGCACAGGGTAACACAAAACGTATAATTTTTTTCACAGCCTGATGAAGTGGAGTCGATCGTTGTAGTATTTTATAAAAGTAACTTTATTATACTTTATGTGAATCTTTTAAGTCTGTGTTGATGTTTTTATCGTCTCCTTTATCACAAAAATCTATGTCTAATCGACTTTGTAAAAGTAAGTTATCAATAACGTGTTGTTTTGTGGCATTATTATGTGAGAATTAACACAGAAAATAAAATAATTTATCTTAAAAAGATTTAAATTATCACTAAAACACAATGATTGGTGCCTCATCAGCACAATCTGGCGCCTAGGATTTTAAACATCGGCTCCATAAACGGCCAATTTTGTATAAATTGATGAACGTTTAATTAGGGAAAAGACAATTTAAACAAGTACATACTGCATCGTCATTCATCATTAAGATTCGTTTTTACATTCACCGTTTAGATTCGGTTATTATAAAATATTTATTTTAGAGATATGTTTCCAGAATCCTTCAACAAGCTTAAGTCGGCTACAACCTCTTTTAAATTTGTCCAACTCTCTACAAAATCTCTTTTAATATCCACAAACTAACACTATAGTGTATAGCATTGTGGAAACCACCAGCCTATCTAATTCCTGTACCAGGTATCACCCCAGAGACATCAAATTTGTCAAAATTGATCCATTGATATTATGTATATTACCTGGAAACCGCCACCCATTCCGATGGTTTCATGCTGGACGAAAGCAATGGACCTTCTAAGTTGGAAAAGAGCAAGTTTGTCGTGTTTGTTCGAATGATAATAATATTGCTACAAGAATAGCAAATAGTCCAGAATCTACAACATTGGACTTTGTCAGCAATTTTACCCGAAAACATCAGTAACTGACATTTATGTAAATCAAAAGTCCCTTGTTACTGATAATTTTCATCCATAGAAACAAGTGACGGCGTGATTTGCATAAATCATACAATTTATCATAAGAAAAAGAACGACAATAAACAAACGACACCGATTATTACATATTAAGACCCTTGATTTTTAAACTCAACATTTAGACACGGACACTGGCTCTAACTAGTGGTGTTTTTGGGGGGATAGGGATCCCACTTATTTTCAACCTGTTATTGTTTTTACAGTTTTAAGTCATGATCGATGACATTAGCAAAAAATATTCATTTTGAAAAATATAACATCTCTTTAAAAATGATAAATTAAACAAAAAATACACGTGTTTGAAGATTTTTTAAATAAGTTTTTAAGATTGAAAACTAATCACATCGGTATATAATTAAATCAGTATCAAAGTGTTCATACACCATGTTTAATACATACAGCTGTCATCAACTTACATGTATCTTCAACGGATAATTACGCCAATTGGTCGCCACCCAGCAGCAAAACACACAAAACTGTATCATATGCATAAAATGTTTTGTTAGAAAAGTTATTGAATGATTTATATTATTGTCATATACCATTTTTTGAATGTATTTTATGATTAAATTCAAAAAATGGTATATGACATTATGTATAATGCAGCTATCATCTTTTAAACAAAAATTTTAACATTTATTCATAAAGTTAAGGCTCCCGTCAAATTCTAGGTTTTTCACAGCGTTTTGTTTCAAGTGAAAAAATCTGCCAGACTTAAGACTCTATGCACTGTAGGTTCGAGCAGTACATTCAAGGAAAAACGAAAGATATCCGAAATGAAAACCTTATGAAACAATTTCATAGTTGGATTCCCATGAAAAAGAACAATATGCATTATAATTATGTGTTATTACGTAAAATGACGTCACAAACAATTGACAATTTGTTTTAACCGACGGCAACGTCTGTTGTCTTGCTGTCAACAATTGTGGGACACAATATCAAATCTGGGTACAAAATCTGAGATTTCAGGCGAGACTTAGGGGCCTTACCATCAGGTTTCTTTTGTTTCAAATGTCTTAAGTTACTGCTAGCGTGTGTAAAGCTATTGCAGATTGTCATGTCATAAATGTATATATTCTACAAGTATATTAAAAATAGATTTGAATTTTGCATATATATATATATATATATATATATATATATATATATATATATATATATATAGTAAAATGTATTATAAACAAATTATTTTATGGACCCCGTTTCACAACCAGATTTTCGGAATTTAAATTTGGTACAGATGCTTTAAATTTAAAAATCAGTTTTCCCTACGATTCCAGTTAAGGGTTTTAAAACTTTGTGCTGAGGTTGCTTTTGCCAAGATCGTCCATGGAATTGATTTTTAGTAGTTACTGATCACTAGATCAGAAGATCACTGCAGTCTTCTCAGTCCAATTTATCGTCAAATAACAAATAGTTGGAATGAAAAGATATTGATAATGTTGATGATTACGGACCCTTTGTTCTTTCTATGGATCAAAAGGCAAATTGTTCGTTTTCGAGCAGACTGCTTCTACATGTTGATCGACTGCCCTTCGTCCGAGGAGGTAAATCGTTCAATCAATTGGAACTACTGAAAACAATCGATTTTTTTGCTTATTTTTCTTAATTCATAGGAAATCTGAGAGTAACAGAATATTCATTTTCTCACAAATTCGTTCATGAAAGGTATCGGGGATACGAATTGTTCAATTTCTGACGACATTTTATTTTTGTCATTTATTGGAAGTCCTGGAGGAATGTGTTGATCATTGTCTGGTTTGACACATCGATTTAATGATCTTTGTCGGACGAGGTGATTCATTTTAATTGTAACTACTGAAAAATTAATTTAGGACAATCTTTATTTAATGACAGAAAACCTCGAAAAGCTTCCAGACACATCTTTGTCGTTTTTTTTTTTTTGCTCACAATTCTGCTTACCATCAAATGCTTGGAGTGCCTCGTTCTTTGGTTATGATGGTTTTATAGTGACCATGAACATCTTCAATACAATCATAGATGTTAGATTTAGTTGTAAGCCTGTGATCCGTCAAACATTTTAGTTGAGTTGAGTAATGGTGTTTAAAGTCCCAGTCAAGGATATTTCACTTGTATCGAGACGTCGCCAGCTATAGGAGAAGGTGCAGAACTTTTCCCTGTGCATTGCGCTGATGGCATTATACAGCAATGTTCCTTATCGTACCAAGTCTTCCGTGACACGGGACCTCGTTTATTAAAAGTTCTCATCCGAAAGAACGGTGACTTCCGTAATGCCGAGCGCTTGGCCAAAAAAAAAGTCACTACCCACTTTCAAGTCTTGGGCCAGACCCGGTCGGGATTCGAACCCACGATCTCCTACTTACGTTTAAACATTTTGAGAAACCATTCAAGATTTAGCATAGGCACATGGGGATAGGTTTGATTTTTTCATTAATTTTGAACAACCTTCATGTACGAGAATATAAATTATCAATCAGAATCGAAAAAAATATATACATATAAAAAACTTATATCGATATATTAAGCAATTTAATATATCGATAAAAGGTTTTTAAAAAGCTTTGAATCATATAACTTAGCATCTTTATGATCAGAAAACAAACAATTATACACACGGAAAAAACGCCTTAATTTGTATAATTAATTGACAGTGTTAAGTTACATTTGTTCTTTTTTATATAATTCATTTGCGTAAAAAAGCGAACATTAATAGTTTTAGTTGTAATTAGTTATCACTCACAAAAGATAGAGTATGATAAATACCTCCTGTCAACAAACAAACAACTCATCTGTGACCATACTTGTTGATATTTACACATAAGATCAGTAACATTATTACTAATGACTATCCCTAGTGCCAATAATGGATGTGTTCATGAGATAGCTACCTAGAATTGATAAATCAAACCATGCCCCCTAGAAACAGTTACCATCCATCAAAACGGCATACACCAGACAACAAACGTAGGCAAATTTTTATTGTTAATCTTTTTATTTAAAAAAGTGATATTTCAAAATGTAACACCGGTTGGATAGGTAGTTATTATAAGGGTTGTAGAGTTGTGTGACGGAGGTATCTGTTGGAAATGGCAGAATTCTGGATATATGTGTTGGTTGGTTTGATAACAGTTTTTGTCATGGAGACCTCGGCTGTTGTATTTACGATGGAAGCAGAGGATTTTGTAACCGATTTATTCGCTATTCATAGGGACAATGCTGGTGGAAGAGAAACCATTAATTTTAACCAAGGACAAACTTTATTATTACATTTCTGTTTAAGAACAGAATCAGAGGTGGCAATACATAATGTCCGGTATTCAAATGACGGAGGTTGGGATAAATTCGAAGTCAATCTTGATGGAAGAAAGCTTGGTGTTGTTACGACTGCTCCGCACACCGCATATGGAAGAAATTGGGATCTTTTTATGTCAACCAAACAGATAGGACCCGTTCAGAGATTGTCAGGTGGAAGACATACAATTGTGCTCAATTTTACTATGACGGATTATTATGGAGCCGAGATCGACCAAGTCCAGGTTCGAGTTGAGGACCCATTATTGACAGAAAATTTGTTCGACTGTGATCTATTTTGTTTTGATGATATCAAGTACGATAATGGACCAACGCTGGACGAAGCATCATCTGCTAGAATCGAGAAAAATATGCATTCCACCACTTGTCCGGAAGAGGACAATATTCGCTTGCCTATCTATCATGAAGATATTGATATGTATATGTTAACCGCCATGTTACCAAAGTACAGGTCTTTTGAAAATCACCAAGAACTAGATCTACAGGGCTGTCCTTCACCACAAAACGAACTTTGGAGGTTTGATAACTTTGCTATTCCAATGACTCATGATTACTATGGCCTGGTTTCTGGACAAGCAGCACTCAGTTTTAAAGCAAATAATGATTCCAGAACGTCGGACATAGGAGTGAAATTCAATGTAAAAGGACCATCAATCGGAAAGTACGACAGCGAGGCTGGAGCTGTTCTCAAAATTAGATTTAAGTCTGTTATTCGTCCTTTTATGTCGAAATGAAGTATAAAGGACGGGATGAGGTGTGGTCAGATGATAATTTCCGGTTGTTTAGTCCACAGGAAATGGAAAATATCTGGATTATTCCTAAGCATTCGTGGAGTGAATTTTCTGAGAACGAAGTAAGTCTTCATTTTGTAAATGGTCCATCGACAACCTCTTTGTTTGAAATAGAATATATGAGTTTAACTAAAAACAAAATAGAATATGAAAAAGATATTCGAATTTATGACAGCAATCATATAAAAGTTGAAATTACTGATGTCAAGTTCAGTGAAACCGAAAATAAGAAAATGTCTGTTAGAAGAATTGATAATAATCAAGTTTGGGACTCTGTGTCTTTTATAAAAATTATATACAGTCTCCCGTTAACCAACCAGATTGGAGAGATATTCCGTCTATACCAATCTGGTACAGTTCAAATTAAACCGGTGACACCAATTGGTCTGCATGCTACGCCTTTTGGTACATCTATAGTGACGGGGTTTACGGACCCCAATGAAGACATGCCAACAGCTCCAATCAAACACATAGAAATAGACCCAGCTGCCTTTCAATTATTTTTAACCTATGAAGATAATTCAACTTGTAACTTTTTATTAAAACCAACTTTACATACCACAAGACTTATTGTAAAAGATGTAAAACCCGGTAAAGATAATGAAGAAAATGACAATGACGAAAAACCATTCGCTGTGATAAAATCCATGTGGATTCATGATGGAAATTCTGAAATTGATCACGTGAGTTCAAACGGAAATGAAGTTCATCACGTGACTTCAGATTGGGATACCTTGTACGGCACATCGTTTACTTTCTTCAGAAAATGTATCTCAAAGCACAACACCCAAAGCCCGGACCTGAGATTACAAATGATTACAAAACATGATTTGCATATGCTTGTATAGTTAGTTTACATACATGTCAATTGTTATCATTTTGAGATCCTATGCTATCAAACTCTATTTTATCTCTAAAATGAGTTATGCCAATTTTGCAGTATTTTTTTTTTTTTTTTTTTTTTTTTTTTACAAAAATACATGTAAATTACGGAACCTTCCAAAACAATTATTAACTGGACATTGTCTCAAATGTTATGTCATTCTAATGTATGTGTTACAAATTTTTATAGCACTGTTCTTCTTTAAAAAAAAATAAAATGATAATTAAAAATATGTGATAATAAAAAATATGTGATACTATGTTTTCAAATGAAGTTTTATAACACAGGATCTAATATATTCCCGGTTTTCTGTAAATGTTTAAACACTATTGTCGTGGCATTTCCATTGACGTTGTTTACAAGTTTTCAATATTTTCTGATACTAGTATAACCATAAGGGGTATTTTATTGTTAGTCACATCTTAGTATTTGAAGACATTAAGACATTTTCAAATGAAAACCTAAATTAGAATAATGACTTTTTTTGTTGAGATTTGTCAATTATTCGTTAATATTGTAACATGATTGTGTCTGTTTTTTGTTTCTGTAAATGTTATTTTGCCAGCTTGATTTTGCTTTATTTATAGAATTGCGATATTTGTTATGTTTTTCTCGTATTTGAAACATATCGATAGCAAAACTCTAACTGATAAGATGATGAGAACATATGGTATAATTTGTCTTTTAATGGTTTAGGCCATGGGAGAGTTTGTTGTCAATTTGGAAAAGTAGTGCAGCTTTGCTTGTTTGTCACAAATTTTTATCATTTGTCTCTTTAGTTTCCTATCCTTATACGTGCTTTTACTTATTTATTTTTTAATAGCCATGCACTTAATTTTTTATAATCATCCTTTTATCGTTCCTGAATGTTAAAAAATGGCTTTCTGTTGTATCAGTCAAAATGTTTCTTTATTGCGATGTAAAAAGCGTACCCGGCGTTAATGTTAAATCACGGAAAGATTTGGCTGCAGTCACATTTGTAACTGCTCGATGCAAACATTTTAAATGTAAGGCAAGAATTTGGTCTGAGAGCCCTGCAGACACACCTATTGCAACTTAGTGATTAAATTCATTGAAATCATTCGAACGAGAACAAACTTTTATTTTTTGTAGAATTTGATGATATTCTGTCAAGATATTCGAGTACAATCCATTAAATTTTCGTCAAAATCCGTTTATATGAAAATCAGATATTCAAATATGCTAACGTTCCAAAATATACAACTTTTTAGTTTTTTCGGCTGTTTAGATGTGCATTTCTCCTGGTCTTGTGGCGTTTATATATGTATGGATGTAACGTTTAATTTATGTTTATTTCTGTAACATATAACAGACCACGTGTTTCTGGAGAAAATAAATACATACACACATTGAAACTAAAAGTAAAACGATGACAAATTGCTGTAAGACATGTGATCAGATCCTTTGACTTTTGAAAACTTGTTATCAAATTGTTTCATTAAATGTTATAGTTGTTATCTAAGAAATCCATTTTGTTATATTGGGTATAGTAAAATAAAACTTATAGTATAGAGTTTAATAGGTTTATATATTGTCGGGATTTAGATGTACAACAATATCATGGATTTTTAGTAAAAACCATCTTCCCTGAGACCGTGCACCTTTTTTCCATTTTTTGTGTATGATTTTTTTTATCTTATCTCAAATAGTTTTAAAGAGACAGTAACCAGTGATTTTGTTTGTTAAACATTGCTACAGAATAAAGGATGTTTCCACTGGAGAAAAATTTCCAATTTGACGACTAAAACATCAGCGATATACTAGCCAATTAATCCATTTGTCCTTACTTACAAAATGTTAGATATTGTCACATAATAACATCTTTGCAATGAGGATTGTAACCTATTGCAAGCATGTCAGGATGTATTTTGATGTATTTCATAACTTCAAATTTTCAAAATTTAAAATGCTGAAGGTATGTAGTTTTTAAAAATGTAACAAAATCACTGGTAACTTTCATATGGCCACGTTAGATGAAAGTTTGTTCTTTCTTTAAAAAGTTTTCATTATTTCACTATAATGCGCTAATTTTTAATCAAACCAACAAAAAAAGCAATGTAGATAGAATATTAAAGTAGTTAGATTGTACATATAGGAATAGAAGCATGTAAATAGCTGTATAACATGTATTTAATTGTATTTATTTATATAATGGAAAAAACCTACCCTTTACAATTTTTAAACTAAAAAATTTAAAAATTGAAGGGATTTGTCAAAAACTGCAAATTAAAACGTAGACTTGCTAAAATATTACATGCTTTTTACATTATATTAAACTTCCACACTGCTTATAGAATACTTGTGCACTATTTTATATAAATAGACATATACATAATTATAATGTTTTTTTATCGGCAAATTTACTATTTGTTCAAATAATGCTTGTTTAAAATTTGAACGGTGGGATCATTGGTTCTGAAATATTGGACTGTTTGTTTTGAAATATTGGGCTGGCAGGTACCCCCAAAAAGTACAGAAAGCGCACATAAGAAATGTATACATGAACAATATAATGTATTTCCAATTTTATAATCCATGACCCCAGTGTGTCTTTATCTTGTTATCTTGTCTTCTTAATTCAGTATTTGTTTAGTGTTTTTGGTTGCCATGGTAATTTCTTAATAAATGAGTTTAGATCCAAATAGCTTTGTTCCATTGAATATAGTTTTTTTATTTAAACGGATGTAAATTTTGCACCAAAATGAAAATCACACATTTTGTTTGCGAAGGACATCTTAGTAACGACTAATTACGGCCTAGACAAGCGTGAGCAGAAAGTCTAAAAATCGAGAGACATTTTTACTAGTATGAACACTAGTCTGGTGTAATCTTTACCTTGATAAAATTTTAAGAAACCTGTCATAATAAGGCGAGATCGCGAGAAATCTAGATAGTTATCCAAACTCTATGGATTAAAATTTAAGCCTAAAGGTCTTGTATCTATGTATTATTTCCGTTAACAATTGTCTGTATTTATGTATATTGAAGTAGAATGACCATGCTTTAGTCAGGATCTAATTATCCTGTATGCAAGTTTACAGTACAAATGAAAGGTTTAATTGTAAAATTTAGTGGTGCTTATAAAACGTGTATACCTTTTGGTTGTTGAAGAAAAAAATTGGCGGGAAAGAAATGCTGATTTGCGCAAAAGAAGAATGTTATTTCTAACACGAAACGGAACTAGTATATGCATCGCTAAAATGAACGGCAGTATGTACGTACTAAAAATAGGTATAGAGGACAGATCGATGATAGGTAAATGATAGGTAAAGATGTATAATTATTAATAAGTATTCCGTGTCGTTCTCCTTGTTAACCATGTAAACAGGTCATTTTGTGTGCTTTTTATCATTCTGTCGTGAATAAATGGATGTATTGTGTGAACGGAAGAATTGCATTTTGTAACTGTATATTATATTAACGTTAATTAAAGATGATTTTTTGCATACATTGTTTTGTTACTTCATAATGTTTTAACGATGTCAATGTACTTGTGGGCACTTACCATAACATTGTTCTACAAAAGGGGAATTCCCATTCTTCTTTTTTGATATTTTTAGATGTTCGCATTCGAAATTAATGTTAATGTTGTGTTTTTTCTAACTTTTTCATTAAATCAATTTTAAAAATAAAGCTTGACTATAATAAAGAAATTATTCAAAATCTGAGAGATATTATATACATATAACGTTACAATATATATTACACATGAGTGTGTGTGTGTGTGTGTGTGTGTGTGTGTGTAAATTTATTGGACAATAACACGAGACTAGTGTGTACGCATGTACGTCCGTATGTACATGTATATACTGTAATGTAATCAGTTTTGAAAATTTCAAAAAATATAATCAAAGACTGTATTAAATTTTATCATAAGTAATATAAAATACACAACAAATTGTATCACAATCGTTTAAAATGACTACAATAATAAAACTTTTTCACTAAATACCAAAAATAAATTATAAAGGTATTGTTTGGAATAATAAAAATTATTTGATTATAGCCATCTACATATAGAATGTTCCATTGAAGATTCTACAAAAGGTATTCACTTAACTAATACCCAGTCTAATGCAAATATTGTATCTCTTTTTTTTTGGAGATGTTCATCTAATCGGTTACTCTCGATCTTAAAAGCATTAACAAATTATTGGAATTTATCTAATAATCAAAAACAAACATACTAATCCATGTCCGAATTACAATACAGAAGCAAAGTAAAAACTTTGGAACTGACAAGTTAGGTTAGACACGTGAACTTCCACCAAGAAAGTAAAGCCGGGTGCTCCGGAAGAGTAAGCACCTCCTGTTTAGCTACCTACACCCGCCACGTGTGTAATCAAAATTGTGTGAAAGGAACACGGAACTATGAGATTAATGAAGCGCTATTTGCGATGGTATCTTTTACATTGTCTCACAAAGTTTCTGTATTTTAAATTATCGTTGTTGCTGATTTTGTCATTTTACAAGTAGAGGACAAAACATCGGGGATATAAGTAAGGAAATGATACCAAACTTTATTCAATATGTTTGGATTTGCTTTGAAAAAAAAATGAATCATTCATCACTCTGCCATAAATTTGGTGTAAGCAATTACAAATATATAGTCCGTGGGCTAGGTGGACCCACCGTGCATCCCCCAGGATCCTCCGACACCACTTTTTTCTGGTACCTTAGGGTGTCTAGTAATGGAATCAGGATGTCTCCCAGAAATAAATTGGGATGCTCTTCATGTAAAACTTCAATATTTAAGAGTACCTGAAAGTTTTCAGTAAATTTCTCTATAAGGGGTAGGGGAACGTTTTTATCTTTGTTTTCAATAATATTATGCAGATACAGATCATATTTGGTATCGTTGTGAAGGGAACATGTTCAGTTTTTATAAAATACAAAGTTGGTTGATGTAGTTACTACTATATCGTCACCATGACGTCATAAATACAAGTTTTGAGGGAAAACGCTATAAATCGTGTCAAGTTATCCTTTATAAAATTATTTCTGTACAGCATAATAAAACACATTAAGACAAAGTTTGTTTTCCATTTACTTAATGAATTGTAGTTATAAATGATCGTATGTTCTCATCTTCAAGAAAATACACCACTCTATTAGAAAAAATATATTAAAGATACCCATTTTTAAAAAAATGATCGAAACGGGGAACGTTTTTATCTTTGTTGTCGATGATATTATGTAGCTATAGATCATATTTGGTATCATTGTAAAGGGAACAGCTTCAGCTTTTATAAAGTACAAACTTGATTGGTGTAGCTATTACTGTGACGTTTCCATGACGTCATAAACTCAATTTTTGATGAAAAACGCTATAGAATCATTTGAAATTATACTATATGAAATTATTTTTGTACAACCCAATAAAACACAATGAGACACTGTATGCCTTTCATTTACTTCATAAATTGATGCTTGAAATGATCATAATTCTCATTCAAAAGTAAAGATGCCACTCTGTTATGAAAAATATATTAATTTAAAGATGTCCTTTTATTTACGAGGGTCGTTCAAAAAGTCTTGTCCCTTCCTGTAAACCGTAAATAAAACACCGTAATTTATTATAGTGTCACTTGTCACGGGTGACTGAGTTCATTCCCAAACACGTGGAACATTTTTAGATTATATATGCAAAAGAATTAGTTTTTTCTTGCCATATTTGCATCATAACACTCGTTACACTGCTTGGAAAATGACGGACATGACAGGTAAAAACATTATTGAAATGAAAAGCTTCATGAAAGCCTGTGCAAAACTCGATAAATCGCCCAAACAAACATTCATTGAAATGCAAGATGTTTTTGGTGAGCGAAAGCTGTCATATAGGTCCATCTCACGCTAGATACGTAAATTTAAAAATCGTGTTAACGACATTTCTGATAAGGTCCGTACTGGAGGACCAAAAACAGCATGCACCAAAGAAAACATTACAGGAATTCAAAAACTAGTCAATAGGGATGGAAGGTTGACTGTTAAACAGATAGCTGAAGTCGTTGGTTTATCAATGGGGGCCGTACATTTCATTCTCAGAAAAAAAACAGTCATGAGAAAGATTTGTGCTAGATGGATCCCTCATTTGTTGTCAAAAGAGCAAAAGCTCACACGGGTCAAAATGGCTAAAATCTGCTGAAAATATATGGTAATTGTAACAGCAGGCGTCTGGCTGATATAGTAACAGGTGACGATACATGAATATATTACTTTTAGCCACATAGAAAGATAAATAATAAACTATGGCTAACCAGAAAAGGAAAACGACCTGAAATTGCAAGGCGCACTCAACGCACAAAGAAAGTTCTTTATGCTATATTTTTCAATAGTAACGACATAGTTGCCCAAATTCCCATCCTTAAAGTCACGGAAAGGATTTATAAAAATAAAATTCTTAAGAAATGAAAAAACAAATTATGAAAAGAAAAGACCAAAGTCAGGAATTCGTGATATTCGGTTACTCCATGACAATGCTCCTGCTCACAAATTTAAGTTGGTGACTGAATTTTTGTACAAGGAACGCGTTGTTGTTTTACCTCATCCACCTTATTCACCTGATCTTTCACCGTGTGACTTTTATCTCTTTCTTAAACTTAAGAAACACCTTTCTGGTCGTCGATACAGATCTCGTTTATCGCTAGGTTCAGCAATTCATCAGTCTCTCAATGGTATATCCAAAAAAGAATATGCAAATGTATTTAGAAAATGAATCCAGCGTCTTAAAAAGTGTGTAGCCGTTAAAAGTGATTATCTTGAAGGAATGAAAATAAAATATCAAAAATAAAACGTCTTAATTTGTGTTTTAATTATGAAGGACTAGACTTTTTGAACGGCCCTCGTAAAATTTATGGCATTTTAAAATTAATAGTTTTCACGATTAAAGTGATCCAGTATGTTTCTTTGCATCATCATCATCATCATCATCATCATCATCATCATCATCATCATCATCATCATCATCATCATCATCAAATTTGCATACATGCATAACAATACAAATTTACAAAAATGCCCAACATCATCACCCATTATTCTATAGCAACAAAAAGCATAATTATTAATTTATATTGAGAATGACTTTAGTTCTAATCATTGCCATAGAGATTTAGCAGTTGTTTCAATGGTGGAGATATGCCACAGGGGTGTTATTTGCATCTAAAGCAGTGGAAACCTAACATACGTGTGATTTCTGCAGTAGGCTAGTTGTAGCGAAAAGGAGACATATAGAATAAATCTCTTTTGCCTCACTATCAAGACTCTTGCAGTGGCTCCTCTCGGCAACATTCAGAAACTGTACAGGTGAATTTGTGGGAGGTTTCCCAGCAGCTACAGTCCCAGAGATGCAGTTCCGTCATGTTTTCAAACATTCATAAGCAAAATCATAGAATTTTTCTAACATTATCATACAATATCCCTATAACATATGCTTTATCAGTACAATGCATTATAAGACAACAAGCTGCGTCATTAATTACTTTACTTTTACATAGTTCAAATAGTCCCTTGAACAATATATGGCCATCACAGTATTTTTCCAATTGAAGAAATTTTGTTCCGTCTCTTTTATTTCTCACCAAGAGCTTTGGTCTTCTTCTCTCACACTTGCCCTTTGGTGGTTTTCTGAGTGTATGTATAATCCAGTTCCACTGTTTCTACACCATATAAGATGGCCGAGTTGAATACTGGGTTTTTGTCCTTAGTGGCAGACTAGCTTTCCGTATGTTTCTTTATAATTTTGAATGGTTTTCTGGATATTTTTATTCTTGTTTTGGTGCCCCGTTCTGTTTCTTCTTCAGCACCAATCATGCTCCCCAAGTAACAGAGCTCAATTACCTCTTAATTTATACCTTTTGTTGTATTGTTGTTCAACATTTTGTTTTTGGTTTGTTTGAGTTGATCTTCAGTCCAGTTTTTAAAACTGTTTTGTTTAGTAGTGTGGTCTTTATCCACATTTGATTTAATGTGAGGGTCAATAGGCAGATATCGGCGAAGCCCACATATTCTATCTGGGGTGTTAGTGTCCATTGTATTCCATTTATTGCAATTAAAGGTGATTTGTGTTTGCATACAGCTCTGACATACTCCTGTATTCACATGAAAGCTTGGGGATAGTTTTCTCTATTGATGTACACTTAGAATTTATAAAGGTATAATGCAGATTGTCATTCTACTGACTGTACATACCTGGGCATGGCAATTCGGTCTGTGTAAGATTTTTTTCCTAAAACCAGCTTGTTTTGTTCAGAGCACCTAGTACCTCTTCTATTCCATCTTTTAGTCTATGTAGGATGATCTTTGACAGTATTTTTCAGCTACATTGGATAGTATGGTGCCTCTGCAGTTCTTAAATCTCCATGATCTAATCTACCCTCTTTGGTAGTTTAATGAGATAGTCCATCTCCCATTGTGTTGGAATAATTTCTCTTATCTAGATGTTGCACATTTATTTAGATATTTATTTAGGTCCTATAGCTTTTCCTTTTTCAAGATGATTTATACTTTTTATTTCTTCTTTTGTTGGCACCCCTTCCTTATTTTATTATCAAAGGTATGTGGTGTTATGTCCAATATTTCTTATGAAGGTGGTCTTTTTGGTATAAAGTTAAATGTTCAGCCCATCTTTCCTCTGTTGTGATCTATTTTCCATCCTTTCCTTACACCGGTCTGTCTGTGTTTGCTGCTTTACCTGTGTGTTTCTTTGTTTTTAGGTATAGATCGTCTAAGTGTCTCCCTTTAGCTACTATTTCTTGTGCGGTTACAAGATTTTCCATCTTCCATATATTTTCGTTCATCACTTGTTTGTGTTTCTTTATATTTCTTCCTTTGCCTCCTCATACTCCCTTCATACTAATATTTTGCTAATCTGGTTCTGTTATTTGTTATTTTCTCTTGCATTTCCTTGTGATATTTTGTCCCGTGTTTCCTCTGACAACCATATTCTCTGTCGTTATACCGGTATGCCCATTTTATGACATCCCAGCTCTCATTATTATAACCCATAGCTGTTAAAGCATAAAACCTGTTCTTCAGACTAATCTTAATTCTTCTTTCTTTTCCAGTTGTTTCAATTTTCTTACATTAAACTCATGTTCTGCTTTTCCAGAATATGTTTGACTGCTTTTATTTTTATCTTTGTCATGATAAAATGGTGGTTGGAGTTGACATCTGCTTCATGCATTACCCTGACATTGAATAGACCACCCCTATATTTTTCTATTGTTATATGGTCAATTTTTTTCTGGTGATACCGATGTTACTGTATGGCAATCTTTGTGTCGAAATACTGTACCTCATTGTAGTGATAAAGCATAAAGATAATAAATAATATTTTAGAAAATTTCTATAATTTTGCTCATAACTGTTTGAAAAATGATGGAACTGCATCTCTGGAACTGTAGCTGCTCCAAAATCTAGCACTAATTCGCTCTGGGTTAATAGGAAATACAGTTGGTAGTGAAGTAAAAAAGATTTATTCTTGATGTTTCTATTCACTACAACTAGTCAACGGCAGAAATCACATTTTAGGTTTCCACTACTCTAGCAGCATATAACAGCCCTGTGGCATATGACTACCATTAAAACACCTGCTAAATCACCATTTGTAATACTTTGAACTACAAGTCATTCTCAAATTTAGATTATTCATTAAGCTTTTTGTTAGCTATAGGATAATGGGTGATGATGTTGGGCATTTTTGTAAATTTGTATTGTTATGAATGTATGAAAAATTGATGATGATGATGATACAAAGAAACATACTGGATCACTTTAGTCGTGAAAACTATTAATTTTAAAATGCCATCAATTTTAAATAAAAGGACATCTTTAAATTAATATATTTTTCATAACAGAGTGGCGTCTTTTCTTTTAAATGAGAATTATGACCATTTATAACAACAATTTATGAAGTAAATGAAAGGCATACAGTGTCTCATTGTGTTTTATTGGGTTGTACAAAAATAATTTCATATAGTATAATTTCAAATAATTCTATAGCGTTTTTCTTCAAAAATAGATTTTATGACGTCATGGAAACGTCACAGTAATAGCTACACCAATCAAGTTTGTATTTTGTAAAAGCTGAAGCTGTTTCCTTTACAATGATACCATCTACATACATATGGACAACAAAGATAAAAACGTTCTCCTACCCCGTTTCGATCATTTTTTAAAAAAATGGGTATCTTTAATATATTTTTTCTAATAGAGTGGTGTCTTTTCTTGAAGATGAGAACATTTGATCATTTATAACTACAATTCATTAAGTAAATGGAAAACAAACTTTGTCTTAATGTGTTTTATTATGCTGTACAGAAATAATTTTATAAAGGATAAATTGACACGATTTTATAGCGTTTTTCCTCAAAACTTGTGTTTATGACGTTATAGTGACGACATAGTAGCAGCTACATCAACCAACTTTATATTTTATAAAAGCTGAACATGTTTCCTTTACAATGATACCAAATATGATCTGTATCTGCATAATATTATTGAAAACAAAGATAAAAACGTTCCCCTACCCCTAATAGAGAAATTTACTGAGAACTTTCAGGTACTCTTAAATATTGAAGTTTTACATGAAGAGCATCCCAACTTATTTCTGGGAAACATTCTGATAAAAACGTTCCCCGTTTCGATCATTTTTTTAAAAATGGGTATCTTTAATATATTTTTTCTAATAGAGTGGTGTCTTTTCTTGAAGATGAGAATATACGATCATTTATAACTACAATTCATTAAGTAAATGGAAAACAAACTTTGTCTTAATGTGTTTTATTATGCTGTACAGAAATAATTTTATAAAGGATAACTTGACACGATTTATAGCGTTTTCCCTCAAAACTTGTATTTATGACGTTATGGTGACGATATAGTAGCAACTACATCAACCAACTTTGTATTTTATAAAAGCTGAACATGTTCCCTTCACAACGATACCAAATATGATCTGTATCTGCATAATATTATTGAAAACAAAGATAAAAACGTTCCCCCTACCCCTTATAGAGAAATTTACTGAAAACTTTCAGGTACTCTTAAATATTGAAGTTTTACATGAAGAGCATCCCAACTTATTTCTGCGAAACATCCTGATTCCATTACTAGACACCCTAAGGTACCAGAAAAAAATGTAGTGTCGGAGGATCCTGGGAGGGGGTGCACGGTGGGTCCACCTAGCCCACGGACTAATACCAGTCCATATTCAAATCACAATTAAAATAAATAAATAAATAAATAAATAAATAAATAAATAAATAATATGAAATATATAAATAAATAAACTATGCCACTGCCTAGACAATTGCATCAATGATGACAACATGAAATGCACCCAATATAACCTAAGTGCATATATTAAAACATACAAATGAAATATTTCAACATATTGTTTCCATAAGTATACCGATCCATGTCCCAATCACAACCCCAAAAGCAAAGTAAAAATTCTGAAAACTACCAAATTAGTAAACACGTGAACTTCCACCAGGGAAGTGAGTCCAAATACTCCTTAAGTGTAAGCATCTCATGCTTGGCTAGCTTCACCCACCACTCGCGTAATCAAAATTGAGAATAACAGCAACATATATGGTACGTCAAATATATTCAGAATAATATTGGAAAATAGAGCCATCATACATATCAACAATACTGTAATGACGAAAATAAACATAAACACATGGATAAGCTTAGGCTTTCAATATCCCTGACTAAACAATTTATTTGTAAGCACCTTACTTCGCTGTATAAAGTTCCCTTAGATGGAACAACCTTTGTCATAACGTATTAACTGTGGAACAAATACACAGAGACAGGAAAAGCAGGCGCTAAGTTTATTGTTGCATAGAAAGGGAAAATTGACAATAGAAACATTAAAGTTATAACAAGGTGTTCAGAGAACAGTATCCCCACGTAATGGTGAACATCAGTGAATTCCATACAAAGTGAAATATTTTTTTAAACAACTGGTTGTAAAATATGTGGAGTGGTTTGGCCATTTAACAGGTCGAAAATCACACTAAAGGATTGAGAATTGGGATATAAACACACCTTATTTGCACATTGTATGAATATTACACAAATTAAATTCAACGGAAAAACCAGTTACATATGTTTAATACCCAGAAATCTATTATCTATGTTAAAAATTATAACGAAATTGGTCTATAAGAAGGCTACAATAGTCATTTATCGGTTTTTTGGTGGCCACCTTGGATACTTCATATTTCAAAAATTAAAAAAATCACAGAAAAACCTGTTAAATATGTATATTACCCAGAGTTTTATGTTTTAAATTCTAACTAAATCGATATATTATAAACAAGGTTGTAAGGGCAAATTATAGGTTTTTGCTATTTGTACTAACAGCGGACATCTTATATTTACTACGAGGGGAGGTCAAAAAGTTCATAGAACGGAGTATATATTGCTGTAACAGACCATACATTTTTATTTTTATTATTATTTTCATTTACCATTTACCCCAATGTACGGTAAGTAGCCCACTTTTCTTTCAGACTGTCTATACCTTTGAAATAGATGTGATTAAGTTGTTCGAACTTGCATTCACCAATCGCTGCTTGTGCCATTCTTGACTCGTGCACAGGAGCATTGTCGCGAAGAAGCAATACCCCTCGGCTCAACTTTCTTCTCCTTTTTAATTTAATAGCAGCTTTCTTTAGATCAGCATAGTAAGTGATAGAGATTCCAATAGGTTTATGATTGTTTAACAGAACACCCTTAGAATCCCAAAACACAGTGGCCATGACTTTGCCAGCTGATGGTTGGGTTTTGAATTTCTTTGGTGGGAGTGAGCCAAGGTGCTTCCATTGCATGGCCTCTTTTTTGGTTTCTGGGTCCCAATGATGTTTCAACATCAGTTACTAAACGTAAATGGAAGCTCTCCGGGTTATCACTATAAATGCCAAGATGCTCCCGACTTGACTGGAGTCTTTGGTAGTGATTCTGCACATTCTGGGGACCCATCTTGCGGATACTTTTGACATCCCAAGATGCTCGTGGATAACCGTGTATACACTTCCATATGTATAAAATTGTTTATAACTCACAAGGATAATATTTGACAAAAGGGGTGATAAATGAAGCATCAGTCATTAAAATATTTCCCCTATCCGAAAATTTATAAAAGTGTTATTAACATTTACTTGTTTATGTCTTTTCAAATGACTTTTATATCAGTATCTTTGAAACAACAAGGTACATATTACGAGTTAAATATGTATCTAATTTTAAATTGTAGACAATATATATTAGTTTGGTAGCAGCTTGCAAAACCCAAAAATGTGTTTCACACAACGTTTCTTTGTTTAGGATGTGCTTGATAATAAACAAATCTAGCATATCTTGTATAAGATAGTTATTATAGCCACATAAAGTTAATTGAAGTATTGTAGATATTGTATTGTCGAAATTGTGACCTTGCATGAAAAAATTTTCTTAATGCCAGACATAATTTATACAGTTTGACGGTAGTCGAATGTCGTCTATCTGAAATATTTAGTTGTTGAGATTCTGGGAACGACTTGACTAGTGTTGGTTCTGATAGCATCAGAAAAATAATTGGATTAAACAAGCGAAGATATGATACCATTCATGAAGATTTGGAGAGACAACTTATAAATATTGAACCCTTATATAATTATAGTATAGAGATTATTTGCCGTTTATACTTCAAATCACCGCATTAATCGTCATTCAAAAACATTCCAGTAGGGAAACTTTCAATAAACCTCAACAACAAAGTATAGGCGACGATCATACATAAAGCAGTTGGGACAGTGTTTAATGAATCCGTATTCTAATCATCCAAGTCGATTGGGTAAACCTGTACTATTTTGAACTGCTCAATATATAGGGAGACGAACATCTAATGACAACATTTGAAGAGGCATATAATCTTGAGATGATGAAGAGGCATAAGATATGGAATTGTGAATCATGGGAGACATCAGTGACTTCCATGCTGCATGTGAACAGGGTAAAATCGCCTGTTACAGTAACTACAAGGGAAACTACAAAAGCTATTATCAATTCTGGTGGTAGATTGATAAGGCTTTGGCAGATAACTTTAATACCAAAATTTCATCACTATAATGGGCTTAAATACAAAATTCAGCGGCTTAATTACATGGTTGGCAAGGGAACAGATTTAATAACAATAGTAATCATTATAAACAGACATACTCATCCATACCCGAATCACATTCCAGAAGCAAAGTAAAACATTAGTTAGGTTAGACACATGAACTTCCACCAGGAAAGTGAACCCAGGTGCTCCGAAAGGATAAGCTCCTCCTGTTTAGCTAGCTACACCCACCACGTGTCTAATCACAGCTGTATGAAAAGAACATAGAACTATCGGAAGTAAAATATATCCAGGACAATCCTGGACACAGAGACATCAAACTAATCAACAATACTGTGATGTAAAACTTTATGAGGGCCTTAATAAGCATAGGCTGCAATATCCCTGGGTCAACAATTTATGTGCATGCAGACTGCTTTGTTGAACAAAGTCCAATAGTGGGATCAGGCTCTACCATAGCGTGTTAATTGGAAAACAAATATCCCATAGCAGGAGAACCAGGTATATTGCTGTATAGAAAAGGACAGTTGACAATAGAGAAATTGAAATCATCACGTTTGTCATAAAGTTTCAAATGTATCCTTTCATGTGTGTCGTAAATAAGGTATAAGTCTAAATATGAAGCAAAACTTGAGGAATCAGTGGTACCTTTTATTTCAAGCTCACTAGGATAGATAGATTCACATATTCTTCAAATTTAGGATTGTTAAGAGACAGAACGTCATCTATATATATGTATGTGTAGTTGAATGATTTGGCCATATTTAATAAGGTTTTGCATAAATTCTACTTCATAAGAATAAAGAAACAAATCAGCAAGCATTAACAACTGCCACGTACACACCTGTTATAGAGATGGTTCCACCAGATGACTGCTATGTAAGGGGTCAGATGTAAAATGAATGCAGACAAACCTTTATTGTATTTACAGCTAATTAACATTTAAGGTGCTAACCCTTCAGTAGCACCCAGCCTCACTTCCCTCGTGATGGTTCACTCATTTAATTTGCCAGTTTTCATTTTGCTTTGAATTGTAATTTGGACATGGTTTGATTTCGTTATTTTTGATTAAATCAAGTTTATATTAAATGTCATATGAGTACAACCAGATTAGTTCCCAAAACTTGTACTTTAATTAAGAGGTATGCACATGCTGATGAGTGTGCAGAAGTGGTAATGGCAATCTCTGGTCTAAGGAAGGGCTAGCTACTAAAAGCAGCATTTGAAGTGTTAGCTCCTTTGCTTACCGATAAAACCTTTCCACAAATTTTAAAAGCATTAAGAAACGATGGCATGTAATATTGTGTAAAATTGTTGTTGATATGGACTATAAATAGTTTTCTTCCAGACATTAGTGATGATAATAGGTAAAACAGGACAGTAAAGCTATGGCTGTTCTGTCTGAGGGCTAATCAAAGCAGGGCAGTAAAGTTATGGCTGTTATGTCTGAGGGCAAATCAAAGCAGGACAGTGAAGACGTGGCTGTTTTGTCTGAAAACAAATGAAAGCAGGACAGTAAGGCTATGGCTGTTCTGTCTGAGGACATGTCAAAGCAGGACGGTAAAGCTGTGGCTGTTCTGTTTTATCAAACCAGTGTTGGTTATAAGGTAATTCATTTGATCATAGAGGGAAGCTGAGTGGGCTTTACAATGTGATCAAAAGCAAATCTACACAAAGCATATTATATGGCTTTCCTAGCTTAGCACTCTAAGAAATGACAAAACTAATACCATTTTTGGAAGAATAGCTGCTTTAATTATTATTTTATTGATTTGTTGATTATTATAGTGAAGCATTAATGTTACACAATCATTTATATACTGAACAAAAGATAATTACATAAGGCAAAATCTTAAACATCAACATATATAAAAAGAAAATTATTCTGGCAGCCATCTTGGATATCTTAAATTCCCAAAGCTGCGCGGATGGCATCATGCAGTTTCTGATTAGGGACATGTTGCAGAACAACTTTTTGTAAAATCATTTTTATAGGTTATGTGTAAAAACGTGTAAAAAAGCATTTGTCGTCTGGACTATATATACAGTGTTTTAACATTAAAACTAAGTAAGGCATTACTCATTCGTCGTCATTATCACTATCTGTATAACTGAAATAATACACAATTCTATTTGAACATAATTCGTCATCACAACCACAAATCTCTGTACACAAAACGTCATCCTTTTTACATTTACAAATAAATCAAATCCTATATTTACAGCGCCATTTTATGCAAATTATTTTTTTTAAAATAATGGGGTAGGGGAAATTTTTCATACTTGTTTCTTACTTCTTTGACGAACAAAATGTTCATAAACTACCACATACAAACACTATATCATAAACAAAAGTCATTCCATATAATATCTATATGTTTTTCTGTTTTTTTTGTAAAATAAATTATTGACCAATTTTACACATTTTGGGGTAGGGCTGAGCAGTGACACTGGTGTATTTATTTCACAGTTAATTAATACACCACTGAGGAAGCTTGTTCCCAATACAGGAACTTTATACTACAAAGCAAGCAGCTTACAAATAAATTGTTGACCAAGGGGTAGTGGAAACCTAAGCACGGATAAGTAAACCCTATCTAACTAGCTGAACATGCTTAGTGTATATTCAAATTAAGAATGAATGGAAAATTGAGCCATGAGATCAGGATTATTTTGGATATAGACATATTTTTCAACAATATTATGATGACGATCATAAAACTTTCTGCCTTGACAAGCTTAGACTTCCACTATAAAGTACAAAGTTCCTTTATTGGGAACAAGCTTTTTCCATGGCGTATTAATTGAAAAATACACTTTAAGTAAAAGAAGCAAGTGTTATTTAAGAAGAGGAAATATAAAAGTTGGATTATACACTGAACAGATGTAAGGGTGCTTGTTATTTAACAATTTAACTGTTTTGAAATGGCGTCTATGGTCAATAAATTGGGAAAAAAATGAATGTCAAATTTGTATTGCACACCACCTCATCGTGTTAGAGCTGTTATTTAAGCAAGACGTGAATCTTCAAAGTAGTAGCTGTACATTAGCTTGTGTTGATATCAAACATTATCACTGATTCCAAGTAAATCACTTCTAAATAAAATGTATTTGTATTTTTGTTCTTAATTTAATTGTATAAGGGTAGACGTTTGTGGAATGAGCTGTATGTATGTACAACTCAAGGCTAGGCAACACAAATTATATTATGAACTAATATACCGGCATAAACATTACCAAATGCACAAAAATACGCAATTTTTACGAACTAGCTCATTTTCAGGTGATCCTTTTATTAAATGTGTTTGATTGCGAGGATTATGTAACAACTGGCTGTCTCTTTTTCTATCAGGACAAACAAAAACGTATCATATAAGGAATTAATTTGTGTTTAAATGTGAAATATGATATTTATTTAAATATCATCAGGAAACAATTGTAACATTTGGCTTGCACAAATTAATTTGGCTTACAACAATTAATGTGTTTAAATGTGAAATATATTATTATTTAATTGTATTCCAAAACGGCCGTCTAGTGCTGTAAAATTAAAACTCGTATAATATGTAATATTTATTTAAATATCACCAGGAAACAATTGTAACATTTGGCTTGCAAAACATCCAAACCATGTATAAATAGCATTGAGGATAAATCATTTTTATATTATTTCAGTTTCACCAAAGACACCAATCGAGTAAAAATGAATAGTTGTGTATTCATGATATTGGCTATCTTTGCAGTGGCTTTGAAAGTAGACGGTGGGTATATTCATTTATTTATTTATTTATTTATTTATTTATTTATTTATTTATTTATTTACCAATAGCGATTTCGAGTACAGAAACTATAAAGCTCAATTTCGCTGCTAAATGCATTTCTGTGACCTTCTTCAGGAGAGAGAAAGAGAGAGAGAGAGAGAGAGAGAGGAGAGAGAGCTACCATTGTTTAGCGTTTCTCTTTGCAGCTAACAGGTAAATTCAGGCTAAAATAATACATTTCCAAGATTATTTTAATCTAAGTATTACGTGATTATTTATGTAGTTAAGCTTTGTTTATGGTGATCTGAATTTTAATTACAGCTAATTGTGAAGTTGGATGGTATACATATCGGGATCGCTGTTATTATTTCAGCATGGATACAAAGTCAGTGGAAAATGCGAAGGTATTTTTCATTCTATTATTCTTTTTAATTTATTTATGTATATATTCATAATGTATATTTAAATATATTTTATTCAGAGTTTTCTATGTATTTGTGTGTATTTTCATTCGATTGGTGTTTATAAAAGAAATGGCATGCTGTTTACTCATATGCATAGATGTTTTAACTCAGTGAATACGGAATTCATTGCCTGGACCTAACGGGCTCTCAGATCTCAAAAGTATTGTTATAGTATTATTAATACTCAGTGGTAAATTTTTATTGACTTGCATTTACATCATTGACAGTGTTTTGTGTATTTTCAGAGTTATTGTCAGAGTATTGGTGGCTATCTGGCGAGGATAGAATCAAAAGAGGAAAATGATTACTTGAAAGGCATTGCAGTGTCAAGACGTAGTAAATATTTTCAATGTGTGTGTGTGTGTGTGTGTGTGTGTGGTGAGAGAGAGATACTAGCCAGCAAATGTACACAACTGTTAACATTGACGTATAAAATTTTTAAGAAATTAAAGGAGTTTCACTGAAATGTAGGTAGCTAAACAGAAGCTGTGACCCTTCCGGAGCACCCGATATCACTTAAGTGGTGAAAGGTCACGTGATCAACCTAATTTGTCATTTTTAAAGTCTTTGCTTTGGGATTATGAGTTGGACCTGGATTGGTATGTGTGTTTTTGATTGACATTACAGTAAAACATCACGGGTTATCATTTTTGTCAAAGGATCCAAAGTCAGGAAATTGGTAAAAACATATGTCTATATTTTTTTCTCTTGTTTCCTAAAATTATTGTTAATTGATAATGTTGTAATATTGGATTCCAACTATAAGTAAAAGCTTTTCAGTTACAGATTTTTACACAATTTAGACCCAGTTACAACAAATCCAAATTACAAAGATTGAATGTTTGCATCAAAACGGTTGGTTTCACTCGTCTTTATTTTTCATTTCAAACAAATATTTGTTTATTAAGCTGTACATAGATAATTTCTTTTCTTTTTTCTGTCAGGTTTTTGGTATATCAAGCTATAAATGAAAAGGCGATTTCTTCTTTTATTTTCTTTTTAAAAAGGTGGTGACATTTGGTTTGATCTAACGGATTCCGTTAAAGAAGGACATTGGATATATTCCGCCAACGGAAAAAGCACTAAATTCACGGATTGGAACAAAGGTGAACCAAATGCAGGGAAATCGGCTAACTGTGCTGGTCTTTACAAGCACTTTGGTTACGAATGGGATGATTATGAATGTGGTACTGCTAGATATTATATCTGTGAGAAACGTTCGGTAAGACATCACTTTTATAACGAGTATCTTCAAGAGTTGAATAATTATTCATTGATGTCTGATATAAAAAGAATAACGCCCTTTTAGCCAAATAATATGGGGATTCTATTGTAGTATATTACCTGTGCATACCTTAATAAAGGCCATTATCAACTTTAGGACATTCTCTTTTTTCAGAAACGCTATTGTGATCGGTATCTTGTGATGTTGATTTACTCAAAGCCAAAACCTTTTTACTTATGTCGAGGAGGTCGGTTCAACAATAGTGGTGGAAACTGGGGTACCTAAACCCGACCTTTTGCAAACGACCTGACAAACTGTCTTATACTAGAATCTGTCCGTGTTTCGAAACTTTGTAAGATGTCCTGAAAATCGCGCCTAGGAACCATCAATTCTAAATTGTTAGTGGCATTAATCGGTATGTTTGTGTTTGATTGTAAAGTTTCCGATAAACATGCTTTTATTGATGACGCGATTTTTCATTTTGCACATTTTTGAAAAACGAAGCAAGGTGGTTACAAATGAATTGTTGATTAAGGGACATTGCAAGCCTAGGCTTATCTAGGCCCTAAGCATTTTTGATTGCCGCCATCACAATATTGTTGCTAAGTTTTGTGTCTCTGTATCTAAAATTATCCTGGATATATTTGACGCCCAATAATTCCATTTTTTTCATTCTCAATTTTGACTGTTACCTGGAGCAATCGGCTTCATACAGTTTTTACATTGTGTATGTGGATTGTGATTTGTACATCGACTTATATGTTTTGGTTCATTCATTTTAAGGCTAAACTTAAATAAACAAACTTGCATATGTACTTTGACGGTTTTTAATTTTATGGTTTTATGTTTATGATTCTATTCCAAAATGACATTTGTATTTTTTATTTGTAGAAACCTACTACTGAACGTAAATGTGCAAGAATGAAGTTTCTTCTGGATAGTCTTACAGCCTGCAGAAAAAATTGCATGTGTTAGCTTGTTCATCCTGTGGAGTTTTCGAGCAGCATAAAAATGCGATTTAAAATGTAATTCAAAATAATAAAAGCTTTGCGATGCCTGTATTTTAATTTTAGCTCCAAATTCATAAGTTGAAAATTACGTAGTTATGTTTGACGTTCCATAGTTCTATGTTCCTTTCATTCTCAGTTTTTGGTGTGGTTAGCTAAACAGAAGCCGCTTACCCTTATGGAACACATGGTCTCACTTCCCTGACGAAGGTTCACTTAACCTAATTTTTAAGTTTGACAGGTTTGACTTTGCTTTGGAATTGTGATTTGGACAAGAATTGGTATGTTTGTTTTTATTGCACTGTTCAAAAACACCCCGTAGCATTGATATTTCACATGGTATCGCCGTAGTTTATATGATTATCAATTTTCCCAACAACCTGTGGCAAAGTAAATAACTGCTCGTGTACTTGCTTTTTCTGCATATCAAACGAGGAGTCTCGCTGTTTGAAATGTACGTGTATCTAATCCGAATGAAACTGTCTTTAATGACAATTTCCATTCATGCTTCCTTTAAAACACTAGTCAAAAGCTTAGTAAAAGAATTATGGAAAAATGTTGTACGACAGACCCCACTAATGATGGAAAGAATTTATAAACCTTTCAGTCTTAGGGCCCTCTTTCCTTGCAGGCTAAATGATAACGCTTGATTGAATCAATGACTCAGGTACATCCTCAAGTTTGTAGATATATGGGTCTTGCTCACTTCTGATTGTATCAATCATAGCTATTTAATGTACCTTACACCCGTGATAAGTTCCCTTAAATGACTTTATACCATTATGTCATAAAACTCCACAAACTTTACACAAATTATAACTATAGCGAGAATTTAATGGTTTGTCCAGACCTTGAAGCCTGAAATAACTGGTCACAGAAGATGTATGTTTGAAACTCATGCCCGGGTCATGACACAATACTGTTTCGAAGGATTCATATTCTAAATATATATCATAACATTTATATGACCATATGACTATGACCTTGTTCTGAGGTCATGTCTTTAAGATGAATGTCACAGAGGTATCCTCATGCCCTGACTTCAGAGCTTCCGTTTTGACTGACCCTCCTTCCTTTTTTCTGTTCGATCAACGATCTATCCGTGAGTCGTGATGGTAAAATTCCATCAAAATTGTACAACAAAGAAATATAACTTTATTGAGCATCATTTTTGAATATTTGTTCTTTGCCTTTTTAAACTAAAAAAACGAAAAATGTTTTAATGTGGAATTCCATTGATAGAAAGAGTTTGATGACAGCAAATTATAAATCATCTTTGTGTAATTTATGAGGTTATTGCACTTTATTATTATTCATACTTAAATTCTGTTTGGCCTGTGACACAAAGTATAAGGGCCATATATTATGTCTCACACATTATATTCGCATTTCCGTCCACGGTCTAACCATACATTTCTTTATTGAAAATTGTCATGGCAATATAAATCAGCCCAAAACTGCTTTTGCGTTTTGTATTTTTATATATATATATTTTTATTTTTGTGGAGCAAACATGAAACATCATAGTTCTACATAATTGTTATATACAATCATAATACAATATATACAATGTACAGATTTTCTGCATGGTTATCCAATACATGTAAATAGTGAAAAAAATTAAATTAGAACACTGTAAATATATTTCCAAAACTTATAAAAAATTTCCAATTTTCCCAAATTGCTTAATCTTATTCTTTTTAATGCTATATTATAGTTCAATTTTGTTCTTAAACTGTTAAAATTTAATTTGCTATCATTTGATCTGGCGTTGTATATATAATTTCTTACTAGGATAAATATGAAGTTTAAAGGTTTTAATTTTTCCGAAATGTATGGGTTACCGAAGATAGCCGTTTTAGGATTTATTTCTAAATTTATTCCATTATTTTCAAATAAATTTTCTAATTTCTCCCAAAGATTATAAACATGTTGACACTCCCAAAACAAATGTATTATATTTTCCGCAAATGTGTTACAAAATTTACATTTATCATCTGTTCTTATTCCAATTTTTTTCAGATAACTATTTGTTGCTAAAATGTTATTATTAATTCTATACTGAAACCATTGGAGATAAGTATTTTTGGTTGTATAAAAAGGTATGCTATGTTAAACTCTGATTTCCATTTAATTTCACTTGTCTGTTTTTTGTTTGTCTTAATTAAACATAAGTACATCTCTTCAGCGCCTTTTTTAGATTTAAAAATTATTTTTGTATTTTAATTGAATATGCAATATATAGGTTGTAAGAGTGGGTAAAAATGTTGGTAAAATAGCAAAATTGTAAAACAGTGTTAAAAAAATATAAAATCATATAAGCATTTCTGCTTCCCTATCCTATGACAGTTTCCTGTAATGCTATTTAGGATTCTATTGTTAATTTGTGTGTTTTTTAAATGATTACTGCTTTTGGATCTAATTAAATTTGCATGTAGCTTGTTCCGACTAATAGTGAAATAAATCAAAATTGAAATATATGTATTGGATTTTTGGTAGGAAACGACCTTCATGCAAAAAAGGGCAATGTACAGGAACCATAAATCTCTTTTGTATAATTTAAGAAAGATTTGCCCTAGTTTTTTACGCTGCGAATAACACACACAATTGTAACAAATATCAAGATAAAATTTCACAGATAGATTTCGATAAAAAATTCATTCATTATTACATCTTTTGCATAATTTATAGCTGCTAAACAGGATGTGCTTGCCATTTACTTCGCCCCGCATTCCTCGATGAACGTGTTTAATTAAATTTGCCAGTTTTTAAAGTTTTCACTTTTTTGAATTGTGATTTGTACATTGACCGGTATGTTTGTTTATGATCAATGTTCTTTGTTTTTTTTATGCTAAATTTTTGTCCGGATCATTACACCAAACCTTTAATATAAATCAATTTAAAATGTCATAGAGAGATAAGGCTTTAAGAGCAAAAGTGAAGGGACTTTTGGATAATGTAGGAGTCGTTGCCATTTATCATTTCTCATACTTAAAGAAGCATGTTGCCCCATGAAAGGTTAAAATAGCTAGAATTTGTAGTCACAATTAGGGAATGGTTGTAATGTGAAGTTAGCAGTTCCTCGATGAGTTTTTGTGCAATGCACAAAAGTACCTTTTTTTGACAAAATGATATTTTCCTTCTGTATTTTAATTGTTGTTTAAACAGACATATTTTTAAAAAAATATAAAAAATCCATTTGGAACAAGCATTGATTCAGAAAGCATTCATCGGTTCTATCAAAATTGAGAATGAAACGTGCGTTGAACTCAGGTGATTTAATTTTTGCGTGTGCGGCGTCAAATATATACTGGGTAATTGCATTGAACGGATTTCATGAAAATCGAAAGCAAAATATAAATTAAAGCAACAACAAGAATTGAATCAAGAAAGATTTTTTATTATCAGGCAACATTCATTGATTAATCCACTTATTTTTACGTTTGTGCCAGATTTGACGTCAAAATTACACTCTAGTATAAGTGTTTCTTCTTTAATGTCAGTCTGCGGAAATCTCATATGAACAATGGCTCCAACACTTTGGCTTGAGACAGTTCTGTTAGTGATATGTATAACAATTGTGACCATTCTTTCAAAACACCAACAAAGCTTATTTTCATGAAGACACCTAATGAAAAATTAATTTTATGAAATTCCATGTAAATGTAATGTCATTTACATATAGTTTCAATTGTCTGTGCAATGTGTGAGTAGGCAATCAAAACGGTCTTATTTTGGGCGCCAAATCATTTAAAGGGCTTGCTTGTTGCATTTTGATAATGTACTTTTACCATTTTCACAGATATTTGAGTAAACAAACGGCAATGTACGTAGTAAATGTTATATTAGTGCAGCAAAATAAAACTAATAATTAAAAAGTCAATCAATCAATTATAAAATACATCTATACATGGGATTGTAAATATAAACGTAAGCAATACAATTCTTTTATGTTTGATTGCCTTGTAACTGTGCTGAGTAAAACATATATTTCCTATGTACGCCTTCAGTGATCTTTCAAGTTACACAAGATTCAATAGAGGTACATGCTTATAAATCTATTTTAATCTAAATTCAATGCTTAATTGATTAAATGATTTATAAAATTCAGTAGGGGTTTACCATTTCGGAACACTCGCCCTCATTTCCCTGTTGGCAGTTAACGTGTTTTACCTAATATGCCGGCTTCAAAGATTTTTACTTTGCGTTGGGATAGCAGTATTGCTATGTTTGTTTTCAATAATATATACATGCTGATTTGTTGGGTTCTTGTTTGGTTATATAAAGGTTTGCTTTACGGAAATAATTTACCATACATTTTCACTCAAAACCGTGATTTAAGTGCCAAGTCCAAACGTACCTTATTTCCATTATTAGATATTATACCCGAGAAATGTCGAGAGTTTAACCTGAGTTTAAACTGAGTCAAACAATCTTTCATTTTTGTTTTGTTTCTTTGTTGATTTTCATCTTTGACTGCAAAAGCTTATGTTCACACCACACTCTACTACATTGGAAAACACAATGGGCTAGAAAATGCATTTAAGTCCTATTCAATCTTGCAGTCATTAAGTCTCAACTTCAATATGTGGTGAGACATACCTTTATAATGATGAGATTGTCAGCCTCTTTTCTTGCAATTTGACTGTTAACGCTGGTGTTAAAGAATGACTAAGGTCCACTTTAAAGCTTGTAGATATATGGATCTTGTTTATTACTGTTTGTATCAATCATAGTTATTCAATGTTCCTGATACCCGTTTCTATAATATGTACACTTCCCAATAAGTTGAGAACAACGCTTTTTACATAATCGATGCATTTTCGTTTGCGTTTTCCAAGGCATTTGTTCATAAGCACACAACATATTAAATTGCAACAGAAAACAAATAAATAATATAGACAGTCAAATAAGACCTGTCAAGAAAAAAACATATATTGAGACCAATGACTATAAAACTCACGACTTTAAAAGATCACTGAAGTAAACACCCATTATTGTGATTGGAGTACTATTTAGGGTCGCCTTACAATTCGGTTTAATGGTCCAAAACACATATTAAAACTTAAAGATGTATGTCGCATGTTTGAGAAATCATGTCCGAATCAAATTATAGAGCTGTAGGTTTGTCATATAATGACATATGGCTCAAATGCTATCTAAATAAAGAAACGTACACACTGTGATGATGTATTCCAGATAAATGAGAAATATTAAAGAGGTTTATCCAGGATGTCACCTATGACGAAGTCAAACTTCTATCAACATCCGAGTTCAAACTACATTTTGATTAATGTTAAAACACATTGTATAGTGCAACATGCATAAGTAAGTTTCATGAATTTTTTTTTTGAAACCCTTACAGATCACGACTAACGACCATAAATATCACCAGTAAAAGTGTTTTTGTTTGGAGTCAAATTAGATTGCGTACCAACCACTGCAATACAAAATCCTTTTTTTATGAAAGCCGGACTCTCTCTCTCTCTCTCTCTCTCTCTCTCTCTCTCTCTCTCTTTCTCTCTCTCTCTCATTTTCAAAATTCTTAACACAAATGTCAGATACAATATCTATTGTGTTTTTTGTGACAATAGACTATAAACCTTTTATTTTTATTATTACTGTTTAAGAAGGCACTGATGCTATTCAGCATGTTGCCAAATTAATTCAATATTAAACCTAACACTCCTGTGACACATCGTAACAAAGATGACACTTTTCATTGGCAGTTATTCAACTTAAAAGCTTTTTGTATAATGGATTATAAAACTACCAAGAGTTTACAAAGATATTTCTGATTTGCAGATGCCGATCTGGGAGTTGTATAATATGTTAAAACACGTTGGATCGAATAGACATCGCCTTGCCTTCTACAAATATCCACCGACATCGTTTGACAGAAATAACTGACCAACCATTATTTAAGCAGCAAGCTTAAGCGCAACGAAGGAATACTATTTCTACAGATAATTTGTACCCCCAAGTTGCAAGATGTAACACGCACATGTTCGATCTCAGGTGAATAAATTTTGATGTCAAATAAAATGTAATGAAGTAATTGAAATTTTGACACATCGTTCTTGAATGTTTTTGCGACATGTTTGGATGACATAATTTCCATATTCATAAATGGCCATACATGAATAAAATTTCAAGGTTTTAATTGTGTACATAAAAATTTTATTTTCAAAAAAAAAAAAAAATCGCCAAAATTAAACTTTTGTGAAAATATAGAAAATGAAAGAAAACATATTTTTTTAATTTTGTCAAGCAAAAGTAAGTTCCTCTTGTTCAGTTAGCTACGCTCGCCATGTTTGCAATTTTTTTATTGTTTAAATGTTTTCCTTATTTATTGTTTTATTTTATTTTTTCCAAGAGAATAAGATTAAATGATAACTTTTTACTCTCTATATACATGTACAGCACAAGGCAGGGCAACACAAATAATATTATAATACCAGAAAATTATTTTAAACATCAACATTACTAAATGCACAAAAATATACAATTTTTACAATATTTTAAAACGGAGCTTGCTCATTTTTAGGTGAATCTATGTTATAAAATTTGTTTAATTACGAGGTTTGTGTAACAACAACAGACTGTATCTATTTCTTTCAGGAAGAACAACACGTATCATATAAGGAATTAATGTGTTTAAAATGTGAAATATGATATTAATTTAAATATCATCAGGAAAACAATTGTAACATTTGGCTCGCAATACATACTATACATGTATATATAGTATTTAGGATAAATCTATTTTATATTATTTCATTTTTACCAAAGATATTCTTGTGACAGCAATCGAGTAAAAATGAATAGTTGTGTATTTATAATATTGGCTCTTTTTGCAGTTGCTTCAACAGTAGACGGTGAGTATATCAATGTATTTAGTTATTTATTTATTTATTTATTTATTCATTTATTTATTTATTTATTTATTTATTTATTTATTTATTTATTTATTAACCAATAATGATTTCAAGTACAGAAAATATAAAAGTCCGAGGACTGAATGCATGATGCATGCTGAAAGGGCCAGAATAAATAGAAATTTAAATGCATTTCTGTCACTTTCTGAGAGAGAGAGAGAGAGAGAGAGAGAGAGAGAGAGAGAGAGAGAGAGAGAGAGAGAATAATCGACTCCCAACCATAGGATCGCGTTTTTCTTTGCAGCTAACAGGTAAAATGTCACGCTAAAATAATACATTTCCAAGATTCTTTTAATCTAAATAAAAAGTGATTATTTATGTAGTTAAGCTTTGTTTATGGAGATCTGAATTTCAATTATAGCTAATTCTGAAGTTGGATGGTATACATATCGGGATCGCTGTTATTATTTTAGCATGGATGCAAAGTCAGTGAAAAATGCGAAGGTATTTTTCATTCTATTATTTTTGTTTTTTATTTATTCATGTATTTATTCATAATGTATATTTAAATATATTTTATTCAGATGTTTCTATGTATTTGTGTGTATTTTCATTCGATTGGAATGGTATCAAAGATGTCTAAAGTAAAATGGCATGCTTTTCATTAATATGCATAGATGTTTTAACTCATTGAATACGAATTTATTGCCTGGACCTAACGTGCTCTCAGATCTCAACTGGATTGTTATAGTATTAATAATACTTAGTGGTAATTATTTATTGAATTGCATTTACATCATTGGCAATGATTTGTGTATTTTCAGAGTTACTGTCAGAGTATTGGTGGCTATCTGGCGAGGATAGAATCAAAAGAGGAAAATGATTACTTGAAAGGCATTGCAGTGTCAAGACGTAGTAAATATTTTCAAATGTGTGTGTGTGTGTGTGTGTGGTGTGTGTGTGTGTGTATGTGTGAGAGAGAAAGATACTAGCTACACAACTGTATACATTGACGGATAAAAATTTTAAGAAATTAATGGAGTTTCACAGAAATGTTGCTAGCTAAACAGATGATGTTACCCTTCCGGAGCACCAGATCTCACTTTTGGTATCAATCTTAAAGAGGACGATCTTGATCTTCCTTACTTGTATTGGATTCCTTAACTTCATAAAAATCCATACAAGGAAAGATATATAGCAGGTTCATCTAAATGTACTACTAAATCATTATCGGTAACTCTAACACAAATTTTGACAATCGTCAAAGATGGTCTTCAGTCTTATTCAGAAAAAGTATATTCTACATCTGGAATCAACCAAATGTGGATTCTAAAAAATTCTAAAGAATTACTTGAACATCTTGCTTCTAATACTTTATCTCATGTAAAAAGTATAAAAACATTTGATTTTTCTACACTATACACCACAATCCCTCATTCTAAATTGAAAGAACGTCTTAAAGAAATTATTCACTTGTCTTTCTTCTACAAAAACGGTAAGCCAAGATACAAATATCTGGTGCTGAACAGGGATTCTGGTTATTTTGTCAAGCATCATACGGATTCCAAACAAAAATATACTGAAGATACCATCAACAAAATGTTGGAGTTTTTGATAGATAACATATTTGTTGTGTTTGGTAATATAGTATTTCAGCAAACAATCGGTATACCAATGGGTACAAACTGTGCACCATTGCTTGCTGATTTGTTTCTTTATTCTTACGAAGCAGAATTTATGCAGAACCTTGTTAAATCTGGAGAGAAAACTGTCGCCAAATTATTCAACTCAACATACAGATACATAGATGACGTTCTGTCTCTTAACAATCCTAAATTTGGAGACTATGTAAATGTCATCTATCCTAGTGAGCTTGAAATAAAAGACACGACTGATTCCTCAAGTTCTGCTTCATATTTAGACTTATACCTGAATTATGACGCACAAGAAAGGCTACATTTGAAACTTTATGACAAACGTGATGACTTCAATTTTTCTATTGTCAACTTTCCTTTTTTATGCAGCAATATACCTGCTTCTCCTGCTTATGGTGTATTTGTTTCCCAATTAATACGCTATGGTAGAGCTTGTTCTCACTACGGGGACTTTGTACAACGAAGTAGGCTGCTTGCAAATAAATTGTTGACTCAGGGATATTGCAAGCCTAGGCTTATCAAGGCCCTCAAAAAGTTTTATGGTCGTCATCACAGTATTGTTGATAAGTTTGATGTCTCTGTGTCCAGGATTGCCTTGGATATATTTGACGTCTCATAGTTCCATGTTCCTTTCACACAATTTTGATTACACACGTGACGGGTGTAGCTAGCTAAACAGGAGGTGCTTACCCTTCCGGAGCACCCGGCCTCACTTCCCTGGTGGAAGTTCACGTGTCTAACCTAACTTGTCAGTTCCAAAGTTTTTACTTTGCTTCTGGATAGTGATTCGGAAATGGATAAGTATGTTTGTTTTTGATTAAGTGGTAGAAGGTCACGCATTTAAACTTATTTGTCAATTTTAAAGTCTTTACTTTGCTTTTGGATTATGAGTTGGAACTGGATTGGTATGTTTGTTTTTGATTGACATTACAGTAAATACATCACTGGTTATCATTTATGTCAAAGGATCCAAAGTCAGGAAATTTTATATCCATTGGTAACAACAAATGTTTATATTTTCTTCTTATGTCTTCCTTGAATTATTGTTAATTGATTTTGTTGTAATATTAGATTCCAACTATTAATAGAAGCTTTTTAGTTACAGATTTTTACACAATTTAGACCCAGTTACAACAAATCCAAATTACAAAGATTGAACGTTTGCATCAAAACGGTTGATATCACTCGTCTTGTTATTTTTCATTTCAAACACATATTGTTTATTAAGCTGTACATAGATAATTTGTTTTCTTTTTTCTGTCAGGTTTTTGGTATATTAGGCTAGACATGGAAAGACAATTTGTTCTTTTATTTTATTTTTTAAAAAGGTGGTGACATTTGGTTTGATCTAACGGATTCCGTTAAAGAAGGACATTGGATATATTCCGCCAACGGAAAAAGCACTCAATTCACGGATTGGAACAAAATGGAGGAAAATTGGAAAACTGTGCTGGTCTTTACAAGAAATTTGGTTACAAATGGGATGATTATTTATGTGGTGTTGCTAGATATTATATCTGCGAGAAAGGTTCGGTAAGACATTACTTTTATAAAGAATATCTTCAAGAGTTAAAAAATTATTCATTTATGTCGGATATAAAAAGAATAACGCCCTTTTTAGACAAATAATATGGGGATTCTATTGTAATATATTACCTGTACATACCTTAATAAAGGCCATTATCAACTTTGAGACATTCTCTTTTTTCAGAAAGGCTATTGCGATCGGTGTCTTGTGTTGTTGATTTACTCAAAGCCAAAACCTTATTACTTATGTCGAGAAGGTCGGTTCAACAATAGGGGTGGAAACCGAGCTACCTAAACCCGACATTTTGCAAACGACCTGACAAACTGTCTTATACTAGAATCTGTCCGTGTTACGAAACTTTGTAAGATGCCCTGAAAATCACGTCTAGGAACCATCAATTCTAAATTATTAGTGACATTGATCGGTATGTTTGTGTTTGATTGTAATGTTTCCGATTAACATGCATTTATTGATGGTTCGTATTTTCATTTTGCCCATTTTTGAAAAACGAAGCAAGGTGGTTACAAATGAATTGTTGATTAAGGGACATTGCAAGCCTAGGCCCTCAGCATTTTTGATTGCCGCCATCACAATATTGTTGCTAAGTTTTGTGTCTCTGTATCTAAAATTATCCTGGATATATTTGACGCCCAATAATGCCATTTTCTTTTCATTCTCAATTTTGACTGTTACCTGGAGCAATCGGCTTCATACAGTTTTTAAATTTTGTATGTGGATTTTGATTTGAACAACGACTTATATGTTTTGGTTTATTCATTTTAAGGCTAAACTTAAATAAACAAACTTGCATTTGTACTTTGACGGTTCTTGATTTTATGGTTTTATGTTTATGATTCTATTCCAAAATGACATTTGTATTTTTATTTGTAGAAACCTACTACTGAACGTAAATGTGCAAGAATGAAGTTTCTTCTGGATAGTCTTGCAGCCTGCAGAAAAAATTGCAAGCGTTTGTGGAGTTTTCGAGCAGCATAAAAGTGCGATTTAAAATGTAATTCAAAATAATAAAAGCTTTGCGATGCCTGTATTCTAATTTTAGTTCCAAATTTATTAGGTAAAAATTACGTAGTTATGTTTGACGTTCCATAGTTCTATGTTCCTTTCATTCTCAGTTTTTGGTGTGGTTAGCTAAACAGAAGCCGCTTACCCTTATGGAACACACGGTCTCACTTCCCTGAAGGTTCACTTAACCTAATTTTTAAGTTTGACAGGTTTTACTTTGCTTTGGAATTGTGATTTGGACAAGAATTGGTATGTTTGTTTTTATTGCACTGTTCAAAAACACCCCGTAGTATTGATATTTCACATGGTATCGCCGTAGTTTAAATGATTATCAATTTTTCCCAACAACCTGTGGCAAAGTAAATAACTGCTCGTGTACTTGCTTTTACTGCATATCAAACGAGGAAGCTCGCTGTTTGAAATGTACGTGTATCTAATCCGGATGAAACTGTCTTTGATGACAATTTCCATTCATGCTTCCTTTAAAACACTAGTCAAAAGCTTAGTAAATGAATTAAGGAAAAATGTCGTACGACAGACCCCACTAATGATGGAAAGAATTTATAAACCTTTCAGTCTTAGGGCCCTCTTTCCTTGCAGGCTGAATGATAACGCTTAAGTGAATCGATGACTCAGGTACATCCTCAAGTTTTTAGATATATGGGTCTTGCTCACTTCTGATTGTATCAATCATAGCTATTCAATGTACCTTACACCCGTGATGAGTTCCCTTAAATGACTTTATACCATTATGTCATTAAACTCCACAAACTTTACACAAATTATAACTATAGCCAAAATTAAATGGTTTGTCCAGACCTTGAAGCCTGAAATAACTGGTCACAGAAGGTGTATGTTTGAAGCTCATGCCTGGGTCATGACTCAATGCTGTTTCGAAGGAACTTAATAGACATGTCCATATTCTAAAAATATATCATAACATTTATATGGCCATATGACTATGACCTTGTTCTGAGGTCATGTCTTTAAGATGAAGGTCACAGAGGTATCCTCATGCCCTGACTTCAGAGCTTCCGTTTTGCCTGACGTTCCTTTCTTTTTGTCTGTTCGATCAACGATCTATCCGTGAGTCATGATGGTAAAATAACATCAAAACTGTACAACAAAGAAATATAACTTTATTGAGCATTATTTTTGAAAATTTGTTCTTTGCCTTTTTAAACTAAAAAACGAAAAATGTTTTAATGTGGAATTCCATTGATAGAAAGAGTTTGGTGACAGCAAATTATAAATCATCTTTTTGTAATTTATGAGTTATTGCACTTTATTATTATTCATACTTAAATTCTGTTTGGCCTGTGACACAAAGTATATGAGCCATATATTATGTCTCACACATTATATTCGCATTTCCGTCCACGGTCTAACCATACATTTCTTTATTGAAAATTGTCATGGCAATATAAATCAGCCCAAAACTGCTTTTGCGTTTTGTATTTTAATTGAATATGCAATATATAGGTTGTAAGAGTGGGTAAAAATGTTGGTAAAATAGCAAATTTGTAAAACAGTGTTAAAAAAATATATAACTATATGAGCATTTCTGCTTCCCTATCCTATGACAGTTTCCTGTACTGCTATTTAGGATTCTATTGTATGTTTTAAATGATTAATGCTTTTGGATCTAATTGAACTTGCATGTAACTTGTTACGACTAATAGTGAAATAAATCAAAATTGAAAAATATGTATTGGATTTTTGGTTGAAAGAAAACGACCTTCATGCAAAAAAGTGAACTGTACAGAACCAATAAATGTCTTTTGTATAATTTAAGAAATCATAAAAAATCAAAATGAAACTTCATAGATAGGTAGATTTCAATACCAAATTTTGCATTAATTATGAGTCTTTTGCATACGTTATAAGTTATTTCACATGTGGCGGGTGTAGTTAGCTAAACAGGATGTGCCTAGCGTTTGGGAGTACTTCGCCTAGTATTCCTCGTTGAACGAGTTTTACTAAATTTGCCAGTTTTCAAAGTTTTCACTTTTTAAATTGTGATTTGTACATTGACCGGTATGTTTGTTTATTATCAATGTTCTTTGTTTTTTATACTACAATTTTGTCCGCCTCATTACATCAAATCTATAATATATATCAATTAAAAAAAATAATAACATTCTATTTGAGTGTATTCATTCGGTATTATGAATGAGAGTCAGGAATAGCATATTCAATGAACTGCGAATCATTGGCAGTTATTCAACTTAAAAGCTTTTTGTTCAACGGATTATAAAACTAGCAAGAGTTTACAAAGATATTTCCGATTTGCAGATGCCGGTCTGGGAGTTGTATAATATTTTAAAATACGTTGGATCAAATAGACATCGCGTTGTTCTCTACAAACATCTACTGAAATAACTAACCAACTATTATTCAAGCAGCAAGCTTAAGCGCAACAAAGCAAAACTATTTCTACAGACATGTCAGACAATTTGTACCCCCCAGTTGCAAAATGTAACACACCCATGTTCAATCTAATGGAGAATAAACTTTGACGTCAAATAAAATGAAATGGCGTAATTGAAATTTTGACATAATCAGCCCGTCCAAGTAGAAATTCCCTTACGTGCGTTGTGACGTAAGAGGAGAAAATGACGTCGAAAGTTCGGGAGACGAAAGTGTGTTTCGCTGCGCAAAAATGTCTCAAGTAATGAAAAAATCAATTAGATCTACAGTAGGCCAACTCGGACAGGTTTATTTTGATCCAAATTAGCAGTGAAAACCTAATTGTAAAACACAGAACGATAATATTATTTCAATGGGATAACATAAAATTGAATAAAATAAAAACGTGACAGATTCGACAGTAAATCAAAGCACGATTGGCGCAGGTGAAGAATTATCAAACGTTGATCTGAGTGTTGTTGTTTGCGATTGATATGTCTCTGAGCAGATATCCTATGCTCTAAGAATTGAATGGGATCCTCAGCCGTTTCGTTGTCTGAATATTGTGTTATGAATGGCAAATGTAAACAACGTGACGTCAGAAGCTACCATAGAATGTACAGTATTTTTATGTATTTGAGAATAAGAGCCGATTGCTGTGGCGTTAGTGGATAGCGTTTTAGATTTACGTTTTTGAAAAAGAATGTCTGTTGCGACTTCAAATCACCACGGATTGGTTTTTTTTACATTTTGATAAATTTTATTTATTTATCTAGTTTCTTTTCTTTTGTTAGATAATTTTAATTTGTCGGCCTTTCCAATTTTCTTATTTTAATTCTAGATTGACTTTTATTTTTATTACTCGTATTAGTATTCGCTCAAATTTTCAAGAATATTTTTATATTTTTGAAGTGCGAAGTAATCATTTTGGTAATTTTCAAATGTGCTACATATATTTTTATATTTGTTGTAATGCATGATTTCATCATTTTGTATCCGATTTGAATACACATTTTTTCCTAGCAGTCTGGGTAGCGCAGTGGTAGAGCACTCGCCTATAGTGCGGGAGATCCCGGGTTCGATCCCTGGTCCGACCCTGCATTTTTTCTCTTTTCTGTTACACCTACAATTGCTAAATACTGTGATAAATGTTGTTTGGTAAATACAGAAAAGACGGAGCTAGCTCAATTTCTTGTGACACATCCGTTTAACCGATACATTTTAACTGAGTTGATCGAAGTTAGCAATAAAGTCGACTTACCCGAATCGACCCAACTTCCGGTATGTCAACTTGTAAAAAAGAAAAATGTTTTATATTTATCATTTTCGGTTGTAAACTGTAATGTTCACATCATTTTAACGAAATTCCAAAAAATAGATATGTCACAATGCATTGATCAGCTATGATTTTTTATGAAAAAATACATAAAACTCAACCGATCAAACAATTTCTTTTTGATGACAAGAGAATGTGTTTACTAATCAAGTTTTAAAGCTTTTTAAATTCCATCCAATTTAATCTATATTTAGACAATTAAAAAAAACTCAGTTCGAATGTAGCTTTTTTACATGTACAATGAAGTTAATATGTATACGTTTGCTATTTCAGCGTTGTGAAGCACACACAAACTTTGCATATAACACGGTTTTAAAAGAGCATATTTATGAACACATCAAAGACAAAAGGGCACCCACATACCATTACCTCATACACAGTATAGAAGTTATGAGCCGATTTGTAAAAAAGTCATAGTTTTCAATTTTCATCGATAAATTATTGATTAGCATCACGATCAACTAAGAAATCACTGGGTGATATGTGTAATATATACAATATTACCAGTAGCTTGAGCTAAAGGAAGGAGTGTGTGTTTTCTAGAAAAGAAAAATACAGATTTGTAGAAAAGACAAATTGAAAGGAATATTATAAATTAAATAAATACATGTAATGTATGAAGCTATTAAGATCCGATTTGAACCCCTGTTCTACAAGTTAACTAAGCTTATAGTATAACATCAATTATATGTAATATGACATGAGAATACCCCTCATTTTATCATATACAATGTAATAGAATAAAGATGAGGTTGCAAAGAGAAGTGCAAATGAAATAGATAAATGTATGAACCAAAATCTGAAAATTCAAAATATAATACTATTACAAAAAGCATATAAGTACAAGAGTATTTAGACATTTGTGTTAAACAAACCAAATCGGTCCATTTAGTATAAAACCCCACCAAACCTGCGATACATTTTTAAATGATAAAATATAAGGTATAAATTATGTCCAATACAGACACAGCATATGAATTCATGGTCTTGGATTAGAATAATTTGGAAGAATTTTTGGACTGTAAAATTAACCGTTTGTCAAGTTTTTGACAAATTGATCATCATGCAGAAATTTCAAATTTGCCATCTTGAATTAAGTTCAGATTATTCACTGGGTTTTTTTCGACTGATACATATTTAACAATTATTATATTATTATTATACCAAATATTCAAAACTTTCAATATTCAAGCAGTTTTCAGCTTATGTCGACTTTATTTATTTATTTATTTATCTATCTTAGTAGAATTTAAAATTTGCGGTATAAAGTTTTAGAGATTCAGTATAATTTAACAAATATTTTCATTGGACTCAGAGTCATATAACCCTGATATATTGGTTAATTTATGTAGTTTAAAAGCAAGCAAAATTCTGTATCCAGAAAACTGTTTTCCGGCATATTTTAAATAAAACTCACGATTAACTAATCCTTGTGGGTAGTTAATAGTATTTCACTGATAACCAGACAGTCAGTTCTGTTAGGGGTGGTGGTGGTGGATAAAGCCATCGTCAATCTTAACGCAAAATAAAATCTTTTTGAACTAGGATTTTCCTCAGTATGATTCAATCAAGAGTGCGGGCTATAAAAGCCGCCACAATCCGTAAGTAGGTAACAAGACAACCGGTCCCTTGACTTCGGGCTCTAACCCTTTGTTTTTCACACACAATCATTCTTCAATATCGTTCCGTATGTGGGAGGTAGTGGAATGAACCCCGACAGGTGCTGACCAGGCTTGATAATAGGCAGTGACTGTTTCACCAAGCACTCAGCCGTTTAAAATGAAAGTCAAAGGGTTCTTCGGAAGAGACTAGAAAATCTGATACCCTATGTCACGGAAGATCCTCGCTGCACATTTCCCTGAGCGAACTGCAAAGAAAAAAGGCTGACATTTCACATAAAGCTGGTTACTTCTCGATATAAGTGAAATATTCTTCACTGAGTCGTAAAACCCCATTCAATCAATCACTTTATCAATGTCGTCATCTTTTTATTTTCGTACTGTTATCAGGTAATATCTTGAAATACCAAATTTTCACTTCTAAAATTTTTTACATTCATAGGACCAATGCGCAGGAAAAAAGTCGCTCAACTCTAGGCAAAAATGGCTTGTTACCTTGCAGTTTCTTTGACAAAAATATTCTTTTTTTCTTGAACAATTTATTGACTTAATTAATGAATTATATAAGAAACGTTACAAGAGACGTAGGAATGAATGACCCAAATGCCCGTTTGAAATTTTTATAAATCGCTGAAATTAGGCACATTGTTCAAACGTGACGTTATCATGACGTTATGGTGGCAAAAATGTAAAATGTCCCTTTTTATTGATCAAAATACATATATTTTACGCTTGTAAAGTAGAGAATGCCATATATCATTAGAAAGGGTAGAATCTAAAAAAAAATCAGAAAATGTCAAAATTTGGCAATAAGGGACGTTTCTATTTATTAAAGTTCTTGAAAGTCTTGCGACATGTTTGACGTCATAATTTCCATATTTATAAATTTCCATAAAATTTTAAGGTTATGATTATGTGCATAAAAATCTCATTTTCATTTTCAAAAAAAAATTTAAAAAATTGCCTAATCCTACCTTTTGTGGCGCGTCACATATATAAAATGAAAATACACGTTTGAAAAGTTGGTCAAGCAAAACTAAATTCGTCTTGTTAAGTTAGCTACACTTGCCATGTTTCAATTCTTTTTTTTCTTTTTATGTTTTCCTTATTTATTGTTTTATTTTTTCTAAGAAAATAAGATTAAATGGCAACTTTTTACTCTCTATATACATGTACAACTCAAGGAAAGGGAACACAAACAATATTATAAACCAATATATAGGAAAAATATTTTAAGCATAAACATACAAAATGCAAAAAATAATTGATGCAATATTTGAAATAGAACTTGCTCATTTTCAGGTGATCCTATGTTATAAAATTTGTTTAATTACGAGGTTTGTTTAACAACAACAGATTGTATCTATTTCTTTCAGGAAGAACAACACGTATCATATAAGGAATTAATGTGTTTAAAATGTGAAATATGATATAAACTTAAATGTCATCTGGAAAACAATTGTAACATTTGGCTTGCAATACATACTATACATGTATATATAGTATTGAGGATAAATTTATTTTATATTATTTCATTTTTACCAAAGATATTCTTGTGACAGCAATCGAGTAAAAATGAATAGTTGTGTATTTATTATATTGGCTCTCTTTGCAGTGACTTTAACAATAGACGGTGAGTATATCAATTTACTTATTTATTTATTTATTTATTGACTTATAATGATTTCAAGTACAGAAAATATTAAAGCTCACTTACTTTTGTCTTAGTGTTGAATGCATGATGCATGCTAAGAAGCGCCAGAATAAATACATTTCTGTCACTCTCTGAGAGGAGAGAGAGCAATCGATCCCTAACCATGTAATCTAAGTATTACGTACCTATTTATGCAGTTAAGCTTTGTTTATAGTCATCTAAACTTTTTTACAGCCGATTGTGAAGTTGGGTGGTATACATATCGGAATCATTGTTATTATGTTAGCATGGATGCAAAAGCAGTGGAAAATGCGAAGGTATTTTTGTTTTTGTTTATAAATGTTTAAAATAATAATGTATATTTAAATATATTTAATTCAGAATTATCTATGTATTTGTGTGTACTTTCATTCGATTTGAATGGTATAAAATTTGTTTATAAATGAAATGGCAAGATCTTTATTTATATGCATAGATGTTTTAAGACTGTAAATACGGAATAACGGGCTTTCATATCTCAACTGGATTGTTAAAGTGTAGTAAATGTTTATTAAATTGTATTTACATCATTGTCAATGCAATGATATGTGTATTTTCAGAGTTATTGTCAGAATATTGGTGGTTATCTGGTGATAATAGAATCAAAGGAGGAAAATGATTACTTGAAAGGCATTGCATTGTCAAGACGTAGTAAATATTTTCAAGTGTGTGTGTGCGTGTGTGTTTGAGAGAGAGAGAGAGAGAGAGAGAGAGACTAGCGAGTGTAATCAATTGAAGGAGTTTCACCGAAATGTAGCTAGCTGAACAGAAGCTGCTAACCCTTCTGGAGCAGCAGGTCTCACTTAAGTGGTGGAAGGTCACATGTTCAACCTTATTGGTCTAGTTTAAAGTATTTACTTTGCTTTGAGATTATGAGTTGGATCTGGATTGGTATGTTTGTTTTTGATTAACATTACAGTAAACACATAACTGGTTATCATTTTTGTCAAGGAATCCAAAGTCAGGAAATTTCATACCCATTAGTAATAACATGTGTTTGTATTTTCTTCTCATGTTTTCCTAAAATTATTGTTAATTAATTTTGTTGTAATAATGGATTCCAACTATAAGTAGAAGCTTTTTAGTTACAGATTTTTACACAATTTTAGAACCAGTACAACAAATCCAAATTACAAAGATACAACTTTTAAGATTGAACGTTTGCATAAAAAAAGTTGATACCACTCGTCTTGTTATTTTCATTTCAAACAAATATTTGTTTATGAAGCTTTACTTAGATAATTTGTTTTCTTTTTTTCTGTCAGGTTTTTGATATATCAGGTAGACATGGAAAGACAATTTTTCTTTTATTTTCTTTTTAAAAAGGTGATGATATTTGGTTTGATCTAACGGATTCAATTAAAGAAGGTCATTGGATATATTTCCGTAACGGAAAAAGCACTCCATTCACGGATTGGCTCAAAGGTGAACCAAATGGAGGAAAATTGGAAAACTGTGCTTGCCTTTACAAGAAGTTTGGTTACAAATGGGCTGATTTTGGATGTGATAATGCTAAACATTATTTTTGTGAGAAAGTTTTGGTAAGACACTACTTTTATAGAGTATGGTATACTAACTCTATCTTCAAGATATAATTCATTATTTTTTATGCTGTATTAAAAAGAATAAAGCCAAAAACAATATGGTGATTCTATTGTTATATATAACCTGTATGCTTTAATGATGGTCATTATTTACTAAAATATTGCCTCGCTTGAATTTATAAAAAAATTATCCACTTTGTAAAAACGCTTTTGTGAGTGTAATGTAATATTGTGATGCTCGATGTTAAAACATTTTTACTTATGTGAATAATGGTGAGGAAACTGGAGTTTCTAAACCATAACTTTGGCAAGCGAACCGACAAACGTTTTTTAACCCTAATATGTCCGTGTTCGAAACTTTTGTAGACGTACTGGAAATCGCGTCTAGAATCCATCCCTTCTCAATTGTAAGTGGCGTTGATCGGTATGTTTGTGTTTGATTGTAATGTTTCCAATTAATATACATTAATATTTACAATTGGAACTGACCTTCTTAGATGAACCTGTTTGTTTTACTGGCATTCAATTGTTCTTGAATACAGTGTGGGGTCATGACATCTGATTACGTAACGTTTAACTATTCGATTACGTCACAGAATGACATCTATTACGTCACGCATTGTTTGATTGGTCAGCATCCAAGTCTACTCGCGACGTAACTTTCCTTATTTGGAGCAAGGCTGTTCCATCAATCCCGTATGTTTGTCGCAATCTTGAATGAAATAAATTATTGTAGCGATAATTTTACATTTCGGACATGCTATCAATGTTTTTTTGATTGTAAATATAAGAAATAACATTGTATTTGAGTGTATTCATTCGGTATTATGAATGAATACACTCAAATACAATGTTATTTCTTAATTATATAACGCTCGGTGTTAAAACAACGACGAATGCTGCTAACAAATTTATTCTTGACTCGTTAATATCGCAAGCCTATGCTTAACAAAGTCTTTGAAAGTTTTATGGCCGTCATCAGAATATTAATAAGTATATTTAAATACGTAAATTATCCTTGATATATTTGATGCCCCATAATTTATATTTTTCAACCTCGGTATTGATTGTTACAAGAGGCGGATCACGCTAGCTAAATAGGAGGTGCTTACCCTCTTGAGAAACCGACTTAACCTTAACTTAAATTTAGCAAATTTTCGTATTCTCTTTTTGGAACTTTTGATGAATATTTTTGTCAAAACTAAATGCAAATGTTTTTATCTTGGGGTTATCTTAAAAATAACACCTTAAATTCCTGAAAATCTTGAATATTAACAAAATTATGAAGATTTGAAATTTTGCATGATTTAAGTTAAGGAAAATCTTAGCTAATGAATGATTGTGAAACCGGGGCCTGTTCTCAGTTTTTACATTGTGTGTGTGAATTGTGATTTGAAAATCGACTGGTATATTTGAATAATTCATTTTAATGCTCATTCAAAAACAATTTCTTTTATCTTTTTCAGTCAATCTTTCCATGTTAAATATTAATCTAGACAAACTGATCAGTGTCCCAATGCCCAAGATTCCGTGTTATTTCGCACAGAGTTACCCAGATTAGTTAAATCAAGTAGAAAAACATTGTTTAAGCTGGATAAAATATATAAGTAGTTTTTCTAGTGGTTATTGTTTATTATTTTCTCATGATTTTCACTATAGTACTCACGGATTTTCATTTTATGGTTTTATGTTTATGATTCTATTCAAAAATAAGAAATATTGTATTAGTATTTTTTTATTTGTAGAAATCTACTACTGAACGTGAATGTGCAAGAATGAAGTTTCTTTTGGATAGTCTTGCAGCCTGCAGAAAAGATTGCAAGTGTTAGCTTGTCCATCCTGCGGAATTTTCGAGCGGCATGAAAGTGCAAATTTAAAATGTATTTCACAATAATAAAAGCTTTAAAATGTTTGTTTTCTTATTTTAACTCCAAATTCATTAGCTAAAAATTACGTAGATATGTTTGACGTCCCGTAGTTCCATGTTCCTGTCATTCTTAATTTTGGTGTGACTAGACAAACAGAAGGTGCTTACGGAACACATGGCCCCACTTCCCTGACGAAAGTTCACGTAACATAATTTGCAAGTTTAAAAGTTTTTACTTTGCTTTGGATTTGGACATGGATTGGTATGTTTGTTTTTATTACACTGCCTTAAAACCCCGTAGCAGTAATAGTTAACAAGGTATTGTCGTAGTTAATCCGATTATCAATTTTTTTTTCCAACAAACTGCGGCAGAGTAAATTATTGCTCGTATTGTGGTGGTTTTCTTGCTTATACTGTAAATCAAACGGCGAATTTCGAGTTTTGAATTGTACTGATATCTAATTATTAAAACTGTCTTTAACAGCAATTTTTATTTATGCTTTCTGTAAAAATTAATCAAAAATTTTGTAAAAGAATTTTGGAAAAATGTAGTAATACAGACATGAATCTAATGATGGAAAGAATTTATAAACTTTCAGTCTGAGGAGCATCGTTCCTTCTATACTGACTGATAACGCTGGTGTGAATCAATTAGTCAGGTCCACTATAAAGCTTGTAGATATATGGGTGGAGCGTGCAGGTAGCTAAACAGGAGGTGCTTACCCTTCCGGGGTACCAGGCTTCACTTCCCTTGTGGAAATTCACGTATTAACCTAACTTGTCAATTTTTACTTTGCTTCAGAATTGTGATTTGGACATGATGAATTAGTATGTTTGTTTTTTATTACCATGCTTTTATCGATCATAGTGATTCAATTTCCGTGTTGTACATTCGACATATAAAATATACACTTCACATAAATGTAAAACAACATGTTTACATTATCGGTGTACCTTCGCCTGCATTTTCCAAAGAATTTTTAACACATTCAGGTAAAACATTATCTTTTTTTCTAGGACCTAGAAATCCACTTCAGCGAATCTTAATTTCTAATTTATGAGAACACTGTTTTCAATATAAATTATTACATACTATGACATGTGGTAATCCATTTACAAAACAAAAGTTTATAACGAACATACACTACCACATACGGTTTAGTTAAATCGTGTAAAATTCGAAAATCTCAAATTTTTGCACTTTTAATACCATAATAAACTAGTCATTTTCGAATATTTATCAGTACAGATGGCCCCAAATTTCCAATTGAATCGTATCTTTAATTCTTACAAATATTATACCAATTATAAAATGATAATATTGATGTCCCATAGTTCCATGTTCCTTTAATTCTAAATTTAGATTTTATACATGGCGGATTAATCTATCTATAGCAGGCCTTTTCTTTCCGCTGCACCCGTCCTCACTTCCATAGTAGAAATTTACTTGTTTAAATAGATTCTGCAGTTTTTAAAATGTATACATTTTTTTTATATTGACATAGACTGGTATAGTTTTCTTTAATTATGTCATTATACCCAAAAAACGTAACGCAATTTATATCTATGGTCCAATGGTTTGTCCTGATCTTGATGTCTTACTTGAAATAACTAGGTCACAGAGGGTGTATGTTTAAAACTCATGCCTGGGTCATGACTCAATCCTTTTTCGAAGGAACTTCATAAAATTTCATTATACACATGTTTATACTCTAAGAATATGTTATAACATTCTTATGGCCATATGACATAGGAAATGACCTTGTTCTGAGGTCATGTCTTTAAAATGAAGGTCACGGAGGGTCTATCTTTATACTCTCATTCTAGAGCTTCCGCTTTGTCTGACCTTCCTTACTATTCTTCTGTTCGATCGACTGTCCACACACCAAAGATTGTACAACAAAGAAATATAACTTTCTTTTGCATTATTTTAGTATTTTGCTCTTTTGTATTTTAAACACTTATTTTTCCGGAGCATAACACAAAAACTATAAAAATGTTTCAATATGGAGTTCTATTGGTAGAAAGAGTTTGCTGACAAAAAATATAGGTCTTCTTTGTATAATCTATAAATTATTGTATTTTGGTTTTTTAATACTTAAACTGTTTAGCCCATGACACAGAATAAGAGCCATTTATTAGGTCTCACATAATATGTTCGCATTTCCGTCCACTATCTAACAAGATAATTTTTCATCGAAAACTGCCATGACAACATAAATCATCCCAATAACTGCTTTGGCATTTTGTATTTTAAGTGAATATGCAATGTATAGGTAATAGGAGTAAGTAAAAAAGTTGGTAAAATACCAAGTTGTAAAAGTGTTGAACAAATACATAACCATATGGGCATTTCTGCTTCTCTACCCCCTGACAGTTTCATGTACTCCAATGTAGGAGTGTGTTGCACAAATAAAGGTTGTTTTGCATATTTTTAAAAATGAATAATGCTTTTGGATCCACTTACATGCGACTTGTTCCGAATAATAGTGAAATAAATCAAATTTAAAATATATAAATTTTTGTTTCTTGTGATGGAGTAACTGGCCTATGTGCAGCGGTATCGAAGATTGATTGCATGACGGAGATGTCGCAACGTTCTGGTGAAAAAGGAACTTCTTCAATATGTGATGAGAAAGTCCAAGATCGACCTTCATGCAACAAAGTGAAACCATAACTCTTATGTATAATTTAAGAATGATATGCCTTTGTTTTTTACACTTAAATTTTGTCAGGAGAATAACATCAAAAATTGAAACAGGTGTCAAAATGAAAACTTTAAAGATAGGTAGATTTCGATAACAAAGTTTGCATTAATTATAAGTTTTAAGTTATAAGTTACACACATGACAGGTGTAGCTAGGAAAACAGCGTGTTACCGTTCGGGAGTACTTCACCTTGCATTCCTCGTTGAACGGGTTTAAGAAAATTTGCCAGTTTTTAAAGTTTTCGCTTTTTTTAATTGTGATTTGTGCATTGACCGGTATGTTTGTTTATGATCAATGTTCTTTGTTTTTTACACATAAAGTTAATTATTAAACGTCAACCAAACATTCATACAATACATCATAGATTGTAAATATATATAAAAATATTTTTTTTCAAAAATCAATTTATATAATGCTGCAATTTCTGCCCGGAGTAAATACTGAACTTCAGCATACAAACTTAGAAAGTTTTACACAATAGATCACTCGCCTACCTAGGTCCCGTAACGCAATATGGGTATTCAACAATTGGTTGACTACATACAACTATTGCTCGAAACACTGTCTCCGACAATAAGTTATGCTTTATTCCCATAGAAAATTCAATAAACTTGAATGATGTTCTATATTGTTCACTTACTTGTGAAAATAAAGCGCAATTCACTGTCACAAAGGCAGTGATTCGAACAGTAGTTCCAAAATGTGCGTTACACTTTCATGTAGCAGGTGCATTTTAGTTTTCCTCCAAAATTAGATAAGACGGCGAGTGTTACCTGTAACTACAACTTACTCAGCTACACCTTAGATGTTTATGAGTGACGAAATATCATATAAATGTCTTCTTATCGAGATATAAAATAACACAAAAAAAACTTTTTCCTAGACATTCATTTTCACAGGAAAATGTGCGACAAAGTTTTTTTCTGTGACACATTCGTATCAAATGTATAAGAATACATAAATAATTATCAAACACAAACATACAAATCTATGTCCAGATCACAATCCCGAAAGCAAAGTTAAAACTTTGAAAACTGACTAGTCAAGTTAAATACGTGAACTTCCACCAGGAATGTGAGGCCGGGTGCTCCAGGAGGGTAAACTATTATGATGATAACTATTAGTCGTGATCAACTCGATATTAAATATAGGAATTACAATGCATTTATTGAAATATAAATATTTATTTATCCAACCGTTCAAATTATATAATATTCATGGAATATTATATTATAACTTTTGACATCTATTGGCTTCAAATATTCCTTCGACGAAGTCTACCTTGTTTTGTGTTTATGCTTTATCATTAGATAACGAGTGAATTGGTATCCTGGTCACAGATGCCAAAATTAACTTTAACTTACGAAGTTCGTTCATTTGAAATTGAATAACGTCGTGAAGGTTCTGCAAATAGGCAATCAATTTTCTCATATGTTCGTCCATAAGTTCCCACATTCTATTTGGTTCTGTGTGGAAATTTTCGTGATAAAAGTTTGATTGAGAATTCTGCTATATTTGACGCCACAGCATTTTCTTCAGACAAGTTCTCATCCGGTACTGGGTATATGTTGGAATCCATACTTCCCTTTCTTGTTTCTTGTGATGGAGTAACTGGCCTATGTGCAGCGGTATCGGAGATTGATTGCATGACGGAGATGTCGCAACGTTCTGGTGAAAAAGGAACTTCTTCAATATGTGATGAGAGAGTCCAAGATTGAGGTAAAATAGTGTTAGGATACATACATTTATTTTTTACTTCAATGTCACTGGTATCGTCATTATCTGTAGTAGATCGTAAAACCACTTTTTGAATCTTCTCGGATTCCTCCTTCGATAGACATTTATAATCCTGATTGAGGATAGGAAGATAGGGACAAGATGACTTTTTGATAAAACTAAGATCATTAAAATTGGATATTTTCTTTTTCCTACACAGTAATGTATGAAGCTCCAACGTTTTGAAATGGTTCAAGAATCGTTCTTCATTACTACACTTAAAGTCGCATAAGTTGCAAAGATACGGTACTCGATTAGCGCTTATGTGCATTTTGTATGCATGTTTCTATACCCCTTCTGTCATCTCTAAATTTGCAGCCCCTATACAAACACTGGTGTATTCTCCCTTGATGACCCATATTTAGGCGTCTACAAAAAGAAATAGGTTCTGTTCATTTCTTATTATCTTGTTAAGTGTTAAAATGAAGGGAATTTTCTTTCAAAAAACGAAGTTGGAAAAGAAAACCCGTGTTGCTTTTCTGAATTTCTAGAAGCATGTTTTAAAAAATTAAGACTTGAAATTAATAATAGCTAACACATCAAGAAAATTCACTAACAAACTAAAGAAATACGATTAAAAATACCCAAAAAATATTGAGACCACTGATTAAAAAAAACTTGTTTTTTTACGATTAGTTCCAATACCCTACCTTATACTGATGTAATAAGTGGTCCCTAAATGCACCAATAAACAATGAGAAACATTGTTCGTAAAAATTATCTGCTTCTACAATTTTCAAATTCGAATAGGCTGTCTAAAGATTAATAGTGTGTGGCCACTGGGCTGGTATCGCTGTTGGTGGACTAAGCATTAACGAGGTTATCGTTAACCCAGGGGGCAATGCATAGCAGTGTCAGCGAGATAAATATTGTTCATAAAAACCATCTGCTTCTAAAATAAAAAATTCCTTAAAAACTTTATGCTATGCTTTATCGTTCAAAGCATTGCCTTAGGCGGATTTGGTAAAATATAATTTGGTCTTATTATTTTTCTGATTTTAACATCTTAAAAATATTTGCATTTCCGCAAATTTGTCCGAGCACCACTGTTGAGGAATGTTATTCCAAAACGATCATCCAGTGCTGCAATATTAACAAAGGTTTAGTATTAAATATTGTGCCAGGGAAAAATTAGACTTTTTTGTCAGATAGCAAAAGGTTCTGTTCAAGGGTCGGTCATTTTACCCGATTGGTTTGGCTATTGAAAATAAGAATTCCTCCATTCCAGATTGTTTAATTTTGTAAACGGTTGTGAATTTTCAATTGTACTACGCAAACTTAAGGTTTGACTTATCCTATGCTCGATAAAGGAAGGTCAGCAGTTACCTTGAAATTTTATTGAATAGTGCAAGACTACTCTAAATGCATGTTTGAAGATTTTCAAGTTATCTACGATTGATGTGATGTATAAATAATTAAAAGTGCGTTACTAAATCAATATTACTACGATAATTAATCAAAAAGAAACATACCAACCCATGCACAAACCAAAATCCCAAAGCAAAGTGAAAAATTTGAAGTTGGCAAATAAAGTTAAACGCGTGAACTTCCATCAGGGAAGTGAAGCAGTGTGCTCCGAATTATGTCTCCTGATTTAAAGTACTTTTGACCAACAGTGAACTTACAAAACAATACCAAATTAACCCTTATTATTCCAACCATAAGTTATTCACAAAATCAAACACAAATATACCAATCGAATAAATTGTTCAACATAAGTAGAGTACATTTATTAAGCATTTGGAAAAACCATTGGTAAAAAAATTTCAGGACTTTTTTTTATTAACCTATATGTCACTTGAATTACAACTTTTAATACAAAAACGCATTTCCGTTTTCAGATACCCAAATAGAAAAGACTAAAGTCAAAGTTAAATTTCAATACTCAATAAAAATGTAACCGTTGTAACAATTTCATTCTATCTTTTGTTACAATTTCATTCTATCTTTTGTTACACGCTTTAATAATGTTAATTAATATAGCAAAGACAACGACGCAAGAACAACTGTCTCTATCCGATGTTGAACCATGCGAAACTAAAAGCGTGTTTTGTTTTTATACAACGCGTAATAGTATTTTATTTTGTTGACAATTCCGAGCTGTGCTATGAAAATTTTGATATTAAAAGTATAAAGTAGCTTACCCATTTTTTTTTAAAAAAAATCAATAAAAAAAATACCTCTGCAAAAATCTATTGATGATCACCAATTGCACTTTATCTTGAATCAAATATGTGTGTTTGTAACTAACCAACAACCAAATCAGAATCTTTGAAACAGCATTATTTTATAAGGGTGTTATTTTATTATGCTGACATCTGTGATTTGTATCAATTTCAGAACAGGCTAATTATTTGTACGAACAACTCATATTAGAATTTTAATAGATTGGAAAATGTCCGCTACTTCTATGCCCTTATATTTTTCAACTTTATGGTCAGAATTAGTCTATGTGATTCCATACGTGTTTTGATCTTGACAACTGCGTCATATTTCGTTTCTTCTTGACAATAGTTACGCAACTTGGTGATTTTTAATTAAGAAATAGCATTAAAAGTAGCGGTTATTTCGGTGTTACAAAACGCAACTTTTTTCGTTATTAAGGTTCAAGGTAAACTTAATTATTGTCATTATATTTTATTTTAGGAACCCTGCATGCTTTGGTTAAACTATGTCCGCGCTTTGTTGTAATACTGACAGACTTTTTTAATATCTGCATCACCACCGAAACTGTTTCTCTGATGTTTCCCGTAATGTGGTCTTCAATATGAAGAGATAAATGTCTTAACATATATTTTATGTTGTCTATAACTTGCTCCTCGATGAACGTTTTTCATTGCTCACAGGACAATAGACCGAATAATTTCAATGTTGTCCATTGCCATAAAAGGCGCAAATAACGAAAATGTTATAAATTGGCAAGTTATGTTAAAACACATGAACTTGCACTAAGGAAGTAAAGTTTGGTGCTGCAGAAAGATAAGAACCTCCTGTTTAGCTAGTTCCTTCCCCCATATGTGAAATGAAGACTTAAGAATGACAATAACACTGAACTTATGGACGTCAAATATGTTCAGGATAATTTTGGATACAGAGACATCAAACTTACCAACAGTATTGGGATGACGGCCATAAACCTTTTGAGAGCCTTATAAAAATTGACTTTCTCCATAGGACAGTTGCAGATTTTGATCAAATATGATTCCATTATGAAAAGTGCTCAAGAGTTTGTAAGACTACGTGGGAAAATTTATTTTGAAGAAAGCACAGTGAATACAATAAATTAAAGGCTACTGTTATGTAATTCTTAATTATTCTGGATTGCCATGGACACCTCATTTATTAAGGACAATATGCAATTCTGTAATCTTGTTTCTTCTTTAATACTATGATCTTGAAACTTGCCAACAATAATCTGTATGGAAATCTTCTCACACAAGTTTCTTGCCTGTTTTTAAAAGGCTGTCTATTTTTTATTTAAACAATTAATTTGCATGTAAAAATCGTATATATCAACCAAAGCTCATTCCTGGGGCATATTAATTCATATGTTTTCATTCACAAACTATGCAAATATAAAAGCCAGAAGACAATTTCATGTAGTACTGATGTCCAATAACTTTCTGTCGAGGTTTGATACATTTATCCATTGTTTCTCAAGTGGTTCAAAATGTGTAAAGTCCAAGTGATGTACAATTCAAGCAAATGGGCCATGCTAATCTGGGCACTGTGGCAAAGTAATGATATAAATCTTTAATATAATGGACAGATTTCAGTATTATAAGAAATACCAAACTTAATCAAAAGTGTCACATAAACCTAGTAAGCAAAATGTCTTATAAGGAAAGGTTCAATGCTTCTATCATGGATTATAAGCATGACCAGTTTACTGAAATTTCTTTCTTATTTCTGGGAAGCTAAATTTACAAAAGCTAGATATACACCAGAGGCTCAGTGTGGCTGAGCCTGTATCGCTCACCTGACTAAAATGCTTTTAAAGCAAATTTGTATTCCAGTGATAAACAAATGCACTGTTTATATCAGATAGAATGGCTAAGGAAATCACTGTAGAACTATATGTACCATTCACAGTTTTTTTAATCTGATTAAAATTACATCTCTCACTTGCTCCCCATTTGGTTAAATTTGCTTCAGTCATTTCTGAGGAAATAGTCAAAAATGCATTTTTCCCATAGGGTCCAATGTTAAACTATCTTCTGCGCCGGCAGCCATGTTTTTTGGCGGATCAAAAAAATTTTGGCAATCTAAGTAAAGGACCTTCCATACATCATTCCTGTAAAGTTTGGTTAAAATTGCTCTGGTGGTGTCAGAGGAGATAGTCAAAATGTGAAAAGTTTACGGACGGACTGATGACGACGGACGCCAAGTGATAGCAAAAGCTCACATAGCCTTTAGCCAGGTGAGCTAAAAATGCAGATCAAAAATATTAAAAATAGCAAAATGGTGCTATTAACAGTATCAATGTGATCATCAAAAACAACTAACTAATCCATGTCCGAATCATAATCCAGAAGCGAAAAGGGTAAGCACCTCCTGTTTAGCTAGCTACACATGTATAATCAAAATTGAGTGAAAGGAACATGGAACTATGGGACGTCAAATAAATCAAAGGCAATCATGGACCCAGAGACATCACACTTATCAATAATATTGTGATGAAGTCCATAAAACTTATTTTAAATATTATATCAATAACATTGATGTCCCCCCCCCCCCTTTATACTTGACATGTTCAAGTACATATATTATTCAGCTATATCAACAGGGGTCCCCTAGACAGTATAAAATGTTGAAAAATTACAAAAGACACATAATGAAGCATGTCTCTATCTAACTTACAAGAAATAATTAACACTTAAAACTTCATGGCAAAAAATATTATTTACATTTTACACTCATTTACAAATTATACAAATAAAGTTGATAATTTATTACTATAAAACCATTCTTACAATCCTCCATACATTCTTGTTACACAATCTGTAGTAGGTGGAATGCTGTTTGTAACAGGATAAGGTAATTCTTCTGATTTCAAACCATTATGTATGTGTATGATATTTAACTGACATTACCTGCTTGTTTCCAGACAGCATGTGTATTATACATGTATGGTTGGTTCTTCATTGTTTATACAGATGATTTCAATGATATTACAAATAGCAGGTTTAAATCTTACATGAACAGCTTGCTTGAGAAAAACAATACAAATATTGCCAATGCTTAGTTATAGGATATTTGTACTGAAAGCATACAAAAATAGCAAACACTTTTGTCCATTATTACAGGAAGTATAATTTAGGGAGCAAAATAAGATTGGTGATAAACTTTTAATTCATACTGCTATTAAATATTCTGTAACAAGGATTGGAAATTTATGTTTCAAATACTTTACAATTTTAAAAATGATAAATATATGACTTGTGTCAAAATATTGAAATAAGATGGTTCTGGAAAAGGTTATAGATCATAACTATAAAGATTTATGAAAACGTTTACCATCTGCAGTTTTACTGAAGATAAGTTGTTCACCTTGAAATCTTAGTTGGAGTTTTAGTTGATAACAATTGCAAAATATAAATAAACTAATAATGTACATTCTGAATAAATAATCTTCGAATCACTAGTAGTCAAACGAAAATTGTTTCAGTTTTGTTGTTTTAAAAATTATCTAAATTTGTGGTTGTGAGGGTAAAAATAAAGAAGCTTTCTGAAACAATACTGATAAACAATTCAAATGTTTAAGCTATTTATCTGTAACCTTGGTTTTACACATCATGGTAACATTTTTGGAGGAAGCATGAAGAGGTTTACAATTAATCTATAGTCTACATGACAATATCCTGATTTACAGTACTTAACACAATGGCTTTGATTTCTAAAAAAAATATATCAAGCAAGCATTCACACAAAAACTTGAACAAAATGGTCTATTTTTCAGCTGGCAAGTGAAATTTTATATCAAATAATGGTTCAAGGCAACATTAAAATTTATATATTTAACAAGTTTTTACAAGCCCTATTTTATGAATTCATTCATAGCTCATAACACTGATGTGACAATACAGTTTCCAAATAACAAATTGAGTATATAGTTTTTTAAATTGATGGCATATAATGAAAAGAAATGAATTGATAATGCTCTATGAAGACATCTACATGGACTGAGCATTTTCATCATTTGAAAACCAAGTATGACCATAACAACATTATGTGGCATGAGTGATATCAATCTGAATCTAAAAATATAATGTGACCTTAAATGATTAAACAATTAAAAGATAAATTTCAAAATTTAACAGTTACAATTTGGTATCGTATCACATTATCACATAAATGCCATTCAAAACAATTTGTTCAAACAACATAATTCAAATAATAAAACTGATTGTAACACATTAACATACTCAACTTTGCAAAATTGTGTCATAAAACTTTATTTCTGTACATGAACATTCAAACTACATGTAACAATCAACTATCACACCAATATCAACCACTCATTTACATAAACCTTTTACATGTCATATACACCAAGATTATCATGCACGCAAATTCTGTTACTGTACATTAAGTTTCATTCATGATGATGTAATTTGTACATTAATTTATTATTAGATAAAAATAAAATTACAAACTTTGTGCAAAATAATGATCCTTTTTGTTAAAGATGATTAACAAGATTTTTAATGGCTGATGGGGATTCTAATTCTGTTGCAATAAAAAATCACACAAAATAATACAAAATAATACACCCTTAAAATAACCGGTTTTTACATAATTAGAAGACTAATGGCTAAGGTTGAAGACAATTTGAGGGTTGTATGTTCAAATCCTAACTGGGCTGTATGATATGACCTTGAACAAGTCATTTTGAAATTACATACTGCTTTCTTAGGTCTGACTGCTAAATGAATGAGTACTGGCAGAAATGCTGGGGCTTAACCTCCAAATCCTTTTTGTTAAAGATGATTAACAAGATTTTTAATGGCTGATGGGGATTCTAATTCTGTTGCAATAAAAAATCACACAAAATAATACAAAATAATACACCCTTAAAATAACCGGTTTTTACATAATTAGAAGACTAATGGCTAAGGTTGAAGACAATTTGAGGGTTGTATGTTCAAATCCTAACTGGGCTGTATGATATGACCTTGAACAAGTCATTTTGAAATTACATACCGCTTTCTTAGGTCTGACTGCTAAATGAATGAGTACTGGCAGAAATGCTGGGGCTTAACCTCCAAATAGTCTGGAGTCTGGAATGAAGGAAAATTGTACGTTAAGTCACTTCATACCATTGAAATCCAGAATGAAAGTCAGCCTGATGAACCTTTAGTTTCCAGGCACACATCAACTTTTACTTGTAACTATGACTGAATATTGCTTTTATTTGTTTCATATTTTAATATTATATTTTTAAAATGTAATTAACTTTAACATTTACAAGATCCCGCCTTTTAGAAGTATACGAAAATTTTGAGAAATTTAAAACTAGAATAATGTCCAGAATATTGTACTATATAGGAGACTTTATTATTGGAATAGGCGATTAGATAAAATAACTTCTGCTGAGAGTACATGTGGTCGATTTAGCAAAACTGAATTTGTTAAATAGATATTTTCCCATTTTCGATTTATTTTACTTCAACTGTCAATAAGTCAACTTCAATGGTGTAAAGATCACTGGTGCCCTTTCTTAACCTCTTGTATTGTCATCATCTATTATTATGAAAATCCTGTGTTATGGCAACCGCAGTCAACAGACAAGCGTTATCACAAGACCATTATATTTGCCAACTATGAACAAGAAAATCTCACGTTTTACCAATGCAAGATTTTCCTCATAGATAAAGGCAAGCTACACACTTTGAATGACTTGATCTTACATTTAGATCTAGATTTTCTGACTGTAACGATGTGACTTCACAATAGATATGTTCTTGATTGCAATGTCATTTATAGATGGTGTAAATTCTGGGGTTCATTTGGCATGGTTACAAGTATTTAGAACAATAAAAAAGATGGAAAATATGTTATATGCACACAAAGAAAGGAGAAAATCACATCTTTTCTATGAGATAACGACATCTTAAATTTTGATAATGTAATCTCAAGTCAAAAACTTCCTGCAAAACATATTGGACCTCAGGTAATCACCCAACAGATGAGGGTAGATTCTACTAGCCTACCTGTATGATTACTTCATTAAAGCACTATTTTAAATACATATACATTTTCCATAAAAAATTTTAATAACAAAAAACTTTTTGAAGCCGACATTTTCAATAACGTAATCTCTTCTACACTTTGTACAGGTGAGCTAACAAGCAATAATATTCAAAAGGATTAGCACTATGTCTAGCAGGCTCAAAATTAAATCTATCTACTTAGATGTTTTTTAATCTCATTTTCCACTTTTGGCAATATAATATGGAATTCAACATATTTATACATCAAGTATTAAATATAAACTTAAAAGACAAAGGACTGATAAAGTATCAGCTATCCGATTCTTATGTTCAGTACAGCTTTTTTAACTGAAGTCTATGTCAAAATACACAGAAATTTTGATTTAAATAATTACTAGTATCTTTTCTAGTCATGAAGACCATTAGCACTAAACATTTTCTTGATAAATAATACTGATAATATCTAGCGTTATAAATAGTATTACTTAGCTTATTATCAAAATAATAATTTATGCTATTGTGATTTCTTAATCCATTAGAACACTTAATGTTTCCAATATTTGACATTTTTAACTCGATAAAATTTCAATTTCTGAGACTACACAACCCTAATGTATTTGAAAAAATTTTCTATAATTGTAATGAACTGAATGCAATGACCAAGTTATATATGATTTATATACTGAAAACAAAGATCATAACTGAAAGATACTACAAATTCTGAGATATGTTACAGTGGTAAAAATCAAAATACAAATAGCAATGTGTTTTACTGTTAAATACAGATAAAGAACTACCTTAATATCAAAAGTTGTGAAAAGAAATTTTATGTTCAGAACTTGTCTGAATTTTGGTTTGTTTTATTATACAATTTAAAAGGACATGTTCAACAAAAACCTTCTGGTCTCCAAACTACAGGTCATAAACAACAAAACCATCTCAAATTGTTGACAATAAACATTTGTATCTTAAAAGAATGATTTGCCTGTCTGTGTCAAATTATATTAAATCTATATTGAATCCTGTTATTGACGTTTTTCAGGTATAAGTATGAAGCTAGCTTGGCCTGTATCCACAGAGGCATATCTATTCTATGGAAGTTGGTTAAGAAATGGTGAGACATAACTTATATCTCCATAACCACACTGATATAAAGAGATATATTTAATGGTGCAGAATCTGATGTTTGCAAATTAATAATTTACTGTATAATCTTTTTAGAGCATTTGAAATGTTATAATGCATGACTTGTTACTGGTCCTTATAATTTTGCTTGTTTTAATGCTCAGAGGCAAGGAGAATGATGTTTTACATCTTAGTCATTTAATTTGTTCATTTTGTTGTAGTCTGTTCTATAATATTAAAGGAAACTAGAATTTCTAGAGAAAACCAGACACTTAACCCAGCAAGCTGACAAACATTTTATCACAGCAAGATCTGGCTTGGGAAAATGTAGGAGGTTACAAGTACTATGACCCACAAGTTGAGTGTTTTAGACCTCTGTCACCAAGATTTTTGTTTATCAAGTTTTTATGCTCAAAATTACAGCCAAACAAAAATGTAGAAATATAGTAAGTATGTAGCTATATGTGTAGTGATCAGTTTGAATGTAAAATCACAACTGGAAAATGCATACATAATTATTGTCAGTTTTAATCATTTTGCAGTAACAGTGTATCGAAAATTACGAAAAAAAATGTATATACATAATAATTTAATGCTAATCAAAATTTGGAACCAATAACTAGTTAGTAATAAATACTCGTTTTGAAACATAATTATTAAATTGATGAAACAGATATTACAGTACTGACTTATTATGTTTACTATGATTACAGAATGTGATAAGCAGTGCTACAAGACAGAATAAACACAATTCTTTTTATTGCCTATAAAAATTCAGGGCTAAAGGAGAATAGACTTGCTGTGCATTCTACATTTACCGGTAGGTGAAAAAGTGCAGTGTATACCTTGATCTAATTCATTTTCAAAATCCAATCTAACCACTACTGAATTATATGGCAGAATGATACAAATTTTAGTTAATGATACTGAAAAAAGTCATTTTCTGTTATAAAATAATTGATCTGCTGATAAAGGCTTAACATTTTAACTATCTGTAAAAAATATAATTTTCAACAATTTTCTTGTAAGAAGTAACAAATAAAATTTCATAAATTTTTTTTAAAAAAATTTTTGACAATTCATTAACACTTATATAACACTTTCTGCCCTATATAAATTCCAGTTTGTGACCCGACAAGAAGCACCAGTATGTAACTAAGATAAGTATTATAATCAAACTGCTGTTGTTTCAAGACCTTCCCATTCATCATCAGTGTCTGTGTCTGAGAGATCATCATCAAAAACTTCATTATCACTCATAGCTTCATTAGATATGGCATCAGTACTGCCACCTGTTGAACCAGTGTCACTCCCACCGCTGCCACCACTCCCTTTATTGATAACTACTCTTGTGCCTTTTGTTTCATGTTTACTCTGCTCCTTAGGCACTTTGTCTCTCATCACAACTGGTTGTTGTTGTTGTTGTTGTTTATGTTGTTTATGTTGTGGAGAGTGGCTACGGTGGTCATTTAATGTCAATGCAGATAATGAATTAGCAGGTTCTAAAGTTGCTGATTTTTTTATTGAAGTATTCGGTGAGGGGCTAGGAATATGCAAATCTTCTGTAGTATGTGACCTCTGACGTAAACCTGTTGGTGGGACTTGTAGAGAAAGTGAAGGATCCGTCTCTGGTACTGAAAAATGAAGACACACCTAAAACAAAAGAAAGCTTATTTAATACTTCAATTATAAATATTATTTTTTTAAGATAAATAGATAGTATAAACTATGATTATGAATCATGCAAATTTTTAGTTCTTGTTTTAAGAAAAACCAAATTTTGTATTGAAAACAATTTCATATTTAAAAGGGTTCTGCATTATTTTTCTGAAGATTGGTTTCATTAAGATTCTGGATGTGACCTTAAAGGTCACCGGTCACCAAATTTATCAATTTTGTATTTTGCATTCCAATGGGTAGAATAGTCAATATTGATGTGTCTGACGGTTTCCCAGACCTTACATGTACCTGTAATACACTAAAACCTTACCTGAACGAACTGCTAATACTCGGTAGTTTCCGTCACCGCTCGTAACTTTCCGGCGACCTAATTGATGACGTACATGGTGTTAAGCTGCTGAGGAAAGACACATTACCTATATATGTATCCATATATTACATGTGGGTTTGTGTGGCGTTTAAAAGGGTTTTAAAGTTTGATTTCAAGTCAAAATGATATATTTTGTGAAGTTTGGAGATAATGAAATCACAATGACCGATGAACATGTTTTTTCCACAAATTTCAGAACAAATTTAAACCAGATTTACACAAGTCCTTCATGCAGCTTTCTAGTTGTTTTGAATGTATTCAGATTAAATATTACGAGATAAGTCAGGAAAATATGAGTGATATAATCATTTAAGACAATTCTATTATGAATGAATTCAGTCTAATAAATAGATTTTAAACAATTTTAATTTTCAAAATTAATTTAATTCTGTAATTCAATCAGCTCACACATTCAAACAAAGATGTGTATGTCTTGTTCAAATAAACCAATCTAATTTGACTTTAATTTATTCGATTTTCAGAATCCATCAAAAATGACAAATAACATTTACCGGGTATATCATAAAGATAATCACACGTGTCAATTATTGTTGCATATTGTAAGGTAAACTCTGTTGATTACAGGTGGTAGATGTCTACTTCTAAACAGGATGTTTCCCAGTGTACTGTAGCATATTGGTAATCTCTTAATTATACTGGTATGTGAGGGGTGTAAATCACACTTTGAACGATATAAATTTATTGTGAATAAAAGAAAGAAAGTTTCACTCGAGTTTTGAGTCCTTAGTTAGTCGAGCATAATTCCACTGGTATCACATTTTGATGACGTTTTTTTAATCCGATTAAAATTAAGCTTAATAAAGTTATTATATGAATTATTTTTTTTATTTTACCATGGAAACAATAATGATTATTATTATATTATTATCATTAAACTTACTGCAAATAAGGAATAGGAAGCTATTGAATTGAAATAGTTTTCATGTTTATGTAATACTGGAGTAAAATATTTTATTTGAGAGACAATAACAAATTATTTTTTAAACCTTTATTTTGATAATTTAGTTGAACAAAAAACTACAGGTCTTGGACCCAGTTCTACCCGAAAACGTGTTTTTTATTCATTACATGGGTAATTAATAATAATAATAATAATAATAATAAATCTTTGATTTTAATCTAAAAAGGAATTAAAAATTGGACAATTTCTAAAACAAATATGAATCAAAATTATTATTCATTATGATAAATAGATAAAAATAAATAAATAAATAAATAACATAAATAATTAATTAATTATTTATTTAATTAATTAATAAGAGATATGTAAAGATAATTAAATTGATATTAAATATTAATAAAAATTAATGTGAACAATATTTTAAATCAAAAACGGAAATTTGTGTCTTTTATTATTTGTTGTGATAAATAAATAAATAAATAAATAAATAAATAAATAAATAAATAACGTAATTAATTAATTAATTAGTTAATTATTTAATTAATTAATCAGAGATAAGCAAAGATAATTAAAATGATATTAAATATTAATGAAAATTAATATGAACAATATTTTAAATAATTTTAATAGAGGAAATAAAGATATGATGGGTTCTTTTATTATTTTTGTGATAAATAAATAAATAAATAAATTTCAAAAGAAATGTAAAATTATGTTTTGTAAAAATATTTGTAAATAGTATATCATACTTAGAGCAAACACAAATATAGTTTTTTTTCTTGATTTATTTCTTATTATTATGTTTATTTTTTATTTATTTTTTTCTGCTGAAGGAAACTGAAATACCCAATGCTAAAAAATAAATATATATATAAAAACACTAGAAGTTATTTCCGATTTATCTGGGTAATAAATGCAGTTCACTATACAAGGTTCATTTCCTAAATAGCTTGGATAACACCTTCTGCGTCACTTCCGGTTTTGTGCCGTTTTACTACCAAAGGGAGATAATACAGATTTTCAACAGTTTCAGGGCTTTAAAGGCATATGCTATGAAATAGAACCACCATTCAAAACAAGCTAATTTTTTCACTGTTTGTTCTATATGAACATGCAAACAAAAATATGCAAAAATAATGGTAGGTCACCGCATGTAATTTTTCAACAACTCTTGTTCAATATATGCAGTATTTCAAGGATTTTGCATTTTTACCCAAAAATCGGTATAATTGAAAAATCAACCTCAAACAAACTCAAGAAATTCATTAAAATGTTATAATCAGCAAAAATACATCATACCCATATTTAACATGTTAAAAAATGTCAAAGTTTGGCAGTTTCAATACACATTATTAAAATAATTGGTAAAAAATCATTGGAGGTAGAGCTCATTTTACCGCCCTTTTCACAAAAATTCCATACATTTTCATGTATAAAAAAAAAAATCTACCATTCAAAATCTTTTCAAATTCTGCCAAAAGCTTACCAGACTATATACTTCACAAAAACAAAGAAAAATTGATAGGTCACCAGGATATTTTAGGATTTTAAAAATAAAAATTATCCCTACCCCCATGATTTTTCAAATGTTCCATTGAAAAAATGGAAAAAAAATCCCCAAAAGGTTTTCTCTCTTCAGTTAATTAAAATATTAGCATCAGATTCAAGATAATACACAAAAACAAAGCAAAACAAAGTATATTTTTACATATAATTTACAATATTAATCTTTGTTTTATATTAGAATATTAAAAATAGATTCATAATTATCGTAAAAAATCATCTGTGAATCTTTAAGATTCAAAAACTCCAATGAAAAGAATAAAACAGAACAGTTTGTTCAACCTTGCCGACATTCTATATATCTCTTGGAACTTACATAAATTCCATTACTTTGTGGTGTGGTCAAAGAGAGAAAACTCTATACCATGGTAAGTTTACATTTTGTGCATCTGTGCTAGTAATACTCGCATTATAGGCCGTACCGTTTTTCGTTTTGGATTACACAAGATAGATAGAACCTAATCTGCTACAACGGTGTGATGAAATTTGGACAATTCACCGTTGTATGGTTTCCAGTTTGTTTATGTTACTGTAATAGATATCATTTAATCATTTTTCGAAGCTAGTGGTTGAGAAGTACGTTCGGGTTCCACAACAGTTGGACCAGATTTGTTCATTTGAATCATGCGGGCAGAACTACTTCTCGCCTTTTCTTATCCCATACTTTAATAAACCCCCTCTTTCTTCTAAGAGGCATTTTGATCAATAATTTTACGGATTAAAAGAAAGCCGGATGTTTTTACAGTTGCTACAGTGATCTTCGTCTACTGCTAGTATATCCCTTCATTTGAAATGTCGCACCACTTACACAGACAATAACGTAAACAGAGTTGTAGCCCCTGGATGCGCGGATTCGGTGCGCAATGAAAAAACCCGAAAATGCCTTTAATTTACGCTGTAGAAAAGGACAGAAATGATTAAAAAATGTTATTTGTGGCTAAATCGACTTTTTATGATGTAATCTTTCGGAAAATAGTACTAAAAAAAAATCGGTTTTTCGTGACCGGTGACCTTTAAGTGAGGACAGTGATCATTGGATTTATTACATGTACGTTAGGATAGGCACTTCGTGAAATTTAAAGCATCTTGCAACTGATTTTTTGCATTCCTAATGTGGTCCTTATTTTAATGTAAAATGCTGCATCGGGATACATTATAATCACACAGAAATTATCATCAGCTTACTTAAACAACCCGATAACTCCAAGTGATTGCTTACTTATACAACCTCTATTTTTCAATATTTTATTAAAATCAAATGTACAGGAGTTACCTAAGTTTGTACTTGTACACAAAATATACCAACCTTAAAATTTGGACTAAATATTTATGAGACTTGTCCTTATTGGCTTTATCTAGTTCTGATTTATCTAATGTTAATTCAGATATGTAGTTTTATTATGATTATTAGCATTTTCTCTCCTCCTCCTCCTCCTAGCACAGCATTTTGGCCATTCTGTTCATTGCTTGGAACATTTTCATCAACAAAGAATGTATTAAACCAAAACTGGAACATTTTTTCCTACTCAATATAAAATTAATAAATATTACCAAGAGACCAAATCCACTTTACAGGATTTTACTGGTTTACTGGTTTTATGCAGCTAGCTTTGTGCAAGTTGCATAAACATTTTATTCAATGAGGTTAATGCATTTTATTATACCTCATTAGAAAAATATGATACTATCTGTAATTCGACTGGATCGTTGGATCATGTGATCAGGCTGGAGAAAACATTGTGTATCCCTCTGAAAACATCATATCCCACCTCTTCAGAACACACCATGATGTCACAATGATATGACGTCATCGATGGAGAATCGGTCACGACGTTCTAGCGTTTGCCTCTGATGAGTTCTGATAGGAGAAAAAGCAATGAATCGGAAGAAGGGCTGATGTTTTCAGACTGTCTTTTTGAACTATTTTTTTCTTTCTGTCTTTCTTATTACCATGGTTACCTTTTGGTATAATAAACAATTTATTGCCTTTGTGTAATGGAGATATGAACATTTGTTCACCCTTTCTGGCTTTTTGCAGGCGTATAATATATTATTACAAATATGATAGAATATAATCTGCAGTAAAATTCAAAAGATATTTATCTGTCAAGTAAATTATACATGCTTTTATACAATTATTGTCTTTTGATGTCAGATGAGGTGGATATGGGATTATACAGACCTAATGAAAGCAATATTCACTAAGGCCATTAGACTACCATTTTATTTTTTATGTTGCCTCATTGTGTCAATGCTATCTTTTAATTGATTGGATAAATATGATGTCAGATTTTCTGGAAAGTCCCTATCCCATTTTTAAACCAAAAACTGGTCAGCAACTTTCTGTTTCTATTTATAGTGTTTAACTGGTCTGTAAACTATTTAAGGACTTTTTTAAAGACATTTTTCATTGAATATTGTTTCAAGTATCACTGAAATTGACCAAAAATAAAAGGAAAACACAGTCATATAATCATATAATATTTTATCAGAGTATAAATCATTTGAGTATAATCTTACCTTCCCTTTCTTCATTACCCTTTGTCTATTATAGACAACAACTTTTATATCACCACACAATGGCACAGACTGTTTCTATATGCATAACATAAGATTTAGAACCTTTCTTGCAATCTTCATACACTTTTGATGTGTAAACTTTTACTTTTAACTGGAAACTTCAAAGAAGGGACCTGTAAAATATATAATATTTTGTATAATAACACGTGACAATTACTTCTAATAAATATGTATCACATTGCAATGTATACAGTCGAGCCTGCCTTATAGACAACTTCTATGTAAGGACCACTGCTTTCAAAGGCTTGTTAAATTTATTCCTAATTGCTCTTTTTTCATGTTATTTGAACCATCTATATATAACAGCCACATGCCCATAATGGCCACTTTTACTGGTTCCCTTGGGTGGCCTTTATAGACAGGTTTTTAGGAACTTTCCTTAATACAATGTAACACTTTCTTAAAAGAATCATAGAACAGGTTTTTGTATACCAGAGAACAGATATCTGAGACAGAAGTTTTTTAGCAAATAAGTTATGAAGTTCACTGTTAAATTAAGACCAATTTATAATCTTTAACAATATTCAAGTTATTTAAAGATGATTCTGTGACATCTTGGACAAGTGTTGTCTCCTATAACCAATTATGTACCAGATTTAACTCTTGGTACAATGTATACAGGAGAAGGTATTGGGGTCATCCGATGAACAGATGGGTTTTTCCACCAGGTTCTTATGTTTTCCTTCAAATCCAAAACCTAACACTTGCTAAAATCTGGAGCAAAGAGATAGAGAAAGTAAAACTATATACATATAAAAATTAAAAATAAATAAAATAAAACTTACAGCAACTTCCATTATTGTACATAGGTATTGTTATAAATTCTATTCCTTTTAATAATAACGTAACTGGTTTATATGTTAACTTGTGGTTCACTAGATGGCCATAATATTCTACATATCTAGCTTGACTTGAATGGTCACTCCCTGAAACATAAAGAAAGAATGACAACAAAATTAATGATATATACAATTATTGACTTTTGATGTGGTATACATAACGTAATTTAAAGTTGATTATTTTATCATATAATCAAGGATTTTAGTAGCATGTTTTCGTTTTAAATTAAAAATGTTAACTTCAAATTACTGGTAAATGTGTCAATATTTTTATAATCAACATAGAAATATAACACTTTATTTAAATACAACAGCATATTTAAATACAGACAAGTAAATTCAGTGAATTAAGATCCCCTAGCCGCAGGTTCTTTTTTGTGATTTGCACGCATGATCAAGGGCAATAACTCCCAGGAAAATGAGCAAACTAACTTGGGTTAATAATATGCCCATTTCCTATCAATGTTGATGCTTTGCACCAAGTTTAATGAAATAGTGTTTCATGATTTTGGAGAACTTGTGCAGATAAGAATTTCGGACAGACAGAAACATGAATTTAATATCCCCCCCTTTCTTTAAAAGGTGGGGGTAAGAATATGGTGAAACTGTCATTTTTATAGATTTATACAGTACATTATAAGTTATACAGCGCTTTGGCAGGTTACACGGTCCCATGTACCCCGTCAAAAGTTCATGTACCCTGAGCCGCAGGCGAAGGGTACATTCATCTTTGACGGGGTACATGGGGTCGTGTAACCTGCCAAAGACCTGTATAACGTTTTTGTCGCCCTTCAAAGCGTTACCAGTTGGATCTTTTTAACTTCCATTTCGTATTTTCTGTGACTTGCGTGCGTTGTCGCCATGTTTGTTTACCGTAACTAGACGTCAGATATGTACGAGTTACTCCCCTTTTACCGCTAAACGTCGCGTGCTCTCATGTACCCCGGCAGATTTCCGAACATCATTCCATGTACCCCGGCAAGTTAACCAATCGCCATACGAGAAATTTCTTTGAAGGGTGACAAGAATTCTTAAGCCTTATACTACTTCCTCTAAAAATCTCAATTTGGTATTACCTTTTCATCCCTGGTTCTGGTTTTACCATAGTGTTTGAGAGCTTCTTCAGCAGAACGGAACTTTGCTCGATGCAACATGTATGCACAAATCATTACTCCTGTTCTGCCCTAAAAGTTTATCAAAACATAAGCTAAATAACAAAACATGAGATATGTGGTAGTTAAAATTATTTCTACAATAAATTACTGAACGAAATCAAGTTTTTTAAATGTTAGTTAACATAAACAGACCAATAATTTTCTTCAGCATCTGCTCATGCGAGATTGTTTTTCTTTCTTTTTCTTTTCTTTTTTTTTTTTTTTTTTTGGTCATGTATATTCTACATGACCTTTAGTGATGTTATAAGCAAAAAATAATCATTTGATGTCATCCTGTGGGGAACCTTTTATTAACAACTGTCAGAGATTAAGTAACATTTTATTTTTATGTAAAATCAATATACCACAGAGAATCATTTATCTTGCTTGTACCACTACTGATAAACAATGAAATATAAGACATGTAATCCCTGTTGCTGTGATAGTTGTCAGATATATGATGCTTCTACATGCTCGGGTTTGAAGCAATTTCCAATTAACTTGATTGGTAAGCATTAGCCTGACAGATCAGAGGTCTCAGGTGTTATATTTAGTGCCCACAGATTCAGACTTACTTTTCCTGCTTTACAGTGAATAGCTGCCACATTGTTGTTATCTTGTTGTAACCACTGATCTAAATCCTCACAGAAAGGTCTGATCAACTCTAACCGTGGAGGTTGATGGTCATCAAAAGGGTACAAAACTACTCTCTTATGAAATCTGCTTACATCATAAGATCGTTCAGTACATCTGAAATCAAACAAAAATTGTCAAAAGCACAGTATAGCTTCCTTTCTGCACTTAGTTATCAAAATAATTACAAGTGAACACTTATGCTCTGATGTCCTTTTGAAAGGTGCTAACACACTATAGCGCAGGATATTTAGTCATATAATAATCAATTCATGATGGTGTTTCTTCATGTGCAGCAATTTTGGAGTAAAAGACTAATCTGTTTAACTAAATCCAAATTTTGTAACCAGTTCAATTTAAGATGAAAGAAAGTCAAAATCAAAGTACTGAAAGTACTAAAATTCGCGAAAGATTAGAAAGACAGGGAGTTCAGTGTCTCCATCAATGTAGTGTCAGGTATATGAAGTTGTCAGGTAACTGAAAGGAGGTTGTTATGTTCACCTTGCATTGCTCCCAACACAACATAGCAGGTTCATGTAGTGTGCAATGTGCAGACTATGAGCATGGGGCTGTTTTAATATTCACACATTGGACCAATATTAAGGATTCGTGTAGGAAATAATTCAATCCGAATAAATGCATGTATGGAACCATCAAGGATGGTCAAAGTTACTTCCATCGTCATGGAGACCCTTATATTAAACAAGAGGTCCATGAGCCTTAATGCTCACATGCAGCTGAGTACATATCTCATGCAGAGGTTCAATGGTCATTGACATTAATTAAAGAGAATGTCCAAATAAATTTTCAGCAGTAAGGGCCAATTATATGTAAGGATTTTTTGCAAATTTATTATAAAATAACTAGTCATAAGAGTGCTACATATAATATATCTGAAATCTAGCTACAATATATTGTTTATAAACAACTAAAAGGTAAAGAAAAATTTGAACCCATGACCTTAATCTAAATATCGCAATGAATATTAGGTCAATACCTACAATTTAGAAGCCTATACAAAAAGTTTATAGTTTTTGAGATAATTAACCATGTCAGTATTTGTTTGCATCAGTGACCTTGACTTTTAAACTCATGTCCTTCATTCATATATCAAAATGATCGTTAGGCCAATACCTACAATATTTTAACATATATGCCTATACAAAAAGTTTATAGTTTTTAAGACAATTAATCATTTCAGTATTCATTTGCATCTATAACCTTGACCATTAGACCTATGACCTACATTCATATATCAAAATGAACATTGTGTAAATGCCTATAACATTCTGATATACATGCCTATAGAGAAAGTTTATCATTTTTGAGATAATTCACCATTTCAGTATTTGTTTGCATCTATGACCTTGACCTTTGAACCTATGACCTTCATTCATATATGGAAATGACCGTAAGGCAAATGCCTACAATATTCTAATATACATGCCTACACAAAGAGTTCAAAGTTTTTGAGATAATTAACCATTTCAGTATTCGTTTACATCTATGACCTTGACCTTTGAACTTATGACCTCTATTCATATATCAAAATGACCGTTGTGCAAATGCCTACAGTATTCCAATACACATGATGATGATGCCCATACAAAAAGCTTATAGTTTTCAAATATATTGACAAATACATTAATTTTGCAATTTCCCCCTCAAGTACCTTGCCATTATCTCATTTTGGCCCCTAAAGCTACAATATGTGCAAATCTAAAACTAGGTGCCCATAGTGTTTTACATGAAATATCTAAGTTATATCTCTTGAAGGTTCAGAGCAGATGATTTTTAAAGATTTTCACAAATTTCCCCTTTATGGGGCCCCAAGGGGACATAATCCTTGCATTTGTGCAAATCTGAAAACCCCTTACTTGACCATTACTGTCAAATATCATCCAATTTGGCTCTGTAGTTTTGGAGGAATTGATAAAAAATGTGATAAGTTTATACATGACGCACATCGGACGAAGATAGATGGCAATTGCACATCTGAGCCTTTGGCTCAGGTGAGCTAAAAAGTTTATACAAGACGGATGAAGATAGATGACAATTGTTCATCTGAGCCTTTGGCTCAGGTGAGCTAATAAGCTTCTGATATCTTTCATGTCATAATTGAAGATATTTTTTAAATAAATTAATAACTTGAAAAAATTAACTATTATTTTATTATTATTTATATCACCAGAGATGTGTTTTAAGAATTCGATAATTTTTGGAAGACTTTTTATTCCCGAGACCAGCATAATGTTAGTAAATCTTGTAAACAACAATTTTTTCAATCGGGTGGCCGTTAGGATCCCCGCTGACTGGGTTTGACAGGTGACCCCTCTACAAAGGTTCTGTACATGATAAAAATGTAGTTGACAGATGACCACTCTACAAAGTGATCGCTATCCCAGATTTCACTCTAATCAATTTATAATTTTTTAAGGATGACTTCACGGAATGCTTTGAAAAACGGGAAAAGCAGTATGATAGCAAAAAATTCCAAAATTTTTGTCTTAATATGGGGAGACTCCTCCATCAGCAGGGATTGAGCTTAACTTTTCGATGAGCCATACAATGAACTATCAAGAGTGATGGTTGATCTGAATATATCAGGCATATACATTTGGGTTATTCTATCCCTTGCTTTACTTTTCGATATTCAACATCTGCAATTACATTGACGAATGGTTTTGCAGAAAATGTTGATCTATAGGTACTGCCAATGTCAATGACTGTATAATTTTGGCAGATTTTGATTTATTAGCAGGAACTTGTTTTGCATCACTAAAGGCTTGGGCCTGTTTGTGAAATTCAGAAATGTCATGTTTATTTACACTGTCAAGTTTATAACTAGTGCAACCTTCGGTAAATACAGATTTTTTTTCCTGTCGAACTCTACACAATCGGCACACTTCATTCCGTCCTGCGTATCATACAACCAAGGCCTGCCATCTTCCCATAGCTTTTTATATGCTCCGATGCGTTTGGACTTATCATACTCTTGATAGTACTTTCGTTTTTCCGCAGGTCCTTGTTTAGCCTTTGGAGTCGATGCTCCTAAAAATTTCCACATGGCAGAAAGCCGGAAGTATCATGTTATACATAAATATCAAAAAAGGAAACGAAATGACACCGTATTTGAATTCCGGTCGGAACACCGGTCCATTTACACTTGTTAACTATATGATACCCATTTTTCAATTTTACTATTATTGTCGCCAGTCAGAAATATAAACAGGAAATCGGTAAATGGATCGGAATGTCAAATACACCGAACTGAAAATTCTAATCGCCACCTGGCAGCCCTGGGCGACCTGTGTATGATACATTTATCGCCCAGAGCGAAAACTGGGCGCCCGTTAATCTCAATCCCTGATCGGGAGGGTTGGCAGGTATGATAAAACCATTAAAAGCTAATTACTGCTAAAAATAGCTAACATCTGGGTCAAGAAGACGATCTCAACCAATCAGATTTCAGATTATAATATATACAAGGAAAAAAAATCTCTTGACCGGGAGGGGGGATCCGCGTGACGTCATCAACATATTCTATCCTCAAATACAACAAAATGCAGCGTTCTCTTTTCAATCTCTTATCAATTTCTTACTAAATCAATATTACTCAATAAATAAACCCCATTTACATGACAATTTACCCATCAAATCCATAGAATACAAAAGTTATTGAAATTTGAATTATCTCCCTTTATTCAAACTTCGACCTACATACGAGAGAGAGTTGATTTTCTGTAACGGAAGAACATAATTTCGATACGGGTTAAGAAATCTGCATGTAACAGCTACATTCGAGAATGATCAAGATCATTCGCGAATAATAACAACTGGTTCATTTCAGTGTAAAACAAAAATAATATTGATAACTTGTTCATTTAAGTGTTAACAAGCAAATTCAGTAAATTAGGATCCACTGCCAGGGGCGCATTACATTTGCGCCAAATTTTCACAACCACTTTATGTCATTTGCGCAAAGGGTGTATATTACTATTGCACAAATCTTAATTGTCCATGTTAATTGCCCATGTTTAACTGTTGAATAAACACCACCTGATGACCAGTTTAAGTTCACATTACATCACAGTAGTTGGGCAGTATGAATTTTACACAAGAGGCGATATTAGTCGGTCACAGTATGTTAGAACAATCCCATATAAATATTCAACCAGAGTAAACTTGTAAAGAGATACTTTTAAACGAAAATGACAATTTTTAGCCAGTGTTAACTTGTAAAATGATGTCTTTTATCCGAATTTTAACAGACTTTCTAATAGTGCTTTTTCTGTCTTTGCAATAAATATATTCTACTCTACTTCCCCATGGTGAGTAAGGGGCAACAGGTATTAGATGGCTAAAGGAAGGGGTAGTGTTTATTTAATATAGCAATTACATTTTGGGTGTTTATTTAACATGGCAATAATGTTTTGCGCAATCGTAATATAAGCCTTTGAGCAATCGTCATATTTTTTGCTCAAAAGTTATATGGATTTGCACAAATGTAATGCACCAACTGCCAGCAGGTTTTTTTTTTGGTGATTTGTACCTATGTTCAAAGGGCAATGACTCCCAGGAAAAATAAGCAAACAAACTTAGGTTAATGATATGCACATCTTCTGTCAATTTTGATGCTTTGCATGACCCAATTTGACACTTTGCATGACCTAATTTGACGCAATGAGTGAATTATTAGCTTAAGACTGTAAAAAAGCCAAATATTACATCAGATTTTGGTTCCAGTCATGTGTTTTAGAAAAATCATCATTTCTGATTTTTTAATCAAATTGCCATAACTCCCAGAAAAATTAGCAAACTAAAGCATGTTAATGATATACACATCTATCAATGATGATGCTTTAAAAAGTTTTGTGAAATAGTGCTTCATAGTTTTGCAGAATTACACATGTATATTACTCAGGTTAATGATATGCACATCTCCTATCTATGTTGATTCTTTGCACCAAATTTCATGAAATAAACTCAAATTTTATATCCCCCTCTTTCTTTGAAAGGCGGGGGATAAAACAATAAACAAAACTGAAACCAATTTCATAGGGTGTAAACAAAAGAGAATTGATAAGTTTAACAGGAAATAAATGACTATTGTTCAGGAAATTAATTCAGCTGATATTCAGTGAATAACTGAGAAATATTCAGGAAGCTATCTAGTATTTAAAGTATATCATGATTACTTGAAAAATGTGGGTTGTTTTTTTTTCAGATGAATATTAAACTGAGGCATTTCCAAATCAAACTAAATAGTTTTAAATCTGTCACATACTATACATGACATTGAGAGAGAGTGTGTGTGTGTGTATGTATGTGTGTGTGTGTGTGTGTGTATGTGTGTGCATGTGTGTGTGTGTGTGCATGTGTGTGGAGAGAGAGAGGGAACATGTGTGTGTGTGTAATACTTACAAATTATACACTTTATAATGGTCTCTATGACGATCATCCAAAAATCTGTGAAAAATAAATACATGTATATATGTTATTCTGCTGCTCAACTCCTTTAAAAAATGAAGTTCTGTTCATATAAATTGTACATGTATTATCAATTATTATACATAGATGTAACACTTTCATTTCACTCTCCATGATGTCAATCCTACTAATATTTTATTATTCAGCAAATTTGTTTTGAAGTTATCACTTGAATTGGCATTGTGATATTATTTTCATTCATAAAAATAAATGTATTCATTTAATTAGATGATTATTTAGTTGAAAGTACATGTACATGTATACTACCACTGCAGTATCTCAGTTGGTAGAGTGCTCACTCTATGTATGGAAAGTAGGGTTAAAACCATTGGCTTGGTTAAGACTTGAAAATTTCGATGTAGCAACTGTTTTTTGCCAAATACTCATTTAAAAATGAAAGTCATAGACACTTTAGATTAGACTTTATAAACCTAAGTCGAATGTTTAAAACACTATGCCACAATGTTCCCCGAATGCCCTGCAAAGACAAAAATTTCTGTTATTTCACCTATAGCTGGTGATGTCTTGATATGAATAGGACATGAAACCCTATTCAATCAATCAACCTGGCATTGGCATTCATAAATACACCATCAATATGACTGAACACAGATATTTGCAAATATATATTTAATATTGAATGAAAGATCATGTAACATAGATTCCTCAAAACAGTAATTTACAAGATACGCCTCCCTCACTTGAGACTTACTGGGGTTGAAACCAACAGCAGTGAGGAGCCTTGGGTATGAAGGCTAACCTGTAAGGGCTTAATCACTCATCAGTCATGGCCCCTTTAAACTCATCTACAACTTGAGCCAAACTTGGGTTTATTTCTTGTACTGATATTAACATGAAATTATATGAATAAGAACAGAAATCATGGAACTATTAACACCTGTATACACCTGGCTATTAATGCACATCTATTATATACATTTCATGTTTAGTCTACTTTCATTTCCCCCAATGTTTACATTACCTGTAACACACACATATAATATATATACACAAGCTGTGGAGTTACCAAATATAAAACAGATTTGGGTTACTGGGTTAACAACACTTCAATATAAGCTAATAAAACTCTTACACACTCTATATTCCTTTACTAATAAAAGCATAATGACTTCATACTTAAGTCATCTTCACATTTGTTTTTTATAATTTACTATACATCTGATTGGTAACATCTGTTCTTTCACTAACTTCTTGTCAAGATGTGATCTCATTTTATATTTCTTTATAAGTGTAATTACATTCAAATTCCACATTGTAACTAGATTATCTCAAGATTTCTTTTACATACATGTATGTAAAATCAGATGGAGAAGGAAAAGACAAAAAGACGAGAGGGGTCATAAGCTAAAAGGAAAAGAGAATATGGGGAAGAGAGAGACGGATGTTTTTGATTGATTGAATGGGATTTTCCATCCTTGTCAAGAATAATCCACTTGTACTGTGATGTCACCTGTTATAGCTGTAAAGGAAGAATTTTAGTGTGCTAAGGACAAAGTAAAGTAATGGTTATTTAATGGTCACATTACCTAAACAAGGGACATCTATTTTTAAGGTCCCAGCACACAATTAAGGCAAAAAACACACATATCAAGATCAAGTTTTTGTGTTTCATATTTATTAAATGAATTTCATTACCATGCATATTTACTCACCTGACAACATCATCAATATTGTTTCTGTACACACCCTCCAACCTTTCTGCTGGAAATCCCATAGCAATTATATTTGGATAGATATCTGAATTTATTGAGTTAAGAAAAAGAAGACAAACACATACATATACAGTTTGACAATTACCAGTAATATATTGTGTTCATGACACTTTCTGATGTCTAAGTGTGTCTTAAAATGGTCAACTTGTAGAAAATTAAAAGACACAGAAATCTCAACCTGGGGGATACAAATAAAATTCTTTATTTCAAGACCTAAGCTTTGCCAAGGTCCGAGACAGTAGATCTTCCCAACAAGGTTGATATTTCTCTGTCTAAACTTCCAAACCAGATTTGGAGGTAGTACACATGTATAAGGAATATTCACCCTTGATCTAAAAGGAGTTGAAATTGATAACTTTACAATCATGGATTGATTCTTTTTTTTCAAACTGAAAACAAAATTTGAGAAATAAGTTCTTTTTCCACTATATGTGAAATTTACAGATACCTTATGACATCATAGCATGTGTAGCCTGTCTTTATCTAAGACAGGATGGGAATCTTATAGAAAGATTTTTCTGTCTAGATCTGTCTAGATTTTTTTAAAGAACTTGTGAGAGTGTGAATTGAGCTTTCTGTTCAAAAGAAATGATTATGGAATCTTGATTACAGTAATGTAGATAAATGATATAAATATGAAGTTTAGGTACAAGTAGTTAATCTGTCTGTGGTGATAGTAATGCACATGCTGTGACGACTGTATAAGACATTCAGATGAATAGTCATCATATAATTATTACAAGTAATCAATTTCACTTCCTGCATATAGACATCTGCCTATCAGGAAGAAACGAGACAGTTTGTAAAAACTTAACTTCCTGTTTATACACACATATACAATCTTATCTGGAAATTTCTCTTGCTTAAAAAATATAAAGGACAATGTTTTTGTCATTTCCTTTAACCCTGATAAGCTACTTTTAAGTTTATTATATATCTACTAGTATATGATATCAGTAGTAATTTTGGTATCCTTCTTACACAAAGACATTTCAAGGAATGAGATACTTTTTGGAGTTGCATTCAATAGTAAATTTTACAGAATTATGAAGGTTTTTGAAGATGCCATCAAATACTGAAGATATTCATCACTGACATCAGTACTATTTCATAAAATTAAATAATCAGTCAGATATGCATCTTTTAAAAAAATTCTGTATGCATTCTGTTGTTCTGAGTTCCCTTTAGACAGGTTTTTGGTTTACTCAGGGTTCAGTATAGACAGGTTTTTGGTTTACTCAGGGTTCAGTACAGACAGATTTTTAGTTTACTCAGGGTTCAGCATAGACAGGTTTTCAGTTTACTCAGGGTTCAGTCAAGACAGGTTTTTGGTTTACTCAGGGTTCAGTACAGACAGATTTTTAGTTTACTCGGGTTTAGTAGACAGATTTTCGGTTTACTCAGGGTTCAGTACAGACAAGTTTTTGGTTTACTCAGGGTTCAGTAAAGACAAATTTTTGGTTTACTCAGGGTTCAGTAAAGACAAGTTTTTGGTTTACTCAGGGTTCAGTAAAGACAACTTTTTGGTTTACTCCGGTTTCAGTAAAGACAGGTTTTTGATTTACTCAGGGTTCAGTCAAGACAAGTTTTCAGTTGACTCTGGGTCCTGTTTAGACAGGTTTTTTGTTTACTCAGGGTTCCTTTTAGACAAGTTTTTTGGTTTACTTAGGGTTCAGTACAGACAGATTTTCAGTTTACTCAGGGTTCTGTTCAGACAGGTTTTCAGTTTACGCTGGGTTCTGTTCAGACAGGTTTTCAGTTCACTCTGGGTTCTGTTTAGACAGGTTTCAGTTCACTCTGGGTTCTGTTTAGACAGGTTTTCAGTTCACTCTGGGTTCAGTTTAGACAGGTTTCAGTTTACTCTTGGTTTACTCAGGGTTCAGTACAGACAGGTTTTGGTTTACTTAGGGTTCCTGTTAGACAGTTTTTCAGTTTACTTAAGGTTCAGTTTAGACAGGTTTTTGGTTTAATCTGGTTCAGTTTAGGCAGGTTTTTGGTTTACTCTGGGTTCAGTTTAGATAGGTTTTTGGTTTACTCAGGTTTGAGTACAGACAGGTTTTTGGTTTACTCAGGTTTGAGTACAGACAGGTTTTTGGTTTACTCAGGTTTGAGTACAGACAGGTTTTTAGTTTACTCAGGTTCGAGTACAAACAGGTTTTTGGTTTACTCAAGGTTCGGTTTAGACAGATTTTTGGGTTTACTCAGGGTTCAGTTCAGACAGGTTTTGGGGTTACTCAGGGTTCTGTTTAGACAGGTTTTTGGTTTACTCTGGGTTCAGTTTAGACAGATTTTTGGTTTACTCTGGGTTCAGTTTAGACAGGTTTTTGGTTTACTCAGGTTTGAGTACAGACAGGTTTTTGGTTTACTCAGGGTCCAGTTCAGACAGGTTTTTGGTTTACTCAGGGTTCTGTTTAGACAGGTTTTTGGTTTACTCAACGTTCTGATTAGACAGGTTTTTGGTTTACTGGTTCAGTTTAGACAGATTTTTGGTTTACTCTGGGTTCAGTTTAGACAGGTTTTTGGTTTACTCTGGGTTCAGTTTAGACAGATTTTTGGTTTACTCTGGGTTCAGTTTAGACAGGTTTTTGGTTTACTCTGGTTCAGTTTAGACAGATTTTTGGTTTACTCTGGTTCAGTTTAGACAGATTTTTGGTTTACTCTGGTTTGAGTACAGACAGGTTTTTGGTTTTCTCAGGTTTGAGTACAGACAGGTTTTTGGTTTACTCAGGTTTGAGTACAGACAGGTTTTTGGTTTACTCAGGTTTGAGTACAGACAGGTTTTTGGTTTACTCAAGGTTCTGTTTAGACAGATTTTTGGTTTACTCAGGGTCCAGTTCAGACAGGTTTTCAGTTTATTCAAGTTTCAATTCAGATAAAATTGCATTCTTTTGGGGTTCAATTAAGACAGTTTTTTTAACTTTATTTGAAGTTCATGTTAGACATGCTATCTTTTACCAATGTTCATTTTAGACAGGTTTTCAGTTTACTCAGGGTTCAGTTATCACAGGTTCTACTGAAGGTACTTTGATTATCAACAAAATTTCACTATTCACTTAGATGAAAATTGCAGTCTGTGGATCTCTAAATATTTTGTAACAAGCTTGAACAAATTTCAACCCCAAATGTAGTAGACTGATGGATGGATATAAAAACCATTACCCACACAATTCAGAAACATTTTCAGGCAAAAATCATCAGAATCACAAGCTATTTTTGAACTTATTTTTTTAAACCAATAAATTGCTTTGCATTACATCTAATTACATTCCATGTATAGTTCAGACACAAATAGACTTCTTACATTGACAAAGTATTAATTTGTAGCTCAATATTCCTGGCAGACCTTCTATATATAGGTTAGCATCTCCATATATAGACAGAATGCTGAATTATCAAACAAGTTTGATAAGGTTACTACTAAATTTTTTTTAAGAATACATGGTAGGCTATATATTTGGATAATTTAATTATATAAACACTGCTTAAAGATCCATACTGACCATAGATACAACATAAAAATGTCTTCACAATGAACATTTTACATTTATTTATGAGATTTTTTATATCAATTTAACCTATTTTTCATCTACTTGCTTTATAAAGTTTAATGGATATATTCAGATTAAGTTCTATTCCAATCCCTGAACTACATCTTTTCAAGACTGTGTCACTGCATGTCAAATGTCTCAAATTTAGTTACAAAAACAGAATTACTATTTCTATCTAGAAATTTGATACTATTAAATGTCAGAACTATGTTATGTATAACATGAATTTGTTCTACAAGAAATTGTTTTCTTTTGAAACTTTTGAAACATTACAAGTACCATACCTGTGCATTAAAAAGGTGGTTTTTTTTTTTTAGTTCTGCAGTGGGAAAATCAGCTGAGCACGAATTCATTTAGAATTTTAGCTATAGATGTACTACTGTATATCTCCTTATACAGGGTACCCCAGTAGATACCTACACTGTGCATTTAATATGTGATTTTACTTTTTTGTTTCAGTTTTCAGTGGGAAAATTACCCTAGCATTTAGTTATACTTTTACATCTCTGTTTTTACAGGATCGATCTTAGTTCTTACAATTGGTTGGTTTTTAATCTCGAGTCAATCCACAGATCCTGCAAATGTTCAAACATACTGTATAGTATTTTATCATGTAGCTATAGCTAATAAGACCACTTTTAATGTTTCCTTCTTCAAAATTGTATACAGGTTTGACTGTAAAGTACTGATGCATCCTTTAAAGGGTAATTCAATTGCATGTACAATGTATTCTTCAAAGGGTTTAATTCAGAATTGATTAATTACAAACATCATACTGGTATTTTATCATCAAAAGGATTACTACAATAGGGTTTTTTGTATTAGACAATAATATTTTGCTTATATCAAGGCAATATAAAACTATATAAGACTTGTGTCAGTGTGAATTGAAAATAAAGATAAGGTTTTAAATCATTCTACACCATTCTGTGGGGGTTTTAAGTAATGATGCCATACATTTGGAAGGCCATGTTGTCTTAGTGGAGATTTCAATCTTAAACAATGTTTAGTTTTTGTTGAATTTCATTTCTTGTGATTTCAAATTTCTTGTTTGATTTAATCACATATGTTTGTTTCATTTCATTTCATTCCTGTTTTGTTTTTTACCTTACAAGTACTCTCTCATTAGTACCAAAATTATGCATGTTCCAGAAAACTGACTATTCATGTGTTGTCATGGAAACATCAAGATAACATTGCTATATAAGGCTAAAAACATGCACATACTACCAGAATAAAACTTTAATTCAATGTTGCCATTGAAATGTGTAATTCAATGTTGCCATTGAAATGTGTAATTCAATGTTCCAGTACAATATAGAGTTGTCATAGAAATAGCAGTACAAAACACCTTATAAAATAAAATAAAATTGTATTGCTTTCTGTTTATGAAAGTCAGAAAATACCAAAAACAATACCGTACACAGAACAAATGTTTTTATCACAGAGCGGACTTTCAACATTACAGTATGACTTAGAGGCCAATAATCACAGTACAATAAACTTATCTTTAGATAGGGGCATTAGGTAGGAGTATGACCTTTTAATCAAACCACTATCATAGTATTACAAAGAAGCTGATCTAAAAACAGAAAGTTAAAATACCGAGAAAGCTGATTACATCATATACTTTATATGGACATGACAGAAAGAAAAGTATCATGATTACTACATAATTTACACCCACACTTTTTAAGCTTAAATGCAATTCTGTAAAGGTTTTTACTTCTCCTTTCTAATACCACTACATATTTGGTTGCATAAAAAAGCATGATAAACTTAATGCATGTAATTCATATGTACTAAATTAATATTAACCAAAAGAACACATTAATTTTTTTATCATCCAACAAGCTACCTTTAAATGTTTGTACCGGTAATACCAGTAAATGATTTAAAAAAAAAAAAAAAAAAAACAAAGTAACAACAACAAAAAATATGACATTTATATTTAAAAGGCTAATTTCTTTCGAATAGTTTACATTCCTGTACTTTAGTTTTTTGTCAACAGACCATCATTAAACTAAAGAATTTTAAATGTTTATGTTGGTTATAAGAACTTTTAATGATACATGCTTGTTTCTCAGAGGAAACATATCTTTGTGCATCTCATTAATAAAGACAAAATCAAAACACATGTGCCGTTATATCTCAAAATTGATGACCAGTTATAGGGTTATTGAACTGATATTGTGAAATATTGTCCCGAGTTGACTCGAAAATTTCGAGTCAACGAGGGACAATATTTCACAATATCAGTTTAATAACCCTTTTATTATATAGCAAAATAAATTTTGTTTACTTCCGTCAAGTATTTCATCTGAAATACGATTTTTCGCACAATACATAAATTACGCTAGTTCTTGTAAATGAATATAAGAACGAGTGCAATATTATGACAACACACAGTGATGACGTCGACAACAATTGTATGACGTCATAAATGACAGCGTCATGTGACAAAGCGTGCAATATGAACAAATGATTCGGTAAACCTCGGACTGGAACAAAGTTAGCGTGCAAATATCTGTATTTATTGCAAACTAACACCTCGGGATTTATCGTTTTATTTCTATGCGAGGCATATATTGCTATATAATAAATAGTATGACTGTATGTAGTAACTACCAGGACATATTAGGCGTAAAAACTTAAATAAAGTCATTTTAGTCAAATTTAGGGCAATCTCTGTGTTGAGTCATTTTTACCCAAATATTTGTTTCTGTACCAATGTTTTCCAAAAGAAATGGGTACAAACAACCAGGTTTTAAAACAAAAGGCCTACTGGGACTGTGTATCAATCAAAATGACATTATTTCACAGTTCAAAATGGGACAGACGAGTCATGCAGACACAATATTGCACAGACATTTCAGATGAGATTTTCAATTACCATCAGCCAAGGACCTTCCATGGCATAATTTGGTTTACAAATGTAAACTGGCCCAGTAGTTTCGATGAGAAGATCAAAAGTCCATGCATATATGGACACATGCATGCTCAGCCATGACAATAGCTCAGCTGACTATAGCCATTTACCTAGAATCTCTGCATAATATAGCCACAGATATTCAAGCATAGAGGCATAGCAGTTGCTGCACCCTAATACAGAGTTCCAAGTTGCGAGTATTTTACTCACATTTGCGAGTAAAATTTAGAAATTGCAAGAAAAAATTATTCTAGGTCCAAATGGCGAGTCGACATTTCCAGAAATATTACCATGTTGTCAAAGATAGTTCCTCTAACCGACTTCAGCTTTGCTGTACCAAAAATATCTAAATTGGATGACTCTGAGAGTAAAGAGGCAACCGAGATGTAGCCTACACGAGTCTGTTGGCCAAATACCAGTCTACCGATAGTGTTAGGTAGTTGGTAAAAAGGAAATTTAACGTGAACTGATTAAAATTTTCACATAAAATTATTTTCATGGCTTCGTTATGACAATGAGATTTATAGAAGGTTTTGCACAATCTGTGAAAAATCAGCTAATATGGCTGGAAAAGTCTGACTTTGTATCAATGGGTCTTGTTCTTTCAAAGGAGAGACGCTAGTTTCACATTTAAATAGCAAGATGCACAGAGACATGCGACGATGTTATGTAACCAACTAAAAGTGGTGCCACACGGCACTGTAATGATTAGAATGACACTTAAACAATGTCTATACCTGGCAGTCAGTTCATTATTTCAAGTAATAATAATAAAGTTTTAAAAAAATGATTTTTTTTGTCTGAATGCTATGGCTAGTTCATTTTAGTGTTGGCGAGAAAAAATTTTGTGCCAGACAATAATGTTCACAGCTGTACCAGGTGATATCCCTAGCGTTTGTGTGGAGCAACCTTTTTCCATTGGATATGGAAATAATAAGTTCACAGTTTCCCGTAAAAAAACGATGTTATTCTGGGAATTTGCAATGTAAACATTTTCCAAAACACCCTGCACAAACGTTAAGGGGAGTTGATCATGGTACAGCGGCATTTACATTATTTCTGTTCTAGTCAAATTTTATCAGCATTTAATGCTTTCAAATCCCAGGTCTTTCGATTATTCACTCGTCCACTCGTCCTGACGAGTGAAATGTTTCTGGGACGAGTGATGTTTTTATTGCACTCGTCACGGTGCTGAGTTTAATTTATCAGACAATTTAGTGTAGGTCGGGAAAATCATGTTAAGGAGCCTGAGCCACGGTTCACGCTGCCGTTCGTTTTTTTCGCAAAATGAGAAAAATAAATACATTTGGCGATAAAAGCTAAAAATCGGCGAAAGTGATGGCGAAAAAAATGTTTACATTAACAGGTTCACTGCGCATCGCAGACATGAGCAGAGAGTCATTAAGGCAACTGGTTTCCGCCTCTGCCTATGTGTATATCAACAATCAATCTAGTGAGTTCCGAATGCATGTTTATTTGGGTCATCGAAGCCATGCTCATGATGTTGAATTACAAAGTCCACGTGTGAAGGTGTTAATTACAGGTGTATTAATCCTTTAACGAGATTAATAAACGTTGTCAACGAGTGTTAACCAAGCCACGACCGGCTTCTGTGTAATATCCTAAGCGCTTTTACGGATAAACACAGGTAATATTTAGAACGATAATTATTGGCGATAGATCTTTGGACGCGTAAAAACAGATGAGCACTTTTCGATAATTACGATGCTTGTGCCTCATCTTCGATCAACCGATCGATAGACTTATAAATGGACATGCGAAGTCAAAGAAATCAGATTATTGGCAATATCGCCATTGTACCATTATGGTAAAACGTAACCCAACTGACGACCTGGAGAATTTGGCTAAAGCTCCAAAGTTACCATCGAAAAAAGAAATCAAACAAGAAAACTGTTGTTGTTTTTACGTCATCAGACATGCATTGTATTCTCTTAAATTTTCGCTAGAAATTACAATAAGATAAAAAAAAATGTCGTTGGCCCTAAAAATTATATTTGGCGAAAGTTTTGGAGAAAAAAGATTGAAGTTAGTGTGACCCCTCCGAGGTCAATTGTATCGATCTTGGCCCCCGTTAAATCTTGCCGTTCTGTTACAAGCGTGAATCACGTTTGCATCATATGTGCAAACGTTTTCGCATTTGGAAGTCACTTAGTGTAACGTAAAATCCAACCAATGTTCCGAGTGTTTATATATTTGTCAGTTGTCTGTAAAAGAACAGTATGTCAAAGATATCACAATTTCTTTTACACTTGTGGTGACTGTGCCGAGTTAAATTTCCAAGTGCCGAGTGGTTTTCTTATTCAACTAGGCACTGTGGCAAGTGGAATTAAAATTCTATCTAAGGCCTGAATCCACGTCCTTTTCTAAATTGAAAAATTTGGAAAATCACCAATTGTACACAAAATAAGCAAACATAGTACATGTATGCTAGAGGAGTTGTGTTTAAGGACCTGGGAGCTTTGATCCACCCAAAAATTAATCATGGACAACTTAACTTTGATTGTTTCTTTCCTGCAGATTTAACAATACATACCGACAATTTGAACTGATAACTTGAACCGATATGGGCGGAGGATAGTAATCCAGAAGTATCTGATGTTCAACAATTGATAAGTTTCACTTCCTTGTTTCATTTTTCCTTGTATTCCTAAAGTGTGTCAACAATGCCTACTGACATAGTGACACATATAAAATACTAACTATTTTATCAGACTATACAAATACATAATATAATAACGGGTTTCATAAATGAGGATCTTAAAATGGACGGCCCCTACTGGTTACTAACTTAGGGGGCCATCAAAAGGTGTACTTTATAACAAAGGATACAGGTTAAATCTAGGTCGTATCCATCTTCTTTATACCTTCTCTTGTTCTTACTAACAAGTTCTTTTATGATGCTCGTCATTTTAACGTCTTAAAAACAATCTTATAAGGAGTTCTGGTATAGCTTTTTACCGATATAAACTTCCAAATCACATCTTCCAATTATTCCTTGGTTTTATCAAGATTGATTATTGATAATTCACAACTGGACAATCAACAGATGAATCTCCTGTCGGTAATAAAGCCGACGACAAAGTCTCTATCCATACTGTGCCATCACATGTTAATAGTTATACCATTCTAATATTCTGTCATATTCTGTAATTCAGGTAAAAGTAAACCAATGCAGAGAAACTTGACGATCAGTGTTTTTGCATGTGTATTAATTTCATCATGGCGGCTCTTCCTGCTGGAAGTTATATCTTCACTCCGCCACGAATGTAGATCGAAAAATAGTAAATATGAGGTCAATGTTGTATACAATTAAATTTAACAGTGAAAAAAAATTATGCTATCAAAATTAAATTTTTTTGAGCTGTACAAACAGACAACTTATCAATTAAATACAAGAACCGATATTCTCGTATGTCAAAGGTCAAATATATCTTGCACCTACTGACCCAAAACGCTGACCCACATTTGCAGTACATTGACATAATGTAGGTTAGCATGGTTATTTATAGAATCAATTCAATTTTGTGGCTATAGATTCCACGCAACTACTCATTACCCACCATGAAAGAGAAAGACACGTTCAAATGGCTGTTATTGAGCGTGTGTCGATTTAACTTGTCTGAGACGTATAAAAAATGATTTTAGATTTAGTTTTTATCTAGTGGTTATATAATTTAGACTGATGTCACGCGACAGAAAATGATCTTGATGTAATATTATTATAATACCAACTGATAACTGAATGGAATTGTATGATTTTAACGAGTATTCCTGTATTGAATCTAAAAGACATGATGCACCTACTGAGTGACAGAAGCTCACGTATCCATGTACAGTCCATCAGATAAAGATACTAGTACAAGAAGTTTTGGCCTAAGAAATAAGGTATTGTGTGACAGAGTTCACAAATGGATAATCAAAAACAAACACTTATCCATGTCCGAATCACAATTCAGAAGCAAAGTAAAAACTTTGGAACTGACAAGTCAGCCTAGACACGTGAACTTCTACCAGAGAAGTGAGACCGGGTGCTCCGGAAGGGTAAACAAGCGCCTCCTGTTTAGCTGGCTACACCCACCACGTGTAATCGAAATGTGTGAAAGAAACATGGAACTATGGGATGTCAATATATCCAGGTCAATCCTGGACACAGAGACATCAAACTTATCCACAATACTGTGATGACGGTCATAAATCTTTTTGAGAGCTTTGGTTAGCATAGGTTTGCAATATCCCCGAGTCAACAATTTGCAAGCAGCCTGCTTCGTTGCACAAAGTCGTCCCGTAGTGGGAACAAGTTCTACCATAGCGTATTAATATTGGGAAACAAATACACCATAAGCTGATAAGCAGGTATATTGCTGCATAAAAAAGGAAAGTTGACAATAGAAAATTGAAGTCGTCACGATTGTCATAAGTTTAAAGTGTAGCCTTTCATGAACGTCATAATTCAGGTTTAAGTCTAAATATGACGCAGAACTTGAGGAATCGGTCGTATCTTTTATTTCAAGCTCACTAGGATAGCTAACATTCACATTGTCTCCAAATTTAGGATTGTTTAAGATAAAGAACGTCATCTGTTGAGTGAATGATTTGGCGACAGTCTTCTCTCCAGATTTAACAAGGTTCTGCATAAATTTTGCTTCATAAGAATAAAAAACAAACGAGCAAGCAATGGTGCACAGTTTATACCAATTGGTATACCGATTGTTTGCTGAAAAATTTCAACTTTTCAACTGACCAAGCTGCTCAACAGGTAGTACAAAGTAAACATGGAGGTCATGTTTACAGTGTAGTGATATGATTGACTCAAGCCAGTTATCCCCAAACCCTCTCATTGACCCAGGACGCTTTTGTGCCTAATCAAGAATATGTAGAAAAATTAGATGCAGAATTATTGAATTTACCAAAAGACACTTATCAGCAAACTATTAGAACTCACTGATGAATCTGAGAACATCATTACTTGGTATCGAATGGTCCTAGTATCTAGGGCGAAATCTATCGCTAATTGCCCTAATGGTAGGCTTGTTGTAAGAAAGACAACAAACGAAGCTCAGTGCATTAAAGTATGCAGGGACTGTTACAGTGTTTATATATTTATTTGTGTGGGACTCATCTGAAATAAACGATGTATTCAGTAAGGGAAATCAGTAACTGACATTGTAGAGGGTAACCAAGGTAAAACCCAAAGTAAAGCTTTGTCATTAGACTTATACACAACTGTACATGTGCTACTAGAACGGGTCAACACGCTTGAAAACACATTGAAAGAAACAGCGAAGAGAGAATCCTCACTTGTGAAACATATTGAACTTGTAGAGTCTGAATGTGAAGGTGTAAGACGCGATTTCGAGTGTTACAAAGCAGAAACTGCACCTAAAATAGCAAATACGAATCGTTTGTCAAAACTGTAAGCGAAACTGAAAAACATTGACGAATTCGATTGTAACAATGTTAATCTTTTTGTCTACCGAAGTAAAACGTATAGGAAATAAAGTATCAATCTTCAGAAAACAGTTTCAACATAAAAAGAAAAGATAAAGTTCCACAGACAGGTTTCTCTCCTGTGAAGGACCCCAGTTTAAATTCCCCAACAATAACACACGAGAATAGCACGGTATGTGAACACATAACAACCGAGAGTGTACGCGACAATACTGATACCGTTATAATCACCGATCCAGCTCAGGACATTAGCACCTGTATAACGGATAACCGATCGAACCGCAATAGTAATACCCCGTGTATAACTTCTACACAGCTGGTCACGGGTGAACCGGAAGCAAATCAAAACTTTGAATTCAATTTTATTGACTTTTCTGATTTACACTATAATGAAATCATGACAATGACTATAACCGATCTTCTATCAGTGATAACCAGACAATAGACGATTTTCAATCCCAGTCCTACGAGAGGCATTGTAAAGCCAAAATGCCGTCTAGTGGACATAATCACAAGGATCACCAAGCCATATTGGAAAAACAAGTGATAACGTCTAATGTTTCAGACAATTTATCGGATACCTTGGTAGTTAAGCAATCTGGGAAATCCAACAGAAATGTTCAGATTGGAAGTGATCTAAAACTTAGAGTTAACATTAAACGGAATACAAACCACGCCGAGGCCACAAATGAACCCGATATATTTGTTGCATACAAAAACCGCAAACGCTCAGCGCGTTTTTATTTGGGTAATTTGAGTGCCGAAACCACGCGCACCGGAATCCTCAATTACTTATTGCGAGAAAAAGTCCACGCCACGCAGCTGATGGTGTTTGAAGGTAGACGGGGACGTGCCTCTGCTAAGCTAAATGTCGTTCAAGAGCATGCCCATATCGTAGAATCGGAAGATTTCTGGCCTGATGGCGTCGTTTGTAGACCGTGGCTGTCACAGAGACAGTGGTGTGAACAGTTTGCATATTAACTCTAATATGGGGTATTACACGCAGTTATCATAAAATCAATTCTTCCTAACTTTCAGCATAATGTTTTGTAAATATATTTACATGGAATGTTAGAGGTGTTTATGTCTTCTGCAGTAGCTTGTCAGAATTATTAGATTTGACTAACTGTGATATTGCAGTAATAAGTGAACACAAACTTAAACAAAGTACTTTACATTTTCTGAACTCTATAGACAGTAACTATTCCAGTGTTGGTAAAGCTAGTTGTAATTTAGATGAGAGAACTAGATGTGGTAAAGCAGGTATAGCTGTATTATATAAAACTCCATATCCCCATATATAACACACATAGATGATACAATGTCAGAACGCATTGTAGGTATTGAGTACAAAGACCATATCATACTCCTCTATATATATTTGGTGTATATCTCCCCGCTGATGGTTATATAGAACACTATAAGAATGAGTTAAACATATTAGGTGATCTATATATTATTACAGTCAGTATGGGCATGTAATAATTGCCGGGGACTTCAACGCCAGTCGCAGGTCCGTAGATATGCCTAGTTGTAATTATTACAAGTCTATGGAGTTTAACAAATTTGTAAATAGTTGTTGTTTAACCCCTGTAAATATTGGTAACCACTGTAAAGGTAGTAGTTACAGTTATGTTACATGTAATTCTATGTTAGACTATATTCTTGCTGATGAAATATTGTGTAACAGCTTTAGTGCTTGTGAAATCCTTGCTGAGGGCAGTATAGGGAACACGTCCGATCACTTACCTATTGTAGCATCGCTAAAATACAGTGTAAAAATTCAAAAGCCGAACACGTCTAACGAATGGCCAAAATGGCATAAAGCAGATAGAATTATACTTGAAACTTATGCTAAAGAAATGGATGATGCATTCCACGAATTAGAAACTCCAAAGTTCACCGATATTGACAATATTAATCAATTTTACAATTCTCTAGTAAATGTTATATTAACGGTATCTGATAGGGTAATTCCAAAATCAAAATACAAGGCCCATACGAAACCATACTGGAATAATTCGGTGAAAGAAGCGCATAAAAAGGAAAGAGAATTGCGACGTGAATGGATACTGGAAGGACGACCACGTGGATCAGAATACAATATTATAATGCGTATAAGCAAGCAAAAGATGAATTCCGAAGAATACAAAAGTCATCGTGTGAAAAGTTTCTAAACGATGTTTACAGTGATATAGACCGAGCTGCGGAGTGTGATATAAGACTGTTCTGGCAACTCATTAAACGCCAAAAAACCAACACCCGAGGATATAGCAGAGGCATTTGGTGAATACTATCGAAATATATATACACCAAAACATAAACCGGAGTTTGATAGTGACTTCCATGACACTATCTGTAATGATGTTGACGCGCCATCTTCTCACAATGTACAAATGATCAGTGTCCTATACCAGGAGGCGATTTTACAACAGCGGAGATATCAAACTGTATTAAACGCTTAAACTACGGAAAGCTCCTGGTTGCGATAATGTACAGAATGAGCATCTCATCTATGGCGGTGAAAATTGTGTAACAATATAACTTTGTTGTTTAATGGCATAGTTAAGTTGGTAGAATTCCAGAAACTTGGAAACAGGGATTGGTCATACCGATACACAAAGGCAATGGAAAAGATAAATCTAATCCGGACAATTACAGACCAATCTCTTTATTGGTAACCATCTTTAAAACTCTTTGAAAGAGTATTGTATGATAGACTTACTAACAATTCAGTCATAAACAGCCTTCCCAAACTGTCAACAGCAGGGATTTCAGAAGCACTTAAGCTGTGTAACTGCCTCTTTTAATTTGAATGAAACGATATACCATGCTATTGAAAGAGGTAGCAGAGTATTTACTGCTTTCTTAGATAGTCAGAAAGCCTTTGACACAGTATGGCGCAAAGGCATGCTATATAAGCTATACCATCTAGGTGTAATAGGTAAGATGTGGTCTATTATCTATGATTGTCACCACAATACATCTGGCTCTGTTGTTATAAACTCCACACGTTCAACATGGTTTGCTGTTGACCAAGGTATTAGACAAGGGGGTGTTTTGTCTACATTTTTATACTCTGTATGTATTAATGAACTGTTATGTATATTAGAGTCAAATCCCCACGCAGCATGTGTAAATGTTTTAAAGGCAGGTAACCCTACCCTAGCAGACGATCTAGTCTGTATCAGTATGACGCCGCTTGGTCTCCAGTCTATGCTAGATATGGCTTACAAGTATTCTTGTTTTTGGAGATTTAAATTTAACGCTAAAAATCGCAGATAATGGTATTCAGCAAAAGCAAAGCAAACTCTGACGATAACTTTTGTTTTATTTGGGACCTAACAGTGTTGAGTTAGCTACCGAGTGCACACACCTGGAATTCTACTTAACTCGCAACTTAAAGTATTAACCGTACTACTGAGATGTGTCGCAAAGGTCGAAATGCTTACTTTGTTATCAATGGAATAGGCTCGTCAGAATTAAATCCTATTACAACAGTCGGACTATATAGAAAAAATGTTATTCCTACTACTCTGTATGGGTGTGAAGTGTGGACTAACCTCAAAACTTCTGATATTGACACATTAAATAAGTTTCAGCATTTTGTAGTTTAAACACATACAGAAGCTACCACAGTATACTAGATCTGATATGGCAGAAAGTTTGTGCAATCTATTTCCAATTACTGTTGAGATTTCCAAACGAAAATTACTGTTCTTTGGGAAGTTGTGTAATATGGACTGTTCATTACTACCAAAGAAGATATTTATAACCAGACTTTACGAATTTGTAATTGGCTCAACACCCTCACCTAGGATTTATCCCCGATATATGTGAATTATTAAATAAATACAGCCTAGTTTCAACACTTGTATAAATATATTACATCAGGAAGCTTCCCTTCACATACACATTGGAAAAGCTGGTAAACTCTTCAATCAGAGATCACGAATTGTCGCTCCGATTAAACAGAATGGATAACGACCCGGACTTCATCAGATTTAAATACCTACACAACGGTGCTCACTATGGACGTTTATGGTCGTTGGCAGCTAATAGTTTCCAATTATCATTAGCAAACTACATTATGGCATTATGGACACTGCCTCCTCTAACTAACAGGAAAATATGTTTGCTGTGTAACACCGAGTTCAGGGACTGTCTCACACATATTGTTCTATTTTGTTCTACACCCGAACTAGTATCCTTACGACATATGTTCTGGACTTCAATCAATTATGTTAATGCCATAATGGTGATCTTTACGATATACTCATGTCTTACGAACCGGAAATTCTTATACAGGTTCTGCTTGGCAGTGGTTTACATGTTAAAGTAACAAATGAACTTACTTTTGGGTTCTTGCGCTACGTAAGACTATGTTACCAGATCCATCGGTCTCGCTTTATCCTAGCATGACCGGAGACCATGGCACATTTAAAACTATAATTACTTACTATGTAAAATATTATGTATATATTGTTATGTACGTTAATATTGCTTTGCTTAGTTAGTTTTATTATGTATATATGTTTTGAATTATCATAGAATCACTATTGTAGTGGAATTAAATAAATGATGATGATGATGATCAGAGGGGCAAAATCGGAATCAATTCCAGTAACCAGCGGAGTCCCACAAGACAGTGTATTAGGACCAGTCTTATTTTTTTTACTATTTGTGAACGACCTGCCAGATAATCTAAGGAGCACCTCTAAGCTATTTGCAGACGACACAAAAATATACAGACCGATACAAAACTCGCACGATGAACTAGAGTTCCAAACTGATATAAATAAAGTACACGAACGGACCCAGATATGGTTGATGGAGCTAAATTTAAACAATGCAAGCACCTAGTAATGCCAACTTGAGCTGACATAGATCACATCAGTTTTAGTATTCCAAGTTCGCCAAATACAAGTACTAAAATTACAACTGTCAAAAGTGAGAAAGATCTTGGTGTGCTCATTAATAATCAACTTAAACATAGTGACCAGTGTAGCAAGGCTGCCAACATAGCCAATAGAACATAAGTCTCATATTCAGGAATTTCATTTTCGTATCATTAGTAGGGCCACACCTTAGAATATGTCATTACAGTATGGGCCCCATATCTAAAAATGATGAAATATTACTAAAAAAAATATTCAACGGCGTGCAACAAGGATGGTGCCATCATTAAAAGACTTAACACATATACTCAACGTCTTTTTAAACTTGGACTGCCAACATTAGAATATAGGCCGAATAAGAGCTGACATGATCCAAGTATATAGATTCCTGACACAAGTTGATGAAGTAGATGTCAACAAATTTTTTAACCTAGCGACTGCAAATAACCAGTCACCCAGAACAAGATGAAATAACATAAAACTTCTTTAAAAAGGTGCAGAACTAAACTTCGCAGTGGAATCTTCAGTTGTAGAGTCATAGACAGATAACTCTGTTGTAAACCCCCCCCCCCCCCCCCCCCCCCCGTCAATGCCTTTTAAATCCAATCTTAACTCAAATTACCTAATCAAATTCAATCCCAGCTGCTATATAGGATACGACCATGCGCAACAAATAGTATCACCCAGAGAAAATCATAAAGAAGCATCACAGAAGCAGAACTGCTTACAACGATGTATATCAACGCAAGAACTTTAACGTTAGGCAAACATTAAGCTCAGCTTAAGACCTATTTGACCGACAAACATATGTACATGTATATTATATAACATAAAGACATGTACAACATATAATTACAGATACAACATTGAACATGCATGTAATATACATATATTTGAGTCCGAGAAAATATAGCAGACAAAGCAATAAAATGTAGGCAACGATAAATTTGAAAAAGCACAATTTAAGTTTTTAACAAATAAAGCACAAAATAATAAAAGCACAGATAATAAGCATATTTTTTTTAAAAGTCCTTTTATAAAAGACTTAAAAGAGTAATAATATGCAGACATTTAAATTAACTTGTTAGTACACATGGTACATTGACAGCTGGATCGTATTCCAAAGGTACGCAACAGACTGTCAAAAGTCTGGGAAGAGGTTCAAATGCTATGATATATATCGAGCCAAAGTTGGCAGAGTTCCATGTCCCATTAGTAATTACAAGGAAGTTGGGTATGTTTAAATACGAGTTTAAATTGTTAACATCATCAAATATTATACTGTATTCTGTATATAATTGTCTTTGAATTTGCAAACAAAACAAAACAAACAAACAAAAAACAACAACAAACGACAAATTTATAACTTTGGCCAAATATCAATAGGAAAGAACTAAAGTCTTAGTCTAGGGAAAATGTGGTAAGACCAATAATCACTTTGTGTTTGTGAATGTTTTGTTATTATTAAGCAAAGACATTGTATGATATACAATAACACATGGCAAGATTTATCAAAACTTAAGCAAGGTCAGTCAATATTATATGGGCAAAACCTTTTCTTGCTGTTTGCTATCGGACCCCGAAACCCAAACACTTTTGTGTAATCCATAAATTAAAAAAAAACAACATCATATTTCAAATTATTTAAAAATATATGATGGATAATATAATGCGGAAAAGTAATATGATTCAAAGAAGTTCCCTGTCTCGGTACACTCTCTGGATAGGGGATCAACAGACAGTGATGCGATGAATCATTCACCGCACGTTGGTGTGGGGTCTCCAGCTAGTAGCTCTCTTCTCTCTCTCTCTCTCTCTCTCTCTCTCTCTCTCTCTCTCTCTCTAGAGAGAAGAGAGAGAGAGAGAGCTACTAGCTGGAGACCCACACCAACGTGCGGTGAATGATTCATCTCTCTCTCTCTCTCTCTCTCTCTCTCTCTCTCTCTCTCTTCAACATGATCCTCTGCACTACTGTTTTCATGTTATTGCTGACAACATTCGACATGCCTTTTGTTATGGGAATACCCTGCAGCCAACATCCACTGGACAGTTTCGACAGCATCAGCCGTTTTCTGTTTCTCCAAATCACTCTAGTCCTACAGCATGCACTATTGGTGCAACTGCCGGCAGACTCTTCTCCACGTCTCCAACCAATGTGTTGTTCTGACATTATCAAGGTCAGCAGACATCTCCCATATCTTGTTATCCATTGGTGACTGTTGTATTTTTCCTTTGGTTCATTGTCTTTGTTAGACTTTGGTTGTTTGGATCTTTCTTCATGTTGATCTGAGAGACATCAGCAAATAAGAGGTTCTCAACTCTGGTGTTCATTTTGGTTGTGACCTGTGCGTTTCTCTCTGCTGCTTCTCACGTTCACGTTTAGATTGTGACTGGTGAATTTTCATATCTTTTTGATTCTTGCAATTCACACAGTGACATTTGACTTCTATCACTATTTACGTAAACGCCCCATATATATACTAATCGTTTCATTTTGTATCTGTTTTCGCTGGACCTTTCACCTCTCTCGGAAGACCCGAGATGTGTTTCTGTTTATTCTATAGCTAGCTGCGGTGTCCCTCCATGACTTGTGTGTTGAGGTGCTAACCATTCACACCCTTAATTCTAGTTTTCCCTGGATGCTACCTGTCCTTCTAGAAATCATTCATCTCTTCCTGGTTGTCTGTCTGTCTTTGCCGGTTTCCTAGATGGATAGTTACATACTGCTTCGGTATTATGATGTTTTATCGTTTCAACATCTTGGGAAAAATAATGGGTTTCACAATTTTGGTCCAAGCACTACTGATGAGGAATTGTATTCCGAAATGGCCGTCTAGTGCTGTAAACTTAAAACTGGTATAACATGTAATTACCACCGACATCCTCAGTCAATGTCATCCTTCATCTTATATTTACACTCTCTGGGTGGAGGATTCAACAAACTTTGTTGGTGAATTAGCTTTTGTAACAAGAAAATTAGCATTTTCAACAGTTCCTGAATATCTCCATGGGCAACATTGTTTAAATAAGTGTAACAGTTACACAGAAGGGATAGTAATCAGGGCCCACCACCTCCGTAGAGCTTTAGGATTGAATCAACTACTCTTTAAATGTTCGTTACAAGGAACGGCCGCTTAAACTTTGACAGAAAACAAATCTCGAAGCATTCAGGAACTCTTGAAAATGTTAATTTTCTTGTTACAAAAGCTAATTCACCAACAATTTACTGGATTCCAAAAATGTATAAAATCCTTTTACATCTCGTTTTATCGTCAATTCTATAAAAGATATTGCTTTTATTCTCAATTTTGATTACACGCGTGTCGGATTTAGGTAGTTTAACGGGGCGCTTACCCTTCCGGAGCACCCGGCCTCTGATGGAAGCGTGATTAACTCATTTATTTGCAAGCAGCTTGCTTCGTTGTATACAAGTCCTCTCATAGCGTATTAATTGCGAAACAAATACACCATAAACAGGAGAAGCGGGTTAATAGCTGCATAGAAAAGGAAAGTTGACGATAGAAACATTGAATTCATCACGTTTGTCATACAGCTTTAGATGTGGCTTTTCATTGGTGTCATAATTGATATACTCGTATGTATATAAGTCTAAATATGAAGCAGAACTTGAAGAATCAGTCGTATCTTTTTTTGAAAGCTCACTAGGATAGATGACATTCATACAGTCTCCAAATTCAGGATTATTGAGAGTAGAAACGTTATCTATATATCTGTATGATTGATTGAATGATTCGGCGACAATCTTCTCCAGACTTAATTAAATTTAAACAACATCAGCTCTTATTGTCTTCTCACACTTTAGACTTTTGTACCACACGATCGCATTAAAAGTACCTGAAAAACTTATTAAATGATGTTTCTGCAGGAATAAAAGGAGTTTCTAGCCAAACGTGATAATAAATCGTTATTCTGTACAAATGCTACTTATAAAGGTCACAAATCAACAGTAGAACATTGTATGTGGTAGTTTCATTTTGACAATAATTTTGATAAAATCTACATGCAAATTAGTGGGAACCAAATGTGTACCGCTTACAGATGATCATGTTTCTTATGACAAAAAACAAACAAAAACAATCCATGGACCCAGTAACAAAGCAACCAAGTTAATGTTAAAACATCCAAACAAGACAATGGAGGGAAAAGACTAACGCATATTGGGACAAATGTTAATAAAAGTCCCGACTTTGGACGAGTGTTGGAGTAAATGCCCAATGGTGTATAACAGTACCCTCAAACTTCGCACAGATTTTACGAACAGACTTAACACGCACATTTAAAAGCCTAAATATTTTTATGTTTATTTTATTGTTCTTCCCAATCATAGGGGAATTCTTGAGTCTTTCAGTATCAATCAAAAAGAGGAACAACTTGGCCTTCCTTACTTGTATTGGATTCCTAAACTTCACAAAATTCCATGCAATGAATGATATATAGCAGGTTCCTCTAAATGTGCTACGTCGACAAATATGGTCTTCAGTCTTATTCAGATAATTTATTTCTTCGTCTGGCTTCTACCCAATGTAGATTCTAATACATTCTCTAGATTGTCTTGGTCTAATACTTTATCTCGTGTAAAAAATATGAAAAAAAGATTTTCTACACTTTACACCGCTGACCTTGATTCTAAATAAAAGAATGTTACAAACAAATTATTCACTTCTAATTTTTTCACAAAAACGGTAATCCAAGAAACAAAATCTAGTGATGAACAGTGATTGTGGTTGTTTTGTCAGCAATGTTTTTCATGGACAAAATATTTTATGTATTTGGTAATATCATTTTCGAACGTACAATTGGTATACCAATGGGCATAAACTGTGCACGATTGCCTGCTTATTCGTTTCTCTATTCGTATGAAGCAGAATTTTAAGAGGAACCTAATCTGGAGATAATGTCGTCAAATCATTCAATTAAAATTACAGAAATTAAGGTGACGTGTTGTCTCTGAATAATTCTTAAAGACAACACGAATGTCATCTATGCGTGTGAGCTTGAAATAAGATATGCCTGGATGTTTCGAGTTCTGTTTCATCCCCAATAATGACACCCAATAAAGGCTACATCTGAAGATGTATGAAAAAACAGAATATAGATTTATTTTATTACTTAATACTATATTGACTTTCAATTTTTTCAATTGTCAAATGTCCTTTTCTATGCAGTGATATAACCAAGTCTCCTGTTTATCGTGTACTTGTTACACAGCATACGTTAAAGCAGAGCTTGTTTACACTATGGGTACTTTAAAAAGGCAGAAAGCTGCTAACAAATAAATTGGCTTTATTGTATTTATGTATTTTATGTCGTATTGTGCTTGTGTTGTTGTAAAATTATATAAATAAATAAATATAAACAAATTATTGACCCAGAGATATTGCAATCAAGGTTTATCAAGGACCTCAAAATGTTTATGGTCGTTATCACAATATAACATTTCTGTATAAAAAATAACCCTGAATATATTCGACGTCTCATAATTCCATATTCCTTTCTTGCTCAATTTTCAGTTTAAATGTGGCGTGTACTTAGCTAGACGATTGCAAAAACTGTTTAAGCAGGTATATAATACACAAACTAAAAGATGTGAGTTTTTTCAACAATTTTCCCCTTTTTCATCATTGTTTTTTTCATTTAGTTTTATTACATACCAGAATGCTTCTGTGGTTTTTATTTTTCAAATGCAATGTAGCCGTTTTAACGTTAGAAATGGCTATTGTAGTGCCATTTGGTTTTAAAAAAATAAAATTCTATGGAATCAACACTTAACTGTGACTGGTTAAATCTCCAAGATGATTTCTGTCTCAAGCTCATGGTAAGTGTTGGAAATTTATTAGATGACAGATGAAAAAAATTTTAAATACTAGGTGCACATCTACATTATATCACAAAAATTGTGTGAAAGTTTCATGAACATTCATTGAAGGGTTTAAGAGAAGTTGCGGATAAGAGATAGGTACCCTAAGGTGTAATGGAAGGACGGATGGACACACGGACGGACAACCCTATCACTATATACCCCCCACTTTAAGCAGGGGGTATAAAAGTAGCATTTAATTACTACAGAGTTCACTAACAACTACATGTATCAGCAAAAAAATTAATGTAAAGCAGAGACAGAGATGACCATCTAAGTAACAGAATAATAAGTTTTAATTGGATTGAAAATATAAAGAAGAAAACTAAATGTTCAATTTTTAAGATTTATTTTACTACTTAATACAATATTGACAGAAAATTTGTAGAAAGACAACAATAATTTAAAGATTAATTAGATAAAGATAATTTATAAATGATATTATATATTTTATTTAACAAATTCATACTATTCATTTACCCATTAAATAACAGTAACAGTTACTCACATTCATAATGAATGAAATTTATCAATCATGATAACTATGTAGTAGCAATGGTAAAAATAATCTTAAATACATGTACAATACTTGTACTTTTGAAATTCCAATTATCTTTGTTGAGGTTCACATAAACTGTTGAATATGAATAAAAGAATTACATACTGTGAACCAACTTTAATTCCCGGATATTAACTTTCACAATTCTCTAACCAAAACCATTTCCTGACTATTAACTTTCAAGGTATGACCTTTGGCTGAATATTTGGTATATATAATATTTTCAAAAACAAGTTTGTGACAATACACTTTTGCGATTGTTTGTCCTTGTGTTGGTTTACAATAACTTTGTTGGCAACTAACAATGATGGCTGTGTTACACAGACCCTATTGTTCGAATCTTGATCAGCTTAATGATTAACATAAACTCAAAACTTTAATAAAAATCAATGTATCATTATTAAATTTATAGTTTTAAACCAAAATGCTTCATTTTCATGAAATTCTAGTATCTTTTCTACAAATTTACAAAATAGTTTGATAAAATACCAGAATTTGACTAATCAGATTATTAAATGGATTTGAACAACTGGGTCATGATTGTTACTCCATTTTGAACAAATGATTTAATTACAAATTAAGTGTTTTATGCAACTTCTCCAGTTTTTTAATACCTGATGGAACAAGAGGCCCAATAGGGCCTGTACCGCTCACCTGGGCCGTTAACAGCACAAAAACACAATAAATACTACATTTAAGGAGCAATAACTCTGATGTGGATATTTAGATATCTATGAAACTTGCTACTCGCATCTGTGACCTTGACCTTCGAACCAATGACTATAATCTATATATCAAAATGATGATTGCATCAATACCAACAATATTCTAATATACATGCCTATACAAAAAGTTTACAGTTTTCGAGATAATTAATGATTTTGGTATTGTTTTGCTAATGTGACCATGACCTTTGGACCCATGACCTTTTTCTATACATCAAAATGATCGTTGTATCAATATCTACAACATTCTAATATACATGCTTATACAAAAAGTTCATAGTTTTCAAGATAATGAATCATTTCAGTATTCTTTCGCATCTGTGACCTTGACCTTTAAACCAATGACCTAATTCTATATATCAAAATGATTGTTACATCAAAACCAAGAACATTCCAATATACATGCCTATACAAAAAGTTTATAGTTTTCAAGATAATTAACGATTTTGGTATTGTTTTGCTACTGTGACCTTGACCTTTGGATCCATGACCTTTTTCTATACATCAAAATGATCGTTGTATCAATACCTACAACATTCAAATATACATGCCTATACAAAAAGCTTATAGTTTTAAAGATATTGAACCATTTCAGTATTCTTTCGTATCTGTGACCTTGACCTTTAAACCAATGAACTAAATCTATATATCAAAATGATCGTTACATTAAAACCAACAACATTCCAATATACATGTCTATACAAAAAGTTTATAGTTTTCAAGATAATTAACGATTTTGGTATTGTTTTGCTACTGTGACCTTGACCTTTGGACCCATGACTTTTTTCTATACATCAAAATGATCATTGTATCAATATCTACAACATTCTAATATACATGCCTATACAAAAAGTTTATAGTTTTCAAGATAATTAACCTTTTTGGTATTGATTTGTTACTGTGACCATGAACTTTGGACCCATGACCTTTTTCTATACATCAAAATGATCGTTGTATCAATACCTACAACATTCTAATATACATGCCTATACAAAAAGCTTATAGTTTTAAAGATATTGAACCATTTCAGTATTCTTTCGCATCTGTGACCTTGACCTTTAAACCAATGACCTAAATCTATATATCAAAATGATCGTTACATCAAAACCAACAACATTCCAATATACATGTCTATACAAAAAGTTTATAGTTTTCAAGATAATTAACGATTTTGGTATTGTTTTGCTACTGTGACATTGACCTTTGGACCCATGACCTTTTTCTATACATCAAAATGATCGTTGTATCAATATCTACAACATTCTAATATACATGCTTTTACAAAAAGTTCATAGTTTACAAGATAATGAATCATTTCAGTTTTCTTTCGCATCTGTGACCTTGACCTTTGAACCAATGACCTTAATCTATATATCAAAATGATCGTTACATCAATACCAACAATATTCTAATATACATGCCTATACAAAAAGTTTATGGTTTTCGAGATAATAAATAATATTAGAAAGGTAAAAAATTAGGTCATGACCTTCATAATTGACCTTGACATCATTTTGAAGGTAATTACAAGAATATGTCAAAACTGAAAACCCCATGTCATTATCTGGTCATATAGTCAAGTTATAACAATTTAAAAATATTTTACGATTTTTGCAAATTTAAACGCAAAAACGCGTAACCTATTTTTAAACCAAATTTCATGAAATGAACAAACTTAAAGGTTAAGACTGTGTAGAATCCAAATATCACATCAGTTTTTGCCTCCATTGAGTGGTTTGAGAAGAAGATTTTTTTAGGTTTTGTCTATTTTTAGTAACAGCGGCCATCTTGGATATTCAATCGTCATGATTTGAACAAACTATAGTTAGACTCTGTCATGGACCTTCCATGGCAAATTTGGTTTCATTTGGCCCAGTAGTTTCAGAGGAGAAGATTAAAGTTTACTGACGCACGCACGGACGCATGCACGCACGCACGCACGCACGCACGCCTCGCCATGCCATAAGCTCACATGGCCTTTGGCCAGGTGAGCTAATAAAATGGCACTACTGACCTCAGGTTAAATGTTCAAACCAGGGTGAATTTACCAGTTTAATGATCAAGTAGTTCAGATACCTTAAACTGTACAGAATCAGATCAATTTTCCTACCATGCTATTTTCAATATGCCATAAATCTGCTTCAGTAACATTTGTCGGTTTGTGATTTTCTTGCAATATGTGTCTGTTACCACAGAGTAGATAGTTTGAGATTGATTCAAAAATGTTTGTTCTGTAAAGTCTTTCTTATCACATTTGTTCTAACAATAGCCACTTTTCCCTCACAATTAATATCTATATCTAAGATGCTGGTAGTTTGAAGGAATAAAATAAAGACATAACATAAATCGAATCTTTTAGTTGTTATGTATCCTTAGTTAATTTTTCAATAACACTTATTAATTGTGTACAGCTCAAATAAATTAAGTTGCAATAATTACAATGATATGACACAAAAAAAAACATGATCCAATGAAGGAAGTAAAAATTAAAATGACTGACCTTGTTTTTAAAATCAATCACTGACCACTTATTCCAAAAGTAACCTAAGTATACATATGTGTAGTCTTTAAGTACATGATTTTAGTGAAAAAAATGTACATTTTAATAATGCAAAAAGTTGAAAATATATTTTAATGTAAACCAAACCAAAAGAAATTTTAGGACTTATATCAAGATGTTTGTGGACTTTTTATAAAAATCTTCCATTGATAATTTAGTTCTAATATTACATGTAATTTAATTGATCGAATTGAACAGGTCTTCTATGCTAGTGGAATTGCTTATTATATATATATATATATATATATATATATATATATATATATATATATATATATATATAAACCACAAAGATACACGTTAAAATACAATCCTGAAAGCAAAGTATAAAATTTGAAAACTGTCAAATTAAAGTGAAACATGTGGATATTTTAAAGTGATCGAGTAATTTTCAACAGATAGGTTTAACCAATGCTATATTTATAAAAATATGATAAACTCTGTCATAAAATCACAGTAATGATCATAAAATAGTAAACAATTAAAAATAAATAAGATATAAATAAATGAAAACAGAGATATATATATATATATTTATCTATCTGATTATTGTTTTATCATCACACATTTTCATCACAAGTTCTCGGACAATAATACTTAATACAGAATAGTCTGGAAGTCTTGTTACTGACATAGTACAACAAAAATCAACATGACCACAAGCTGTAAGAAATGAAAACAGATGATAATTTGAGGTAACCAATATCACAAAGTACAGTAAAATCTTTTCTAGCATACATGTCTATAAACACACCGCCTGTACATTCAGACCAGTGTTTTAAGGTTCTTTTGTTTCATACTTCAACCAAAACAAACCTGTGTGGTCTTTATATACAGGTTTTACTGTACCTGATAATTTGAAATAATTATAAATGAAATGTTTGACATCAAAATGTTTGTGTCAGGGTAAACTTAAACATCACTTATATGAGACTTCCAGACCCTATAATCCATAACAGAATAATATACATATACAAATACGCAGTAATAATCTATAGCCTTTAGTAAGAGTTATCCCCCCTTTGTTACAATCATCCCACAGTGCAATTGGCTAAATAAGGTCATCAACATGCCAGTGAATGGTTTCCTTTTTCAGGAAATTTAAGAAAATCAACAACAAGGTGGACCAGGTTGCTTGTCATCCATTTGTCCTTATTAAGCAGATAAAATAACTTCTACAAAAGAGTTCTAACTACTGTAATATACCAGTATGTATTAAAACTAGAGGAACTAATTCCCTCTGTACCAAAAAAATCCCATACCCATGTCACATACTCACGGTAACTTTGACTTATAAAATATGACACCTCAATTGTCATTAAATATTTGTGTCCAAGCTTTAAATCACCCATACAAAACATCAACAAGTTAAAATCTGTACACTATTTTGACAGATGCACACTGTCCTGGGGATGCCTTTATACCCCCATCATTTTTGTTTGATATATGAACCGATTGCATTCTAAATCCCGCTACATATTTTCAGATTGACATACCGGTACAATCTGAACATTATTTAGACAAAAGACAGAAATTTATCATCCCTTTACATTTAAGTTGTCTGGAGGTGATACATTACCAATTCTGAAGAAAACATGTTTATTCAGATTAAAAAAATATTAAAATAACTATATACATTATCTTATAAAATCATAATACACTAAAAATATTGTCGTAAAACTTTAAATTATGCTTGGATAAAACAAAATAAATATTTATGAAAAGTGTTAGAGCATAGCTTCTTAGAATTATACACTGTCATTAGCTTTGACAGATCAAGGCCCGATTATAAATGTTGATGTGCAGTAATTACAATATTCCAAGATTGGAATGACTTGAACACTTTGTTGTTAGTTGCAGGTACATAGAGTTTCTCAAAATTTTAATATGGTCAAAATAAATTTTTAGAAGTAATATAAAGGTAATTTCAAAATGAGGACATTGTGACATTTTGATCGTAAATCAAACCTGAAAATTTCATCCTTATTTGATTTTGTTATCGGTTGATTTGTTATGTAAATTTAATTGAAAACTGACAGTCAAACTAGCAAAAGCTCATGATTAGTTTATACCATAGCTTAAAAATATGGAATAAAAGAATATGAAATTAAAAAGAATCATTAAAATGTTTTTGATTTAAAATAACATTATGATAACTTTAAAATTGTCTTTGTTTTGTCAAATGATACCATAAATTAATAAAACTATGGAAATACATACATTGTAAATGTAGGAATTTCATGTATTGGACCTTATTTGTAAAACAATTAAAACTAAAGTATCAAATAAAAAATATGTCTTGCATATTAATGTGTTTTCACTATCTCAACTTCAAAATCTATTGTGAACCATTATATCCATATACCGTATTTCTTTTCACTATCTGTAATCAACTGCAAAAATCAATTCATTGTGTACTGTTATAACCTATATCTGTTTTTTTTACCATCTTTTGATCAATTTACTGTGAAAAATAACCTCATTGCACATGTTATATTCATTTCTTTTTTTTACTATCTCTAATAAACCATCCTTAGCTGTTATATTAATATAGAATATCAGATTCTAACATAAGGATACTATTAACAACAGAGAAAGTGCTCATAGTACCAGTTTTACAAAAGTTTACACCAATGACTGTTTCTATTTGTACAATATACTTGATTACAATCATATTTCCTCAGAATAGTTTAAACCTAAACAACATTTTATGTACCACATCACTAACACAATCAAAAATATTAAGTACACATGTACTGACGTTCTGAAGTTATATGTTTTGTATACTCATGTCTAGATCTATACTGTTTACTTGATCACAATATCAAAGACATAGAGTACTGAAAGTATGAAAATTTTTGTACTAGTTCATTTTACAGAGAAGTGATATCATAATTTATTCACAAAATATTTATTTTTGCATTGTGGAATGATTGCCAGTGCAAATGCAAATAAATCACATTGTATATCAAAATTCATGATAGCTTTATTTTTATATCTTGTTATTTTTATACACTAAATGTGTCAAGATTTTAAATACATTGTACTTGGATTTCATTATCAAACATTAGTTCAGAAAAAAGGTAATAGACTAAAACATTACATATTCATTTTACTTGTGTTCTTAAAATACCAATTTACTGGTCACAATTTCCATGACAACAATTAGTCATAAAAACCAAATTAGCATTACACAGTTCCCGAAGGCTTATATGAACTGACAACAATCTTTGACTTACTTGACTTATAGATATATGTACTTAGAATTTCTAAATAATAATTACCCATGAATTTCATGTAATAGACCATTCATATGCCTGGAAATACTATTATTACTAAAGACTATATTGGTACCAAGAAATACTAAGTGAACCACAAATATACCTAGAATGCTTAGTGAACCATAGATTTGCCTAGAAATATTTAGTGGACGGTCCAGGACCATAGATATAACCACAAACACTTGGTGGACCAGACATATGTCCAGAACATCTTTTCAAGAAATACTAAGTGGACCAGACTAATGCCCAGAACAGCTGGTCCAGAAATACTAGGTGGACCAGACATATGTCTATACATAGACAATAAATACTATGATATCTACAGATATCACATAATAATGCTAAGTCCAGAAATACTAGGTGGACCAGACATATGTCTATACACTAGACAATAAATACTATGATATCTACAGATATCACATAATAATGCTAGGATTTCATTGTCACATTAGCTAGTATGCCATTGAAAATAAGTTTATCTCTTAGACTGTTGAAAATCTGTAACTGTTCTTCACCAGTAAGAAGTGAAATATGCTGAAGAATCTTCTGTGCATTTGGTGCCCTGAAAATGTTTGAAAAAAAATAAAATAGAATTAAAAAAAACTATACATACATTTATATAAACAAAATCCTGTATTTTATCATGTCGATACAGTACATCTTTTTGGTCTACTTTCAGATTTCTAAGTTTTAGTATTTTAAAAACAAACATACTAATCTATATACAAATCACATCCCAAAGCAAAGTAACAACTTTGAAACTGACAAATTAGGTTAAACATGCAGACTTCCACCAAGGAAGTGAGGCCAGGTATTCTGGAAGAGTAAGCACCTTCTGTTTAGCTAACTACTGAAGTCACTTGCGTAATCAAAATATAGAGTGAAAGTAACATAGAACACTTTTATTACAATCAAAATCCCATCAGTTTTTTTTTTACTTTGGCGTTGGAAATCATTGAGATAGACTTACACAGAAAATACAATAAAATAGACATTGTGTGTCATTTGTAAGAAAAAATAACTGAAAATTAAATATAATACTATATGTACTACTTTTTGATTAAGTACATCTATATTTAGACATATATATTTCAAACAACAAAACATTCCATTTTGGATACAATCCTGTCAAAACCTCATTACCTTTTTGGGTACAAGACCTATAATTTTTAAGTCAAACCAGTTATATTTTGTAAATTCTAATTATGGTCATACAGATTAAGATTGATTAGAAATGAATACACTAATAAACTGAACCAATACTATAAAATACTGTAAATTTCCTGATGTTTCAGTTACACATTCAGTCATCACTTTCAAAGGTTTGCTTTTTATCTGTAAACCTGTAACGATTAGCTAAGTGACGAGCAGTAATAGTAACATAAATGCATAAGTGATGTCAAACTATTGTTGTCTATTTTTTGGTAGTTTCAATTTTACATATAAAAATAACATAAAATTTACCTTATAAAACTTGTATAATAGACATGTACAAATGTGGCCATTAAAAACTGGCAGTCAAATCTATCCATAATTCCTCCATGTCCTGGAATCAGGTCACCAAAGTCCTAAAAATAATAGTTAACAATTTAAGAGATCAACATAACACAACTTCACCAAATTAAAATTAACTTCACCCTAAGCTGCCTAATTGCCTGAAGTTTTGACAAGTTCATTTAGTTTCCTGAGACACTTAAATTGTATATAAATGTGATAATTTGATAATAGGCCATACAAGATTCACCCTTTGGTGACAAGTGAAAGTGTGCTATAATATACAGCAATACGAAAAATCTGAATGAGATACAATACAACAATTCTGAGTCTTGTAGAACTGACGATATTCTGTAAACTTTGCAGAAAATATCCCAAAATCTGATAACTGCTGCCACATAACAGATACTTTTGTTCAAAACCAATTCCAGTCCTATTTGACTATGTTAACACTGGATATATAGCTTTCACTATTAACTACATAGAAAGTTGTGATTTGTTACTATGTAGCTGTGAGCTGTTTCTTACACTATAATCAACATTTTCCTTTACTTTTTTGTAAAAACATTTAGTGAAATTTACTATCCTTTACTTTTTGTAAAAACATTCAGTGAAATCTACTAAAGTGGGTACTCTTTTTTTTTTATTTGCACTTAAATGCTCAAAGGGCTATAACTCCAAGGAAAATAAGCAAATCAACAACGGTTCATTTCCTATCAATGTTGATGCTTTGCACCAAGTTTCATAAAAAAGTGCTTCATAGTTTTGGAGAATTACTCTGGCAAAAAGTGTCTGGAAGAATAGATGGAGGTTCAAATTTAATATCCCCCTCTTTTTTAAAAGGTGGGGGAAAAGAACAATATACAATATTTTTTGCTCTCGCTTATATACCTACCTTGATTTTAAATGCTCTTTTAAATCCACTGGCAAAAAAACCTCCAAAGGGACCAATTACAGATGCAAACAAAGACATAGAAATTGAATGAAGAATAAATGGATAAATGTGAGCCTTCTTCCATGATAGTCCAAGCTGAAAAAAAAATAGTCAGAATGCTGAATTATACTCCATGTAACTATATTAATGACATCATCATCATAATCATCATCATCATCAACAACAACAACCATTACTATGTGATCTATCTGTTGTATAACCATATATGCCTTATAATTTGTCATAGTTAACATCTATGAAAAACTTTTCAATTAATCTCTTGACAGTCTTGCATCTCTGTACATGCTGACAAGTTTACATAATACTAACAGCTTAACTTACATTTTACAATATTAAAGGGGTAATTTTTCAATATTTGACAGTGCAAATTACTGTGATGTTACATTGGCCTTGAGTGATCATTTCAGGTTCAGATGTAATAGTAGAATAATTACATGGTGACTTTATAGTCAAAAATGAAAAATGGAAATAAAGATACATGTATTTAGAAACATAATACCGGTAAATGTGTCAATTCGAGTTTCTTCATCTTTTCAAAAACTATGCAGAAACCAACGTTTTGTTGTTTTTTTTTACAAATGTCACTTAAGTTGTTAAATAAGACAAAAGTATTTTAAGTTAAAAGTAAATTTCTATGGTAAATTAATCTATTTTTTACATAACATACTTTTACTTTGCCTTAATGCCACAGTTTTTTTAATACCAAAATCTTATTCTTTTAAGTGTTTCTTTATGATATCCATGATTAATTGCCTTTATACGTAATACAGATTTTTGTTACATGTCAAATCAGCATTTGCTTTGACCTTTTTTAATTTTGATTTTGTATTCTGTGTGTATCTTGTCACCATGTTGGTTTACTGTAACTGGACTTCTGTGATGAAAAAGTTACTTCCCTTTTATCTCTATATGTCATGAGCATTTATGTATCCTGGTGGATTTACAAAGGTATTTTTATGTACCCTAGCAAGTTAACCAATCAATATGTAACAAATTTCTTTAAAAGGTGGCAAATCTCTATATAACACTAAAATTTGATAAAACAAAGAATGGTGTTAAATGAAATTTTTACTGTATTAAAATACTCACAATACTGAAGAATGTCTGTAGTGTTTGTGGCAAGTTGTACTCAGTTACGATAAAAACAGGATGTCTTTCACATTCCAATGTCATTTGACCTTTTCCTTCATCATAAACAATGGGACAAACAAAATAGTCAAACTGTACCAATACATACGATAGCTGAAAGCAATGGAAAAAATAATGTAAATTCAAATAAATACTACACAGAGAGTGAAATCTCTTGTAATTATTTTGGAGTCTATAAGCTTGGCAGCAAAGTCATAACGCAAAGTTCCATGATGGGAAGTGACTGAGGGTAAAAAGACATTCTTTTTTAATTAGAGCAGTCAATCAGTCTATAAAAAATACCATCCCAGCAGTTATGAGGCTATTCACTTTTTTATCAGTTGGGTGAACTAGAACAATGTGAAATTAAATGTCTTGCTTTAGGATATACAGAGCAGCCTTGCTCAGGTTAAGGTCCACAACAACCTAGAGTCAATGAGTCAGAATCCTTACCCACTCTGCCATGACAACACATCAAATCTTTTATATAGAAAAAAGTTTGTTCTTTTGGGAAATTTGGCTATTAATCATTTTATATACATATCATTGACAGAATATTAATAAAATGTTGATACATACAGCAAATCCAAACAACAAAGTAGCAAATGCTCCACCAATGAATCCTTCCCATGTCTTCTTTGGAGATAATTTGATTAATGGTGTCTTTCCAAAGAAAAATCCAAACATGTAAGCCATGATATCATTACAGATGATCATAGACACCGGTACCAATAACCTGTAACAAAATAATGTATAGAGTGAAAACTGATGCTGTGATCATTTGACCCTAATGGATCAAGAAAGGGAGTCTTATCAACAGAATGATCTTAACATCTGATTAGAGTTGGGGTCAAGTAACAACTATGATGACACAAGGCAGTGCGTACTGGAGATTTCTAGTAAAAGTACATGAAAACAAATAAGCAATCTTGCTTATTTCAGCAATAAAATCAAATTCTACCAACTGTACATAAACTGGCACATATTACAAAGAAAGACAACTGCTTCTAATTTACATTTACAGAGAGTATTTGATAATCAATAAGGAGAATGGTCTTACACTAGAACAAGATGAAATAAATTGAGAAATTTGAAATAATGTGATGCTTGTGCAATCTATAATTATTTTCTGGGTGAAAATGTATCTGGGAGGATATAATTTCATAGTAAAATCTATCTGGCAGAATAAATATCATGGCTTTTTTACCATTTATCCATGGATAATATTTACCGTTAAAATATTATCCTAGAAAAATATTTCATGGGGGATAAAATAAACCAATACACTTGCACTCACTTGTTACGCATCAAAATGGCTAAAATGATTGTTAAAATATATTCGATGACTGAATTAATAGGATTTTATGTCAAAGTCAAGATTATTTCATTTAAATCAAGATGTCAACATCTTTAGCTCAAACTGCAGAAATCTATACCTATAACAATGTTACTTCATCAAACTATACATGTCATGATATGGAGCACTGTTCTCATCTGAAGGATTTATCACTTTTAATTTGGAAGTCTGTGTGCCAATAACAATTAGTTCCAATTTACTTTTGCGTTGTGACAAAATAATGGTTGAAGTACATGACTTTTTACTTACAAGATAATGTTGTTAACTGAGCTACTACAATGAAAATAGGAAGGGTGGAGTTTTGTATTGGTGTTTTATGCCCAAGTCTAGATTCTTCTGACTTACACATATATATCAAGACAGTCAATTCTTAGATGGTTGAAGAAACGAGTGGCATAAATATAAAATCATAATACTGCCAACATATATATATATTTGGTTATGATTTTTTCCCAGGAAGTATCATATTTACATACCAGATAAGTCCCTCAAAAACATTTTGCATGATGAGATGTGACTGAGTGACCACTATCAGAAGAGTAACATGGGTCCAACCAAACTGAAAAATAGAATAAACATCCCATTAAGGTTAAACTGAACATCATTCTTTTTTCCTGCTAGTGATACAACAACATTAAATTCAAACCATTACCTAACTTTTATGGCAATGCATTTTGTAATCATACACAAAGTTACAGTTTGTAAATTCAAAGTGGCAAAATTAACCAAGACAAATTTAAATAACTGGTAAGTGGTAATATCTAAACATTGTCAAATTTTCAGAATAACTTCCACGTTCTCTCTTAGTTAGGTTTAACTGTTTACCAGAGTACCATGTGATAACTCATAACACAAATGTGGAATAAAAGACATGAGAGTTAAAGTCACAAAAAAAAATATCACATGATACAAACATGTGGTACACTTGCTAACCAAATCATAAAACAGAATGTCCAAGAAAAATATAAAAATAATGGGTTATTAACCTTTTATTGAATCATTGCTGAGTACATGCATGGCCTGAAACAATTTTTAAAATTCCTACAAATGATCTGTTTCTTTGACATGGAATCTAGACATTCATTGCACAGTATGTATGACACAAAATTTAAGGTACAGGTTAATTAAAATATGCAGATACATTGTATATAAAAAATATTGGACCACTTCAGATAAAAAATATGATGATATAAACAAAATGTAAACTTACCAGTGTAAATTGTTTAAGGTAATGTTTCTTGACTAGACTGAACACAAAACCAACTAATCCAGCTACATATAATGAAAATGAAATAAATCTGTGAAATGTCACAAAAGGACGCATAAATTCCTGAAAATAGAAAAAATATCATGTAAGTATCAAAATCCAATTTAAAAAATATAATCTTTCTTATAAGTATTTACTCCTGCTGCATCTACAAAAAAACTAAAACAGGGGTTGTTTTTACCGTGGTGAATTTATCCAGCCTCTCAAAAGTAACTGCTGAACAATGGGCTGTCAAAATATACAAACGTAATGGACTATTTCATCCACTTTCAGGTGACTTATTATCCATACTACTAAGTTTTGAGTTAAATCACATAAAGATTTTCTTCTTAAATGCACTAAAACCTGGTTTAAGTTTAATAATGATGACCACCTTGGAAGTGCAAGGAGGCTTAAGCAATTTCATCAAAATGTTACTTTGTATGACTAATCTAAATAGGGTTTTCTTTAAAAACAAAGAAACTAGGACTGAATTGGTAGCCATTTTCTAAGGAATGGTGGTCTTCTTGGCATTACTAATCACCCAAGTCCAATCAGATGAATAGTTATCATTTAACATGGTTGTCGTATCTTAGTAACAATCATCATCTTGGAAATGCAATAGGTCTGTCAAGCCATCCCATGTGAAATTTTGTCATGAAAAATCATTTGAGATCATGATGATGATGAACAGTTTTTCCTAAATGTACAGGATACAAGGATTTATAATCTGTTCTATATTATATACACCATTATGGGTAACCATCTTACTAGTTTGAGCTCAGTTGGATAAACTGAATCATGTCCACTACACATATACACAGACTTACACATTGGTACTGGTATGTCCATATATATATTTTACCACTGATGATGGAATAATAATACTAGTTGGTGGCAGGGGATTATAAAGCTAGTTGTAGTTTCTAGTCTGTTTACAAACCTGGTTTATAACCACTAGGGATTTTATACCACCATCCTCTTTTACACTAAAATTGCACTGATATGCTTACAACAATGCAACTTGGTGCATACCTGTCAGCTTTATAAACTCATTAAACTGTCTGGTCATAACTTACCTGCCTATGAAGTAACACACCAAAGTAATCAATCAAACTTTCTCCATAGAAGAAATAATTAGATGCAAACAGGAAGTACCAGCTGAGTGTACGGAACCATGGGAGATCGAAGGATTTGTATACTGTATAACCAATTGTGATTATCTCATGGAAACATTTGATCTGGATGGCAAATATCTGGAAAAGATAACAAATACCTGGTATATATCCAACAATTTTCAAAATTCTAGAAGTATACATTGCAAATGCCTTGCTGATTTTCAAATAGCTACCTTTTCAGCAATTAGTAAAAAATTTCTAGTATCTGTAAACCAAATATGAACTATGATAACCTATCCAAAAAATTGATATGTAATGGCTTTTTATCTTCTTTTTTTTTTAATTTTATTAATGACTGTCATCTTTAATGTTGCGTAGGAGATCTGGTACAAACTTTATTCTACTACATATGAACAGTTCACACCAAAATTGATTGCATTGGGCCAATCAGTTTCAGCATCTAATTTGCATATTCTGCTAAAATAGTCAAAGGAAAAATAGATATTTCATATATTTTATGGCTAAATTTGTTACATAGTGATTTAGTGACCCAATACGAAAATATGTTGAGTCGTTAAAATTTATACTGGGCTCTGTCATTGTGTAACTCTGGTCAATGTACCAAAATTGGAGTAGAATTTAGCCATTTATCTATTGGTTTTTTTTTAAAATGTATAGTGACAGTGGTCAATAGGCCCTTACAAACCAAATTTGAGATAAACTTGTATATTTTGTGAATTTTGCCACATGTATCTGCAGAGTTGTTTGTTTATCTAAACAGGTTCTGGAGTTTATCATATTCATTTTATAGACTTACAGAAAAAACTTTAGTTCAAGGAAAAAAGATTCAGTTTTAGTAAGCAAATGTAATTTCATTGAATTTTTATTCTCAGGGCTAAAATTAACTTAACTTATCCGAAAATTCAGATATTCAAATTTGAAATGAGTACAGTTGTAAAGTTGGTTCCAGACCAGGGACTTTATTTCAGTCAATTAAGTTAGTTAGTACAATATCAGATATTAAATCTATACTCACCAACAAAACTAATACAAGAGGTCCCATATATATAACAAAACCAAAGCCAAATATCATAAGCCATGTAAATATACCACGAATCACCCAGTTTCTCCATCTAGAAATAAATGTATAATAATGAAAGTAAAAGACATACTATAATACATTGTTAACAGCTCTTCTAAAAAATTTAGGTTATTATGTCTTTTTTGTTTGTTCGATTTATCCAATAACCCTTAACAGATTAAGTAATTGTCTACTTCTTATTAACACCTGCTCATCACCCATTTAAGTTATACCAGGGTGGTCTATTTTCCTTTGATCATATGTTCATATCGTTAAAATTTTGACAGAAATAAAGTGCAAATATTACAAAAAAATTACTATAAATGCACTGGTATCAACACTATTATGTTAATTTCTACAATAAAAATATACTATATCTCCTACATCACAGACAAGTCATGTCCATATCAGTATAACATACCAGTAACTGCCAAACAACATAAGAGGGTGCTGCTATACAGGAACTTTGTGAACCTGTCTGACTGTCTGATTCAATTAATCGCCCAACATGGAACTTTAACAAGTAATTATAATGACCCAACAATGTGTCATGACCTTGAATCAAGGTTATATCCTGAATGTCATGGTCAAAGTGATTTATCAGTTCTGATAGCTTACCTTGGTGTCAGATCTTTGAGGGCTGTATCTAAAGCATCTGGTGTTTTGTCTGAACCAAGGTCATATCCTGAATGTCAAGGTCAAAGTGATTTATCAGTTTCCTGTGACAGAACTGTTAACTTACCTCGGTGTCAGATCTTTGAGGGCAGTATCTAAAGCATCTGGTGTTTTGTCAGTTCCCTGTGGAAGATTCTGTACAGAACCTAACTGACCAGTGGGTAAATCATCATCTTCTTCTTCATTGTTACTGCCCACTGCATCTGCCTTGTCCTGTGCAATAAAAATTGATCAGAATTATAACAAGCTGTAACCTTTATTCAGTGTTTGATCTAGAATTTTTCTGAGGGGGTAATTCTCAAAATCTTTCCTATGAAACACTATAACATCTACATGTATGTTTTTTGCATTCATTTCATGTAAAATTTGACCAACTAAGGCCTAAAGAATGGGGTCATTTGAGAAAGAAAAGGATCAATGACCGATGCCCATCTTGTAGAATGAACACACCTTAGCTATAACATCAGTTTTTACATGATTTACTGGTATCAACATATTATACTGATAAAAAATAATCAGTTTTATTCTCTTCAACAAAATGTTTCTAATCTGCATAAAAACTTTTTATATCTTGTATATATATGTATAATGTACAAAGTCCATAATTATCCTGATATTAACATAACACACATGTATAGAGGATACATTAATAAAAAAATTAAACTGATGATTTTAAAATTGTTATTTATTTACTTAAACTTAAAACTTAAATATTTAATATAATGTTTATAATAGTAACAAGATTACAAGTTTGGACTGAAAAAATAACCTCAAACCATGTAGTACCGTAGTTGGTATATATCAGATTTTATCTATGGAGTACCGGTATATCAATTATTTATGAATATCCATTATTTATTGAGTATTTTTGCATGCACTAAAATCTATTTTAACTATGGCTGCTACAATATACAGGCTACCAGTATATTATTGTATGGCAATACTCCAAATCGGTTACAGTTACAGGGGGTTCTCAGATACAAAATTTCAGTGTCTGATATAATTTCATGATGTGGAACTCGTGGGCAAATGTGTGCAAATTCACATCACATCGTTAATGAAACAGCATAATGACAACATCAATAAAAACATATAGGTAGTGTACTGTGTAGGTTTTTAAGTACAGGTTTAATCTGATATTTTTGAGATTTTTCTGTGTAGAATACCTTCGACAACCATCATTGGAGTAAATATTAAAACATGCAGTGGTTTCTAGCCTGTTTTAAAAAAAATTGAACATATTCACGTATGTGTTAGTTACATGGGTATGGATTATACATAAAACCTGACAGTCCTAGCACACCTGTACTGCATCAATTGACAAATATTATTAATAATGTGTCACATTTTGCATAATTGTCTCATTGTACATGTGTACATTGAAATGGTTGGAAAAAAATACAGATTAAACAATTTCAAAAATTGAGAGAAATAACTTAGATATGCTGACAATTGTTCTAATTCAGTTACAACTAAGAATTTGTACTGGCATAATATATTGTTGAAATTAACAAATAAAAACAAACCTAAAATTCTAGAAAGTCTAAATTACCGGTAAAGACCGGGACTCCCATTCTAAAGGCAAGATTGTGTTTGGGGACTCAAAACTTCAAAGCATGGGAAATCCATGTGTAAAAAGAATTCTACTGACTGGATTCTAACATATAGTTCAAGTTCAAATTCCAAATCAAATTATAATTTTGATGTTAAATAACACATGTGCCATGTTCATGACAGCTAGCTACTTCTCTCTCTCCATGTGCTTTACCTGGTATGTTTTATGGACAAAAACAAAAGCTACCCGGTACATTGCTTATTTGCTATGTGTAGAAAAGGAAGAAAATGTGAATTCTCTATTCCATTTGTGGTCATCCCATGCAATATTAAAAATTTGAAGTCCTTTATAAAGTATTTTTTCATAATTTTGCTAAAATAGGTTACTTTTTGAAAGAATTTCTCAGAAATTAGTAGCCAATCAATGGTGATTTTTGCTACCAGGAACGGAAACATAGATATACAGTGCAGAACTGTCAATGTTTAACATTGAAGCTCAACTGCTTGGTAGCTGAGATATGACTAGCAAACAGCTGAAATGGTCTATATATGCATCTGACAACAGGAAAGTTATTTACTATCTATTATACCTCATGTAATTTTCAAGTAATTTGATTGGATAACTAACTGCTTCGCCTCGGTTGACAATGGTTCATCAGGGTGAAAATATGCAATATCACCCTCTTATGAATGTTATTAATAGAATCTTACACCAGTAACAGGGTAAGGCAGAGATATCTCAAATGAGGATGGATATTTTCTGTCCAGAACGAGCTTTAGCGAGTTCTGGACATTGAAAATATTCATCCGAGTTTGAGATATCTCTGCCTTACCCTGTTACCGGTGTAGGATTCTTTTTCTCACACATTTGCATCATAAAACATGATTTGTAAACAAAACATTGCATCAAACGTTCAGTTAACATGTTACCATCCGTGCCTACTGAAAAAGACGTCATTTTTTGTTGACGTTCTCGCGTAAAATTATTATGACGTCATCAAGTAAGTGTGTGTAAGTGATTGTGATGTTGATAAATTGTTGGTTGACTTCGGAACTTTTCTCAACTTATTGAGTCCTCCCAACGATAAATCCAGAGCAGGTATGATTACGCGGGAAATTCAGCGTGTAGCCTGTCTCAACCCTAGGGTGAGACAAGGAAATCCCACATGGGTAAAAACGCGGGATTTCCATGTCTCATGTGTGAGAAATTTATATAATAGTTTAGGCTGAATACCAAAAACTTAATAATAATGAATAAATATGTCAGATCTCATTAACCATGAATAAAATAACATGTCTGCTATTACCAGTAAAAGCTTTTATCACGATAATTATTGTGACATTCAACCACAAGCAAATTAAGACCAATTTAATTATATATTCATAACATCAATAGATGGTGTGGTTTTATAATTTCAGTGTAACATTGGGTTTTTAATAAAGTGTGTGGGTTAATCTTTTTTATTTTTGTTTATATTTAATCCAAAAGATGAATGCCTGTAGCAATCAGCCAATCAAACAGGTTAATGCCCATGATCATCATGATGTCCAAATATAAACAGGTTGTTGAATGATAAATCTTTTCAGCAAATGCATGACCAGTTTCTACAAGAAACACTTTACAACATATGAATATTCAATCTAAACTTTTAAAAATGCTGCGTAAAATATAAACACAGCTAAATATAGGCCCATGAATGAATAATTTCAAAACATAAACATTGACGATGCCAAACAGACGAATTCATAAATTTATGCAGCATGTCGTCTCATCTTATTAAAATCATGTGGGAATTTTCCGAAAACTCACCTCACTAGCAGACTTCTCGATGGTTCTATGTCTTATATCAGACATCGGGTGGTGCTGAACTTTATAAATGCTGTCAAAATGAATTAAATCAACTGAAAAAGAAAGTCATGGCTATTTCTGGACCTTCTGCTAAATCTCGATACGTTCTCGTGAACTTACGAGCACCTGCGAGAGTTAATGTATAAACTAAAAATGGATACGATAACAGACCTGAAAATTTTCCGGATATCTGCCTGTTCATTGCGTCCAAAGAATAGATCGCTGGATTATCTGAAAAATAATATATACTTGACTAGACAATTACTGCAGACAATTTCACGAATTTGGTTTTAAAAAATCTGGTGTGATTGAAGTATTGGTACAATAAGGTAAGAGTTCCTTTTGTACCCCTACCTATTAAATTTTTGACAAATTATTTTTCGCAGAAATGTTCAAAATTCACGGCTTGATTCCGTCATTTTTAGGCTATTTTAGTTGGAATTAAAACTTTAGTGCAGGGCACAAATGGAACTCTTTCCTAATATAGGGCAAAAACGAAATTTATACAATGTATACTAACCAAGAAAAAATAAAGAAGACTGAAATAAAAGGAAAAGAAACCAATGAAACATTAAAATGCTGATTCCAGTATTGTTGAAGGTAAAGTTGTCAAGTTTCTACCCAAGAGAAAAAGAAGTTTCCTTTTCCAAAAATCAACGCTCTATTTAGTTATTCCCTTAAAAATATAGGCAAGTAAAGAAAAGGTTTATAAGCAAAATTCTTGGGGTCTCCATGATATGTAGATTTTGGCCTCGAAAGCCGCCAGTAAAAGATTTAAAAGAGTGTATAAAATACAATTTACTTTTCGCCTCATCAGATTTAGTCAACTTGAAAGCGAATAGTTTCATCAGCGACATTTAAATGTCCCTGGTTTCATATTAAAAGTTGAGTTGAGTAACTAACGAGGTTTTACGCCCCAGTCAAGATTCTTTTATTTGTCATGATACGCCAATCGGCCGATTGGTTCAATTGAATGTTAAAAAAGTCACTGTTTTATGTGATACAAATAAAAAATAAAAATGTGAGACTGAACTTTTCAAGTTAAAAGCTATATTTGACTTTTCAACAATTTAGAAATTTTAAATAGAATATGTGTCACGGTAGCGAAACCATCGGCTGTACTTGTTATCCAATAAAAGCCAGTCTCGTTAACCAGTCTTTTGGTTTCAGACTATCAAGAGACTTGTTACCACAAGAAGAAAACTGGTTAATATAAGTTGGGGATCGGTCAATATATGACCGCCGTGAGATTCAATGGTTGATATAAGACTATCGTGACCAGTCTCTTGGCTGTATTAAATTATCCAATTACATGATAGCCGTATAGTAACCATTAACCAGTCTACTTGACCAGTCACCTGCCTATATTGACCAGTCACCTGCCTATATTAACCAGTCTCCTGTCTATATTGACCAGTCTTCTGTCTATATTGACCAGTCTCCTGTCTATATTGACCAGTCACCTGTCTATATTAACCAGTCACCTGCCTATATTAACCAGTCTCCTGTCTATATTGACCAGTCACCGGTCTATATTTAACCCGTCTCCTGTCTATATTGACCAGTCTCCTAATATCCTTATAGTAATCGATCTCCTGCTAATATTAAACATCATCTTGATAGTCATATATTAACCATTCTCCTGATAGTAGTGTCATGTGCTACTTTTGAATTTTTATGAAATAATACATTCAAAAGTAGCACACTACAATAATTGTCACGTGCTACTTTTGAATGTATTACTTCATAAAAAATCAAACTTAGTAGCACACGACAGTCTTATATTAACCAGTCTTTTTTCTATATTAACCATTCTCCTGATAGTCTTATATTGACCAGTCTTTGGTCTATTAACCATTCTCCTGATAGTCTTATATTGACCAGTCTTTGGTCTATTAACCATTCTCCTGATAGTCTTATATTGACCAGTCTTTGGTCTATTAACCATTCTCCTGATAGTCTTATATTAACCAGTCTTTGGTCTATTAACCATTCTCCTGATAGTCTTATATTGACCAGTCTTTGGTCTATTAACCATTCTCCTGATAGTCTTATATTAACCAGTCTTTGGTCTATTAACCATTCTCCTGATAGTCTTATATTTACCAGTCTTTGGTCTATTAACCATTCTCCTGATAGTCTTATATTTACCAGTCTTTGGTCTATTAACCATTCTCCTGATAGTCTTATATTAACCAGTCTTTGGTCTATTAACCATTCTCCTGATAGTCTTATATTGACCAGTCTTTGGTCTATTAACCATTCTCCTGATAGTCTTATATTAACCAGTCTTTGGTCTATATTAACCATTCTCCTGATAGACTTATATTGACCAGTTTTTTGTCTATATTAACCATTCTCCTGATAGTCTTATATTGACCAGTCTTTGGTCTATTAACCATTCTCCTGATAGTCTTATATTAACCAGTCTTTGGTCTATATTAACCATTCTCCTGATAGACTTATATTGACCAGTTTTTTGTCTATATTAACCATTCTCCTGATAGTCTTATATTGACAAGTCTTTGGTCTATATTAACCATTCTCCTGATAGTCTTATATTGACAAGTCTTTGGTCTATATTAACCATTCTCCTGATAGACTTATATTGACCAGTTTTTTGTCTATATTAACCATTCTCCTGATAGTCTTATATTGACCAGTCTTTGGTCTATTAACCATTCTCCTGATAGTCTTATATTAACCAGTCTTTGGTCTATTAATCATTCTACTGATAGTCTTATATTAACCAGTCTTTGGTCTATTAATCATTCTCCTGATAGTCTTATATTAACCAGTCTTTGGTCTATATTAACCATTCTCCTGATAGACTTATATTGACCAGTTTTTTGTCTATATTAACCATTCTCCTGATAGTCTTATATTGACCAGTCTTTGGTCTATTAACCATTTTCATGAAAGTCTTATATTGACCAGTCTTTGGTCTATTAACCATTCTCCTGATAGTCTTATATTAACCAGTCTTTGGTCTATTAATCATTCTACTGATAGTCTTATATTAACCAGTCTTTGGTCTATTAACCATTCTCCTGATAGTCTTATATTGACCAGTCTTTGGTCTATATTAACCATTCTCCTGATAGTCTTATATTAACCAGTCTTTGGTCTATTAACCATTCTCCTGATAGTCTTATATTGACCAGTCTTTGGTCTATTAACCATTCTCCTGATAGTCTTATATTAACCAGTCTTTGGTCTATATTAACCATTCTCCTGATAGTCTTATATTTACCAGTCTTTGGTCTATTAACCATTCTCCTGATAGTCTTATATTGACCAGTCTTTGGTCTATTAACCATTCTCCTGATAGTCTTATATTAACCAGTCTTTGGTCTATATTAACCATTCTCCTGATGGACTTATATTTACCAGTCTTTGGTCTATTAACCATTCTCCTGATAGTCTTATATTGACCAGTCTTTGGTCTATTAACCAGGTCTATATTAATCATTCTACTGATAGTCTTATATTAACCAGTCTTTGGTCTATTAACCATTCTCCTGGTAGTCTTATATTAACCAGTCTTTGGTCTATATTAACCATTCTCCTGATAGTCTTATATTGACAAGTCTTTGGTCTATATTAACCATTCTCCTGATGGACTTATATTGACCAGTCTTTGGTCTATATTAACCATTCTCCGATAGACTTATATTGACCAGTCTTTTTCTATATTAACCATTTTTCTGATAGTCTTATATTAACCAGTCTTTTGTCTATATTAACCCTTCTCCATATAGTCTTATATTAACCAGTCTTTTTTCTATATTAACCATTCTCCTGATAGTCTTATATTAACCAGTCTTTGGTCTATATTAACCATTCTCCTGATAGTCTTATATTGACCAGTCTTTGGTCTATTAACCATTCTCCTGATAGTCTTATATTAACCAGTCTTTGGTCTATTAATCATTCTACTGATAGTCTTATATTAACCAGTCTTTGGTCTATTAACCATTCTCCTGATAGTCTTATATTGACCAGTCTTTGGTCTATATTAACCATTCTCCTGATAGTCTTATATTAACCAGTCTTTGGTCTATTAACCATTCTCCTGATAGTCTTATATTTACCAGTCTTTGGTCTATTAACCATTCTCCTGATAGTCTTATATTAACCAGTCTTTGGTCTATTAACCATTCTCCTGATAGTCTTATATTAACCAGTCTTTGGTCTATATTAACCATTCTCCTGATGGACTTATATTGACCAGTCTTTGGTCTATTAACCATTCTCCTGATAGACTTATATTGACCAGTTTTTTGTCTATTAACCATTTTCATGAAAGTCTTATATTGACCAGTCTTTGGTCTATTAACCATTCTCCTGATAGTCTTATATTAACCAGTCTTTGGTCTATATTAACCATTCTCCTGATGGACTTATATTGACCAGTCTTTGGTCTATTAACCATTCTCCTGATAGACTTATATTGACCAGTTTTTTGTCTATTAACCATTTTCATGAAAGTCTTATATTGACCAGTCTTTGGTCTATTAACCATTCTCCTGATAGTCTTATATTTACCAGTCTTTGGTCTATATTAACCATTCTCCTGATAGTCTTATATTTACCAGTCTTTGGTCTATTAACCATTCTCCTGATAGTCTTATATTTACCAGTCTTTGGTCTATTAACCATTCTCCTGATAGTCTTATATTAACCAGTCTTTGGTCTATATTAACCATTCTCCTGATAGTCTTATATTTACCAGTCTTTGGTCTATTAACCATTCTCCTGATGGACTTATATTGACCAGTCTTTGGTCTATTAACCATTCTCCTGATAGACTTATATTGACCAGTTTTTTGTCTATATTAACCATTCTCCTGATAGTCTTATATTTACCAGTCTTTGGTCTATTAACCATTCTCCTGATAGTCTTATATTGACCAGTCTTTGGTCTATTAACCAGGTCTAAATTAATCATTCTACTGATAGTCTTATATTAACCAGTCTTTGGTCTATATTAGCTATTCTCCTGATAGTCTTATATTAACCAGTCTTTGGTCTATATTAACCATTTTCATGAAAGTCTTATATTGACCAGTCTTTGGTCTATTAACCATTCTCCTGGTAGTCTTAAATTAACCAGTCTTTGGTCTATATTAACCATTCTCCTGATAGTCTTATATTGACAAGTCTTTGGTCTATATTAACCATTCTCCTGATGGACTTATATTAACCAGTCTTTGGTCTATATTAACCATTCTCCGATAGACTTATATTGACCAGTCTTTTTCTATATTAACCATTTTTCTGATAGTCTTATATTAACCAGTCTTTTGTCTATATTAACCCTTCTCCATATAGTCTTATATTAACCAGTCTTTTTTCTATATTAACCATTCTCCTGATAGTCTTATATTAACCAGTCTTTGGTCTATATTAACCATTCTCCTGATAGTCTTATATTAACCAGTCTTTGGTCTATATTAACCCTTCTCCATATAGTCTTATATTAACCAGTCTTTTTTCTATATTAACCATTCTCCTGATAGACTTATATTAACCAGTCTTTTTTCTATATTAACCATTCTCCTGATAGTCTTATATTAACCAGTCTTTTGTCTATATTAACCCTTCTCCATATAGTCTTATATTAACCAGTCTTTGGTCTATATTAACCATTCTCCGGATAGTCTTATATTAATTAGTCTTTTGTCTATATTCTGATATTAACCAGTCTTTTGTCTATATTCTGATATTAACCAGTCTTTTGTCTATATTAACCAATCTCCTGGTAGCCTATAAGTAACCAATCTCCTGCTTATATTAAACAGTTTTTTTTTATAGTCTCATATTATCCAGTCTTGAATAGTTTTGTAATAAACAGTTTCTCGTCTTTATTGACCAGTCTCCTGATAGCCTTATATAGTAACTAGTTCCATGATAGTATTCCCTGATTCCCCTGGTTATATCTTGGTCTCCGGGTACAATAATAAGGCTCTTGCTTTATTCATATTAAACACTTTACTAGCAATCTTATATTAACCAGTGGCAGTGTCAGCTTATATTCCAGTCTCCTCATATTAACCATGCAGTCTCCTGTTTTAATAATAACTTGTCTCTTGCTTGCTTTAACCAGTCTCATGATAGCCTTATATCAACCATTCTTACGATGGTTTTATATAAACCAATCCCTGTTTCTTCTTCTTCTTCTTCTTCTTCTACCGGATTATATCCTCCTTCAACTGATTGAAGATACTGATATCTGTAGGAGTGAACAGGTGCAGGAAACTGTAACAAGGTTAGTTAGGAATTAAAAGAGTTTGGGCACTAGAGAACAGAAGTCCTCTAGTGTATCTGCATTTACGATGTCTGGAGACAAGACATTCCAGTCCCGCACTGTCCTTGGGAAGAAGGACATCTTCTTGGCATCTGTTCGACAGGTCAGGAGCTGTAGTCACTTGGCATGGGTGGTGCGTCTGAGTCTTCTAGGTGGCAATAGTATGTTCACTTTGCTAATGGCAACAAGTCCTCTGTTTATGTTGACTAGTCTCCTATTATGAATAACCTGATAACCGATCTCGTGATGGTTCCAGAACCAGTCTCTTGTTACATTAACCTGCTTTCTACTTCTAGTAACCTGTCTCATAAGTCTCCTACTTAAAAGTAACCAGTCCTCTTCTTATACTAACCAGTCTCCTACTTAGGGTAACTGTGGCAGTCTCATGATTGTCTCAAACCAGTATCTTGCTATATTAACCAGTCTCCTATTTATAGTATTTAACCAGTCTTTTGGTAGTCTTATAAACACTGAGGTTTGCATCAATACATAAATAAATCCGTCTCAAACATTGGTCATGTTACATATATACAATATATATATATATGTGTGTGATTTTATTGAACTTCAACTGAAATGCGAGTTGCTCTCTGTGATCCTAGTTAAGATACATCAAGGCAGCTCTAGGATTATTTCACTTTCGGCTTGAATGCGTGCGTCAGATCAATATTAATTTAATAAAATAGTAAATTCCTATCATTCTAAGAATATACTTCACAATATAAAGAGAATGTATTGAAAATAACATGGTCAACACACATTAATGAGGTACAAATCGATATGAAATTGGAAACTATATTGATCCGGATTCTCCGGTAACCTTTTTGGATTTTATTTATCATTTTTCAAGGTGTGAATATGGCGACGCCAGGGTTGTCGCTTGTTGTTAGGAGAGGAATTTTGCAATGTTTACGACCACAGCGGTTTCGTCAGCCTCAGAAGCTAAAGGTTTGTATTTCATGTACTTTTTCTGTATTATGTATTCAGTAAGAAACACTATGCTTGAGTGAATAAAGTTTGACAGGAACTTGGAGAAGTATGGAGATAATGCATCTGACATGACTTCTGGGTTAGTATTCCTGGGGTCTTCAGGGGACTTGAATGCCAATCTAACAATTTTTAGTTGTGAAGTAACGGGTCATATGACTAAATGTCAGTAGGCTCGTTGACATAAACTGAACTTATTCAGTTGTTCGGAGAACAACTGCATTCTTATTACTAAAACAACTGGTTTATAAAACTATTCAAACAAATTATTCCTTTTGGGAACCCCAGGATCTTGACCACCAACGTTCTTATTAATATTATACATTTATGATAATAATCTGATACATTTCCTGATAGTACTGAAATTAGAATAAGACTACCGGTACCTGCTATACTGGGTACATTGTAAGTTGTCTGTTATGGTTCAGTACCATCAAACAGTACACTTGTACTTGTTTACATTCATATGGGGCAGTAGGTTTACCAGAAGTCCATCAATATAGTGCTGCAAACAGTAGACACTAGATCTGTACATTGGATCTGATACAGTTCTGATAGTAGAATGCCATTTGTCTGATCATGGAGTGACATGTTTTAATGGTGCAAATTTTCATTATAAGTTTCAGCTGGTAAAAAGTGGTGTCAGCGCTTTATCCTGTTTTGTTATTTTTTATCATTTCTACCAGGTATTTAAAATAGAATTTTGGCAATCTTCTAAACTTTAAAATAGATAGAGATTTTGTCTAGAATTTAATCTAAATTGAAACAGATGGTTTTATAAAATCTCTTCAGCTGCTATGAAGTTTATTTGACCAAAGTCAAGGAGAAATGTTTTCCTTCCATTTTGCTAATTTGCTGGATGAATGCCTTTCTTAACACTCACACCAGCTTAAGAATACTTATTTGATGCTCTTACATGTTTTAATTAAATTTAATCACACTGGGACAGTATTTTTATGGTACACATATATTTTGAATTTCTGAAATGACAATTTAAGATTAACCTTATAAAAGCTGAACAGGATCAATTACAAGTAAAAAAAATTATTTAGTGCCATTAAACAAATTTGAAATTAAAAAAATTCCAATGTATGTTTTTTTTTTAACTACTTGTTTGTTAAGAATTGAGTAAACTGACTGACTACCATGTTCTCTATGGAATCACTTCTGTGGTTTGTCAGTAGGAGAAACTGGATGAAAAGTACCCCATACTTAATTTTGATAGTCTTTGATAGGATAGATAGAGAATTGGAGTGATGGAAATCTTGGTTAAGAGTGACACATATATGCATGTTACTTGAATAACATGTCAAATACAGAATCTCTAAAAAGTGTTGTGGTAGTTTTGTATTACAATATTTATGTCAACAGGCATTATAGGACTAGCTTACTAAAATAATATTTTAACAGTACAGTCTGTTTTACCAATTGTTCTTTCGGAAAACTTAAACTATTTTCACTTGATTGAAACCATTAATATTGACTTGTCAAACTACCAGAAGATAATGCCATGTGCTTTATTTTCTTTATACTAATTTTTTGCGAAGTTATATATACCAGCATATTCGATTAAATTCTAGACGGCACCGATGATCGCCAAGTGGTCTGTAGAACAATGTTTAAATGCATTTCACCTCCTATGTTCAAGTCCCACTAAGGACATATCCTAGTGCGAGAAAATTTCTCTGATCCTTTGCGGAAGGTCAGTGGTTTTCTTTGGGTACTCTGGTTTCCTGCATCATTCCCGGACAAGCTATCTAGACAAGGGTGGAATAATTTGGACTTGGATCTAATCCGACCACACCACTGTTTATTGGGGTAAAAATTACATGTATAACCAATTTTAAATGAAAAATAAATGTTGCACTCTTTAAAAAACAATGTGCTCAATTAGAACAAACTGTGGTTACTGACAATGATATATAAGAAAAAAATGTCTGCGTGGCATTCTATTTAATGATCTTCTTTTTGTCAATACCCTGTAAAGCTATAAATAGAAATGTAGTATCGGTAAAAATTAACATTTATTTTAAGATCAATAGAATGGATTACAAAGTGTACTGTAACCACAATTTTATTTATAATGTTTAACATTTTTACCTTGAGGTTTAGGTTGACTTACTCCATATTGAGTGGGTGGATAAACTACACACATGTTTACATATCAGGTTATCTGATATATGTATATATATACATATATATAGCACTAGTCAAATCTATCAATAAGTAATGAATACATTTCAAAATTTTTAATGATTTCAGTATCTATGTATCACATTTTATATTCCTAAATCCTAGGAGGCCAGAGCGGTTTAGGCTTTAGCTTCAAACCATTTAATTGTTCCATATTATGTTTAAGGTCAGGAGTTCTAATCCTGGTAGACCTGTCTATAACTAAAAAAGTGGTTTTACATTCTAGTCATTTCAGACATTTTTCCTTAAAGGGTCAGTTCTCAAATAAGATGTAGTTAATGAATTACATTAATTTACCCACTCTTTATGGCAATTAAGACATGCATATAATACACATTATTTATTTACAAAGATCCATTTGCATACTTGAACAGGAATCTCTAACCCTTTTTGGGACAACTGAAAATTATTATCAATTTATATCTATTAATATATAAAAAATATATTAGTTCAGCAAATGTAACTCGCTGGGAGTGAGTGAGTAATGGTGTTTAATGTCCCAGTCAAGAATATTTCACTTATATCAAGATGCCGCCAGCTATAGGGAAAGGTGCAGAAATTTTGTCTGTGCGTTGCACTTATGGCATTATACAGCAGGGATCATTAGCATGCCAAGCCCACCGTGACACAGGACCTCGTTTATTTTAAGTTCCCATCTGAAAGAACCGTGACTTTCATTTCATAATGCCCAGTGCTTGGCGAAAGAACAATCACTACTCACTTTCAAGTCTTGGGTTAGACCTGGCCGGGGTTCGAACCCACAACCTTCCACTTTACCAACTGAGCTACCACAGTGGTTTCATGTACCTCACTGGGACTATGTAACTTGTTTTTTGTGCTAGTTATAAATATTAAGTGATTTAAAAATAAAAGTTTAGCTTAAAGTAGGTATTTTTTAACACATGTACATTGTCCGACACAGAATTTTAGGGTTTGCATCTGTAAATTTTGAATGAAGAAAATAATACCGGTAATTCAAATTTGGGAAAACCTCCTTTTTGGTATTAGGAGATCCTTATACCTGAGAAAGCTGCTGAAGTAAAGGACCCCAGCTTGACACCTACATTTGTATATATATACATGTGCCAATATATGCAATGTTTATGGTAGAAATCCAGACATTTACTTCTAAAGTTTATTGATTCTGATAGTCCTGCTTACTCTGATTTCATTATTCTGTTGTGTTTACTCAATAACCTGGAGATGAAATGTTTATACAGGTCTGTTGTTCTGATTCATATAAATGTTAACAACTAATTTATCAAACAATTTATCATACATTGAAACTTTAAAACCATCAATGACTTCATTTGATGAAAAACACAAATATCTAGGGAAAATAAAATCAACATTTTGCTGAATTTTATTGGATTCTTTCCATGCGTATACAACAATATATTTATTCTGTATTGCATAAATGTTTAAATGCTGGAGATTATTAGTGTTCTGTTCTTACATTGCGATAATACATGAAGTGCCATTGATTGCAAACCTGTCTCATCTGAAAAGTGACATTTTGTTAATAATAAAAATTTTAACCAAAATCAAGTCTGACGACCACATGGCAATAATACTTCAGCCGCTTCAGAGGAGATATTGATACATTTAATAAGAATTGCTGCAACGAAATTAAGTGGGATGTTTAAAAAATTCCATCAAAAGTACTGAAACCAGAAACTACACTACTAAATTGACTAAAAAGTGACATAACATGTTTTGCCATTGTGTCCTGAGTTAGGTTGTTACCGTATGTATGATGACTGACCAGGGATGAATCTTAACCATTTTGAATTGGGATCAGGACGATGCATTTCATTTCTGCAATTTGGTTAAAAAAGAGGTTTCATTTCTGCATAGAAAAACTTAATTTTTCCACTTTATCCTTTTCAATTTACCTCCTGATAACCGTTTCTGTTGGGAAGAGGGCGCGGTGGCCTAATGGATAGACGTCAGTCTTCAAATCCAGGGTATCTCACCGCTGTGAGTTCGAGTCCCGCTCGGACCACATGTGGGAAAGTGAATTTTCCTTACCGCTGGCCTTTACTGATTCACCTGGTATCAGTATAATGGACTGGGGGAGTGGTACGCTTGTCTGCGGCGTACTGACTCTGTGAGCTAGCACGGTAAAGTCGCCCTGAGTGCGCGCTAGTACAAGGCAGACCATACAACACACTTGCACTTCACATGCATACACAAAAATTGTTCATAGATTAATCCATAGAGATTAATTAAATAGTGCTCTTCGCATATAGCTGAAAAATTGCTGATGCGACGTTAAGCAACATTCAACCAACCAACCGTTTCTGTTGGGCAGGTGTTAATCTGTTACCCCATGCTTGCTAATTAGAAGTGGAATTGGAAATCAAGATAAAAATAAAGATAAATTGTTTGATCAAAACAAAATGTATGATTACATTAATACTAACAAAAGATTATATACAACCAGCCATAACATTCACTAAAAAAGGCTAAAATTGTAAAATAATAAAAAAAACCCACAAACTGTCAGTTTTACAGTTTTCTTATTGCAAATGCTTCTTTAACTTAGGGTAAGCTTTATGTTTAATATAAAGCAATATGTAGTCTTAAAGCTTTCACAAGGTAAGCAGAATCAACCTCATAAACTATTACTATGGTAAAACCTGTACCTATACTAAATCTCATAACCTAACTCAGGGATTTATCAAGGGCCTGTTTAGGGCCGAAATTCGGCCCCATTCCCAATGAGAAAACATTGATTTTTTCCCAAAATGGGCTGAGAAAATTCCCAACTAGAAAATCGTACCAGATACATAGCTGAAGTCTGGTCATAAATGTGGCTGCTTTTCTCAATCTTCAATCAACTCAATACACTAAAAGCATTAGATCTAATCCTTAATGGCATCAAAAATGACGTCAAAGTTTCCCAAAATGAGCAAAAAGTTGATGGTTTTTCCCAATTTTTAGTTTAGGGCCTTTTCCCAAAAGACCCTGATAAATCCCTGTAACTGTACAGAAATGGGAAAAATGTGCGAAAAATGAAAACATGACAATTGTGAGAACATTTGTTTAATTTATTGATGACATTCACAATTTATCTTAAATTCATTTGATTGTTTCATTTAGGTAGGGATTTCCAATAAGTATGTACAGCAATACTGAACTCCCAAGATTAATGCCCAACATAAATGATAATAATTAATTAAGGTAACAGGTGTTTTATTCATTGATAAAACACCTGTAGTTTTAATTCTGATGTCATTTTTTCAAAATGCTACAAAAGCAAATAAGTATGATTATTGTTTGATGCATCACATATACAACATTCACTCGCATTGAATCTACAAGACACAAAAATTCAAAATTCATGCCACAAACCCTTTTTATCCTACAATAATAAACTCTTCTTTCAGTCTGTTCAGTATGCTTACTGGTATTTTAGTCATTGGTTTTGGTGACATGATGAAATATAGCCTGCTTGTGGCAAAGTCAAACGCATTGCCATGCTGATGATGCAGTGCAGATGACATTGATGTGTTTTTGCAGGATTCTTTCCTTTTATTGACACAGATATATTAAATCAAGCAAGACTTGAAATTTGTAATTAATACATGTACTTTCTAGGCACATAGTACCGGTAATTAGATTTTATTTTAACTTTATTTTTAAATTTTGCATATTGATTATTAAGGAAATCTTTTCTAGCAGTACAAGGAAATTTATGCCTAATTGTGTCAGTTTACACTTGATTGTTTCATGAATATTTTCTCATCTGGGTTAAAATCAATTTTGTTTTATAAGAAAAAATTACACATGTATAACATTCTGCAGTTTAGAACAAAATACCCAGAGTCTGAAATTTAGCTAAGATTCTAACTAGCTGTTTCCCCAAATTTCAATGTTTGTGAACATACCAAACATTACAGTTCCAGATGAAAAGTAACAGTTTCAGACTGACAAACTCCGAAATTTTGCACCACTGTGGTAGCTCAGTTGGTAGAGTACTCGTTCCATAAGTGGGAAGTCATAAGTTCGAATCCCGACGGAGTCTGACCCAAGACTTGAAAGTGGGTAGTGACTGATCTTTTGCCAGGCACTCGGCATTGCAAAGTGAAAATTGTGGTTGTTTCGCATGGAACTTAAAATGAATGTCCTGTGTCAGGTAGGCTTCGCATGATAAAGAACCCTGCCGTGTATTGACATCAGTGCAATGCAAGGCAAGATTTCTGCACCTTCGCCTATAGCTGACAACGTCTTGATAGAAGTGAAATATTTTTGGCTGTGACTTTAAACACCATTACTTAATTTTGTGAATACCATAAACATATCACTTTCTCTGATAACATGAATATGTCAATATTTTATTCCTAAGCTTTTTCCTGGTCATAAAATATTCAAAGTGAAATTTCAATTTCATGGAAAAATTAAACACTGGAAAAATAAGATTCCATCCAATACATGTATATACATGATTAAAATGCTACATGTTCAAAGTTTGGAGGAAATCCCTAGTGGTATAGATCTGTCAAATTGTGGTAATGTTGTTATACATTATAATACAGAAGTGATTGATATATAATTACTTAAGTTTTACAATCCACATACATAATATTCTGATTGATTTAATTACCTCATATATAGACAGCCATTCTGAGAATATGTGTACCTGCAAAGTCTGAAAGGTTTATTGAATGTTGTCATGTAATACACTGACATGTTAAGGTATCATTCAGACATACTGGTAGTGTATTTAAAAAAGTGATTATAATTGAGTGTACTGATACTGCCTGAAGCATGTCATCATGGTATTATTTCCATGTTTGTAGTTTATTTTTATACTCCGAATCCCCTGGTCATTATATTTGTTTGTCTTTGTCTATGACATTTATCTTTCCCATACCATTACTACATTTCAGGCCAAATTTCATTCATGTGTATTCCCTGTTTGGTGTGGTTAGACTATTTTGATATTGTTACCAGCATTTTTTTTTTTTTTTTTTATCTTGACCTTTGACCTATGGTAATTTATGACATTTATGTCTATGACATTTATCTTTCCCATACCATTACCACATTTCAGGCCAAATTTCATTCATGTGTATTCCCTGTTTGGTGTGGTTAGACTATTTTGATATTGTTACCAGCATATTTTTTTTTTTTTTTTTTTTTTTTTTTATCTTGACCTTTGACCTATGGTTATTTATATAAATGGCTGACCTTTGACATACCTTCATTATTTTACCTCACTGAAGTGCTAAATACCTCATATCATACCCAACTTGGATCATTGTTTAATGTTTGAAATTTTTTGTTGCATACCTACCTCTTCACTCCCAGTAGAGCATAAGGTCAACACAAGTCTTTGCCACTCAGCTCTGTTCTTGGCTTTGGCCTCTGCCTCTACCTGGATAGACCATTGTTAAAATATACATATATATTGGTCTGGGGAGATATGAGAGTGATAAAAGTTTGTCAGTTTACTTACTGAAGATCATGGTTTTCTTTGAAGAACCCCAGTTTTCTCTACCATCCAAAGACTGACCACCACAATATGAATGAAAGTTTCAATTACAGATGTAGTTATAAAACAGCATCCACATTTATATTGTTTTCACTTAATATTATAACTAATTATTTTTATTTTTTATTTTTCAGTATGATATTCCGTGTTTGTGTAGCTATTTTTGTACATCCAATGTATCATTAAACCGTAAGTATGGACTTATACTACTATACTACCTAATGTAATTAAAATGACAAAGTAACTCTGTTGTTATGGTAACCAAAGCAAGCTCCCTAAAGATGAAGCAATGCTTTAATGATGATGATAAATGAATGGTAAGCAGTATTGCTGTAATGACCACATTATTAATACAGATTACTAAGAAGTAGAAAGTAGAATTATTCCCTAAGGTAACAGTCTTTTATTCTACAGAGCACATGTGCATGTTCACCAAATCTAATATGAAAAATGCTTTTTTCCAAGGTAATTTGGGATTCCATGAATTTTAGAAGATTTCCTCCAAAGAAAAACAACTTAATGATGATTGATTTCAACGCTATTTTGTATGGAAAAGGATAATGCTATGTTGATACAGCTATTGTAATATATGGTCATAAAAATCTTTATGAACCAGTTAACTAAAATTGCTTTTTTTGATATTTTACTTGCCAAAGTAATTTACAGTTTAAACTTAATTTGTAATTCACAGAAGAGTGTATGACTGACATGTCTCTAATATACTCATCATGAGTGTGGGTATGAATTTTTGCAACTTCGCCTCAAGCTGGCAATATCTTGATATGAGTGAAATAATATTTCTAATTCAAAACATTAACTGGAAATCTGTTGCTATGGCAGTCTAGACTAATGGAAGAGACTAGAGAATTGAACACAGCGCTATAAATCAAGATATTGTAACTCATTGATGATAGAGGTAATGTAATTTCTCAGTCTAGTATATTTTCATTGGTAGACCACACATTATGTTATCACTTGAAATTTGTTGGTCAATAGCCCTGCTTCTACAAGCACCAAAGACAGTTGCCATAGTGATAAAAACATACAATATATATGTAAATCAAAACTTTTATCACAGTTTCACAAATATTCATGATATTATTTATGTAGATTGCTGTGTAAAAGAAATCAACATTATGGTAAAACAATAATTTGATAATATTGATATGGGTTTCCTCATATTGAGTGGCCGGAATGGCCTAGTGAATTAAGTGTTACCCATGATTGATTGATTGATAGATTGAATTATTGATCAATCGATTGATTGGTTGATAGATTGATTGATTGCACTCTGCATCTGTGATCTCATTTCTAAATTGCTAAAGAACAGTCATTACCTATTTCCATTTGGTCAGGACCAGCTGGGGTTTGAACCATACCTCCCACATATGGAGCAAGCACTCTACCAACTGAGCTACATAATGGTATTCCAGTATAATGTGACTAAGTGGTTTGCTTTATAAATACGCAAATTTTGTTCTGTGGACCAGCACTCTAAAAATTGAAATGACTGAAAACACTTAACAAAGACTAATGGAACAAGTCAATCAAAAGCAACTGTAGTTACATATATATTTTAAAACTAAAATTGGAAAGCATGGTTTAATAGTTTTTATGATAGAAATAGTTAGTTTTAAATTTTTAAGTTTTTATCACTATGAGGTCAGATCTATCTCAAATGGTACCTGTGTAAAAGACAAACTACATGTACTAATTTTCAGATACTATTTTTTTTTTAATTTTAAAAAAGACAACCTGCTCATTAGGACAGCATTTACTGGCTTTTATCTATTGTAATGTCTTCTGAAATAAGCTTTCACATTAAAGTAGACTTCTAAAATTTAAAATCAAGTTTGCTACTAGTAAATCTATTTTTTATGGTTATTTTAATGGGATTCACCAGCATGCTACGTGATCAATACTTCTTAATGTTTGTGCAGAAACAGTATTGAAAATGTGAACATGGCAGATTCCCAGAATAATGTAGTTTTTACAGGAAAACTTCAACTTATGTAATTCTATATCCAATGGAAATAATTGTTCTTCACAATCATTAAGGGGTATCACATGGTATTGTGGTGAACCAAATTGGATGTGTAAGTTCAGCTGAATTTTTTTTTTTTTGTAAATTTGGCATTCTAGAGTCTAGCCCACAAAATGGATAAATTGTTTTATTCTCCTAGGATTTTGTTGGTTTTAAATTCATTTCTTTAATGTTTTTATTGATTTTTATGTCTTGTTGTTTGTGAAATGACTGTTATCCATACAAAACAGTTTCTGTTTTAGTAACCCTTCAGGCTTTCCTAGACTGAGATGATATTTGTGCTATACATACACAATATTTTTCCATGGTTACTAGTAATCTGATTTTAAAAACCGAGTCTCACCTGAGAAATTGGTTGTCAGTATTGTTAACTTTCTGGGAGCAAGGTACATAAAACACAGGTTTAATACTGTTTATCATCAAGAGCAAACATTTACGGTATAACAACCATGAAGAAAAAATTCACATGATTATTTTTTTATATTTTTTTTTACAAATTCTTAATACAATTTAATTGGTAAACAGACATCTTTGAGAAACTGGCAATTTTTAATAATTTGATCAAATATTGAAATTAATTTTTACAGTGTGTAACATATATGAAAGGAACTTTTGGAAAGACCTTGTGTTGAATAGAAAAAAAGGTCACCATGACCTACTTTTAATGGTTGTCTCTATCCTTTTAGTTCATGTATATAGGAGTGAAATTTTTCATATTTCTTTTAAAAGACTATATAAAAAAGTACTTTTATTTTTGATAGAAGAACACTTTTCAGGTTTTTTAGTCTTGCAATCTTGGTCTCTTAGGTAATGTACTAGTACTCATGGCATTGAGCAGAGACACTTCTTCTTTTCGCCTACTATGACATAAATTTTTTAGATCTCATCCAGAAAGATTTCCTTACCTCAGAAGGTATCATCATTCCACTGATGATTGTGGAATGAACTAAAACCTTGTAAAGTATACATAACACTAACAGTATGATATTTGTTTTTTATTTGTTTTGTTTCTGTACAATGCCAGTATTGTTGTATTTAACAAAAAGTAGATATTGTTCCATGTCATTCAGATATATCACTAAATTACACATGATATATTTTGTACAACTAGCCATTTTCTAAATTGGGAGTCTAGGTTTTCATTTCCTACTTCATGTAATAGATAATAGATCTGTATGTTATATATTGATTTTGTATGGTTTTGTGTCAGTAATAATAAAGGACAATTATGAACATTTTGTGATGCAGTAAAACCAGGAAATAAGGTACCAGGTACTTTATATTGTAATCAGTCAGTAGGCTAAATTACAGGGTAGGTACTAAACATCATAACATTCTAGTGTTAATATAGGCGTTTATGTTCTGAGCTCTGGTTAATCAAATATTTATTATGATTTTTTATATTGTTGTACATGTTTAATGTTGCATCAGGAATATTCATGGTGGAAATATTTTTATAATACCATACTTTTATGAACCATTTCACTGGATGGGATTTTTCCAGTTTTGAAGCTTACAGTTGCCATAAATGTTTTGATGTTAAATTGTATAATTGAGACATTTTTCACAACTACATGATTTTGTAGGGCTTATTTTATTAATTCACTGATGTAGTAGAAATTTGACATTTAGAAAGTAGTCCAGAGATTCTTTAAGAATATTATCCTCTGAAACTATTAAGCCATTTGGAACCAATTTTGGTGTGGAAAGTTGGTAGATACAAAAGATGCAGTTAGCCTTATATAAAAACTGAATTCAAATCTCTTCTCAGCTAATTTCAGCCTTAATGGCTTTTTAAGACTCAAATAATATATAATTAAGCAGTAAAACTAGTTGACCCCTATGGTAGCTCAATTGGTAGAGTGCTAGCTCCCTATATGGAAGGGTTGAGGTAGGTCTGACCAAAACTTCAAAATAGGTAGTTACTGTTATTACGCCAAGCATTTTGCGTTTAGAAAATGAAAGTAATGGAATCCTTTTGATGAGATCTTAAAAACAAAGCCACATGTCATGGTAGGCATGACACAAAAGACCCTCAACTGCACATTGCCCTGAACACCCCAAAGGTAAAAACTTATGGCTCTTAACCTGTAGCTAGTGACATATCAATATAAGTGAAGTATTTTTTACTAGGTTGTACCGGTAATCATTTCTCCACCTGTAGCTGATGAAATCTCAATATAAGTAAAATATTTTTAACTAGGGTGTAATCATTTCATTGATCAGTACGGCTAATTGAGTGTTACATGTCCTATTGAACATATAAGATAAGATAATTTTGGAGTAAAGGTGTAAGCACAGGTTTCATATATACATATATATATCATTATCCCAAGTTAAATTTTCAATAACAAAGCCCTCTTCAGAATAATGAACATGGGAAATTATAACTTAACATCCAAAAAGGATAATGGTTTGTTAGGTTTTCCAGTAGTTTTTGTCAGCAATAAGTTTTTCTAGTTCCTTGTTACATGATAATGATGGTTAAGTGAGTGATATTTCCTAGGTGATTAATCATAATTGCTAGTTTTATGGTTACTTCAGCTTTACAGAAACCTTATCTGATTCCTGCAATATTCCTTTTATAGACGATTGCAACTTGTATAATGATTGCCTCTGGAAAGACTTGGGATAATCAAATTTCTGAAGCTTTTATCCCCCAGAACCTGATACAAAAATGTTAGCCAAGCTTAACTTAGATGTTAGCTATGGTTGAATTAGGTGATAATTGGTCACTGTTAGGTATGAAATGGTTTTATGATCAGGAAAACAAGTAGAAAAATCTCTTAATATCTTTATGATGTTTCTCCAGGCATTTGTGATCAAGATTGACTGAAGTATGTTGATAAATGTAAACAGAATTTAAGTCACCATGTTCTGTCTATAAAATGTCCTCTGTGAGTTATAGCAATATAGACCAAAAAATAATTATGGGATAATAAGTTTACCATCAACTTTTTTTCAAGAACTTTTCAGACTTGAAGGATAATTAATTTTTTTTGACAGTTTATATTCTCCCATAATGTAAGACCTGGTTGTTTCTGCAATTACTGTGAACGCTATACTTTCCTGTGAATTGAGCTTCAACTTTTCTAGATTGAACTCGAACACCCTTTTTTACATTCAGCATAATCTTGGTAACATACATGATGTTTTCTTCATTGGTAGTATAGTGTCCACCACAAAAATGACATTACTGCAAAAAAAAAATTAATTTCACTGTATAAAGCAGTTTTATGTTAATTTGTGGTATGACCAACATGTGAAATCATGCCATGCAAAAAAAAAAAAAAAATCCAGTAAAGTACACAAAGGTTCAGAAATAAATGAAATACCTATATCAAAGTTTTGTGAATAAGTCTTCGACACTTTTGTTCACAATGAAGAAGAGTGGAGTGAACAGACACTGTTTTATTCTTTCATCTACATTAAGGCGGGCAGGTCTTGAATCTTGAAGGAAACTGGAGTACCTAAAGAAAAACTATCAACCTTCAGTAACTTTGTGAACTGACAAACTTTCTCAAAGTAGGATCTTCCAGAGTGGCACCGGTATTCGTACATTAGCAGTGAGAGGTGTTGTGATCTATAAGCACATGTTTTATACCACTTGACCATCAAATCACATCTCTCAGTATATGCTATAGTAATAAAAGGTGTAGGCTACAAATGACGACTACAGAAGATGGTTACAACATGAAAGTGATTGAACCAGACTGTATAAACGTATCTGTTTTATTGCAGAATAATATTTTAGCCTATATCATGATTTATTCATTGCCATGCATTAACTTCATCTGTCTGGGGACTTTCTGTTAACATATAATTTCTATTTTAATATTATATATATTACTATTACATGTATTTAAGTGTTTTCTATAGGAATATTTGACAGCTATTCTGTAAGGGAATATTAATATTATATAGATTGTCAAGGTTTTTGTGATATAATATATAATGTGTACAGGCTACAATATGGACATTTGTTGGTGAATATAGTCTTCTCATTCAACAGGTGTTACAGTTAAATAAATTAATATTTTAGTATGTACAAAGGGGTATTAGTAAAACAAAAGATTTATGGATCCTGACAACACAAACATCATTTGTGTATCAGCTAAATGTCCGCTTCAGTAGACATATTGAACTTCCATCACTGTAACATACAGTGTAACTACTGTATTGTTCATAGATTCATAAACTGATAATGTTTGTACTTACACTTCATTACACTTTGTTACCAATGCTCTCTTCTGTCATTCTTTGGTCATATTGGAATTTGATTTTGAAACTTAATTAAAAAACATAATGTGTATACAGTCCAACCTGCCTTAAAGGCCACCTATATAAGGGCCACCTGCTTATAAAGGCCAGTAGAATTATATCCCAACTGTTCTTTATTCATATAATTTGAACCTGTATATAAAGGCCACCTGTCCATAAAGGCCACTTTTACCGGTTCCCTTGGGTGGCCTTTATAGACAGGTTTGGCTGTATTTATTGTTGGAAGTTGATAAAACTTATTAAAACATTTAGATTCTTATTCATATTCAATTTTTTTTTCAATTTAGAATTGATGTATTGATTATGGATTTCAGGACTGTTAATATTATAACAACACTTTACAACAGGCATTTTAAGCATGCATATTTAATGAATTTGAGTTCAATATATATGATAATCATTTTCCTGTTGATTTGAGGATTTTGAAATAGCCAGTACATCATCAATTTCAAATATTTCTTTTGCCATTTTGTTCAAAGCTTAGGCACACTATCAGCATGTTGTAAGTGAAGAAAGGTTATATTGTACCACACATATCAAATTGTGTATTGTGGTTTTAATTAGAAGCAGCACATTAACTAAATGTGGAAGGGATGAAAGCTACATTGCTGAAAATTTTTTATGATAAAACATTTATATACATATAGTAGATTGATTTTTTCTGTAAATAATCCCATCGGTAGAATAGAATTACACACTGATTACGGGATATTCACCAGTTCCTCATTTTAACTTTCAAAAATATGTAAAATCAATTTTAAATTGAGTAAAAACAATCAGGAAAAAGATATTACCAGACACTTTACCCATGTCCTGAAGTAGGAAAATGCAAATCAAATATTTATTCAAAATACATGTATACACAATTTTTATCTGCTTTTTTCCAAAGGGTTTTTTTTCCCAAAAAGAAATGTAGGAAAATCCTGATTTTTACTCTTTGAAAGAATAATGTTAAATTTAAATTTATACAGGTAATGATGTTTTTTTGATAATTTTTAGTTTTCAGTGGGTGGCTAATATGATATATTGAGATGGACTGCTGGTGTTTTCATTATAAGTGATAACTTTAATATATTTTATTTTCAGAAGCCAATGTGATAACTTTAATATATTTTTATTTTCAGAAGCCAATGTGATATACCGGGATGGCCTGCCGGTGTTTATTGTGCCTTTACCTTCTAGACAAGAGAACTGTGAATTTACGCTCAAGCCAATTACACATACTGTAGGAGATTTCCTTAAGTTTCTAAAAGAAGAAGATGGTGGTATTGACAGATCTGCTGTTTATTCTGAAGGTTTGTTATTCCTAGATAATCTTAACAAGAAGGAATTGGTGCCTGACAGAGTAGATTGATTTAAATATATCATTAGTATTCTTTGTCATGTTTTACTGGGGTAGATGATCAAAAAGATATATATTTAACTGTTTTGTTACTTTATACTTGACAGTGTGATTTTTTTCCCGTCTTAGAGATTTCTTTTGACAACAGACACCAAACCATCAACTGCTAGCAGTGCTTAGGAGTTCAATTAAAACAGCTACCTAATAATGACCTCAGGTTATCTATGGTATTAGTGAAAACAACACCAGGGATGTCAATAGAAACCTGAAGCTGGCTAAATTTGTCTGTGATTTCTCAGAAGTTTGCCACTTATTTTTATTCCAGTTGATTAAAAAAAATTGGACTCTGTTTGTCAGTGAAAACTTTAAGGCCAATGGATTGTCCGCTACTTTTTACAAATACCCCTTACAAACATAATGAAAACCTTGAACATCAATATAGTTATACTATGCTAATCCAATCTGCACAAAAGATTATCAGAAATCACACTGCTAAAACATATTACATAAACCATAGTTTGAAATCAAGCCCATTTTGAAGGTCAAAGTCGGATGCCTGCAACATTTCTTAAATTATCTTCCTAGTATCAGTAATAGTTTTTGTTTTGTTTAAAGGGCTGTTGCTGTTAGGGCTTTTATCAAATCTGAATCATTTTTGAGACACAGATATCTTATAGTTGAGATGATGTTCCTTAATTTCATAAGGATCCATATATAAGTAGCGTTGAAGCAGAGTGGAAAAATGTTAAAACATCGATTTAGTAACTTTATTTTGTTTGTTTTGTCTAGTACATATTAAAATCATTAATATCAATAGATGATGTCAGAATGAGGTTAATGTCTTGTTTGATGTCTTATATCTAATGCTGCATCTGTTACTTTTGTATGGTCATTTAAATCCCATAGAAAATTATGTACTGTAATTAAAGTAGTTGGTATACTTGATAATGATAGTTTAAAAATTTAGCTGTTAAAGATGAAACAACTTCAAGCATGGCACCTGAACATCACACACATGCATGCATGCACATGCACACACACACACACACACACACACACACACACACATTTAATGTCATAATCAAACTTCCTTGTATTCCAAGTTATAGAAGTCCCACTGTATTTGATGATGAAGAGTTAGAAGTGTGTTAATATGATATGTAGTACCCGTATGTAGTTTATTAATGGATGTTATAATTATCAGTCTGAACTAGAACATTATCCCACTGTCTTAATTATCAATCATTACTCTGTAAATCGAGCTGTTATCTCAGTAAATTATCTCATTTATCAAATTTATGAAATCTTATTTCCTTACCCCAATTATTACTGTTCATTTGTGTGATTGGCTATTTAATTAGGAAAGATTGACACTCTGAAACTAATACAGATTGTTTAGGTCTGGAATTTATACAGTTTATGTTGTGATAGATGTACCAGGGGAATTGATCAATATAAGCTCTATTTATTATCTAGCAGAATTGTGCTAGTCTTGCTATATATATTGCTTCTAGTAGTGATTTACAGCTAGTCTTGCTGATACAAATCTGACAGTAGCATGGCCTTTTCTTGCTTTAAATAAATCAAATTAAGGTTCTGGGTGGGGAATGTAATTCTTCTGTGAAAGTATGAAAGCATAATGGAAAAAGTGAAAGTGAAATTTCCACAATATTTTTATTGCCAATATATTCCCAACATAAGGTAATTGCTTTTCAACTTTAAGGTTTTATGCCTGGAATTGGTAAAGAAGTGAATTTTCCTGTATTTCTTCCCTCTTCCAGAGTATCTATGTGTATGGTGTTATTAAAACACATAAAGATCAGTGTCAGACTTTATGTCATGATACAGTCATTGATTTGATTTCTAAAAGAATGTGACATGTTTGGTATGCCTTTACATAAAACCCAATATGCAATAATTGTTTGGAGTTACATAATCTGTGTTTTATGAAGAAGAGATTAGATGCAGTCACTGTGTTTTAATTGAAGTTTCTTGGTAATGACTGTTGATGTTCTGTAGATTTTTTTACTTTGTTTTTAAGTCAATAACAGAATTTTACGAATACTTAAAGCGTTAAGTGTTAAGTATTCGTAACTGTGTTTTAATTGAAGTAACTGCCAATATAACTTTACCCAGTCTAGAAAGGGATCCTTCCCTAAAGTTAGCAATATAATATACAGTAATATCTCGATTCATTGCCACCATTTGTTCAGTCAAATTTTGGCGTTATGAAGAGGTTTGGCGATAAATTGGGGGAGATGGATAAAGAAAAACATAAATAAAATGGATTTTGGGACTTCAAAAAAGTGTGGCGATAAGCGAATTGGCAAAGTTTTGAGGGGCATAATAACGAGGTCTTACTGTACTAGGTGGTCTCTGATGTAAAATGGCAAGTGTATAAGCACTGTAAAGGTCATCATTAGTGTACATTATTATAATCTAGATTGGAAACACACTCTAAATGAGCTATGGGAAGCACACTTTACATGAACTTGTGTTTAGATTGACCATTGAGATAAATACAGTAAAGTACCTGTATGTCTTAGAGTGCTGATGCAACACAAAAAAATTCAAGTCATTCACACAGTTAAAAATGTTGACTGTATTTTACAGATTGAAGTAATTTAAAACAAAGTTTATAATGAATATTTTAATTTAGTTATGTAAACTTAATAGCTTACCATCTCTGGTTGTATTAGATGTGTTCATTTGACATATGGATCCAAAAACACTGTCCAATCAACTTTGTACCTTCTAAATCTTTTTATAGCCAACTGTAAGTCAACATTTTACCCTCTGTCCAAAGATGTTTGTTAAAGAAGGATTTATTCTATGTTAATTTGGTTTTATTAGCTGAAAGAATGCTTAAGGTGAGCTATTCAAATTGTATGTCACTATATCTCCATTGTCTGCAGTTGGTAAAATTTTCATTTAAATGAGTTATTCTCCAAAATCAATCTACCTATGGCAATGAATCTTGGCATGGATCTTGCCAAGGCAAAGTACTTTAAAGTTTTGGAAACTGGATGGACTTGAACCCTGACTCAAGACTACAGTAATCTAAAGTAGTTAAACATTTAAACATGGATCTTATCATGAATTGGAAGATCTAGAAGCATGAAACCTCTCACATATTATCAGCACATGAAGGCCTTTTAATCATGTGAACTGGTTGACCCTTACCCACATTTATGGTCTCATTGACCTGAAATTGTAATAGCAAAATAGCTAGAACAATAAATAAAGCGTAAGTTTACAAATATGTATGTGACTCTTATTCAGGTCACAGTGATCTGAAGTATTAAAAACATCTTCTTATTGTGAACTGAAAGGCCTGTGCAGATTATGGATTCATTAAACATCTGGATATTATTGTATAAAAGGCAATAAATACAAGTTAATAAATTGAAACCTAAAACATGTATAAGGTTTTGTAGGTCATGTGAAATTAGATTTTGTACTCGGATTTGAAAGTTTCTTCAATGACATCATTGAAATGGTTTTTAGTCTTATAGTTATGTACCAAGTAATCGCATATTCAGACTGGTCAAACGACATGCATCACAGACCCTTTATTAAAGATCTAAAGGAACAGATTCATTTTCAGGAAATATCTTGTCTTTCTGCCCTAGTGCTTTTAAACCGTTGGCTATTTACGTGCATTTTTTTTCATCCTCATTTATACTGGATTTTACACTGAGACTAAGACATAAAACCTCTGATTTATTCATGAAAGAAACCAATTCTGTCTGATTTTATCACACAATCTTTGAAGATATTCATTGTTTACCATATCTAGGAGTGCTGAATAGTAATAAAGACAGATTTCAGTTCTACATAAAAATACATGTTATTGACAATAGAGTTTGGAATTTTTTCTTTCAGTGATTCCAGGCCAATATTAAAAGTGTTTTTTGGTCAGTTGAACTGGCTTTAGGAAGGTAACACCATGGAAACCTCATTGATATTTTGATGGTTCTTTTGGAATGGTCAAGAAAAATCGCTCTAAGGGAAATCCTTTACTACACGTCTCCTCCTATAAACCTTTCTTTATTATAAAGTGATTAATATCTCTTCTCAAACTGATATGGTTTTCTTTCAAGTTTTTCAAGAGTCATTGAGTTTGCATGGTAAGTCAGTTGTACTATGTATTTATTTTGATGGTCCTTCATCTGACTTAATACAGTTTTCAGAGAGATAAAATTCCTTCTCTACAAAACCTAGTATTACCAGGTATATTCATTCTTCAGTCTTGGTGTAGTTTCTTTTGCTTTGAAACTGCTGATCTGAAATAAAAAAAAACATGTGAGATCCTTGATTGATATAGACAATAAATTAATGAAACATGGTTGTCTGAAGTCCAAAATGACCAAAACAGATATACATGTATACAGATTTATTTATGAACTGATTTTGATATATAAAATGTAGATTTGTTGCTATATAACACATGTAACAGGTTTTTTCATTGACCCATTTTTCATGGATTATGCAGACAAGATGTTATTTTAAGTGGATTTTTTAAAATCTTCTCTGATATTGGTAGGATGATAAAAACAGATCCTTGTTTGATGTAGATTCAAAATAAATTGTTGTACAGTATAGCACAAAAGAATTTAGTATATAGCCATTAACATGGATTATGAAAAAAAATCTGATGTTGATTTTTGAAAATCTTGTCTGAAACTTTAAGGCTGGTTAGAACAAACACCATTTTCTTTATGGAAGATCCATCATGAATGTGGATTTTAAAAAATTGTACAGGATGACCATCTGAAATCTAACATGATTTCAGGTTTGGTCAGGTGAGCAACACAGGGCCTATTGGCTCCCATAGTCTGTATCTACTTTGTACATAATGTATTATATAGATGATAATTGTCCATAATGACCCAACAGGAAGAGTATTGATGAGGCTAACTCTAATATCTTTATGTCAATATTTATAATAAACATCTGATGAGGTGTGTGGAGGGGATACAAGGGGAAAGTCATCATTTAGATATGTATTGAAGATAGAATATTGTATATACTGATCAAGCATGACCACCACATATAAACCCTATTACTAAGATGTATGGATATTATCCATTCACATCTTATGTGGTAAGGTCCTTTGATGAGACCTAAAGCTGATACCCTGTGTCACTATATTCCTCTCTTAAAACTCTTTTTGCCATTAGTACATTAAAGAGTATGAATTTCATCTGATGGCAAAGGAAGCCACTCTCTGTTTTTAAGCCCCTGCGTCCCACTTTCAGAACAACTACTTACAACTAAGGAATTACATTTGTATATTGTATCATAGATGTTTATTGCATATCTCTTAGCAAGCCAATATTCATTTTTAGCTCACCTGACCATAGGTCATGTGAGCTTATGGCATAGCGCAGCGTGTGTATGTGCGTGCGTGCGTGAATGCGTGCATGTGTGCGTGCGTGCGTCGTTAACACACATTTTCGACTTCTCCTCTGAAACTACTGGACAGATTTCAATGAAACTTGGTAAGAAGTATATATGGGCCGGTGCAATTCAGATTTGTTTGTGGCGTTGCCATGGCTACCATAACTAGGTCAAGGTGACCTAGGGGTGCAAAAATCTTTAAAAAATTTTCTTCTCCGAAAGTATTGATTGGAGAAAAAATCTGATGTGATATTTGGCTTCTCTAAGGTCTTAAGCCTATAGTTTGTTCATTTTTTGAAATTTGGACAAAAAATAGGTTACGCGTTTTTGCGTTTAATTTTAAAAAAATTGTAAAATAGCTTCAAATTGTTAAAACTTGACTATTTGACCAGATAATGACATGGGGTTTTCAGTTTTGTCATATTCTTGTAATTACCTTCAAAATGGTGTCAAGGTCAATTATGAAGGTCATGACCTAATTTTTTACCTTTCTAATATTATTTATTATCTGGAAAACTATAAACTTTTTATATAGGCATGTAAATTAAAATATTGTTGGTATTGAGGTAACGATCATTTTGATATATAGATAAAGGTCATTGGTTCAAAGGTCATGGTCACAGTAGCAAAACAATACCAAAATGTTTCTTTATCTTGAAAACTATAAACTTTTTATATAGGCATGTATATTAGAATGTTGTAGGAATTGATACAACGATCATTTTGATGTATAGAAAAAGGTCATGGGTCCAAAGGTCAAGGTCACAGAAGCAAAACAATACCAAAATGGTTAATTATCTTGAAAACTAAAAACTTTTTGTATAGGCATGTATATTGGAATGTTGTTGGTTTTGATGTAAAAATCATTTTGATATATAGATTAAGGTCATTGGTTCAAAGGTCAAGGTCACAGATGCGAAAGAATACTGAAATGGTCCATTATCTTGAAAACTATTAACTTTTTGTATAAGCATGTATATTAGAATGTTGTAGGTATTGATACAACGATCATTATTGATGTATAGAAAAAGGTCATTGGTCCAAAGGTCAAGGTCACAGTAGCAAAACAATACCAAAATGGTTAATTATCTCGAAAACTATAAACTTTTTGTATAAGCATGTATATTGGAATGTTGTTGGTTTTTGATGTAACGATCATTTTGATATATAGATTATGGTCATTGGTTTAAAGGTCAAGGTCACAGATGCGAAAGAATACTGAAATGGTTCATTATCTTGAAAACTATGAACTTTTTGTATAAGCATGTATATAAGAATGTTGTAGGTATTGATACAACGATCATTTTGATGTATAGAAAAATGTCATGGGTCCAAAGGTCAAGGTCACAGTAGCAAATCAACACCAAAATGGTTAATTATCTTGAAAACTATAAACTTTTTGTATAGGCATGTACATTGGAATATTGTTGGTATTGATGTAATAATCTTTTTGATATATAGATTAAGGTCATTGGTTCAAAGGTCAAGGTCACAGATGCGAAAGAATACTGAAATGGTTCATTATCTTGAAAACTATTAACTTTTTGTATAGGCATGTATATTAGAATGTTGTAGGTATTGATACAATGATCATTTTGATGTATAGAAGAAGGTCATGGGTCCAAAGGTCAAGGTCACAGTAGCAAATCAATACCAAAATAGTTAATTATCTTGAAAACTATAAACTTTTTGTATAGGCATGTACATTGGAATATTGTTGGTTTTGATGTAAAAATCATTTTGATATATAGATTAAGGTCATTGGTTCAAAGGTCAAGGTCACAGATGCAAAAGAATACTGAAATGGTTCATTATCTTGAAAACTATAAACTTTTTGTATAGGCATGTATATTAGAATATTGTAGGTATTGATACAACAATCATTTTGATGTACAGAGAAAGGTCATGGGTCTAAAGGTCACGGTCACGGTTGCAAAACAATACCAAAAAGGTTCATTATCTCGAAAACTATAAACTTTTTGTATGGGCATGTATGGTATTGATGCAATGATCAGTTTTATATATAGACTATGGTCATTGGTTCGAAGGTCAAGGTCACAGATGTGAGTAGCAAGTTTCATAAATATCTAAATATCCACATCAGAGTTATTGCTCCTTAAATGTAGTATTTATTGTGTTTTTGTGCTGTTAACGGCCCAGGTGAGCGGTACAGGCCCTATTGGGCCTCTTGTTGCTGTAAAAGTTCAATCAACTTTAAATGTATCTTTAGTCTGAATGGATTTAGATTTTCTATGTGCAAATAGAAAAAAAAGTTTTTAAATATCAGACTTAATCAGAAAGTTATGACAAATTTTGCTAAGAAGTTTTTAAAAAAAAATAACCTTTTATGAAAAGATGTCTAGCATAACAGATAACTTCATTAAAGCAGCACTGTAGACGACAATATTGATGTATAAGCTTGGTATTAAATAGTCATGATGCAGAATACAAGTCCATTATTTTTATAGAGACTAGTAGATTTCTCTAGGAGTATCAGCCAGCCAGGGAGTCACTCACCAGCCCTTCGGCCAGCATCTGTAATGACCAGTAGTTATATATTGATCAGTATAACTATCACTCCACATATACTCTGTACATTTTGTATAATTAACTTACTAATTACATAAATCTGTGTTTGATTTCTGCTCTTTAAGCTATTGTGTAATATATATTACCATCATTTTGTATATGATTTATGGTAGTTTTTAAAGCATCTTTTGACCTTTGAGACTGTGTTGATTGATTTTGTTTTGTGCCTTTCAGAAAAGATGTGTTTGTGTGTGTGTGTGTGTAAGAGAGAGAGAGAGAGTAAAGGGAGTCGCAATATCCCCTGGTACACCCTCGCTTGGTGTGGTGCATGTTCAAATTTTCATTACAGCCATATCAAGTCAGTATTTGTCAAATGATGTTTACATGATAATATGAATTTTGATTTACTTGCTGTATAAAATAAACTTATAACCTATGAAAAAAATGAACTAGAAATGAGTGGTTTCTTCAACATAACACTATAACAGGTCATATAAGTCCATTGACGCTACTCATTTAGATGTAGCTCTGTTAACACTGCTGGGTCAAACTAGTTAACTGCTATCAAGACATCAAATTTTATATTCAATCAGATGACCATCATAGCAGAGGGGTTGCCTTAGTAACAACAAAGGAAGTACATAAAAGTTTAGATTGAAAACCTGAGTGAGGTTAATCAAAGTAAGATACAATAGCTTTTGGATGTGAAGGAATGTGAGACAACAGCAACAATAATGGAGACAGATTGAGCACATTCTACCATGAAAACAACCTGGTGATTGGAGATACCATCTTTAGGCTTAAGGATATCTGCAAAACAACAACCTGGAACTCTATAGACAAAATATTGAATTGACCATGTCATCATCAACAAAAGATAGAGAGGGCGTTTAATCCATGAAGTAGCCAAACAAGGGACAGATATTGAAAATGGCCATTCTCTAGTGTTGTTGACTTTTCACACACTTTTATTTATATACATTTTTAGCTTTTGTGGATATTTTCTTCTTTACGATGCTTAGCAACCATAAAACTATATAATTTGGTAGTAGTGGTATTGTTTAAATGTTATGTTTTAACAATCAAACAAAATTATGACTCTCTTGTGAAATCAATTAGACATTAAGTACCAGAGTGTTCATATTATCACTGCTATTATTCTTATATCTTTCTATTGATCTGGTCACCATCAGATATCTATAGAGTAAGAACTATAGTGTCTTAATAATACAATTTACTTGAAGAGAGATGTAACAAGTTGACATTTCTCATTCTGCCAGGGAAAGAAAACCTCCACATAATTATTATAAATGTATATCTGCTCTTTTATGTGTCTGACAAGACATTCTGACAGATAAAGATGATTTCTTCAAATGATTACATTCTTAGATGACATTAAGTGTGATGGGTTAAAAAGACATTCTTAGTAATCAACCAGACAAAAAAACAACATTGCATTACTAGTAGATTGTAGAAGTGAATGGTTTTAATTTTGAAGGAGCAGGCCTGTTCTGTAAATCACTCAAATTTGGTGTTTTGATCCAGTGCTTTTAGTGGCCTCTAAATCTTAAATGTCTTAGTGTAATGAGTATTGGTAGTTCAGTATTGGTGGACTCAGCATGATCAAACATGTTATTGGTCCATGATGCAGTTTTTTCATCTTCATGAGTATCCCTGTTGTTGATGCTCTGGTTTACTCCTTTACAAATCTCAAATAGATGTAGTGCTATAAGTGATTAAATGAATGTCAATGTCTTGTTCTTGAATACATGTACCTAGCTAGTAGTCTGAAGCAATAAATACCACTTGGGCAGACCCTACTTCAAAACATTTTCTCAATTCAATTTCCAAAGGTTGTTGGTTTTCTCTGTTACTGTAAAAATATGGGTTCTTCCACCATTCCAGAATTGACTGCCTCATTGTAAGCGGTAGAATCATGATTGGGACATGAAGTACCATTATACCACTCAACTCTGGTTTTTGAATTTACTTTATTTTTGCCATATTTTAGAAAAACAGGTATTTGTAAATTGCTAAAATCGAAAGAATAAGTTGATCAAGTGACAAATAGCATGTCATTGTATCATAAATTGTACATTGTGAAATCACTTTTATTACTTGTAGATTGACTATAACAATTCTGTTTATACAGAAATAAATAGTTTGATGCATGCTATATATCCTGTGAAATTACTAAAAGAATGAAATAAAATTGGTTTCTGTTCCTTATGATGCATTAAAAGCAGTGAATTCTAAAGAATATTTTCCTTGAATTTGATTACAGTAAAACACGAAAATAACGAACAAGCTTACAACGAATACATAGATAGTACAAAGTTAAATATTGAGCCCGACTGCTCCTATGTATAAGTATTTTTAACAATATGACGAAATCGCTTTCTAATGAAGTTAAAAAAATATAGTCCCCAAGGCTTTGTTATAAATGTGTTTTACTGTATATACTGTTTGATCTCTGATGACATCACAGTTACAAACCTGCTGTGTGTAATTCAAAGAATTCAACCAATCAGAAAAGTGGATTTGTGCAGACTTTAATTGCAAATTAGTGTAAAGGGTGCCATTTAATTTAAAAAGTTTACAATGTACTTAATATGTGCTTGTGAACCATTTTGAAGAGTAAAAATAACAATAAGTAATCATAGTATCTCTTTGTACTCTATACCCTTTGTCTTAATAGTTGTACAATGTATACTACATACATACAATAAGTTAAACCATCCTACAAATAATCTGGCACAATTTCAGGTCACTATGTATATTGTAGAGCAGCATCACAAACAACATCACCATCAGCTGCTGTCCTTGACGTGGTTGATTGATAACTTATTCTACAGGTGTCTGACAGAAGTACTTATATTGTATCATATCTTCATTCATAGATGTTCACCTAACATGAACCACACAACTTATATATAATTGCAAGTGATAACAAAGAATACATGTTTCTATGTAATTTAGCCATACAATCAAACCAGTCTACAAGTCTTGAAACATGGCCTTTATGAGTAAATGGCCTTCATATGAAATAAGATTTTTCCTATCATGTTTATGTTTATTGGCGTAGGAAGGTACATAATTAAGAAATGACATTCTGCTCATGATATTTGAAGAGGTAATGCAAGATACTGTGGTGGTGCCAAATTCGATGTAGGGCGAAGCCTTTTATTTTGGATTTGGCAAGCATTACACTATCTTGCATTACCTCTTGAAATACCATGAGCAGAAATGTCATTTCTTATATTAACAATTCTTTCTTTCAATAAATATTTTGTACAAATATTTGTTTGAACTCTTGACAACACTATTTCTTGTGAAATGGGGTTTTTTGCCATGCGAGATCGACGTACCTCACATGACATTGTGATCTTTAGTGACGTCATAATCAAAAGACAATTAACAAAGAGGTGGATTCAGTGTCCTCTGACCATTAATAAGCAAGTTATCTTTATACATAGGTTAGACTTTCAGGATAGTGCTCTATAATGCTGACATGTATTAAGAGTATGAGCATTATGATGTCCAATTTTGTTTCTACTTAATTGAACAGTGAAATGACAATAACTTCAAATTTAATCAATAGTTACATTCAGATGAATTATGATAAAACTTCATGACTAAATCATGTTAGGAAAGCAACATTTGATCGTGTCAATTTTTCTATACTTATCCTATTTTACTTGAGTTTTCTTGGGGTGTCACCATTTCAGTACCTGTAAGCCTATTTGTCATAAAAAAATAACTATTCATGGTCCTTAATAAAACAACATTTAATTGTACTTTAAAATTTCTGTACACCGATAGATTTATTTTTAGTAATGGTTTACATAAGACATCTCATTTTACCAATTAATATTTCTGTTTTGTGTAAGCTCTGCTCTGATATTCATTAGTTATGTCCTATGCTATATATAACATGTGTATAGTATCAGAAGCCTCCGGTATTATTAATTGATTTTCACGTTGGATCAGTATCTGGCATCAGACTCAAGTACGATTTATTGTCAGCGATTGTATAAGTGGTGTTGGAATAATATAATTAGTCTAACAATCTCTTGATAAAGGCTGGTAGTCATCAGGTTTTTTATAAGGCCTCAATTTCTATAAGAAGCAAGGGAATTAAACCAAAATATCATGAATATATCAATTCAATGGGCAGCAGCAATTCATTTTCCATTGTTTGTTTGTTAACATACATTACATCATCAATTTACATGTTTATAATTTTACCAGATGACCTTGAACTTTATGATATGCTTGAAGTGTAAGGGCATCAATTTTAACTTTTGATGTATGCAGGAGTTTTAAGTTTGAAAGTTGATTATACTGTTGAATAATACAGGCCAGGGTTGGGGAATGTATACTGTTAAATTATACAGGCTTGGGGTGGGGTGTGTGTAGTTCGCTTGTCATTTATAAATCCTGATTAATCAAATGAATTCATTCTGATTTTCTAAATTAAAGGTTTTATTTTCAATTTTACTTTCAGATGGAACACGGATATCCGGGTCTACAACCATTGATGTACTGCTTAGAAGTAATTTTACTGTATCAATCAACGAAAAACAATACCCAATAACTCCACCAGAAACTGGTATGTTTCTATGGTTACCAGACTGGACACATTGTCACTAAAAGTATTCCACCAGAGATTTTTCCTGTCTATTCACATGTTCTGTTAAAGTTACTTATTCACAAAACTAAAATGTTTTCAAGTTATATTCCAATGCTAAAGCTTATATACCTGCAAAGTAATTCAAATGCTGAAGTGAATCCATCTTTTAATCTTTGGGATTAATTTATGTAAAGTCTGGGTCAAACAAAACAATTTGATCTTGTTTATTCTAACTTTATATGATCATCCATATGCAAAAGAGCTCTTGGAGAAACAGTTTTAGGAATTCACTTTTTGTAATAATTTTGAAGCACAAACTTTGGGTTATACAGTATATGCAAAAATACTTGTAATAATAAAAGTAAAATCAGCACAGTAGTTGTGGAGAAATTATCAAAAAAAACTCAAAGCCATGTTTTAATAACAGACTATTTTTATTTTGTTTATTTGCTGTTTTCTCAATAAGGTTGGATTGTTCTAAGTTTCCTTTTGGTTTACAAAACAACATATAAAATTTCCAGATAACATTTACCAATTTGTTGGTTTTTTTTTTTTTTGGGGGGGGGGGGGGTTTGAGGATAAAATTAAGTTTTACACATATACATATGTACCGGTATTTAAATTAAAGAAGTGATTTCCAGTTTATTCTGATGATGATAATAATCAGGAAACATATACTGCCATCCATAAATTATTTTGTACTTTTTTAAAACTAGCCATATAACAACGGACTGAAAATCTTCACAAAATTAAATTTTTAAAAACATCACTCTTTTATATATCATTTTATATAAGTCAAGAGTTAATTTGTATGTAAAACACAATATCCCCACTCAACACCTTCCAACAAGATGAGAAATCCCCCGGACATCCATTTTATTGATATTTTTATTTCCAGGAATAAGAGATAGTGAACATGTGGCCGGTTTATCAGATGTTAAGACGTTAATTGCACACCTTCACTCACAGTTAAATGTAGAAGAACATCAAATTAATCAGGAAAAAGAACTGCTAAAGAAACTGGAAGATTATAAAGCCCAGTTAGCTCCACTAGAAAAGGTATTATATAGATACATCATATAGAGGTTTTACACCACAGTCAAGATTATTTCACTTATTTCTAGATGTCACCAGCTGTTGGTAAAGTGGCTTTTAATGTTTTAATGGCATATGTAATGTGATTTATTTTCCATGTCCCAGAGACATAGGTTATCAGTTTTAAGTGTCTCAATTAAAAGGGTCCAAGTGTGTGAAATTGACAGAAGTCATCCTGAAATTTCAAACCAGTGCTTGGGTTGGAGCCCACAACTATTGTCTTGATAAGTCAAGATTTAAGCTATTTGATATAATGTAGTCTAAAGCATTACAGATTTCTCTTAAATAGCTGTGAATGGCTATGGCTTTAAAAATAACCAAGTCACTCACATTCTCTTAAAACATGATTTTAATTCCCCCTGGTTTCTACAAAGATGGTTTTCTTAATGTAGATTATTTAACTTTGATAAGCCTATAACTGTCTGTTCTTATAGAAATTGATTTTTCCCCACACAATTAATAAATGTCAAACTTGTATGTTACTTTACAACTGGAAGGACAATTTCCTGTTTAATATAGGGTTGACATAATCAATAATATTGGTTTTAGTATTTAAATATAAATTAATCTTCAATTTATATAAGATTCAGGAAGTTATGATGGTATTATGTATTATACTATGTATGTAAATACTGTAAGATACCCTATTGTTGGTGAAATTTAAATTGTAGAAATAAAAACGCATTTAGTGAAGGATCAAGTCTCTGGAATATTTTATGTTGACATATAGTGTAAGATTTAGAACAAAATTGGTGGATTTAAAAATGCTTTATTGTGAAATTTAAATAGATTCTGTCATTCTAATATATTTTTGTTAAAATTGCAGTACGAGGGAAATGAAATAGAAAAAGTAATTATGAATAAATACATATCGGCTAAATTTAATGAACAATTAATTACATTTGGGGTGTGTCCATCATTACATGAATTACTAGATGTGTCCAAACATCTGTTGTTACAAAAGGGCCAGTGGACACATTTTAGCCAAAGTAAAAATTAAATACACCAAATGTATATTGGTAATTGTTTAAACATAGTTAAGTAACAAGTATTTGTAAATCATATTAGCCATGTAGGGCCTTACTATGTGTGGGATATTACCTACTCAATATTCCTCACCAGTGTGGAACCCTTTTATATTAGGGTTTAAACCTCACTTGTTTAAGGTTCCCACTTCCTGAGCTACTTCATCTTTGATACTTAAATTGATGTCTTGTTACGGTACTTCCTATGGTTATTTAAAAATAGTTTTAAAAAATAATTAAATGTCAAAACTTTCAGCTTAAGAAATGTTTTTTACCAACTGGATGTGTTTTGGAACAGTAACTTTTTAAATAGTCTTGCCCAAAATATTATCTGAGTGGTGCAGTCAAAGTAAATATTTTAACTTGCTATTCTCAAACAAACTTAACTTTCATTTTCGTGACCCAGTAGCTGGAGAGAGAGAGAGAGAGAGAGAGAGAGAGACTGGCTGAGAGAACAGTATATTGTTTTATTTGTATGTGATAAAAGGAAATATTATACCGGTACTTTTTTTTATTTACAGATGAAGCAGGATCTCGCAACACAATCCAACAAAAGAACAAAAATTTTGTCTTGGGTAGGACTTGGTTTGATGGGATTTCAGTTTGGATTTTTAGCGAGACTGACATGGTGGGAATATTCCTGGGATATAATGGAACCTGTGACTTACTTTGTAACCTATGGTACCACCATGGCCATGTATGCATATTTTGTAATAACTAGACAGGTGGGTATTTATATAAACCAGGAGGTAATTATCTCCCAGTTGTTAAAAATGAGGGGATATTAAAATCCTTCCAGAGACTTCTTATCAAGAGTAATTCACCAAAACTAGAAGCACTAACTTATGAAATCTGCTGCAAAACAATAACATTGATAGATGTTATCATCTAACTGGTGTTGACAAGAGGTTTGGCATGTAGGGGAATACTGCTTACATCATTCCAGGAAAAGTATGCATTTTGCGTTTGTGATCAATTGGGAAATGAAATATCCAACATTAAGTGAAACAGTTTGTAACATTTACCAAATTTATTCACTGCTTACAGAAATATTAAGAAACATAATCTTTTTTGAGGGTTTGACTACTGTATAATAGTAATGTGTGTAATTTGTGATGTTCAGAGGTAGTTTTTGGTACAAATTCAAAAAAAAAAAAATTACAATATTCAGATGCTAAAGGTCAAAAGTCAAGCAACAATATTCAGATGCTAAAGGTCAAAAGTCAAGCACACGTGTATAAAGTTATCATAATTTTATTAAGAAACGTGAATGTGCTACCTTCTTTGTTGTAAAATTAGTGTATGCTTAATGGGTAAAACTGCATATAAACATAGAATTAATTTCTTTTGTTTCACAGGAATATATTTTCCCTGACGTAAAGGACAGAGAGTTCCTACTAAGCTTTTATAAAGGCGCCAAGAAATGTCAACTAGATGTCACAAAATATAACCAGCTGAAAGATAACATAAACAAAATAGAAGCGGATTTACAGAGACTTCGTGATCCATTACAGCTACGTCTACCTATACGAGAAATACAAAATAAAATAAACAGTTAAACCAAGCATTTCATATTTCATATCAGTGTTCTGTTAAATCTTGTTATACTATATAAATATATATACAATACTATATCCATCCAACAGTATCACTGAGATATAATAAGCTCTTGTGTGTGGGCGTGTGGCCGACCGAGAATAACAGTCCAGACCAGCTGTAATAAAATATTTGATATCATATATCAATAAATATACTGATTTTTAACAAATAATAAAACTTTAAGGGTTTTCAATGCTTTAGTCTATACCATTTTTTAAAGTTCAAAACCATTATAAATAATACAAAATTATCTGCCAGAGTTTTAAAGTAGTAATCATTTATTTACCTGCAGTTGAAAATTACTTGTTGCATACCCAATGAACGTCTTAATGAAGTAAGGACCAAGCTATTTGAAGTAAAAATAAAGTTATAAAGTTCTGGTCGTTGAAATATTTTTCAGAAACTTTTTTCAATATTTGTTTTTTAGAGTATCTAGTTTGGCTTGAGTAACACATATGAAAGGGAAATAACTCTGGCAAGCAATTATAACTGTCGGATAAATAATACATTAAACTATCAATGGAAAACTAATGTACAAACACTTATAACAAAAACATATAAAACAGGTGTTTTTTTTATTACTGGTACATTTCTTACAACAATTCATGTTCTGTAGTGCTGTGTCTGGACCAGTTGTAGTCATTAAAAAGCTGTAATAATTTGAATTTTGTTTCGTAGATAGAAGTATGATACAAGTCTGTAAGGGTATAGATGTCTCTGATGGGGCTCACCCATCTACCAAGTATGATACAAGTCCGTAAGGGTATAGATGTCTCTGATGGGGCTCACCCAAGTCTGTAAGGGTATAGATGTCTCTGATGGGGCTCACCCAGCTACTACATTTACATAATACCTCTTAATGTTTTAGAGAATCGGTTATTTCGAATAGAATTACACAAGTTGAGGTTTTTTTTTTTGAAAACTGTAAGAGGCATGTTTTCCATAGACCACAATAGTTTTTACTGGTATTGTTTGGTAAATATACGAATAAAATTATCAGCATCTGCAGATAGTAATAGTATGTATTGTTTTACTAGAATTAATTACTTCGTTTATAATTGAAAGATTTCAGAATGTGATATTTTTTAAGTAAGGATGTTAGAACTATTACAATTTGTATACAGTTATCAAACTTTGTCCTTTCCTTCACATACATTATTTATATGGAAGGCTTGTAGGTCGGCCTTTTAGATACTCCTTGAAACTTTTAAAAATAGAAACTGGTAGGGGAGGGAGGCAAGCTTTAAATTTTTGAGTAAGAATTTTAAATATTCACTTTTTATATTGATGTTAAGAGACCATACAGGGTTTAATATACAAATGTATACTATTTGAGGGTTAAATACAAAAACTAGGATAAATAGGTTGTCTATCAAGACTTTTCAATAATTCCATTTTTTGGCTTCCATTCCACCATTTCACATTAAATTCATGATTTTTAAGACACCATCTTGAACATGTAAATGATTTTACCATATTTACATACAATATTTGGAAAGTTTTAATTCAAGTTTTATATACCCACCCACCACCCACCACATTCACCATGGTTTTAAAGAATACTGATTGTCCAGTATCATTTATGGCAGTTATGCAAATATTTTGTAAATCATGAAAATATCCTCATAATGTTCATTTTTGACAATAATATTCATAGAAGTCATAAATCAACAATAGTACGCAGTTCAGTTGAAAATAATTTGATATACCCATAGGTAATTTCTGATTTATTTTTTAATGTAAAACATACAAGTGTTGTAAAATTTATAAAGATTTGTAAACTTTTTAATTTTTTTATTTTCGGTATCTATGAAGAACTACACTCTGTTTATCTATAATACAGAGATACAAGTAGCGGTAATATGAAAGTTTATGAAGACAAAAACTTGTTATAAAAGATGTTGTTGTTTTAAGGTTGCTGAAGTTCATTCACATTGTAGTTATAAGTCTGTTATTATTAATGATGTTTAAGCGCCACATAGAATTTTAAAGTGCCTTTTTTGTATTGCAAATTTTTGTTTTCTCTTTTGACTTATTTACCATCAGTGTTTACCGTAAGTAAAAGACAAGTTTTATTTATAGCTATTTAATGTTGTACAGCATTATCGTACTTATAAATTCAGGTTTGGTTGTATATTAGAGATTTATAGAAAATTGTACTTAATACACATTTAATATTTCTGTTATATATATTTTATAAAAGTGTAAAATAATTATTAGCAAGAGAAAATTTACCCCGTCTTAATCAAATAATTCTGAAATACAAAAATAACTGGTCTGTTTCTGGATTTAATGATTGATGATGCATTCTGGGATTTGCCCACACTTGATTGGCGATATGTCTGTCATCAACTTTAACCTTTACAAGATTTTTCTTGTAAATAATAAAATTTTGGCTCGAAATGCTAGATTTGATATTTATTTCTTGTGGCAAGATTGTTCTAAGCTATTGGATATTCCAATAATATTTATGCATTTTCTATAATACTTACAGAAATTTCTTTAGCAGTTAAATGACATTTAAATAATTTTAGCATATCAACAAATCTGTGCAATATAACTACTGTTTTAATAACTGTGACTACTTCCATTTAACCAGTCACTTGCAGAAAGAAAAAAATCAACCACAGAAAAACTTCACAGAACACACCACCAAATAAATATAAAGTCACAATTTATTTTTTATAATCGTTCTGTATGCTTTGCCAGCTTTATGTTTGCTGTTAGATAAAAGCTTACTTACTTGAGTCTGTATCTTTAGATTGTGTATGCAGTATTGTCTTCACTTTGCTCTGCTACTGGTCATTTTCTCCACTTCTGCCGATGATACTGTTATCTGTTTGAAATTATGATTAGGCATCTATTTTAGCGATACTAATGTTATGAGTCTTTCAAAATGTGTCCTCGGCCAAGTGGTCCGAAGCACCGCCTAGGTTCAAATCCCACTCGGGATAGAACTTGGTGTGAAGAGTTGGTCAGTAAAGGTTGGTGGTTTTCTTTGGGCATTCTGTTTTGTCCACCATCCACGAATGACCACCTTAACATAAGTAAAAGAATCTTGACAGGAGAGTAAAACTCATTTACTTTACCCTTTCAAAACATGTTGATGTATCAGTCAAATCAAGAACTAAATATGTTGTGAAACTCACAGAAAGTTTAACTTACTGTTAATGGTTCTTGGTGAGTGTTAGTAAGTCACTGGTTTAAAATGAGTCTAACCATTAACACAGATTGTCATCCTGACTGATATAAATATGGTCATTATTTGTTTCAACTGACTTAATTATTATGACTCTTTTGTAAGGAAAAATTTCCATTTTCGATTTAGCAGAGATGTTAGTCATGCTTAATTATTCACGGTGAATTATTGGAAATTTTTCTGATTCTTTGTTCAATCTATGGGAAAATATGCAGATTATATATTTTATAACTGCTATCATTAAATTTCTTTACATGCTCATTGGAAAATAAGATTACTTCATTAATTTTTGGAACTTTACAACTTCATTAGGTCGATTTTAGTCATGCTAAACAAAATCTACATGAATGGACATACTAGGACATGTTAAGTATGTGTTGTAAATTTATTTAATGATTGCAGGGTCTTATATTATATATAAGATGTTATCATGTGAGAGTCAAATATAAAAGTCTGAATTATGTGATCCAATGGATCTACTGTAAACAATTCATTATGATCATTTCATACATAATTCTTGTATTGCACATTTCTATTATTAGCATGTGTCTCCACACTTGTTGTCTTGGGTTTTGTGGTTCCCATTAGGAATGAAAAGCAGTATGGTTAGTTTCATTTTCATCAGTGAGTGGAGTGTAATATTGCAAAAAAAAAAAAAAAAATTAACCAAAACTTTATTTTCTTACTGTTTTATTTTCACCACCCTACAACACAACGTTTCTAACAGACTTAAGTTTGTATTTCACCAGAATCGCCACCCTACAACACAACGTTTCTAACAGACTTAAGTTTGTATTTCACAAGAATCACCACCCTACAACACAACGTTTCTAACAGACTTGAGTTTGTATTTCATCACCCTACACCAAGTTTTCTAACAGACTTAAGTTTGAATTTTACCACCCTACAACACAACGTTTCTAACAAACTTAAGTTTGTATTTCACCACCCCACAACACAAAGCTTTTTTAACAGACTTTAGTTTGTATTTATGATAACTAAAGTTGAAATCTGTCTCTAGGATTATGTTACTTGGATCTGTATGGGCTCACGATTTATTTATATAGCATCATATACATACATGTAGTTTCTTGAATGCTGATTCTTGGATATGTATATATTCTTAGGTTTGGGTATTTATGGTTTTCATGTTACTAAGAGTGCTATAATATATATGTACTATAATTTGGTTGATGATACCAGTACTGAGTAGCCTTTGTGAGATATTGTACTTAAAGTAAGTTTATTAACAGTTTTTGTACATTCATATCATAGTGCTTCTAACTGTTTGTTTTGTTTTGTAAGTTGAGAGTGTTCTTAATTTATTTAAGTTAAAGTAGGAGAATTCAGTTTAGATATTACTGGTAAACTTAATACATCTACCGGTATAACAAATAGATTATAGAAATTTGGGACTAGTTACAAACATAGGGTAATACATTTATTTAATCACCTTATTCCAACATTTATCATAGATACGAACAAATCCTAAAAAATGATATTATTGTTTTATTTTTACTATTGAACAAACATATACAGGGCATAGTACATACAACCATGTTCTAAAATGAACAAACATGAATTATTTTGTACAAGTACTATAGAGTATAGACTTAGGGTCATTTTAGTAAAGGAACAAAAGTCACGGGGAAAATAGCATGATGTAAAGTATTAAGTACATCACGTGGTATGTGACAGGGGAAGTAACCTGTCTCCAAAGATTTACTTACTGAATATTTCCTATGTGGAAAAATAATAGTAACATTGTCATTTTAACGGAAAGCATCAGTTTACAGCCTAGAGTTAACTCCCTTTGCAGATATCATAAAAATTTAGTATTATCCCATTTAAATTCTCAGTTGTAATAAAATAGTGGTTTAGTATGAAACTAGACTCCATATATATTATACTATTAGATCTAAATGAGTTTATATATATATTAAATATTTCTAAATAAACCTTTCTTTAATCAATATGGGATTGGTGTTTCTGTTATACTGTTAAAGACAGTCTGTTAGTCACTTAATTAATTATGAAAGAAGAAATTCTGTGTGATAGATATACAATATGTACATTAAGTTGATGTGTACATTGTAAAACATAAGATATTTAAATTAAAAAATATATATGTCTTTGTCTGATAAAAGAGAAGAACAAAACAGTTAATGTCTATATACAAATTACTGGTACTAGGTTGACTATATTTTTGTGCATATTCTTATACATACATGTATATAAACACTTATGCATGCATTTATTATGCCTGTATATATACCTATATGTGTGTGTGTGTGGTCCAACAGGCAACTGGTTCAAGGAGAAATTGAAAAAGATATATTTATTGGTTTTATGTATCCCATCTTCATTTGAAATACCCTGGTACTTTTATTTTTAGCTCACCTGACCGAAGGTCATGTGAGCTTATGGCATAGCGCAGCGTGTGTATGTGCGTGTGTGCGTGTGTGCGTGTGTGCGTCGTTAACACCTATTTTCGACTTCTCCTCTGAAACTACTGGACAGTTTTTAATGAAACTTTGTCAGAAGTATATATGGGCCGGTGCAATTCAGATTTGTTCTTGGCGTTGCTATGGCTGCCATAACTAGGTCAAGGTGACCTAGGGGTGCAAAAATCTTAAAAAATCTTCTTCTCCGAAAGTACTGATTGGAGAAAAAATCTGATGTGATATTTGGCTTCTCTAGGGTCTTAAGCCTATAGTTTGTTCATTTTGTGAAATTCGGATAAAAAATAGGTTACGCGTTTTTGGGTTTAATTTTGAAAAAATCGTAAAATATCTTCAAATTGTTATAACTTGACTATTTGACCAGATAATGACATGGGGTTTTCAGTTTTGACATCTTCTTGTTAGTATCTTCAAAATGAGGCCAAGGTCAATTGTGAAGGTCGTGACCTAATTTTTTTTACCTTTGATTATAATTATTATCTCGAAAACCATAAATTTTGTGTATAGGCATGTATATTAGAATGTTGTAGGTATCGATACAACGATCATTTTGATGTATAGAAAAAGGTCATGGGGTCAAAGGTCAAGGTCACAGATGCGAAACAATATTGAAATGGTTAATTATCTTGAAAACTATAAACATTTTGTATAGGCATGTATATTAGAATGTTGTAGGTATTGATACAACGATCATTTTGATGTATACAAAAAGGTCATGGGTTCAAAGGTCAAGGTCACAGATGTAAAACAATACTGAACTAGTTAATTTTCTCGAAAACTATAAACTTTTGTATAGGCATGTATATTAGAATGTTGTAGGTATTGATACAACGATCATTTTGATGTATAGAAAAAGGTCATGGGGTCAAAGGTCAAGGTCACAGATGCGAAACAATATTGAAATGGTTAATTATCTTGAAAACTATAAACATTTGTATAGGCATGTATATTAGAATGTTGTAGGTATTGATACAACGATCATTTTGATGTATACAAAAAGGTCATGGGTTCAAAGGTCAAGGTCACAGATGTGAAACAATACTGAACTAGTTAATTTTCTCGAAAACTATAAACTTTTTGTATAGGCATGTATATTAGAATGTTGTAGGTATTGATACAACGATCATTTTGATGTATAGAAAAAAGTCATGGGTTCAAAGGTCAAGGTCACAGATGCGAAACAATACTGAAATGGTTAACTATCTCGAAAACTATAAACTTTTGTATAGGCATATATATTAGAATGTTGTAGGTATCGATACAACGATCATTTTGATGTATACAAAAAGGTCATGGGTTCAAAGGTCAAGGTCACAGATGTGAAACAATACCGAAATGGTTAATTATCTCGAAAACTATAAACTTTTTGTATAGGCATGTATATTAGAATGTTGTAGGTATTGATACAATGGTCATTTTGATGTATAGAAAAAGGTCATGGGTTCAAAGGTCAAGGTCACAGATGCAAAACGATACCAAAATGGTAAATTATCTCGAAAACTATAAACTTTTTGTATAGGCTTGTATATTAGAATGTTGTAGGTATTGATACAACGGTCATTTTGATGTATAGAAAAAGGTCATGGGTTCAAAGGTCAAGGTCACAGATGTGAAACAATACAGAAATGGTTAATTATCTCGAAAACTATAAACTTTTTGTATAGGCTTGTATGTTAGAATGTTGTAGGTATTGATACAACGATCATTTTGATGTATAGAAAAAGGTCATGGGTTCAAAGGTCAAGGTCACATGTGAAACAATACAGAAATGGTTAATTATCTCGAAAACTATAAACTTTTTGTATAGGCTTGTATATTAGAATGTTGTAGGTATTGATACAACGATCATTTTGATGTATAGAAAAAGGTCATGGGTTCAAAGGTCAAGGTCACAGATGCAAAACAATACAGAAATGGCTAATTATCTCGAAAACTATAAACATTTTGTATAGGCATCTATATTAGAATGCCGTAGGTATTGAATCAACGATTATTTTGATGTATAGAAAAAGGTCATGGGTTCAAAGGTCAAGGTCACAGATGCAAAACAATACCGAAATGATTAATTATCTCGAAAACTATAAACTTTTTGTATAGGCTTGTATATTAGAATGTTGTAGGTATTGATACAATGATCATTTTGATGTATAGAAAAAGGTCATTGGTTGAAAGGTCAAGGTCACAGATGTGAAACAATACCGAAATGGTTAATTATCTCGAAAACTATAAACTTTTTGTATAGGCATGTATATTAGAATGTTGTAGGTATTGATACAATGGTCATTTTGATGTATAGAAAAAGGTCATGGGTTCAAAGGTCAAGGTCACAGATGCAAAACGATACCAAAATGGTAAATTATCTCGAAAACTATAAACTTTTTGTATAGGCTTGTATATTAGAATGTTGTAGGTATTGATACAACGGTCATTTTGATGTATAGAAAAAGTTCATGGGTTCAAAGGTCAAGGTCACAGATGTGAAACAATACAGAAATGGTTAATTATCTCGAAAACTATAAACTTTTTGTATAGGCTTGTATATTAGAATGTTGTAGGTATTGATACAACGATCATTTTGATGTATAGAAAAAGGTCATGGGTTCAAAGGTCAAGGTCACAGATGTGAAACAATACTGAAATGGTTAATTATCTTGAAAACTATTAACGTTTTGTATAGGCATGTATATTAGAATGTTGTAGGTATTGATACAATGGTTATCATGATGTAAAGAAAAAAGTCATTGGGGTTTAGAATTTATGTTTTTAAATCTATCAGCTAGCCATTAGTTATCAGGTGAGCGTATCAGGCCCATGGGCCTCTTGTTTTGTTTATGTATCGACCACATTTCTTCAAAAATTGCTTTGTTAAGACGACAATATACAAACAAAATATAAATGTTTGAGATAAATAATGGCACATTTGATTTTTTGGATTTGTTTATTGGAAATGAAAAAAAATACTGGTATCATGATTTCCACTCTTGTTCGAAGTTTACCACTGAAAGATTTAGATTATATTAATTTATACTCTCATAACACAATAAAACATTGTTTTACTGCCCCCTGTTCAGTCAAATTTTGGCATTATGAAAAGAAAATTGGCTTTATAATAAGCTAAGTATAGACAAATTTAAACAAATTTGGCAATAACCAAGGTAACAGAATATCAGCTGTTTTTTGGGGATTTTCTGTATACCAATTTTACTCATTATCATAGCATTACCATTGTTTGATTACTACAATATTAGTATGGTATATTATGTACTTCTGGTAGAAGGTTTTATATAGACTCTTGCACCAGCTCTTTTTCTTCCTCTGTTTGAGACACCTTTGACTTGACAGCTGTTGTATAGTTGGAACAATATATTTTATTTATTATTTGTTTTGTTGACTTGTGTTTTCTTTATTTTGTATATGGTTTATAGTTCTATATTTATATATATCCGACTTTATTTTTTGTATCTGACCAATTTTTTCCTTTGTTTTTGTTATATCTTTCTTCACTAGATTTTTTCTGTGATAGTATTTTATTTTTGTTGATTTGATAGTCGTAAATCTTTAGAATTAAAACAAAAAAGTATGCATGTGACATAATATCGGAAGTTGACAAGTAAACAAGAACTCCCTAATTTATTTTACACTGCCATGAGAAATTAGTCAATAAAAGCAGATAATTTTCTTTTTTTAATGCATGTACATTTATCGCTTTTGTGTGAAAGTATCCCAAAAATATTTTGTCAATTGTATCTTAATGATCTAGAAGATAACATACCTGGTATATGATGAATTAATTTTGGGCATTATAATGAGGTTTTACTGTTGTATGGTATCAAGCTGCACGGGAATCTAAAGCTGATAGATTTATTTTGAAATAAGAATTCAAAAAGATCCCATCTTTAAACTCACTTTTTTTCACTGTGCATCTGTATATAAACACTACAATAAACACAGCTTAACTATCTGGTTTTGTTGTGAAAAATAATAGGAACACTTCCTGTAATATAACAAATTGGTTTTTTTTTTTTTTTTTTTGGCCATTTTTTAACCATTACACTGGGGCATGGAAAGACAAATCTTATATATATTTTGACGTCAATCTTTCTAATACCTTTAACAATCTATTGTAAATTATTATAATTTTTTTAAAATAACAGTTACCATAACAACACAAAATTAAATTTTTTATGAAGGTGTGCATGGAATTAATTACAAAAAATTCTTTATCTGAAGCTAATAATTGAGAAAAAGTTCAATATACATTATGTCAATGGGCAACATGTGGCATTAAAAATGTCATTATCTTTACATCTGTAAAACAGTTGGTTGCCATAGAAACTTACACATTCAATGTCATTTCTTTAAAAATATGAAGTTTACAGTAAAATGTGTCTAGTTGTCATGACAACAGCTCTACAGAAATAAAGATACTGTAGTCATTTTTTGCCAAAGGTTCCTCATCTTCATTGCATACTTGAATGGCTAATATGACCTAACATTGATATCTGTTCTCTGATATTTACATGTTAACTAATTCTTTTTGTATTAATTATGTTACCTATTACATCATTCTTCCAGTATAAATATTAAATCATTTCTTATAGATATCATGTGTTTGTTTTATATTTAATCATTTGAATTGCTTTATACACCCTTCCGATAAATCGCGACACCTGGCGGGAGTGCTATGATTGATAGTAGAATGTGACGTCATACAGGGAGTTTTCATATGTTGAAATTATGAAAAGGAAATACTAGCATTTCGTATTTTCCCTCAATATAATATTGTTTTATAATTAAATATTAAATTTCAATTTTAATTACATATCGCTGGTATTTTATTCCATGACTTCTTGAAAAATAATTTGAGATTAATATATTTTTTCAATAAAAATTTTAAAAATTCATTTTCAAATTGTTACATAATAATAACTGTTCCATAACATATTTGATATTGTAATGCCAGGTCATGGGCAGTCAATCGGAACTAATTAGGGCACTGATTATTATTACCTGATTTACAGGAGAGAAAATGCTTCGGTCCAACCTAAGGACAATTTGCTTATAATGCATGAATGAATCCAGGTGTGTCAGAAGTAGCCTAAGCTTTTTGTTAATCTCGGAAGATTATCAGTCGGTAGAATTATTTAAACGAGAGAGAGAGAGTAACAAACATCGCATTTTAAGTATTCTGTAACTCAGCGAATAATTATATAAACGAACAAATTATCTATCCGAAAAATTTATAACGAGTCATGGGATAATTATTTATCCGACATTTTGAAACTTAACATATTTGTGTTAAAGTTTAAAGATGATAAATAATAATAAACATCACATAATTAGTATTAAAAGTTGTTTATTTATTTATTTATTTTCATTTTTATACTTTTTGATTTTTTGACAAATAAGTATAATATAGCCAAAGCAGTGATACGACACTACATGAGAATAAATCAGATATTTATCACTGTGTATTATAATCAGGTGTTGCCTTGGTCGTATGTTCATCTCGTAATCAGATAATCTAGAGAGGTAAGCGTACTTGTACATTCCTGTTAATTGCAAATTGGATTAATGAAACCAATTAAAAGTCCTATTTTTAAGTCAACATAGGTAAGGATGCCATCATTTCTACTTAGAATCGGTTGTTATTTATACATGTATAAATTTGACCGAAATTTTAACCATACAACCAAAATTTCAATGTTGTTGTTGTTTTTTTTTTTTTTTTTTTTTTTTTTTTTTTATATATATATATAATTTTGAAAATAAATTTTCAGAACCTTTAACATCTTTAGCAATAACGGATCTTTCTTTAATTAAAGTTTAATCCGTTGAACAATAATTTTTAAATACAACTTTAAGATGTCGCTAATTTGTAATCAAAGGAAAATTTAAGTTTTCAAATTATTTTGACTATCAATTATGTTTTTGAAGTGTTTAATTTATATCAATATTTTGTAAATAAGTTTTATGAAAATTCCGATTTTATAAAATAAATAAAAATAAATAATAAAAAAGTAGAAGGTAAACGTTTGTAGTAATTTGATTGAAAAATTAAAATATTTCCAGTCGGATAAAAATATGAATTTCAAATGTCCTTGAGGGTAATTAAATGGTCCAAGATATTAATAAATATACGTACATGTATTTTAAATTTTTCAAATTTGAACATTTACAAATTGCAATTTTCTAGTAAAAATAAAACTTGTCATTTTGTTGAAGAAATTACAACAAATTCACAAAATCCTTTACAATGTTAAGTGTCTTTTATGTGTTTAAAATTTGTTTAATTAGCCCATTCATAATTTGTAATTTATTTAAAGTAATATTCGCTTTGTCGGTTTATCATCTCACCTGTAGCTTACATATGACACCTAACAGATACTCGAACTGAGTGAATATGCTGCACATGCTGATGGGATCGATAGATAGTCTTCCCGGTGTGACGTCATATCAAGAGCGATAACCAGTTTCCGGCTATTTTTGGAAGGGTGTATAGGTTGATCTTTTTGGATGGGATTTTGTTTCTCCTCTGTAAACTTCACATACACTTCTTTTAAAGATCCAGAGAACTTGCCAAGAATGATCCCTGGATAAACCTTTTCAGGTTTATGAACATAGTTGACCTTGAAATTCATTCAAGGTCAAAGTGCACAATCACACCTTGTCTGATTCCATGACTCAACGATTAGAATAATTATGAGTTTAATTGGATGGTAATCTTGATATTTAAAATCTTCAAAAAGCTATGAACTGAAAGGTCTAGAAGATAGAAAGTCTGAAGGTTGATCTTCATCTCAATAACCTCATGTTTTATACCATCTAGCCATCAATTAAATAGGGACTTGATAGACAACTGTATACTTTAGTGCAGAGAGAGCTTCCAAATACAAACTGGTTGACCCTGAACTTCTCTCAATGTCAGTTGATCTTTTTTTTAGCTCACCTGACCGAAAGGTCATGTGAGCTTATGGCATAGTGCAGCGTGTGTATGTGTGTGCGTGCTTGTGTGCGTCGTTAACACCTATTTTCGACATCTCCTCTGAAACTGCAAGACAGATTTCAATGAAACTTGGTGAGAAGTGTATATGGGCCGGTGCAATTCAGATTTGTTTGTGGCGTTGCCATGGCTACCATAACTAGGTCAAGGTGACCTAGGGGTGCAAAAATCTTAAAAAATCTTCTTCTCCGAAAGTATTGATTGGAGAAAAAATCTGATGTGATATTTGGCTTCTCTAGGGTCTTAAGCCTATAGTTTGTTCATTTTGTGAAATTCAGACAAAAAATGGGTTACGCGTTTTTGCGTTTAATTTTGAAAAAATCGTAAAATAGCTTCAAATTGTTATAACTTGACTATTTGACCAGATAATGACATAGGGTTTTCAGTTTTGACATCTTCTTGTTAGTATCTTCAAGATGAGGTCAAGGTCAATTGTGAAGGTCGTGACCTAATTTTTTTTACCTCTGATTATGATTATTATTTGGAAAACCATAAACTTTTTGTATAGGCATGTATATTAGAATGTTGTAGGTATTGATACAACGATCATTTTGATGTATAGAAAAAGGTCATGGGTTCAAAGGTCAAGGTCACAGATGCTAAACAATACAGAAATAGTTAATAATCTCCAAAACTATAAACTTTTTGTATAGGCATGTATATTAGAATGTTGTAGGTATTGATACAACGATCATTTTGATGTATAGAAAAAGGTTATGGGTTCAAAGGTCAAGGTCACAGATGCTAAACAATACAGAAATAGTTAATTATCTCCAAATCTATAAACTTTTTGTATAGGCATGTATATTAAAATGTTGTAGGTATTGATACAACAATCATTTTGATGTATAGAAAAAGGTCATGGGTTCAAAGGTCAAGGTCACAGATGCAAAACAATACCGAAATAGTTAATTATCTCCAAAACTATAAACTTTTTGTATAGGCATGTATATTAGAATGTTGTAGGTATTGATACAACGATCATTTTGATTTATAGAAAAAGGTCATGGGTTCAAAGGTCAAGGTCACAGATGCGAAACAATACTGAAATGGTTAATTATCTCGAAAACCATAAACTTTTTGTATCGGCATGTATATTAGAATGTTGTAGGCATTGATACAAGATCATTATGATGTAAAGAAAAAAGTCATTGGGGTTTCAGTATTTATGTTTTCTTGAAATCTATCAGCTAGCCATTAGTTATCAGGTGAGCATATCAGGCCCATGGGCCTCTTGTTTTTTTAACTATTATGAAATATTGAGATCTAGAAAAATGAAATATATCACTAATACATGAACTTGCACCACGTTCAGTTTGTTATTCAAGTAGTGCAGTATTGATATTACTGGGGTGAGAGGTAAAGCTGATTGGTGAGCCTTACACCACTTAGGTCATCCTCTTTAGTTATAGGAACAATGACCTTCACTTTTGACCTCCAAAATCAATGATTTTCTTCGTTTCAGGCTAGGGAAATTCTACTTTACCAAACTTTATTACCGTGTGGAAACCAATGACACCAAACACACTAATATAAATCTCTTTAACTGGAACCACTGGTTTCTGATTTTTTATGGCAAATAAATATAGAGACTTTTTAAAAATAAAACTTAGACCAGATCATCATTCTGTCTGGATTTTTCACTGTCAGGTTTGTCCGTTTTGTTTCTCTTGATAATATTGTAGGTTTTTCTTACCATTCCTTCATACATGTCTGGACAGAAATAAAAATTTTACTCCGTTTATACACTTCTGTCTACATACGTATATTTTATACATTAGTTTTCAAAAAGCTACATTGATTAGTTTTCTAATTTTGTTTATTTTTTAATTTCCGTATTTCAATAAAAATATAAAATAAAGTAATAAGACATTTATGTTAATTTAGAGTGGATCGGGAAATGGGATTGGCTTTTGACATTTTCCTGAAAATTCTAATGGTTTCGGGAGACTTGTTCCTCTCCTCTCTACACTGTACAGAAACAAGTGTCAGTGACGTCAAACTTTGTCGAAATAGTCTGTCGCCAAGAAAAAGAGGAACCCGGTTGACACCATCGTTTTAGTGGAACTTGTAGGAAACGAGAAAAAGTGACCAAAAAATAAAACCCTCAGTTAATTCCCGATTGACCGATGGATGTGCAAATACGAGATTTAATAAGAATAAAACTATTTGTTTGTCTTCTTGCATTGTTTGAATGTATACAATGCCAAGTAGTCATCTGTTGATTTTAATATTAACAATAATTCACAGCACATGCCATTTCTAAAAACGCGTTTATCAGGCGTGATACTTCGTGGATTCAAAGTACAGACAGTGTGATTTTATAATATCTGGTCACAGTTCCTCAAATATTAGACCAATGTCCATAAATTGTAGATTTTGCAGGAAACCTAGTATCATCGAGTCTATATTGGGACCTATTTTAAATGTAGCACACTCGCAAAAAAAAAAATTCAAGTTTGAAGGATTTATCTTAAAAAATTAAAATGAACAGAAAGACTGAAAGATAAATGTTGATTGACAAATATACCTTCACAAACTGTAAGTATCATGAAATTTTATTGTATGAAATTATAGTCACCGACAACTCCAATAAATTAAAGACATGTGCCTTGAGCGGAAAACGCATAATCAAAAAAAAAAAACAACTTATTAAAACCTACAGTGCATGCAATAAAAAGTTCTTATTTGATGGGATTTAACCTCACAAGTCAGTCTTAACAGCTTAATGGGATCAGGACGCTATAATTTCTAATGATTGACAAACACATGTATTCACTGCTCAAGTCATTCAATGATTCATCATGCAAAAATTTAAATATATATTAAAATTGTTTAATTTTTTAAAGCCCGATTATTTATCAATATTTTAACTTTTTCGAAAAATAACAGTTTGAATGTCCGGAATAAAAAATCCATACAGTCCCAGTTTCACAATCATTCCTTACTTAGATTTAAATTGAGCCGGAAAAATAGCATTTGTTAAGTTATTAAATGTGTCATTCTGAGATTATCAGTTCAACTGAGCAGAATCTCTGGTTCAGATTAAATAACACTTGTATTCAGTTTTCGTCAAAAATGTTAATTTGTGGGTCAAAATTAGCTAAATTTTAGCAGTATCTGATTTTAGTACAATTTACCTGATAAACGAGCACTGACTAAATAGATCGACGTTATTCGGATTAAGAAATTTGAGTTGTCTCGCTTTGATAGAAAATCTCCCAGAATTCCTTGTAAGCCACGTCCGCAGTCGCCATTCCCTACGTTGGACGTGGAAGAAGCAACACAGAAATCACCAAGATGAATATCTTCAGACTTGTAGGGGATATGTCCCATTTGCTGGCAATTTAATATTGCTGTTAAAAATGTGGAGACCAGATCGGTAGCTGGTATGTTCATGTCATTGCATTTTTATTTTTAATACAAAACTTTAAAAAGCCGGCAAGTTGTCTGCTTTTCATGAGCTGTCGAGTTGGTAACATGATGCCATGTATGATGAGCAACGTGTCAGATCATGAGAAATATATATTTTATTTATTGTAAATGTTCATTAGTTATGATTAGATCCCAATATATTTCCAAACTAATGAAATAATGCACTTTATAATTTGTATGTAAGGACATGTCAAATTAATAAAATTTTGGCGACAAGTGATGTCACCTAATGACATAATCATTCAAGGAGTTGACTTCCTATTTGAAGGGGCTTGAAGTTCTTAACATATGGATTTTACAAATTTATTTTATGTATTAAAGCAATTTCCTTCAATTTCTTGCTGAAGTTTTACCTAAATGAAAGCGAATAAAATTAAGGTCATGGAGTTGACTTCCTATTTTGAAGTTCTGATTTTAATTAAATACATGTATTATAAACATGATATTTTGACACAGTTTATGTTCCACAAACAAAGAACAATATTGTAACAGTGTCCTTTACCTGGCAGTTGCCTAGGTTTTCACACTTTGAGATTATAGTTGAAAAATTTCCAAAAAAATTGAAATAGTCCTTTTTCAAGTAAATGTTCATGTATTTGCTAAAATGCAGAGCCGCAGATAAGAGGAGTATCTGCGTAAATGCACTATGACTTTTTTAAAATACCCTTTAATATTTAATTAAAGGCATACCAAAACACATTGAAATTGCTCACTACTAGATAAGAGGAGTATCTGCGTAAATGCGCTATGACTTTTTTAAAATACCCTTTAAAATTTAATTAAAGGTGTTCCAAAACGCATTGAAATTGCTCACTACGCTTTACATTTCCAGTACAACGCGTAACCATGATTTTGTAAACAAGTATCGCTTGCCGGCATGGTTTCATACAAGCTTACATTTGTTAAACATTATAATGATCAAGATGAAAGAACAAATTGAAAATGTAATGGAGACAATGAGGGTCCAGATCTGCTCCAGTCTCAAATCTTACCCTATATCATTTTCTTTTCACCTTTTATGTTGATCGTCATATCACAAAATGTCGTCTGCTGTGAAAAAGGCTATTGTGTGCGCAAACAGTCAGACAGCAGTAGCAACAGTATCAATACGCTTTAGATTTTACAGCATGCGCTTTAGAAAAAAGAGGGAGAAATGACCCTTTATTTCCAATTCTTATCTGGAGCTCTGAAATGGAGTTCTTTTTGAAACAATTTCTCAGAAATTAGCAACTATTTGCAATTTTGGCTAATAAGAAGAGACACTAAGTTACAGTATGGAGGGGTTTAATATCCTGTTATTAAAAGAAACTTAAAATGACGAGATTGTCCATTATTCCTCAAATGGACTTGCTTATCTAGCACAACATCCCAGAGCTGACTACAATAATATGACTGTAGGTTTGACTGAAGTGTAAACTACATTACTCCATTTGCTTGCAGACAAGGTTTTTATTAGGAATAGGACACTATACAGGGGTTCAAATTATGTTTTGTAATGGAAGGTCTAGGACCTTTTGCCTTTATTTTTGGCAGGTCCCACATAAAGTTTTGAAAGTCCAATATTGCTGTTGAAAGATCCATGTGCAATTATGTAATTACTAGGTTTCCATAAATTTAAAATAATTACTAATTAGTAGCCAAATTTCCAAAATTTGTGAAAATATAGTCCTTTTTAAAGTATTTTTCCACAAATTTGCTAAAATAGGTTACTTTTTGAAAGAATTCCTCAGAAATTAGTAGCCAATGGCGATTATGGCTACCAGGAATGGAAACATAGAATTATATTGAAAAAGTAGAATTATTCTGGTAAAAATGGCAGGTCCATCGGACTTTTACAATTTAAATATCAATGGTCCCAAGGTAAAATCAATAGGTCCCAGACCTCGGACCCAGGGAATTTTTAACCCCTGCACTATATGTGTTCTTTATGCATTGTCGTAATTAGGACAGCTACTTTTACATTATGTATACAATATAAACATTTATTTACAATGATCTGTAATCCCAGGCAGATACTTTTGTTCAGTTTGATAATAAGATTTACATTTGTTTTACAGGTATATCTGGGAAGAGTCAGATAATGTTTGCTATGGTGTTCATGTCCAGATATCTAGATCTTTTTACTTCATTTATATCTGTCTACAACACAGTAATGAAAGTATTCTTCATTTCATCGTCACTCTTCACGGTCTATCTCATCTACTTCAAGTTTAAACCAACATATGACAGTAATCATGATACATTCAGACTGGAGTTCCTTGTCGTTCCTGTTGGAGGATTGGCTTTCCTTGTCAATCATGAGTTTTCACCACTTGAGGTAACAAAGTTAATCAGACAGTAATATCTATGGTATTAATCAGGATATGAATATAAATGGTTGATAAGACAGCTGTAAAATTATAATTAAATGTAATTGATAATGCTAGTAATATATTACATAATCTAGCATGATTTTAATAAACTTTATGTTGTTAAATGAAAGTTTATTTATTATAATAAACATTGTAAAGACATGTTTGCCAATGGCATTGTTGTTTATGGTAGCTATTGCTGTTATATGTATTATTGAAACTTAACTGAAGTGGAATGGTATAAGAAAACTTGATACAAACTGACTACAGCATAACCATGCTTAGCTGATATTTCAGCCAATTAATAGTGGATTATCTCCCCTAACAATACACATACAAATGAGCTTAATGTAAAATAATAACTATTGATTAAAAGTTAATAAAAGGAGTAGATTATGTGGTTGAATTATTCTGTTCTTCTGACATGTTATACATGTTCTTAAATGTTGTTTATTTTTGTTTTCAGATTTTATGGACATTTTCAATCTACTTGGAATCTGTTGCTATCTTGCCACAGCTGTTTATGGTCAGTAAAACGGGAGAAGCTGAGACTATCACCAGTCATTACTTGTTTGCCTTGGGTCTATACAGAGGATTATATATCTTAAACTGGATATATAGATACTATTTTGAAGGCTTCTTTGATCTGATTGCAGTTGTATCAGGAGTAGTACAGACCATTTTGTATTGTGATTTCTTCTATTTGTATATAACAAAGGGTTTGTATTTTTTTTTTCATTTGGTATATTTTTGCTATTCTATTTCTAAGCATATGTTGAAATCTGAAGTAGCATTTCATTACACTTCCTGTCCACAACTTGGGAGTCTGTGTTTGGTAGATTATACCAAACATACCATCTAATGTTGAAAGAAGAACTTGCTTTAGTTAGAAAGTTAACTTTTATAGATTTTATTTTAAGATGCTTATTTGACCCTAGCAACTAGTATAACATTTGTAATTAAAATCAAGTATTTTATCATAACCTTAATGTTTTTGCTCCATATAGAATCTGTATTTAAAAACCATTTTTTTATAAGCTCCACGTTTCTTCTCTTTTTATGTACATGTTTGTTTAACCCTACTTTCCTGACTTAAACACTACAACAACACAACCAGTATTATCAGATATCTTGTGTATTTTCCTCATTTCTTGTTTGGGTTGAGACATTGAGTATATGTTGCCACATTATTTGTTTTGTTTAGTATTGGCATGTATGTTATAGTGACATTGTCTTAATAGCTGATGGGTATCTACTATTTAAAATCTGATTGAGTAATTGTAGGTTAGAATTTGAATCATTTATTTGAAGAGTTGGTTTTTAAGTTCAGTATTGTCGTAAAGATTGTTTACTTAGTCTTTATCATCTTTTAATTAAGATATAAACCAAATAAATTTCTATTTTCCAGTATTTTTGTAATCAAATTACTACTACAGGGTATTAACTATTTCCTTTTTGGGCATGTAAGGGTATATTACAAATATCTTTCAAATTTCAAACAGTGAAGTATAGTAAAAAATTCTGTAAGTTCTACAAAAAAGGCTCTGTGGATATAGCGCCCACACTGTAAATAGAAAGCTGGCGGTTCAGACTACAGCCAGATCTGACCAAAACCTAAAACAGTCAAGAACTTCTTTTATATGAATGTCATTAGGAATGACTTCACTGAAGTAGACTTCATGGTAGGATAATCTGGATAGAAAACCATGCAATGCATAATGACACAAGACAATGTAAAGGATCATGTATATGTGGGAAAAAACTGGGATATAAAACCCCAGTCAGTTAATTGACAGGTTCTGAATTCAAACCGACCTAGCTTACCTGTATTTCTTTTGATGTTTAAGCCATACCAATATAGTAAGATAGGTGAATCAATAATCATAACTACAAATGTTTATACATGTACTCACTACTGAATACAAACACATGTACTGTATTCTGGTATCTTCTGTTTTGTACACTAAGTTTTATTTGTGAATGTATTTGTTATTGATCTGGTGGTAACAGGTGTAAGCCACTGTAGCAGGATATAGATTATTAACATGCTGTTTTAGTTTTTAACTTATTTTATGTGGGATTAATATGATTGATAACATATATATATAGTTAACATGATTATTATAAAATACAAAGTCACCAAATGGATCGGTCATGATTATAGTCTGGTCGAATTTGGACTTTTTTTAGCACACAATGTAGACTTCAGGCAAATATTGTTATTCTTGTAAATTCCTACTGAACTTCAGCCATTATTCTTCTTACATATAGAATTCATGATTGTTAGCGTATTCCTTGAATTTTAAGGAAACACCAAGACTGCTGAAGATTTCTCTATGAGAGGTCACAATTTCCCGAAAATCAACTAAAAATTACAAAACACCATTGCATACAGTAAATATGTCAAATAAACCTAATGCCTCCTCTATAACCAAAAAGTACCAGTTAGCAGTAAATAAATAAAATATCCGATTCATACATGTTGTAGGAGATTAAGAAGTAATATATAATTGTATTAAATAACTATAAATGTGTTTCAGGTAAGGGCTCCCTTCTGTTTAGTGATAATGAGATTGTTATCAAGAGTTCTCCTCCCTTATTGGAAGTATAAAGGTTAGATATTCTTACCGTAATTTTATTTTTCCATATTAAGACAATGGGTTTCACTTGTATACCAGGGACATGATATCTGGTAATGTTTGTGTAAAGCTTTTGTTTTCACCAATTGTAAAAACCTTTCTCATTAACGGTAACACAATGGAGTTCGCTAGCATACCACATGATTGATACCCCTTAAAAATTGTGTGAAACGTTTTGGAAAATGTTTATGTCAAAATTTACCTAAGTAACACCCTTTTTTTTTTACTGAAATACGTGAACTGAAGCAATACCGCCTCCAGTGGAAATAATTGTTCCGTAGAAATGTTATGGAGTACTGTGGCGAACCCCATTTCCTAAAATAATATCATTTTTATGAGAAAATGTCAAATTTTTGTGATCTCATTTCACATGGAAATGAAAGTGCTGCACAAATGTTACATGTATCTATATGTATGGTATGGTCCACTGGTGAACCCTGTTGAATAGTGGTGTTTTGGCTCTTGTGGATTGTTTTATGTTGCTATTATATTCACACAACACTTTGTAGATTGTTATTGGTAGATATTTAACCTTTAATACCTAATTTTAATATCCTAAATTACTTATGTTGATAACTATTGAATTGGCAAATGATATGTAATTCAAGAAATTCAATCTGTTTGGTTTTTGTTTATTTGAAACCAATATTTTGTCTTAACCACGGCTAGTTGGTGTAGAAAATAAAAACATTCTTAGATTTATGTTTGACCAACTCTTATTTTTGGGAGTGTAACTGTAGCTCTATGATATCAATTGTGAAGTAAATGCTGATGTCCTATTGGTGTTTTTAGCAACTTTTTCATTATTCCAGGATATGTAAAATCGGTGTGTCAGCCAATTTCTGTCAAACCTGAATGGAACAAATTACCAAGTACATGTTCTGAATCGGAAGTGTACATAACTTGAAACATGTACATATGCAAATGACTAAATGTAATAATATAAAAGTAAAAAGATGAATTGATGTCATACTTAAATGAAAGAAAAATGAGTTTGAATTCATTATATAAAGTTTAAATCCTTATTTCCTTAAGTAATTTGGTAAGATTTGTATACTGGTAATAATATTATACAGCATGTCCTCATTGAAATCTTAATGAATGAAAAACAACTGTAGACAAATCTTGTTATTCTTTCTCAAGAAATTTCAATTTTTAAGCGTTTTTAATTGCTTTGCTTTCATTATTTACAATTCACAATTTTTAGCAAGATTTATTTATTAATTTTCAATTTTTTTGCAAGATTTATAATTATTTATTTTTGTAAGATTTATAGTGTAATTACTGAATTAAGCATGATGACAAATTAAAATGCCTGTTGTAAACTAGATCTAGATAATTATTGGCACTGAATTAATGTATGATACTTTGTTAATGTTGTACTTCGGCTGTTTTGTGTTATATTGGGTAATTTGGAAATATGGCATGTTCTTGGTAACGTAGCTTGTCTTAAATCTATAACATGGTACCTGGGTCATGTTTGATTTTAGAAAACAAGATAGAGAGATGGGGGTATTAGCATGAACATAGGACAATGCAGTCAAAAATGGAGTAAAATAAAGTTGGACATGTAGTTTGGCAAATTTGTTTTTATAATGAAAAATCAAATATTAAATATTTTGTTTTGAGATCAGACATGACCTAACTTAACCATATATAGAGTAACTGTATTATCATGATTTTGATGGCTTGGAACATTTGATGTAATTTTAGTACAAAACACTGTTTAGATGGAAGAAGAACACCATTTTTTTAATATATATTTTGCATGTTTACAAGAAATATACTAAAATATAAGGTTTTCTTTAGCTACAGTAGAACTTTGATAACTTGAACATTCATCAATTGGTCAATTGATTGTTTTTATTTTACATAATTTTTTCGGAACAACCCAGGAACACCTTAGTAACTTTGAAGTTAAAATCAAGGACCTTTGTACTTTGAGTTTTCAAAGTTTTTTTTACTGAATTTAAATAATCACAAATAAATAACATAACAGTTGTGTAATACATGTAGTATTTATATATATATATTTATATATTTGTATGTATTACTTATAATGATATGTAATCTTATAAATTAAAAAGCTTGATTTTCATTTAAGCATGTACATGTGTTTATACATTTTGTAAATGAGCATCTTGTGCATTTGATCTTTTACTTTTATTATAGTAGTCAACAGAGAAAGTTGAAAATTATCCTTAACATTTTATCAATTCTGCATACAGCAATACTATTGTGCATCTGCCACTGAAATGATTTCATTTACTGACTTATAATTTTTCATATATTATGATTTGCTCAGTAAGACAAGAAAGTCATATTCATACATACGTAAATTAAGCAAAAATATTTCAGAAATCTTCTAGGAGATTTGTTTGTTAAGCAGTAGTTTATCTAAAAGTCTTTCTTACTGTTGTAATGGTTTATTGATAGTTTTCTGTAGTATACTGTGTGTTTTGTGATATGCAGTGGGTTTTAATTGCAATATTGAAATGATGAACATAGTACATGCCTTTGTAGTTTTTATTTTATTTAGTTTGTGAAATAAGTAGCGATTTAAGAAATAATTCATTGTCTCAACCCAAGCACTTATCAGCATTTATTTATAATAGATAGTCTAGTATTTTGGCAGAGAAGACAGCAAGTCTGCTTTTCCAATAGAGTAGTGTGTACAACTGACACTCAGTCAGGCCTAAATTTACAAACTTTAATTGGATGTACAAGTATGAGGAAATCCACAAAATGTTACCCCATAATAAATAAATAAATAAATTATAAATTCTGACCTCCAGGCTCTTAATGCTGACTGTATGATAACGGAGTTGGTTTGTGTTTCCAAATTTTTCTTGCCTAGGTTAGTTTAAAGTTTACTGTAGTTTTTGTTTAAAAGTGATAGTTCTGCATTTATAAACTCTGCCAAATTACTACTGACAATATATACGGTTCATATCATTGTCTATGTACACTACATGTTTATAATACAGAAAGATTAAACATTTTTATTTCTATTTACAGTATTGAAAGGAAAGAAGATATCTCTACCTGCCTAGATACAAAAAAGAACTTAACAACTACTAAAGTGTTTTATTCTAAAACGCTGAATTTATTATCATTATTTGTGTAAGATAGAGAAGACTGTTTATGGGTTTTTATTTTGAAAAAAAGAAATCGGACTGGTATTTGGAAGTAACCTGTATAAAAATGTAACCACAATTTACAGAGTACTTGGTATTTTGGAATTTGTGCCATTTTCAAATGAACTGCAAGAAAATTATTTCAAAAATGGAATTTGGTGGAACGTGGAGAGAGATCGATCATGAGTGGATAGAAAATGAATGGTGAATGATATGTGTGTGTGTATGTGTGCATCTGATTTATAGGTGGGTGTGAGTGTGTGTATGTGTGTGATAGTCATTGACTTGTTATTATAGAAGGAATTTTATCAAGAGTGCTGGACTGTAGTTAGGTACTGAAATTTCAATATTTATTTATCATCATTGTTCATAAAAACTTATTATACTTTCATGGTTTTTATAAGATGCTTTTACATTAAAAAAGATGCACAAACGCCAGAGAAATGATTTAGAATGACCACTTGTATAAATTAACTTGTTTCTGTCAGTAAAAACTGGCCTTGTTTCTGTTGGTAAAACTGACCTTTTACTTCTTAACTTCACCTTTTGTTTTTCTTTTTTATGGTGTTAAGGGTATTTATATTTACATTATTAAGGGATGATTGTTAATTATCAAATCATGACAGTTATTTTTGTTGTCATCATTATGATTGCTGGCTTTTAATTGGTGCTACAATCCTTTGTAAAACCAGAAACTTTCATTGTGGAAATAGGATTTATCAGAATTCCTTATTAATTAAAAATGTTGTTTTCACCAAAAACATTGTAAATATGTATGAAATTTGTACATAGATTTTAATTATCAACACCTCAAGTATAAAATATAATGGTGGGTTTGATTCATGTATCACATGGTACTGTTGACTCCAAATCGAAAACATTCTAAAGAAATCATTTACACAGAATTTTTTATCCAAGGCAAATGATATTTTCTCAAAGATGTAATGGGGTGTGGCATGGCACATGAATGAAATCTATTATTAAGAAGCATTACATACCTTTAGGCTTTAGCTGATGAGTGTAAGAAGGTATGGGAGGAGGATGACTATAATTGAGTTATATTTGCATGTTGATGTAGTATGCTTGATAGGATTTGAATCTAATGAATGTCAACTTATTAAATTATGCATCAAACGTAACAATGGAATTAATATCTGGAACTACTTTGCTGTATAATCTATCCTGTTCTGTACATGCTAAAAATATTTTAAGAAATAACACCAGGGACCGTGAATAGCAATGAAAATTCATCATACTGATGTAACATTCTTGTTTATATCACTAATGTGGAGATATAAGATTACCATGGTAAACAAATGTCCCACAGACATGATGGTTCTGATACTTTATCACACATTGCAATAATGTCAGGAAATACTTTTACTTTTTAATGCTAATACTTTTGAAAAACTAGATTACGGTAGAAAAGTTTTTTGTTTGTTTTTTTTTTATCTTCATGGATTTTTTGTCTCTGATAACTTTATTTTTATTAAGAGTTTCAAAAATGAAATTGGTTATGTTAATTTACCAAATATATGTCCCAGGTAAAGTGCACAAAAATGAGGATTGAGAATTGCCATGGTATTTATTATTATTATTAAATACATGTATATAATACAAAATGTATGTAGTTCTACAACTGTGATTGAATGAAATAATGTGTCTGTTCAGAGTAGAAAACGGAAATAGCTGAAAATTTTGTTTTGGTTACAAACATTATGCAAAACTATTGGCTAGATTTTACCAACTGTGATTGAAGGAAATAATGTGTCTGTTCACAGCAGAAAACGGAAATAGCTGAAAATTTTGTTTTGGTTACAAATATTATGCAAAACTATTGGCTAGAATTTACCAACTGTGATTGAAGGAAATAATGTGTCTGTTCAGAGTAGATAACGGAAATAGCTGAAAATTTTTATTTGGTTACAAACATTATGCAAAACTATTGGCTAGACTTTACCAGCTATTGGCGAAAGCTTAAAAAATATACATGGTAACTTTTTGACATGAGTTAATCAATCATGACATCACTAATTTTGTATTCTCTGTTTAAGTTTCAAATTTCAATATGTTCACAATACATGTACATGTATATACCAGTTTTAGGAGCCAAGTTACAAGAGAACGGCACTTAGTGTTTTTAGTTTTTTAAATACAATGAAGGCTACTGTTATAAAATGAAATCCTCAACTCATCCTGATTTGGCTCGATAGAAACCCAGGATTTGTTAAAATAGAAGTTATGTTGTAAATTTACGAAATGAAGAATATCTTGGGTATAGTTGATATATTATAAACTTTTTGAAGTAAGATTGTTTAAGAATGTCTTGGGAATATATTTGCTCTAGTCTGTAGAAGCATGTTACCAATTTATATATCATGAAGTAAAAATGTTAATTTTATTATTAAAATTGTATAGTTTGCCATGTAAAAGACTTTCCTAGTTGTTATTGTAAATGTTTGATACAGTATGTATCAGCTTTACTGTGTTGTTTTTGTACAAATATGCTGTAGGAATGATGTCTTTAAAAATTACTGCCCGTTTGGAAAGACCCCATCCTTTTTTTACCATCTTTCTATGGGGTAGTTACTTCATATTTCATCCAAACTGAGCATTTATACACTTGTTAAGACCACCTGTATGGAACATTTAATTGGTGGTTATACATGCATGTGGAATTTTAATGTACATGTACGTCTATAAATGTAGGCATCACTTATACTTCTCAGTCAGTATTTATGTCCATCTGCTGTGCCAAAAATTACTGAGCTTAATTGACACAATTTGGAAATTCTAGTGATAGAATTCATTTATATGTTTGTTTTGTTTCAATGTGTGTGTGCATGTTAACTCTATTTGCTTTATGCTTGCCCTTCTATAACCTGCATCAGGTGCAATGTGTTATGTAAATGACATGTATCATTATACCAATAAATCCAAGTTTACCAGTTTTATTTATAGCTTATACTCCCAAGGTTAATATTAATCACATGCCTCGGCTAAACTTAATAGTATTATTTGTATTCTGTTGACAGTAGCATGACTTCTAATTCCAAAATTTTGTGAACCTTGATCTTTAGCCATCTATAAATTCTTGTTTACAAGTAACTTGTAAATTTATTAAGGAAATAAAGGATATTTTGATTATTGTGCAATTGAAATAGTGACTAGAGTAAGTCCTTTAAAACATACCACATACAAATTTATTTTTTGGTCACTGCATACACATGCATAATAAGAAAACATCTGTTTTCAGCAATTAAACTCGTCTGATATTTTACACAATTTGAATGTTTTTATATCATTATTATGGGATGTATGTTGATTATATAAAAGTAAAAATTTCAATATCAATGCAACTCTTAATTATAATTTCAAACATTCATTAAAAACAATTTTATGGAGCAACACCGTAACATTTTGATATAATGGGCCGATTTTATATAACATTGCAATAAGATACACAATTGTGGATCATTTAGGCAGGTACATAAACCAAACTGCTGGATAACCTTTTCCCTATAACAGTGCCTCAACCAAAGTTTAAGAGGTCTCAATATGTGTTTATCTTGTGTCTGGTTTTTCATTTCATTTGTTTTTGTGTGCATTTCTGGTTGCTTTGACTAAGTCAAATTTTGGTTTTGGGTTTTTTCCTACATTCAATTACATGTATATTGTAAAACCTCAAAATTATGCTCCTACATAGCTTTGCCACATCACTTATCTTACAAGTCTCCTTTGATTTATCACAGTACCCCTTTATAATGCTAAAGAAGAGGAAGAGGTAGTATGCTTGTCTGTGGCATACTGCTGACTGAGCTAGCACCTGAACAAAAAGTCGCCCTGCAGTACATGCTAGTGCAAGGCAGACCATAAAATACTTGCATCTCACCCTTACATGATCCTGTTCTTTCATTAATCCTTATAGACATTAACTTGCTCTTGCAGCGAAAAGCTGAAAATTGCTAATGCATCATTAACAATACAATTACTGGAGGAAATTCCTACAGAAGAGATACTGCACTGCGGTGATTGTTTCCCACTGACAGCAAGTACCGGTATTCATCAATGATGGATGTGATAAGGACCAAATTTCAACATTAATAAATGCTGGAAGTTCAGTTTAAAGATAATACTTGTATTTAAAGATAAAGATAAACACTGTTAATTATTTTTTCCATCAAAATGCTTTACTTTTTAGCTGATAGTTGCTATAGTAACAATAAACCAGACATTAAATGTGTACAGACATAGTAAAACATTGGTAAACAAGCTATAATATATATATGGAAGATAAAATCCATAAGAAAGTACATCAACTACAAAAAAATATAATGACTACTGCTATACATTTATATAAACTGCCGTATCCATTATCCCCAATAATTCTTTGCGTTTACAACTGGCTACAGCAGCCAATAACTGGTGCTATCATCCGATCGACTGTTCTGTTGTTTCTTGATTTGGTACTCATGACATCATCTCATATGTCATTTGTTGTACTGAAGAATAAAATGAATTAATTTCATAAACAAGATAGAAAAGAAATTAATTTGACAAATTTCATAAGCTACATTGTAGACTGTTGGTTCATTATATCTTGTAGTCACAGTTGGCCCAGAATCAGTTTATACAGGTAAAACTACAAGGTCTTGTTTACATTACAAACAAAATTAAAACAGATTATAATGTAAAGTTCAATAAAATTGTCACCAACAACCAAACAAAAACAACAAAATGTTTAACAAGTCAAAAGACCAAGTAGCATAAACACTATTCAACAAATTTTAATTCAGAGTTTTTTGTTTGTACTTGTCTCACTGAGACGTAAGGAGGACTTGATGAGACACTTGTACATGTATGTACTTATGTCACAATATCAATGAATACACAGCAAGCAAATTATTTCAGTACATTTTTTATGATTTTTTAAATAATTTTTGTGATTTTTTTTTAATCGTCAATAGTATTTGAAACGGCAAACAAAATGTTAAACAAAATTAATCTTATACTCATGGTGGAGATTACTAGTTCATTCCATATAAGTTATATACATGTACATATACATGTATGTATATATGTAACTTGCCGGTATGCGATTTGTGATGATGAATATGCTAAACAAAGGCAAAACCCAAAAATATCTGCTAATAGACCTAACTAAAATGGTGACAAAAATGTACAAAGTAAAAAGGAAAAGACTGACGGATTTGAAAATGTGACAAAATCAAACGAGTGGTAATCCAATTGGTTCCTATCCTTAAACAGATGTCATTCAAGTAGCTATCCAACTAAAAAAATATTACAAAACTGGATAGTCTTGAACTTTTTAAGACTGATAGATTTGTTAAAATACACAGAATATCCATTCATTTTATAAATATTATATACACACTATAAACTGTTGAAGTTTGGAATTCCTTTAAGTGTACTTGCTTTAATAAGGCTAGAGGTTAAAAAATTTAAATACTAGTATCAAAATAATTTTGACCACTTTACATTAAACATACGACAAACCAATAGGTTGACAATTAATGATAGAAGTCAATGTAATTTATTTTGAAAGGTCACAAAACTACCAGTTAAAATGACCATATACACATGAATTTTGATGACATACACAATATGGTCTGCTTGGTATCATACCCGTTTTAAAAGAATTTGAGCACTAAGTTTTGACATCTAGAGGGTTTAAAACATTTCATTAAACAACCAATATAAATTGTCTGAAAATTTAAGACTGATAAACACAAACTCATACAAGCTTCTCTAATAAGATTTCCTGGGTGACAATACCGGCTACCAATACATGTACATGCATGTCCTACTTGATTTACTTTATATACCGGTATATATATATACATGTGTGTGTGTATATATATATATATATATATATATATATATATATATATATATATATACACACACATGTATATATAAGTAAATAATAATGTGTATATATCTACAAAATTTGAAGAATGTTTAGTAACTTGTTATGATACACAATTTTTTATATAAACATAAATTACTCCCATTCATGTCTCGATGTTACTTACATAGGGTATAGTGGTAAAAATTTGAATTCCTTGCGCATTTATATCTTATCATACGGTAACTGTTTACCCTGACAACAAACTAAAAATTACACCTATGTACATGCATCATCTTGACTTTCTTTTAATAGCGAGACAAAATAGTAACATATTTATACCCATAGCACCATATATATTTTTATCAAAATCTCAATTACTACATGTTCATCTTTCACACTTCTCTGGCAAGTTAATTATAAAAATCTATAAACCAGAAATATTTAAAAGTAATAAATATCTTTGTAAAATGACTGATTCTTCATAAAATCTTTTTTCCAATTTACCAAACCAACTTTTTTCCATTAAGTTTTTAGCAAAAATTTCATTTGAAATTTATACTCATAGTTGATCAATGACATACAGCATGTTGTGATATTACCTTCAAATATTTCTGGTTTATATGAATACAGTGAAAATATTTTGATTTTGTTGATCTTTATTTCTGACTAGTTATTTATTAGTTTTTTCTTTTTCTCTTGGGCATCCATAGATACGTAGTAAAATTTAAATTAGTTTTAATTTAGAAAATAAATTAAAAATCTTTTACTTTGTACCTAGATATGAAAGCTTGTTACTCAAGGTCAAACAACCATTGAAAGTGAAAACTCAATTTCAATTCTGACTTGAAAAAATATTTAGTTGTTTACAATATATGTAGATTTTTATTGAAGGCTAACAAACAAAAAGCTGGGACTAAAAATAAAATGATTTATCCATGATTTTACTAAAAATAAATAAACTGATTTATTCATGATTTTTGAGAAAATGAAGTCCTATGATAAATGTTAAAGTTTTCACATCTTACATGAATGAAGCCCATTGCGTTTTATGATACATGTATATATATATAGTAAAGAAGCAACTTCATAAATATCTTCATCTCAACAACAAAACAATACTTACCAGTATATGAAACATTTATTTCATATACATTGTATCTGTAACAAAACAAATTGTAGACAGAAAAACAATATAAAAACTTGATAAGAACAATAACCGGTATACAAAACAAAATATATATCAACATTAATCATATATCAAATGCATTATCACAGTAAAAGTCACCACATAACCTATTAATGTAACAAATATATAGTGTATACTGTTTTTGACTGTTATAATACATGGAGACATTACATTGACTTAATCCTCAACAAAGAAAAGCTTCACTAAGGTGGGTGCACCTTTCTATTTGCCAATTCTCCAGACAGACAGACAAATACCATTAAGTCAATATGTCTTGTCCATATTCAAATTCAAGCTAATAGAACTTATCAATTGACCCATACTCATCATATGTCATGAATTCGAGATTACTGGTCCCAGTTTCACAATCATTCCTTAGCTAAGATTTTCCTTAACTTAAATCTTACAAAATTTCAAATCTTTAAAATGTTGATAATTTTGAAGATATTCAGGAACTTAAGGTGTCAATTTTAAGATAATTGCTAGAATTAAACAACTGCATTTAGTTTTGACAAAAATATTCATCAGCAGTTTCAAAAAGACATTACCAAAATTTGCTAAATTTAAGTAAAGGACAATCTTAGCTAAGGAATAATTGTGAAACCAGGGCCTGGTACTTATCTGTGGACTCATGCTCTTCTGTTCTTTTAACATATGCTTTAATGCAGTGACATCATAGAAAGTAAACAAAGTTCAGTATTGTCATGATATAAAATACAATAAAACATGTACAAAGTAAAACTTCAAAAATTAAATGCAAGGTTCTAAAACATTCTAACAAATTTCTAAACTAAAATGAATATAGTCATGTTTTTATTTTTTACAACATGTACATGTATGTTATAATACATTTTGTACATTTTTTTATTTCATCCCTTAACCCAAATAAGATCAAGATAACAATCTATATATAAATTGATGATAAAACAGAATATAGTAATGGCTTACATATTTTGTAATAACCGATAACATTTTTGCTGAACTAAATTAAAAGTACAATATTTCCTGGAAGAGTGTCAATTCATGGAATATTTTACATGTATCTTTGTTCTACACAAATGATAAAAAGTATCATGTCAAGTTCTCTGTAATGTCATGCGCTAAATCCCTACCAGTCATGGACAGGTAAATACTGTTACACACTCCCTTCAGAAGCACTCTAGATCCCTAACAAAAAGTATAACAGTAATAGAATTTGTTTTGCACACTTTTTGCTTGAAAAAAAATGATAAAATATTGAAATAAAAAACTGGATAAAATAGTAACTAATTTAGACCATGATGAAGAAAACCTAACAAAAAAATAACAATTACGATCTCACTAAAACAAGTAACACATCTATACAAAGATAGTTTCCACCTAAATATGTACTGGACTGAAGTATACACTGCCATCAACAAATATCTTAGAAAGTACAATATCGCTACCCACCCATTCCACAAGGTGAACATACAATTTTTGAATTATAGACCTCTCATGAATGGTGAACTTATGACCCTTGAATTATAAGTCAACTACCGGTAACTTTTTTCATGAATATCAAATTTTTTTCTTAATATTAAACTGAAATCATAAGCTTAACAAGTCATCAACACTTATCAATTCTTAACTGACAGATCTTAGTGTATGTTCTGAGTCTTTTTTTAAAAAAAGTTCTAGCAAAAAGACAGCCAGGAAAGTCCAACACGTTGGTATTTTTCAAGTTAAAAACACTTGAATGTTTATACTTAAATACCAAACATGCAGGAACAGAAGTGCAGTAAACCTTGTTATAATGCCCCTCAATAACTTTGCCACCTTGCATATTGACACATGAATTTGGAGTACCAATATTCATTTCTTTTATATTTTTCTTTATAAGACCCCCTTAATTTATCACCAAACACTTTTATAATGCCGAAGTTCAACTGAACAAATGGTGGCGATGAGAAAAATGATTTGGTGAAGATTTTAAATCTTGGATGATCAGTTTTAAACAGGTAAAGATAATTATTGATGGCGGTTAAGTTATAATTCATCTAAAGACATAAATTTAACCCATAATCAATAACAAGTTAAAATAGGTCTAATGTCTATTAAATGTTCTTAAGTCATGATATTTTATATGAAGAAAAAGATATACATAGTATAAAAATAATTGGCACTTTGTTAGCATGAAGATGATCAGATTTGGGCACACTGACAATACTAGAAATAACAAAACACATTACACATCACTGAATATATGCAAAATCCTGAGACATTCTCTCCATAAAAATATGAAATGCACTCATAAACAACCACAACAACATGACATGGTCACATAGTGACTTTAGTAAAACATATCAAAGACGTCAAAATAAAAAGGCAGTTTTATATCAAATCATTATTTACAATTATTTAAGCTACTAGACCAGCGTCTTTTGCCATTCCATAAAATACAGAGTTTTCATCTTGTAGCAGCTCATTCGGACTTTTAAATTCAACAATCTTACCAACATCTAATACCATGATTCTGGAAAACAAAACAAATAAAAAGAAATTAATTAAATACACTTTCTAGACTTAATTAACTTCAATAAATGTACAAACTGTCATAGTCTAGCTCCCCATGCTTCCATGGCAATGTATAGACAAACAACAATGACCTGTCTGCTTGACCTTTAATTTGAATATTTATGATGGACCGGTATATTAACATACAAAGGACACAAGTGTGTATTTTATCCACATTACATGAAACATGTTTAGTTATACATGTATATTTATTGTGGATTCTTACACTACCCATGTATTGCGTGGACCATCTTATACGAATATTTCTAACGAAAGGTCAAATGGACAAGTCAATGTTGTTTGCCTATATACACTGTGTCTATCTTAGAAAACACAGTATTATTTAAGAAATGATCAACATCTACCTGTGGTATATCGTCGAATTATACATGGGCCTGAGTTCACATGCAGAAGAATATATCACGAGGTGGCTCTGCCACCGAGTGATATATTCGCCTCATGATAACAACGGCCCATGTATTACTCTAAGATATACCATGGGTAAATGTTGATCATTTCAATTCTAACATGACTTAGATAAAAAGGATTGAAACAAACATTGCGAACTCTTTCCTCGGAAGTACATTTTACTATCTATTTGCAAAATGGTCTATTCAAACAATTTGGCTGTTGAGATTACCTCCATTGAAATAAATGAGTTTATGAATGAAAATTATGTCACACCCATTGTTCCCTAGACATATCATGATGTCATAAAAAGCAAGGGAGTATGTCATTAAAACCGAACAGCGATGGGTATATCATTTGTTATACCATGGCTGGCTCTCTTCATGTTTCGTATGAAGGAAAACGCAGGTCATGTTAGTATTCTTGTTTCAACTCAGCTATGCCTATAAACATTCTGTCATCAGATCCTGAGCAACCTATAACTGGCAACAGCCAATGTAACCAAACACACAAAACAACAATAGTAAAACAAGACAAGAGAAACAAATTGAGACCACTGATTGTAATATTATTGACTTGAAAGACACTGGATTTTCATTTGTTCTCTGGACATATATAGGCTTTTCCATATCTGAGCAGCTAAGGGGGTGCCCTCTCCCACCTTCCCCATAACAAAATGACAAGTCATTTATTGTGTATGTCACATACAAGTATCACATGCACAATGTATATTGCCTTACTTTATGTGACTTGAAGAGAAATATGCTTTGCCATATCTGAGCAGTCTTAAGTGTTACCCCTCAACCTCACCTTCCCTATAACAGGAACTTACTGTGTCAGGTAACTACCAGTATTGCATGCATATTACCTGACTTTATGTGACTTATGTGAAGGGAACACTTACCTGGTATAATCCATTATAGTATTAAGTCTATGTGCTATTGTTAGAATAGTACAATCAGAAAACTCAGTTCTAATGGTATGTTGTATAAGGTCATCTGTCTCAAGGTCAACAGCTGCTGTAGCCTCGTCTAACACTAAAATCTTTGTTTTTCTTAGTAAAGCTCGAGCTAGGCAAACCAACTGTCTCTGACCAACACTACAAACAAAAATAATCAAGTTAAACAAGAATCACTGATAATTAGAGTATAAGCCATATTTTCTTGTTGATACAAGGTATGGTGTAAACTTGTGTGATACTCCAATGAGAGACTTAACAAAAATGTCAACTTCAATAAAATTAAATACATAAAACAAGTTTTAACTGAAATGGGATAACATTTAAAAAGTATCCCTCAGACAAATCTTTAACCATATGCATGATTAAAATATGACTGTTCTTGTTAAGTTTCATAAGATCTGTTTGACAGTTTTCAGAAAAGTGGCAACAAAATGTTGGCAGTAGAAATGGGGTAAACACTATACATGATACAAAAGAAAGGTTAAAATGGCTGAACTAATGCCACTTTGTAGGGTGACAAAAATATTATATACATGTATGTTTGGCCGTTAAACTTCCCTATGCACTCTGTCAAAGATTAAAGTGCCCTGAGCCATACCCTATGTACTCTGTCAAAAAATAACCTCAAATATAGTCAATAGTATTCTAATCATCCAACCAGCCAATCTTTTTTTCTCCTATATGAATCATTACCTCAAATTTTCACCTCCCTCTGTACACTCATGTAGTAATTCTTTAGGAAGTTGTGACACAAAGTTTTTAAGATGGGCATGTTCTAAAGCTCTCCATAATTCATCATCACTGTAACTCTCAAATGGATCCAAATTCATTCTTAGAGTACCAGAAAACAAAACAGGTTCCTGTAATACAAATAATTATAAGATAGTTGATAGTTATAAGAGCAATGTCAAATTCAATGAAGCTTACAGAATAGCTAGCACTTACAATTACAGGAATAGATTGAGACTGACAAGATAATAGAAGGAAATTTTTAAGGTTTTGCATTAAAACATCCATGTTCGTTTTACTGGTCACAATATGGTAAAACTAAGATAACTGGTTTTTTTTTTTTTTTTTTACCGGGTAATTTAAAATATAAACATGACCTCTGGGAAGTGACCTATATTTTTTTACCCACCTTGACCCATATCTTAGTATTTTAACGGTACCTACTTTTTGTCAAAATCAATCTGGGCAGGTTAGAAGACTGAGCCTCTAGTGTGTTATGAAATGTTGATGTATGGAGGGTGAGTCAGGAAAACTGATCACAACAGATCGCTAGCAAACTGCTGCAAAGTAGTCAGGTACGCTAAAATCAGAAGTGTTATTTATCATATTTTTTCAAATTACAGAAAGTTATCAAGCCAACTATACCTGTGGAATAATGGTAATTTTTGACCTAAGGTCATGTAAACCGATTGTAGACACATCAATACCATCAATGACTATACTGCCTTGTGCTTTCTCAATGATACGGAACAAAGCCATGGTAAGAGACGACTTCCCTGCTCCTGTCCTTCCGACAATACCAATCTGTAAAACATCCAAATAATGAAGTAAATGTTTAGGATAACAATGTGTTAGTTATACCATCAGAATTATTATTGTTATTTAATAACCTGTTTTGGAATATAAACTCATTAATGAAACACAGTAAAAGTTAATGATACCTTCTTGCCAGTATTTCTTTTTAAATTTGTTTTATAAATGTCCGAATTTTATATATGCAGATAAGGTGTAATGGCTTCCCCAATTTTTTGTGTATGGTAAAAGAGCTATGACTATAAAACATGTATCATTCAAAAATTCAAGTATGAAAATATTTCAACTGAATTAATATGTCATCAAATATATAACAGGAAATCTGTAGATGAAACATCTCCATTTATAAATGCCACAAAAACTTTTAACAATAAATGAAAAGACATCATAGACAACATTTGGACTGCTGCTTGTCAGCCTTTAAAGGTAAGACCATTAATAGATCTATATAGATTAATATTTACCTTTTCACCTGGTTCAATGGTACAGGAGATACCTTTCAGGACTAAATCTAGACCTTCACGGTATCTAACACCATAATCATTGAAAACTACACGGCCTGAATCTGGCCATTTCTGCTCCGGTCGGTTATCTTCAATTACCCATGGGGCCTGAAACAAGTAAATAAATCATTTAATATTAATTTTTATTATAACTGTCTCAAAGAGACTAATAATCTTGAAATTGCAACCCAAATCCCTAAACTTCTTTCTGACCTTGAAACTTGCAATATGACCTTGGTGGTCATTTGTGTCAAGTTTCATAAAATTCCTTCATAAAAGCAATGCCAGTTATGGTCCAGACACAATCTTCAAACATACATCCTCCATGACACTAAGTATCCAAATCCCATGTCAGGATAATGTAAAGTTCTACATACCTCTGTGGGCATTTCCGCTCCTCTATATAAGTCTATATATAAAACAGGCCCGTATTCAGGGGGGGGTGCGAGGGGTGCGAACGCACCCCCCTTTGAAAACCATTAAGCACTATTAAAGTCTCGTTAAAAATCATTTACCACTATTAAACCTGAAAACATACATGTGTAATTAAGTCGCCGAAACGAAGTACACAGTCTTACTTTAATTAGCCGCTTCAAATGCGCAATTATTATTTGACCTACTTTCATGGTTGAGTGATTTTGCCTGATCATTACTTGATCGTTAAAGAGAGAGTTTTGAAACTTGGGACATATCCGTGTTCCGTATTCTGTTCCGTATCCTTGTCAAATTTAGATTTTATTAAACCGAGGTTTCTTCCACAGTAACCTATGCAGCTTATGATCTAAAATGAATGACTTAAAATTTGCCATTGAGTCAAACAACAAGAAAAGAGTTCAAGAAATTGTTGAACATAACCGTAAAAAATTAAGTATACACCAATTTTCAACACAGCAGTTATCTGAACTGGAACAGGATGAGTTGGGTGCTGCACTGATGCCATTTGATATTCCAATTGTTGAACACGAGGCATTTCCAGTGAAAACTCTTGGAAATGGAAATTGTTTGTTTAATTCTGTGTCATTTTTATTAAGCGGTTCATATGCTTTAGCAAACATCTTAAGGATGATGACAGCTGCAGAAATTTACATTAATGCCGATAAATATTCTAATCACCCAAAATTCCTGATGGCTGCAGATTGTCCAGAGATAACATATGACAGCAGTAATTTGTTTTCAATTGTGCTGAGAGATGAAGCCAGTGTTATAAGTGACCCAGTTAAAGCTATTGAGAAGGAAGCTTGGATGACATGTACAGATAGACAATGGTCTGGTATGGTTGATGTAATGGGTCTTGCTTCAGTCATAGGCAATAATATTTGGTCTGTATACCCAGATTGTAACAATAACATCAGACCTATTATCAGTGGTGTAGTTAAACCACTTATTACATCAAACAATCAAAATACCATATTTATAATGTGGTCAAGAGATGGAAATTTGGACAACACACATGGAAGACCATTTGAACCAAACCATTTTATTCCAATTGTATATAAACCTGCCAATCCATATGAACTACATCAGCAAAGGGATGATCAATTATTGCCACCTACCAAGAAAATGAAAGTAAATAGTGAATATGATGGAGGTAAAATATGTTTTTACACAGTTCTTTTAAAAAGATTTAAGTTTTGTGCCCTTTTAATATAATTTCCCTCGAATTAAGACGGTCACTCTAAACTGCAGAAAGCAGGACAACCCCATGAAAACCATCAACCTACGGTAAGGTCAGTGAATCAATTCTCAGATATGGTTGGTTGATTATAATGTTGTTTAACGTCGCATCAGCAATTTTTTCTGCTATTCGTGACGAGAGCAAGTTTTAATCTAAGGGTTATGTAAGAAGTTCATTTATAAATGCATGTGGCATGCATGTGTGTTTATAGTCTGCATGGCACTACCACGCACTCGGGGCGACTTTTTGTAGCGGTCTGGGTAGCTCAGTGGTAGAGCACTCGCCTATAGTGCGGGAGGTCCCGGGTTCGATCCCCGGTCCGACCCTGCATTTTTTCTCCCTCCTGTTACATTTTTAAGGTGCCAGCTTACCGGGTCGGTATGCCGCAGACAAACGTTCCACTCCCCAGTCACATTATCCTGGCACCGGATGAACCAGTCAAAAATCCTCTTGATACTGCTCGCCAGGCGAGGAAGCAGTATCTCAAGTTTTAGTTTTATTATGACTCGGCCATGGTTTGAACCCTCCCAAAAAATAATAACAATAATAATAATAAAAATAATAAAATAATAATAAACCAAAAAAAAAAAAAAAAAAAAAAAAAAAAACAAATAAAGATAATATTAATAATTAAAAAAAAAACACACACACACCCCAAAAAAATGCAGGTGTTTAAAATGTGCAGTATGTGAAACAATGCTTCTTAATGATAACACAATACACATCTTATTACAACCTTGAAATAAACATGTGGCTTTAAATATTATGCGATGTGGTTAACTGGTTTATGGACATCAAATCATCCACCAAGAGCTTTATTTTTGTAGGGTGATAGAAACATTCAATATTACTGCAAAAGCCAAAAACAAAGCAAATGTTTCAATGCCTAATATAATTAAATCCAAACATAACAGAACGTAGCAAAGGCCCCAAATCAATTACATAGTATAACATGCAAACTTTGACAAGAGGTGAGTTGAGTTGAGTAATGGTGTTTAACGTCCCAGTCAAGAATATTTCGCTTATATCGAGACGTCGCCAGCTATAGGCGAAATTGCAGTACTGTTGCCAGTGCGTTGCGCTGATGGAATTATACAGCAGGGTTCTTTATCGTGCCACGCCTACCGTAAAAGGGGACCTCGTTTATTTTAAGTTCTCATCTGAAAGAACCGTGACTTTCATTTCGTAATCCCGAGTGCTTGGCGAAAGAACAGTCACAACCCACTCTCAAGTCTTGGGTCAGACCCGCGACCTCCCACTTACGGAGCGAGCACTCTACCAACTGAGCTATCGCAGTGGTCTTTGACAAGAGAAATGCACCCGGGTGTTTCAGAAATTCAAATATTCTGAATTTTCAATTTTTAGATCAAGAAATTGAAATCCAAAATAAACTTAAAAATAAGTCTAACTACATTTGCACTACTGATGAGGAATTATATTCAGATAAGGTGTTGCAAAATTAAGTGGTATATTTACAAATTATACCGGCTGTTATAGCCATACACCAATACACAAATACATCAACAAATGAAACTGTGTATTCATTATTTCTTATTTAATATTTATTATACTTCAAAACAGAGAATGTTGAAATAGAAGCAGAAGACGCTCAGATGGAAACAGCGAATGCTCATATCGAAAACGTTTTTCACCGGATCGATGACGAAACTCATGCTGCTCCAAATATTGAACAGAAATATAAGGTTGACCTTGGTAGAATTTTAAACTGTTCGATGACACCAAAAGAATGCCTAAATGCAATACAAAGATTAAGTGACGCAGAAAAGTATCATTTACTGACAAACCATATTAAGTTAACACCAGGACAAATATTCCCATCTACTTTTATTCATGGATGTTACAGGTCTTTCAAACCAAAGATGATAGAAGGATATACATGGGCAATTTATAGTCCATGTCTTGATGGTGTATTCTGCCTTCATTGCAGTTTATTTTGTAGAAACAGAGAAAATAAAAGCAATTTTGTGAACAAGCCATTCACACAGTGGCACAAAATTAAAGAAAAACTTAACGAGCATACAAATTCTAAATATCACATGGAATGTGCCATTGATTCTGCAAACTTTGTGTTGAAACACGAACAGCCAGAGAGAACACTTCCTTTTATTGTTAACGACGAGAAAAGGGTCAGGTGCAAAGAAAACAGACATATTTTAAAAATGATTGCTAAGACGATTTTGTTTTGTGGAAGACAAAACATAGCATTAAGAGGAGACATTGAAAATATAAAAGATTCTTCAAAGAATCCTGGTAACTTTTTAGCTTTGCTGAAAGTTTTAAGTGAATCGGACGCACTTTTAAAAAAACATTTGGAACATCCTACAGCCAAAAATAGCACATATTTGTCACCATCCATACAAAACGAACTTATATCAATAATAGGGTCAATGATCAAGCAGAATATTATTGATGAAATACAAAAAGCAAAATATTATGCAATAATGGCGGATGAAGTCGAATCTCACAACAAGGAAATCCTTCCACTGTGCATTCGATTTCTGGATGAAAACCAAAATATTAGAGAGGAATTTTTAGAGTTTATTATGCTGGAAAGGATAACTGGAGAACATATCGCTGGAAAAATACTAGCAGGTTTGGAGGCAATGAATATTCAAGTCCGGAATATGAGAGGTCAGTCATATGACGGTGCACCTAACATGTCAAGTGAATCTATAGGGGTACAAAAAATTATAAGAAAGCATGCTCCCCTTGCAACATACACTCATTGCTGTAGCCATGTACTAAACTTGGTCATCGTCCATTCATGTAAACTGCCATCAATTAGGAATGTCATTGACAAAATGAAAGCAGTATGTTTATTTTTTAATAACAGTCCAAAGAGAGAAGGCCTATTGAAAGCAATAATCTTAAGAGATATACCTGATACTAACAAGAGAAAACCATTGTTGAATTTGTGTGTCACCAGATGGGCTGTTCGCCATGAATCGTATAAGCATTTTTATCAAGCCTATGTTTATATGGTTAAGGCGTTTGAAGTCATTGCATATGGAATGCATGAAGATTTAAATCAGATGGAACTATTCAAGGACTGGAACAATGATTCCAAAAAAGATGCGTCAGGACTGCTTCAAAGTATAACATCTTTTGATTTTATTATCAATTTTTTGATATTATACATGACCCTGGCAAGACTAGATGAGATAACGAAGAGTCTTCAAGAAAAAGAGTTGGATATTTTGGGTGCAATTCAGAAAGTAAGTTACATATTCGCACATTGTATTTTCAATTTACAAAAAATCTTATAACTAATGAATATAAAACGAACTATTATGTGTAGACTACGCCATGAATTTCTTTTTTGTTCTTTGCTGTAAGCACATTAAATCATAATTAAGGACCTAATGGATTTGTTTTGAATATATGACATTGCCACTCAAATATGGCGGTCACAAATGCTAATTTAAAAAAATAACAACAAAAGGAACATAGAAAGGTATGACAGTACGATACTCTTCACTAGATGGATACCTCAAATCAAACCTTAGGATAAAGGTTTTTGGTCTATAATTTAATATATGTTTTGGAGAACTCATTAAGATCTTTTTGATCAATTTCACTTTGATTTGCAGTGAGTATATATTCTTTGTATCACGATGTTATCTCAGCAAAACCTAATTCATTTGGAACGGTTTATTTCAGATAAGTAAAGTGCAAGAAGACTATGTCACAATGAGGGAGAATTTCAACCCACTATTTCAGAATTGGTTTGATCAAGCAGTAAGGATGGCTGAAAAGGTAAAAAGCTATCTGGTTATATAGCAAAAACGCTCATCCTTCACTTACTCTTTGTGTCATTCCATACCACATGCTAAAGTTTGGAATCAAAGTTTTTTAACTGAATTTCTTGACAACACATGTTATCCTAATGGGGATTAACATATAATCACTTCACTCTTTTTGTGAGGAATCTAAAAACACTGAAGAATTAACAATTGTTAACTGTTTATTTGGCATCTGTGAATTTCTAACAAGGATTTTTAATATAAAATCTCACAAAATATTAATTATAGAATTGTAAATAGAAAATATGTTGATGAAAGAGAAATGTTTTGCTCATTCAAAATCTCTTTATTGTAATTGCAAAATTAAATACCTAAAATATCAACGAATTGAACTATATTAATCTGCAGCATAATATCATAGTGGATAAACATTTGGAGTTCCTTATTGTTATTACTTTGATGTTACCTTTTCAGGTTGGTGAAACACCTACTTTGCCAAGGATTGCCAAAAGACAAGAGCATAGGTCCAATACCCCTGTTGAAAACTGTGAGATTTGTGAAAAACAACCATGTCATCATCAGGTTCTTCAATATTACCAAAGAAATGTAGCTGTACCATTTGTTGACCATATAAAAATGGAATTAAAGGAAAGATTTTCAGGTAATCGGGATATAAGTATATTATCTTTCTGAAAATATTAGTATGAGTTACTAGTATTTGGTAACAGATGTTTAGTAATATTCCTATTTCAAATTGAGGTGAAAATTAAAGTTTCATTTAAAACACTAAATTCTATATTGGAAACAATATAAATTCAGTGTGTTTCATATATTGTGGCCATTCACTTTTCGACCAATTTTATGTATATGTAATTCACTTTATAACAGGTATTTATTATTATTTCAGAGTTTTCGGTCAAGAGTTCATTACTAATAGGACTTGTTCCATCAGTTATCAAGACCAAAGTTGATTCTAACCTTGATGAAGCGATAGAGATGTATGGTGACGATCTTCCATCTGTAGAAACATTTGGAACAGAACTTATTCTTTGGAAACAGAAATGCGTTGAAACTAAAAACACTCCCTCAACTCTCATTGATGCATTGAAGATTTGTGATAAGGACCGGTTTCCAAACATATATGTTCTGTTACAAATAGCATGTACTCTACCTATCACAAGCTGTTCTTGTGAACGAGGGGCAAGTTCACTCAAAAGGCTAAGAACATACATGAGGGCATCTATGACCGAAAATAGATTAACCGGCCTTGCTTTGATGCACATTCACTATGCAAAACTAGTTGTTCTCGATAAGGTTGTTGATGTATTCGCCAAAAAACACCCAAGAAAAATGGAACTTCAAAACATCATATTTGACTACTAATTGTTCATTAAAATACTCCAAAATGCACCATTTTGCGTTTCTTTTTCAAAAAATTTCTGGGGGGGCATGCCCCCAGACCCCCCTAGTAAGGCGCACCTGTGGTGCGCAACCGCGCCGTTGGTGCGTGTAACAACATTCTTCAAATTCGCACCCCCTTTCTAAAATACCTGCCTACGGGCCTGTAAAATTATAATGAAGTTGCTTTACAATGAAGTTAAAAATAGAGTCCCCAGGGCTTCTTTATAAATGTGTTTTACTGTACATACCTCAGTGGGAGTTTCTGAGTATTCCTTAACTCTCTCTACAGCTACTATGTTAGTTTCTAATTCTGTTGTCATCCTTACTAACCAGTTAAGTGTTTGTGTAACCTGTAAACATATACATTCTATTATAGTACATGTACAATGTAACATACCGGTATGTATCTTCCCTTCAATCATTCCTGTTGGACTTCTCTGTAATTTTATTTAAATTTGGATGTTTAACCATGCCAACAAATTAGATAAGACACTTCTTTGACAACAGTTTTTTTTCATATTTTTGATAGGTACAGAGTAAATATTACTCATGTAAATTCAACGATTTCATTCCCTTTTTAACTATAATAAGTCGTGTGTGTGTGTGTGTGTTAGTGTGTGTGTGTTCTTTTAACACATATCTGTAACATTTATTAATCAAATACATGTACGGTTATTTGGTATGTAACAAAACTACAGTAGCTCTTAGATGGTGAAAATCATATTGTTTACAGACATTATTTCAATCAGTACATTATTAGCTCATAAAATCAGTTAAAAGAAATACTGTATAACTATTTTAACCTCTTAAAAGTTTAGATAAATTCTAATCATACTTACATTCAGGGCATAAGTAATTGATAATCCCACAATTCCTGCTGATAATGAATCACGTCCAATCACGGCAAATAGCGCAGCAAAGAATACTATACAGTTACCAACAAACTCTAGTCTTATTGCCAACCATCTGTAAAATAAAATGCAAATTCAATTAAACACTAAAGCTTAATTGTTTCATAACTAGTATTATATAACAGATGTAGAATGTTAATAGATTGATGGTGAAGCATTGCAAGACCTCAGGAGAAGTAAAACTTCATTGTCCATCAAGTTTGTACAAAAATGGGTATCAATAGCTTTGCTTCGTGTTAAACTTGCCATGGACTGGCAGAATCTTATACTCTTGGTTGTCTTATGCCCAGGAAAACTAGGATAAGCACCAGTCTGATTATCCCTTTTAACAAGCTTAAACTGTAGGAAACTAATGTTGTGTCTGAAGAGACAAAAGCTACTGTCCACAACATTGCAGAGTTATTATTTCTAAGACTTGATCTTGTGACCTTGACCCTTGACCTATATTTGATGTATGGCACATCAACTCATGTTGATAAACAATTGTGCCAAGTTTGATCAAAATCGATCCACAGACATGGAAGATATGGAGTGGACATGGTATTGGGATGGGCAGAGAGACGGACAGGTTGATTCTTTTATACCCCTAAACTTCTATTGCAGGGGGCTGAAATGTCTTACCAGTTTAACAAAACTAAAGCATTATTATCAAGCTGTCCATTGACTTACCTATTGGCAATTATAGCTGGAAAATGACATATAAGATTTTCATCCACTTTGTATTCCGACTCTGTGAGAAATCTACCCTGTTGTTGATAGGCACGGATTGTACTCACACCAACAATTGTCTCACCAAAATGTGAGTATATAGGTGATCTGCTCACAGATTCCAGTCTTTTTAGTTGTCGTGAGGTTGCTACATAAAACCTCTGTTTAAAAAAATTACACAAATTTGTTAATCTTTTGTGATTACATTTGTATTTACAGAAATGACACCATTTTTTTCATTGTACTATGTCAATAAAAATTGATAATTAAAATAAATATATGAATGAATAAAATAAAATCATTTTTTAAATTTAAGATAAATGTTGATAAAATATTTATCTTTAACATTAAATATCAATATCAATAGAATCTTTACAGAATCAAATATTATCTCCTTTAAAATAAAAATAAGCTGGAAGATTGAAAGTAATTAAAAATATTTCAATTAATAATGCAATTTAAAATATTTCAATTAATAAATTACAAGACATTAATTTTTTTTTTTTGAAAATATGAAATGCAAATAATATACATTAAATTACTGGTAATTGATAATAGATCATACAGAATAGATTATTTTACAAAAACTAGCATAACACTACATTTATTAGTAAATAAATTAAAATAATTGCATGCAAATGAGCTAATTAAACAAAAATGACAGTTAATGAGACTAGATCTGCTACTGCAATGCTAGCAAAGACATAAGAGAAGAGGGATTTATGCTAGTAACTATGACAACAAGCAAACAATTATATATGATATCTTCAAATCTATTATCAAAGTTGTTCTTAAACCAAATTTTTTAATTTTAAATATCTCCATTCTATTGCAGTTCTTTAATTTTCATGGTTTAAAACGTCTCAAGCAGTTGTCATAGCAACCAGATATATATTTTCAAACAAAACTGTAATAGACTTTTACACAATATAATACAAATATAATACTTTTCTGAAATTTTGATTGCTTTTTTGTCCTTAAAATGACCTAGATTCCAGGGTCTAAAATTATTTCTAAACTGCAATGGATTAATCATATAAATATTGCTTAGCATGATCTCTTAAAATTCAACTTTTCAGAGACTTAAATCTCTCTATTAATTAAGAACAACTTTTCTTTTTATAAGTGTTAGTAAGTATGTGTAAAATAACATCAGACATGCAAATCAGTAATATACTCAGGGACTGATATAGGTACTTCACTTAGGTATTATATTTGACACAAAGTACTAACAAGGGGCATTCATGTAAGAACAGGGTATGGTGTCATAATGTACCGGTACTTTGTAACTACCGGTAGGTGTATACAGGTACCATAGTTTATATAGTATTTACAGGATTTCATCACTGAAGTCAGATGGTTACCAAAACAGGCCCCTTAAATCATCCGAAGATGAAATCAAACATGATCTGAAAGCATATCCCTGGAATTGGAAATAAAAGACCCTTAGAATCCATAGAGTCCTTCCATTTGCTACCCCTTTCTCTTTGCAGCAAAATTATTGAATCTGCAATGCAATGACAGTTTTAAGCTTTTTAAGACAATTAATGGCTCAAAAAGTCTGTTTCCTTATTTTGTAATATCTATTTTAAGATCTACTGAAAACTGTGCATTGAGAATCATGTGATTTCTTTAAAAGGAAAATGTCCAATCTACCGTTACAATGTCCAATCCAAATATACAGTAAAAACGCTCAAATTCAACACTATATCAAGAAATTTAATATAGTGTACTTTATCCCAAATTCAAGTTCAATAAAGTTTTGAAATACAATCAAAGGAAGGTTTTGCATGCCTTCTCTGAATTTTCATCCACAATACTTCACACAAAAACCAAAACATCCCTGTTTGATATAAGCAGAATTATTTCAAGATGAGATCTTTTTTGGAGTGAAATAATAAGATTCAATTTCTGTGTGTTCCATACAAATCTATATAATTTTGAGATTTACAGTAAACAACAGCAGAGTTATACAATTTGATAAAAGACACCCCTCACACTATTTGATCCATCATAAAATCACATTTGTAAAGCATCGCCAAATAGCCATGAAAATGATCAATATTGGCAAATAACACAAACAAAAAGCACAGAGTTAAGTACTTAGCACAGATCTCAAAACATCATTAAGTACCATTCCCTCTAAAATCTCAATAGTTATTCTTTCATAAACCTAATAATTATATGATAAAGTCAATCTCCCCAATATAGGGCTTTAAACAATAACTCACTTACACACTCCAAATTTCTCATAATAACCACAATGCCCATAGATCTATTCTCAAAATTATTTAGGTAGTACCATGATGAAGTCATTCTCTCTTAATATCTCATTAAAATGGATTAAAAAACCCATTCTCGTTAAATATTTCATAATGCATTGTGAATTGTCTCTAACATTTTGAAATGCAGCAATAACACACAGATTGTGTATTATAAATGTGGATTGTCAATGAATTTGTGTAGCAAGAAATCAAAGATAGATTTTTGTAGTTGCCCATAACCACAACTAGGTATTTTAACCACATCACAGGCTGGCCAAGATGGAGGACTGCAGAGAGCAATGCTTTAAATAGGACGAAGTAGAGAGAAGCGCAGAGGATGGGTAGAGAGCTAGGTAGGTAGGTAAGAAGGTAGGTACTGAGTATTTACTGTAGTGCCTGCAGGAATAGTATAAAGTGAAATAATGGAATTTTCACCATAGTTAAATTTCTTTCACTTATAATGGGGCAGTCAGTTCAGGGGTGCTGAAGGAATCCCGAGTGCCCAGAGGAAACCACAAATTTTGGCAACCCAAATGAAAAAACTTTCTGAAACTAGAATCTATCTGCCTAAATGGGGTTACAACCCAGGTGGTGAGAGACACTATGATCTGTAACCATGAGCTTTAAACCACTTGGCCCCCCAAGGTCCCAGTACCAACAGGAGTGGTCTGATCAGTGGCTGTCTTTTCTTGTCATGATAAATATTAACTTTTTCTGTGTTGTGTTCTTGGTTGCATCAACTGTTACCAAGAACATGTACATGTTTTCAAGCTACAAATTTCTGTATCCACAAATTTAATGGAATTTGATCTCTTAAGAATCTCCCTATTTCCCTAACCACCAGAATTTGAATAATGGAATTTAATCTCCTAAGAATCTCCCAATTCCCCTAACCACAAGAAATTGCTGTAAATTTGTTTCACACTTGTAGCTTCCTATTCACACACTTAAGTAGCAAGGTAACGATGAATCAATTCTATTAATAAACTAATGTGCAAAAAAGTGTAATCTTTCTGAAGAATTTATGACATATAATATAATGGCATATACCTTTTGGGCATAAGTTTATCAATGTTATTAAAAAATTGTTACTTCCCTTTAGCTTGAAAAGTCATTACTACATAATTATGATTTTACCTTAGCCTAAGGTATAATACATGTATGTCTATTTATAGTGAAAGATATTGCTGTTTTTTAGACAATTTTTTTCCAATATGGATGATTATGAATGATTATAAAGAAGGATGCAAAAGAATATTGTTGGGTTAAGTTTTATGAAGAATATTATGTGGCCAAGTAGCAGGGCAATTCCATGTACATGTACATGTATTTGCATATTGTGCAAGAATTTTTGATTTCCACCCATTCTGACAAACCATTTCTTATTGCTCTTGTATGGTAGTGTGGTGACCAGTGCAAGTAAAGAATGGAACAATCTAGAGGATAGTGACGAATTCATTCGGAACATCCTCTGGATGTGAAATGATAAAGGCGACAACTTTGTCTATTTTTGCCGCATATATCAGCACTTTTTAGAAAGTTGAGAAAAAAATTAAGGATTTTGCTCAAACTTTCTGAATTTATGGAGTCTAATGCGATCTAGCTATCTAACTTGATTAGAATTTTGGGAAAACTTCGGATCATACTTAATTTTGGGGTGTAACATGCAAAAAATGGATTTTTCAGAAAACAATTACGTTTAACGCACTCCTGTTCAATAACCGTTCATTGTACGAAAAAGTCGTCCATTGACCGAAAAAAGTTTAAGATCTGACGGAAAAGACGGTATTTTTATATTTTTTCTATCTTGCACATAAAATCCACAATAACTGTTTAAAGTCGACCCTATCATGATCATCAAAATAAATTTAACGTACCGTTTTGAATTCGTACCCATAATAAAGTAACCAATTATTTACCAAATTATTGGTAGGTTTGGCACTTATCCGTTAGGTCTGTGTTAAACTTTTGAGTGGCAAGTTTTGTGGATGAGCTCTACTAATAGAAATCCTCTAGATTGTTCCATTCTTTCCCGCGAAACCCCTAAAGGTGTCGCCACACTAGTACTGGAAACAGTAAACTTTTTGGACTCTTGTCTAAGAAGAAGTGGCATTTCACATTTTAAAATCCTTAAAGGCAGGTAAAAAGAGCAAAATTTCTGCCATATTTTGTTACTACTTCATCATTGCATGAATAACTATACAAAGGACTGTTAAAAAATATTTCACAAAATATTACCCACATTTTCAACAATAACATACACTAAATACTAGATAGCACGCAAGGCTACCAGTAGCAGTTCTGCTATATGACCATTACTCAAAATACATTCTCATGCACAATTATAGAACCATTTTTATCCATAAGAAATTTAGTTGAATGTAAACTTACACCAATAAATTAAAGAAGAACAAACAAGAAATCATGTCCACTCCTGGATCAATGCCTCAGTGGTTACAGAACAGGAGGTTGTGGGTTTAGCTCTTGGGCAGGTCATACATAACACTTTAAAATTTGAAGTACAGTCAAACCTGTCTATAAAGGCCACCCAAGGGAAACAGTAAAAGTGGCCTTTGTTGGCAGGTGACCTTTATATACAGATTCAAATAATATGAATAAAGAACAATTGGGATATAATTATGCTGGCCTTTATAAGCAGGTGGCCTTTATATAGAGGTGGCATTTAAGGTACGTTGGACTGTACTTTCTGCTGAGCACTAGAGGACAGAGTATTGACTCGTTTACTATGAAGAAGTTTCACAGGAAGTGGACTTTCACCGGGAGTGAACTAAAAAGTAACACAATACAAACACAACACAAAGTTAACAATTATATGTAGTAGCAAGCAGGGAAATGGTGAATGTAAGAAAACAAAATCACTACAGAACACATACTAAAGTTAATATCACAAATACCTGCACTGCAATGTACACAATCATTAACGGTACCATAGCGATGAGGAATATCTGTGTACCAAGGGAGATAACTACAAGTGTGCTGACAACTCCAAGCAAACACAGAATGGTGAATTTTGAAATTTCAGGAAGAATAAGGTCAATGGCATCAATATCTTTGGAGAAACGGTTGATCACTCTTCCTAAAGGGGTGGTATCAAAAAATCCCAAGGGTGATTTTAACACGTTATGTAACAAGGAGACATGAAGCTTTTTGGCAGCAGAAACAGCTCCTGTGGCAAGCAGGACGCTTGCAAGAATCATAAAACTTCCTACAGAAAAAAAGAAAAGAAATCTTGTAGATTCTGTTTAAACTGTTAAAAGTAATGTTTTTGTTTTTCCATCAGCTGATGCCACTTTGATTACCTTTGCATGTTTAAAATGGAGACTTTGTAAACACATGTTGTATCAATTGTGCACTTATCATCCAGTTGGTTATATCTGTCATTTCGTTTAATATCAACATGTTCACACAATACAAATTCTTTGTAAAAGAAATATTTTAAATTATTCATTGTGTACTTATCTCATCATTGATTTGTATATTTAATTACTATTATTATTATAATTTTTAAAAAAAAAAAATTTGTATTTTTTTTTTCTTTTAAAGTTTCGTATGCTAATTCTTTGCAATTTTCAATTATCTTTTTAATTAATTATTTTTGTTTTTTTTTTTGTTTTTTTTTTTTTTTGTTTTTTTTTGTTTTACAAATTACAGTCGACTCTCGTTATCTCGAATTTGTTGGGTCCGTGAAAAGTAGTTCAACATATCCGAAGTTCGACTTAAAAATCGGCAAGTCCCTGACATGGGATGTAACTCTGTTGTACTTCTCATAACTGTTGACTTCCGGTCTATAATCGGCAATTTTTTATCATTATTTATTTCAATATTTATAACTTATGTTTATACTATTAAACAATGTAATGACAAAAATAAATAATTTCAATATTTATAACTTATGTTTTTACCATTAAACAATGTAATGGCAAAAATAAATAATGATGAAATAATTCTCGACTGAAAAACCTTAGGACGGCAACTCGGCATGGAAGACTAAACAGAAACTTCAATTTGGGTATTAAGTTTTCATTTCGCATACTTCAAAGGTAATCATTCTGTAAATTTGAACGACCCACGCGGGAGGTAACTGTTTGTGTGTACATGTGAACACTGATTGACCGAAGGTGCGTGGATGTAATTAAAGATCAATAATGCTGACTATTGATTATTGATTCATGGTCAGGTGATTAAGAAAGGGTTTCTTTCTTCACAGGTAAAGGTAACAAAAGGAAGGACTTCAGTTTATTCCGACAAAGGGAACTCAATCATGCATGCACAAACGTGACAGGTGACAGTTAAGACATCAAAGAAGTTTGCCGGTTCGACTCATGTGTATCAAATTTAGAATGATTTAATGTCAACGGACCCAAAAATTACTTCGACTCATCCGGAAATTCGACTTACACGATTTCGACTTAAACATATAATTCCAGTATATTTATATAAGAATAAAATTGTGACCGCAAAACTTACTTCAACTTATCCGGAATTTCGACATATCCGAGTTTGACTTAACGAGAGTCGACTGTATTTATTTTTTTAATTAATTATTTTTTCATTTATTTTCATGGTCAAAACCAGATCATATTTGTTGAAAACAATAATTATACATGTATTATGAAGTCTTGATTGAAATCTACAGTGACATCAGAAAATAAATACATGTACCTCAATTTTACTCTGCTGAATAAGGTATAAATTTCTACAACTTCACCTTAAGCTGGCTGGTGACATCCTAATATAATTGAAATGACTAACTTTGATGTTAAAACCACAATGGCAGTCACGACCTCAAACGCCATCACTACCTCACAACATGTTAGCATTAACAACACAGGAAAAAGGTTAATCAACTTTTCACCATAAAATTTTAATCCCAAAAATTAAGAGGCATCTACCTTACCATACAGCAAAAGTCCAAACAAAAATAATGAACCTTAAAACTGTACACCATACTGTACAATAACCATCAGACCTTCAGGATTACTATATTTATTCCTTCTACATATAATTCTCACTAAACCATGGTGTCCATTTTATCAGAATATACATATCCATTCTATAGGCATTCATTTTAGACAACGGATACCATTATGAAAACGAAAATATCTTCACATGTAAACAATTCAATCATCACAGAAAACGAAAATATCTTCACATTTTAACAATTCAATCATCACGGAAAACAAAAATATCTTCACATTTCAACAATTCAATCATCACAGAAAATAAAAAAATATCTTCACATTTCACTTAACACATATTATTGTTAAAAGCAGATTTTGACAACTTAAATTTGTAATTGAAAACTCTGTATCAAAAACATGAAATTTTTAACAGTAATTAAAATTCACATTCACACTCTATTTAAGTTTTATTTGTTAGTTCTGTGTAACAAGTACATGTTAATCAATTTCTACTTTATAACAAGTTAAACCAAATATATATTCCAATTATAGTCTGTCGGTGGTATTTTAGAAGTGTTTATAAACACAGAAAGCCCTATGGTTAATACATAATATTCAACTAAGCAATATATGTGAAGGTCGACACCATGACTGCAAACAGTTCCCCTATTGGAAAAGTGGACTGACTATTTACTATCAAATACCACAAACTTACTATAGTAGCTACATTTGCACCATAAGTACTAAAGGAATGTAAGTAATCCAAAATTATTTTGGGTGCTCGAAACAAGAGGCCCACGATCCTTATTACTCACATGATGACATGTCTGATATATTGCAGTACATGTATTTTAAAGACAGTTTTCATACATCAAAGAATTCTACTAAAGGTTGTCATAATGATGCTACATCTAATGGTATCTAACATATAGATATTGTATGTTCACCAAAGAAGTTTTCAAATATAGTTTAAAGGGTCACCTTTACAGAATCCCTACTTGAGGCCCCAGAGCCAAGATTTTTGTAAATTAAAAACTAAAAGCCATAAGGATCATAGAAATGATACATATACATTATATAAGGTCTTTAGTTTTTGTATGCTCATCAAAGAAGACTTCAATATTTTAAGCAAGCCCCTCCAAATTTTCTCCATTTAAGGTACTGAAAATATGATTTTTGAAAATTAAATACCATTTGTCTTAAGGATGCTATATCTAAATTATCTAACAGTAGCTACAGTAGGTACCGGTATTGTACATTAGTCAATTTTGATTTTTAATTAATTTAGACCCCAATGCTAAGATTTGTATATTTGTGCCAAACAAATACTTGTCCTAAGGATGCTTAATCTAAAGCCAATGTACATTATTGAAATAATTTTCTAATTTAGACGGGCCCTCTACAGCTTCCCCATTTCAGACGAAACAGCCAAAGCTTCTGAAATAAAATACTAGTCTTCAGAATGCTAATTCTTAAATATCTTAGGCCTAGCAATTGTATGCTCAGCATAGAAGATTTCTAAAATAATTTATGGGACCCACCTAGTTTACCCATATAATAGCCATCAGCCAAAATTTGAGCAAATTGGAAACTATATGGCATAACAATAATAGATACGAAACAGGGTCAAACTCATATCTATAAACAAATAAGAGGAGGGGACCATAATCCCTATATTTGTACAAATGTGAAATGATAGCCCTTCCATAGGACAATGACTATTGTCCAATGTCATCAGATTTGGCCAAATAGTATACAAAGAGATTAAATTGTAAATAGTTTACATACAACATATGGCAGACAGTAAACTGTTGCAATAACTCATATGATTAAATTGTAAATTTTTTTACAAAGAACATATGGCAGACTATCGCAATAACTCATCTGAACCTTTGGCTCAGGTGAGCTACTAACATGCATTTTTAAGATTTCAGTGCTTCTTATTAAAACAGAACTTTGATACAGATGCAAACAAATAATGTATTTAAATGTTATAGGAATGAAAATGCAGGTCAGACAAAAAGCTCATGCCATACTGATGCAACTCTTCATTGATAAATAACTAAAAATGAAAATAACTTTCACCAAAAAAAATTCCATTGATCACCTTAAATAACATGCTGAGGATAATATACAAATATATCTGGATTGTATCATTCCGTTACTAAATATAGTCTTTTTGAGATGTAGAAATGTAAAACACCACATACCTGTACGAGTCCATACAAGACCAGTAACGGCACTATTGCTACCAATGACAGTGGTGTTACGATAACAATAAGTAAAATTGTACTGATAACATTCAGAATACCTAACACAGTCTTCCTTAATGTGTCTGGTATCCGCAGATCTATAGAATCAATGTCCTTAGAAAAACGATTTAAAATACGACCAGATGGCGTCGAGTCAAAAAAGTGCATGGGTGACTGAAGAATGTTGATGAGCAAAATCATATGAAAATGTCTGTTAGCCTTGATTGATCCAACTGCCAAAATCATACCAGCTACGAGCAAAAAGAATCCTACAGCAGAAAATATTATTTCATAAAGTTTATATCAGTTAAAATAACAAAAAACAAACAAATATAATTTTGACATGGCCCTTAAAAAGTTTTTCTTGGCCATCATCACAATTATGTTCATAAGTATGTATGATGTTTCTGTATCTAAAATAATCTTAAAATAAACACTCCTAATGTTCCCATCATTAGACAATATTTCATTTTTTTAAAAAATTTCTTAATGTATCTTTTTTCTGAAAAGTCATAAACCAATAACCTCACCATAAAGGACTCAAATCTTTTCTACTTCAGTTAAAGTTTGTCCATAGATTATATAACTTAATCATACTGTTGTTTATTAAGGTTTAAGTGATGAAGCAACTAATAGTACAAAAGTTCTAAACAGATGGAATGCTTTGTTAGTATCCAATCATTTAGCAGCTTGGTAAACTGAAAATAACGCTATTTTTGTTAGTATCCAATCATTTAGCAGCTTAGTAAACTGAAACTATGTGTAATTAAATACCAGTATCCTGTTAAAGGACATACCGGTACTATACATCTTCACTGAAACTTAAACTCATAACCCATGACTTGTCAGTTTACAGCTTTAACTACCAGTCTCCAACTGACTTTACTGTTAAAAAATTATCTCAATTTTAAGTCTTCTCATAAATACAGAAAGTAATAACATTACCTATGTATAAAAATTTGTGTATGTTTATAACTTACACCATTTCACCCTTAAAACTTGTGATATTTTTAAAATTTGACTATTCTGGCCTGAAATGGGAAAATCTGACAATGATGTTCAATTCTTGTCATTTCTATTTTGTGTGGTTTCAGAGAGAATGATTTCTTGTTTCATATTTATGATCTCTTGCTATAACTTTGCATTCTCAAATTCAATTTGTTAAAGATTCAATAAAAATTATCACACTTTTAAGTAGATAGCAGCAATTTCAAAATTATTTAATTCCTTTTAAGTTAAAAAGTTTAAAATTTGTTACGAACTCTTTGGTATCATAACCAAATTAAACATTATGATATGTTGACGGTAAAATATTTAAAAAAAAAGTTGGTTATTTTTGAAAACTACAATAAACACATCTTAACAATACCAGTACGTATTTATCTTAAAATCAATATGTTCTAACCCTTAGTCTGGTTTTGACTTGCCACACCTCATAAATTTTGGAAAGTACTGGTAACTGTTTTGTTTTCTGACTGGCAATACTTTCTGGGAACTGTATTTACAGATAGGTAATGCATCATTACCAAACTAAATGATGCTTCTTTTTCTGCCATCCTTAACATACAACTTCTATATAAATTGCAACCCTGCCATCAATTTACAGGTAAAGCAGTAATGCTGTCATGTTAAACAATATCTTCCATATTGTCATCATGTTAACTTTCTTATTTTGCTGTCACTGTATAAACAAGTCCTTCTATGAAACTCAAATAATGTCTCTCTCATCAATTTACAGGTTTGGTAATGATGCTGTCATGTTAAACAATGTCTTTCTTTCTGTCACTGTATAAACAAGTCCTTCTATGAAACTCAAATAATGTCTCTCTCATCAATTTACAGGTTCGGTAATGATGCTGTCATGTTAAACAATGTCTTTCTTTCTGTCACTGTATAAACAAGTCCTTCTATGAAACTCAAAATAATGTCTCTCTCATCAATTTACAGGTTCGGTAATGATGCTGTCATGTTAAACAATGTCTTTCTTTCTGTCACTGTATAAACAAGTCCTTCTATGAAACTCAAAATAATGTCTCTCTCATCAATTTACAGGTTCGGTAATGATGCTGTCAAACAATGTCTTTCTTTCTGTCACTGTACAAACAAATCCTTCTATGAAACTCAAAATAATGTCTCTTTTAATCCTATAACCCTGTCTGTGACCAAGGGCACCTTGTTTTTAATACTAGTATGCATTATTGTTATATTTTGTAATTTAACAAACAAATGAATGATCTTTTTGTTTCTCTGCATCTACAAAAGTAGATGAACTATCTATGTACCAGCAGCATATGAACCTTCAAATCTTCCAACACAAAGAAACTGTTATCATAAAGCAATAATTATGACCTCTTCTTGAATCTGTTATACATGATGTCAAAAAAATCGAAATTCAAAGGACACTATAACTCAAAACAAATATGAAATAGAATTTGTAAATATCAATGTTGTGATCCACCTTATGTTCTTTGGGTAAAGGAGGGAAAGGGGGGGGGGGAGAGAGAGGAAGCAGTGCATAAATAATGGACCTGAACTTGAACCTGGTATACCTCATGATCTTTTAAGAGACACCCATACCTTTACAGTCATTTTCCAGATTCAACCACCATACCAACATCAAAGCAGAAATCAAATGAAATTGGTGTTAGGACTACTTCAGAGGGCAACAAAGTAAACACAATACAACATGCATGTGTTAAGGCTAAAGCATTCATCTAGGCATTAAAACAATCATGAAAACATGCAGAAAGGAAGCGAACAATTTGCACATTGAATGGTTACCACTGTTATGTACATGAAATCATTATCAATATCATTTTCATGTTCATGAAATCTTTATCATGACCATGAACATGAAGTGATTACCAGTATCATGATTACGTACAGGAATTATTGCCGGCACATGATCAAGTACATGAAATCATTATCAATATCATGATCACGTACATGAAATGATTACTGGTATCATGATTATGTACATAAAAATGATTACTGGTATCATGATTATGTACATGAAATGATTACCGGTACCATGATCATGTACATGAAATGATTACCGGTACCATGATCATGTAAATGAAATGATTACTGGACCATGATCATGTTAATGAAATGATTACTGGACCATGATCATGTTAATGAAATGATTACTGGACTATGATCATGTAAATGAAATGATTACCGGTACCATGATCATGTAAATGAAATGATTACTGGACCATGATCATGTTAATGAAATGATTACTGGACTATGATCATGTAAATGAAATGATTACCGGTACCATGATCATGTAAATGAAATGATTACTGGACTATGATCATGTACATGAAATGGGTTTCATTATTAATGTATGTATGATTGTGATGTACCTGAGTTATGTAGTATACAATGATAAAGAACGGTAGTGTTACAGCAAACATGGGTGTGGAATACAGAATTGTCACTAAAATTAACAAAGCTTGAAGTATGGTGTTTAACATGGATCTGACAGTAAATGGTATCACATAATCTATTTCTGCAATGTCTTCTGAGTAACGATTTATTATACGACCCATAGGATTCTCCACATAGAACTGTAGGCGGGATCTTAACAAACTAGCCAGAAGTTTTTTATAGATGGTCCGAGAAGCCATTATACCACCCACTGCCATGATCAAAGCTGATACCATCACCATTACACCTGTCAAAGAAACAGAAGGACTGCAAATCATAAATCTTATCAAATTAAATGAAGGCAAACCAGTCGTGTTCACAGTCACAAACAAAGCAATTCCAAGTTAAACAAATTTACCAGCCTTCAACATTAAATATACTTAGTGAAACGCATACATAAATAACAACTTAGACATACAAATGAATGGTTCTTACTAATGACCATCTTGTTTGTTTTTAAGATGCTGAAAAGTTTCCTTTGTAAAAATTAGCTCAGAAATCATACCATTTTATTGACACCAACAATTATCAAACATAAGACAATGTCAAACCAACTGTCTGTAATGCCATGCCATGTTCAATCTAAAAGGGTCCCTAAAGCCATTATTCCGAAAATAATAATTTTGTCCCACAAAAATACTGTCTGTAGACCAACACTGTCCAATCTTTTTCGTTTCAACTTAAATCCTTTCTCAACCATATCTTTTCTTTTACTTAATACATTTACTCTATTAAATCTCCACTATTTTAAAATTTTAACCTTGTACAGTTTCCTGCACTTGTTCCAATCCTACAAATAACAGTATCTTCAGCCAGTTTAAGGAGGTTATAACTCGGCAGAAGAAGACGTTACTGATAATTAAAGTGTTGACCCAAGTTTGTAAACCATGACCTCTGTTTTTACAAGATCTGAATCAGGATGACCCAACAAACTACATTTCTGAATTGAACACTGGTCATGACAGACAGGCCAAAACATAAATTTTACAAAATCTTGCTTTTAAAGAAGTTATCTGTTTGTAATTTCTTACTACAGTTAAACCTGGTAATTATGGCCATCATTTACTATCACCTTGCTTATTACCAGATTTTAAGTCACATTTTTTCCATGTTGTTTTTCTTAACACCTTAACTGATGTTTTACTAATCAACTTGTTAATGAACAAAATTACACATTTCACTTTTTCAACAGCAAACACCTAGTATGTCTGGATATCTTTACATTATTTACATTGTCTGTTATTTTACACATCAACTCTAATGGTTAGTACATATGTGTATGTGTCTATGTCTGCCTGTTTATACATGTAATTTTTATTTCTTAAACTTGGGTGTTTTTAATATTTTTACATAAGATTTTCCTTCATCATGCATTAGTTACCATGTTAAGTAAAAGTAAAGGAATTTTAAATGTTGAAATAATATAAGAATGAACAAAATGTGCAATATTTTATTAAAGTCTGAAGAAAAGAAATTCAATGTATAAACTATGTTATGTGTATCTATAGACTGTGGTATTAATTCATACTAATAAACTAGAACTGTCTTTTGAGAGCTAAATACCTCCACCCCAAATTCCCCAAGATCATAATTTCCATAATGTTATCTTGTGCACTTATTTTAATAAAACAAATCAGATATAACTTCATGACCTTGATCTTCAACCTACAAATGCAATTGTCCATTTGTGCAAAGACTGATTAAAAACAGTCCAAAAATTTGGAGTGGATACGACATGATTTGAACATCGAAAATAAGATCTGACCTTGACATTTGACCTACATACATCTTGCTGATATACATTTGTGTCAAGTTGGATCCATCAATAGATGTGGATAAAGTGGACATTTAAACACTGAAACTTCAATGTGGAAAGTTTTTGTTTGTTGGTATACATTTGTGCAGTTTGATCAAAACCCATCCATAGATGTGTAAGTTAAGTAGTGGACACAATTTTACAGACAGACAGACAAGGTGATTCCTATACACTCCATGAAACAAAATTGGGTGTGTGTGTATATACCGGTAATAATGGTTGCTGTTAAAAATAACTAAAACTGTCTAGAACACAATGCATCTCCAAGCTCATGCTAACAATGTATGAACCCAAGCATGCATAAGCTTTATATTCAACATCAAAATGTTACTTTTAGACAAACAAAGTTACTGTAGGAACCACTCTGTTTGTGACAGTGATATACTCTTCATATCCATAGAAAATCAAATAAATTTGAATAAAGATTGATATTTTTCACTTACTTGTACCTAGTTGTAACAGGAAATTTGTATGAGCATCCACGATTAGCCCAGAATATATCTGCACAGGGTTAAACATTGACGCTAGGGGGATTTTAACATGTTGAAAAATCAGGAAAATGGCGGATTCTGTTGCGCATATGATGTAAAACGTCACCAAGGACATCACTTCCAGTGTAAACTTGGCCATTTTCGCCATGTAAAATCCCCATAACGCCAACATTTTCCTTTCTACAGACATACTTTATGACAATCGCGGATGCACATACAGATTTCCTGTTACGACTAGGTACCAGTAAGTGAAAAATATCAATCTTTATTCAATTTTATTTGATTTTCGAAGGATATAAAGAGTATTTCACTGTCACAAACAGAGTGGTTCCTTCAGTAAAGGAAATATCTCTCTTCATTTGGATATGCAGAGGACTAAAAAGGTTTGAACAGATAATCACCTGAACAACTATATAGACTAATATCAATGGTACTATAACTGTCAGGAACAATGGTGTACTGTAACCAATGACAACAGGGGTTGCTATGTTCTGTAGCAGTGTAAACAAACACCACCAGATATTTCCAGGAAGTATAGAATCCACAACATCAATATCTCTCCCAAATCGATTAATGATTCTACCATGTGGTGTCTCATCAAAAAATCTCATTGGTGATGCTACAACATTTTTAAGTATTCTAGCATGTAATAACCTTCCTGCTCGTAAATTACCCATATATAACATAAAGTGTGAAAAAACCATGAAGATTCCTGAAAATAAAAAACAACAAGCAAATTTAGTGAATTAGGATTGCCCACCACTAGGTACTCTTTAATAAAAAGGTCCATAACTCCAATGAAAATGAGTAACCCAACTCTGGTTAATGTCTGGTTAATGATTTGTGTATCTTCTATCAATGTTTATGCTTTGTACCAAGTTTGGTAATATAGTGCTTCATAGTTTTGGATTATCAAGACAAGAAGGTCTGGACAGACAGAAGGAAAGGTCAATGGACACAAGAATGGACAGAAAGAAAGAATTTAAAACTTAATATACCTTCTGACTTCTTTCTTTGATAGGTGGGGAATAAATATAGCCACATTCTGAATGATAGCATAGATATCTACTCAAAAAAAATATTATACAGAATACCAAACTGATGACAGAGTAATAAATATAGCCACATTCTGAATGATAGCATAGATATCTCCTCAAAAAATAAAATATTATACAGAATACCAAACTGATGACAGAGTTAAAACAAAAACAAAAGCAGCCAAAAGACGACACAGCTTGCCTGCACATCAAGTCTATCAAAATAATGACACACATGACCTTGCAATTTATCCATTGTCCTGCAACCCCTTAAATAACCATATGACAATCTATAAAACACTTAATTGAGAATAAAACCTGGTTCTGATGACACACAGTAATCATCTGATGAAACACATACACAGAGTAAAACAGGTACCACTTCAAGTCACCACTTCTAATAATTTTAAAATAATATAAAATGTCTGAAAACCTCTCTAAATGACTATGAAAAGTTTGCTTTACTTATCTGACCAATTAAATACAATGATGCCAAAAATAGAGACCCCTACCTCTTTCCTGCTTAAAGGCTTTTTGTTTGGCTAACAGACACAAACATACAAACACACACACACACACACACACACACACACATGTTTGTAATGCATGTAAGGCTACATTGCAAATTTCCCCACTTATCCCATAATGTATGTTTGACTGTGTCTAAATGTGTCTATTTTATGTATATATATAAATTATAATGTAAACAATTAAATACAATATTGCCAAAAATAGAGACTCCTTCCTCTTTCCTGCTTAAAGGCTTTTTGTTTGGCTAACACACACAAACATACAAACACACACACACACACACACACACACACACACGTGTGTGTAATGCATGTAAGGCTACATTGCAAATTTCCCTGCTTATCCAATAACCTATGTGTGACTATGTCTGAATGTGTCTTTTTTATGTAAAATTATAATGTGAACTTTTTTCCATTTATGCCATCACGTTTATGCCATCATCCCAACCATTATAATATTGTTACTTTCATTATGATTATGTTAGATTTTGATAGATATCACATGGACTTCCTCTAGAGTTTTATTCTGGTTATAATAATACAGTGTATTACAAGCAGTTATGTGTTAAAGGTGCTCTGATTAATTATGTAAATGCTAGCACTTAGTTTGATATAAATCTTATAAGCTTTGTATGTTTTCTGTTTGCAACAAATACAAGTGACAACAAGCACCTTGAATACAAAAACACAGCAACACATGACATGTAGATTTAAAGCACATTGATAAAACAGCATCTACATTAAAACCTATTTATGAAGTCCCTGTCATTAATATAACTATTTCACTTGTCAAAATTTTTTTATCTTTCCAATTTTTTTTAAAAAATCTTTTTTAAAAATATTCCAAAGTGTTACAAATAAAGCAAAAGCTTATATATAGTCAAACCCTTCTATGAAAGGTCACCAAAGGTCACATGTAGAAGCAGCCAATAAGCAGGTAACTCTGTATAAACACCATAGCTAGTGTAAATGACAGTCTAAAAATGATATCAAAATGAAAAACCTACTGTCACATCATCCAGCAGGTTGAATTTGTTTTTCACATTACATTTAAGAAAATGAAAACTTTTTCCCAACAACTGATGGAATTACTGAGAAGCTTTGGAGAAAATCTGCATTCATAAGCAGGTGGCCTATTAAGCAGGTTTGACTTTAAATAAATAACACCTGAAATCTCTCACCTGAACAGCAACATATATAATGAACAGTGGAAGAATGATTGACAAAAACAGTGGAGTGTTTAATCCAATCACAATGGGTACTGTAATGACCCGTAGCAAACACTCCCACCATGACTTTACAGTTCTTGGTAAAGAGGTGTCTATGACGTCAATATCTTTACTGAAGCGATTCAGAATTCTACCAGACGGTGTACTGTCATAGAAGGACATTGGTATAGCCATGATATTGTGTATAAGACTGTAATGCATTTTTCTTCCAGCAATTATGTTCCCAAGATACATAGCAACAGTTGCTATGACAACGAAAATACCTGAAATAAAATATCATAACCATAACCACTTAGTTGTTTCATATGCCTGCCTTGTATGCTGTGTAACAGCATTGATTTTGTTACTTTTTTACACACTACCTTCTGCCTTTTAAATTTGGAAAATTTGAAGTTCTAAAATACAGCAAACTGCATAATGACATCATTGACATTGTTGCAATAGATTAGGATCCTCATTGCAAGGATGTTATATTGTGGATAAAGACAACTAGTTTTAATTTGCTAGTATATTACTGTTGTTTTGGAAATTTTAGTGGTCAAATTGGGAAATTTTAATCAATTTACCTAAGGGGAAACTACCTTTATTTGGTAGTAACTTCAGGCAAACAAAATCACTGAACAGTGTTAAAACAATTTACTTAATGTACTCATATTATCAGCCTTATACTAAAGTTTAAAAAATCTGTACAATAGACAAGTTCATGTCGTGTGTGAATCTGTGTAAACATTTCTATTCTATTTTGTACTACAGCACACTGATTGCAACTGAAACTGTGCTAGTACACTGGCAAAACAGCCTTTTAATTTGTGAAAAGTCAATATTTTTCATAAATGTACTTATAGATGTACTTGAATGAAAATGAATGCCATATTTTATCAATGGAATTCTTAGATAACGTGCAAGAAAACAAACATTACATAAATACTTTATTTTACAATCCCACAAACTCCTTTCATAACTAGAACAGAAGATTGTTGAAATGATATTAGGTAGCTTGAATCACAAATATGTAAAACATATAACCTTGACCGCTTGAATCACAAATATGTAAAACATATAACCTTGACCTTAAGAATGGTAACTACCATCAAACACTGAATCTTTATATCTTACTTAATATTGAAAATTTTACAAGTACATTTTTAACTCAAGTCAGTTGAGATTCTGTTCCAGACAATTTTATATGCATACTTATGACCTTTACTCATTTACTTCTACAATTTTAACTGTATAACATATACATGTAAGTAACAACTTTAATAGTGAAAAAAAACTGCATAAGAAAACTGTAACCTTTGGCACAGCCAAATATTTTGTATTTTTTAGATCTTCTCAAGTTTGAAGCAAAACTATTTCAATGCCACTGTTTCCACTTATTCAAACCTTCCTATGTTTACAAAGATCTAAGTAATTACTCGTCTATTTCACAAGAATTTACTATAATATAAATATGTTAAAAGTTGACAGACTGTTACTGTAGATGTGTATAGCAACCAGTCAACCCTTGCATAGTACACGAGTCATTGCCACAAAAACTTGAAAACCTTTCTTTCTTTCTCTTTTTACTCAAAAACTGATTTGTAAATACAATTAATACTGTAATCTTTTTTCTCTACTTCCTTCTCTTATAATTACTACCACAGAGGGACCAAATAGCGTGAATACAATCTACGTAATCTGGTAATATAGCAATGCAAATAATGTTTTCTTAAATCATCAAATATTACTTCAAATTGCTGCTTCTGTTGTTATTTAATTTTGCAGAGTTTAACATTAATTGTTTAATGTAAAATTGTTCATTTACTAATAAATAAAATTAATTCTAATTTTTGTTGAAATCAATTGTATGGATTTAATGATTATATATAAGCTCATTAAAGAACGACATATATTTTTTAAAGACTACGGTATTTTGCTAAGGGAAATAACTCTACATCTCAACCATGACAAAAATTTCTTTGAATTTTTTTCAATTTTCAATATTGTGTTAGTGATCCCTATTACTGCAGTCACAGTTTCATAATTTCCCACATGAGATTTTATTCTGAAGCACAAGCTAGAAGTTATAAAGACAAGGTCAAATTATATTAGAGATCTGAGTTGATTCAGTACCTAGGAATAGATGACAGATTGACATTAAAAGCTACTTCTCAAGGGACACATGCTCTCAAGTGACACCTGTCATCAAGGGAAATCTACTCTAGTGACATTGTGGGTCAATTCAAACCTCTGCAGTACTTTCTTTGTATTTCTAGCTAATTTTGCTACAGAATAAATCTGCAGGAAAAAATGAAATTGTGACTGCATAGTCAAAGCGGATCATTAAACCACTATTTTCCTTTTCAAAAAAAAAAAAAAAATAGGAAAACTTAAAAAGGACATTTTGTCAGAATATTACAACCCAAACATAAGATGGGAGATACATATAGTTGATACACAGGTGTTGCTGAAATCAAAACATGCTTGGTGGAGAGGTACATGCTATATCACTTATGACCGGAAAACAAACTTGAGACTATGTAGAGCTGTCATAAAAGAAAGCAGGACAGGAAAAGTTCACCATAACCAGGTTGATTTATAATCAAATAATATCATTCTTATAATACTGTGTTTATTTGAAGACAGAATGACTAAAATCTTATGTGTAATGGTAAATAGACTGAAAATTAAGTGACAGCAATTTTTAACAAGAATTTTTGTGAAAAACGATAAGGCATGCTAAAAATTAAAGCCTTTAAGATTTCCAAAACATGACAGTTTCTCATTAAAATTCAATTTCAATTGATAACTTCATTCAGCCATTATTCTATTGCCACAATATATTTTGTAAAACACTAGGAAAATGGTTGCAATATGTTAATGCCATTAAAATGTGATATAAATAGCTTTTATCAAAGCGCCAGGGGTTAAAATTAGCCACTGATTTTGGTAACTATTATTTCTTGTCTAAGCTCTACCTGGGTACCAAGGTAACTTAACTAAGCTCAGGTGCTAAAGGAACTTCTCCCTTCCCTATAACCAGCCTTGGGTAATTATGACAACTCTTATAGCAAAACAAGCAAATAGTAAAGAATGGAACAATCTAGAGGATTAGTGACAAATTCATTTGGAACATCCTCTGGCTGTGAAATGATCAAGGCGACAACTTTCTCATTTTTAGCAATGATTACAGCATCTTGGGGAAGGAAGAGAAAGCTTCATACAATTTTGATAAAACTTTCAGAGGTTATGGAGTCTGATGCGATCTAGCTATCTAAATTGCTATCTAAATTGGTGAATTTTATGGGAAAAGTCTGGATTATACTTATTTTTTGGGTCAAAAATGCAAAAAATGGATTTTTCAGAAAACAATTACGTTTAATGCACTCCTGTTCAATAACTGTTCATTGTACGAAAAAGTCGTCCATTGACTGAAAAAAGTTTAAGATCTGACGGAAAAGATGGTATTTTTATATTTTTTCTTTCTTGCACATAAAATCCACAATAACTGTTCAAAGTCGACCCTATCATCATTCGTACCCATAATAAAGTAACCAATTCTTTACCAAATTATTGGTAGGTTTGGCAATTATCCGTTAGGTCTGTGTTAACTTTTGAGTGGCAAGTTCTGTGGATGAACTCTACTAACAGAAATCCTCTAGATTGTTCCATTCTTTCCCGCGAAACCCCTAAAGGTGTCGCCAACTAGTAAAACAAAGAAAATGCATCCATTCAAACAAACATATTTAAAAAGCGTTTATAAAATCCAAGACAATATTTACAACAGCAAACAAAAAAATGTTTGTTCACCTGTACAGCCACATATAAAATAGCTATTGGTAGGATGATCGTCAGAAACAATGGTGTACTCAATCCAATAACTACAGGAACTGAGAGAACTCGTAACAGACATGCCCACCAAGACTCGTAAGTACGTGCAAGAATGGTATCTAACACATCAATGTCTTTACTGAAACGATTCATTATTCTACCCTGTGGGGTAGTGTCAAAAAAATTCATTGATGAGGCCAATATATTTTTTAGGAGACCTGCATGTAACTTCATTCCTGCCCATACATTCCCGACATAAAGAGCAATACTGGCCATTACAATAAATATTCCTGAAATACAAATTTGTAAAATACAAATATTTAGGGTCATGAAATTTATGGGCCTTGAAAAGGTTAAATAATTGTGAGAGAGTGTGTATAGAATTGGTAATAAGTCAAAGTACAACCAAGCTAAAACCAGACTTCACTACTTTCTATATCAAATGTATGATCGAAGGTAGAATTGAGAAACAACAAAATAGGAGAAAATATTAAGAATTAGAATTTTTTTTAGTAAAATTGGTAGGTTAATCTCTAGCAGAGTTATAACACAAAACAAGAAAAATGTGTGTGTGTTCACCTGTGCAGCAACATATAAAATAGCTATTGGTAGGATGATCGTCAGAAACAATGGTGTACTCAATCCAATAACTACAGGAACTGAGAGAACTCGTAACAGACACGCCCACCAAGCTTCATATGTGCGTGCCAGGATGGTATCCAACACATCTACGTCTTTACTGAAACGATTCATTATTCTACCCTGTGGGGTAGTGTCAAAAAAATTCATTGATGAGGCCAATATATTTTTTAGAAGACCTGCATGTAACTTCATTCCTGCCCATACATTCCCGACATAAAGAGTAATACTGGCCATTACAATAAATATTCCTGAAAAAATAGGCATTCAAAAAATAATCTGGTAAAAAAAAATATGACAATAAGAATTTTCAAAATTAAACAATATATAAATTACTGGTATGTTCTATAATTACAGAATAAATTGTGTTTATGATTTAGACACAGGGGACTTCTCCTAAAATTGTAAATTTGTGCACATTCTTCAAAATAAAACTTATACACATATCCAGGCAGGGGCTTATAAAATCAAAAATTTTGACTGTCTTTCAAACCTTGGAATGGAGCATGTGCACCCATATTTTTTTACATTCCAGTCAAGATTCAAGATTCTTTCTGTTATATTGTGGCGGCCAGTTTTGGAATGGTGGAGCAAACCTGAGTACCATGACTACTAACCTCAGCAAGCAAAATTACAACTGATCTATTTCTAGAATTTGCCCAGGTACTTTAGACCACTCAACTTGACTAAGATTTTCCTAAATTTAAATCTAGTAGAAATCTTATTGAAAAATTTATTGTCTTTTTAAGATATTCAGGAAATTAAGGTGTGATTTAGGGTATTCTTTAAGCTTATAACACATCTATTCTACAGGATGGTGCCATGAGTCAACTTTTGTTATGGCTGTCTATACAGAATTTGAATGCGCTGATAAAAATAACATAATAGGGAGCTATATCAGGTCATAAGTATTAAATAAAATTGGTAAAAGTGGGAATAACTTAAGTTCATTTATTTCTACCAGCTTATACTTGTGGTGAAATAAATAAATCAACCACTTTGTGCAACTTGTGTGAAAAATTAATGAACATAAACAGGCTGATAATATGCACATATAGGTCGCGCACGATAACTTGGCACATCCGGGCTTATTCATTTTGTAAATAAACATTGTAACTCGGACTCATGAAACACGCACATTGAACAACTCGCCAATGTCCATGCTGCACCTGAAATATAAATATTTATCATATTCCACTTATCTTGGACATTTTCATTTATGTTCTTTATTTGAAACTTTTTAAATATTCACATGAAATTATTTCATTTCTGCATAATTTTTGTGAAGTTCCACATAACTGTGGAACGAATTGTCTGAAGATATAACAAGGTATTTGTCCTTAACACCTTTAATTTGATAGGATAGTTACTGTCGTCCTTGGCTCAGTGGTATGTAACATATCTTACAGTTAGTGGACAGCTATATAATTTTGTCACAAGTGAGTTCGAACAATACCGGGTCCATACATATATATTTTTTAATTTTATCTAATTTTGTTTTTAATTTTTATTATAAAAACTTTTCAATTAAAAAGTAAAAGAAATAAATGAATCTATCCTAATTATTTAAATGTGCTATCAGGCTAATAATTAATAATTTCTATCTTGTAAATGTATGAACAACCTAAATTTTAAAATTCTTGTAGAAATTATTTCTACCAGAACTACATAACATTTAAAATTAGCACAGGGCAAAATTTTAACGTCTCGTTTCATACAGAAATCAAAATATTAGCACTATTTGGGACTAATCACTATTATTAATCCGTACCTCACCGCCGCGTCATACGAAAAAATCAAACTGTAAACCTATATTAATTTGGAAAAGGATGCCAACATCAATAAATTTTATACTGTGTTTATTCATTTATTTATTGTTTTTATAATTTATTTATTTTATTTATTCATATCTGGGAATAGACAGTTAATATTGTTGTCATGTGCATAATTTTAAATTTAATATTTTTCTCTGTTAAAATTCAAAATGCTCCACATGACGCTGTGCGAAATATAAAAATACAATTCCTCCTTACAAGTGAAATATTTTATGTCCAACAACACAACTCATATTAATGCATTCATTTATAATTTTTATAATAGATTCAAAATTAAAGTGAATCAAATGTACCAGTTTCCAATTTGTGATGCAAGAGATTACAGCAGGTGTTTGTTCTAATTAATAATATAATACAATAGGATATGAATTCCAACATATCATGGCGTTGGGTGGATCTGAGAGTTAAAAGGGACGAGATGTTAATTATTAAGTTAATTGGACCATTAATTAGAACATGCGAACGAGTTGAATGGTCATGCCCTCGTAAAAATGTGAGAATATAGTATAATAGGTATAAGGCGAAAACGAGGCAACACGTGTGATTTACATAACCGAGAAGATGTCTGAAAATAAAAAGATTGTATTAAATTCACAGGCAAAACAAATTGCCATCAATGTTGTAAAACATTGCTTTGATGAGGCAAAACAAAAATGTCTCATAAATCCCATCAGCTGTCCCTTGGAGAGAGCAAGTGCAATGACGGGTGTGCCGAGGAGAACATTATCAAGATTAAAATCGTTCGGAATAGAAACCAAACAGGCTGATAGAAAACAAAGATCAGATAAATTTTTTATTGATGATTTTGATATCTGCGTAATTAGAAGAACAATAATTAATATGTATTTAAATAAACGCGTTCTTCCAACTATAAATGCTACTCATTCGGAAATAATTAACAAAATTGACTTTAAGGGGGGTAAAACAATTCTCAGAAAATTGCTTAAAGAAATGGGGTTTAACTGGAAAAAATGCAGCACAAATAGAAAAATCCTTATGGAAAAACCAGATATCGTATCAAAAAGAATAAATTACCTTCGCGAAATTAAAAAACTTAGAGAAACTGGACACAACATTATTTATATGGATGAAACGTATATAAACTCTTCACACACTGTACCCAAGTGTTGGCAGCTGGATGGGAACGGTTTAAGTGTTCCAATCGGAGCAGGTGACCGTCTGATTGTTGTTGATGCTGGTTCAGAAAAGGGTTTTGTTCCTAATGCAAGCCTTATATATAAAGCCAAGTCATCAACAGGTGATTATCACCATGAAATGAATGCTGAGAATTTTACTAAATGGCTTCGCGAAAAATTAATTCCAAACCTTGAACCAAATTCCGTCTTGGTAGTCGATAATGCATCTTATCATAACGTCCAAGAAGACAAAAAACCAACAACATCGTGGAAGAAAAAAGACATTCAGGAATGGCTCACAAAACACAACATTAAATTTACAGAAGACATGGTTCGCGCACAGTTACTTACAATATGCAAACAACAAATTATTCCACCTTCCTACAGAATTGATTATATATTAAGAGAACATGGACATAAAATTTTAAGATTACCACCTTATCATGCAGACTTAAATCCTATAGAATTAATTTGGGCTGATCTAAAATCATATGTTGCTTCACAAAATTTAAAATTTAAACTTTCGGACGTGCAACAACTTGCAGAAAAACAATTGAAAGACATATCGACAGAAAAATGGAAAAGGTGTGTTGAACACGTAAAGAAAATAGAAACCGATTACTGGAAAAATGACATCGCAGTCGATGAAGAAATAGAGAAATTTGTAATAAACTTGGACGATACCGATTCCAGCGACGAAGACACAGACACAGCAACAGAAGAAGAAGAGGATGAGGAAGAAGAAACATCTACAGTGACGGCCGACGAAGAATCAACCATTTCAGAAGAAGATACGACTGATGCAGCTGACGAAATTTTTACTGTTACCAACTTGCATGGAGCTGCACAATTATAAATTCCAGACACAAAATAAAAACAAAAACAGAATAAGACTAAGTACATAAGATTAATAAATAAATAGTTTTGAATTAAAAGTTTTCGCAAAGCCATTCAGTAACTTGTTTTAAATATATTCAGCATACATTTCATGGTGAAGAATTTATTATTTGATACAGCAAATAATAAGAAATTATTATTATTATTTTCTATTTTGACTTTTTATTAAATAAATATAGAGTCAAAATAGCACACGACAATATATTGACGATATTATTATTAATGACATTATTGTTATTAAAATTACTATTATTAATGGGTTTAATCAAACTTTTTTGTTAAAAAAAATGTATTATAGCAGGATAGAACTCTCAACACTTGTCCCCGTTATACACTATGGGCCAAAACATAACATTTATCGAACGAGCTGCAATGTTTATTTACAAACTGAAAAACCCCGGATGTGCCAAGTTATCGTGCGCGACCTATAACTACTTCATGTTAAACTAAGGGATAAAATTCTAAAGAGCAGTTTAAAAGAACTGGTCTATACACAAATATTGGATGTGGGTATTAAAACAAAAAACAGGCTGAAAATATGTACATAACTAAACCATGTTGATCATTTAGATCAAATGTACTTCAAATACAAACAGTTTAAGAGAACAGATTCAGCTTCAAACTTCAAAGGGTCATAACTCTCTTGAATTGAAACATTCCGACAAATACAGATTTCAAAACAAAGTTAATTCGACCAAGTTTTATGAAAATCTGACAAGCAGTCTGGACTAAATTTGCAGACAAACAGACATATAGACAAAAACCATTACTATATCTCTCCAAATATTATGACAGGGATTATGACAAGATTTAAGACAATGGCAGTTAAACATGGAAGCATCAGCAGGCAGAAACAGATTAATGAAAAATTCTTGACATGGAGTTTTTCAGAACACCAACAAAGACATGCAAAAACAATAACAGCAAAATAAAAAGTATTCTGTAAGAAGTCATTTGTGGATGTCCCCAAAACAAAACTAAACAATATGGCTTCGTGTTGATATTCTTAATGAGAATCAGTAAGCTTCAACAAAACTGTGGCACAGGCATGCTGTTAATACATAGCATATGAATTCATATAACCAAAAACATAACAAATATTATAGTTGAATCTTAATATCTTGAACTTCACATGAAATAAAATAAGTTCAAACTTATCTAAAGTTAAAGATAAACTGATTTCTGGAAAATATTCAAAGGGAGTGGGAGAAGAGACACAAGGGACTGAACTCATACTTTTTGCTAACAATATTTCTATGTTAATTTCTTTTTAAAATAAACTGATTTAAATGTGTAGTTTTTTATTTCTTAAATCAAAAGCAGATTACTGATTGTTTTTTACCAAAAAATGAATCATTCTGCTTTTTGTTTCCATTCCATTAACACTTTCTATAAAAATTATATTATAACTTTATTAGCATAAAGCAAATTACAAGCTTGTAGCCTAACTATTTACAATAATGGCTTGATGGTGGCAGAATACAAATATGAAAACTATGAAGGTTGGAAACTAAATACAAATATTTGTAATAAATGATATACATATAAACAAAATAATAAGCATTACGGGGTATACTTATACTTGTAGTGAATAAAGATGATAAGTATTTATAATAATATAATAAAACAAATAATAAAGATAATAACAATAATAATAATAATCTTATGTTTCAGACTTTTCTGGAAATTCAAGATATCAAGATTCAAATGTATTTGAATTTTGTTTTGAAACCATGCACACTTTGAAACATTTGCTTTGCAACAACTAAAAGTTCTGCAATATTTTGGCTACAATGCCCAAAAACCAACAATGAAATATCTGTAATTTTTATTCACCTGTACAGCAATGTAAAGAAATGCCAGTGGAAGAAGGACGGTTAAAAACCATGGCGTACTCAATCCAATAACTACAGGAACTGATAAGACTTTTAACAGACACGCCCACCATGACTCAAAAACACGTGGAATAATTGTATCTATAACATCAATGTCTTTACTGAAACGATTCATTATTCTACCCTGGGGAGTAGTATCGAAAAAAGTCATTGATGAAGCCAGTGTATTTTTAAGAATGCCAGCATGTAATTTCTTTCCTGCCAATACATTACCCACATAAAGAGCAATACTGGCAAAGACGGCAAAAAATCCTGAAATATAGGTGTTTATTTAAATCTTACGGAATAAAGATTTCAGAATTAAGCTTACAATGCGTTAAGAGCATAAAAACACATTATTATGAACCTATAGATAAAAAACTTTTTACTACTTAAATTAACAGTATAAATATAGAACAGTGTGTGTGTGCGTGTGTGTGTGTGTGTGTGTGTGTGGAAGTAACAACTTTTAAGAATCACAATATATTCCTGTAAAAAAGAATAATATAACACAACTTGTATTCAAAACTATAGATAAGCTGGTTTTACATTTAGTCAAGGTCTTTACTAGAATTTTTGTATCACTCATCATTAAAAACACAAATAAAAACAGACAAAATAGTAAAATTCATATGGCTATATCTAGGTTTCCATAAATTTAAAATAATTAGTAGCCAAATTTCCAAAATTTGTGAAAATATAGTCCTTTTTAAAGTATTTTTCTACAAATTTGCTAAAATAGGTTACTTTTTGAAAGAATTCCTCAGAAATTAGTAGCCAATGGCGATTTTGGCTACCAGGAATGGAAACATAGCTATATTAAAAAGTTTTCACCATTATTTTTTTTTAAAAATTCCACCTTCACATCTACTCTTTTAACAATATACACAATTTCTTTATTGGCTTCTGAAACTTTATAATTTGCTTTTAAACAAGCAAGTGAACAATGTACAAGTTTGTACAAGTTTCTATGATTATCAAATGGATAATACATGAAAGACGTTCAGTAGAAAACTAACTATAACCAAAAACTTTATCATCGGAAGCAGACATGTACAATGACACTCATGCTGAGGGTGTGCCATAAGCTCTTCGCACTTTGTACAGGTGAGCTAAATACCGAAATAAAATCTGCAATATTAAACGAATACAATTGAAGACTTGATACTAGTAAATGAACTTATATATTATAATACCTTGTATAAATCCTAAAGCACCGTAAACACCAAGACGTAAATCTCTCTGAGCTGTGTCAACTGTGCCGTTGATTACAGTCACGTTGTCATTACTCCAATCACTCAGCCAAAAGTTGGAATACACACTTGTGACATTATACATGATATAAAACAACATTATACATGGACTTAGTATTGGACCAACAGACTTTAAGTATGATAGAAATACTGTATACTTCACCTGGAAATATACAAATAAGGTTGTTTGGTTAAACAAGTGTTAAAATCAAGTTAAATTGCCAGCCACGCCTTTTATGTTCCAACACTGATCGCCATCACTGTACCAAAGGAGAATCACCAACCAAAGATGTACCAGTGTCAGTGACATCATTAAAAGGCACGATTAAGGTAGAGTTTTCATTCTTTTTGTGTGTAATTCAAGCATGCCAGAACATTGTGGGCGTGGCCGGCAATCTGTCAATTACATTAAGGTGGTCAGTTCTGGAATGGTGGAGCAAATTGAAATACCCAAAGAAAACCATCACATTTTGTCAAGCAAACTGACAAATTCTCTCCAAATACTAGGATTACCATACCATAAGTCAGATTTTAGGAAAAGTCAAACAAACTTGTAAGAACTGTAGATCAACTGGATTTTTTTTCCACTTAACATCATGATCTATCAGATTTCTCTGAAGATTTATCTTGTTCAAATCAGTCCTAAGTGTTGACAGTGAAGTCAAATAACTAATTGATTTGCTGTGACATTTTATATGACATGGTTTTTTAATCTTGCAAATAGACTAGTGTTGCATTAGTTGACCTGTTACATCGACTTGATCAAAACGATGCTGATGCTATATAAATGTCATATCTCATGCAGATACTGTCTTGTGCATTATTAAAGGGGTCTGGTAGACACTTAATTCAAACAATAAAGTAACAAGTATTTTCTTACACTGCCAGTTTCTACAGATTCAGCCTTTATTAATTTATCTTCTTTTTTCTTCTCTTCCACCTGTTTGATCATACTTTCTGATACACCATCGTCTTTTTTGTGGTGAGAATGGTCCGACTTTGATTTTAGTGATGGTGTCCCAGGACCATTTGACCCTAATGACTTTGTCAGTGATGTTACAGATCCTGCTTTCTGGGCCAGATTTTCACTCGATCCACCCGACATGGTTCGGATTCTTGATGAAATTACAGAAACTTGTCTAGAAAAAAAAAAATACACATAAATAATGCCAACATTAAATATATAAAAATCTGTTGGCTGTCATGGAAAGAAAATATTCTAACCAAAAACACAACTTACTCAACATTAATTTTTATATTAAACTAATATACTTCCTCAAACTAAGAAATGTGTAAATATAACTTAGTATAAAACAAAGACAAGAATTCTGACCCATAAGCCGATGCTTTGGATCACTATGCCACAGAGGCAATGATTTATATCTTGAGAAAAAAGACACTACATGTACCTTTCTAAGGAGTTCTCAAGATACATCTTTCTTTTGTTTTGTTTGAAATAATTATATACAATATATGACATATGATATTGCCTTTCATTTACATGCCTATTTAAAAGAGAACTGAAATGCCAGCTGACAATACTGAATTTGAACGCAAGACTTCATTTATACATGTAGTAGCATTACACTTCAAACTTCAAATCCACTTCTGACTCCAACCCTTCAACTTAAACAACATAGGTAAGCTAAAACAAAAACATTTTAATTCGACTACTAGACATGCTTTAACAGAAAAGCAAAAATTCATTACTGATAATAATAAAAACAACCAACATCATCACAATCCTTTCTTCTACAGAAAATGATAAATAAATGTCTAGGCATCTATATACAAAATTTAATTAAAATGGTCCATATATAAACTTTTAATGGCGTTTTCTGTTTTGTCTATTTATAGATATGACAGTCATCTTGGATGTCAAAGGGAGTTCCCAGACACTATTTTTAACTCAGGTAACCTAAGCACCTTTCACACTAAATTTGGTTATATTTGGTCCATAAGTTTCAGAGGAAAAGATGAAACTTTCACACACACACACACACACACTGTCATGCCATAAGCTCAGCTATGCAATATCCAGATGAGCTAAGAAAAGCTTTCATGATTTTTTTGATAGGAAATTCAAATCCTGGATAACAACCAGATGAAAATAAATCTAATATTTTCAAAACATAGCAACAATAGCCTTTAAAACAAACGGCAATAATGTAGCTAGCTAGCACATCTAGTCAAACAATACTGTAATTATTAACATTTGTTAATCATAATACTTAAGCAATTAAAAAAGTTTTAAACAATGGTGTTGACATAAAAAATCTGTTCACACACATATTCTGTGATACTTCAATATCTCACAAGGTAAGCTAAATTGACAAAGCTTGCTTATTGTTACAAACAAGATCATGTAGAAAATGTACCAGACACATCCAGCATCCAAGATAAGGTGTATCCAGTATTAGAATGGCATACTACTTGGTAGTAAAGTAAGTATGACAGTTATTTGTATTGTGATTGATAGGTACATGTGTAATAACTTCAAGCACCTGTTTGGTTAATTGATTTTGATTGAATGGGGTTTAATGTCCCAGTCAATAGTATTTCACTTATATCTAAATGTTATAGGTGAAGTGGCAGAAATTTGTGCCTTTGCAGTGTCCTTGGGGCTATGTTCAGAGAAGGTTCTTTAATGTGCCATACCTGCACAGGGCATCAGTCTTTGAGGTCTTTCTAGATAGACCCCACAACTTTCAAAGTGGTTGGCAAAAGAACAGCCACTACCTTTTTTAAGTCTTGGTCAGACCTGGCCAGGGTTCAAACCCACAGCCTACCACATACAAAGTGAGCACTCTCCCAATTGAGCCACCATAGTGTGTCACCTGTTTTGCCTATCACCAAACTAGATATTAAATTGTTGTCATATTAAACATTTAAAACTCATAACATAAAGTTAATGATAATTTTGACACAGCTTAAAGCACAACCAAAACAAGAGGCCCATGGGCCTTATACGCTCACCTGATAACTAATGGCTAGCTGATAGATTTAAAGAAAACATAAATACTAAACCCCAATGAATTTTTTCTTTACATCAAAATGATCATTGCATCAATACCTACAACATTCTAATATACATGCCTATACAAAACTTTTATAGTTTTCAAGATAATTAACCATTTCAGTATTGTTTTCACATCTGTGACCTTGACCTTTGAACCCATGACCTTTTTCTATACGTCAAAATGATCATTGTATCAATACCTACAACATTCTAATATACATGCCTATACAAAAAGTTTATAGTTTTCGAGATAATTAACCATTTCGGTATTGATTCGCATCTGTGACCTTGACCTTTGAACCCATGACCTTTTTCTATACATCAAAATGATTGTTGTATCAATACCTACAACATTCTAATATACATGCCTATACAAAAAGTTTATAGTTTTCGAGATAATTAACCATTTCGGTATTGTCTCGCATCTGTGACCTTGACCTTTGAACCCATGACCTTTTTCTATACATCAAAATGATCGTTGTATCAATACCTACAACATTCTAATATACATGCCTATACAAAAAGTTTATAGTTTTCGAGATAATTAAACATTTCCGTATTGTTTCGCATCTGTGACCTTGACCTTTGAACCCATGACCTCTTTCTGTACATCAAAATGATCGTTGTATCAATACCTACAGCATTCTAATATACATGCCTATACAAAAAGTTTATAGTTTTCGAGATAATTAAACATTTCCGTATTGTTTCGCATCTGTGACCTTGACCTTTGAACCCATGACCTTTTTCTATATATCAAAATGATCGTTGTATCAATACCTACAACATTCTAATATAAATGCCTATACAAAAAGTTTATAGTTTTCGAGATAAGTAACCATTTTGGTATTGTTTTACATCTGTGACCTTGACCTTTGAACCCATGACCTTTTTCTATACACCAAAATGATTGTTGTATCAATACCTACAACATTCTAATATACATGCCTATACAAAAAGTTTATAGTTTTCGAGATAATAATTATAATCATAGGTAAAAAAAATTAGGTCACGACCTTCACAATTGACCTTGACCTCAATTTGAAGATACTAACAAGAAGATGTCAAAACTGAAAACCCCATGTCATTATCTGGCCAAATAGTCAAGTTATAACAATTTGAAGCTATTTTACGATTTTTTCAAAATTAAACGCAAAAACGCGTAACCTATTTTTTGTCCGAATTTCACAAAATGAACAAACTATAGCTAAAGACCCTAGAGAAGCCAAATATCACATCAGATTTTTTCTCTAATCAATACTTCGGAGAAGAGATTTTAAGATTTTTGCACCCCTAGGTCACCTTGACCTAGTTATGGTAGCCATGGCAACACCACGAACAAATTTGAATGCACCGACCAAGACATAGCATCTGACCAAGTCTCATTGAAATCTGCCAGTGGTTCGTGAGAAGAAGATGAAAATGTGAAAAGTTTACGACGACGACAACGACGACGACGACGACAGACAACGGACAAATTGTGATCAGAAAGCTCACTTGAGCCTTTGACTCAGGTGAGCTAAAAGTAATTTTCTCTTCATTGTGGATCAATAAAATAAAATAAAATATTTGCTAATAAAAGCTCACACAGTTAAGTTTATACTGTTGAAATCCCATCTACTACAAGTTTTCTTAATGGGTTACGGTAATTATTTGTTATAAACAAATTCAATACAAATTTTTTATGAATATTCAAGTCAATTAATATATACTTTAAAGAATAAAAAAAAAGAAAACAGAAAAAAGTGACTGTGATTAAACAATTCATGCTGATGTGACTTTAAATGTCTCTGTAGTGTTCAAGGAAATACTGTGAGCAATAAGTTTTTTATGTATACCAAGAATGTTTATATGAATAAAATATAATGTATAGTTCTTTATAAACATGATGATAGTCATTAAGTTTTCTTCAGATACTTATTATTCATTGTGGTTACGGTAATCTGATGAAGAAAAATAAACTATGAACTCTAATAAAAACCAGAGGCTCAGTGTGGCTGAGCCTGTATCGCTCACCTGAATAAAATGCTTTTAAAGCAAATTTGTATTCCAGTGATGAACAAATGCACTGTTTATATCAGACAGAATGGCTAAGGAAATCACTGTAGAACTATATGTACCATTCACAGTTTTTTCGATATAGGTGCAGAGTGGGAGATCTGAGGAAACACCATTTAGGGGCATATGTGAATGAGCCATTGTTGTAACATTTATTGTCCAATGAAATTTCAGCTTCCGAGATTTGAAAGTGTTTTGCCTTTATTGTAATGAAACGGGACAATTTGAATTTGTCAATCTAAGTAAAGGACCTTCCATACATCATTCCCATAAAGTTTGGTTCAATTTGCTTCAGTAGCTTTTGAGGAGATAGCAAATATATGCTATTCCCATAGGTTTAAACTATGTTCTGTGCTGGCAGCCATCTTTTTGGCGATCAAAAAAATGTCCACAATCTAAGTAAAGAACCATCATACATCATTCCTGTAAAGTTTGATTCAATTTGCTTTAGTAGCTCCAAAGGAAATAGCAAATATATGCTTTTCCCATAGGGTCCAATGTGAAACAATATTCTCCACTGGCAGCCATGTTTTATGCAGATCAGGAAAATTTTGGCAATCTATGTAAAGGACCTTCTATACATCATTCCTGTAAAGTTTGGTTCAATTTGCTTCAGTCATTTCTAAGGACATAGTCAAAAATGTGTTTTTCCCATAAAGTCCAATGTTAAACTATCTTTTGCGCTGACAGCCATGTTTTTTGGCAGATCAGAAACATTTTGGCAATCTATGTAAAGGACTTTTTATACATCATTCCTGTAAAGTTTGGTTCAATTTGCTTCACTAGATTTAGAGAGATAGCATATATATACTTTTCCCATAGGGTCCAATGTTAAACTATGTTCTCTGCTGGCAGCCATATTTTTTGGCAGATCAGAAAAATTTTGCCAATCTATGTAAAGGACCTTCAATACATCATTCCTGTAAAGTTTGGTTCAATTTGCTTTAGTCATTTCTGAGGACATAGTCAAAAATGCATTTTTCCCATAGGGTCCAATGTTAAACTATTCTGCCCTGGCGGCCATGTTTTTCGGCGATTCAGAAAAATTTTGGCAATCTAAGTTAAGGACCTTCTATATACATTCCTGTAAAGCTTGGTTCAATTTGCTTCAGTCATTTATGAGGACATAGTCAAAAATGCGTTTTTCCCATAGGGTACAATGTTAAACTACCTTTTGCACTGGCAGCCATGTTTTTTGGCCAATCAGGAAAATTTTGGCAATCTATGTAAAGGACCTTCTATACATCATTCCTGTAAAGTTTGGTTCAATTTGCTTCCCAAGCTTCAGAGGAAATAGCATATATATGCTTTTCCCATAGGGCCAATGTTAAACTATCTTCTGCTCTGGCGGCCATGTTTTTGGTGGATCAGAAAAATTTTGGCAATCTAAGTGAAGGACCTTCTATACATCATTTCTGTAAAGTTTGGTTAAATTCGCTTCAGTCATTTCTGAGGAGATACCCAAAATGCATTTTTTCCATAGGGTCCCATGTTAAACTACCTTTTGCACTGGCAGCCATGTTTTTTGGCCAATCAGGAAAATTTTGGCAATCTATGTAAAGAACCTTCTATACATCATTCCTGTAAAATTTGGTTCGACTTGCTTCCCAAGCTTCAGAGGAAATAGCATATATATGCTTTTCCCATAGGGTCCAATGTTAAACTATCTTCTGCTCTGGCGGCCATGTTTTTTGGTGGATCAGAAAAATTTTGGCAATCTAAGTTAAGGACCTTCTATACATCATTTCTGTAAAGTTTGGTTAAATTCGCTTCAGTCATTTCTGAGGAGATAGCCAAAATGCATTTTTTCCATAGGGTCCCATGTTAAACTACCTTTTGCTCCGGCAGCCATGTTTTTCGGTGGATCAGAAAAATTTTGGCAATCTATGTAAAGGACCTCCAATACATCATTCCTCTAAAGTTTAGTTAAGTTTGATTCAATAGTTTCGGAGGAGATAGCCAAAATGTGTTTTTCCCATAGGGTCCAATGTTAAACTATGTCCCCGCTGGCAGCCGTATTTTTAGGCGGATCCGAAAAATTTCGGCAATCTTGCAAAAGACCTTCCATACATTATTCCTGTAAAGTTAAATTGAATTCACTTCACTCGTTTCAGAGGAGATAGCCAAAATGTGCGTTTTCCCATAGGGCCCAATGTTAAACTTTGTTTGGCCTGGCGGCAATTTTTTTTGGCGGATCAGAAAAATTTAGGCAATCTTAGTAACTGACCTTGCATACATTATTCCTGTAAAGTTTGGTTCAAATTGGCTCAGCAGTTTCAAAGAAGATAGCAAATATATGCTTTTCCCATAGGGTCCTATGTTAAACTATCATCTGCGCTGGTGGCCATGTTTTTCGACAGATCAGAAAAATTTTGGCAATCTAAGTAAAGGACCTTCCTTACACCATTCCTGTAAAGTTTGGTTAAATTTGCTTCAGTCATTTCTGAGGAAATTGTCAAAAATGCATTTTTCCCATAGGGTCCAATGTTAAACTATCTTCTGCGCTGGCAGCCATGTTTTTTGGCGGATCAAAATAATTTTGGCAATCTAAGTACAGGACCTTCTCTACATCATTCCTGTAAAGTTTGGTTAAAATTGGTTCAGGGGTTTCAGAGGAGATAGCCAAAATGTGAAAAGTTTACAGACGGACTGACTGACAGACTGACGGACTGACGGACTGACAGACTGACGGACGACGGACGCCGAGTGATGGCAAAAGCTCACATGGCCTTTAGGCCAGGTGAGCTAAAAACTTGACTTGTATGAATTGTTTTTGATAGCATTTTATCTTTATTCAAACTTTCACCTCAAACTAAGATACATGCAAATAAATATCCAAATAAAAACAGAAGTAAATATCAAAACAAAAGAACAAAAGTTGTTAATCTTGCAACAACAGGTTAAAACTGTATACATACTTTTCTACAAATTGTCTGAAAGTAATTCAACACTACATTACTGAACACATACATGTATATTCTGTTAGTATTTATATAGAGTTATTGCCCTTACTGTGTAACTTCCGTTAGTATTTATATAGAGTTATTGCCCTTACTATGTAACTTCCGTTAGTATTTATATAGAGTTATTGCCCTTACTATGTAACTTCCGTTAGTATTTATATAGAGTTATTGCCCTTACTGTGTAACTTCTGTTAGTATTTATATAGAGTTATTGCCCTTACTGTGTAACTTCCGTTAGTATTTATTTAGAGTTATTGCCCTTACTATGTAACATTTGCAGCTTAGCAATAGCTGAACCAAGAACATGCCACAATATATTGTTACAAATGATATAACTAACAAAATACAAGATGAATGCATCCTCAGACCAATGATTATAAAACTACATAAAACTTTGAACTTTGGATGGGCATAGGAAATATATGACAAGATTGTATTTAGCAATGTGATCTTTGAAAAGGCACTTTTTTCCTTTAAAATCCTGTCATCTCTAACTTCAATAATCATTAACATTAGAAAGTGATTTTGAAATAGTTTCCAATTTGAATTTAAAATATCAGGCCATGAAATTTTACTTCTATTTATTTAGAAAGGCCACTAAAGCGAATTTACAAAGGTGGCTTCATTAGCAGGTGCTCTTTACATTCAAATTCAAAAAAGGTAATTAAAGAGAGAATGAAAAATAAAGACTGACAGAATGTCAACCTTTGTTGGCAGCTGTGCTAAAAACATCCTTATTCAATTAGGATGGCTTTATCCTAGAAAAATTTGCACTGATGTAATAAAAGATCTGACAAAACACCGACAGTTTTTATAGCAAGTAAAATATTGTAACATTTCTGTAAAAGTGTATTGATTTAACTTATATTTTCTTTATTATAAATATCATATAAATATATTTACTTTTGTAACTTTTTGGCTTTCTCGTCTCCCATAACAGATCCTAACTGTGATACAATGTCCTCTGCCACTAAAATAAAAAAATAAATAAATAAATAAATATTTCTGATTGAAATTTATAGAACTATAGAGATTCAGCTGAATTGTGTGTACTTAGCTTGAACCATTAAGTCCACACACGACAAAACCTTAAAATTGATTGTATATCACTGATTATTTTCATCAATAATTGTTTAAACATATAAATGTCTGCCACATCTGCCATCTAAATATTAATCAGTAAATAATCTTGGACATAAAACCCCTTTAATCAATCTATAGATCTGATCAACCAATGACATTTATTTCATTTTTTTTTAATTAAAAATCGAAAATTTGTCTTGAGATAATGCAGATTGGCATTACTCTGAATAATATCAAATTAGCAATTAAATAAATCATTAAGGAAAACATCTAGTTGCATAACTATTCAATTTCCATTATTTAATTTCACTGAAATTTAATTTAAAAGGAAGTATATGAGAGAGAGAGAGGGGGGGAGAGAGAGACATACCGCCAATATCATCTAAATCTGCTTCTAATTCATCATTTTCTAACTCTTCAGTAAGATAATTTCTAAGAAACTCTGCAAAGGCACCATTATGAGTTAAAAGCTGTTTGTAAGAGCCATATTCAGAAATCTGTCCATCTACCAGTACAACAATCATATCCACTTGAGGTAAAAACCCTATACCATGTGTAACCAATACTCTAGTCTGGAAAGAGTAAAAAGCAAGTCAATGTTATAAAGCTTACAACAGTTGAAAGAGGAATAACAAACCTCACTTGTACATCTAGTCCCTCAAAATAATTCACACTGGATCTGGAAAAAGATGTTAACCCTCAGTCATGCTAATGTTCTTCATAAAATGGAGGATCTGACTAATTCACAGTAATCTAATTTAATTTCATAAAGGATAATGAAAATAATTTATATTGGAAATGGGTGGATAAAAATATAATAATATCAGAGTAACAGCATCAGTGTTGCAAACAAATAAAATTTTTCATCCCATCCTTGTCTGATAATATAAATATTTTTAACTCTGATATATATGAGACATGAAGATGTAAACAGCACTTTCCAAAAGTTACTCTTCTTTGATTGTCATACCAGCTGTTCACATGCATACTTCAAAAATCTTAAAGCATTTTTGAAAGTGTGACTTAAATTCTTTAATTATTTGTACAGGTGAGCTAAAAACAGCTGAAAAATAATGACCTCAAGTTCTTCAATGCATTTGACAAAATGGTTTTCAAGTTATTAATAATCATTTCTACCAGTATATTGTCTGTATCACTGACTGGTATACATGTATAACAAATTTTATCTTTTTCACATCATAACATTTAAACATACCTTGTCTTTCAGTAAACCATTAGGTCCAACTATTTTGTCAAATATATGTCTTCCAACATGAGAATCTACAGCACTTAGGGGGTCATCCAGTAGATAGATATCAGCATCTTGATAACAAGCACGAGCCAAACTGACACGCTGTTTCTGACCACCACTTAAATTTATACCCTGTTATATATACAACAGAAACAAGTTATAACTAAAATGGGATGCCATTTTAAAATTGTCCCCCAAATGAATCCCAACTGAGAAGTTCCCCACCATGGATATGAACATCATAAAATGACCAATGGCAATCTGCTCCACAAAAAATTTGTTCCTGTATAGTTTCAAATAAATATAAATAACTGGTAAATAGTTTTTGACAGACATAATGTTGGTGGAAGAAATGGAGTAAACACTATATGTTGCCTGTCCTCTGCTTCTTTAAGGGGCAAAAATACACATGGTCACAGGAATTATTGCTCAATAAAATTTTATGCTTTCCAACCTCAGTTTGCTGATAAAATTTGTTAAGAAAATTTAAACATAAATGTTTAAAAGGCATTTGCATAACTAAACAAAACTTTAATATGGTAAACCAATTTTTCCATGAACCCTTTAATTTCAAGACATATGCAATGTAATAAAACATGGAAAAAGTATGTTGTGAGCTTTTTTGATAAAACACGCAAATTCCCCTGTCAGTGGTACTTTTTGTTATTAACACATATGTGCAAAGGGCCATAACTCCCAGGAAAATAAGCAAACAAACTCAGATTAAAGATATGTGCATCTCCTATTAATGTTGATGCTTTGCACAAAGTATTGTCAAATAGTGCTTCATTTTTCGAAAACTACTCCTGGAAGAAGTGTCTGGACAGAAGGACAGAAATTTGAATTTTATGTCTACCTTTTCTTCAAAGAGGGAGATAAATATCTAGAAAATAAGTTTTGCAAATCATGACAATCAAAAGTAATATTATATAACTTACCTTTTCCCCTATTTCTGTCTGATCACCTGCAGGTAATATGTCCAGGTCAGTTTTTAAAGCACATCCTTCTATGATGCTATCATATTCTACTTGGTTTTTAGATTTACCAAAATATGTTGTCCTGCAAGGTGGCATTCTGTATCCAAGCTTGTGTGCTACATAAGCTACAGATCCCTATAATATACATATTATGTGAGAATATTATCTTCCTTTCATTAAAAACAATTTAAGAAAGGGGTTGAAAATTTATTTCGTGTTAAAATGTGAAATTTGATTCAAAAGATGGACAATCTGAAGATCTTTGGACTGAAAGAAGGGATTTAAGCTCAAGAGAGAAATAATAGAGGAACTGGTGTTGAGAAAGGAAGCAGTAAAGGTTGAATGGAAGATTGAAAGGAAGAGAAGGAAATTGAATAGAATGGCAGGGATTAATCCACTATAAAATTAGGTCCGCCCGGCGGACCCATTCCCCTCTTGGCGGACCCATTCCCCTCAGTGAAATATTCCCAATCGGCTTGTAAATTCAGGGTACAATTTGCCGACTCGGCCGCTAATTCCGTAATGAAAATGTATCTTCCAAGCCGTTATCGTTTTGTTATTTAGTCTCGACGTAAAGCCATTTCCGGTAAAGTGTTTGATGTCGGTGACCTGGTTACTGACGTTGGCATGGTTGATAGAAGAAATAGAAGTTGGTGATCATGACTCGATGAAATTAAAAGTGTTAGTAAGTTAACTTTAGTAAGGCTTAACAGTCAGTCATTAGATGCACTGATGAGAATTTGTTTACTTGCACCCAAAATGTTCAGTGACGCTGATTTGGAAGATATGGTTAACAGATTTAAAGACTTTGGTCCAAATAGAAAAATAGAACTGTGAATTCTTTGTGAAATAAAACAACACTTGGATATATTATTGTAGTTCTTTTTATTAATAACTAAAATCAAATCATGATTGAATCACATATATATATATATATACAGTAACATCATTTATTAACAATAGATCAGAGAACTACATGGAAAAACACACAGTCTTTGATTTTGGTAAAAATTCCCAAATCAGCTGAAGTGTGCGTAAATTTTCCCAAATCTGGGTCTGGCGGACCCACTTTAAAATAGCTGGATTAATCCTTGAATGGTAGGAAGGAGAATGTGGTATAGACAAGAATGAAAAGAGTAAAGTGAAATTTGTAATATAGGTGCCAATAACAGATTAAGATGCCAAACAATGCAAAATGCACACATGACCTTTGTGCCTTTTTGTACCCAAGTTGATATAGAGGACCAGCATATAGTATAATCACCAGGTCAGGTCTAGGCTTGGTGATGTGGAGCTCTTAGCATTATGAGTACATAACACCTTTATATTAAACAGGATTTCAGTATTGTAACCCAGTCCGGGTTTGAGCTTGTGTACCTCACTCTCTTGTTACATTAATATTTACCTTCACATTAACACTTCCAGACACTTTCTCCATCTCTCCTAACATGGCTGACAGCATTGAAGATTTTCCTGACCCTACTGCTCCAACAATAGCTACCAATGATCCATCAGGTATCTGCAAGTTTATGCTGGAAGAGAAGTGATCTTGTACAAGTTCTATGACATAAAATATCCATCAAATGTTCCGAAATAATAAAATAAAGTGAAACTTTAAAAAGATGAATTGAATAGGGTATTGATTCTTTGAGTGGAGTGGAGTAATGGTGTTTTATGCCCTAGTCAAAATTCTTTCAGTTCTGGAATGGTGGAGGAAACCAGAGTAAACAGGCAACACCAAGTAAGCTACCTAACAATTGAATATGTCCATAGTGAGATTAGAACTTAGACAGCAAGAAGTGTTGTGATCCAAAGCATGTGCTTTAGATCACAGAATCACCAAAACCCCCAATGATAGTTTTAGTTGGTTGATTAATCAAAGTTTAAAAAGGATAAAGAATAAAACTCTTATAATCAAATTACATGTATCTATCATATTAAAGTAAAGTTTTTGACAAGTTAAACTATTACTGTTAAACGATTTTCTCTTCAGATATAAATGTACATGTCTTTTCGTTAGTTTTGATTCTCGTTATTCATATGTTACTTACTTCCTAAGGGTAGCCACTGTTTCATGGTCCCATGTAACTGTACAGTTTTCTATATTAACAGCATGTTCTGTAAAAAAAATATCAAAAAAACTTCAGATTACCGGTACTCATGTTGTAATAAACAATGTTTATAAATGATGCATTGTAGGTATAAGTAACTCAGTACGTTATACATGGCACTGCGCTTCGAAGTGTAAAATATCAACCACAACAGGATCTGATTTTAAAATTTCTGGAGGAAAATAGGTGAGGAACAGCATAACTGACCTCCATATCTAGTCCATTAAATAACAACGTTGGATGCAAATGTCAATGTTTACACTTGCACTTACAAGCAAGTTAAAATGTTCATAAAACAGCTATAACAACATACTAACAGGATGTCTGTGACAATGTAACACTTCTGTAGATCATGATATTTTGCAGCCATTTTCACAAAACAAAATCATAATCATTCATGGCTAGTGGTTTTCTAGATGTAAATTGTGTTTTACTGAAAAATAAACAGGTTTTAACGATCTGAATGGCAGTGGATCAGAATAATAAGAATTTTACTTCCCAGTCAAGACCAAGATGGTATGTTAAAAAATAGTGGAGAAGTACCCAGAGCAAAACCACCAAGGCCGCCATTTGAATGGGAATTAAATCTAAAACTACATTTCAACAAATAGTACTAGGTCTAACATACTAATTATTGAGCTTACTTGCTGATATGTCATGTTGTACAGCTGAGGAATCTAATTCTTCATGATTCAGAAACTTCTCAAGTCTTTTAAGTGACACATTAGCCTGTAATTCAACAATAAATCAATAAATAAAATACAGTATCATATTTGAAAACCACTGACAAATGGTCAATATTTTGACAATTTTTTTTAAAAACATAGGTACAGCTACTGGAAAATACAGACTTTTGTGGAAACTTAATAATAAATGACCTGATTTTTTTTTATTTTAAAATTGTAATTAATTAACTTTATAAGATAATTAACTTAATAACAAAATTAAGTTGTAAGTTAATTCAAATACTTTTATGGCCATTCAAAATCACAACTTGACATTTTTCTTAGTTGCTCTCTATTGCCAATTTTTACAATTTTTATTCAACCACAGCTTTTTTTCATTTTTTACAAACACCTACTCCATACCCATACTCCAAGCACCCCATCCCACTTCCCTGGTGAAAGTTTACATGTTAAACGTAATTTGCCATTTTTCAAAGTTTTTAGTTTGCTTTTTGGATTGCGATTTGGACATAGATCTGTATACTTGTGTTTGGTTGGTATAAAATTGGATTTTTTCATATATTGTACTATAAACTTACCTGAACCAGACTGGAGATAACTTGTGGTAACATAGATAATGGAAACCTCAGAATGTTAAACAGGGAAAGTGACACAAAAGCTTTCTCTGCATCCAGGATATTGTTAGGATCTGACAACACGTAAACAGCAAAGGTAACCAGTGATACCTGAAATCATAAAATACAGTCAACACTTAATATATATCTTTGTGAACACACACACACAGAGAGAGAGAGAGAAAGGGTGCGTGAGATAAGATGAAAGTTAATAAATGAGAATGTGTTTGTTGTTTGTATTAAAGCATCAGGAAATCAAATAATTAGACAGTCAAAACAAGAATAGCATAAGGGTTATCATCCATTCGAAATCTAGTTAAATTAACCCCTTAAATAAAGTTCTAGATTAGCTAAAATTGTTTAACAGTCTATGTGGTTAATGGAATACAATGACTATAAATGTACACATTTCTGATAACACTGGATATTGTAAGGATTTGGCATCAGTACCTAATGTGGCACTTTTTTTCAACAATATCCTCCATCTTTTCAATTAATTAAGATGCAACAGTGGGTAAATATACACTTTGGTGGATGCAAGATATTTTGGTAGCATTTTAATTTTTAATTTTTTTTTTTTTTGGTATTCATATTTTTATTCAATACTCCATATATAATCACAATGTAAATAGATACATAGATTTTAAATTCATCATAAATGTGACCCATGTGTTACAATACTATGTGTAACACATGCCAACTGTAAATGGAGACTTGCTGTATCAAACGGGTAAGTTTGGAATATCTTTAAATACCATCATATCCCTATAAATGTACTTGATATTAATCACTAAAACTTACTACGTATGGAGCTGTAGTCCAAGTAAATGATACACAGGCATTCAGGTAAGCTAATCTCTTTAAGACTGATAATTCTTTTTTACGTAATTCTAAGACTTGCTTTTCAAATGATGACTCCCATGCATACAACTTCAACACCTGTTAAAAAGAAAATTTATATGGCCAAGTGACTGACTGGTTGATTGATTAATTGATTACTGGCTTGCAGGCCTGCTTAGTTAGTTGTTTTGATGGTTGAATGTTGTTTTACATCACATCAATAATTTTTGCCATTCCTGACAAGACATTTTTTCTGATTAATCTCAAGGATAGATCTTAACACAGGTTCACATAGTGTGATATATATACCCTAAGCATGAACAATCTTCACAAAATAGTAGGCACTGACACCTGAAAATGTGACACATACTCCTTTGTTGCAGAAACACAAAAATTAATCAAAAACATATTCTAGGTAAATTTCAGGATTATGACCTCAAACTCAGTGATGAACCACTAAAAGATGCCAGTTCACATGTTATACAATGTTAGTTCACATATTGTAACAACATGTTATATATTTTACCTTCATCCCATTCAATATTTCATTCATCAGTTTTATTCTTTGATCTTTAAGTCTCATCTGTTTAGACTAAAATAAAAAACATAATTTTGAAATGTAATAATAATTATTACTTTTTAAATTCATACATGGTAAGAATACAAAAATATTCCACTTTCAATATTTTCAAATTTTCAGTCTTGTTTTGGACTTTATGTTAGTATATGTACATGTGTGTAAGCCAAATACTGTTCCATTAAAGTCAATTTAACAGTATTTTTAGACCTGATATGACAATTGTTTAGTTTTAAATAGTAAGATCGTGTCAACATTTATTACTAAATTACAGGTGAAGTTTTGATAAAGAAATTTTTTTAAGATTAAAATTGGAAAATATAAGAAGAGAAATATATAAGTACTTCTATTTGACTCTTGAAACTCTGGATTTGGCTCTTGAAAATAGTATTTGACTCATAAATTTGAAAGAAACAGTAAAACTTTGTTACAATGCTGTTACATCACTTTGCCACATGGCTTATCACCACAGTATTTCTAAGTCTATTTTCTGTATGTTTTTCTCCCTCAATAGTTTGTTGAACCCCTTTATAATGTCAAAGTCTGTCTGAACAAAGCATGTCAATAAATCAAGGCTTTACTGTATTTAAACGGCTTGTGTCTGAGATTAAGATCAAGGTTAAAGGTCAAATAAATGCCCTGCTCTCACCTGATAATCTCTGGTTTTCTTGGCAATAGCTGCATTAATTGGTATAAGGATAATCATTATAGCAACTCCAGCAAAAATAGACCATCCAAGTGTGTCATATAAAAGGTATATAGAAACAATGATCTGGAAAGGGCCGGACCAAATCATGTGAAGGTATGTCATCAAGTCCATAAAACGCTGGGCATCAACAGACATCAAGTTTACAATTTCTCCAACAGTTGACGTCTTACGAGCAGAATTTGATAAATTGATCGTCTAAAATAAAGAAAAACAGTAATCATAATAGAAAACAATAAGTGAAATATTTATACAATAAAAATATATTTCTGAAATGTATAAGAATGTATACTAATCTACAAGAACACATGTGGTCTTTAATGATTGAGATCTAATAAAGCCACTTTTCCTATTGCTTTTAACTTCTATAGAAAGATAAAAAATATTATAACAACTTGTTATGAGAGACTTTTTATTCAGCAATTGTGTATATTCTGCAAACAATTGCTACACAAAAATAAGACAGACAATATCTTTTAAAAAACTTCCATTACCAGAATTAAATTGAAAACTGCTAGCATATCATAGCTTGCCTGAAATTAAATCTAGTCCATCAAAAAATTAAAATAATTGCTTAATACTTAACAACTTTGAAAATCAATCTTAGGCGGTGACAGAACTCTCCCCCCTACACGTGAGCTAACAATAAATAATTCCAATACAGCAACAATTAATTATCTATTTGTTTCCATAGTGATATGATTAAATGTGTGATGTTCTACCTTTTTATACACTGATGCTATCAGGGTAGTTCTCATTCTCATTCCCAGTAACTGGCAGCCATGGAAATACTGATGTAATATCAGCGACTGAAGTGTAGCATTCAAAAACATTAGTACAGCATAGAAAAATCCTCTCCAGTAATACTCCATCTTATTTCTGGTAAACTGAATTAAAAATCTATAAAATAGATAAAAGTAGAAATATTGTAAAATATGTAGACATTTTGAAACAAAAGAAGTGCATAAATGTGGTCAAAACCGTTGTTGGGCAACTAAATATTTGATAATATTCATAGTTTGTGATTGATATATATTTGAGGGATCATACATTCAATATTAGATTTAACAAGAATTCCACAGAATGTGATGTCTTGCCTAACTCCTGCCAACTAACACATTTTGAGATAAAAACTGAACTGAACCAATCAAACTCTCACCAAACAAATAAAAAATCAAGTTAAAATTATCCTAGGTATCAGGATTTGTAACTCATGGCCTGCAATTTTGAAGTCATATTTCCTTTGTTCCTTTAACAAGAGCTTCAACAAAACTGCTCATCTGAACATTAATAAAACGTCATCCAAAAACTTTGACATTTTTCTATCAAAACCATCTTGACAATGGATAACAATGAACATGTTCACGGTCCCACCAGATCCGAGACAAACTCATCTGTACTTCATGCACTTGTGGTAAAAATGAAAAACCAAATCCTTGATCAAAAACAACTACTGTGAATTCATTAATTTTCGTGGTGTTCCAATTTTCGTTGTTTTCGTGGATACCTTGACCCACGAATTTACATGTCAACGAATATATATGTACAGTAGAACTTGGATGGCTCGAAGTCAATGGGACTTTGGCCAAGTATTCGAGTAACCGAACATCGAACGGCGATCTTCATTAGATTTTGGTTTCAGTCACTTTAAAAATATTAAATTCACGATGATATCTCGAAGTTTTCGAATTTCATTTGTAAATAAAATGTAGAACTTCGAACGGCAAATCTATCGATATCGACAGTTCATTTGAATTAAATAAATAAATAAATTTGATTAAAAGTAAAAGTAAATAACAACAACTGACGATATAAAATAAACTTACTTTATTATCGTTATAATACAGAGCACATGGTATTGCCGGTTATTAATAATCACCGGAACTACCGGCAATACACATTGTCATGCGCATTCCAATGAAATGTAAATAACAGAATCTGAATATTCTATAATGAAGCAAAAAGTCACTCATCTGGTGTGGACTCAGGTGTTTTACCGATCAAGCACCCGCGGGTCGTAATCGGATTAAGAGATTACTGAACTGATCACGGTTAATTACTAATCTTGAGTAACACTCCATGTTCCAGGCGAGTTATTTCGTTTCGCTCTATTACGTTCAGTGAAATCTGTATCATGGCTTCAGCTTGTGTTTTGTTTACAAGGACTGGCCACATGTCATTCTGATAAAATTGTATTCGAGCGAAAGAAGTTGAATTTTCACCAAATTTACACCTTCGAGAAATATTTATTTGATCGGAAACCAGTTAAATCTGGAGTCAACTTTGCTCAATGAATGAGGTCATTTTTTATTCTACCTTTACGTAAATATCTAATGAAGAAATTGATTTTTTTTTTTTTTACACGGGTGCCTGATTATCAGCTCACCTTAATCGTAATGATTAATTTCGATTACCTTCTGCATAAGACTGATTTTACTCACCTGTTTACATGTATGTAGAGTCGTCAACGGTTCGCTGATCTTCAAAGGAAGTTACGGACAATAGAAGAAGATATTAACAGGTGTTTTATCCACGAATTTATCATCCCACGAAATGGTATTTTTTCTCAGAACCACGAAAATTGGAGCCCACGAAATTAAATGTATTCACAGTAAATCAAATACATGTACATAACAAGCACATTCAGTGAACTAGGATCCCCCTCTAGCAGATAATTTCCATTTCTAGGGTCATAAATCCCAGGAAAATAACCAAACTAACTTTGTTTAATGAAATGCCTATCTTCTATCAATGTTGATGCTGTACATCAAGTTCCATAAAATAGTACTTCATAGTTTGGAGAATTATCCCAGACAAGTGTCTAAACAGATGAAAAAATTCAATATCCTGTCCTTCTTTGAAAGGCTGGGATAAAAATGGAGATGAACCTTAATTCACTTACTTTAACAAAATAGGGGCAAGAAACTGCATAACGTCAAACAGTAATTTGTACAATGCTGACAGTAAAAATAATGGTCCATATGTTTTAGTTAATCCATTGAATAAACTAGCTCGACAATGCTTTCCTTCATTCACTGGTACTTCTGCATATGTCTGTCCATCTTGACTTCTAGTTCTCATCTCATGACCATCAACATTTGGTGTGTCTCTGGTATTTCTATTCCTGTTTCTAAAATTATAAAACAGTATCACATATACCGTGGCGTGGCTTATTTTGGTAGGTCTTACATTTAGCAATTTTTGTATTAATTTTGTGATTTCAATAAAAGATAAATGTTTTAGCAATATTGTTTTGATATTTGTTATCTAAACATGTACTACCGGTACATATACTCATTAACAAAATAGTTATCAATACATCTACATACAGTGACAAAGTTACTAACAAGGGCAAAATCTATACACTTTTGGTGTTGTTACAAACTAAAAACACACTACACACAAAATAATACAAGGGTTTAGCAAATGTAGATAACAATTTAATAATAACAAAATATTCAGAACAGAAGAAATAATAGCATACAATATATAAAAATTGTTTATGATTAAACAATCAGGATTTACAGATACATGTATATTGAAGAGGCCAAAAGAGGCCAATTCTTGTACGATGAACAAGTGACAGGGCATTTTGTGAGGAAAAGTATAGCAAAGTATGTACAGACTGACACCATCAACTACATGTTTTTTGTCCTAAAACGCAACATCCTATAGAAATAGGGTTTAACCCCCCCCCCTCTCTCTCTCTCTCTCTCTCTTTTGTCCTAAAACACAACATCCTATAGAAATAGGGTTTAACCCTCTCTCTCTCTCTCTCTCTCTCTGTGTATTACCTTCTTGGTTAACCCCTCTCTCTCTCTCTCTCTCTTCTCTCTCTCTCTCTGTATTACCTTTTTGATTTGGCTACTTCATAATCCCAGTGTTTTTCAAACTTAGGCACAACAGTAGAACTTTTATCTTCATCGTTCAGAGACCACAAATCATCTCTTACTAAGGCTCGCTTATATCCTTGAACAACCAAACTAAAAAATAACAAATCATTGTATAGGTAATTCAAAACAACAGTTGTAAAAAGAATGCTGTGACTGGCTTACATAATAATAAACCCATTCCAGAATTGAATGTCCCAAATCAAGTTTACAATGATAATGTAACATCAACAATCTGTATTTTGTGCAAAAACTGTTTCAGATTTTTTTTATTATATGTCACAACAGACTACACCAATATCAATGTGACTTTCCATAATTATTTTAAATATTTTTTCCATCTGAACAGAAGCCTTCATACAAAACAAAACACATTTTATATGTTTTAATAACATACAATTTGCTTGTTCTGCTTGTACAAGGTTAAACTACGGATATGTCACTTTGAAGAGAAAGTAAAACATTTTTAACATTATTGTTCTGCAAACACAATCCTGGTTAAGTTCCTATATCAAGACATCACTAGCCATATATTTACAGCATACCAATGGTATTTAGAAAGTGGGTTTTTTGATCCATGTTATGCCTACTGTAACATTAAATTATAATGTCTAATTTGAAGGTTCCAAAGAGTTGGCAGCAGATGAAAATTCCATTAGAAATTTTCCAAGCAGTGCTGGGTTTGAGCCCACAACCTCAGTGAAAGTACTACTCAGTCTTGTCTGCTCAAATCTGACAGACTAATGATACTTTAGTAATAACTTTACTTTTTAGACTCCTTGTCAGACCCTGTCAGGGTTCAAACCCCCACCTTCTACAAAGTGAGAACAACCAACCCAGCTACTGTAACACAGGGCAAGTGTTCTCACATTTTCTTGTCCCTTAAAGCATCTTTTCTGAACAAAATCTCAAAAGATTACCACATTATTACTAAGTATGTCATTCAAGTTAATATTAAACCAAATGTGCTCACCTGCCAAACCACCAAAATGTGATTCTTGATAAAAATGAAGAACTGTTTTCTGGACAAGCATTCTGTAAATAATATGAAATCATATCAATACATATACATGTATACTTGATATCATGCTCAAGAATACATTTCCTTCTATATAAAAACTAAAACAAATTCCATGAAATTGTTTCATCTAAATCCTAAATCACCATTAAGCTAGAGGTTTACACCGACTTTAAAATACAATGTTAACAATTTGACTCATTAAAAGCCTTGCGTTAAGGGGAATATAGTCATCAAGTCAAAAAATAATTGAAGAGAATCAATTACCCAAGTTTTACATTAATACTTATATGATTAATTTTCTCAAATACCATGGAAACCTTGGGGTCAATATTTGGTCTCAACTGTTTTTCAGATCCAGTTCGACATTTTATTTACCCTGAATACTGAATGTCAAAATGAATTTTAATATACTTACAGATAGCAAGGTTCCAATGTATGATAAATGATCTGGCAAGGAATCTACCATCCATTATAATGACAAACAAGCAAATTCATTGAATTAGGATCCCCTGCCAGCAGGTTTTTTTTTTTGATTTGCATTTATGTTCAAAGGGCAATAACTCCTAGGAAAATAAGCAAACCAACTTGGGTTAACAATATGTGCATCTCCTATCAATGTTGATGCTTTGCACCAAGTTTCATGAACTAGTGCTTGAAAGTTTTGGAGAATTTGCGCAGACAAGAATTTTGGATGGAAGGATGGACAAAAACTTGAATTTAATAACCCCCTCTTTCTTCGAAAGGCGGGGAATATTCAGAGTTACACACTGCTTAATCATGTGGAATATAAAACATATAGTTGATATGGTTATAGTTTTACCTGGTCTTGTATTAAAAGAACTGATGGATGTTTATCTACAAATGCTGATAATATAAGTTCTGCAATTACTAATGGAAAAAACAGCATAAATGTGACAAATCTGAATAGATCAGAAACGACACCCTGCAAAATAAAAATAAAAATCATAGAATAGTCTGTCTGCAAAGCCCAAAAACAAAACTTATTTCTTTTAAAATCATATTATTCATCGGTATATTGCTAACACATACATGTTAAGTACACCTCAAAAAAAAAAAAAAAAATTACTAAAAGACACATTTATAGAATGGAGTAGTCTGTCTCTGCATAGACACGAAAAGCTTCTTACTTTTAAAATATGTTCATAAAAATATATAAACCAAAAACTTTAACTTTAACATTAAACAATGCTGATATGAAAATGTAAAAAAAAAGAAATAATGACAATACACAATTTATTCATTAAAAAATATATTGCTAACATCTAGAGGCCATAATGTACCATAGTTTAATATATATATCTATACAAGTTATATATTTATCCATAGGTAGGTGGATGGTGGATATGGGGGGGGGGTGTGTGGGGTGGTGTTTAATCTTCCCATGCTTTATGTTTTTGTGTTAAAGTACGAGTTTTATTCACTTTCTGTCCATGAGTCTGCTGGGATCGAGATAAGCATATGTCTGATAAGTCTATAGGGTCCAGAGAAACCTCAACTTTTAAAAAAAAAAATTGCTGCAGGTTCATTATCCATCAATTTGGCAGCTGGATGGACTTCAGGCATGTGAAATTAAATATCTTGCTCAAGAACATACCATGCACCGTACTCTGGCTGGGGCTCAAACAGACAATTCCTTGAATCATGAGTCTGTACTTTAACTTAACTACTTGATAATTTTTGCTTACCTCACTTGCTGCGTCTCTAACTTTGGATTGGAAAACAAATATAGAATCAACAAATAGTAGTAACCAAAACATAAAGAGAAATCCTGAAGAATGGACACCTTGTTTTCTCTCATGATGAATCAACACTATAGCTAAAACCTGAAACATAAAATAATAAAATAATAATAATAATAAATATAATAATAATAAGTTATCTGAAATAGGTTGTCATTTCAAAAGTGAATTTTAATTAATTCCGCAGTTTAATTAAATGTATAATGCTGATAATAGTATAGGCTTCAACATGATACCCATTTACATTCATCAAACCCCTCCCCACCCTTCTTTGACTGATATGTCTGGGGTAACTGAACAATTTTTTAGTCTATTGTGGCTGGGTGGTTAAAGCTTGAACCTTAAAACCCATGAGTACGCATTGCATGTTCAACCCCAGAGTACTGGATGTGTGAAAGTGTATTCCTTCCCCTGTACTAGCATTCTTCAAATCACCATAATGGAGCATGAATACAAAGCAGATTAAACATCACCCCATTCACTTCATTGCCTTTCCATCTGACATTAATAAAAGTTTGTTCTTTGGCATATAAAGCTGAAACATTGCCATAGTACCATATTTTAGCATTTATTACTATTGCAACTTCTTATCTGAAGTGAGCTGGGCCTCTAACTCAAAATATTTAATAAGCTTTATCCCAAGAAGATATCAAAATGGACATGACAAGATGAACTTTGAACTTACCATAGTTAAACATAAAACAAGGGGTGATATAAAATTAACTGTAGCTACTATTGCTCCTGTGGCATATTCATGTATTGTTTTACCGATATCAGCCACTGTTACCGCTGCTATTAATACTGCTAGTACCTGAAAGTAACAAATACATGTACTACCATTAATTGATATAAATCAAAATGTTTCCCTATTTTTCATGGTGTGTCTAACTCAAGCCCAGTTATAACTGTAAATTTCTGTACACACCCCTGATAACCACAAATCATTTAGTTCATGTGATATGGGTGTTTTTTATTTTAAATTGGGCAATGTTTTTACCAGTAGTGATGCTCTTTATTACATTGTATGTATCCAACATACTGATATTTCATTTGTCAAATATGTCATGCAATATTCATATTCCCAAAATACAAAAATTTTCTCCTCTACAGAAACATTATATGATAATTGAGGATATGCATGCACAGAAATTTTCAGTTTCCTTGACTAAGTGTTCGATCTAGTATTTTTCAGAAGGGGCCATTTTGCAAAAATTATCCTCTAAAACACCATAACATTAATATTTTTGCATTCATGAACTAGTAAGGCTTTAACAATGGGGTCTTTTGGCAATACATACAAGGTATCAATGACACTGTTAACTGAGGTAAGTGAATGATAACAGAGTTCATTAAAGTTTATCTAATATTACCGATAATTTTTTTTGTCTTCTTCTTACAAAATCCTCTCAAGTAAATTAACGTTACAGTTAAACCTGCCTTAAAGGTTAAAGGTCATCTCTATATAAGGTCATCTGATTTTAAATGGCCAGTTTAATTTTATCCCAATTATTCTTTATTGATTTTATTTGATCTGTATATAAAGGCCACCTGCCCATAAAGGCCATTTTACTGGTTCCCTTGGGTGGCCTTTGCAGACACGGTTAACTGTTCTTTAGTTTACTGTCTACGAGTCTACAAATTGCTTAGCCTTTTCCACTGACATGCATAGATTCACCTGATGAAGTTTATTTGATTGTTATTACATTTTTGTCACTTAAATGTAAACTATAATATTGCTACATACTGTTTTACATATTCAACATATCTGAAAGTTATTCTATGCTTTTAGTTTTCATTGACCCTTGAATTAAGGTCATATTACATCATATCTACAGTAAATATCAAATATCACACTTCTATATGGCCTTTTAAGTGGCATTAAAGAGGTTATAATTTATGTAAGAATCACTTTAATTTAAACTTGTTAAAGAGTGTTCATTCTTACATGTATATTAAAAAATAAGTTTTGAGTGCCACTTTCTTCTATTTTATAAACATATATCATTCAGAAACCTATAAATTAATTGAAATCTTGCAAAAACAAATTCTAAAATGAATATGGGTATTTCTGATAAAACTGGAGAATACTTAACATCATAAACAGGTGCTCTAAATCACTAGTTTACAGATCAGAGTGCCTCTTACCACCTAGGTTCAAATCACAATCAGGCAGATCCTAGTGTGAGAAAGTTTGTCAGTTCACTTGTATAAGGTTAAGTAGTTTTCTCTCCACTCTGGTTTCCTCCACCATTCCAGAACTTACCACCTTGATATAAGTGAAATAATTTGCAAATTCAGTGAATTAGAATCCCCCACCAATAGGTATGTTATGTGATTTGAAACAATAGATCCCAGGAAAATGAGCAAACCAACTCGGGTTATTGATAAGTGCATCTTCTATCAATGTTGATGACCTGCACCAAGTTTCCTAAAATAGTGCTTCACAGTTTTGGAGAATTACTCCAGACAAGAAACACCTAGATAGACAAACAGGAAGTCTGAATTCAATATTCCTCTTATTTCTTTGAAAGGCATGGGATAAATATGCAAGATGATATGAAATACATAAAACTCTATCTTGTTATTGAAGTGTGGAAGCACGTGGCCTAGTGGTTAAGGCGTTGGACTCATGATTCGAAGGTCGTGGGTTCGATCCCTGGACCGGGCCATGTGTTGTGTCCTTAAGCAAGACACTTAATTTCACGTTGTTCCAGTTCACTCAGCTGAAAAATAAATGAGTACCAGCAAAATGCTGGGGGTTAACCCTGCGATGGACCGGCGTCCCATTCAGGGGAGAGTCTTGTACTCTCAGTCGCTTAACGCCACGGAAACCGGGATAAGCTCCGGCCTGATGGGCCTAAGGCTCGGGACAGACTTTAACTTTAACTTGTTATTGAAGTATATACTCCTGACCAATAAAATCATGAATATTATTTTCCCGCAAATATTTCCTACAATACATTAATGAGTAATCAATTAACAATAGAATATACAAGAAGTAACTCACAGTTTTAAGAATATTTAGCCATGTAAGTGGTAACGATTCTGTTTTGTTCCGTGTGAGTGAGTAAAAGCGGAATGGAGCACCAATAACTAACAAGGCACTAGGTAACCATAGTAAAAATGTCTTCTGAAAACATGGTGTAAAGTCTGGATCTGTTGTATTCCATGTGGCGTCTTCATCCTACAAAATAAAGTACATTGTAAATATTATATGTCAAAACTGTAATAACTTCATACATATATACCCGTAGTAAAACCTTGATTCAATGTCATCATTGGTTCAGTTATATTTTGCTCTATTATAAAGGGGTTTTGCAATAAATTAGAAAGGGCTTGTAAAATTTAATTTCTATATTCCTGATATACAGTAAATCCGGAGTTTAAGAACTACCGGTACCTTTGGGGTCTAAGAAATATAGACTAAAATTCATACATAGGTTGCTTTAGGCTAGAATTTGAAGCAGAGGTATTTAAAACAGTGATCTTTATAGAGGCAGTCTTTATATAGAGGTAGACATTATAGCAGGTTTACTGTGTTTGGTAACACTATACACATGATTTTTAAGAGGTGACACTATTGAATAGGATAAATCTGACACTTTCAATGACATAATATCAAAATTAGTCACATAGTACAGTAAAAACTAGGGTAGCCGTCATCTCTGTAAAGCGATCACCTGTCAACAGTGGTCAGTTTGAGTCAGTCCCTAATATTTTTACTATATAAACAACCTCTGAAGAGCAGTCACCTGTCAATAGCGGTCAGTCTAAGTCAGTCCCTAACATTTTTACTATATAAACAACCTCTGAAGAGCAGTCACCTGTCAATAGTGGTCAGTCTGAGTCAGTCCCTTACATTTTCACTAAATAAACAACCTCTGAAGAGCAGTCACCTGTCAATAGCGGTCAGTCTGAGTCAGTCCCTAACATTTTCACTAAAAAACAACCTCTGAAGAGCAGTCACCTGTCAATAGTGGTCAGTCTGAGTGTCCCTAACATTTTCGCTATATAAACAACCTCTGAAGAGCAGTCACCTGTCAATAGCGGTCAGTCTGAGTCAGTCCCTTACATTTTCACTATATAAACAACCTCTGAAGAGCAGTCACCTGTCAAAAGCGGTCAGTCTAAGTCAGTCCCTAACATTTTTACTATATAAACAACCTCTGAAGAGCAGTCACCTGTCAATAGCGGTCAGTCTGAGTCAGTCCCTTACATTTTCACTATATAAACAACCTCTGAAGAGCAGTCACCTGTCAATAGCGGTCAGTCTGAGTCAGTCCCTTACATTTTCACTATATAAACAACCTCTGAAGAGCAGTCACCTGTCAATAGCGGTCAGTCTGAGTCAGTCCCTTACATTTTCACTATATAAACAACCTCTGAAGAGCAGTCACCTGTCAATAGCGGTCAGTCTGAGTCAGTCCCTTACATTTTCACTATATAAACAACCTCTGAAGAGCAGTCACCTGTCAATAGTGGTCAGTCTGAGTCAGTCCCTCACATTTTCACTATATAAACAACCTCTGAAGAGCAGTCACCTGTCAATAGCGGTCAGTCTGAGTCAGTCCCTTACATTTTCACTATATAAACAACCTCTGAAGAGCAGTCACCTGTCAATAGCGGTCAGTCTGAGTGTCCCTAACATTTTCACTATATAAACAACCTCTGAAGAGCAGTCACCTGTCAATAGTGGTCAGTCTGAGTCAGTCCCTCACATTTTCACTATATAAACAACCTCTGAAGAGCAGTCACCTGTCAATAGCAGTCAGTCTGAGTCAGTCCCTTACATTTTCACTATATAAACAACCTCTGAAGAGCAGTCACCTGTCAATAGTGGTCAGTCTGAGTGTCCCTAACATTTTCACTATATAAACAACCTCTGAAGAGCAGTCACCTGTCAATAGTGGCAAGTCTGAGTGTCCCTAACATTTTCACTATATAAACAACCTCTGAAGAGCAGTCACCTGTCAATAGCGGTCAGTCTGAGTCAGTCCCTTACATTTTCACTATATAAACAACCTCTGAAGAGCAGTCACCTGTCAATAGTGGTCAGTCTGAGTCAGTCCCTTACATTTTCACTATATAAACAACCTCTGAAGAGCAGTCACCTGTCAATAGTGGTCAGTCTGAGTGGCCCTAACATTTTCACTATATAAACAACCTCTGAAGAGCAGTCACCTGTCAATAGCGGTCAGTCTGAGTCAGTCCCTTACATTTTCACTATATAAACAACCTCTGAAGAGCAGTCACCTGTCAATAATGGTCAGTCTGAGTGTCCCTAACATTTTCACTATATAAACAACCTCTGAAGAGCAGTCACCTGTCAATAGTGGCAAGTCTGAGTGTCCCTAACATTTTCACTATATAAACAACCTCTGAAGAGCAGTCACCTGTCAATAGCGGTCAGTCTGAGTCAGTCCCTTACATTTTCACTATATAAACAACCTCTGAAGAGCAGTCACCTGTCAATAGCGGTCAGTCTGAGTCAGTCCCTCACATTTTCACTATATAAACAACCTCTGAAGAGCAGTCACCTGTCAATAGCGGTCAGTCTGAGTCAGTCCCTACCATTTTCACTATATAAACAACCTCTGAAGAGCAGTCACCTGTCAATAGCGGTCAGTCTGAGTCAGCCTACCATTTTCACTATATAAACAACTTTCACTAAATATGTACTAGCATATATTAGTAGACACTGTAGTAATGTCAATTTGAAAGTGTAACAATATAAAAGTACAATGACTGTCATACTAGTTCATTGTCTGACAATATATATTACTTCATTTTTATATTTAAATTTTAAAAACTTTCCATAAAAATGATCTAAAAGAGGCCTCACCTCTTCCTAAAACAATTTAAATAGACATGACATCAAATTTAGTGTATTATTATATTTCCTGTTTGATAAAAATAAATCAACACTTAAATAAACAAGTACACTTAGACTGATTCTATTCTCTATAACTGTCAAACTGAAGGATATAACTTGATGTTATTTATATATCAACTAAACTATTTAAGAAATGTAAAGATGTGGAATTTTTAATTTGTTTTAATTTACAGAGATTGTTCTACTGAATTTGATAATGTGACAGAATTTATCATTACATCCATCAGGCTATATGGACAGAAAAACTAGCATGATAAAAAAATACCACTTTTTCTTTCATTAGCAATTAGTTAGTGGCATATTATTTAATGTTGCATCAGTTAATTTTAGTTATTTGTGACGGCGGAACTTTATTAATTTCAAGTATGACTAACATAAATTAATGAGTTGTGTGAGTATGTTAAATCATCAAGTGTTTCTGATCTGCTTAATATACACATGATCTCAATATAATACTGCTAACAAGTGCCACAGTCATCACAGAGTCAGTTATGGAATTTACAGTTGTCAAAAAACCTAAGATTACAAGAAAATTCAATATTTTCAATGTTGACAAATTTTTGGTCGTGCACTTTTGGCTACCTAGTGTGAACCTAGTCTGCCAAACAATTTCACAAATCAACATGACACACCCCTCATTTAGATTGGTAGAGTGCTCGCTCTGTAAGTGGGGGGTCATGGGTTCGAACCCCGACCAGGTCTGGCCCAAGACCTGAAAGTGGGTAGTGATTGTTCTGTCGCCAAGCACTCAGCATTATGAAATGAAAGTCATGGTTCTTTGGGATGGTAACTTAAAATAAATGAGGTCCCATGTCACAGTAGGCAAGGCACGAAAAAGAACCCTGCTGTATAATGCTGTCATTGCAATACACAGGCAAAATTTCAGCAACTTCACCTGAAGCTGGCTTGATATAAGTAAAATACTCTTGACTGGGACATTAAACACCATTTCTCAACTCAACCCCCTCACTCAGATTCTACTGGCACTTCACCATTCAATGTAAACAAACAAGTTCTAGGCCACTAAGTCAAATTATACTGGTACAGATAATAAAGAGAAAAAAAATTAAATAACAATCAGAAAATTTAAAAAAAATATTTGCCCTTTCATAGATTCATGTATACATTTACTTTATAGGCATTTAAGAAAAAAAAATTAACTTGTATGTCATCTCTCGAAGTAACTTAGTCCCCCCAAGCTAATTTTTACCTATACTAACATTTAAATAAAATCATGAATAAAGAAATATCATGGATTGAAATGTTAGTCATAGTACAAACTGTAAATAGAGTGGAAAACCATTAAACAAGTGATACGAAAATCTAAAGTTTAATGTTATAACCAATAACACATCCTAAATATGTTGTGGGTATTAATAAAACCATTGTAATAAACAGAATCCAAATATTAATAATTTACATAGAAGTTTTCATTCTATTTTTAGTTTTGACAAAAATATAAAATAAATAAGGTCCTCAGCACCAGTACCAATACTAAAAAATATATGAACTGAGAATATAAGTAGAAGGAGTGGAGTGGAGTGGAGTAATGGTGTTTTATGCCCGAGTCAAGATATTTCACTTACTGGCCTGTATATCTAGACTGTCAGTTCAGGGATGGTAGAGGAAACTGGGGTGCCCAGAAAAACCTTCGGCAAGCAAACTAATAAACTTTCACATTAGGATCTGTTCTAAGTGAGATTTGAACCTAGACTACGGTGCTGTGATCAATAAGCTCACAGGTTAGAACACTCAGATGCAGAAGATCCAGAAAAGTAGAGGGAACTACAGAAATTCAAGAAGATACTATTTGTTCTGATGAACTTACACATATAGTGTTTATAGATCAGATAAATTTATATCTGCATTGTAAATGAACTACCATGTATTTCAAGTTCAACACAGAACAAAAACTTTTAGTAACTTTAATACATTGATTGAATTGTTTACACATTTATTCTAACTAATCTACAATCATAGTAAACTACCTGTATCCAACTCTCAATCCATCTCTCAATCCATTAAAATGTACAATTAATGTCACATAATTTCTATTTGCATAATTAATTCTTTTTTAACTAAAGCTATTTTTTTCCTTTCCCCTGTAAAACAAGTCCTGATGGCAGCGCTGCTTAAACATATCAATAAAATTTATAAATTTTAATTGAAACTTTTTTCTTATGTTGAAGACTATATTTATTTAATTTCATTTTACAACTACATGTAGCACTACTAGTTCTCTCTCTCTCTCTGTATACCAATGTAGGATTTCTGGTATGTTATCATTACAACAAGGTTTTAAAAGGAACCTCCTACTCCTTATAAGTACAGTGGGATCTTAAAGGTTACCAGTAATACACAATTATCATTCATTTCTAGGAAAAAATTATTCAATATGCATGGTCAGTGATGTATTTAACCAATGCCTGACAAATCCCAGTAATATATATTTTCAAACCTGACAGGATGACATATCTCACCTGTGAAACTTATAACTGAAGTAATGACGTTTTATTCCCATCAAGATTCAATGTTGGTTAGTTCTGCAATGACAGGGGAACCAGAATAACTAGCCCCCCACCCCCATAAAAAAACAATTATCTATGATTAGCAAGCTTACAACTTTTTTACACTAAGCAGTGTTTCCTCTGGGTCTCAAAATAAATTGTCAGGACTTTCGCCACTATTAAATTTTTTTTACACTATCAGACATGCTTTTGCCAATATATTCACTATATTATTTCTAAATTTTATTCATTGTTCATGTTAATAATATTGCAATAAAAAACATATTTTTGCCCATTATATAAAACAACAGGAAAAAGTGACTTTTTCTGCTCAGCCAGGATGAGAGAACCTAGAGTAGTTTTTTTTGTGGGGGAATTCACATTGTAAGTAAATCTAAGATCTGCAAAGAATGGGATTCAAACCTAGGTGATGGGAGGTACTGTAATCCTATCCCAAGCATGCAAGATCTCTTAGTCACTCAACTCCTCTTACCCATCTTATGAATACAATGACCATGATGACTATCAGAGTCTAACATCTATATGAATACATGTACCGGTATGTGGCCTGTCAGCCAAGATGCAGACCACTGAATACAATGATTAGAGATTAACATAAAATATAGCAACACTGGTATACAAGTTATTGGTAATTAGAGAGACTGTGTAGATATGCAGGGGCTTTAACTGAAAGGAACACGTATTGGGAATTAAAATGGGGGCAGCTGAAAAAAACTATTTCGCTGGGGAACTTTTATAGGTCTGTTCGCCAATTCAAGTTAAGGGAAGAATCACAATACAGTATACTTACATTTTACTTTTTCCAATCCTACTGATTGGATTTCCATAGTGAATGGAACTTGTGTAGTCTGGTTAAGTTTAAAATTATTATCATTTTTCAGATTTAACAACTTTTTAACTGCAGTAAATTTTGGAGATTTATGCAATATCAAAAGTCAAACCTAAATACATGATCCTTTGTAAAAGTACAATGAATTTGTATACTATGAATCACTTAACAGAATGGTTATTAGTCGAAACAAGACAATAACAAATGTGTTATTACCATGTATACATGTATACCAGTACATATGATATATATATATGGACTATATAACATTAAAAAGTTAAAGTCTGTCCCGAGCCATTAAGCCCATCAGGCCGGAGTTTATCCCGGTTTCGGTGGCGTTAAGCGACTGAGAGTACAAGACTCTCCCCTGAATGGGACGCCGGTCCATCGCAGGGTTAACCCCCAGCATTTTGCTGGTACTCATTTATTTTTCAGCTGAGTGAACTGGAACAACGTGAAATTAAGTGTCTTGCTCAAGGACACAACACATCGCCCGGTCCAGGGATCGAACCCACGACCTTCGAATCATGAGTCCAACGCCTTAACCACTAGGCCACGCGCTTCCACCTATATAACATTAAGGATGGCTTAAATACATCAGTTTAGTGACAATTAAAGTAGAAATAAAAAACTTTGTCATATTGGGTCAAATAATACATCATTTTTGATAAAACATAAAAAGCTTTTAGATCGGCCATTTTGTTTTCCCCATACAGTCAGATCATTTTTACAGCTCAATGCAATCAAAGATCAATCATTCATCATTTAAGACAGTGACTTTTTGGAAGACTATTTTTACAAATCTCACAATAAAATGTTTTATCATATTAAATCAACATAAAATCTGGATTTAATTAATTCCAACATTTAATCCTAATCAATTGATGTTCATCATATATGAAGTTCACACTAACTGCATATGTACCGAATATATGGGTATTAAAAAATGTGTGGTAATAACATTTTCCATCACTAAAAATTGATATTTTGGAATGTAACTGCTGTGATGTCAATCAACCAGTGTTCATTCTAGGATTTTTCAGAGGAGGTCATTTTCAAACTTTCCTCTTAAACACCATCAAATCACATTAAGGATAATTTCATGTCGCTGTCTGTGTAGCTATAGCACTTGCCTATAGTACTCAAAAGGTAAGATTTCATCTCCTTCCTGTTACAGTTTGGTGGCTAGTGTGGCCCTTGAAAGTGGTAGATTGTAAACTGTGGGAAAATAAAGCCCATCCAAGGGATTTGGGTGAGATTTCCCCAAGTGGGAATGGGGGAAACTATAAAATAACAAGTGGAGAATGTACAGTCTTAGTAGAGCATTCTTATAGTGTGGGAAGTCCCAAATTTAATCCCGTCCAACCCTGCATTTTTTCCCCTTTCTTGTTACAGTTAAGGCTCACTTTTGAGACCTAAACAGTAAACAATATAGCCCGAGATTCCTCTGGCCCGAAATTTTTTTTTTTTTTTTTTTATCAATTTCGGGCCAGAGATCGGGCTTCATTATTTTACATAACGTGATGCCGTTGAAATCCTACGGCAGGGTAAGATTTAATTTGGCGGATATGTTCACTTTATTTTCACGGGCATTGGGTAATGAACCAGTCAGATCGCTTACCTGAACCTTTATTCACAAGAATCCATCGAAAAAACTACGTGGCAACTCCGTTTTATATCCATTCCAGCCATATAAATCCAACACATCCTTCATCATCTCGCCATTTTTTATGTTATGATATTCAAATAACGCGAGATCTCGCGGGTTAAAGTCTCCCTTTTCTGATACACAAGTGTTGGATTTATATGGCTGGAATGGATATAAAACGGAGTTGCCACGTAGTTTTTTCGATGGATTCTTGTAAATAAAGGTTCAGGTAAGCGATCTGACTGGTTCATTACCCAATGCCCGTGAAAATAAAGTGAACATATCCGCCAAATTAAATCTTACCCTGCCGTAGGATTTCAACGGCATCACGTTATGTAAAATAATGAAGCCCGATCTCTGGCCCGAAATTGAAAAAAAAAAAAAAAAATTTCGGGCCAGAGGAATCTCGGGCTATAAACAATACAGCTTATTATAGGGTCATTTGGCAAAAAAGGGAGCAAAACCTTTCTTGAATAAACACTGCAATACAATAACCATTTCACTTGCTACCTTTCATCAGCAACAAATGTTGCTAGATCCTTAAACCAGTGTGAATTAAGAGCGTGAACGATTTTAGAGCACTGGGCGATATGGCGAGGTTTCCCAAAAAATATCCTTGTTATATTACTGGAGTGAACAGTTAAAATAACTACAATAAACCGAATCATTTTTTTACTTCATTTCTCGAATCTAGTTACGTATTTAGCTACAGATTAAAATTTACTTAAAAAAAGATATATTGCTAACCGCTGCGTGCGAATTGACCGAAATGATATAACATTTGGTCGATAAATTTGGAGGTCGGCGTTACATAATGGATTTGTGTGTAATACTGTACATTGCACTTTTTCACACACTTTTTAACTTCTCAAGTTTAACCTGAAGATATATAACATACCCAAAAAGGAGTCTGACAAAATCCTCCGCTTTCCTGGTCCATTTTACTTTCGATTCTCACACTGTGGGTATTTTCATGTCGTACATGCGCGGTTACAGGAAGTGCAGACTACTTGCACCGTTCTGCATATACTGCCGTTATTTTGACCGACTCACCTATTCGCTGATTGTTTAAAACTGGGTTATATTATATTTAAAGGTAAGTCACTAGGTATGTTGACCTGTAATAGAGAATTTAGATCGACATATTAGCAGGGTACACAGGTACAGACGACATTTCAGTTGTGTGTAATGAATAAATTGTACGATGATGTAGCAAATCATTGATATTTAATCAAAATCCATGAATTAAGGGATTTCTGATAAAATTCGTTGTCAGTTTAAGTAAAGAAAAAGAGGGGAATTGTATATCACACGGACTTTAAGAGTTTTCATAATCAACCCTGGTTTTATTGGTGTCCGAGACGGTAATCTAGTCAGTCATGACAGAGTCTTCAATCAGAGACATATAAAACCCGGGTTTTATATGTCTCTGCTTCAATGAAGCATTTATGAATATTAACACGGATTCCGCAAACTTGTATTCTGATTTTTAATATAAAGTTTCAGAACATTATAACAGATTTATAACTGAAAAAAACTCTTTGCAACATACACAAAGCAACCCTGAGAGACATGTCAGAAAAATAAAGTAAATGAACGGCACACACAAGAGTACATGAATAATTGTTGTGAACACTAAACACAGCAATGTAACAAAGCATCAGTTGAATCATCAGAATATAAGTATTTGATAAACATCGAAAAAAGTCACATAAAGCTATATACATATAATTATATATATATGTATAGTCAGTGGTATTTATTGCATTGTTTGCAAATAAGTGGGATGAATATCGGTGTCATTGTACCAGCGTCCCACAGAAGTATTCCAACCACACCACTATATATACCATCTTGGTGCAACTGTAACCGGAGCCCAAACAAAAGCATCTCAACCACACCAATATATATCATATTGGTGTACCAGGATCCTACAGAAGTATCTCAAACACACCACTATATACCATATTAGTGTCATGAAGATCATACAAATTTTATTTCAACCACACCACTATATATCATATTGGTGTCATGGTTACCGGCGTCCTACAAAAGTAGCTCAACCACACCAATGAACCATATCAGTGTCATGGTTACCAGGATCCTACAAAAGTATCTCAACCACACCACTATATATCATATTAGTGTCATGGGGATCCTACAAAACTTTCTCAACCACACCACTTTATATATAAACACCCACATCAGTGCAACCAGAACCCTACAGAAGTATCTTAATCATACCACTATATACCATATACATGTATAGGTGCTATGGTTACCGGTGTCGCGGGGGTTTGATCAGTGAGTTTTCTTGAGTCGTTCGTTTAATGTCATGGGTATAACATGTTACTCAGCAAATAATTTATCCCGTTGAAATAGCAAGCCAGTAAGGCATCAGACTTAAATATCGTTGCATTTCTTTTATCTGCAATTTATGTAACAGTCTTAAATCAATATTTATTTTAGAGAAATATTTTATCTAGACATTATTTAACACATTAAGAGTAATATTTGACAAGATCGTCATTGTTTGTATTTTGATAAACAGAACTTACAATGACGCGAATGAACAAATTATACCCGGTGTTCTACCTTTATAAACCTTTATAAACTGCACTCGGTTATCTTAGAGATAACGTTGTTTAATTTCAATATTTAACCATGATAATGCATTGTCATTCAGTTTTTCAATTAGATTTGAGTCATTAAACACAAGTTTTAAACGGCTGAATTAGAATGGGAATACCTTTTTTCAAATACACACTTTTTTACAATTTGACCAATTTAAATCAAGATTGTGTTAGTACTAGCTTAGTTTGATTTTTTATGTTTGTTCTGAATGTTTGGTTTTAACGCTGATGAATAAAACATTGGATTACCATAGCAACCCTCAATTTTTATATTATAGCTGTTTTACAAAATGCTGTGTCACTAATGGCAAAGTATAATTATTTCTGTAATCTTTATTGATTATACTCGGATTGAAAAATGATAATCATCAAAGGGATCTGTAATGTATTAAGTATCACCCGAAGGACCAAGTTGCTTACGGATCATAGTGCGGTTACCACTCAGGATAGATCTAATGTGAGAAAGTTCATCAGTTCGCTTGCCAAAGGTCAGTAGTTTTCTGCAGACGCCGGTTTCCTCCACCATTCCAGAACTGACCATCTCGATATAAATGAAAGGCTCTTGACTAGGAACTTCAACACCATTACTTCACTCCATATAAGTGCCTTGGTCAGATCTGCAGACCCGACCCACAATTTTTAAAGAAGACCGTTTCAATGGCCATGTAATAGTTATTTACATACCATTTTGTTAAACTTCAATACCATATAGGTCATATATACATTTGTTAATATTGGTCAGTTGTCAAGTGTAAATACAAGCTCTTTTAAGTACAAATATTTCTACAGCAAATAGAAAATTGTATTGTACAAATTTGAGCATTGTTATAACTGATATCGATTTTCCCCATTATAAGGACACGTGTCCAAACGAATTTAAGTACCAAGAAAAAGTTAACTTTGTAATTATCGGCAAAAAAACCGCAACCACAGTATGTCAACTCTGAATAAGTAACTGTTCAACTATATTTTACTATTATTATTTTTTATTACATTCAATTAGAAGATTAATATTACTGCCGGTTAAAGTAGCAAAGTACAGTATGGCAATGTCACACTACAATGTTCCTTCGCAGCCTCGCGGAACACATGCCCCAGGACCCTCATTTAGAGTCTCGGAACACATGCTCCAGAACCCTCATCTGGAGTCTCGAGCTCGGAACACATGCCCCTAAGCACACATGATATCATTACGAAGTATATTTCATATCGTGACAGAAAGTACAGATTTCGGACAGTGAATCTTACACTTTGCGGAGATTTTTGAAATGTCATTTTGTGGCACAAGACATAGGCAATGTCGCCACAAAGTATGCTTACCCTCAGTGCCTCGGAATACATTCGCATAAAACATCAAAATAACTACAGTGACATCTAACGCTATATTGCATATGGGCGGAAAGTATCGGATTCGGGCATAGACAAGCTTTCCTTTACTTTTCGTCTTTATGCAAAATACTTTGTGGCGACATTGCCTATACCTTGTGCCTGAACATACTATGATTGCAATATCGGGAATGAAGAAATGAACTTTCATATTTCAAATTCTGATAAATTAAATTGACTAATTTAAATAGAAAGGTTGATGCAGATTATTTTGGAATGCATGCTTGTGTCACAATTCATAAACAGGTAAGATTTTCAATATAACCCATAAGGAAGTAAAAATAGGTTACAGTGACCATGTCATTCAAATTATTGATGTAATCAAGTACAAAGGCCAGGGTCATTACCTATATCTAAGTATACTTTCTAGACACGCTTTTCAAAACGAGACCAAAGGTGAAGATCATGACATGGTTTTAAATCCGATCACGTCTGCAAAAATACACGCCTTGCATTTTCACTCTATACAATGCATTTTAAAGGACTTGGAACCAAGTATGGAGAAAATATTTTTAGACAAAATGTGTGACCGTGACCTTATTAAAGATATAGCAAAAGTGCGATTTTTATTAAATACAAGAGATAAAGAATAAATAGATACCTTTACCAGTCACACGAAGATTTAATTATTTACAACAGGGAAGGATTCTGTTTACAAGGAAGTTATGAAATGTTTCCGAAACTGTCTTATTGTTTTACCACCTTTCTGCATTTTTCAGCTATTCATGACGTTCAGATTTTTCTATACATCACATTGATTAATTAGGGTTTTACGTCTCAGTCAAAAACATATCACTTATATCGAGACGTCACGAGGTATGGGTGAAGTGGCAGAAAGTTTGACCTTTGAGGTGCACTGAGGGCAATGTGCAGGGAGGATTCTTTAACGTTCCACGACACGACAGGCATAAGTATTTAAGGTCTCTTTCAAAGAACCCAGTGACTTTAAATTCTAAATGCCGAGTTCTTGGCGAAAGAACAGTCAATTCTTGCTAAGACCCGGTCGGGGTTCGAACCCACGACCTTACACTCTGCAAATCGTAGTGGTTCCGTAATTTAAGTTTGTGTAGTGCAAATATTGTACTAGTGCCCGACACTGAAGATAATATAATTTGCTAAAACGTTTTCCCATGAAGCCCAATAGTCTGTATCGTTCAGCGGGCACTTTATTTGCATTTGAATTTCAGAAACTCGTGCCAGACATAATTTTGAATACACATCAACTGTCCAAAGATTTTCAAATAGACACCTTTTAAATTGGCCCAGTTGCTCTAGGGTTGATGATAAAGAGATTGATTTATTTAAATTACACCTTATTAGCTTATTAACACACGCTGGAAACTAAGTCAAATGAAACAATCTCAAAAACAGTTGTGTTAACTGGCGATACAGACGACTTTTATATATGAAATTCAATTTAACGGGTAAATGTCTATATATTTGTTTTTATACCCACCCCAGAAAGTCTTTGTAGGAATCACACCTTGTTGGTCTCCAGTCCATAACTTTCACATCTATGGATGGATTTTATTCAAACTTGGAACACATGTAAACCACCAGGTGATGTTGGTACCATATTTTGCTATGTAGGTCAAAGGTCAAGGCCAAATCTTAGTTGGGACAGGGGTAATAGGCTCTGACAATAAATTTCTATAGCCACCCAGTATATTACCAGGTATAATGACAAGGGACTAATTAGTAAAGGTGTAATGCAAGATGTGGTTGTCTTAGAGCCAAACCTAAAGCTGTTGACTCAAGACACATGAAGTGCAAGGTCAAACCTACCTGGTAATACCTATGAAGTTTATCTATTTCAATACTTTCACAAAATTTTTATTATTTTTATGTTTTAACCGGTCCATACCCATGTTTTTATTTATACCTCAAACTGTTACATGTATGTATGGTGTCTCCAAATGTTTATAAGTAGCTCAAAGGATATTTATTGGCTAATTCTGTAAGTCATTTCATTGTGTTTTTGCTTTATAATTAATGTCAAATGTATGTTTGTTGTGCTGAAAAATATATTGATGTGTAAGCTATTGACACATGTAGTCATAGAAATACAATATAGTGGTTTCTTGTAGCTAATAAATCTTTAATGCAAAATGCTTTAGAGAGAGAGAGAGAGAGATATTCATACCTCTTCCAAAAACCCCTTGTATATAAAAATATAAAAGCTCATACTTTTCTCGGTTGAAGTTCAATTTTATTGAAAATCTATGTAATCAAATTATATATAAACAACATCATAATAAAGTTTTACTTTCCATAACAAATAACACTTGCTGTTTCTATGATGCTTGTGTACAACAACAAACAAAATGTCAGTTTCATGACACACACATAAACAAAAATAAACAAGAGCTGTGACAACAGATTATCTCCCCTTCACATCTGGTACATCCAAAAGCTTTAAAATTGATACACAAAGTTTTAAACACTGCATGTTAAACATGATTAGAATGGATATGTTCTTCTGTACTTCATACAAAAAATCTTATAAAGAATACATGTATATGACTTGTATATGACATCGTGAACAAAGTACAAAGTATATTATTATAACTCATTAGAAAAATACGATACTATCTGTAATTTGATTGGATCGTTGGGTCATGTGATCAGGGTGGAGAAAACATTGTGTATCCCTCTGAAAACATCATATCCCACCTCTTCGGAGCACACCATTGCGTCACAATGATATGACGTCATCGATGGAGAATCGGTTACGAGGTTTTAGCGTTTGCCTCCGATGAGTTCCAATAGGAGAAAAAGCAATGAATCTGAGAAGGACTGATGTTTTTAGACTGTCTTTTTCGAAATGTTTTCTTTCTTTCTGTCTTTTTATTGCCATGGTCATATTTCGGTATAATAAACAATTTATTGCCTTTGTTTGAGGGAGATATGAACATTTGTTCACCCTTAACAAGTCACATTTCCCTTGGGCTTCGCCCTTGGGAAATATGACTTGTTGCGGGTGAACAAATGTCCATATCTCCCTCACTCAAAGGCAATAAATGTATAGTAGCCAGTGACAAAAAATATGATTGTATCTCTCATGTGGGACTCAAGAAGGGTGCTGAAAGTATGCAAGTGCTAGAAAAAAAAACAACAAAATGAAAATTATTTCTGTATTTTCGTTTTCAAAACAGTACTTTTATATACATGTAATTCAATCATGTTATTATTTATATAAAACTTTGGCAACAAGCTGCTTTCAAGAACATATTATACAGTCTTATCAGCATGCTTCCTGAAGAATATTTGAACCTTTGGAATACTAGTTGTCAGTTAAAGTAGGAAAAGGTCATGGCCATGAGCTCATAACTTTCGGTAATGATTAAAACAGGAATGACTGAAATGAATATGTTTATAACTAATGAACGTCCTAGATAAAAGACGGTTAGATGAATGTGAACTTAAGAGATACAGAAATGATGAAACATGTCAAAAACAATATGTCAAATTTATGCAATAAAATGAGCATTTTGATTTAAAACTTATCTCTACAACATACACATTAGTACAACAAACATTCATTCATATAACTTTTTATTTTTACTTTCAACTAATTTTTATACCATAATGACATCATAAGTCTTCATGGCTTTTGTAAACTGACAAGGCCAATAACCCCAGGACAGCTAAATCAAAATACTCGAATTCAAACTCAAGCTAAAGTTTATCAATAAAAATCAAGTACCAGTTTCAAAATCAGGTCCCAGTTTTACAATCATTTCTTAACTGAAACCTTTTTTAACTTAACTGGAAATTAAATGATGAATCATTCTTTTTTTGATTTTCAATATAGTCTAATGTCAGAGCCGGTCTGTTTGTGACAGTGAATTAAGCTTTCTTTCCATAAAAAAATCAAATAAATCTCAATAAAAATTGATATTGTTCAATTGCTTGTGCCTAGACCTAACTGAAAATCTGTATGAGCATCCGTGATTGTCATAAGGTATTTCTGTAGAAAGAAAAGTGTTGGTGCTATGGGGAATTTACATAGCGAAAATGACAATGTTTACACCGGAAATGATGTCCTTGATGACGTTTTACGTCATATGCACAACAGGGTGTGCCATTTGCCTGGTTTTTCACGGATGCACATAAAGATTTCCTGTTGCGACTAGGTACAAGTACATGTACTGGTAAGTGAATAATACCAACTTTTATTTAGATTTATTTGGTTTTCTATAGAAATAAAACATTATTCACTGTCACAAACAGACGGACTCTGACAGTAAAATTTATGGTGTAAAGTTTACGATAACACCAAGGTTTTGATATACTGGTATGCAACCTAGACCTGTAAAAATATTTATCTGTAGTACCATTTATTATTGTCAAAATTTGTTAAAATTGAGTTGAAAAACTTAAGGTATAACTGTGAAACTACACTTTGTATTTCTAAAATAAAAATAAAAATTTGTCTTAAATGTATGTAATTTACATGCATGTCATGTACATATACTACCAGTACATTGTATATATTTTTATTGTGAGAAGGTTTCATCTCACAAGGAGTCTGTATTGTTACTGTAAAAGGAGCTAAGATAACAACAACATAATGCCTTTAAGGTACAAGCATGTTGTTTTTCATTTTGAAAATTTGTTCCTGTATACCAGGTTTTTATATTTAACATTTTAAAATCTATACAAACAAATAACAATATCACAGACAAATTATAACCTCTGAATTTATGAGTCATTCTAACATGACCTTCGTTTTCCTTCATATGAGACACGAAGAGAGCCAGCCATGGTATAACAAACGATATACCCATCGCTGTTCCGTTTTAATGACGTACAACCTTGCTTATGTTATGACGTCATACTATGTGTCGCATGTGACATCTAGATGAATTTTCTCTTATCCTTGACATCAGGATTGTATTCTCTAACTCCAAACATTTAAATGACAGATTTCATATCTTACTTTCTCACCATTGCCATTTAAATGAAATCTTCCAGATTTTGTGATTTTGATATGTCCATTACAAAAAATTCACAGATAAAATAGTTTATTTGATAAAGTTGATACAAATATTTTGATCATGATTTTGTAGCATCTTTCTTCTTTTTAACCAATGACACTAGTTCTGTAGCAGAATTCTTATAACCAACCATTATACTAACAGCAGCTACATTCATTATTCCCTGAAACATATAATAAACAAGAGCTGTCAAAAGAACAGCAAAACTCTTCGGCACATTAAGTCCATAAAATATTAACATAAAATCTTGAACACTGGGTGTTACAGTTATATAGGACATGCACTTGTCTGTAATTTGTGCAGGTGAGCTAAAGAATGGGTCAGTATAATCAGTTCTCAGTTCTACAAATTACAATATATAATGCTTTTAGTATGAGTGAGGATAAATCAATGTTTAATACTTCAATCAAACTTATTTTGCTCATATCAGGGTGGTTAGTTTGGGAATGGTAGGGAAATCAGAGTACTCATGGAAAACTAGCAACCGTCTAAGTCAACTGACAAATACTCAAACCTAGGCAGACCTGGTCTGTATACAGGTGCTTTGGATTACCAGGCAACTGTTCTTGAGAATAAAAAGACTTGTCAACCTTCTAGAAGGTGACAAATGTCAAAACACAGCTCGCTTGTATAGAAGCACCATTTGTAGAGGTTGCCTATAAACTTAACATTTGATGCTACCACTGAAGTAGAAGTAGCCTTTTGATGTCGGACAGCAGCTTTTTTAAATTTGTGCAGGTTAAAACAGAGCCAACTGTCTGGCTCATCTACACATCTTATCTATTAAAATCTTGAACCTAAAACTTTATTAATATCATTTTTTCATCAAAACATTTACATTAAATTTCGATTCGGATAACAAAACTAGCTTTTCTGTGTTTTGTATATTTTCTGTGCTTTGTACAGGCAACCCCCGTTACATGCTCCTCCAATACCTCAAACTGCTGCTTTACAATTTCTAAACTAACCTGTCCGATTACTTTTCTTATATCATCAACATCCTGCATAGCCAACAAGTATTCTGTCAAGACATTCCAATCCTAGGTAATAAACATCATAAATAGATAAAATAAATACATCAATATAATTATAATCTAACCTGATTATATACTCTAATGTAGGTAATAGTTGCACCATGTATTGTGTTTTATTTAAGCATGTATCTAGCTATTGTTTTCATTGACTTATATAACTTCTGATCATTTATCCATTACCATAACTCTTTAGGTTCCTGACTCTATTGTGAAAATTAAACAACTGAAATGTTATATTGATCTACTTTAAAATTATATTGAGAGACATTTTTTCACTTGATGAAAAAATGTATTGTCAATCAAATTGCCAATGTCCTAAAAATGGCCTTGTTCAATAATTCTCTTGTAAAACATTCACCATATACATGTAATATAATGATTTATGACTCACCATGGCAACATTTTCCACCTGTAGAAATAGTTCAGTCAATGCCCTGACAACAGGTGGCAGTATTGTAGTATTGTCAGTTTCCTGTTTTGTTAAGTTATTATATAACTGCCATAATGGCTTTAACAAACTTAGATCCAACGTCAACTTCTGGCTGCTGGCTGTCCTGTAAAAATAAAAACAAACAACATTAAGTCTAGATAACAACATAACTCACCTATACGTTTAACCTGACAATATAAAGCTTGAGCAAAAACTAGACACTGAATATACAGGTGAAAGTGGTTTGCACAAAAATCATGGGTTGAAATATTTGTATGATTTTTGCATGAAAAACATGTCAAATTCATACATATTTTTAATGCAAATTTTACATGAAAAAATTATGTGATTTACATATAATTTATATATTTTGTTAGATTTTTTTCACACAATTTCAATGCATGTACTCCTTTCAGCTTTTCTATGCAGGAAAATATGACATTAAATTTATGATTTTTTTTCATGATTTTTGTGCGTAGTGCAATCATGTCAGGTACTGAAATAACCTGTATTGTATTTATTACACACAAGCTAAAACATTGATGTCTTCTATGGTTACAATTTCAAAAACTGCCATAGAACTGTCAAAAATAAAATTATTTAAATCCAAAGATATAAATGATATTATAAGTCTAAACCTTTAAACAATTGGGTCAAACTGGTCTTAAACAGCTGTCAGATCACCAGTTTCTAAATCAAAATGCAACATGTCTAGAATCTCTGTGCCAATCCTGCTACGAAAAAGGCTGGACTGGAATGTTTAACAGCACTATAAATATAGGGGCCTCAGTGGCTGAATGGTCAGCCAGATTGCTTGCCGGAGAGAGGTGCTGCACACTCAGCTTTTATCCATAAACTGACCACCTCTATACAAGTGAAAGAATCTTGATTAGGGTGTAAAATTCCTTTACTACCTCCCATTCCACTCCCCTCCACTATTAGCATGAACTAATTTGTCTATCAGGATTTTAAGCTTACCTATGCTGTGTAATAAGTAACTTTAACAGTAACTGTATTGCCTTCAATCTCTGTGTTCCTGTCTGTTTAGTTGCCACATACACCAGAATCTGCCAAAGGTCACTCAAGGGTAAACATCTGAAATATGAAAATAATAACAGGCATTTAAAGACCTAAGTTTTTAGCTCACCTGAGCCGAAAGGCTCAGATGAGCTATTGCTATCTATCACCGTCCGTCGTCCGTCGTTCGTCGTGCGTAAACTTTACATTTTAATCTTCTCCTCCAAAACTACTCAGTCAAATTTGATGAAACTTAGTGATTATTATGCCTGGGTAACAGGCTTTCAAAATTGTGTTTGGGGTTTGACCACGCCCAACAATATGGCTGCCGTTACTATAAATAGCCAAAAGACAAAAAAATCTTCTTCTCTGAAACCGAAAGGTGCAGGCAAATTTTGATTAGATTTTTGGATTCAGGATACCTAGATACATTAGAATTGTGTTTTTCATGAAAATTGGACGAAAAATAGGTTACGCGTTTTTTGCGTAAAATTATGTAATTTTTAAAATGAGACATTTATTGTTATAACTTCATAATGGCTGAAGATAATTGTATGGAGTTTTCACTGTTGATCTTGTCTTGCGATTTTCTTCCGATTGATGTCAAGGTCAAAGGTCAAGGTCATGTCCCAGTTTTTGACCTTTGATAAAAAATGCTATTTTTTAAACATTTCTGGTGATAATGACGTAGGATTTTTGGTTAATTGTAGGTATTGACATGACGATCATTTTGATATAACGATTAAGGTCATGGGTTCAAAGGTCAAGGTCACAGATGTACAAGTTTACCAAAATAGTTAATTATCTGCAAAACTATGAACTTTTTGTATAGGCATGTATATTAGAATATTGTAGGTAATGGCCCAATGGTCATTTTGATAAATGAATAAAGGTCATGAGTTCAAAGGTCAAGGTCACAGATGTAAACAAGTACTGAAATGATTATTTATCTCAAAAACTATAGACTTTTTGTATAGGCATGTATATTAGAATATTTTAGGTATTATCCTAACGATCATTTTGATATATGAATGAAGGTCATGGGTTCAAAGGTCAAGGTCACAGATGCGAATGAATACCTGAATGGTTAATTATCTTGAAAACTATTAACTTTTTGTATATGCATGTATATTAGAATATTGTAGGTATTAGCCTAACAACCATTGTGATATATGAATGAAAGTTTTGGGTTCAAAGGTCAAGGTCACAGATGTGAACAAGTTCTGAAATGATTATTTATCTCAAAAACTATAAACTTTTTGTATAGGCATGTATATTAGAATATTTAGGTATTATCCTAATAATCATTTTGATATGAATGAAGGTCATGGGTTCAAAGGTCAAGGTCACAGATGCGAATGAATACCAAAATAGTTAATTATCTGCAAAACTATGAACTTTTTGTATAGGCATGTATATTAGAATATTGTTGGTACTGGCACAATGGTCAGTTTGATATATGAATGAAGGGCATGGGTTCAAATGTCAAGGTCACAGATACAAACAAGTACTGAAATGATTATTTATCTCAAAAACTATAAACTTTTTGTATAGGGATGTATATTAGAATATTGGCCTAATTATCATTTTGATATTTGAATGAAGCTCATGGGTTCAAAGGTCAAGGTCACAGGTGAGCGTTAAGGCCCATGGGCCTCTTGTTTTGATGTGTGACATTGACATCCTCAACAAAACTGCAAGTGGTAAGCTAAGTTCTTGGTTACAAAACAGCAAATACTTTTAATAAAGTAAGTTATGAACTTTTAGTTTCAATTTTTGTCAGAACTTTATAAGAAATGATTTGTGTATGTGTTTTTAATAACTTTTATATTTGAGGTCAATATCTTTTAAATTTTTGAAATTATTTTCAGAAATGAAATATTCGTCTATATGCCTAAAAAGACATGTATGTGCCAGCAGTTCCACTCTTACAAAATTCGGGAAAATATTCTAATGTTGCACTGAAAATTAACTAAATGTAATGGCAAGATATATGTTTATTGTGACATATAAAATTATTAACCAGAGCATATTTTATTTATGAGTGACAATAATTTCTACCAAAGTGCTCTAATAGACGCCCCATTTAATGAGGTTGAAATGAATAATTGAATAAATGAAAAGAGAACAATGCGGCAGACCAATTCATTTGGCATTGAATTCCAGTACTTACAATGCTAAATTAGTAGCTAGGACTTTATTTAAGATGGCATATCCTGTCTCAAAGCTATCTCGTGTTCCAGCTGAGACCGTGAATTTGTATCCCCATTTAGAATATGAGGGATTATAATCAGCACTGTACTTGTAATATAAAGTATCACCTGTAATTACAGAAAACAAATATTACAAAGGATAAATATTACATGTATTTACAGAAAACAAAATATAACAATATCACCTGTAATTACAGAAAACAAATATTACAAGGGATAAATATTACATGTATTTACAGAAAACAAAATATAACAATATCACCTGTAATTACAGAAAACAAATATTACAGACAATGGATAAATATCACCTGTCATTACAGAAAACAAATATTACAGAAAACGGTTAAATTGCAAATAAGCAAGAGCCTGTTCGAAACTCAGGATGACAAGTCAAACATTTTCTGGAATAGAAAAGCAAAGAAGGTGAGTGGTACAACAACTTTAAACATCTCTCAAGCATCATCTTTTGAACTTCTAGAATGATAGTTACCCACAAAGAATAGCAAGAGAAATAAACTGGAGAAAGTTTTGTTTTACCCAAAACATGTGAACATCTTGAAAACCTAAATTTAAAATCAAAGTTCCATACATGTACTTAATAACTTAATCATTAATAACCTACCTGGAAGTTGGAAGCTTGACCATGGAGATTGTCCAGTCAACTCATGGAAATCCTGCTTCATATCTTTAGTGGTAGAAAACTTCAACATTCCTTCATCATCCTCTAATGAACATCTAGAATGACAATTAAGAAAACATAACTTTACCTGGAACGACTAACTAACGACATACACATGTAATGCCAATTACAGGTAGATCAAAAATGGACAATTGAAATACAAAATTTAACATATACTGAATAAATAAAATGAAGTTTACCTAAACCAATGATTTTACCAGGTAAAATAAGAACATGACCTTTTACAGTAAAAACTTTCTAAAGATGACAAATTTAAATGTATAGCCAATTATTCTACAAGTACCTGCTGTCAAATGAGATACGTAAAAATGAGGCTCCTGGTAACTGTATTTTCTCTGTAATTTCACAATCTGAGGTAATATTGTGTTTTGATTCTTTAGTAATGGCTGATAAAGTTACTTCTTCCATAAACTGGCCTGCAGTACTGGCTATTGGAACTAAACTGTCCGTCTCACAATGCTGGATAACTTGTTCTACGACCTTCAACACAACAAAATAATAAATGTTTATATGTACATTATGATAAACATATACTTTATTTGATTTTCTTTTTTCTTTGTAGAAGTAAATAGCCTGCTGTCTGCATCTGATTGCATTGAAAATAAGAAACAAACTTTTACAAACTTATTTCCACAGACTTTATTTTTCTTAGTCCATTTTCAAAAAATAGAAACCATATGTTTGGATTAAACACCAAGTATCTTGCAAATATCGGGAAAAAATAATGTACCTGTACATGTACTAACAGAAATGATAAAGAAACTCACCTTCTGGAATCCATCTCTACTTTCTGTTTTGTTTAATAAATCCAGAACACACGGAATCTGTTGAACTTCTTTACATCCTAACAGATCTGCATTAATGAGATGTCCAGTCTCTGGCCAATGTCCAAACAAACTTATTAATACTTGTCTAGCATACAGAACGGACATCGCTGTATTCACTTTGATTAAATAATCTCTGGATCCAGACTTTCCATGTTTTTCTAACTCTCGTTTTAACAGTTCAGCACTTTTACTACGTTGTTGTTTGATGATGTCATCCTCCATGTCATTGTCTGGTGTTTGTATTAGTTTTTGTACATCTACAGCTTCTTCTTCTGTTGCTTTCTCTATCACCCTGTAAAGTAAAAAAAAATATGTTCTTTGCATGAAAATAAAGTTAAAAAAGTCCTAATAGTTAAAATCTGTCCTTGGTCTTAAGTTTCATAGGCATTTACTTATCCACTGTTTTAGTTGTATGATATGACTAAGAATATTTCCATTGGCTCAGATACGAGTTCACAGTTCCAGAGTACACATTTTAAATTGAGCTGTTTTAAAATTTCATTGAAACACACAAATGTATAGCAATTTCTCAGGGGTCTGTCTAACTACATTATTAAATTTTCATTCAATCAAGCTTGCAATTTTGTAAATTGAACAGACCGTAGTATCCCAGGATGCAATTTCATCCAATAGAGTAATAGTTCTGATTGGTTTAGTGTCACAGACATCAGAAAATTCCATTCAGAAAACTACTACCAGCCTGTGTCCCGATAAGCTGTAACTAGGGTGCCCTCAGTCTGTACTATAGATACACTGATATAACATACCTGACAGTCTGTAGCTAGGGTGCTTTCAGTCTGTACCATAGATAACCTGATATAACCTGATATAACATACCCGACAGTCTGTAGCTAGGGTGCTTTCAGTCTGTACTATAGATACCCTGATATAACATACCTGACAGTGTAGCTAGGGTGCTTTCAGTCTGTACCATAGATAACCTGATATAACCTGATATAACATACCTGACAGTGTAGCTAGGGTGCTTTCAATCTGTACTATAGATAACCTGATATAACATACCTGACAGTCTGTAGCTAGGGTGCTTTCAGTCTGTACCATAGATAACCTGATATAACATACCCGACAGTCTGTAGCTAGGGTGCTTTCAGTCTGTACTATAGATACCCTGATATAACATACCTGACAGTGTAGCTAGGGTGCTTTCAGTCTGTACTATAGATACCCTGATATAACATACCTGACAGTGTAGCTAGGGTGCTTTCAGTCTGTACTATAGATACCCTGATATAACATACCTGACAGTGTAGCTAGGATGCTTTCAGTCTGTACTATAGATACCCTGATATAACATACCTGACTGTGTGTTTAATATTAGGATGGTAATGTATTCCTGTATCAATAACTTTATCTGAAACAGCTGTAGCTATGGCAGCCTCTGGACTTTTAGCTTGTACTATAGACACCCTAAAATAATAATTTATTAAATCTTATAATTATTTTTCATTCATTGCACAATAACATACTAACTCAAGTGTAGGAGCAAAGGTAATAGGTTAGGTTGCCATGGTAAAAAAGTGCAATATATTATGGAAATATCCATGGTAAGCTTGGAATTTAAAAAAAACTGTCTTAAATTCTGCATTTTAAAGAGAAAACAATAACAAAAATTAGTTGGGTTTTTTTTTTTTTTAATTTTTGTCCTCTAGGAGTGTGTTCCTGAACTTACATTTTGAGTCCTTGATAGAAAACCATTGAATTTAAATATAGATGTACTTTTTTGACATCTCAATATTCTCTTATTTATGCAAATTTCCTTCTCTACAGTAAACAGTATATAATTTATATTATTTTTGAATTTCCCTCCTACTACAGGGGCACCAGTTCAGTTTAGTTATTCCATATACAAGTTGTTTTAATATCATACCATTTCTGACTTAGTCTCTTTATGTCATCTTTAGCTGACTGAGGGGAGCTTTCCAAACTGAAATGACAAAACATAACTTATAATTGGTGTTGGTATCCGACAGAATAGGTAAAAGGGTACATTAAAAATATTTCACTAATTCACGCTCTGACATCCAATCATGTTTGAGTGGAATTATCAATTCCCATTATTAATCACAATGACTTTTTGGCAGATGGATTTCTATAACACATGGACATTATTTCAAAACAGATATATTGAGGACATCACATGAATAATTGCTATAACAGCAGTATAAATCAAATGTCAGAAGTCCTATTAGAAAAAAGAAAAGAAGACATCTAGGTAAGCATGATGTGAATTTCATTTTGAGTCATGTGCATGGACAGATATAGGTACAGGTGAAAAATGGGAATAAAAAGGCATTTATCAAACTATTTTAAAATTTAAAATGCTTTTAAAAATATAGAGATATTCTTTACTTTACACTAAATATAACAAACTCGATATTGTCAATTACAAAGTCAAACCAAAGTAATCTATGATTTACACACAAATATGATAAAACCCTAATAACAAGAACTCTTTATAAAACCCTAATAACAAGAACTCTTTATAAAACCCTAATAACAAGAACTCTTTATAAAACCCTAATAACAAGAACTCTTTATAAAACCCTAATAACAAGAACTCTTTATAAAACCCTAAATTTGTTTGTGGCGTATCATTTACAACATCTTTATTTTTGCCATTACTTGCATGGGGTGCATTTGAACATTATTAATTTATGTTTTCATCTGTTATTTCGCTGGGAGTTTTGTGAAATTTTAAATCTTAAAACACTTTATCTAATACATGGATATGATAGAAAAGTATTATGTATTATAGTCACATTCAGTAGACCCTGTCTAAATTGAACACCTTTTCATAACGCAGATTTCATTTCGATTAGACATGTACATATTTGGTTTACACAGGTAAATTTGCCTAATAATATTAATGGTATGGTCTTGAAGATAAGTTTTGATTTACCTGGGATTCATTTAGACAGGTTGTCCTGTATAAGCATTTTAATTTCATGACTTACTTCTCAATTACAGCTTTCACCACATCATCTGGATTTTTATCATTCATATCATAGATAGCTCTTAAAACATCTAGTGGTACTTTAAGATCACTACGTAACGTCTAAAATGAAACAAAATATGGCAGCTGTATTTAGAAATAGCTAGAATAACAAACAACAAGAGCACCGCCGAGCGTAGCATTATACGCCCGTGTTATATTGATCGAGTAGTACTATTTACTGAGAAGTATAAGTACAACTAGGATATATGTATGTAAAAATATATTGCTAAATGGATAGTGGTAGACTGCTATATAATTCATATTCATTTCCAGGAAGGAAGAAGTTTAAAATATAATATTAGGTCATGCCAGTGTTTTCATGTGTTAAGCATTTGCATGCAGGAAGATTTTAGGAAACAAATACATTTTTTGTCTGAAATGTTTTGAGAACCTTTTTTTTAACCAACCTGAAATAATTTATATCTATAAAGCTTAATTATAATTTGAACTGTTGTCGTGATCTGTGCAGTATGATAAAAAGGTGTTTTTGATTGTATTTAGATATGTTTTTTTGGTTAATAAGACTTTGAAAATAGGATAGTAGGTTTATGAATACAGGGTAGATGCTTAACAAAGATAAAAACTGGCATGGCTTTACATTTTCACAATATCCTGTATATATAGTATTATCATATATATTATAGATATTAATTTTTAGTTTATATGGCAATCCATATAATCTTGTGGTCCGAATAATAGACTTCTCTGGTTCCACTTTTAACATCTTTTTCATCCAAATTATGGAATATCAGATGAAGTGTAGAAAAAGTTTAATTCGAACTTGCACCAGATATTAACATCGTAAATGTGTATACCAAATTTCATTTGAATCCATAAATAGTTGTAGGCTCTAATGATCGGAAACCACATGGTATACATACAAAAATTTCTAAGTTTAAAAAGGGGCATAACTCCTCCAAAAATAATCCGAAAAAGTTGTAATTATAACTTGCACCAGATATTAACATCGTAAATGTGTATACAAATTTCATTTGAATCCATAAATAGTTGTAGGCTCTAATGATCGGAAACCACATGGTCATACATACAAAATTTCTAAGTTAAAAAAGGGCATAACTCCTCCAAAAATAATCCGAAAAAGTTGTAATTCGAACTTGCACAAGGTATTACCTGGTAAAGCTGTATACCAAATTTCATTTGAATCCATAAATGTTTGTGGTCTCTATTGAACGGAATACAATTGTTACAGAACGCCCCCGCCCGGACCCCCGCCCGCCCGACGGACAGCACCGTAACATAATACGTCCCGTCATATGACGGGCGTATAAAAAGGAGTCCTCAGCGGCAGAGTGGAACACTTATAGATCACAGTACCTCTAACCTTCTAGGGTTAAATTTTACTTGGGGCAGATTTGAGTGCAAGAGAGTTTGTCAATTTACCTTGCCAAATTCACTATTGAAAGAATAGGTTCACCACTGTACCATGTGAAACCCTCTAACGTTTGTGCGGAACATTTATTTCCAATTGATATGGAATCGCATAAGATGTGGTTTTCCTGCAAATTTGACATCATTTCAGGAATCTGTGATGTTGACGTTTTTCAAAACGCTCCGCACAAATGTAAAGAGGTATTGATCACATGGTACAGCGGCAAACCCCATTTTGCCTGGTGTGTAAGACCCCAATACTCTTCTTTCTAGTCCTCAACCACAACAAATGAAGGATATATGTATATGTATCAAAACATAAGATAAACACATATTGAGACTACTAGTGCTCAATAATTAAATTCTCAGCTAATGTTACAATGAACAATAGGACAAAACCATATCTAGAATGATTTGGTTCATAGGTCTCTATGTAAGGTAAATGGTTTGATTCATTTGACCGTATATGGGACAAAGCAACTGCTTAAAAGGACCCTATGTTGGACAAACTATCTCATTTATAGGGCCCTATATGGGACAAAACAGCTGTAAAATGTTTAACCTTTAATGTTCATCATGACACTAATATCAACATATGTTTTCCTGTACTTTGTAAAATGACAATGCTGTCAAAAATGGCTACCTACCTCAAACATAACTTTTGTCTTTTCATCAAGATCCTCAAAAACAACATTTATATCTGCTAGATTTTCATCATCACTTGACAGATCACCTCCAGACAGGGAGGAGGATGATGAAGACGATGACGATGATGATGAGAAGCTATAATAATCATCACTGTCTTTGTTTTCTTTGGCTTTAGTCTGTTTTTCTAAGGCTGCAGCTAACTGTTCTGAGTAAGACATTTGTCTTCCCTTCTTTAATGAAGTACTGCTTCCTTCATTAGTGTATAACATCAATGACAAGACCTAAAATGAGTACAAAAAAATTTAGTGAATTAGGAATATCTACTAGTAGGTAGTTATTTTGTGATTTGTACTTATGTTCAAAGGCCCATAACTCTCAGGAATATGAGCAAACTAACTTGGGTTAATGATACGAACTTAAGACTGTCTCAGAGGCATTGTCTGAGGACCAAACTGGAGACAAAACCAAAGGTATAGACAGTCTGAAAGAAAACTGGGAAAGTGTATTGAGGTAATTGAGGGCTAATTAATATTGAAAAGTAATATTGCATTGCTGCAATATAAATACCTTATTCTTTGAACTATTTGACCTCTCTTTGTACCACACAAACCATGGATCTTAAACCTACAGTCCATGAGGTTTGCAGCCTTAACTACATACGCATCTAAATAAATTTAACAGGCATATATATTCAAATATATGACTTGACTTATTCCTAACTTACCTCTAAATCCTTCAACATCCACTGTTGACTAAAACCAGTCCCTTTACTAGCTATATAAACTAAGCACTGGATAAAACTGGATTCAAACAGTTCATTAACAGGACATCCAACTGACATTGACTTTAGGGTATTGTTAAGGACCTTCAAACTCAAAGATAAAACCCATACTGTTTCCACGGTGATTTCTTCTTCTGTAATTAACAAAACAATGGTGAGATTATAGGAGTATAATTAAGACATCACAAAATCACAAGTGATTCAAATCTCCTCTAAATAGAAATGTTGTATAATACATTAACTGTAAGCATCGTGGTGGACAAAAATTTGATATGCAAATGAGTGGATTCCATTTTATCTATTGTGTATGTATGAGAACCAAATATTGGCATTGTAAAGAATGTTGAATTTAATCAAAACAAACTTCTGACATAAAACACCCCACATTCCACTATTCCCACACTAAAGTCACAAAGAAACTCTACCTGTTTTTATCTTGCCTACAATGTCTTGTACTGTGTTTATAAATACAGTTATATGGTCCATATCCCAGATCTCCATCGTCATAGAAACACAATCAACATATCTATCTTGAACCTAAAAGAATAAATTTTATCATCATCACAGTCATAATTTAGAAATCATATATAAAATATTAAAGATTTACCATGAATACATTCTGCTGCTATGGAAAAGCCATTGAGTGACATGAAGGTTATAGAGCCTTCACAATGACTGTACTTATAAGGAGGCTTGCTTACAACATACATGTATGTCTCAAGTATAAAATACAGTGAATCATTCTTAACTGAATATAATGCAGAGTGTGGACTTTCTTCAGATTAGATAAGTATTTGGTTTCCACAGATAAATTCAGAAAGTATACTGCTATGTAACAACCCACTTTGAAAAAATTACGCACTTTGAAAAATTTTTTCAAATCGCGTTAAATTCGGGACAAGCTCAACGCACTTTGAAAATTTTTTTCAAAGTGCGTTAAAAAATTGTTCAGCTCAACGCACTTTGAAAAAAAAATTTTTTTATTTCAAACTGCGTTAAAAAACACATGTGACAACCCACTTTGAAAAAATTACGCACTTTGAAAAATTTTCTTCTCAACCATAAAACATCTTGATTTCAACAATTTTCTTGGAGCTTGTGGGACCCCTATATGTAGTTACTACCACAAATGTAGTAACTTTAACAAATCTGAAATGTAATGAAAAAGTGTCACATTTGTAGTATCGAACCACAAATGTAGTAAGTTTGGTCACAAATGTAGTAAATGTTTTTCACAAATGTAGTAAAATTTTACCACAAATGCAACAACTAAAAAATGATAAATTGTATTTTTTTCACAATTGGTAATATCTCGGCTATTCATGGTTCATGTATATGTGAACAGTCATTTTCAGCTGTGACAAGGCTACTACAAGGGAGTTCCGAGATGAATTTCACGTCCCCAGGATATTTATTAGTCGCCGCTTCGAAGATATAATTTTTTGATTTGTTATAAGTCAACCCCGCCCCATCTTCGATGGGTTGAATTTTATTTATTTGGTATGGCATGTTTAATTGCTTAATGATGTACTTTCTGTCACGGAAGATAATTTCCGTGTGTGAGAAATCACTGGTTCGAACCCCGGCAGGATCTGACCAAGACTTCTTAAAATTGATATTGTGAAATGAAAGCAATTGGGGTCATTTGGATAAGACCTTACAACCGATGCCCCATGTCGACGCAGATTTTACACGATATAGTACACTCCTTAACCCTAAATTTCAAATTCCAAACAGGAAACATCTCTCATCTATATATGTTTAAATTCTTTTGTTAATAAAATTTATGAAATGTAATGTGTAATATAATGCATTACTTTAGTAAAGTAATTGTAATATAATGCATTACTTTAGTAAAGTAATTGTAATATAATGCATTACTTTCCAAAATGCAAGTAATTGTAATTGTAATATAATGCTAGTTTTGCCAAAGTAATTGTAATGTAATGCATTACATGTACATTGCAATGTAATTCGCCCCATGTCTCACAGCCCGCCATAAACCGGTTAACCACACCACCCCTTTATATCGAATGTAGGTCCAAGTCGTACTATGATGGCAACGGGCCTTACATTTTTATTGTATTGTCTATTGTTGTTGGTGGGTTTTTTTCGGGGGGTGGAGGGGGAAGCTTTTGGTTACTGGCATTTGTCCAGTACCACAATTTTTTAGACATCTTTAACACCAATTGAATATTTGTGTTTCCTCTCTTGAACATACAACTACATGTACTACCATACTACGCATTTGAGCAGGAGATACTACTCCCGGAGCACCTGATCTCACCTCCATGTCTGTCTGGAGATCCGCGCTTCTTTTCTTACACATATTTGCAAGCTATTTAGTTTCGCGAGAAAGAAATACACATTGGTATTGTTTGTGTGGATGTATGTGTTCAATGGCCAAACTTATATATATATTCCATTTTCAAATTTGAACTAAATCGGACAACAAATAAGACTAAAACCGCCGATTGTGCGTTAATAGTAACGGCGGGTATCTTTGATATGGCGCGGGAATGCCAACAAAACAAATCTTTACAAACCATGGGCTTTTCACACCAAATTTGGTTCAAATTGGCCCAGTGGTTTCATTGTAAATATACATGATTTACGGTCAGGATATATATGGTATAGGTGCTACATATCGCAAATATAGGTGTTTTCCCAAAATGTCCCCCCTTGTAACCCCCTCCTCCTCACCCCGACACCCTAGGCTTTTTGAAACTGGTTTTCACATTCTGCGACATACAAACGCTAACCCTGCTATTAGTTAATATGTTGGTTAAAACTTGTGTTGGCTGTTGTAGATCATTCAATCACAAATGAAAATATGCGTCGAACGAAGTGAATAAATTTAAATGTACCTCATTAACACAGTTTGGTTTTTTTTTCCAATTCGCTTTGAACTTGTCCCGCATTCAACACGGTTTGAAAAACAATTCAAAGTGCGTAATTTTTTCAAAGTGGGTCGAAATTTATATGTACCTCATTAACGCACTTTGAAGTATTTTTCAAAGTGCGTTGAGCTGAACAATTTTTTAACGCACTTTGAAAAAATTTTTCAAAGTGCGTTGAGCTTGTCCCGAATTTGACGCGATTTGAAAAATTTTTTCAAAGTGCGTAATTTTTTCAAAGTGGGTTGCTACACTGCTATACATAAATTATTATACATAAATCATTATACCTGTTTACATGTAAATACAAACTGAAAATCTTTACAAAAATTAAATTGCTGAAATCATAATTCTTTTTTCAGCTAAATCCATGTTTTATCTTGCATAACTTAAAATCAATAAGTTAAAATATGGTTTTAAAATACTGCAAAAACTCCACAATTTTAGTTATATGAATGAAATTTGACATGATTATTATATAAATTTGTATATTTTTTGGATGGCAGTGTAGTTCAATATTTTGTATACTCAGGGTTCAGTTTTAACATGTGCCAATATACCACTATTGTGTATGTTTGTAAATGGATCTGTATGCAGTGTGTATTATAATTACTGTGTATCTCTTCCTTGTGTCCACATCTATGACCAGTGTCTGGTGTTTGTCAGGGAAATGTTTCAGTACCACGCCAGTCTTCTGTTCTACACCAATATGACTGTACAATACCAATGTTCCAATAGTCAACACCTATAAAATAAAGATAAAACTAGTCTATATGTCAGATATGAAATCATAATAAAATGTCTAAATAGACAGGTGCAGGTGCTCTTTACATTGAAATAGTAACTTAAGCAGGTTTTACTGTAAATATCTTTCGTGTATTTAAATATTGTTACAATGATTGATAATTAACCAAAATCAAGATCAACAATTTGAAATATATTAAAGTGACTTACCAGTGCAGTGACCAAGTTACTTTTGAACTTGGTATACATAGGCACAAGGCCAGTTATTGGTGGCTTTTTTCAGATTTTGTCACTATCCATTTAACCTTTCCTTCTTTTCATAAAAAAAGTGTTTAATACAATAGGATTTGTCAGAAAGCCAAGTGATCAATATTCCATAATGTTAGTGTCAAATGCTATAGCTTATGCTGCAAAAATCTTTTCTGGAACAGTTGTTTGAAAAAAGGAAAACCTATGTAATTCCATAGCTAATGGAAGTAAAAGTTCTGCACATATGTTATGTGGTTCTAAGTGATCAGCTGGTGACCACAATTAAGAAGAGCGATATTTCTAACTACAGTTGTTACAAAAAAAGATAATTCTGTGAAGCACATTCCTTGTCCATCGAGTTTAACATCACATATTTATGTTTACCTCTGGAAACCCTGCCATGACAAATAAAGCAAATATTGATGGTAGATCTGGGTTCTGTGAGAGCGACTGTACACAAGATGTAAGATGGCCATGTATAACTGGCTTCCAATTGTTAGAATTATAAAGGTTCTGTAATATCCTAGCAACTGAGCATGACCACTCCAAACCACACCTAAAATATTAAAATACAAGTATTAAACAAATCATAAACAATAACTTGCAGACAGACTGGGTTAGAATAGTCAGCGGAGTAAAGCAAGGGTGTTGCATGTCTGGATTTATGTTTTTTATGTTTTTATTAGTTATGGACTGGGTGATGAAGAACAGCGTAGAAGGAAAGAACACAGGAATAAGATGGAAGTTTAACAACAAGCTAGAGGACTTAGACTATGCCGACGACATCGCATTACTATCAAGTAGATTCATTGACATCCAAAACAAAACATCAGCAGTAAGAGACTGGGCAGAAAAGACAGGACTGAAAATCAACATCGGAAAGACAAAAGTTATTAGAATTAACACTGACAATACCAACCCAGTAAAAATAGACCAACAAGAGATAGAAGATGTATCCGAAATTACATACTTAGGATCAAAACTCAACAAGGAAGAGGAACTACAGAAGACATTGATGCCAGGTTACAAAAAGCAAGGCAGGCATTCATAGCCCTTAAAAAGTGTGGAAATCCAACATATACAGTAAAACAACTAAAGTGAGAATCTTCAACAGCAATGTCATCTCTGTTTTAATTTATGGAGCCGAGTGTTGGAAATTAACAAAAGTAGACATAAAGAAGCTAGAAACATTCCAGAACAGATGCTTAAGAAGAATAATGAAGATCTTTTGGCCTAATAAAATATCAAACGAACACCTAAGAGAAAGAACACAAACAACATCAATAGAAAACACAATAAAATCAAGGCGGTGGAGATACATAGGGCATGTTCTAAGAAAAGGAAATTATGAAAATGAAAAAATTGCATTGACCTGGGCTCCAGAAGGAAAGAGAAAGAGAGGAAGACCAAGAGAGACCTGGCGAAGAACTACAGAGAAAGAAAGAAACGATATGGGATGGCCAAGTTGGAGAACGGCAGAGAATGAAGCCTCAAATAGGACGAAGTGGAGAGATCTGTGCCTCGCCTTATGCTCCACTAGGAGCGAAGAGGATAGGTAGGTAGGTATTAAACAAATCTTACAACTAACTGAATAAATACATGTTGTAATTTAAGTTAATTTAAACAAGCAAATTCAGTAAATTAGGATCCCCAACCAGCAGGTACTTTTTTGTGATTTTTCACTTATGTTCAAAGGGCAATAAGTCCAAAGGAAATGAGCAAACCAACTCAGGTTAATAATATGCACATCTCCTATCAATGTTGTTGTTTTGTACCAAGTTTCGTGAAATAGTGCCTCATAGTTTTGGAGAATTTGTGCAGAAAGGAATTATGAATGGATGGATGGGAGGATGGATGGGTAATTTGACATCCATAGTCACTATGTGCTTAATTGTGCAAGACACTTTCATTTTAATGAAATGACCAAAATAGAAACATGATGAGGTACAAAATTACAAATGGCTTTTATCAAGACAATTTTCCAATTTTATCATTATTTCACACGATATGTAGAAATCCGAACCAAAGTAGTGTATAATCAATATTAAATAATAGTGTATGTACATGTATATGATCATGAAAAATTCAGTTTTCTTTTAAGATCAGCATTACTTACTTTTCCAAACAATCTGCACCAAATGAAACAGATATTCCACTGTACGCATCCCATCTCCTCCCTCTGGTATGGTGTCTTCTGGTGCTGGTGGTGGAAACTCTGGTTTTTTGGTAACCAATGCTTGATCTACAACCTGTAAGCAGATAAATTAAACAACTAGTGTTAGAGTTATCAAAAAAAAAAAAAAACATGAAACAAACATCAAGACACTGCAGGAACTCTCTGTAGATCTGTCAAAAGAAGAAAAAATCTGAAAAAAGGAATAAATCATTCCAAGAAAAAAATCAACATCTACCTTTGGTATATCATCAAAAAAGACACAGGCCCGAGTTGACATGCAGATGGTTTTGTCACATATTAGCGATTATAGGATTGAAATATATATATATATATGTACAAATTATGGAAATTTTAGATACAGAATGTGAAGTCACATGTTTATTTAGGAGAATGAACAGGTCAAAATAACAAAGCTAGTAACAGATGAAGATTAAATATGACCGTTATTCCAAAGTTAAGAAATATAAACACGGTACATACCTTATTCTGACATTTTGTAAGTAGAGGTCCTAGCAGACCCATTGCTAAATGTCTTGTATTCACTTCATGGCCACTTTTACCTCTGTTCAATAATAACAAATAACATTTTTAGTCATATCTTAGACAATATAATATTGTTACACAATAGATTAAAACTTTATATACAAAATTAAGTGTAAGGATATTTAATTGATTGATGGATCGCTGGCCACGCCCACAATGTTCCGACAAAGGCCGCCATCAAGGTACCAAAGTAGCGTCATGGCAACTAATGACGTACTAGTGTCAGTGACGTCATTAAACGTTGCAATTCAGGCATAGTTTTCATTCTTTTTGCGTGTAATTCAAGCATGCCAGACCTTTGTTGGAACATTGTGTGTGGTCAGCCATACATAAATTTAGAATGTAGAAATTTGATTGTCACCCTTTCAAGAAATTTTTTACATAGCAATTGGTTAATTCGCCAGAGTACACAGAACTATGTTCATAAGTCTGCTGCGTTACAAAAATACATGCGGTTTTTAGCAGTAAAAGGGATTTGACTTTCTCAATGCAGATATCTACAGCTGTAGTTACGGTAAACAAACATGACAACAAGGTAGTGAAGGTACACAAGTCACACAGAATACAAACACAAAGTTTGAAGGGTGACAAAATCTCAGGTTTTTGGGAGATTACATGGCCCCATGTACCCCTAGACACATTGTGAATGAAATTTCTGGGTTACCACTTTAATGTTGAGTATAATTACCTTGCTATTTTAAATAGTAGTTGTATGAATACTTCAGTTGTAAAGTTATATGTGACACTGGTTAAACTTGTCTGTAAAACAAAAAGTATTACATGTAATCAACTAAATATATAAACAGCTTGAAAAGATGTATGCAATGTCTAGTTACTAACTGAGACACGAACTAAAATCTTTCACAGTGCTTGCAATAATTTCATATAAAGTAATACTATATAGTTTGATCCTATCACATCAATTAAAGCTTCAGTAGGATATGACAAGCTACAATACTGTAACTGTCTTTCATTTATAATGTACAAAATATAATGTGTATGTTGATCATAACTCAAAACTGTTAGTAAAATTTTACAGATATAGCAACTTCCCTAAAATTATGGTGACATGATTGCTTTATTTAGTACTGAAAATGCTATGTCAATATCACATAAATCAGAACACCATAAAATTAATATTTAACACTTATAGAACTTAATTTTTCTTACCTTATAGTCTTGTGGAATCATGGCACCCAACAATCCCATAATCCTTTCCTGTGAATGAATGGCAAAGGCCTCTTCCTGTCTGGTTTCTATGGCTCTTTCTCCTTTTTGAAGCATCTCTTTACTACTGTCTGTAATGGTAGAACAAATTTATCAGACAATAAACTAAAACAACTGAAGATTAACATTCTTTACCCTCTCAGTTCTATCAGTGACTCTTATAAAGACATTAATATTAGTTTAACTGGTACCTATTTACTCCTCTTGCAATGACTGCTTCTATGTTTCTATGACAAATCTTACCATAGTATATATTTTTCTCTTTTCAATGGCTAAGTGTTTATGCCATTTTACTGAAATAAATTCAAAACTGGAAGTCCATCTATGAAGTGGAATCACTTTCATCACTTTAGCATGATCTGTTCCACAGAAAAAGGGGTCATATAGACTGGTGAAACATCATTCATTGGTCATCTTATGTTTGATAATAAGGGAACCAATAGACAGCTTGTTGCACTCCATGTTTCTAGTAAACTTACACCCAGTTGATTGTTTTTGTTTGCTGAAAACTGCTATTTCTGAAGGGCTATTCAGCACAATCAAGTCGACAGAGATGTGTGTGGCCTTACCTACCTCAAGTGTTATCCAACAGATGGAATGAAACTTTTTAAACCTACTGTAAGTAGTTGTGCATGGCTTTGTTACTTACCTTTCAGTGAACAAGTGCTGGGGCCTTATCAACTTTTATCACAGTGTCACTCAGTAAATGGGGTTTATATGGAATGTGGTTTAGTTAACCTACTTTCAGTATCATCCAGTAGATGGTGATGTAGCCTTGTAAACCTACCTTCAGCATCATTTAGTAGATGGTGATGTAGCCTTGTAAACCTACATTCAGCATCATTCAGTAGATGGTGGTGTAGCCTTGTAAACCTACCTTCAGCATCATTCAGTAGATGGTGGTGTAGCCTTGTAAACCTACATTCAGCATCATTCAGTAGATGGTGGTGTAGCCTTGTAAACCTACATTCAGCATCATTCAGTAGATGGTGGTGTAGCCTTGTAAACTTACCTTCAGCATCATTCAGTAGATGGTGGTGTAGCCTTGTAAACCTACCTTCAGCATCATTCAGTAGATGGTGGTGTAGCCTTGTAAACCTACCTTCAGCATCATTCAGTAGATGGTGGTGTAGTCTTGTAAACCTACCTTCAGCATCATTCAGTAGATGGTGGTGTAGCCTTGTAAACCTACCTTCAGCATCATTCAGTAGATGGTGGTGTAGCCTTGTAAACCTACCTTCAGCATCATTCAGTAGATGGTGATGTAGCCTTGTAAACCTACCTTCAGCATCATTCAGTAGATGGTGGTGTAGCCTTGTAAACCTACCTTCAGCATCATTCAGTAGATGGTGATGTAGCCTTGTAAACCTACATTCAGCATCATTCAGTAGATGGTGGTGTAGCCTTGTAAACCTACATTCAGCATCATTCAGTAGATGGTGATGTAGCCTTGTAAACCTACCTTTAGCATCATCCAGTAGATGGTGGTGTAGCCTTGTAAACCTACCTTCAGCATCATTCAGTAGATGGTGGTGTAGCCTTGTAAACCTACCTTCAGCATCATCTGGTACTTGTTGTAAACAGTGTGTGACTGCTACAATACACTGACTCTGTAACTGAGCTGCTAGTTTGATGTAGTCTGTGTCTATAAGATTGTGGTTGTTACTGGTCTGTATAATATCACCCATAGACAGAGCTAGGACAGTAAACATTAACCATATATGCTGGTGTATGTAGGCCTGTATGAGGGAATCTGAATCCTGAGATGTCTTCACTGAAAAGTACAACAAAACAAAATCTAGTATATAGGCCTGTATGAGGGAATCTGAATCCTGAGATGTCTTCACTGAAAAGTACAACAAAACAAAATCTAGTATATAGGCCTGGATGAGGGTATCTGAATCCTGAGATGTCTTCACTGAAACGTACAACAAAACAAAATCTAGTATATAGGCCTGTATGAGGATATCTGAATCCTGAGATGTCTTCACTGAAAAGTACAACAAAACAAAATCTAGTATATAGGCCTGGATGAGGGAATCTGAATCCTGAGATGTCTTCACTGAAAAGTACAACAAAACAAAATCTAGTATATAGGCCTGTATGAGGATATCTGAATCCTGAGATGTCTTCACTGAAAAGTACAACAAAACAAAATCTAGTATATAGGCCTGGATGAGGGAATCTGAATCCTGAGATGTCTTCACTGAAAAGTACAACAAAACAAAATCTAGTATATAGGCCTGTATGAGGATATCTGAATCCTGAGATGTCTTCACTGAAAAGTACAACAAAACAAAATCTAGTATATAGGCCTGTATGAGGGAATCTGAATCCTGAGATGTCTTCACTGAAACGTACAACAAAACAAAATCTATTATATAGGCCTGTATGAGGATATCTGAATCCTGAGATGTCTTCACTGAAACGTACAACAAAACAAAATCTAGTATATAGGCCTGTATGAGGATATCTGAATCCTGAGATGTCTTCACTGAAAAGTACAACAAAACAAAATCTAGTATATAGGCCTGGATGAGGGAATCTGAATCCTGAGATATCTTCACTGAAAAGTACAACAAAACAAAATCTAGTATATAGGCCTGTATGAGGATATCTGAATCCTGAGATGTCTTCACTGAAAAGTACAACAAAACAAAATCTAGTATATAGGCCTGGATGAGGATATCTGAATCCTGAGATGTCTTCACTGAAAAGTACAACAAAACAAAATCTAGTATATAGGCCTGGATGAGGGAATCTGAATCCTGAGATGTCTTCACTGAAAAGTACAACAAAACAAAATCTAGTATATAGGCCTGGATGAGGGAATCTGAATCCTGAGATGTCTTCACTGAAAAGTACAACAAAACAAAATCTAAAGTTTCGATTCCTCTGTAAAATTTCACTATAGCTGTCCTTGAATATGATTTAAAGGGAATGTTTGAAATTCTGTTCCCCAATTAATATGCTATGGTAGAGCTTGTTCCCAATACAAGAACTTCGTACAATGAAGCAGGCTGCTTGCAAATAAATTGTTGACCCAAGGATATTGCAAGCCTAGGCTTATCAAGGCCCTCAAAAAGTTTTACGGACATCATCACAGTATTGTTGATTAGTTTGATGTCTCCGTGTTCAGGATTGCCCTGGATATATTTCAAATCCATAGTTCCATGTTCCTTTCACCAATTTATGATTACACATATGGCAGGTGTAACTAGCTAAACAGGAGGTGCTTACCATTGCTGAGCACCTGTCCTCACTTCCCTGGTGGAAGTTCACTTGTCTAACTTACTTGTCAGTTTCAAAGTTTTTACTTTGCTTCTGGATTGTGATTTGAACATGGATTAGTGTGTTTGTTTTTGATTAAGACATGTCTATAATATATTTAACTGATGACCCAGAGATGGTAAAGGTGTGTTGAAGTACACATTGTACTCCTCAGTTGTTTAGCAATACTGAGAGAAGCAGAGATAAGCACATCCTGCTAAGCATATGACACGAAACATGATTTCATTAATCTTTATACTAAATTTAAAATGAGACAATGATTTAACAACCTTGGATGGCCAACTGTATGCTATCTTAGAGTTTACATGTATGTAAGTATTCCTAATTGTTAAGATAGTTTCAAGTAACCCAGCCCTGGACTGTTACTAATACAAATTAGTCAAAAAAAAATGAATGAATGGATAAAATAAATGTGATAATAATAATACTTACATTTAACCATGGGAAACTGTGTGATATCATGAGTAGCAACGTGTCTGAAAATACACATGTAAATAGTTATTATAAAGAAAATGAAACAAGTTTCTGGTGCAAATGCAATTATTCCTGATTCTTCAGCATCATTCGATAGATAAGTGTGTGGGGTGGATGGGGTGTGGCTCTTGTATTTAATGTTTCAGATGAAGAATATCTTACCAGTAATCATTTGTGCTACATATACCAGTGTGACACATATAACATGTGTACACACTCAATTTACACTGGCTGCTAAAATTGATTGTACAATTTTTTCTCCTTTTGTAATTAATATAACTTTTGAAACTGAAAGAGTTTAAAGGATTTTCTATGACATGTCTCGAATATTTTTTTTAAATATTCAACATGTGATTATGTTTTAAGAATTAACTAATATATGCATGAATTGATAATGTTATGGTGATATAAGGAGTTGGTTGCGTTTCAAAACGACAGCAGTTTTGACAAGATACATGTAAATAGACAATACCAATTTGTCTGCTAAGCTAAAACTTTTTATTTTAATATCTCAGAAAGCAAAATAAAAAAAAGATTTTGAATAAAAAAGAACCTGTCATGAATTGCTTATAAAGTTTGTACCAGGTATGTGGTTACATCAAGTAGAAACTTGGAAAAACATGGATTTAAACTCTTACCCTGAATAATCCTGGTATATAGACTTACCCAGATGGAAATGAACCTTTAGTATGACATCCTAAACATAGATCAAAATCTTCACATTCATTACAGTGTATCCTCATACCAACTATAAACGCTTGACATTTATTACATTTAAATCTGTAAAAAAAGAAAAGTTAATCAATGTTAATAGTAAGTTACTAACATTTCATTTAAGGTCATAATTACTTTATCAAGTCAATTTTTTTAAAGCGAAAAGGCTTTTGTTAATATATCAAGAATGACATAATAGTAGAAATGGAATTTGAGACTTAACATACATATGGAACTGTAGTTATGTGGTCTTCACATTGACCGATAGGCTACATGAAGATGTTAAACTCTGACAATCATCATAATCATCAGGTTATGTAAAGTGAGACAGTAAGTGACACAACTTACTGTAAGATTTTTTTCTGATGGTGATGAACATGCTAAATAAGCTTTAATAGGCTGCTTGCAAATTAATTGTTGACAGGGATATTGCAAGCCTAGGCTTATTAAGGCCCCCTAAAAAGTTTTATGACCGTCATCACAATATTGTTGATAAGTTTGATGTTTCTGTGTTCAGGATTGTCCTGGATATATTTGACGCCCAAAAGTTTCAAGTTCCTTTCACACAATTTTGATTACACACGTGACAGGTGTAGCTAGCTAAACAGGAGGTGCTTAACCTTCCAGAACACCCAGCCTCACTTCCCTGGAAGGAGTTCATGTGTCTAACCTGACTTGTCAGTTCCAAAGTTTTTACTTTGCTTCTGGATTGTGATTCGGACATGGATTAGTATGTTTGTTTTTGATAGATTAATAAATTGAAAGAATGGGATTTTAACATTTTTGTCAAGAATATTCTATTGATAATAAACAATAAATACGGTAATGAATACACTGATTATGTTATTTAAACTAATATGTGGGGTAATATTGTAGTGTACAAGGACCATAAATATGAATGGGACATTCATACAGAATTATAATTTATCAAGTGACTAACTAATAAAACATGAGGCGCAGAAGAGACTAATTTTGAATTTGAGTTTTTAAGTGTTAATGTTTTCGTATTTAAAAGGATAGCAAAGAAAAACTGTAGGCATCAAATTATGACTTTTGGTTTATACATGAAAAATACATGTATATGATTGTTGGCAGTTCTACTGAACTTACACTAAATGTACAATATCATGTTCATCTGTATGTTCACCCTCTGGCTTTACTCCACCAGCATAACATGTAGCACAGAGATCCATGTCGACACACTGTAAACATCTGTATCTTCTACCTGGGAGAGTTACACCACAACCATCACAACTGATTTCTACATCCAACAAATCACAGAATCTTGCTACAAACATCTGTACAGCCTGAAATAATGAAATATTACCAAATCATACAACTGTGTTTCTCTTTGTCAAAAACAGATAAAAGTAGTTTTTTATATTAAAGTTTTGTTTAACATGTAGCTACATATATCATTTAAAACATTTATTATGATGATAAAATTGATAATTTTGATGCAAAAAAAAAGACAATGTATTTCTGAAAGCTTAATCAAATTTGGTATTCAGCTAGATTTACAATAAGACTATTTTAATTGCTTACGCATATTCACATATTATGTGATGTCATTAATGGTTGTACTCAATATGAACTTATGAACCTAAAGACCTCAAATATGGCAAAAATGTGAGTAAAATTGTTTTCTTGATTTCATTTTTTTTACTATCAACAATTATGTGTACTATTTTTTTGAATCTGTCAGTCAGCTCCTGGCATCATACTGGGGAGTTTGTCAAGAATTGAAGGAGTAACAAAAAAGAAAATCATTTTTGAGTAATGAGATGATAATGTTTTTAAAACTATTATAATGAAGTTTTACCATATATCTTTTCCTAATGTCAATTTGATAAAGTTATTGTGGGGCATTATAATGCGTTTTTACTGTGTATCTTTTCCTAATGTCAATTTGATTAAATTATTATGGGGCATTATAATGAGGTTTTACTGTATATACTGCACCTTTTTCTCTTGTTTACTTCCATCATCTTTTTTGTTGTTGTCGTACCATTTTTCAAATCCATTAGAACATTCATCGAACCATTTCATACATTGTTCATATTCTGTTATTTCTTGTTCATCCTCCTGTTGACCCAGCGTACAATCTCGCATTTTAACAGTCTCTAAATAAAAGAATCAACACAGGATCAATGGTAATGTTTGCTCCTAATTTTATGTGTATTTTTAGAATCTTTGAGCTTGTCTTTAAGTCATTTCTTAACCTTATTAGAGGTCCATGGGCCTTATAGCTCACCTGAGGATATGTCACTTATCCCCTGCAGAAGTCCAAAAACATGAATGAAAAAATACACTTTTAAGATGAGAACACTATTTAAGCTGAAAAATACTCAACTTTAGCATAATGGTGTTTTTAACAATTTAATTTTGTAAAGATTTCCCAACCTGTTTAATAAGTTATGAACTATGAACAGACAATACACATAATAACAAATTAGGTCCAGAGATGTGGTTTACAATACCTCTATTATATTTACCTTTGGCAATCATTAAAAATAAATCTGGAAGCTTTATATCAGCAATGAATGACAGATCATATGGCTGAAAGAAAAAAATACAAATATATTATTGAGTGGCAGTGGGAGATGATTATATCCATCATAGATATGTCAATAATATAAGACTACATTATAAGTTATACAGGGTTTTGGCAGGTTACACAGCCCCATGCACCATGTCAAAAATTTATGTACCGTATATACTCGCCTAAAACCCGCCCTGGGGCATAACCCGCACCCCTATTTCACCCTGAATATCCCAGGAATATTTGTATTCGCAGAATATAACCCGCACCCAGAAAAATATTTTGATAATTCAAGGCATTGTAGAAGATCGACAAACCGGAAGTTACGGTAATTTTCAAGTTGAAAGTAAATTTTGATTTTTATTGTATTTTTGTTATTATTATTTGTGATATTTTTATATTAAATTTGACCAATAAAGTCTTTGAAATAAATAAATAAATAAATAATTAAGGTAAGTACGAGTAAAGTTGTCACTTGTAACAGAAATTATAGCCGTCGGCAAAGAAGTAAATACCTGGTCACCTGTAATTAACTTAAGTCAAGTCTTCCCGGTAACACCTCGCGTGTGTCTTGTTTGTTTAATGATTGAAGCCATTCCCGATTCTTTATACATTGATATAATCATCCATAATTACCGGGACCCATGTGTACATGTTGAAGAAGAAACCGCCGCCATTACAAACACTTATTATATATTCCTATGTCAGAGGTCATACGGCGGTTTCGTATCTGTCAGTTTTGAGTAAAAAGTGCCAGGATTCCACAATCGCTTATCGGGATATTAATAAAATTCATTCAAATTTAATTTGCAATTCCGACATGTTTAGATTTCAAACGTAACAAAATAATGAATACGAATATTTTTTTCACAAAAGTTCAAACAATTGGAGGTCGTCCTAGTTATTGACCAATACTCGCGATGTCATTCTGAACATTATAATGTGGTGATATTTGAGCCATATACTGTCAACTTTACATAATATAGACAGGCCGGTATTGTTAAATCTGAAACATTCGTCTAAAAACGCTATAACCGACCCCCTTTGTTTAAACAAATCATGCAATACATATCACAACCTTTGCGCATGATCAAACTTTGACTTCCTTTGTCGGTGACAACAAGATGTGTATTACCCCATCTCACGATCGGGAGTCAAAAAGTACATGTTTTATTCAAGCTTCATCGTTTGTATCCATACATGTATTAAAAAATAATATCTACATACATGTTGACTTTATATCAGCCATTCAGACATTAAATAATAAATATACAATCTTGAAATAAATTGGCCAACATCGATTGTGATGACGATTTTATCCCATTTGACTTCCGGAGTACATGGAAAATTCAACCGATTTCACGCTAGATCGTCAATATCTGAAGCAAGTTTTTTGTAAAACTGCACGAATAACCCGCACCCTTTTCTCAAATTTTTAATTTTTGTCAAAAAAGTGCGGGTTTTCGGCGAGAATATACGGTACATTAATGTTTGACGTGGTACATGGGGCTGTGTAAACTGCCAAAACCTTGTATAACATTTTTGTCACTCTTCAAAGTGGTACTAGTATGACCTTTTTAACTTCCATTTTGTATTTTGTGTGACTTGTGTATATTTTGTTGCCATGCTTGTTTACCATAAATAGATGTCAGTGATGTAAGAGTTACTTCCCTTTTACCGCTAACATCGCAGGCATTTATGTACCCCGGCAAGTTAACCAATCGCTATGCAAGAAATTTCTTTGAAGGGTGACAATAAATTGTATAATGATGATTTACTAAGACAACTGGACATCATATTTATATGAAATTGTAATCATCTAAATTTTATGTATGTAGAGCAACAGACCTGTGGATAGCTATTGCAAATGTCAACCAAAAAAGTTATGTATTGAAAACAAAAACTAAGCTGCATAATGTTCAGAAACTTTACTTCTGTTGTTGATAACAGCATACTACATCTTACAATTTTCAGGGGAGACAACAATTGTAAAGGTGAAATAGAATCATCACAAGAATTACATCCAAAAATCTAGAAATGTTACAGATGACCCAACTAGGTTTCATAGTCAACGGACAAATGTTTAACAAACTTAAAGATACAACTTTGCAATTTGGCATTCCTAAAACAACACTGCTGCTGACACAAACATAGTTTTAGAATTGAAAGTAATTTGAACCTTATCATACCTGGCTTAATTGGAGATGTTCATTTAATCAGCGATAAATATGTAATTAAATCATGTTGACTATCACCTACCTGCCAATCCATATCTAACATGTGAAGCAGACATGCCTGAATATATTCATACGCAGGGACTATTTTTCTACAAAAAAAAAAAAAAATATATAGATTTTAAAATTATGTAAGAAAATGATTTCTTCACAATTTGTGTATTTCATCATTTATCAGAAAGCAAATATTTTGAAAAACATTCACTACCTCAACATTTTGATAAAACTTTTTATAGCAATGTTCAAAATAAACAAAAAATTGACATACACTGGTCTTTAAAAACAACAGGTTTTATGTAAAGTTGACTCCTATAGCTTGTGTCAAAGTACATAGTACTTTAAAATTATCAGGTTAAAACTAGAACTGTTTCTTGCAAGCCAATTAACTCCTGCCCCGAACATTTTATTGCTTTACCCCGACCTTGACCTTTATGAAATGACCTTAGTTCAAGGTCTTGACACACCTTTGGACCATGAAGATCATTCATGTGAAGTATTATGGCCAATGCAGCTATGAGATATGGCCCAGACAGGATTTTACAAGGACAGACAGCCAGATAGACAAACAGACAGACATGGCAATTCCTATATACCCCCCTCAAACTAGTTTGCAGGGGGTATAATAATCCACTGGTCTCAGGTCTGAAACAAACAGATTTACTCTTTGAACCTGTAGTTTACTAGTTCTGTTGGACCAGTGGATTTTTATTTTGAACCTACCAGAACATGACCAGTGGTTAGAAATGTGTTTTTAATCTAGAGTCATTGAAGTATTTGTTTAGGGCAAAATGTATACATACTTATCTAGCTGATGACGATGCATCTTGTGAAATGGCTCTACAAGTCGGCGTGTCAGTAGGTAGTATCCTTGTCTGACTTTAGATTCTTGATCTAATCCACACCCATCTAACCCTTCAGCATAATGTTTGGCAAATCCATCTTGATATGACAACAGTTCTTGTAGAAATAAAACAACTGGAATCTAAAGAAAAAAGTAATGATACTAAAATTATACATGTATTTTCAGATATTTTTATACCTTAAATATATGTATACAAAATGACTTAGTCTGAGAAACAGAGGGTAGAGACGGCAAGGGGGACACTTCCTTTATGCCACATTTGTGATTTATTTTGTCAATATTTATACTAAAGAGGTATCACAAAAAAATCAATTGTGATCATTTATAGAAACTAGGTGACCCAAGACAACTGTTTTCCAAATGAAATGGGTAGAATACCACATGAGCTGTTGGAAAAGAAATAACACTGTTCTTCTAAATGAACACCTCGTGTATCAAAATGACAAAATGAACAAGAGACTACAGAGAAATTACAGCATACTAGTAACACACTATTTTTGAGCTACTGTGACCTAATAACCAGTTCTGGTGAAGTTGAAAATAGATGTTAAAGGCACAAACATACAGACACACTAACACATATGAATAACACATATATTACATGCTTTCCTATATCATAAGCCCACATGAGTGTAAGCCAATAGAGCTAAAAATTAAACCAAATCTTACAATATTGAAAATTGATGCTGCAGGGATGTGTTTTACTTTATTATGTATGTCATACATGGAATATAAATAATGGAATTAAGTTAATAATTAAAGAGAAAGATCTGTCAAAAATCATAATTTGAAGACAATGCAAATGCTAACATCGATGTGTTAAATAAACTCTTTTACATTTTGAATAGCTGTGCCAAAACATGGTGCTGATCTAAATACAAACCTGAAATGGCATTTGTGTCTCTATACATTGTGTTATACGTATAAATTCAGAAGAAAATGTATAAACATCAGATACTGCCTTGCCATGTTTTGTCCTCTCCTGTAACATTCTGTTAACTCTGTAATATAAATTTTAACTTCAGAAATCAAGTCATATTTACAGTATTAACACAATATAAAACCGAGTAACCAAAAGACCAAATGTAGAGACTGTGTGGGTTGGAAATAATGCAGAAATTGCTGTCACAAATAAAGACAAAATTCAAGCTTATTGATAGATAGGGCTATGAAGAATGTAAACAATCATTTACATTGTTAATATTCAGTGTCAAAGAAATTTCGAATAACAGAAATATTTTGCACTTTCAATACAGTATATATGAAATTACTCAGTTTCTCTTAGAAAATCACTTCTTGAAAATAATTTCACCAGGGGATGTGTTATATGACTTTTTTTTATTACAAAAATGACAGTAGCTACATGATAAATATCCATTAATTATATCAACAAAACAAAACTGTAAGTGTGATAAAAAGTGTAGTGTGTGTATGAGAGAGAGAGAGAGAGAGTTACCTTTCTGTTGTCCATGCAGGATCCTGAACAAATTCTAATACCAATCTAAATGAAGGATATTTGTCTGATCCATCAAACTAAAAATTATAAAAATATATAAAACAAAAATATCAAGTTATAACTGAAATAGGATGTTCATGTTTTCTTAACCATGTACACAATCAAAATATGAATAGCCAATGACACATACTCCAACCATAGATTGTTTCTGTAAAGTTTCAGAAAGATCTGTTAAACATTAAACAGTTGTCAAAAAATAGGAACTGACAATGTCGGTGGAAGAAATGGAATTTACAATATTTGTCCCAATTCATTTGGAGGACATAACTACCGGGCAATGCATAACTGAACCTTGCATTTCATAATGAATAAGCACATATTTTCATTAATCAATGGATTTTGATCTCTTTCTTTATTTAAATTTAAAGATAAAGAATTAATAAATACTGTACAAGTACAAATATTCATTGTATATTAATGTCTTAAATATTGTGTCTTCAATCTGTTGTAAAAAAATCATATAAATCTAATATTAATATACATTAGGTATTATCACAAGAGTCAAGAAAGTTTATACCAGCAACTGTGGACTATTGAAACCTAAACTACCAAATTTATATCATTAAGGTAGTTCCATACTTTACAAATCGCCTGAAAACACATATTGAATTTTTGATATGTTGTACATAGCCATAAACAATTCAACATGCCAAAATTTCAGGGCAGGTATTCGACTTGCTTAAAAAGTTCTGAAGCGCCACCTGGTGGCTATTTTCACCACATAAATGATCAAAGTATAACAACTGTTATCAACAAATAAGCTTTAATAATTTTTTGACATGCTTAGAAACCAAAAGTGTCTTGCATTTAAATTAACCATTATGTCATGAAGATTATTTGGACCAATGGAATTTTTCTTCCGGTCACGTGGTATTTTTCTACAGCGCCACCTATCAAGACAGAACATCAAATTTTCGGAAAACTTAAAGTAACACCCTTTCATTAATTTGTAGATTTTAAAAAAACTAAGTCGAATACGACCCTGATTTTCACATATATTGCACATGAATATATTATTTTGGTTTTCGGAAACAAAAAATAGGGGGTCGTCAAGCTACTTTTTTCATAAAATTGCATCAAAATCCTGAAAAAAGAAAAAAGCCTTATTCCTTACATAAGAAGTTAGCATTATTGTCCTAGTATACTTTTATAAACTCAATGTTTTTCGTTTGGTATTAACAAATAAACAAAAACACTGGTTGTGAGCTATTTGGTTGTGAAAAACAAAACCAATTTAAATATCATATGGTCTGTCACTCATAGAAACCCATAGCAACCGTTACTCAAAACAGATCAGTTAAAGTGGAAAGCGGGTTCGTATACATTGATGAAGCGTTCTTGATTCTAGGCCACTAAATGAAACAAAAATACAAGAGAACGGTCAAATTGCTAAAATTTGACACTGAGAAAAATTATCATGCAGTATGTTTATTGAAGAATCGTCAGTTTGTGTCCTACTATTTGTATTTAAAATCACCGAAACAAACCAAACATAAAGCGACATTTAAAATACCGTCTTCAAAATTTAAACAATGTACTCAAATCTTTCAATTATTTAGAATAGTACTCTCAACAGTGTAGATCTACCTAATTTCCGTTATGTACAATATACATTTTATTCTTAAAAATAGTGCACAGATTTGATATTGTAAATTCTAATCTTTTGTGAATGCAGAAAATTATTCTTCTAAATGATAGCATAACAGCGTTCCCGCCATAATTCTATAGGCGCCGAAGACCACATATTCGTGACGTCATAGATAAAAAGACGTCAAATCAAGTCATTTCGACCGTACGCACAAAACGACGACGTCACCATGGTATGGAACTACCTTAAATATATCTACAGTATATAAAATCTGCTATAGTGATAATCATAAAGACCAAACTGTTGATTTAGACCAGTGTTTTAAGGTCCTTTTTGCTTCTTCAACATTCAACCATAACTTCTCTTTCTATAAAGACTACTTGTCTATAAAGTCCATATATCTTAAGTCCTGTTGGTAGTATTTATATACAATGTACAAGTTTTACTGTACATGTATGTGTTCATAACTTACCTTAAACTGTCTGTCCGACTTTCTGTTTGATAACTTTTTCCATTGTTTCATTGACTTTGATCTTATCTAGAATTATTGAAACATGGTTTAAGTATTGGATAAAGGCGATATTTTCTTACCATTTTGAAAATCAATTACTACATTGCTTTCACTAAATAGTTGTAAATTTAAATAATGAATTGTACAAGTCTCATCATAAGATGAACATGGTACTGTAATTTCCATGCCCCAAGAACAATAGTGTAATTTGTGTCAAACATTTTCCATTCATGTAACTGAGATGTCAGCATTTCTATCTTTATCAAACTGCACACAACATTAATTTTGAATGCAACATAATGTAACTAATATATTGTCATTTTCATCTTCAACATTCAATTATACAGAAGATAATTCCAACATTATTTCTCCAACACCAAGGACAACAAAGTCATCTCGCCCTCCTCTAAAGATTTTTTTGTAACCAACTCAAATATAGTAAATCCAACTCTGACAAAATCAAATAACTGTCCAATGGTGTAATCTGAGTATTAGAAGGTCTACTGTAAACAACTTTTCATTACCTCAAGTGCCATGGACGGCATAGTCATTACTCCCACTAACCCCAAACAACCTCCACAAAGGTTTTTTATTTCTAACAACTCATATTCAAATTTTCAAACTCTTTATTAATAGAAGTCAAAATGAATATTCCATCATGCTATTTGAGTTATGGATGTTCTACAGTAATCCTTTCCTTACCTCATTTCTTAGCTGTACTTTAGTTAATCCAGCAAACTTGAGAAGATACAAGGCTTTATCTCTGCATATAGTAGCTGAAACATATCACCATTGATTTACAAAGATTACAGTTAGATTTGATATAAATATTCTAATTACAGCATTATAGCTATTGGTTAGACAATCACATGTTTTCAAGAGAAAAGGTTTTTAAGCATGTTTGGTGACCAATAAATTTTACAAAGAGAATAAAATCACATTTTAAGTTTGTAATCATACAGATACGGGTATATTAAATGGTAATTCACCCTAATGTCCGAGCATGTTTTGAGGTCCCAAAATCTTCTATGTTATTCCAATAAGTCTGCCTCAGTTTATCACCAAACCACTTTATAATGCCAAAATTTTACTGAACAAATAGTGACATTAGACTTTTATTGATAAAATCTAGGTTATAAAATCAAAATTTATAAAACACATCTGAATATTCAAAGTAAACACAATATTTGCATTACCTGGATCATCAACATCTTCACCTTTAGTTTTGTCTTCTTCAGCAGATATCTTTTGTCTCATACTAACCTGGAAAGGAAATAGTACAACAGTCAAAATTAATCTACCAGAAAATATTAAGTGAATTGATTTACTGATAAAACATTTGAAGTATAAAACAAATTTCAAAACTCAAACCCTAAGATTAATATCCATAACAGAGTGCTATGGAAAAGCAACCAAAACAAATCTGAATTACATCAGTCCATATAAATTCAGAACCAACTTCATCGGATATTGTCAAATAGGTTTAAAAAGTAAAAGTTGATAGTAAGTGCTAATGACACACACATACATAAACACAGCACTATCCCTTACGTTCACATGGCTTTTATACATATATGACTTACTAGTGGCATCCTCAAACTCTCGGCTGTAGTGTAAGCTTGTGTTATAGCATCTACCAGAGGAGGTTCACTCTCTGCTGACACTGTAAATATGATAAAATTCAATAAGGTTTGATAATACAATTTTAAGGCAGGGCCCCACAAATTGCTGAAATTGACTGAAAATTGCCTAATCAGAAAGTAAAATGATTGAGTAATCACTGAAATTTTGACGATGAAGCCCCCACATCAAATGACAGACAGATGTCAAAACTGTGTGGGACTGGCATATTTCTTTTATTTCCACTATATAACTAACTTGTTTTTAAAGGCTTGTAGTGCTTTGTTGTGTTTTTTGTTTTTTGTTTTCTTTTTGTTTTTTGTTTTTGTTTTTTGTTTTTTGTTTTGGGAGTGTGGGGGGGGGGGTGGTTGGTTAGGGGGTGGGGGTGAGACTTGATTTTGCTAAATTATTTACTTAGGATGCATTCACTGACCTCTTCTTGAGATTTACACTGAATTGGGACTTCCAATATCAATAACTCAGCAATGAAAGAAATTAAAGCCCCATGGTAAGTTTTAAGTATATCAACAACACTTGAAAGATTGACTGTTATAGATGATAAAAGATACTGTTATTGGAAAATGTTAAGCACATGTAATATATGAACAAAGTATATATGATAACATATAAAATCCATCTAGGAAATAGAAATTGTTGGCTAGAAATGTTTTTTTTTTCTGTCACCATCTAAATTTTTCTAGTTTTATTTAAGATCTGAGATCACCATTACCATTCTTTTTCACTTTGGTGCCAGACATCACTGCTATCACATCTTGATGTGACATTGATTTTGCTGGGCAATATTCAGCCCAATAAGGCGACAACATATACGACTATATTAAGTTATTTACTCTCTCATGTTATATACAATGTACTTTGTAAAATAAGAAAGTTGTTATTACAAACCATATTTAGTTATTTCTTCTCTGAGTTGTTGTGTATGCCAGATCAATGCCGTAAAGACGGCTGTTATGGCAGCATCTATGTTGTCACCTCCTACTTTCATTCCTTTTGCATGTTCTTTACATCTACAAAAACAAGTATTTTCATTTAAATCATACTTATTTATAGAAAATCATTGCAATATACTTTTGATGACTGTGTAAACTGTGATACCCAATATTAATGCAGATTCCAAAATTTTGGCAATACTTTACGACAAGCATGAGATACTGAGTACCCATTCTAACCCAGGTTCCTAATGGGGATCATGCTATCTTGATGCTATTTCCCACCTATGAAATCTCACACTATTGTGATAATTTTTTGCTTATATCATATTTAAAACTTTGTATTTCTATTTCACATCAATCACTTATGTGCATTATTATTATCTTTATTAATGATTGAAGAATATTTTTCATAGATTTTGAATTTGTGTTTGTATCAGGTACCTACATATATAATTCACTACTTTTGACCACTGGCTTTGGAAGTCAAGAGTTGTGGGTTCCAACCTCAGTTGGAGTCTGAAGATGTTTAGATTCCTAAATTACCTTTCTTGCAGTCTATGAGCAGGACCTTCTTTTTTGTTCACCATCTCCCAAAGAAATTCTAAGACAATTGTAGATTCTTCAGCTGCCTTTTAATACAACAAATTATCATACTGAACATTTTCATATCCCAGACACAAAATCAATATTTCACACAAGAAACTCAACAGACTGTCAAAGTGGCAATAAATAAATGTTGCTGACAATATATATACATGTACATGTATATACACATGTATATATATTTATACATGAAGGTGAAACTCTACTCGTATCTGAATATTTTTGAACAATTACAAAATTCAAATAATTTTTTTTTAAAAATCATCAAAAGCAAAACCAAACTAACCACAGATTTATAATATATGATGCAACAATTAAAAAGATCCATCCAAAGAGAATACACCATGCTTTATACATTGTTATGACTTTACAGAATTTTAAAAGAAGTTAACAGAAGAAGTTAATATAATAACTAGCATTAAAATGTGAACAAAACAAAAGATTTATACAGCCTTAATTTTCAATGTAATAGCAAAGAAACAAACTTACAAATTTTCCTGACAATGACCGTTGTAATTTTCCTATCATATAACCTCCCCTGAATAGTGTTGTCCATAATTCACTACGTAACATGTCCTGGTCTGCTACTTCTTCTGCCCCCAAAAGTGTATCTCTAACTACATCTGTACAAATAAAACAATGTACGTGTGATTTTATTTTTGGGCTCCACGTATTTGTATATTACCAAATAGAACAACAAGTTGATACAAACATTTCATGACTTTGAGTGGATAAATGGAATTTTACACCACATTTTTCCTATATATCAAGGTCATCAATTCAGAAATGATGGAGGAAACAGGAGTGCCTAGAAGATACCACCAACCTTTAGCAAGTTAACTGACAGATTTCTCAGACTAGGACCTAGGCCATGAGAGGTGATATGATCCATATGTGTGTTTTAGACCACTCAGTCACCGAGGCCCAATCTCAGTTTCCCTTCATTGTTTTGGTTTGGAAACCACTTCCATGGTACTGTGAAAATATCAAGAAAACTTCTGTTGAAGTATAAACTTCCATGGTTTTATAACAATATCTCATATGTGATAAGACTGTCCAAGTTTAAATATAAAATAATTTCATAGTTGATTGACCACAAAGAAAACTGCAAACATAGATAGTATATATTTAAACCCTTTATACAGTAATATGTGTAGGTAAAGTATTTTTGTGGAAAGTATGGTCAATGCTGATGTGGAAACTAATAACTGAAAAATACCTCATATTGACCTCTTTTTAGTCATAATAGTAATGATAAACAATCCAAGAGAGGTCTCATCTCAAGATACTGGTAACTTTTTTTTGCAGAAGTTGAAAGGGATGCCTTGCTGTGTTTAAATTGTAGAATTTCAATTTATACTACATAGCTAACAACATATATAAAGATTATTATAAATATCTGAAATTATTACGTGGATTTGCATTCAGTGTGGCCCCACACAGTCTTCCTAGCATTTTAGTTAAGCTGAGCTGTAAATCAAATGGCCATGACAGTGGTATATCTGGACTACCTCTTGCTGTCACCTGTAAAATACAAATGGAAATTTTAACTCAGAATATAAAGGTAATAAATAAACAGCCAATTTTTATATCACCGTCTATTATTTTAATTTCATATTTAGGGATTTAGAAAAGAAGCCTAGAAAGATAATACCAGTAAAAAAAAAAAAATATAGGATATATATAATTTGGGTGAGGTGGCAAAGTAAACAAGTACTATTTTATCAATGTCTCCTGTCCCTTCAAAGCAGGGTGATGTACATGTACCTAGGTTTCCACAAATTTGAAATAATTAGTAGCCAAATTTCCCAAATTTGTGAAAATATAGTCCTTTTTTAAGTATTTTTCCACAAATATGCTAAAATAGGTTACTTTTTGAAAGAATTCCTCAGAAATTAGTAGCCAATGGCGATTTTGGCTACCAGGAATGGAAACATAGATGTACGTTCTTTGGCATTTCATGTAAGTAAGCTTCATAGTGTTGTCAGTTGAAGCATCAATAAAGACTTAATCCACAAAGTTTTTTATTTTATAATAAAGTCAAATGGACATGCGTTTTAGTATTTTTATTTTTCAATGTTATGATACAAACACATTTAATCTAGAATACCTTAAATTTATATCCCCATTCTGTGTTACTGCTGTCTGAATGAAACAGGAAATGTAAATTAGGTCCACTAAATATGACCTGCTTCGGCCATTTTGGTGATCCAACTCTTTGATCAAATCTCATTTGTAATCCTTTAGAATCCGTGAAAACAAGATAATCATATCTGAAATTAAATATATAGTACTTCAGAAAATATGTTATTATTGTGTTCATAAATTAACAATTTATTGCATTGTGCAATAAGCCATTCTTTTATCCAAGGTTGTGCATCAAGTTTATCAGCTGTCACAACATTGGAAATTAGCAAATGGGGCAGTACTTTAAAAATTACATCATGTTGAATGAATACCAGTTATTATAATAAAGTTGTAAAAATAAGTTAAAGGAGTTTATTAAATATATCTCAAGTAATATGAGTTATAGCCTGAACTCAAACTGACAAGACTGGACAGGCAGATGAATAGACGTGCAGGCAGGCAGACAGATACAGGGATTTCTATATCAGGGTAAATTAAGCATACTTTTTTATTTCCACACATACCATAGCTAAGAAAATCAGTGTAAAAAGCTGCTCTGGTGGATACTTTAAAGCAATCATTCATTGTTTTAATTTCTTAAATATGGGATAGCATACCTTCTTTCTGTTTCACATCTTGCATCAAAGTCAACAACAAACTTCTGGGCACCAGGACAGTTGTAAACCTAGAGACAGAACAGATAAAATGAATTCCATCAGTAAAACTGCATTCGAATTCACAAAATTTTATAAACCAAGATATTTTTCCTAAATTGATAAATTAAAAATCAGTGATGTGTACCAGTAGATGCTAGTAATTTTTCTTTTAAATTAAAGGCTTTATTTGGTGAAAATATTTTTCCCAAAGTGATGAATTAAAAATCAGTGATGTGTACCAGTAAATAATTTTTCTTTTACAGTAACTTAAAGGCTTTATTTGGTGAAAAAATGTTTATTTTCTTTCAAACACTCTTTATCTTCTATTATGTACAGTAATAGCTAAGACCAAGTACATGTAGCATAGTTACAGTATAAGTAATTAAACATGTATTTTACCAGAGATCAAGCTACTTGTAAACATAGCACTGCTGTGCTGTTGTACGGCGTAGTTGGGAAATTGGTGTTGTGGCAAGACGGAATATAAACGAAAATCCCCCCCCCCCAATCTATGCATAGTCCGATGGATGTTTTTTTGGAAAAAGAAACAATGTACCAAACCATGTATTGCTAAGTTAAATGATAAAAAATAATAATTTCATAAATATATGAAAAAGACAATCAGTAATTAAAATTTTATAAAGTCGTACCCGATCGTTTTGTCATTTCGGATAGAGAGAAAGTAGAGTTTTGCAGACCCTACCATCGCTATGAGGGGGTACATTCTAGCGGTTGTATGTAACTAGATCATTTGCTGTTTAATCTGGGTTTTCATAAACTGCCGATTATCACTCACAATATGCCCGTTTCATGTTAATGGTGAAGTATGTGGTCATTTGCACACAACACTGTACGAATTATCTCCCTTTCACGAAAGTGAAATCTAATCGATAAACAGTTTTAAAATATGACACAATTGCCTCAACATCAAAATACCTTATCATATCCTTCAAAATATATTTAAATTACCGTAGATTTCGTGAAGAATTACATGTAATTAAATCAACCTGCCATTGCTGTTTATTTCATAAAAGTTATGATTTTACATCGTAGGATGCAAACTTCTCGGACTACTTTTTATTGTAAACACGAGATCAGTTCACCAAATTGCAGAAATTATTGGATGCATTCCGTCACAATATTTTACTAGATTCCGAAATGTATTTCGAAAATTTATTCCAAATGTGCATATGTTTCCAAATGCATTATCCGTCTCAGAATACATATCTCACGATAAAACAGATATATTTCTTTCACGCTCATTTACCAGGCGCACTATTTCCATGCGCATTCATATCTTATAATTTCATAGCAAAGAAGCCCGATATCTTGGAAGAAAGCGATAGCAAAGTACGCGTTCACTATCGTGAAACGCCGTACAAAAATTCACCATAATATTCTGGGGAAAAAATTAACTATAATCTCATTTAATTGCTATTGCAAAATGTTGCCAAGTAAAGACACAATTGCATGTTATTTTAATTACTTTGATGAACTAAATTATCACAACTGGGGTTTGCCAGTGTACCACATGATACCGCATAACGTTTTTGCGGAACAATTATATCTTTTGGAGATGGAATCGCTACAGTTTACATTTTTCCATATGTAAGAAATGATGTTACTCCAAGAAATTTCCTTGTAAACATTTACTAAAATGATCCGCACAAACATTAAAGGAAAACGATCATGTGGTATGCTGGCAAACTACATTCCTATGCCATTACAATGGACTTTTTTAATCAAATCAACTATGATCTGCTATTGACAGTTATAAAATCTACAAAGTTTTCATATTGATCGTAAAATGTGACAAATCAAATAAACAGAAAATCATAATAAAACATGTAACTGTTGTAATACCTGTGTTATGTGCTGGTTATTTTCATATGAATGTAATGACTCTACTTCCCATGTTCTTAAAATGATGTCATCAGTTTGTACATTTGCCCAATGGTCACTGCTTATCTAAAATTAGAAAACACATCAAATACAGAATTTTTTAGTTTTTGCCATTACAACTAAACGGTAATATCTGTAGCAAGACTTATGAAAGTAGACTTTGCTGCAAGGTTCTTTATAATCAAGATCTTTCAGAAAAACAACATAGCTTGCAAGTTCATATAGTGAATTCAAGAAATTTAGTAATTAACATTGTTTTCAATCAAGAACATGAGACCTTGATACTACAGGTAATGGTTAGTGTTTCACAACCATTAAATCTGCCACGCCCATATACAAAGTAAATCACTGCTGGTTGGAAGTACATGTAATTTTATCAATTCATCATAAGCATGGTCTTGTTACCTGATACATCAGCCTTCAATATAATCTATTATACATTCAATATAATGTACTTACACTAGGGAATATCTGTGGCAGGAGAACAGACAGCTTCTGTAAATTCTGACAAAGAGGCTGGAAATTCTGAAGGAGCTGGACTCTTGATGTAGAACAGCAGAAATCACACAGATATGTCAGGATTAATATCTACAATACAAAAGTGGTTACACTGTTAAAATGCTGAAAGAATGATTGCATATTAATCCCATCAGAATGTGAGCCCATATTTAATTGCTTATACAGGACACATTACAGATACGCATGATGACTTTCTTTAAAATAATGTTTAGTATTATAAAAAATAAAATGAATTACATAAACAAAAAGAGGCTCAATGGACCTAAAGGCCACTTGATGACATATAGAAAACCATGGTTATGAATGTTTACAAACTTGGTCAAGTTTAATGTAACAGAGTTATATTTGAAGTTTCAACATTATAGAATTTTAGGTTCATGAAAAGAAACTGTTTAAACATCTATTTAAAATCACTATGACTTTGAATTAAGGTCAAGGTCAACCAACTTCTCAAACTTAGCAAGGTGTTTTGCACTAATGGTATATATCAAGTTTCAAGCTTCTAGACACTTGTAGAAAGGATGTTACTTGATATTATTTCAGTTTTAACTGACATCAATGAATGGTTTACTTTATTTATCAAATTTATTAATAACTAATTGTATTTCAACAGATCTTTAAGAAACTTCACAGGAACTTTTTTTTAGAATGCTTAGTCTTATTATTGCAATAAAAATAAATTCTTACCAATTGTCTGACAACAGATCCAAGGAAAGACATCTCTGAATTTTCTATGATTTTTGTCTGTAAAATACATAAAAACAATTTTAGTCAACTATAAGCTGTCAGAAGAATTATAGTGTAATTACTCAAACATGATTTTAGTCAATCAAAAAACTTAAAACACATAATACTCACTTAAACACTTATAATGATAATTCCACAGAAGATATGACACAATCACTTCAGAAGTTCTCCAAAAACTAACACTGGGTACTAACTTACAGTACATGTATACTCAACAAAACAATTTACAGACCAAAATTTGAAACAAAAATCTAAAAACTGAATTATATAAAATTCATCTGTATTTTGTTCTTCCCTTTTAGTTTTTAAAGATTTAATGAAGTAAATTTTTGTGCATGAAATTAAATCTCATCAATGAAATTACAAGAAGTAGGAAGATGAAATGATATGATTTATGTTATACAAAACTAGAACTGTCTCTGAAAGAGGCTAATACCCCCGTTCCCAACTTTTGATCTGGGGACAAATTGTATGTATGGCCAAATTGTAATGTAAAAAATTCTGTGTATGAAAATGTTAATAATTCAACAAAATACATGTGATGAAACCGATAATGGCAGGTGCACATGTTTTATGATGCTCAATATCTATGCATAGTTTTAAAAAAATTGGATCATATATAATTAAGTAACTATATAATCCAGCCAAAAAAGGAGGTGCACATGTTCAATGTACATAGAAACATCCTGTAAAGTTTCAAACTTCTTGGTTAAAAGCTGTAAGAGGAGTTGATTACACAAAATGAGTACCCCTCATATGGAGTATTGTTGAAAAATGATTAAGTTCAACTACCCGTAAAATCTGAAAAAAAATTATATAATCCAACCAAAATAGGAGGTGCACATGTTCAATGTATATGGAAACATGTTCAATGTATATGGAAACATCCTGCAAAGTTTCAGACTTCTTGGTTAAAAGCTGTAAGAGGACTTGATTACACAAAATGGTTACCCCTCATATCATAGGTCAAAGGTCAAAGTCAAGGTCATAGTGACCTAAATATGGTACATGACACATCGCCTTCCCATGATGCATCCACATACCAAGTTTGATAATCCTAGGTGCTACGGTACAAAAGTTCTGTTCCGGACACGAAGATGCACAAGGTTTTACTATCAAAGAGGTCAAAGGTAAAAGTCAAGGTCACAGTGACCTATATTTGGTACATGACACATCGCCTTCCCATGATGCATCCACATACCAAGTTTGATAATCCTAGGTGCTACGGTACAAAAATTCTGTTCCCGACACGAAGATGCACAAGGTTTTACTATCATAAAGGTCAAGGTCACAGTGACCTATATTTGGTACATGACACATCGCCTTCCCATGATGCATCCACATACCAAGTTTGATAATCCTAGGTGCTACGGTTCAAAAGTTCTGTTCCGAACACAAAGCGGGACGGATGGACCGACAGACAGACGGACAAGGTGATTCCTATATACCCCAAAACTTTGTTTGTGGGTGTATAATTAATATAATGTTTTTGATGTGGTCCTTAACTTTTTTTTGAGTATATATATAGGGTCATATTTTAGAAAATTGACCCCTGTCAAAAGAAAGTATCAGGACATTGGATAACCAAATATATATGTTGCACAAAGATTCGTTTTGACAATTCACATTAGATGTTTGAGTAAATCTGTATTTTTCATGTCAAAAAAGAGTACTTGTAAACATGGTAAAATGTCCAACATCATGAGATTAAATATATTCCAACATATTTAGGTTAAATTCATCTATAAAACAAAACTGCATCAACCCTATTCTTTATAATGCTAAAATCTGAGAAAACATATTGTGATAGCAGAAAGATGTTCTACTGTACATTAATTAGATTTGTCAGAATACCACATGATTAATATCCCTTAACATTTGTGCAGATTGTTTGGAAAACATCGAAAATACCCAGAATAAAATTGTTTTTATGAAAAGACATAATCTTATGAGATTCTATATTTAAAGGAAATAAATATTCTAAACAAATGTTATGGGGTTTAACATGTTACCACGGCAAACTGCACTCACTGAACTCAAAAGTGCTTAACTAATGTCCATCGTGAAAACTGCAATTATCAAATTATGTAATAATATACAAACCAAAACTTTTACATCCTGGTTCAATAGCATACAGCATGCTTCAGATGCCTTCCCAGCAACAAACATGGCATCTACAAAGTAAATACAATGTAAAAGTAATAAATAAACAACCCAGACACCCCCCTAATAATTCTTTCAGAATAGTTTATTCTTAAATAATTTACAGAAGGAAGTGTTGGAAGAAAAGACTCCTCTGCATATCAAATCCAACAGCACTTACTTTATATTAAATAAAACATGGCCTTATCACAAACAGCTGAAAAACTGATGGTGCAAGTTGCAACATAAGCCAACCAAGAAACACTAACGGTATTCATAAGTAAAATCAATTTAAATCCTAGACAAATACAGTCAAAAGACACAAATCTTCAATATCAAAAACTAACATACCAATCCATGTCCAAATCACAATCCTGAGGAAAAGTAAAAGCTTTTGAAACTGACAAATAAGTTAAAGAAATGAACTCCCACCAGTGAGGAAGGTGGTCCAGAAGGATAAGCACCTCCTGTTTAGCTACATACATAATAGATTCCTTTATTAACATACATGTATTTCTTAACAAATTTGTTAAGTTTAAACAGGTTTTACAGTTTACTCAGGATTTCGGCAGGTTGCACATTAGTCGACATGTAGACTTGAAACTCGGACAATCATTCAGGTTGTAATAAATATAACAATATATATAACCTACATTGTGCTGTGATCTCCTCCCCCTTCATTTTAGCTGTTTCATTGACAGATGGACTCTGACCATTATCATCCGGTGACATCTGTGCCCAGCACCATGCTAACAGACTGGTTTGAAGTGAACTGACCAGCTTTAACAGATGTGTGACTTGTTCATGGTTCTGCCCCGTATTAACCGTCAGAGTAAACTCATGGTACGTCACAGATATCATCGTCTCCATTATCTCTAATACTGGCTTTATATTAAAATGCTGCAAATATAAAATAAAAACATTGTACCCAGATTTGGTACGTTCTGTTGTATCACTACAGGTGGCTGGTTCTATGAAGATTTTCTATTTAAAACAAATTCAGTTAATCTCTCTCTCTCTCTGTTTCTCTTCATTTTTTTGTATAGTGTCAAACTGGCTTCTTTGTATATGAAAACTCATTTGAACTAGAGCTATCAAAAGAAAATTGTTGACACCTAATTTGTACCACTACAAGTGGTCACATAATGATTTTTTGTTAAAAAAAGCTAAGTAGATGTATCTCTCTCTCTCTCTCTCTCTCAAGCATAAATACCTCATCTGGTAACTTGGGTAAGTCTAAAAGTCCACTTGGATCCACAGAGCTGAAAAACTGACACAGTGACTGAAATACTAGCATAACTGATGGAGCTGTGGATAATTTCTGAAATATAAACACGGCATGGATTATTTCAGTATTAAATAATTTATAAATATGAACATCAGTAATTAAGGTTTACACTACATCATTTAAATTTAAATTAACACAGAAATATCATTAGTATTGATAATTACTGGTAACTACAAGAATTATCACTATATATTTTTAAAAGAAACATCAAAATATGCATTTCAATAATAACAATAACATTGGGGTATATTTGCCCACCTACAAAAAACAGATTGAAGCAATTTAAGATACAGTACACAGCAAACTAAACTTAATATTATTAATCTTACCTCTACATTCTGCATCATGTTAAATAACTGTTTTCTTCTGGCTTCTTTATCTGGGAAAAATACTGCCGCTCCTAGTATAAAATGATAAAGGGATTTTTTTATTACACATTTCATGGTAGTTCTGATTTAAAAATAATGGTGTCAACCGTTTTAATTTTTATTGCTTCTATTTAGTAACACCTCATTATAATGCCCCCTTGATAACTTTTTCACAGTAAAACCTCATTATAATGCCCCCTTGATAACTTTTTCACAGTAAAACCTCATTATAATGCCCCCTTGATAACTTTTTCACAGTAAACCTCATTATAATGCCCCCTTGAAAACACTGCCACCATGTTTACTTATCACCACAGTATAAGTCTTTGTTAATTTATCATCAAAACTCTTTAATTTCAAAATCTGAATGAACAAATGGTAGCTACAAATCAAGATTTTACTGTATTTTTCTTTCATGAATATCATTTGATATGTTGCCAAGAAACATTATGTCTCGATATAAGTGAAATATTCTTGATTGGTAAGTAAAACTCCATTTAATCAATCAATCAATCAATCAATCAATCAATCTTTTATTACACTGAAATATGACTGACAGGACTATCACTGGATTTAAAATTACTGTCCCAAAATAATGTCACTTTCAAAATTCTCTATGTGGAAACTTTCCTGCAACATATCAATTTTGTATTACACATGTTAGATTTATACCATTGTCATTACCATTTGCATATGTAAAGACCACCAATTAAAATCATTACCATTAAAAAATTACTACATAAATATTTACATTGTATGTACCTTAAACATCAAGATACATGTAAAAGGAATTAAATGGGGTCTTGTAAACCCATTAAATGAGTACAAGTAAATTGTCATACTAACCGTCAATTATTAACTGTTTACAAAGCTTGTTACTTTTACTTTCTTCCCCAGTATTTGGATCATCTATAGTTTTACACAAATGTTGGAACAGTTCTTCAGCTGCAGTCTGCAAATAATCAATATTTAAGAAATGGAATTTTACTTTTTTTCTACCATGAGGTCATGGAGAGAATGAGAATGGCGCAAATTTAATGAAGTGTGAAGCACTGGATGGCACTTAAATTTACTTGTTTACCAACTCTCCGTGGCTGGATGCACATCATTTGATAGAACAGCAATTGGATCTGACAGAACCGTAACTCCGCCCACTCTGACGTAACTGGACGTGACTGACGTGAAGCTCCGCCCGTACCCGTCTCCAGGTGACGGAAAAATAAACATAATCCCTCAGCTTATCGTAAATATTTTATTTTACTTAAAAGATAATCAATGGTAAGAGTCACATTTTCATATTAAAATTAAACAAACAATTATTAAATGTTGAATTTATAAGCATTGATGGCTGAATGGAAGACAACGAAAAACCCAATGCGGATCGATAGTGTAGTCCGGGTAATGTGTATTGGGAGTTATGTATTCATACGCCAGTCAGAATTGGGTAGCGTGCGCGACTCTCTCCATGAAGTTATGGAGATAGTCAGGAAGACCTGTTTCATATAAGGAAAAGTATTGCGATTGTAAATATTATTATTTAAAATTTATCCTAGGATTAAATGACTTATGTTGTATACAGTGAATGTTCTGAAGATTTTTCAAAGAGTAAACAGTTAAGGGAATGTTAACACTCACATAAGACTGTTTCACTTTACTTTCATAGTTAGAGAAGGTGGGAAATAAAATTGTAACTGGATAGTCAAACTCAGTTGACAAATTCACTACTCTTCAACTTTGAAAACTAAAACAACCCAACAACTCACAAGTGACCAGCACCAGTCTCGTCACCTCAAATCATTGAAGTTCTACTGTATTAATATTCTTTGAAGTTTAGGGCCCCTGTTTCATAATTATTTCTTAAGAGAGAATTTCCTTAACTTAAACCAGACAAAATTTGTTATGGTGATAATTTTGTTAATTTTCAAGAAATTCATGAATTAAAGGTGTCATTTTGAAGATCCATCAAAGCTTATTACAGCTACAATGTATAATTTAATTTTGTCAAAACTTTTTATGTGTAATACTGTAAAATGTAGCCAAAATTTACCAGATTTAAGTAAGGAAAATCTTAATTAAGGAATGATTGTGAAATCAGGGCCTGTGCTGAAAACGTTAATTGTTATTAATGCATGTTATAATCCTCCAAACCTTTTTTTCTCCTGACTGTGTAGATAATACTGGTAGAAGACAATACAGTAGTTGCTGAGTCAATGTGGCACAATTCTGCCATTTCTCATCTTCCCTGTAAATAAATCAACATGTATCTGTCAAATACTATGGCATTGGCTGGTATTTGTGTATGGTAGGTCAAAGGTCATCCAGCAAAAGATTTTATATAAATGCAACAAGAAATACACATATCAAATATGGCAGCTCTAGCTTATATGGCGATGGTTAAAGTTGTCAACATACCAACCAACCAAACAACCACACAGATAAGTCAAAATGAAGATGTTCTTTATTATTCTGTCTCAGGCCAAATAGAAACTTATATGTGGAAAAATTACCAATCTTAACATACATCTATGTCATTATGGCATTTTTCAAGCAAAACAGGACAAAGTAACATAAAATAACAAAAATGGTGTGATAAAACAGCAGTTGATCAACAGTTAACAACAAAAGTACAAGAAAAAGTTCATTGAAGTAACTATCAAAAGAGGATATTTTAAAAAAAGATATTGTAAAAAGATGAAAATTCAATTTAGAAAGTCCCAAGTTTTGAATACACAACATAATTTATTGTTTTCAATAATCAGATACTAGTGCTAATACATATGTTATATGCAAACTGACTAGATTCACCATTACCAAAACCACAAATCCATCATCACTTGGATTGCTTTTACATTTGTAATTAATGTAAATATACATGAGGTAAAGGTAACAAATCTTCATCATTGATATATGACATTAATTAATGAATATGATATATAATTTACCTGTTTTTAAAGGTGTTATACAGATTCCATAATAATTCCAGTGGTGTGTCGGAGAATTCTAAAAATTCTGGTCTGCCAGACGTTATTCCCCTCTTTGAAGCCTATAATTAAAGTATGTTAAATTCTAGTATTTCAAACAAGATAAATGATTTAATAAGGAAAGTAGTAACAAAAACTAAATTATACAGTTTTGTCATAAGGCTTAAAATAATCTATTGTGAAAACCACATTTTTACATGTGCACAATAAAGGATGCTGTAAACTTGTGTATGATTGCAAATCAGTTGTGAAACCCAGATAACTACATGATACCCCGTACAGTTTGTGTGAAACTGTTATTTCTATTAGATATGGAGTTGTATAAGTTGATGTTTTAAGTCTTCCTGGAATTCCCAATGTAAATGTGTTCCGTAACATTCATACAAATATTAGGGGATATTGATCATGTGATATTCTGATGAACCCCATTGTTATGATTTTACAAACTCAAAAATTTCTCATTTCTAAACAATGTGATATCATATAATGTATTGATTATTCTTCCATGATGTCAAATAACTTTTAGTGAAAATTTGATTAAAAATTACATGCATATCAAGTAAAAGTTATAAATGACAGACCTGATCTTGTGACAAGTCCACCAGAAACTGTAGAACATTTTGTATAATTTCTATACTTCCACTGTTAGGTCTTTTTTCTGGAATTGGTGGGTGTTTGATCTGAAACAATTGTAAATTATACATTTGTATACACAAACAAACAATTTATCTTATTTGCATATTGCAAAAATATTTTGATCAGTTACTTTAAAATGTTAATACAATGCAAATATCTTCCAAAATCTGTTCTTGGTTTTTACAGTAATCACAGCCATATTACAACAGCAGGTTAAACAAACTTTAACCATCTCCAAACTAAACTTGACTGAAGTAGGTAGTGACTGTTTTTTCGCCAAGCACTCAGCATTTAAAAATGAAAGTCATGTGTCTCCTTTGAAGAGACTTTGCTGCTTTGTCATGGCAGGCATGGCATGTGCAAATTAAAGAAACCTCTCTGCACATTGCCTGGGGTATACTGTAAAAAGTGAAAAATTCTACCAATTTTCCTACAGATGGTAACAACTTGATATAAGTGAAATATTCTTGACTGGGATGTAAAATTCCATTCTATCAATCACTGGCTATAGCTAGTTAAGCTAAAAGCTATCAATTTAAGTAGAGTTGTGTACCTTGACTTCATCTTCCACCATAACAGACTTCCTCGTAAATCCATAAAACTTCACACCAACAATCCCAATTTTATTTGCACTATCATTTCTTGGTTCTAGTAGTTTCAACATTACATACTACAATATATAATAAACAAAAAACTTAATATAAAGAAAAGGAAAATAAAAATTTTCAAATAAAAAAGTAGTTTATTCAGTTGAAATAATAACCATCCATTGAACAGTTAACTGTCGGTGCATTACATTTGCGCAAAAATAATATGACGATTGCGCAAAGGCCTATATTGCGATTACATAAATAAACATCCAAAACGTAATTGCCATGTTAAATAAACACTACCCTTTCTGTTAGCAAAGACATACAAAATCACAAATAAAAGTCTGTTAAAATTTGGTTAAAAGGTATCATTTTACAAGTCAACAATGGCTAAAAATTGTCATTTCCGTTTAAAAGTATCGCAAATGTCATATAGGGGTTATGAAAATTTTGCGCAAATGAAATGTGCCCTAAACTACCATACATCATATACATATTTAAATCTTAACTGATTAGTTAACTTGATGGACTTAAACAGAATGGAACTTTACTTGATAAATGGCAGTATACAATAAAAATTTTATTTGATGTCAAAATAAATATAAATCACAGTACAGGGTTCCCACTCTTTTCTCTTTTAAAAATTCCAGGGCTTTTCCAGGTTTTTTTAAGTTTTTTTCACACTTTTCAAGGACAGGATTTCTTGATATAACCCTAAAACCTAATAGTCTAATTACTTTTAAGATCAACATTAATGATAAGCATTTTATAAAAGTACATGTACTATCTTGTGAATCTGGAACATCATACATGTATACATGTGTAAATCTTGACCGATTCATAATGTTGATTCATTTTACACCAATAAAGAAAATATGACAAGGTATGTGGTTGTATTAACTGCCTGTTTATTTAATATTAATTCTTTTAAGTTACAAATTAAGTCCGTCACTTCATAAACGTCTAATGCCGTTAGCTCTGAAAAATGTCCTTGATGTTGGTATGATACAGAAAGAAATACTAAAGAAGATTCGTCTAAATTCACCAAATCCGATTTTAAACAGACATCATTCAATATATTGCTTTCGGAAACTTCGTTCCTTTTACAAAGCCAAGCGTTTCTCTTGATATAAAATATTTAACAATATTAATGTTGGACCGCCACATGGTATAAAATCTATGTTACTTTGAAGACATTAAAACCATGACAACATCATATTATTTCTCATCAATTACAAACGCATTGATGACTTGATCGGCACTTATAATTGTTAAAACGAAAAATGAATTGGTCGTTTTCGTGTTTAGCGACTAGGAATTGTCGTGCAAGTAAGAGTTATCTCTCTTTCCCCTTACCAACGTAACGTATCGGCAAAATTCAAGACTTTTTCCCGGATTTTTAATTTTTTTGTGGAATTCAATGGTTTTCCCGACCGGGAATTAATAAATTGAAATTCCCGGGGTTTTCCCGTTTTCAAGGATGCGTGGGAACCCTGACAGTAGAAATTCAATAACTCAAATGCTTAGGTCTCAAATACCATATGGTCAAAGCAGCAGTATATTGGTTTTGATTTTTAAATCTCGCTCTCTCTCTCTCTTATTCTCTGTATGTATGTGTTATTATGATTTTATAAGGATACATACCTGACCTGTTGGATGCCAGCTTACTGGAACATCAATCTCATCACTAGCAAAAAATAAAACACATGAATTGCTAAAACATCTATGAAAATATCTGTAGGGATTAAATGCACTACAGAATAATTCTCAGCTAAACTGAAATAGACCTATAATATAAATGTACAGATACAGACAGCTGTCCTGATGTTGATACATGTATATCCCCATGAATTTCAATTGAATCAAGTTGAAAACTTGGAAGAACTAATCAAAACAGAAGTACAAACATAAGATAAACAAGTCACTCACTTCATCAATCTTTGACCAAGTTATGGCATTATAAAATGTATGTTCTATACAGTAAAACCTCTTTATAATGCCCTTCAACAACTTCCCAATTGGATTATTATCAGTTATTAGTCATTTCAAAATCTTTTTCTTTCATGTTTTTCCTTACAAGCCCTCCTTGATTTACTGCCATGCAAAACTCTTTTATAATAATGCAAAAATCTGTCTGAACAAATTGAGGATTTTTTGTAGTTTTTATAACTGCAGGAGATATAAAATGTAAAACATTTAATACAGAACTTACCAATCATCTTCAAAAGTAAAATATGCCACAGGATTATCAGGTTTACCAGCTATACCAGCATTTCTGAAAATATATAACACAGCCACGTGTAATATAAGTATAAATAAAGACAAAGGTGGACAAATGGCAAATCTTACATTTATACAGAAAGAGTTGAATATTATTTTTTGAAATTCTATTTCATCTTGTAAAATTTTTCCCTATTAGAGAGAGAGAAAGAAAGTCTTATCCAACTGTTTATTGGAGAACAGGATAACATGAGAGAGAGAGAGAGAGAGAGAGAGAGAGAGAGAGAGAGAGAGAGAGAGGGTGAGAGAGAGATAATTCTTACCTAACTTGTACACTAAAGTTGTACTCAAATTTTCCCCATGTGTCATAAGGTTCAAATCTCTCAATGTGCTTTGTCAATTCAAATGGATCACTGAAATATAATAGTATGTACAATGTATATGTTGTCCTTGGTCTTATCAATCCATGAAAGTGCATCATTAATTATGTTGTCACATGTAAATCATGTGATTATTAGTTCACATCACATTATTATACATGTGTATATAACAACATACAAGTAAATAAAACTTGCTAAAATTTGTCAAACAATAAATACCATGCTAGAAATTTTTCACATTACAAAATTTTTCCAATACATTTTTTTGTTAAGAAAAGGTCCTTTAAACACTAAAGAAAAAGACACATAAAACAACCTTTGCTTTACCAATAAAATGTTTTTCAAGCCTCAAAAAAATTCATTTTTCTAATGGTGCAATTAACATGTAAGTCTATCATTTCACTAACAACATGTTCTTCATTAACGAAACAATTAATGCAAAATTATATGTTTGAATTTCAAAAATATTTGTAAGAAAACAAACCTATCTCTGTATACAAATACTAGTCCACGTTTTGCACCTCTATGTCCAGACACTACCTACAAAACAAAATCCATAAAAAGTAAAACTCTGATAACTTCAATATCCATGGAAACACCAAAATTATCATTTTGTCCCCTTTTCATTTACAATTCTTGATCTAGAATAGGTTTACTTCAAAAATACAAATATAAAATGAAAGCCCATAACACTTCAAGTTGTCACACAGTTCCTTCCACTGCATTCCAATTGTCTTTAGTCTACTTACTTAAGTGTATTCATTTTAGCAGTTTACTTATGTTAGCAAGTAAGTCTTAACGATTGAACACGCAACAGTGAGTATACTGCCAATACAGTCAAACCTACCTTAAAGCCACTTCTAAATAAGAACAGTAAACTTTTATTCCAATTGCTCTTTTTTCAGGTTATTTGAACCCTGTATAAAAGGGACACCAGCAAATAAAGACCATTTTCACAGGTTCCCTTTGGTGGCCCTTATAGACAGGTTTGACTGTACAATGTATGGCAATAAAAAGGCGATAAAATGACAAAAGTATACTGAAATGCCTGATCCTACTCAGTAACAGGAAGATGTATAGATATAGGATTATCTCATAGTGAATTCAATATACAAAGTCATTAGCAGTTTTCCGTTGAACGAGGAGCTCTTTCATTAATTGCTATTTCCCCACCTTTGTTTTTGACTAATCAGATAACATACTACAACTTCACATTTGTTATTTGACTGGTAAAGTGTTCTCAATGCATCTTTTGTGAATAACATTTTTTCATGGGTGACCAATCTCTTGAGCACTTTACCAGTCCAATAACAAATGAAAAATTGCATTTTTTGTTCTAATAAGTCATAAATAAAGATGGGGAAATATTGGTAAAAAGAAGAGCCTCAAACTCAAGGGAAAACTACCACAAATGAATGAAGTCATTGTGATATTGATTCAATATTTGCAAGTGAGGTGTTCTTAAGTCTTAAGTTGTACCATAAACAAGTTTGAAGCGAATTATTGTTTTGTGACTGTACATATTTTTGTAACCAGTAACAAAATATTTGAAATTACATTGAAAGAAAACCTTTTCTTTTCTTAAGAACAAAGTTGTAGTAATCATACCTTTATACGAACTCTGGTTATCTGTATAAATTCTGTCGACTTAAAGACAATGTTAACTTTAGTTTTACCTTCTTCTGTTATATAAGCCCCTGTAATTGTAAATAAATTCTAAATAAGCAACAAACTAGATAGAAAAAGTACAAGATATTTGAGTTCTCTTGTCCCTTGATATGATTTCAAAGACGTAAGCAAGTACTGATGGTTCAGCATTTATGTCCTGAGAGTCATAATGTATGAAATAAATATTGAACATTCATGCACTTTCACATATTGTTAAACAGGTGGTGGAAGGTCAGTGACTTAATTTTATTACATAGAACTAGTGATATTGCTGGTATATACATGTACAGCACAGTACAGTTAAGTGTGTAAGGTAGATATAAGATCTGGAAGTACAGTAACATCTTGATTCATTGCCACCTTTGTTTTGTAAAATTTTAACTTTTAGTTTTTAACTCTATAGTGGAATTTGGCAATAAAATGAGAAAGCCTTATAAAGAAACAAATAGAAGAAATAGATTTACAACTTCAAAATTCATTGCAAAAAGGAAAGGTGGCAAATTTTTTAAGGGACATTATAGGGAGGTTTTACTGTATTACAACTTCACATTTTCTCTTGGGGCCTGTACCACTACAATATGGAATGTTAAAGTTGACTATGAAGACACCATGATTACCTTGAGCAAGCTGTGATGTCCATGCTTGATTTAATATGTTGTCAGAGATTGTGTTCTCATCACTCTGACCTCCATCAGTTCCTGACAGGCTCATTTGAAGTGTGTGACCTAAAATGTTCAAATAATAAAGTAAAATACAGAAACATTGTTGACTCAAACATCCTATTTTCAAACACCAAACCAACTAATTATTTGGCATATAATGGTTTTTTTATAAGTTCTATAACTCACTAAGACTCAAACTTTTGAAGTGAAAATCATTGTCTAATGTACATGTACAAGTACTCAATTATCAAAATTTCATTACCATCCCATCCATAACAATTTCTAATTTTGCTGCAGGGCTGAACTGATCTGACTGGTCATAAAATCCACCTTATTGTCTTGTTACAGATTAATAACCCAAGAAAAACCAATACCATGACCTCCTAATCATGTTTAAAGGATATTATCTATTCTTGGTATCAAACTTATGTTGTGTTAAGAGTAATATGTAATCAAAGATAAAATAAGGCAGTGTTAAAGTTGACTTCTTAAATAAAATTGTAAATGTAGACATAAAATTTTGCAGGTATGTGGTATCAAACACCCGAATATTTATCGGTCATTTTCACTTTTATAAAAAGGCAATACCAGTAAATATATCTGATACTTTAACCATTAGGATGTTTATTGTAGTAGTATTAACTGATTCACATTTTAAAAATTGATCTTTAAAACTTTTTTGTTAACATGTGAAGCCCAAACAATTATAAAGAATGTGAATTAGGCTATTATTGGACAAATACCTGATTTCTCCCAGCAAGAATCTCTGGCTTGTAACATTTTATATAGTAAATCTGTACATGGTAACGACAATTCTGGATTATCTGAAAAACAAGATCATGATGTCAACTTTACATGGAACATGTTGATTGATAAATATTAAAAGTACTTTTTATTCCTAGTCAAGATTATTTCACTTAAATAGAGACCTCACTACTTTCAAAGTTGCTTAGATTGTTATAAAAAAATTTAAAGGAAGAATGTAATATTAAAAGCATTAACACATGTTACAAATGATCACTAAAACAGTTAAAAGAATTCTTATCTCACATCATGTTCTCTTGATCTCCAAGATGTAACATGAAACGGACATTTTCACATGGCATAAACATCTACATAAATTTGATCTATGACCTTACATGGGTGTGGCTTCATATGGTGAAATTAACATCATTTGCAAAGAGTTGCTTCTTTTCCAATGTTCAGTAAAATGTGAATGTTCAATAAAATGTGGAAGAGTTCTTTTTTCATCACATTTGCAGCAAGAAAAATAATCTTACACTGTTAGTTGTGTAAGAACAATTTTTATAAACACTCATATTGACAACTGATTCAACAAACTTATTCTGGGATCATTTTGTAAACACTCTTGTTCAGAAAACTAAATGTTTTTCTCGCTGTCAATAAATGTCAAGCAGGTAAAGCAGCTTAAGGTACAAATACAAAGTGTTACCTTGAAAATACTGAAGTGTCCTTAACAATCCACCTACATGGCCCCGTGCTAAGTTAAAAGATAACAGCATTTGTATTCCTTCTGGTATCACCCTTCCTTCATCTCTGTAGTAAAATATGAGGATACTTGTTATATAAAGGACTGAGATATATTATACATGAAATGTAGAAATTTTTCTAAGCTCAATAATTAAGTATTTGTAAAATTGTTACTTCCAAAACATAACTTACTTGATTTATAACTATGTATATTTTGTATAAGTAATCTAATTTTTTCAACACTCCAATGCAATTTAAGAGTTTTTAATTTTTTTTCTTCATGACTTTCTGATTAAGTTATAGTTTTTCTTTTTTTTTTTCTTCATGACTTGAGTTCTTATTAAGTTACTGATTTTTTGTTTTGTTTTTTACTTTAGATTAATGTGATGACAAAGACAAATGAGGCTAGATAAAACCCAATGGTCCAAGGTCTGACACCATCAGATGTTTAACCTGACCAGAAAAAAATGTCTTTCTTTTTTAAAAAAGAGAAGGGGAATTCATTGTTCTTGGGTGATTGAGTTTTGTGTTTTTGGACCAAGACTAGTTCCAAACCTGTGGATCAAAAAAAGATTCACTCAGTTCTGATAAAAATTAATTTTATTGGTAAAATAACTCACAAGGCAATATCTGTAACAAACTTTTCCACTTCTTGTAAAACATATTTACTCAGAAATTGTGGTCTCTCTCCACTTGCAGGACACAGAGACAATGGTGGAATATGACCAAGTGCTTTTCTGAAATGGAATACAACATAATATATAGACTTATTTTCCAGTTTCATGAAGGATTGTGATACCCAGTTTGGAATTTACAATTAAAACTATCAACAATAAGAAGTGAGTTCCACCAGACAAGTGTTCACTTGACAACTTGACTGGTCCTCAATGTTGTCACAAGTGTATACCTACCGGTAATTTATCATGCGCATTAATATCAGTTAAGAATCTAGCACTAAAATCTGTAACTACCAGAACAGAGTATACAGTATGTTCAAAATTAATGCGTAATCTACTGTATTACCAACTCTTGAAAACAATTACAAACATATCATTCAAATGAAAGTCAAAGCACCCTTCAGATGAGATGAGAAGGTTGCCTCATAAACTTAACACTGGATGCTGAAGCTGACACAGATGACAGGAGTATGACAATAGCTCTTTTGCACTTTGTGCAGGCAAAACTAAAATCAATGCTTCCTGTCATTACAATCTAGCATCATAGACAAGTAGAATAACTGTAGTTATGATATCTAACCTCAGAGAAATATATTTTGTCAATTTACATCAAAATTTAACTAACACTAAAGTTGAAGAATTATATCTCACTAACTTGGTATGTTCGAGAATTGTTGCTCTCATGTGTGGTGCTAAAGGCATGGTTAAGGTGACTGTTGTAGCTAGAACTTGTAAGTACCACATGGCTGCTGCATCCCCCACACTGATACCAGCCTCTTTAATCACCCTATAAATATATAAACAAAATACTTAACATTATATCATTATATCACTTTACAATTGAATAAAGCAAATAATTCAAGTTAAACTCATAATCTTGTAAATCATAAGTTATTGTATCGTGTCTTTCAATTTCAATAGCAGTAATATTGACAGAGCACTGGTATTTTTTATTTCTGTGCAGTCCTTGGTTATTGGGAAAAATAAACTGACCACTAAATCTGATGCCCGTATCATTTATCAGATACAACAACAGGACTGTGTAAGTTAATGCCAAGTCTTCTAATATAGCTTCAAAGTGTTTTAACTGATTGACAGATTATAAAATCACATAAAAACAGGTAGTAAAACTTATAGAAATTTTGAGTTTATATATAGGACATACAACAAGTACAGAAAAACCTCAATAATATTCCCCTCAGTAACTCTGCCACATATGTTTATGTGTAACAGTAAAGGGGGAAAATGCAGTGTCGGACCGGGGATCGAACCCAGAACCTCCAGCACTATAGGCCAGTGCTCTACCACTGAGCTATCCAGACCACTACATATGTTATGTTTTTTTCAGAAGTCTTCCTTGAATAATCACCAAACATCTTTAAGATTATAATGCCGAAATTTGACTGAAATGATGGTGATGAATCAAGGTTTTATTGTATATGAAACTTTACACTTACTTATAACCTAAAGTTTTCAGACCATGTATTCTGGTGTCACATTCATCATTTCTACACCTCTTTATGTTGATCTGTATAACTAAATATAAAAATAACTTACTTATAACCTAAAGTTTTCAGACCATATATTCTGGTGTCACATCCGTCATTTCTACACCTCTTTATGTTGATCTGTATAACTGAATATAAAAATAACTTACTTATAACCTAAAGTTTTCAGACCATGTATTCTGGTGTCACATCCGTCATTTCTACACCGCTTTATGTTGATCTGTATAACTGAATACAGAAATATACATGTATGTAAACAGAGTAAAAGCAACATCATAATATATTTATTGTAAAATCACAAATGGTTGAGGGTGATTAAATTTCGCTATTTTGGTGGGTAAGTGAATACCACAAAATTTAATCTCAACAAATATATTTAATTATCAAGACTCCCAATGGGATTTATTTTCAAATGACAGAATTCAACAAAATTTTCTCCTAACAAAATATTTTAAATTGCAAAACAAGGAAATTTTACCCCCACGTATATTAGTGATTTTACAGTAATTCAATTGAAGAAAACCTTAATATCAGGTGCACAACTGTTCTTCATAAGAAAGAAATCCTGAGTTTGATGAAAATCCTATAAACAGTTTAAAGTTTTTTACAGAAAAAATACAAACAAATGAAAAACATAATATCTGGTCATGATGGTACTTCATAAGAAGGACATCCTAAATGTTTTGAACAGTGTCGGGCGAGTTGCAGATAGTAGGAAAGTGTGATGCCACAGATACATGAAAGCAACAATGGATAATACAAGATGACAGATAATAACCCTTTTGTGCCAATCATGATCTTTGAGCAAGCAACACAAAATTATTTACAGTGTATTAATGTATGTAGTTTTCACGATCATAAAATAATGTTAGGTGGTGACATACTCCAGCTTGGCTGGTTTACCTTAACTGTTGTTAAGTTAAACTCAGTGTACGCTGTAGAAAAATCAAGAAAAGAATCCAATATGAAATTCAGCAACGATCTCAGCTTATCTTCACCACCTCTGTATACATTTACACTATCATAAGATAGCCAAACTTTATACAAGAGATACCAAAAACAAGGAATGGTTTAAATCAGAGTAGAGTAAAGGTGTTTTACATCCAAGTCAAGATTTATTTACTTATATCAAGGTGGTGAGTTCTGGGATGATGGAGGAAACCCGAAGAAACCCACTGATCTATGGCAAGTGAACTGACAAACTTGCTCAGACTAGAATCCAAACGAGTTGGATTTGAAATTAGATGGTGAGAAGCACTGAAATCTATTTATACAATAGGTACCAAAAACAAGGAAGGGTTATACATGTATCATGGAGAATAAACAAATGACTTACTTGGATAATAAGACTTTGCACTCTTCAATAAGACCACCTCACCAGTAACATGGCTGCAATAGACAGATAGTATATTATAAATACATAGACAAGAGACAATATAGAAGTGCAACATGTTTAAGCAGTTACATGGCTATTATACATGTACATGTAGATAGCAGTGTTGCAACATCGGCTCAAAATCACAATTGATCATCAGTTGGAATCACTTGATGCTTCCATTATGATTTTACCGATTATAATCAGTTGAGGGTTTTTAAAATGTTGTTTGTTTTTTAATTAAATCATTAAATGAGTAGGGTATTTTGCTGCCTTCTCTTTATTACCAAGATAAGTTTTCAAGTACCGGTAGACTGACTGCTTTAGTCATGTCAAAGTCATTCTTATTTGCTGGTCAGTTTTTTTCCTTGTTGTTAAGGCCGAAGTGCAGACTTTTTATTTTGTTAGAGGATTGTCATATATGGCTTTGTTTGTGGCCAGCTGGCTACCTGGTACTCATTTTTGTGCCAGCCATGTGGCTTGTAAAAACCAGAGAATGTTAGCGCTTTGTAAAACACAGAATGGAGCAGTGAAACCTGGATTCCGGAATGTTTCCACAATTTTAAAATTGTTAGTAGTCAAATTTCCAAAATTTGTGAACTTTGTAATTTATCGTACTTTGTAAAGTACTTTTACACAAATTTGCTAAAATAGGTTATTTTTGAAAGAATTTCCCATTGATTAGTAGCCAATGTCGATTTTGGCTATCAGGAATGGAACCATACATGTGAGTTACACATACAGTATAATATACTACCTGGGTATTCTGATTTCTTTTATATCACGTAAATTCCTGAAGCTTTTTCCAGCAGAGACAGTAATCAACTCTGGCATGTAACTAGAGTCAGATGAAGCCACACAGATGGATAAAGATTTAATTACTACATTGTTCTTCATGTGTAACCTGTAATATAATGTAATATAAATCATAGGAGCAACCAATGTAGATAAAGTTCAGCATCGAGCAACAAGTGTAAACTAAACCTTTTAAATAATTATAAGGCTTCAAATATTCTACATAATGCAAACCAGGAAATTATTATATTTTTATTGAAACAATAAATTTGTCATTTTGCTTGCCAAAAGTCAGTGGTTTTCTCCAAGCACTCTGGTTTCCCCTACAATCCTTGAACTTATTGCCTTGATGTAAGTGAAACAATCTTGACTGAGGTGTAAAACATCATTATTCTATTCTACTCCATTAAAATACTTTTCTCTTATTAAAAAAAGAAACATAACATTTTTAAAATGTGATAACAAGAACTGAGGTTACAACATCACTTATCTTAACTACAATCTGTGTAACCTGTCAAAATTGAATAATTTATTAGGACGTGCTACTAATATTGTTTGATGTATAGACTGCCTGTATAAACCAAAAACCTGTCTAATGTAAACTAAGTTTGTTCAGGTTAAAATTTGAATTTTATGACTCTAAACTGTAAATCTTTGGTTTCTAAGGTGTTTCTAATTTGGTTTTAGTAGCTATAAACATTTTGTTGTGTCCAGTATATGTATATCTTAAGATAATTACCTTATCCAATGTGATCTAGCTGATCCATCAGACTGCCAGAATGTATTCGGATCACCATTAGTTAACCTGTAAATAAAGAAAACAAACATTAATATTTAAAAGATACTGACTTCATTTAGATAGTTACCCTATATAAACTATGAGAACATAAAGCTATGATGACTACTTAAAAGGTATTGACCTCATTTATGATTCTATAGTTATCCTATACCAACTATGAGAACATAGAGCTATGAATATTCATGCTGATCACCATTTTGGCAGAACTTTATTTTCCTTTTTCCAGAATATATAATAATAATTCATAATTTGGAAAACTGAAGGCTAATACATCAGGGAGGGATTTGAAATTCAAAAATGTTCACATTGTATGTGGAAACTTCAAACCAATAATTGGGTAAATCCTCTTTTATTCCGAAACAGCCGTCTAGTGCTGTAAAATTAAAACTGGTATAATATGTAATTTACTAGTACTTTATATCAAAGAACCATGGAAATAAATAGAGCAGAATTAAAGTTTATAACCTGGATAATGGCTTGTCAATACATTATTGTAAATTAAAATCTTCATGTCAGTTTATTTTGACAGTTAATCATCATGTCAAGATATTTGCATATTTTTATTTTCATGCTGTGGGATGATGGTCAGTGCAAATGCCAGTGAATTGTGTCAAAATAAAATGTTTGGAAAAATAATATTTTGGCTTCTTGTTACTCCTGTTAAGTTATGAACAAGAGGCCCATGGGCCTGATACGCTCACCTGATAACTAATGGCTAGCTGATAGATTTAAAGAACACATAAATACTAAACCCCCAAGACTTTTTTCTTTACATCATGATAACCAGTGTATCAATACCTACAACATTCTAATATACATGCCTATACAAAAAATTTATAGTATTCGAGATAATTAACCATTTTGGTATTGTTTTGCATCTGTGACCTTGACCTTTGAACCCATGACCTTTTTCTATACATCAAAATGATTCTTGTATTGATACCTACAACATTCTAATATACATTCCTATACAAAAAGTTTATAGTTTTCGAGATAATTAACCATTTCGGTATTGTTTCACATCAGTGACCTTGACCTTTGAACCCATGTCCTTTTTCTATACATCAAAATGATTGTTGTATCGATACCTACAACATTCTAATATACATGCCTAAACAAAAAGTTTATAGTTTTCGAGATAATTAACCATTTCAGTATTGTTTTTCATCTGTGACCTTGACCTTTGAACCCATGACCTTTTTCTATACATCAAAATGATCGTTGTATCAATACCTACAACATTCTAATATAAATGCCTATACAAAAAGTTTATAGTTTTCGAGATAATTAACCATTTCGATATTGTTTTGCATCTGTGACCTTGACCTTTGAACTCATGACCTTTTTTTATACATCAAAATGATCGTTGTATCAATACCTACAACATTCTAATATATATGCCTATACAAAAAGTTTATAGTTTTTGAGATAATTAACCATTTTGGTATTGTTTCGCATCTGTGACCTTGACCTTTGAACCCATGACCTTTTTCTATACATCAAAATGATCGTTGTATCAATACCTACAACATTCTAATATACATGCCTATACAAAAAGTTTATAGTTTTTTAGATAATTAACCATTTCAGTATTGTTTCACATCTGTGACCTTGACCTTTGAACCCATGCCCTTTTTCTATACATCGAAATGATTGTTGTGTCCATACCTACAACATTCTAATGTACATGCCTATACAAAATGTTTATAGTTTTCGAGATAATTAACCATTTCAGTATTGTTTCGCATCTGTGACCTTGACCTTTGAACCCATGACCTTTTTCTATACATCAAAATGATCGTTGTATCAATACCTACAACATTCTAATATACATGCCTATACAAAAAGTTTATAGTATTTTAGATAATTAACCATTTCAGTATTGTTTCACATCTGTGACCTTGACCTTTGAACCCATGCCCTTTTTCTATACATCGAAATGATTGTTGTGTCCATACCTACAACATTCTAATATACATGCCTATACAAAATGTTTATAGTTTTCGAGATAATTAACCATTTCGGTATTGTTTCGCATCTGTGACCTTGACCTTTGAACCCATGACCTTTTTCTAGACATCAAAATGATCGTTGTATCGATACCTACAACATTCTAATATACATGCCTATACAAAAAGTTTATAGCTTTCGAGATAATTAACCATTTCGGTATTGTTTTGCATCTGTGACCTTGACCTTTGAACCCATGACATTTTTCTATACATCAAAATGATCGTTGTATCAATACCTACAACATTCTAATGTACATGCCTATACAAAAAGTTTATAGTTTTCGAGAAATTTAACCATTTCAGTATTGTTTCACATCCGTGACCTTGACCTTTGAACCTATGACCTTTTTCTATACAACAAAATGATCATTGTATCAATACCTACAACATTCTAATATACATGCCTATACAAAAAGTTTATAGTTTTCGAGATAATTAACCATTTAGGTATTGTTTCACATCTGTGACCTTGACCTTTGAACACATGACCTTTTTCTATACATCAAAATGATCGTTGTATCAATACCTACAACATTCTAATATACATGCCTATGCAAAATGTTTATAGTTTTCGAGATAATTAACCATTTTGGTATTGTTTCGCATCTGTGACCTTGACCTTTGAACCCATGACCTTTTTCTATACATCAAAATGATCGTTGTATAGATATCTACAACATTCTAATATACATGCCTATACAAAAAGTTTATAGTTTTCGAGATAATAATTATAATCAGAGGTAAAAAAAAATAGGTCACGACCTTCACAATCGACCTTGACCTCATTTTGAAGATACTAACAAGAAGATGTCAAAACTGAAAACCCCATGTCATTATCTGGTCAAATAGTCAAGTTATAACAATTTGAAGCTATTTTACGATTTTTCAAAATTAAACGCAAAAACGCGTAACCTATTTTTTATCCGAATTTCACAAAATGAACAAACTATAGGCTTAAGACCCTAGAGAAGCCAAATATCACATCAGAATTTTTCTCCAATTAGTACTTTCGGAGAAGAAGATTTTTTAAGATTTTTGCCCCTAGGTCACCTTGACCTAGTTATGGTAGCCATAGCAACGCCACGAACAAATCTGAATTGCACCGGCCCATATATACTTCTGACAAAGTTTCATCAAAAACTGTCCAGTAGTTTCAGAGGAGAAGTCGAAAATAGGTGTTAACGACGCACACACGCACACACGCACATACACACGCTGCGCTATGCCATAAGCTCACATGACCTTCGGTCAGGTGAGCTAAAAATAAAGCAAGCATAATGACAATGTCCCGATTTACAGTTTTGATTGCATGCCACAAAATTTCATTTGTTTAGCAAATTAGTTTTTGGGGAGAAACGGTGTTGGGAATGTTGTGATTAACAGCTACTCAGATGTACAGTAAAAAGTTAAGTTTAGAATACATTACCTGTAACTATCTGCTGAGTTTGAGGAGACTTCAATATGGCTAAAACAAGGACTGATTGTACGAACTTCCTCTCCTGTACCCAATACACTCTGTCCACCTGTCTGAACTGAAGAATTACATATACCATGAAAACACAGGTAACTTTTATGTTAAAATTTTGTTAAAAATAGCTTCTACTACTGTAAAATGACACACACACACATTTCCATTTGGGTTTTCTAACTTTCATAAGGTGAATCCTCATGTTATAACATTCTAAATGTTTAAAAAATTTGTATTTTAATATTCAATAACCAAATCAAAATTTATTAAGACCTAAATAAAGGAAGATGTCATATCCATGGATACACGCTAGTACTACAGTGATCAACATTTCTATATATAGGTCAGACAGGATATGATGTTGTAACACACTAAATTTACTCCATCTTCTCTTAACCTTTGTTTATACTTGTACTCCATTTATCAAAACAGATATTTTTGTAAAACACTATATCCCTAACAGCAGTTTCTGTTAACTATTTGGAAGTCATGAAAATGTAAATGTATTTACATGTGTAGTAACACAAACTTGGCACCAGAAAAACTGACAAAAAGACATGTTATAAATATATCCCTGCTGATGAGTTCATCGATAAAGGCAGGTACAGAAAAAGATAACAGGAAAACTAAATAAGACATGTAATACCTGTATCTTTAATATTCCTAAATGTGGCTTTAAGAACTGAGTTCCTCATACTGGCTGTGTTGTTAAAGCCATTTAAATATGGGAATGGTAAACTCAAACTTGGTGATCTGTTTCTTAAAAGGTACTGTAAATATATACATAAAATAATCTTTCAAGATACATTGAAGAGATTTATTTTAATTTTGTCAATATGATTTTAGAGAAGAAATGTTAAGTACATGTAATTTGTATTTTACCTATAAAAATCTACTGGTTTTATACCCTCATATTTCAATTCCATAATTATAACCATACAGAGTATATATAAGGCTCTATTAATTCTAGTTTTACTTGTTCAATTCTATAAAGCCAAAACCTAGCTCAGTCCCCAGAATAATATAAAATATAAACCAAACGTATAGATTCCATATTATCAATGAAAAGGGACAATCTTTGTGTTTTTTTTTTTTTTTTTTTTTTTTTTTTGATAATACACCAATGATTAAGATGTACCGTCCAATTTCTATAATGCAAAAAGCTTAAGAAACTTTTTGTACCAAATACTTATCATTTAAATATGAAAGTCACTGGGTTGTTTGAGTGAGATATATATAATTGATAAAACCAAATACAATCTTCATTGTCAATTCTATCAGCACCTTATATATAGACAATAACTACTGTTACTTTACATATAGTTGGTGACATCTTGATATAAGTGAACTAATCTTGACAGAAATGTAAAACTCATTATTTACTCCTAGTACTTTCTACCTATAGCTGGTGACATCTTGATATAAATGATATTCACCTTTAATATTTTTTCAGCATGTTGTTTAACTGCATCCTTGTCTCCTGAATACACATCAACAAATCCTAAAATGATAAAATAATAACATTTTTAATATAACACCAAGCATTTATACATTTTTTTAATATCTCTCTTTTTTTATAAACAATTTTAAGAAATCTAAATGTGTGTACAATACAAGTAGCTTTTCATCTATTTCAACAAGGTCTATAAGTCTTGTCATGTGACCATTGGGATTTTAATTTTCCAGTAACAAGAGCAAACAACAAGATTACTTACCACTTATAATAAAATCATATAACAAGTCATTTTTTGACATTAATGGACAACAATGCTTCTTTTCTGACATCAAATTGTGTTGAACATTTTTATATCTAGGTACAAATTCAAAGATTTTAAATAAGAATTACAGAACTTGATAAATGATAAATGATTGAAAGTATCCCATGAAAAATTCTAACACACCCGAATGATAAGCCATAGACTATTAGTAATATTGTGGATTATATCACATTTCCCAGGTGTGTCAATGCTATTTAGAGCTTAAGTCTCAATAAAACAAATAGTAATTACCAGGGGTCAACGAGCAAGCTTGAAGCATTCTAATGCTCCGCCCCAGTTCTCCCATAACACTTGTTCCATTTAATGATTTTACAAGCTCCTGTACGGAGCTAACTTCTACAATGCCACTCCCATCTGTATCAAATTGTTGAAATGCCTGTAATATACATGTATATATATTAAACCAATGCTCATATTCAATGTATTAGTGTGGTATAATAGACTTATCTAATATTCAATGTTTTTCTGTCAGATGATATGTTGCACCGACTACTAACTAGAAAGTGCAAATGTTATTTTGCTCTCAGTTTACATACATTTTTTGTTTTTAATTACAAGAGTTAAAGACCTTTCACCCATCTACATATCAAATATATTCACAATTCTTGATATGTATAATTAAAGTACATTTTTGTTGCTCTAAACAAACTGTTGAGGACATATAGAGCTAACCCCATCTTCATGAAACATCACAGGAACAATCGACTGGTACAGTAAATGTGCCAATGGCTATTTATTTTGATAATGCACATGTCTAGGAAACATGGATTTCAAGCTGGGATTTGTTTGTGTGACACTTTTGGAATGACATTCCATTCTATTTATAACTTATTAGTTATCTATACCTTTACGGCATCTTCTCTTGATACACCTTTGTTCATTAACCAATCACAAAACTGGGATATTGTAATGGAATCCTACAAAATACACAAAATAAAAATATACAAATATATACAGTACTTCTAAAAATAATACATAATGTTTCATAGTAAAAATATGCCTTTAGAACAATCCAGTCATAATGCAGAAAACAGATTTCAAATATAGTCAGTAAAATAAACATATAAACATGACCCCCCCCCCCCCCCCCCATTGGGTGGTGTCAATTTTATTATTTTCTTTATATAACCCAATGTTGGTGCTTTCAAAAGGGAAATGGAAAATCTTTTTTTTACCTATGAGCCTGATTTGCATATGGATGGTCATATGACTGAGATATGTACCGGTAACTACTAAAACAAGATTTGGGAAAATCCCAACTAATGGCATATATTTTTTCTTAGAACAGGAATTTGTAACAATAAAACCTTGATTCATCACCACCAATTGTTCAGTTGGACTTTAGCATTATTAACAGGGTTTGGTGAAATTCATAAAGAAAAATATAAACAAAATGGGCTAATACTTCAAAATCATATGATGATAAGTGAGTTGGCAATGCTACCACGGGGCATTATCATATGTTTTATAATGTTTTGCTGTTCTAGCTAGGCTGAGTTTTAGACAGTCTATTGTTTATAAAACAAACCTATATTTTATAACATTTTACCTCTAGTTTGTTTTCTCTTTCTTCAAGCCATCTTAGAATTTGAAATCTGTATTGTTGTAAGACATTCTCTGGTATTTCTTCCCTGTAAATATATTACGTGATTGTAGGTATAACACAAAATTAACACAAATGTAGAGTGTATCAAATGACAAATGAACAGAATGTATACAGAATTAAAGAATCTGAAGTGTAGTCTGTCCATACAGTAAAATCTAGACTCATTTCACTATTTGTTCAGTCAGATTGTGGTGTTATAAAGGAGTTTGGCAATAAATTGTGGGAGGCTTAGTTTAATCAACAAACTTTGAAGCATTAGTCTGTAGTCTTAAACTGCTACGCCATGCAATTCCACTAAATAAAGAAAACACTGGTATGTTAACCGCAAATAAAAATTCTGGCCTGAAAAGTGAGACAGTCTTGAAGTGGTTATAAGTTCTTCTTCATTTAAGCCATCTTTTATCTTTTTTTTTATCTTGCTCAGTCTGTTTCAATAGTGTTTAGTTTAAAGCCTCCTCTGTAGCTGACACATGTAGACTACTTTTTTTTAAACTTTACAGAAGTGTCTAAATGTGCATGGAGACACAGCTCAGAAATTTCCAAGTCTCAATGTTAGGTTCAAACCCACCACACTTGATTTCAAATGCCAGTGACAGTACCAATCCATTATGTCTGCTCCATGTATCTTCAAAACACTTACACAATTTTAGCAGCAATGTCCCTCAGTGAACTGTGGTTAAATAGTCCAGTCAAATCTGTCAAAGTTGGACTCTCTTTGTCTCCTAAAAGGAAATACAAGACTTCTATAAGACATAAAATACTGTAATCTGGGATTATTTTTTATTTAGTAAATTATCGCAAAAATTGACATTTCAATTTATTTATATACATATACTTTTTTCGTCATAGCAAATGGCAGCACGATATATGTCACTCTATAACATCAAAACTGAAAAGGGTCATTTCTGGTACCCACTTTCAGTTAGATGATGATGCCATACATTCAATGGAAGACTTTCTAAACTGTCAAGAAAAGGACTTTTTTGAAAGTGGCATTAAGGGTCTTAAAAATCAATTGCTAAAGTGTATGGATACTATAGAAAGTATGTTGAAAAATAATGCAATATGCCCAAAATCCAAACACTTACATATGAGGCTCAAAATATTTCAATCAGCCCTTGTATATAAAAACATGAACAATTGCTTGTATACTAAAGACTCCAACTTACAGTAAACTAAAACTTTATAATTAAGACAAGATTTAAGGCATTTCTTAGGGATTGTGGATAACAAGACTTCCTTTTTGAGAGTTGAAAACCTGGAGTCAAATCAAGTGCAAGAGAGTCAAAAACAGTCTCAAGGGTCTACTCTAATGAAGAACAGGGACAAGTAATGATAATGCTTAATAGACTTACCAGACTCTTCAGTATCTGATGTACTGTCTTCCATCTGCAAAACATATAGAAACGTGTATATCATATTAACATTTAATGTCATAAAATGTATTGCTTATGGAAACATTTGTTATAAAAAGATGTTTTATTGCTTAATAATATGTAGCAGGATTTGTCATGGTGTTGTAGTGTGGCAGGGGTAGAATCTCCAATGGAATTCCCTGTAGACCACAGGTCTAAGAAGCCCAAAAAATTGCTGGACCTGACAAGAAATTCCTAGACCTGAAACAGCCTTTAATTATGAAATTTTGTTTGTGAGTGCCAAAGAGCGACCTGAGGATGCTAGGGGAGATTGGGGGCATGCCCCCCACACCCCAAGAAAATTTTGAAAATGTGAAGCAATATCCTGCAATGCAACATTCTGTGATATAAAATGGGTTAATAATTGATTTTGTCTTATGTCTTCGGGCTGTATTTTTTTGCTTAGGGTTTGTAAACCCCAGACAAAAACGTCCACATTGTTGACCATAACATCAGACTATAACGTAAACAACATGCTTAAATTTGGTAAAGATAAAAAACTGTTACACAAGTGTGTTTTGTTGATTGTAATTTCTTTCTAGTAGAAACTTATAAATAGAGACCAATATGGACACTGATTGTACTAGAAAGAATGCAGAATATCTGGAATTTGGTTAATTTCCATTTCAATATCTTTGTAATAGAATCAAATTGAAATTCCCAAAGGCACTTGTTTCATTTTACATTGTTGCTGAGTTGCCCAATTTCAGCATACCAGTATATCAATAATGGACTGTGAGACAATGACCTCTGAAGCTGCTATCTCAGTGAACTAGCACCTAAACTTTAATAACCCAAGAGTATGTGCTAGTTCAAAACAAATTAATGCATTGACTCACTGCAAGTCAAGTCACAATGGACAGGTGATCTCACTGGAATTAGCACCAAAGTGTGACAAGTGAGCCATGCATTGCACAAAGAAGGAAAGAAAACTGGTACTTTATATGCATTATATACACAGTATGGGAATTGAAGTTTGTCTCAGTGGTAAGTGGTCCTTTTAGTCAATAACCCTTTAACTTGAACGGTCTTACTTGAAAATTATGCTCTGAATAGGCGAAACGGAGGATAAAATTTGTTGTAATCAGTTAATGGAGTAAACAATCATTAAATTTCATAATTGAGTTAATAACCTCTTTGTAGTTGATTTCTATGTCGTCTTCAGGTTCACTGCTGCTGGGACTGTTGCCCATGCCACAAAATACATGTGATGACAAGTATATGCACTCCTACTTTTTCTTTCATCAAGAAATTTCATAAAGATTTTCGGGTTTTCCTTTGACAGCAGAACGAACGAACACAGATCGGAGAGCTTTGTAAAGGGCGATAATTTTAACTTCTTCCATTTCTTCTGCGCACCTTTCGCATTCATCACAGTTTAACCTAGTTTATCGGAGACACAACCGGGTGTATTTAATTACACGTGCACACCAGTGATATAGAACAATTATGCATATATATCGCGGTATATTGTACTGTTAGGACTGATGCTGCAAATATTTTTTTTCGTGGTACAGTTACCAGAACTTTCATCGACACAGAAACATATAAAAGTGTTAAAATATGGTATAAATGAATTAATTCATCCACTTGTGAAATTGTACAACATTGTTTTAGATTCAGGGCGTTTCCCTCACCAGTGGAACGAAAGCCTCATCACACTTATTCACAAAAAGGGAAACATGTACGATCCCTCCAATTATAGAGGCATTTCAGTTACTAATTGTATAGGAAAAGTATTTACTAAAATACTCAATACTCGTATTTACGATTTTTTTAATAAACAAGGCCTTATCTCTGAGAACTAAGTTGGATTCAAGAAAAAATGCCGGACGTCTGATCATATTTTTATTCTTAAAACTTTGATAGATCTACAAAAGAAAAAGAAAGAAAAAGTATTTGCAGCCTTTATAGACCTGAAAAAAGCATTCGATTCGGTATGGCGAGAAGGATTATTATATAAACTGTTAAAAAACGGCATTCATGGTAAAACGTATAATATAATAAAAGACATGTATTCAAAAACAGAAAATCGTATTAAATTCAAAAATGGAATGAGCCAAAAATTTGTATCAACAACTGGAGTAAAACAAGGTGATAATCTAAGTCCAACATTATTCAACATATACATAAACGACATTGTTTCATTTATAAAAAATTATCAATCTGATCCTCTCACTGTAGGCGATAACAAGCTTTACGCTGATGACGCCCAAATAGACTGCTTGATATATGCTAACCAGTGATCATGAAAGAATGATATCAAAGCATCTTATTCAACAATGAGAAAATTATGCATTTTATAAAAAAGTGATTCTTCAATTATCCAAGAACAACATTTTATTAGCGAAATTGGAAAACATTACAAATATTCAAATCTGCTTTAAACTTGATCATCATATTCATAAATGGCCAAAATGGTAACAAATCCACAACTTGAGATAATACAACTTGGTTATAACCGTTCATTATGAGGAAAACAACAAAACTGAAGGTCCATGTCATCATGGCTTCACATATAGCCAAAAAAGGCTTTTATTGCAAACGAGGTCATGACCTTGATCTTTGACCGTGGGGTGATTCAGAAAACACGCCCATGATAAAAATTAAAACCTTCAATGAAATATTTCCAAAAGTTAACTTAAACAGAAGAAAAACACATGATGTCAATGCCATGACCTTGAACTTTGACTTGGGAGCTACATAACACGATAACACGCCAGACGGAAAATCCCTATGCAATACTGTCGATAATCGATACTGTCATGACCATGGCCTTTGAACGTGGCTTGGCTTCATATAGTAAAAAACTTATTCAAAACAACACAAATCAAAATCTACGTTGAGATATGATCGAAATAGCTAAATAAGCACTAAGATATAAAATTAGGCCATTCCTTGACCTTTGATCTTGACCAGATGTCAAAGATCATTTCAAGAAAATGTCAAACCTTAAAACTCTATTTATCATTTGCTCAAGAAGTAAAGGATTGCGAGTAAAGACCATCAAGAGATCTAGACGCCAAATATCACATCTTTTTTCAAGACACCATTAAAATATTGATTTTTAATTAGAATAACGGTAAAATATACCCTAGATCACCTTGGCCTTGTTTTGGTTTATGAATTATCCTTACCTTAAACCGCATTTGCTCTCCTCACCAGCCCTGAAAACGCATATAAGGCCACATCGCCATCCTTCCATTATTCACTTGTCATTCTTTTACAAAAACGGTAAGCTAAAATATCTGGTGCTGAACAGGGATTCTAGTTATTTTGTCAAGCATCATACGGATTCCAAACAAAAATATACCGAAGATACCATCAACAAAATGTTGGAGGTTTTGATAGATAACATATTTGTCGTGTTTGATAATATAATTTTCCAACAAACAATCGGTATACCAGTGGGTACTAACTGTGCACCATTGTTTGACGATTTTTTTTATTATTATGAAGCAGAATTTATGCAGAACCTAGTTAAATCTGGAGAGAAGACTGTCGCCAAATCATTCAACTCCACATACAGATGTATAGATGAAGTTTTGCTGTTTACAATCCTAAATTTGGAGACTATGTGAATGTCATCTATCCTTGTGAGCTTGAAATAAAAGACACGACTGATTCCTCAAACGGTTTCATATTTAGACTTATACCTGAATTATGACACCCACGAAAGGCTACATTTGAAACTTGACAAACGTGATGACTTCAATTTTTGTTAACTTTCCTTTTCTATGCAGCAATATACCTGCTTATGGTGTATTTGTTTCCCAATTAATACGCTATGGTAGATTGTTCCCACTACATGGACTTTGTACAACGAAGCAGGCTGCTTGCAAATAAATTGTTGACTCAGGGATATTGCAAGCCTAGGCTAACCAAAGCCCTCAAAAAGTTTTGTGACCGTCATCACAATATTGTTGATAAGTTTGATGCCTCCGTGTCCAAGATTGCCTTGGATATATTTGACGTCCCATAGTTCCATGTTCCTTTCACACAATTTTGATTACACACGTGGCGGATGTAGCTAGCTGAACAGGAGGTGCTTATCCTTCCGGAGCAAACGGTCTTATATCTATGTAGCGGTTTGGGTAGCTAATTTGGCAGAGTACTCGTCTATAGTGCGGGAGGACCCAAGTTAGATCCCCGGTCCTACCCTGCATTTTCCTCTGCCTGTTACAGTTTAGTGGTCCTCGAAAGTGGTGGACTGAAATATAAAGTCCACCCGAGGGAATTGTGAGTAACAAGGAGGAATCCCTGGATAGCTCAGTAAGCTAGAGCACCTACCTATAATGCGAGAATTCCCGGATTTGATCCCCGTTCATCCTACATTTTTCTCTTACATCTATCAATAATACAAACAGTTGCAATTGGTTACTCTTTAAACTTGTACTCGGCAAGGATGGGCAATGTTGGGTCATGACCAAAATCCTGAAAAAGCAACAAGTGCCCGGCAAGGATGGGCAATGTTGGGTCATGACCAAAATCCTGAAAAAAGCAACAAAGTGATATTATCCAAAAAACATTGACTTTTCGTAACTAGACATATGCATTTGAAACTTGCAGGTACTGAAGCAAAGGCCCTGGGTCACGGGAGGGGGCAAAATTACAGAAAAGCAATAAAATGCAAACTTCTTAAAACACTATTGGCTTTTTATTGTCATAGAATTTGAAAGTTGTAGGGGTCGAAGCAAATATTATTTTGAACTTAGCAATTCAGTGGTTTCCACCCATGAGGTCCCAGGGGCAGTGTTAAAACCCCAAAAAAAAAAGAAGCAATATAATGCTAATTTCCTAAAAGGCAACGTTGTGTATGGGCATGTGCATTTGAAAGTTGTAGGGATTGCAAAAAATGTTGTTTTGGACTTGGGATTTGGTAGTACCCACTCCCCTCCTAGGTCCAAGGGTCTGGGTCGTAACCATAGAAAAATAAAAGGATGACAATTTCCTCAAAAGTTGTCTTTTTGTCCCAGGGTGGGTTAGATCCATAAAAAATGACTTGCAAAATTGTGGTCTTTGCATACGGGATCTCAACGGTGGGACTAAAACCATGGAAAAGCAATACATGTACATATAATGCCAATGTCCGCAAAAACATTGACATTTTGAACAGGCATCTGAATGACCAAAACCATGGAAAAGCAATACATGTACATATAATGCCAATGTCCGCAAAAACATTGACATTTTGAACAGGCATCTGAATTTTAAAGTTGTATGCAGCGAAGCAAAAACTATTTTGAAATGGAAAATCATGGTGGCCCTTACCCACTTAGGGGAACCAAAACCAGAAAACCAAAATATTGAAAATTTCCAAAGAAAAAAATGTTGATTTTTGTATATCATATGCATTTGAAAGATGAATGAATTTCAGCAAAGATTATTTTGGACGAAATATAGTGATTTCACCCTCCCTGGCGTCACGGGCGGTGTGTTAGGCCACATAGCGGTGTTGCCACATTAACTCGCCCGACACGTCTATGCGGGGAATTTCAAGGCATAAAGAGGTAGGCATCGTTTATGCGGCGGCGTGTAACGCATAAAGATGTGTTGTTTATATGCGCCGCAAGGGTGCCTTTTTGGTGGAAACATAGGACTAATTTTAACGAATCTTAAAAAGAGCTTATATCTAAAAAAAACCCCACCAAAACAACAAACAAACAAAAACAGTGGTGGTGACTGTAATATTGTTGGTTGTTAAATTGTGAACTGGCAATACTACTACTACTACTAATGATGATGATGATTTATCATCATCACGATCATAGTGATGATGGTGTTTTAGTGAAGGTTGTAATAACGATGGAGGTGTAGGTGATGATAGTGAAGGATATTATGGAATCGTGCTTTAAATGTTTTCTTTATGCGGTGGAAGGTAGCCTTTTTGCAGCATAAAAGCGTAATTTTTATGCATTGAAATTCCCCGCATTGACGTGTTGGAACACGTTTATGCGACAACACCGCTAAGTGGCGTTACAGCGGCGTCATAACTATAGAAAAGCATTATACTGTGGCAATGCCAATTGATCTCTCTTTCAATGAACCTTCCACAATTATGCATTTCTCTCGGGTGACCATTAAGACCCATTGTTACACCCGTGTTTAAAAACAAAGTTCAGAAAACTTATTTGAAGAAATTTTCGAAGTCCATGACCCAAAGTTTCATCAGAAATCAGTGTACCTGAGCAAAGCTCAAATTTGATCTGTAACTCATAACGTTCAATTTATGCAGGTATGTAGAAAAGGTCTAGAAAACTAAACTTTTAGTGTTTTGCTGTGTACCTAAAATTACTTCAGAATGACAATATCAGTTACGGACTGATAATACATGTTGACTGGTACAATGGTATTGTACAGCATTAATGTTCTTACCTTGCACATTACTATTAGGCGCCTTTTTGTATATTGATCATACATTGCAACAATCTGAATATTTCAGTAGGGAACTGATCATCATCAATATTATAGATACCTTGAACATTACTATTAGGCGCCTTTTGTATATTGATCATACATTGCAACAATCTGGATATTTCAGTAGGGAACTGATCATCATCAATATTATAGATAATGTCCATCTAGTAAATAATGTAAAGCCTCAATTAAAGTCTTACTTGCCCTAAAGGCCACCTCTATATAAGATCCAACTGCTTATAAAGGCCAGTAGAATTGTATCCCAATTGTTCTTTATTCATATTATTTCAACCTGTATATAAAGACCACTTGCCCATAAAGGTCACTTTTATAACTTCCCTTGGGTGGCCTTTATAGACAGGTTTGACTGTACTTGCATTAAATAAACAAAAACATTTATAAAACTACAAGAATAATCTTTATTTGCAAAACAATTTTTTCCAAGGCTTTATAAGTAAAAATACCGGTAGAAATAAAAACATTCTCTGTGTATTACTGTTATAAACAATTTGCTGTCAATGAACAACCACAAAAATAAAACACAACATGAACTGTTGTTTACAACCACAAAAATAAAACGCAAAAACTGGGGTTCACCGGTAATAACTGTTGATGTTTATGTGATACTATAAGTGCCAGCTAATGTTGGTACAGAACTTTTGTTTCAATTGGTTAGGGAACTCAGATTGGTTTCTAGGAATAATGTAATCTTTAAGAGAAAACATTTTGTATCACACAAATATTATGTGCTAAGACAGATGAGCCCCATTCAAAATCTACATCACATATTGAATACTATAACATGTCAATACACTTAAAGTTTACATGCACCTATGAATACCTTAACTTGCACAGTTAGAACTAGACTCAAGAAATAATAAGGTTGAAAACAAACATCAAAACATATTTCTGTTTTCTATTCTGAATGATAATCATTTAAATACCAACTTTAAACATTGAAAAAAAGACCCAGTGGGTTTAGCAGTTGAGGACATAAAAATAAATGGTTAATGTTATTGAAGCAAACTTGTAAGACTCAATGCACTGAAGCTATACTAGAAGTGTTAACCTTATCATGCTTATAGGACTCTTAGGTCTTGAAAAAGCTGTTTAAATACTAAAATTACTATGACATTGATTGAACCTGGAATCAAAGTTTGAAATACTAAATGTATTGATGCTATATAAGGTCAAACAGGTTTGCAAACATTGTACAGCTTTAGAGGGTCTTAGCTCTCAAAATATTTATGTTCTGCTTCCTGTCACTGTGACCTTGAATATAGATCAAGGTCAAGTGTTTTCACAAATTTGGTAGAACTTTGTGCATTAAAGTTATATCTGATGTTTCAAGCAGCTGAAGGGTTTTACTATTGAAGGTCATTGTTGTCAACTTGAAAATGACTTTAGTCAAAGAAAACACCTGTATTAAGGATCACTTGTTATTTTTCATTGATTCTGGAGAAGAGGTGTAAAAGTTAATGATGGATAACACACAATAACAGACAAAAGAAGATCACAATTAGTCATCATGAGCCTCTAGTTCATGTGACCTAAAATATGACATGTATAACATCATGCACATAAAAAAATAAGTAAAATGCTGCCAATAAATGTAAAATCACACATCACATTTCCTATAAACACAACCCACCATTAGAAAATTAGCAATACAAAATAATAAAATACATCTAGATATAAATAAGAATAAAAAAATGTTAAAAAAACCAATTCAACAACCCAAAAGACAAAATATACTTTGCTACTACATGCTATCATGTTTGACCTTGGTGGTTCAAGGCCATGGTCATAAAAATTGCTAAAATATTTACCAATAAAAATATAGTCTTCCTCATTTACTATATACATTGCATTACATGTATTTGTGTAGAATATTTGCATTATTAATGGTAACATAACAAAAATATTTTTCCAACAAAACATTATTAATCACGTTTTTAAACTGAGAATACCATTATTAGAATAACATTTATATAAGGTAACTGAGGACTTTTTGTTTAATTTATGCTTGTCGTGTCATTAACTGTGGATCTACCAAAAATATAACCTGAAGCGGTATGGCGTTTTTAATTTGACCAACAGTATTCCATATAGGAAGCTTGAAATTTTTTCTTCAAAATGACATCATAATAAAATTTACATTTTTTACTGAAATATTATGTTTCAATGTTTCCAGTTATAAACAAAACTTGCTCGTTGTTTTGATTAATATATACACATTTTGAACAGTTTGAGGGGTTAATAAAAATACCCACTTTGGACAAATTTTTTATCATGTTTTATGTTTTATTTACTGGGGTCCATAGTACAGGTATAAGTAATGGAGTTCTATTAAATCATGAATTCATTGACCATCAATAAGTTTGAAGATAAAATTAGCTGATAATGATACAGTAGTTACTTCTTATACACATTGTTTTATTTATGGCAGGTAACATAAATAAATGATCAAAGAAATTGTGTGGTTTTTCTTTCTTTTTTTTTTTTTTTTTAAATGTTTGTCACAAAAGTCACTTAAATATAAGAGAACCAATGGTTACAATTAGTGTCAACATGAGTAAAAATTATAATACACATCTGTGTCACTAGGGAGGCTTAATGTGGCATCATGTGTTTGAATATCTAGCAAAACAACTGTATGACTATGGTAAAAAATTCTTAAAGCAGACAACAGAAACAAAAATGTGATTTTTTGTTTTTTTGTTTTGTCAATATTCATTAATTGATGATATCTACAATTGATTACGATTACTGAACAATGACATTACCCACTCAGCTTGGCAAGTGTTTGAACACCAGGCCTCAAAGATCATCATGTGTCATTTACCATAGCTCAATGTATATATAACCAGTAACTACCACTATTGGTAATTGCTTGATTAAAGTCTTGCTAACATGCACTATAAATATATATAGGCCAAATACCAAATGGGATGATTAACTTTCATTTTGCAGATATGAAGCCAAAATAAACTGTAAACACAAAAGCATTATTTTTCTGAAATTGCTGGACTTGCCAAGCATTACTGCACAGTTGAGGACAATGACACCACAATAAGAATTTGAAAACAGTTTCTGAAAGATGCTGGTGAATTCATATTTTATGTACAAATACCAATCAGATATATATATCTGATATCATTAAAACCATGTAATATTTGTGCATGCATAACAAATTCAAACTTATAACATTCATAACTGTAATGTCTGAAGTATCCAAACGTTATCACTGAGAACCTTGAACATAATTCCGCAAGTATGCAGGTCACTTATTAATTTTTGTCTCTATAAAACTGATCAATAAACATCAGAAGTTTGGCATGTGTTTTGTCAAACTTAAACTCGACATCTTTATCTTCTGGTGGTTGATTTCTATGTATTCCTGATCCTCTTGAGTTGTCTAAAATATAAAAGATAAAAAACTAATTAGAAAATCAAAAGAATAGTGTAGCTATCAGAGCTAAAAATCTTCTATCAAAAAAAAAAAAATTCAATCCTTAATTTTTCTCATAAATTTATATAACAGTCAAGTACAAACAGATGGATATATATATATATATATATATATATATATATATATATATATATATATGTGTGTGTGTATAGAACATAAATATCCATGGAAATGGCACAATTATAAAATTATATTCAAGAAAAGATATAATATCTCAAGCATGAAATTTTCTTCTAGTGACATCACTAATACAAATTGAACAGAACCTGGCTTTTATAGCCAGCTCTTGTTTGTTCAAATTGTTTGAATCTGTATACAAATGCCATCTGCTAAAGTCCACATTTACTGGATTTCTTAGCAGTCTTAATAGACATGTTTGGTTGCAGATGAAAACTGACAAGTTCTTCTCAATGATACAAAATTAAATGTATACAGAAGAACCTAGTTATAGCACCCCTTGTCAACTTTGCCATCTCACTTGTCACCAAAGTATTATGAAGTCACAAAGTCTATTTAATTTTTCAGTTCTAAAGTCTATTTCATGTTTTCATGTTTTTTTTTAAAGTCATCATCCATTTATCGCCAAATCCCTTTATTATGCTAAAATTTGACATACAAATGATGCATATAAAGCAGTTTTACTGTATATAGGTCCAGTTTTAATGTATGTAGGTTCAGCTTTACTTCAAACAGGTTCAGTTTTACTGTGAATAGGTTCAACAACTTGTACTATCATACCTGAACTTCCAAAGATTACTCTTTTAAACTGTTCCAATATAAAATCCACCATGTCGGGATCATCAGGTAGACAAGCAGGATCTTGTCGGACTTGTGTAAATACATCGTTGATGATGCTCACTAAAATGTTAATCTGAATGAACACGATAACAAGAACAAATAAAAACAAATATAACGACCCCAGGATATCATTGACCGTAATTAAACTGTCAATATTCATCTTCATCATCAACATTGACATCAATGTCTCCAAAGTGTCTATAAGTGTCACATATTCCCTGTTAGATCTTCCAAACACAAGATGTCCGAATGCAGCAAAGGCAAATATTGTAAACAGGAACAAGATGAAAAAACTGGATAATGGACTCAACGCTTTCTTTAAAGTTCCAGCTAGCTGAGTTATCTTTGAATTGAATCGTAGAAGTAGAAGAACTTTTAACATGGCGAAAAACAAGAGAAATGCAATTATATATCCGAAGAGTTGGTCCCATAAAATAACATGCTGGAAATTAACGAAGGATTCTGAAAGTAGAAAGTAAATATTTTATGATTATAAATGATATCATTAGTTTTAATGATTTGATAATGAAAGAACTTTTTAAATACAACAAATAATAATGCATGCACAAAACCATATAAGAATTGTTTAAGGAACTAATAGTCCCTGACCTTGTAATTGTTATCATTGGACAATGGAGATCTTTGGTGTGAAGTTTCATGAATCTCTCCAAACATCAATAATTTATGACCCAGATACAATGTTCAAACAGGCACCCTCTGTGACCTTGACTTTTAAGATATGACTTTGCTGCAAGGTTATGACTTACACTTAGTGCACTGGGATAATGTGTATGAAGACTCATGAAATCCATCTAAAGCATACTGGAAAATGGCTCATATATGATTTTAAGCATAAACCCTTTGTGTCATTGACCTTTAAGATACAAACATGGTTCAAGGTCACTTTGCCAAGTCAGTAGGCATTATCTAGCTCTGTAACACCAACAGATGGCCTACTCTCTTTTTCACCTGTAGCACACACTGATACAGGACCTCAAATCTGAAGAACCTTCTGTAATGATGTGCAAAGTACACAGGGTCATAAAACATTCAAGTAGTATCATGTGAAGGGGAAGCAAAATCTCAGATTCTGGTCCATAATATGTTACTTCTGTTCAGTAGTCCGCAAAGAGTACTGTAAAACACTTTATTTTTGTGGCATATTTTCCGATATTTGTATCAAAGTCATTTCGCGGCATGAAATTTTTGTGATTGTGAGCCTGATCCTATCATGATCACCTCATGTAAAAGTCCATTCATATTTATTTGATCAAATTTGTTTTTGCGCATATTATTTTCGCGATTATTTATGAACTCGCGAATTCACGAAAATAACTTGCACACGAAAATTTCATGTTTTACAGTATGCCTGATAGGAAAACACTGGATTCAAATTTCAAAGTTAGGACAATACAAGATTAAATTTCAGAGGGGCACAAAAATTCTGAGAAATTTGTCTCCTCTTCTGGTAGACACAATGACATATCCTGATAATCATGTAGACCAAGGTTAGTAAAAATATTCTCAACAGTGTTTGAGATGTAGGCCAGATAAACTATAATGGATGGCTGGACAACATCTTATCATAATATGACCAATTTCTATAAAAGGGTATAAAAATCCTACATTTCCATAATTATTTACCTCTATTAACATGAAGATCATCCAGTGTAAGCCTTATCATAATAACCTGCATGCCATAAAAAGCACAGGCTATAACAGACAGACCACTTTGAGTAGTTCTATCACGTTCCAAAACCTGGTTATAAAACTCCATTTCTCAGCTTTCAATTGTCTTAACACCCCAACAATATAGTACACGGTGAAGGCCACAAATATTATATCAAAAATCAAAATAAACAGTGCACTTTCACCATGGTAACGGTAAAGTCGTAATGATATTATTTGTGGATATGGATTAACTCCACCTGTAGCTGGAAACTCCGCAAGTAATTGAACAATGCCAAATAAATTAATGTTGGGATTAAATACATTAAATTCCACAAACACAGCTCTAGTTTTTCTGTCTATCCACAAATTTTCAACCAGATAGTCTATCGCCTGAGTTGCATTTTCTTTTGTTTGTCCCAAGTGCATTACATATCCCCCACCACTGTAGGAACCATACTGTCCAACCACAGGTAGTCCCTTGAGGTCAAAGGTTGTTTTGTAGATCCATGCTTCTTCAGAATCATTTGTATATGGATTCCATTGTGAAGAATAATTTTTGCCTTCATAGTTCAGAGTTGAATACTCAGGGAAGCAGAAAGGTATTACTGCAGACATCTTTTTTGATACTTTACAGCCAGCTACAAAACATAAGAAACGAAAAAACTTGTTAAACCCTTATAATATGATTGATAATATAAACAATGGAAAATAAAATTCTTTTCTAAATTCAGTGTCATGTGACACTTGCTAAGCTTTGTGTTGACCTATTGCTTTCACAAATTATATAAAAGAAAACTGAATGTTATTTCCAGGGATAATGTTACTTTTATGGAGAAATTCCAAATCCACTACTGTTAGTTCTGCACATACACATATGGTCGATCATGATGATGATGATGATGACGATGATGTAGTGTATGGCAACCTGACCCAAAACTTCATAATTATGTAAATACCACATTCTTAGGTCCAAATAGATACTTAGAGACCTTAATATTGTAAAGTGGTCAAAGTTTAACAACTTATGGATCACACTTGCAGGACCTGTCACTAAGTTTGAATCACAGCAGATGCTGGTGTGAAAAAGTTTGTTAGTTCTCTTACTGAAGATTGTTGGTTTTCTCTGGGCACTTAGGTTTTCTAACCACAATGATACAGGTCAAATAATTTTGACTCCATTACTCCACTTCATAAAGATGGTCTTTATATAGGTTTTATTGTACTACTATACTTACTGTCTTGTACTCTTGCCTGTCTTAGACGAGGGAGGCCAATCTTGTAATGGATGTTGTCAGACAGGAAGTTCTGTAAGTCAGATGTTTCATCTGATTGGTTGTTATTATACATCTGCGGTTCTGAATACAAAGCTGGGATCACTGTTGTATTAACCCAGGACCAGAATAAAGCTTTGGAGTCTACCTAGTAATTAAATAAAAAAAAATATTTCAAACTTTAGATTAAGTTACTAAAGTGATACTTCTGAGAGTAAGATATTGTAATACCCTTACAGATTCTTATATTTTTCCGAACCCCTATTTAAGCTCTATAAAAACATGTATAAAGGTAAATTAAGGTATTATTATACCCCTGAAAATGAAGTTTAGACAGGTGTAAAAGAATCACCCTGTCCATCTATTCAAATATCATATTTGATCCATAGCTTCCATCTCTATAGATGGATTTCAATCAAACTTGATAAATATGTATTCCAACATGAGAGGATGAGTCACATACTAAATTTAGTGTCTGTCTATCTATCTGTCCATTTGGGACAAGGGGTAACTGTCTCACAAGAAACTGCTATAGTTTTTTGTAAAATACCAACTACAAAACACAATTTATTTTCACTGTTATAATGCTACTTATTTTATACCTATGTTTCACCATAATACTTACATTTTCAAAACTTTTATGATATTTTCCTTGTGACTTGACAAAAATGTTTTCCATATTTGAGTGTAGGTAAATGGAGTTAGTGTCCCTGTTTTCATATGTAAGTATAGCTACTATAACCAGGTATACTAAATAAGCCAGCATTTCTCGGGTTATGTTAAACAGTTTGTTCATCTTTTTACGGTAATCCCTGGCTATCTGTACTTTTTCTGGGTCTGGTGGACTGTGCAGGTATGGTTTTCTGTGTGCTATTAAACACAAAATGTTTAAATAGAATGTAAAAATATGTAACTTATAAACATATATGTACTTAGCAATAGCACAAGCAAACAAAGTACAATGCACAAATGAATGAACTAAAGCTTTCTCTAAAGGGGTCTAATACCCTCCACAGACCCACCATCAACAGAACCGTCATTTGGATTTTGTGACAAACAAACTCATAAATAAAAGCCATTGTTTTTCAGGGCAATGACTCTTATAAAATCAACTACTTTCAAATATCATCTATCCATGCGTCTGAAGATGGATTCCTTTCTTTATAATTACTTAGGAAATATTTGACCAATTTTAATTAAATTTGGTATGTAGCTTCATTGTGTGAAGATGGACATTGATAATTACTATCAAATGCAGTTGTTCAATGTATCAACTTTCTAGAGAAGTGGAAAGGACAAGACATTATAAAACATTAAAGCACTCCAGCAATTACTTATATCAAAAAGGTCATAGGTAAAGGTCATCATATCATGGTAACCATGGAGAATATTCATACCTGGATATATGTCATCAAGATAAGATTGATTTTCTTTGGATGCATCATCTAAAATAAAAACTTCTTCAGAGTCTTCCTCATCATCTGAACCTGACTTTTTGAAAATCAAAATTAAAACTATGGCAACAGCAACAACCTACAAAATATAACAGTAAAGATTAATACAGAAAAAATATTGAGTTATAAATAGGTAAATTTGTGATGTAAATTTTAAGAAGAGGCTTATGGGTGTTATTGCTCACCTGAAGGACAATGTTTATATCTCTTAATGTACAAGAATGATCATAAATTGATAGGTCCATCTAAAGTTTCCCCTTATTGTGCCTCACAACCAGCATATGAAATATATTAGGTCTATATCCCCCTTTATGGGACCCAGGGGAACATAAACCTTTCATTTGTGGACAAATTTGAAAGTGATTAGCCTAGGTATAGTAAATATCAATTTTGGCCGAGTAGTTCAGGAGGAGAAATATTAAACTGAAAAAAGTTTAGGCACATTGCACTATGCATGATGGAAGGTGTATATTCATCACAATAAGTGGTTCGACCTTATGACTCAATGGGATTTACATAGATGTATCATGTGATAGTCCTTAATATGTGTGTCAATTTAGGTCTGTTTTGTTTACTCATAAACCATGCTATAGCAAAGCCACATAATATACATTTCTTAGTTAAATGTATATGAGTATATGGACCATAAAAAGAGATTTCTTCGCTGCTCATTTAGTCCATCTAAAAATACTTAACCAATACTTTCAACAATGTACTGTAAGTAAACACTTTATCACACTCAATCTGGGTATGATACAAGCTATCTCAACTTTGTACAGGTGAGCTAAAAATTTGAAAAAAACATCGGAATATAAGATCTTAAGAATACATGTATTATAGAAGTATTTACCTTTAAAGGCTGAATAAGGAAAACAGATTCCACAAAAGAGAGCATAAATGATGTGAACCACTGACAAGCCTTCTCATATCCCCACTCTAAACTGTATAAGATGACAAACAGTCCACTAACGATGACAGAGGCAGCCACCAGTAACCAGGCTATATATACACACCAGTGTGGAAACATGTACCCACTCTTCTCGTTCTTTGACTTAATTTGTTTTATCTTTCTGCTATCATTTGTATCAACTAGTTTTTCTTGACTATTCATTTGGCTGAAGTCTGACACGGATGATGCTGAATTCACAAATGTTATTCCCTGAATTGCACTAGGAGTTAAACATCTCGAGCTGTCATTATTCACTGATCCGGATTTTCCAACACTTGTCTCACACTTCTTACGATCTTGTGCATACTTGTTCCCCTGATTGGTCTTTGATGGTCGGGATTTTTTAAAGAAAGTAATAATCAATAGATTTACTGGAATAACAATTAGACTGCCCATCAGACTGGTAAAAAATTCCTGAGAAGAAAACAAATGGTCCAAGATGGACATTTTGTTGATTTTGACTATCATCCGTCGTTTTATACCACATGGCGTTGGTAATCATTGTTGTGAATAATAACGACAAGCAGCAGGAAAGCCGCTGAACTCGTGTAAATGTACTTCTAGTCGGCCTGGAGAACACAGACACCCATAAATGTCCATCTGTAACATCTTGCCGTGTCTTCATATAGAACATATGTCCAAATTGTGCTATTTCCTCTGATCCAGCTACTGGAACGAGCCGTTCTATTTCTCCGTCTTCTTTATCCAGTGCCAGCCAATGATCACAAATAAACATATATCTGTAACAGACCAATACACGTAACTATCATTGAAAACTCACAAACACAGAGTGTACATACTGACTAAATAAATCAGAACCTAAACAATAACTTACCTGTCTATGTCAAAATCCTTATCCTAATATAAAAGCAAAGTAAAAACTTTGAAAACTGGCAAATTAAGTTGAACATATGATCTCCCACCGGGAATTGAGGTCAGGTGCTCCGGAAGGGTAAGCACCTTTTGTCTGATTAGCTACACCCACAAGGAGTTTGAGGTTGGGTGCTCCGGAAGGGTAAGCACCTCTTGTCTGATTAGCCACACCCACCAGGAGTTTGAGGTCAGGTGCTCCGGAAGGGTAAGCACCTCTTGTCTGATTAGCTACACCCACAAGGAGTTTGAGGTCAGGTGCTCTGGAAGGGTAAGCACGTCTTGTCTGATTAGCTACACCCACCAGGAGTTTGAGGTCAAGTGCTCCGGAAAGGTAAGCACCTCTTGTCTGATTAGCTACACCCACCAGGAGTTTGAGGTCGGGTGCTCCGGAAGGGTAAGCACCTCTTGTCTGATTAGCTACACTCACCAGGAGTTTGAGGTCAGGTGCTCTGGAAGGGTAAGCTCCTCTTGTCTGATTAGCTACACCCACAAGGAGTTTGAGGTCGGGTGCTCCGGAAGGGTAAGCACGTCTTGTGGGATTAGCTACACCCACCAAGAACATTTAATATGGGACATCAAATATATTCAAGACAGTTTTTATACAGAGCAATCATACTTTTCAACAATATTGTGATGACAGCCATCAAACAGGAATCAGCATAAATCATCTCAAGGTATAGATACAAGTATGTGCTTTGTCAATAATCTCAAGGTATACCAGTATAAAAGTTTAGTGAATGATATCAAAGTATAATATGTAAATATTTTATATTGAATATATTTCTAACTTTCGCCTGTATATGGTAACATCTCGATATAAGTGAAATATTTTTGACTGGATGTTAAACACCATTACTCCACTCACTCTTACCTGTAATTTGTCTGTATATCTTTTACCATTATCATATTGAGGTACCAGTCAGCTGCCGACAGTTTTCCAGAGTTGTCGTGCCAAATTCTCAAAAATGTCAAATTTCCAAGTGGATATGGTACACTAAGTAGGTAATTATTAACACTACCTGTTGAGAGTGGCTGCAAATATACAATAGATACAAAAATTATGCAATGTACTGAAGGTACTGACAGCATGTCACTTTCAACTTACTCCCAATATAGGTGGTTCTTTTATGATTATTTCCTGTGGAATATTGAAAATTGTAATAAAACATAATTATTTGTAAATCTATGTAAAAAACCTGCAATCTTAATAAAACTGCCAAATAGACTACTAATTATGTTGTATAATTTCTGTATCTATCACCAGAGGAAATTTTGCAAGAAACACTTTATATCTAGGTAAAAATTAAAAATACAGGTCATACAAACAGCCTTACCCGATCTGAAGTGTCCAATAACTCCCTGATTTCTGTGTCTCCCTCCTCAACACCAATTACACAGACCATACAGATAAACTTACCCTATTTGAGGTGTCTATTCACTCCCTGATTTCTGTATCTCCCTAATCGCCTCCAAGAACACAGACCATACAGATAAACTTACCCTATCTGAGGTGTCCATTAACTGCCTGATTTCTGTGTCTCCCTCCTCACCACCAATCACACAGACCGTACAAATAAACTTATCCTATCTGAGGTGTCCATTAACTGCCTGATTTCTGTATCTCCCTAATCGCCTCCAAAAACACAGACCATACAGATAAACTTACCCTATCTGAGGTGTCCATTAACTGCCTGATTTCTGTGTCTCCCTCCTCACCACCAATCACACAGACCGTACAAATAAACTTACCCTATCTGAGGTGTCCATTAGCTCCTGATTTCTGTGTCTCCCTCCTCACCACCAATCACACAGACCGTACAAATAAACTTACCCTATCTGAGGTGTCCATTAGCTCCCTGATTTCTGTGTCTCCCTCCTCACCACCGATTACAAAGTATACTTTAGAATCTGTTCCAGCATTTTTCCTCATTCCAGTATAAACTGTCATTTGGTAGTGGTAGACATCTGATGATACATTATCTTTCAATGGATATACTGCCCACTACATCAAATAAAGAGTTACATTACAGTTACTTTAAATACATTAATATTTCTATAGCATCAAGTAGATTTGACTTAAGAAACTTGATTCTAAATTTCCTAGTTTTTTTTGTTTTTATTTGTGTGTGTGTGTGTGTGTGTGTGTGTGTGTGTGTGTGTGTGTGTTTAATACTTAATTTGAAAGAATAGATGAGCAAAACTGAATTTTGTATCACCTAACCTCATGCATTTATCATCATGATGCTCAATTGCATATACATATACATACGGGACTAAATAATGACTTATCCATGGTATTTAAGATAACAACATTTAATGAGTGTTCAAAGTGTTGCTGTAAATTGAGGTCTTTGTTGCTGAGTGGTTTAAAGAGCCTACTTATAGATCACAGCACCTCTTAGATATGAACTTCCACTCAGGACAGATCCTAGTGTGTAAAAGTTTGTCAGTTCACCACCATCCAAGCTATTATCCAAGCAATTACCAACTCATTATAGAATCTTGATTGGAGCAGAAAACTCTATTGCCACATTTCATTGTAATCTACTTGTAAGTTTTTTGCAAGGAAGAGGTCTACTAAGAAGAAGAATTAGAAGAAGAATTAGAAAAAAAGAAGAAGAAAAAGAAGAAGAGAAAGAATTGGAAGAAGATGAAGAAGAAGAATTAGAAGAAGAAGAAGAAGAAGAAGAAGAAAAGAAGAAGATGATCAGGTTTTTGAGTAGTCTAGAAGTTTATGATCACAGAAATACATCTGAACCACAATTTCTTATTCAATCCTGAATCTTACAGCTCAGTTGGTAAATGATTGTTTTGCAAATGGAACTTCAGGATTGATACCTAATTAAAGGGGTTGTATCTAAGGCTTGAAAACAAGTCATGACAATTTTTTGACAAAGACACTTATCAGAGGAAAGCTAAATGGCAGGTACCTCACAAATACTCACAGCTCATTGCCAAAAGTGAATAGCCATGTGTAATTTTTTGCAGGTTTTGATCTCTCTCTCTCTCTCTTCTCTCTCTCTCTCTCTCTCTCTCTCTCTCTCTCTCAACATACCTTTTGAATGTCCCTTTTATCAGCTCTCCTCACAAAGACAAGACATATAAAATACAGAACAATAACTGAACAAACACAGGCAAAAACCACAATGTTATCTTGTAGATTTTCAAACTTTGCCCAGACAGTTGTAAAGTCAATGGTGTTAGGTGGTACAAACATGTTCACACTGAAGGTTGTTAGATGGCTAGAATTACATGGTACTTGTTCTTTCATTGTGACATTGCCTATCTGTAAAAAAAAAAAAATTATGACATTTATATATGATTTATATTTTAGAAATAATCAGCATTTACCCGTGGTATATTGTCGAATAAAACATAGGCTGGAAGTTATGTGCGGAAGAAAATATCACTAGGTGGCTCTGCCACCGAGTGATATATTCGTCGCATGTAAAAGACGGCACATGTATTATTCCACGATATACCACGGGTAAATGTTCATCATTTCAATTCTAACACAACTTAAATAAATAAAAAAAATATTGATATTACCTCCATTGAAATAAATGATTTTTTGAATGATAATTACATCACAACCATTGTTCGCAACACATATCATGACATCATAAGATACGCAAGGGAGTATGTCATTAACATGGAACAGCAATGGTTATCTCGTTTGTTATACCACTGCTGGCTCTCTTCATGTTTTATATGAAGGAAAACGCAGGTCATGTTAGAATATCCCATATTGGACAAGTGGACAAGAAAATCCAGCAGTTTTAACAGGGTAAAATTTTCTGTCTTACCCTAAGGTAAAAACAAGCTACAGTCGCACTATGTGTCATGATATTATTTAAATTTAGCAAACAATGTACTTTGTGCGTAATTTTTGGATACTTTTTAACATAAAACGTTAAACATTTGCAAAACAGCAATACCCGGTATATTAGATATGGAGAAAAATTGAGGGGGTCTCAGTGGCCAGGTGGTTTAAAGTTGGTTTACAGATCACATTGCCTCTCACATCCTAGGTTTAAATACTACTCAGGATATATTCTAGTGTGAGATAAAGTTTGTAAGTTTGTTTGCCGAAGGTCATTGATTTTCCCCTAGCATTGACTGCAGTTTCCTGCATATGACCTCCTTGATATAAGTGAAAAAAATCTTGATTGGGGCATAAAGCATCATTACTCCACTTGACTCAAGAAAAGGAGAATGAGAGACAAATTTTGATTTACACATCTAATTTGTGATTATAACGACTTATAAGCTGAAGACTTAAAAGTTTTCAAAAAGTTTTATGGCTGTCATCACAGTATTGTTGATAAGTTTGATGTCTCTGTGTCCAGGATTGCCCTGGATATATTTGATGTCCCATAGTTTTATGTTCCTTTCACACAATTTTGATCAGACACATAGCGGGTGCAGTTAGCTAAACAGAAGGTACTTACCCTTCCGGAGCACCCGGCCTCATTTCCCTGGTGGAAGTTCACGTGTCTAACCTAACTTGTCAGTTCCAAAGTTTTATACTTTGCTTCTGGATTGTGATTCGACATGGATTAGTATGTTTGTTTTTGACTTCTGGATTGTGATTCGACATGGATTAGTATGTTTGTTTTTGAATTATACTCACAGACACACCATTACTACTCCATCTGTTTTTGTTTGTTTGCCAATATGAACAACCCAACACATAAACAGCCAACTCAACTAATGGCTCATCTAAAGGACTCTCTGTAAAAAAATAATATCAAAAGAATAAAAAAGATGTAAATAAAATGATGGAAAAAGAATTAAAATGAGGTAAACAATGATGAAGAAAAAAAAGAATAAAAAAAATTAAAAAAATTTGTTTTAAAAAAATTAAAAAAAAAGGTTGAAAAAAGAATTAAAAATATTTTTAAAAATGATGAAAAAGTAAACAATAACAATGCTAGTAATACACAATTAAAGTATGAAAGTCAGAAACATGGAAACGTATGGTTAAATGAAACAATAAATTGTGCTTTATTTTCTTAGAAAATCCAATTTTGAATAATTTTGAATTTCTGTATGTGCATCCATGGCTGTCATAAAGTATTTCTGTAAAGAGGAACATTTTGCCACAATGGAAATTTTACATATCAACAATGGCGATTTTTTACACCGGAATGATGTCCTTGGTGACATTTTACATTGTTTGCACAAAACGATCTGCAATATTTTACTCTTTACAGAAATATTCCATGATAAACATGGATGTGCATGGCAATATCTGTTAAAACTAGGCTCCAATAAGTGAAAAGTATCACTCTTTATTCAAGTTTAATTGAATTTCTATGGAAACAAGGTGTTCAGAGAACACTATCCCCCCGCAAAGGTGAAAATCAGTGAATTGCATACAAGGTGAAATATGCTATATGGAACACTGGTTGTTAAATAAGTGGGGTGGTTTGGCAATTTAATAGATCAAAACGCACTACAAAGAATGAAATAAATAGGCTATAAATACACCTTATTTGCATATTCCATAAATATTACGCAAACTTAATTAGGCTATAAATACACCTTATTTGCATATTTCATAAATATAATGCAAACTAAAAATTTAATGGAAAAAACTTTTACATATGTTTAATACACCTTATTTGCATATTCCATAAATATTACGCAAACTTAATTAGGCTATAAATACACCTTATTTGCATATTTCATAAATATAATGCAAACTAAAAATTTAATGGAAAAAACTTTTACATAAGTTTTATTTCCCATGTTAAATATTCTGATGAAATTAGTAAATAAATATGGCTGTAATGGTCATTTATCAGTTTTGCTATTTATAGTAACAGCGGCCATCTAAGAGTCACTATATTTTGCAAACTAAAAATTTTACAGAAAAACCTGGTAAACTGTTTAATGACCTGAGTTCTAATTTCGATGAAATTGGTACATAAATAAGGCTGAAATGGCCATTTATAGGTTTTTGCTATTTATAGTAATGGCCGCCATCTTGGATATGCTATAAGGCTGTCAAGCAATCCCATATGAATCACTATAATAATGAATCAAATGACCAAGTTTCAGCTCAATCAAATGTATGGTTTTCTTTTAAATGCACGGAAATCAACTGGGATTGGGTACATAAATAAGGTGCAATGCCCATTTATAGGTTTTTGCTATTTATAGTAATGGCGGCCATCTTGGATATGCTACAAGGCTGTTGAGCAATCCTATACCAATAACAACCTTAACAAATCAACTGATTAAGTTTTAGCTCAATCTGATGTACGGTTTTCTTGTAAATGCACAGAAACCATGAATTGGGTGAAAAAGTCTATTTTTAGTAACGGTGGCCATCTTGGATGCACGATTATGCTGTTGAGCAATCCCACACCAATGACTATTATAACGAATCAACTGGTGGCGGGGGATAATAAATCATAATTGGTTGTCACAGAAATAATTATTAGGGCAGTAAATGTTAATAATTACCAAGCTCAGGAACTAGTCCTATATATACTGCGTCATTAAGAGCCGTCTGTACCAGTGGGTCAAGTTTTATTACTATTTCTGTTTCTGACGTGGTGTTGGTATTATTAGTACTCTCCTGCATCATGTCAATCATCTTTTTATCATCAAAAGTCTTATTATCCGGTACATTATTGGTTCTGATATAATACGTCAATTTTAACATTTCCACTTTTGGTCTGATTACAACCACTGGGATAACTTGGGTCTCATTCATGTTAAATTTGATGTAAAACATGGGAGCGTTTGATTTGGGTACCAGGCTGACTTCTGTGAATTTCAATCTGTGTGATTGTAGTGGATAAAAGTCAATAAGGATTGGACTTTCCAGGTTTGATATTACATGTGGCACTCCTTGGTCAGTATCTAGTAATGCTATACTGATTGTTCTAGACTTTACTGCCTGAACTGAGTCATCTGTTGTGAACAAATTGTCAGAAATTATAATCTACAACAAAAAGAAAGAGATGATTGAGATGTTTTAATGATATTCTGAGTAACCTTTATCTATGTTGTGTTTGCATCTGATACACACATGTTCTACAAATATCATATTAACGACAATTATGCAGGGTTTGACACTAACTTAACCTACAAAAAAAAGATTAATGGAGTAATGTTTGAAGCATATACTGATCGAGTAACCTCTATGTAGGTTGTGTAATTGTGTCTAAAACAGACATGTTCTACAAATATGATATTAAGGACAATTATGAATGTATTTACATGCACAACCAACCAAAAGTATACAGCAAAATGATCAAGAACAGTCAACACAAGTCTAAGCTTCCTATGGACCTGGTACCATTAAGTAAACCAATAAGGTCAGAAGTTGAGCCCTGGCAGGGCCTCACAAAGACATGTACATAGACAGGGGCTGTTCTTTCACCAAGCATACAGCATTTAGAGATAAAAGTTAATGGTTTTATGAATGTGGTCTTAAACACAAAATCTTAATATCATAGAAGGCAAGGCCCACTAGAGAACACTCATCGTACATTGCTCTAAGTGCACTGCATAGGTAAAACTTACTGCCACTTTACCTATAGCTGGTGACATCCTGATATAAGTGAAATATTTTCAACTGGGACATGAAACCCTATTCAAACTTGGAATATAAACCATAAGAAATATATATGCAATCACAATACAAATCATATACAATGAAACCTGAGAAATTCAGATGAGCATACGTAAACTTGGCTTTGACAGCAGTCGCACAAGATTTCGCATTTGTGTCAAGTTTTATAAAAAATTCGTTATTTCAAAATAGCTAAAAAATATGACCCAGACACAATTTTTAAATACACACCCTCCCTCTCTGATGTGACCTTGACCTTCAAGTTATAGTACAGAATGACCACCATGACATATTAATGCTTGTTTTCAAACCATTGTAAATTATACAGGATTTTTTCTGATGTGACCTTGACCTTCAACTTATAGTATAGCATGGCCACCATGACAGATTAATGTTTGTTTCTAATTTTCATTGTAATTATAAAGCCATTTTATATAATAACCTCTTCATCCACCGAAGATATCTGATAGGGATCTAACATATTACTTGATTCTGGGATATATGACACATTTCGTCCTTGTACAGAAATCCAGTTATTTCTAACATTGTATGTGAGTTTCCGCTGGACATAATATGTTGTATTTCCTTGTGGTATATCCATTATCTGTGCCTCTTCCTCTGGTACTGCACCTTTCAGCAGTAGAGATGTTAGGTTGTTTACAAAAGGTATCAGTTCCACCGCTATTTCACCCTGGAACAAAATATTAAAAACTCACTACAATGACTGTATCTATATAATGACTACCTTTCTATTGAGACAAGTGTCTTGAAGTCCTTTTGCTTCAATCATATTTCATATATATTTTACCTGTATTTATTTCAAAGACCAATCAATATAACATCCAAACATATCTTCTGACAAGCTGGGAGGAGTTTATATACAAGCTTAACTGTATTTTTAAAAGTGTTTTACTAGAAATACACACAGTCAAATATGCTCTTACTAAAAAGTGACCTTGAACTATGTTAGAAAGCCGTGACAAAATCCATGACCTTGAACTATGTTAAAAAGTCGTGACAAAATCCATGGCCTTGAACTACACAAGAAAATCCTTGTTATAACAATAACTCTGACCTTTTGACTTAAATGTTTTTTATTATATCAAATAAAAGAACAGAAGAATTTTTTTTAATATTATGAAAAAGGCAGGCGGACAAGTCTAGAGGATCAAGCTGCCATTTTGACTGTAAACTAACCATAACAAAGTTATTTATTCTTACCACTTTAAACTTCTCATCACATAAGCCACCTACACATCCAAGTAAATATTTTGTCTCCTGACAATACTCAATAATATTTGATAACAAATCTGAAATATAAATCCACATAAATTATTGTTGATACTACCATTAAATCTATTAAATCCATATACTAATGCTTACTTGTGTTGATTGCTATTGTTTTGGATTATAAAGAAATCTGGCAATACATTAGCTTAAGGCTTAGCACAAATTTAAAAATAGCCAAATTTTAAGAAGTACTTTTTACAAATTTGATATAATAGGTTAACTTTTGAAAGAATTTTTCAGAAATAAATAGCCAATTGCAATTTTTGGCTACCAGGAATGAAACATAGAATAAATAGAGACTAGTAGAGATAAAAGAACAATGATTTTGTTGTTTGTTGTGCTAAGCTCATGTTTTCTCTTTTATTTTATGATGAGACATGATATATTACAACTTATATTTTGAACTTTTATTGACATTTCTTATCATTTTTATAGTAAATGGCAGAATTTCTATGAAAGTGTGACAACTTTCGAAATGAAAGTACAACAACTTTCCATTTTATTACAGATATATCAGTTATTTCTTTGAAAAAAAGTATCCAAAAATTCTGGAGTTTTCAATGGTGATTAGAAGCTCTGTACTTGTTTCACATTACAATATCTAATTTGTATATTTTGACATATATCGGTGTCATACCTCTTGATATCTTGTTCTTCAATAAAATAAGCTCTTCCGAAATCAATAGGGAACGGGATATTTCTATCAACTTTTGAAACATAAGAGATATCTGTTCCTGAAACAAAAGAACATTTTACAATCTTACTAATTTTCATAATTATTTCATATAACAATGCTTTAAATATAGTAACTCAGACTGAGAGAGAGAGAGAGAGAGAGAGAGAGATATTTACTTTTGCTGACAGTGGTACATTATCACTGTTTGTTGATACACTCCCCATTATTTTTGATGAAGATGAAAGATGAACTTCATCCTGTATTTGATCTGTCTGACTGCCTAAAATATCAACAACTTTTACTCGGAGCTGAAAAAAAAATAAATGAGAGAAAAATTAGAAATCCAGTGTATTATGCCTGTATATTCCACTAAAAAATTCACTAATGGTAAAAAAAGATGATGCTAGCAGAGAAGAGTCCAAGCTAAGCTATTCTGTATAGCGTACAAGTGAGCTAAAGCCTATAAAAACATTTACCTGCTTTGTATTGAGGACTTATTCCAATTATTAAATGTATAAAACTAATGCCAGTCTCCCTTGTAAAGAGAATGATTGTAAAACCAGCACTAATGTTTACTAGAACAAGTTAGCTTGTTTAATAAGTCTATTAATCGTAACTTAACTTTAAAAAATGAATTCATACATTTAATCATACAATGACCACTGGTCATTCATTTTAAAAATCAGTTTTTTCTTTGAATTGCAATTGCCTTGAATCAAAACAAGAGTGCCAACCTGTGGTCAGACAAGCAATCGGTCAGTGACCCATTACATAATACAGTAAATGAAGTTTTCTATCAACTGAGCTACCCAGGCTAATACAATGCTGTAAACTGACTTTTATTTGTGGCTAATGACTTTCATGTTTTTATCTTACATAAACCATCTTACGACTATTAAATTTTGCGATATTGATTATAGCTGAATATTTTATGTTAATAATATCATTTTCAGAAACGAGTTCACGATGATTAACTTTCGCAATTATTTTGTCCTCGCCAATGCGAAGTTTAATCACACAAATTAAAGTTAATTTACAGTAGTAAAGCTCTACATTCACAAAATAAAACATAACTTACCTGTCCATCATCCATACTAGGATTCTACAGAATAAAGGAAAAAAATATAGATTATATATTATCATACACAAAAAGTTTATACAGGTAAATAAATGGAGATGGGATACCGCAGAAAAAAATTACCACGGAATACCACAGTATTTTACCAAATACCATGGTATACCACACATCCATTAAGAATCGAAATACATGTAGTATATCTATTCCTATCTAACAGCTAAGGAATTTGGGCATTGGATATTTTGAGAATACCAAGGATGCTAATACACAATAAAATTCACAGAATTGTCTGTATTTCAACCAAGTTGATTCAAAACTTGAAATCTAAATCTCATAAGATTATTGTCAAACAAAGATTTTAACAAAATTCAAATGAACACATCAAAATTCAAACTGTTATTTCAACAATTATCAACATAATATTGTATTTGAACACAGTATAAATCACTCAAATGTTTCCCTCATTAAACAAGCTAAATACCGGTATTCAAACTTCACCGCAGTATTACCGGTACCTGGTCAGTACCACGGTAAACCGGTAATACCGCACACCATTATAAATAAATATGATTGTAAACTGCTTATTGTTTACATAAAAACTGACTCTTTTATAAAATGATTTTTAATTGTAACAAAAAGAAGTGAAATAATTGTGTTTTCAGCCCAAAGTCAAGGTTAATTCACTTATATTGAGGTGGTCAGTTCTGGGATGGTTGAGGAAAATTGAGTGCCTGGAAAACCAACAATCTTGGGCAAGGAAACTGACAAACTTTCTCACACTAGAATCAGGTGAGTGAAATTCTAACTAAGGCAGTGTGATGTTGTGTTATGTACCATAAGCACACAAGGTTTAGCTCACTTGGTCAACAAGGCCCCATACGATTGTATGATTTAACTTAACACATATGGTCCCTTGTGTGCTCTATATTATAATGTACTCCTGTATATTTCAAGATATTGAAGTTTCAGTGCAAATAAAAAACAGCATTCAAGTAATATTCTTATACAATTATAGCATTTTAGTGAGTGCGATATTATTAGTTACACAGTCTGTTGGTGACCTAATATGGTTTATACAGGGTCAGTAAATTCCATATCGGGCGAGGGCAAGCCCGAGTCCAGATATGGAATTTACTGACCCTGTATAAACCATATTAGGTCACCAACAGACCGTGTAACGATTATATCCTACCGATCACCCTGAAGACCCACGGTGGATACCTATAAACAAACATACAGTACACGGATACGGAGACCGGAGAGAAGTTCAGGATGAGACACTGCTGTATGTTTTAGTAACCTATAGCTCCAAACAAACCCTTTATATATCATATTATGTCACTAAAACACTGCGTAATTATGATATCATACCGATCATATCAATAAATTATTTACAAAACCAATTTGAATGTATCCACACAGCGACATGTGAATGGTGACTGAGTTAGAAATACCATCGTTTGACATTCTGTCTGACAAAATATTGAAAATAATAATGAATTTGACTTACTAGCAGCTTCCGTCAAAGAAATCAATTGCACTGTTATCCTTGGACATCAAATATTTTGTTTCAATATCACAACACCTTTACTAGTGTCTGTATTTGCCGTAAATACTTGTGATAAATATGACGTGTTTACCTACAAGGCGGGCGCCATTGACGTTGGTCAGGGGAAATAACTCTCATACTGACATGATATGAACAGACCTGACCCGATATGGATTATATTAGGTCACCACGTGACCAGCATCGTCGAATGAAATTCACAGAAACTAGTGAGAGGTAGGATATGATATTTTATCGGCAAATCAAAGCAATATTGGCCGAGGTCAATATTACTTTTACTTTGCCGATAAAACCTCATATGCACTCACTGATATGCTATAATTGTTTTATTACATGTAAACTATGTTAAAATGAGAAGACAGGTGTTATATTTTACTAATAAATATCTTTTGTCTTTTATGTTCCTACACTGGCTGCCATCACAGAGCAGCGTCATGGCAACTAATGACGTACTAGTGTCTGTGACGTCATTAAATGGTGCAATATTCTTTTTTGCGTTTAAATTTCAAACAATGGATTTAATTGGCTTAGTGCAATATGGTGTTTTATCATGTTCCAGTGTGCAATATGATGAAAAACGTGATGCGTGTGCAAGTAGTTTAACCAATCAAAACAAAGGTCTCAGAGTAAAATCATATCATAATGTAATAAAAACTAGTATAGCTGAAATTGGAATGATATTGGGATGTCCCTAAGTAAACCCTAACTCGGGGATGTCCCTCAGTAAACCCTAACTGGGGGATGTCCCTAAGTGAACCCTAACTGGGAAATCCATGTTTTTTCAACTATTTGTATGCTCCAATATGAAAAGACAATGTCACATCTTCTCCACTCAAAGATTGTTCCTGTGAAGTTTCATAAAGATCTACACAACAGTTTACAGACAAGTTGGCGAAAAAATGTTGGCAGAAGAAATGGAGTAAATACTAAGACTACCCCCCCCCCCCACCTACCTCCCCTTGTTTGGAGGACATAATAACTTACATTCTGTGATAGTAACACATTGCTATTCTTTATTGCCCCCTTGTTTGGAGGACATAATAACTTACATTCTGTGATAGTAACACATTGCTATTCTTTATTACCCCCTTGTTTGGAGGACATAACAACTTACATTCTGTGATAGTAACACATTGCTATTCTTTATTGCCCCCTTGTTTGGAGGACATAACAACTTACATTCTGTGATAGTAACACATTGCTATTCTTTATTGCCCCTTGTTTGGAGGACATAACAACTTACATTCTGTGATAGTAACACATTGCTATTCTTTATTGCCCCCTTGTTTGGAGGACATAACAACTTACATTCTGTGATAGTAACACATTGCTATTCTTTATTGCCCCCTTGTTTGGAGGACATAACAACTTACATTCTGTGATAGTAACACATTGCTATTCTTTATTGCCCCCTTGTTTGGAGGACATAACAACTTACATTCTGTGATAGTAACACATTGCTATTCTTTATTGCCCCCTTGTTTGGAGGACATAACAACTTACATTCTGTGATAGTAACATATTGCTAGTCTCTAGTGCCCCCTTGTTTGGGGGACATAATAACTTACATTCTGTGATAGTAACACATTGCTATTCTTTATTGCCCCCTTGTTTGGAGGACATTATAACTTACATTCTGTGATAGTAACATATTGCTTTTCTCTACTGCCCCCTTGTTTGGAGGACATAACAACTTACATTCTGTGATAGTAACATATTGCTTTTCTCTACTGCCCCCTTGTTTGGAGGACATAATAACTTACATTCTGTGATAGTAACACATTGCTATTCTTTATTGCCCCCTTGTTTGGGGGACATAATAACTTACATTCTGTGATAGTAACATATTGCTATTCTTTATTGCCCCCTTGTTTGGAGGACATAATAACTTACATTCTGTGATAGTAACATATTGCTTTTCTCTACTGCCCCCTTGTTTGGAGGACATAACAACTTACATTCTGTGATAGTAACATATTGCTTTTCTCTACTGCCCCCTTGTTTGGGGGACATAATAACTTACATTCTGTGATAGTAACACATTGCTATTCTTTATTGCCCCCTTGTTTGGAGGACATAACAACTTACATTCTGTGATAGTAACACATTGCTATTCTTTATTGCCCCCTTGTTTGGAGGACATAATAACTTACATTCTGTGATAGTAACACATTGCTATTCTTTATTGCCCCCTTGTTTGGAGGACATAATAACTTACATTCTGTGATAGTAACACATTGCTAGTCTCTAGTGCCCCCTTGTTTGGAGGACATAACAACTTACATTCTGTGATAGTAACACATTGCTAGTCTCTAGTGCCCCCTTGTTTGGAGGACATAACAACTTACATTCTGTGATAGTAACACATTGCTATTCTTTATTGCCCCCTTGTTTGGAGGACATAATAACTTACATTCTGTGATAGTAACACATTGCTAGTCTTTATTGCCCCCTTGTTTGGAGGACATAATAACTTACATTCTGTGATAGTAACATATTGCTAGTCTCTAGTGCCCCCTTGTTTGGAGGACATAATAACTTACATTCTGTGATAGTAACATATTGCTAGTCTCTAGTGCCCCCTTGTTTGGAGGACATAACAACTTACATTCTGTGATAGTAACATATTGCTATTCTTTATTGCCCCCTTGTTTGGAGGACATAATAACTTACATTCTGTGATAGTAACATATTGCTATTCTTTATTGCCCCCTTGTTTGGAGGACATAACAACTTACATTCTGTGATAGTAACACATTGCTATTCTTTATTGCCCCCTTGTTTGGAGGACATAATAACTTACATTCTGTGATAGTAACATATTGCTATTCTTTATTGCCCCCTTGTTTGGAGGACATAATAACTTACATTCTGTGATAGTAACACATTGCTAGTCTCTAGTGCCCCCTTGTTTGGAGGACATAACAACTTACATTCTGTGATAGTAACACATTGCTATTCTTTATTGCCCCCTTGTTTGGAGGACATAACAACTTACATTCTGTGATAGTAACACATTGCTATTCTTTATTGCCCCCTTGTTTGGAGGACATAATAACTTACATTCTGTGATAGTAACACATTGCTATTCTTTATTGCCCCCTTGTTTGGAGGACATAACAACTTACATTCTGTGATAGTAACACATTGCTATTCTTTATTGCCCCCTTGTTTGGAGGACATAACAACTTACATTCTGTGATAGTAACACATTGCTATTCTTTATTGCCCCCTTGTTTGGAGGACATAATAACTTACATTCTGTGATAGTAACACATTGCTATTCTTTATTGCCCCCTTGTTTGGAGGACATAACAACTTACATTCTGTGATAGTAACACATTGCTATTCTTTATTGCCCCTTGTTTGGAGGACATAAAACTTACATTCTGTGATAGTAACACATTGCTATTCTTTATTGCCCCCTTGTTTGGAGGACATAATAACTTACATTCTGTGATAGTAACACATTGCTATTCTTTATTGCCCCTTGTTTGGAGGACATAATAACTTACATTCTGTGATAGTAACACATTGCTATTCTTTATTGCCCCCTTGTTTGGAGGACATAATAACTTACATTCTGTGATAGTAACACATTGCTATTCTTTATTGCCCCCTTGTTTGGAGGACATAATAACTTACATTCTGTGATAGTAACACATTGCTATTCTTTATTGCCCCCTTGTTTGGAGGACATAATAACTTACATTCTGTGATAGTAACATATTGCTAGTCTCTAGTGCCCCCTTGTTTGGAGGACATAATAACTTACATTCTGTGATAGTAACATATTGCTAGTCTCTAGTGCCCCTTGTTTGGAGGACATAACAACTTACATTCTGTGATAGTAACACATTGCTATTCTTTATTGCCCCCTTGTTTGGAGGACATAATAACTTACATTCTGTGATAGTAACATATTGCTAGTCTCTAGTGCCCCCTTGTTTGGAGGACATAACAACTTACATTCTGTGATAGTAACACATTGCTATTCTTTATTGCCCCCTTGTTTGGAGGACATAATAACTTACATTCTGTGATAGTAACACATTGCTATTCTTTATTGCCCCCTTGTTTGGAGGACATAATAACTTACATTCTGTGATAGTAACACATTGCTATTCTTTATTGCCCCCTTGTTTGGAGGACATAATAACTTACATTCTGTGATAGTAACACATTGCTATTCTTTATTGCCCCCTTGTTTGGAGGACATAATAACTTACATTCTGTGATAGTAACATATTGCTAGTCTCTAGTGCCCCCTTGTTTGGAGGACATAATAACTTACATTCTGTGATAGTAACACATTGCTATTCTTTATTGCCCCCTTGTTTGGGGGGACATAACAACTTACATTCTGTGATAGTAACACATTGCTATTCTTTATTGCCCCCTTGTTTGGAGGACATAATAACTTACATTCTGTGATAGTAACACATTGCTATTCTTTATTGCCCCCTTGTTTGGAGGACATAATAACTTACATTCTGTGATAGTAACACATTGCTATTCTTTATTGCCCCCTTGTTTGGAGGACATAATAACTTACATTCTGTGATAGTAACATATTGCTAGTCTCTAGTGCCCCCTTGTTTGGAGGACATAACAACTTACATTCGTGATAGTAACACATTGCTATTCTTTATTGCCCCCTTGTTTGGAGGACATAATAACTTACATTCTGTGATAGTAACATATTGCTAGTCTCTAGTGCCCCCTTGTTTGGAGGACATAACAACTTACATTCTGTGATAGTAACACATTGCTATTCTTTATTGCCCCCTTGTTTGGAGGACATAATAACTTACATTCTGTGATAGTAACACATTGCTATTCTTTATTGCCCCTTGTTTGGAGGACATAATAACTTACATTCTGTGATAGTAACACATTGCTATTCTTTATTGCCCCTTGTTTGGAGGACATAATAACTTACATTCTGTGATAGTAACACATGCTTTCTTTATTGCCCCTTGTTTGGAGGACATAATAACTTACATTCTGTGATAGTAACATATTGCTATTCTTTATTGCCCCCTTGTTTGGAGGACATAATAACTTACATTCTGTGATAGTAACACATTGCTATTCTTTATTGCCCCCTTGTTTGGAGGACATAACAACTTACATTCTGTGATAGTAACATATTGCTATTCTTTATTGCCCCCTTGTTTGGAGGACATAACAACTTACATTCTGTGATAGTAACATATTGCTATTCTTTATTGCCCCCTTGTTTGGAGGACATAATAACTTACATTCTGTGATAGTAACATTGCTATTCTTTATTGCCCCCTTGTTTGGAGGACATAATAACTTACATTCTGTGATAGTAACACATTGCTAGTCTCTATGCCCCCTTGTTTGGAGGACATAACAACTTACATTCTGTGATAGTAACACATTGCTATTCTTTATTGCCCCTTGTTTGGAGGACATAACACTTACATTCTGTGATAGTAACACATTGCTAGTCTCTATGCCCCTTGTTTGGAGGACATAATAACTTACATTCTGTGATAGTAACACATTGCTATTCTTTATTGCCCCCTTGTTTGGAGGACATAATAACTTACATTCTGTGATAGTAACACATTGCTATTCTTTATTGCCCCTTGTTTGGAGGACATAATAACTTACATTCTGTGATAGTAACACATTGCTATTCTTTATTGCCCCTTGTTTGGAGGACATAATAACTTACATTCTGTGATAGTAACACATTGCTATTCTTTATTGCCCCTTGTTTGGAGGACATAACAACTTACATTCTGTGATAGTAACACATTGCTATTCTATTGCCCCCTTGTTTGGAGGACATAACAACTTACATTCTGTGATAGTAACACATTGCTATTCTTTATTGCCCCCTTGTTTGGGGGGACATAATAACTTACATTCTGTGATAGTAACACATTGCTATTCTTTATTGCCCCCTTGTTTGGAGGACATAATAACTTACATTCTGTGATAGTAACACATTGCTATTCTATTGCCCCCTTGTTTGGAGGACATAATAACTTACATTCTGTGATAGTAACACATTGCTATTCTTTATTGCCCCCTTGTTTGGAGGACATAATAACTTACATTCTGTGATAGTAACACATTGCTATTCTTTATTGCCCCCTTGTTTGGAGGACATAATAACTTACATTCTGTGATAGTAACACATTGCTATTCTTTATTGCCCCCTTGTTTGGAGGACATAATAACTTACATTCTGTGATAGTAACACATTGCTATTCTTTATTGCCCCCTTGTTTGGAGGACATAATAACTTACATTCTGTGATAGTAACACATTGCTATTCTTTATTGCCCCCTTGTTTGGAGGACATAATAACTTACATTCTGTGATAGTAACATATTGCTAGTCTCTATTGCCCCCTTGTTTGGAGGACATAATAACTTACATTCTGTGATAGTAACATATTGCTAGTCTCTAGTGCCCCCTTGTTTGGAGGACATAATAACTTACATTCTGTGATAGTAACATATTGCTAGTCTCTAGTGCCCCCTTGTTTGGAGGACATAACAACTTACATTCTGTGATAGTAACACATTGCTATTCTTTATTGCCCCCTTGTTTGGAGGACATAATAACTTACATTCTGTGATAGTAACATTGCTATTCTTATGCCCCCTTGTTTGGAGGACATAAAACTTACATTCTGTGATAGTAACACATTGCTATTCTTTATTGCCCCCTTGTTTGGAGGACATAATAACTTACATTCTGTGATAGTAACACATTGCTATTCTTTATTGCCCCCTTGTTTGGAGGACATAATAACTTACATTCTGTGATAGTAACACATTGCTATTCTTTATTGCCCCCTTGTTTGGAGGACATAATAACTTACATTCTGTGATAGTAACACATTGCTATTCTTTATTGCCCCCTTGTTTGGAGGACATAATAACTTACATTCTGTGATAGTAACATTGCTATTCTTTATTGCCCCCTTGTTTGGAGGACATAACTTACATTCTGTGATAGTAACACATTGCTATTCTTTATTGCCCCCTTGTTTGGAGGACATAACAACTTACATTCTGTGATAGTAACACATTGCTATTCTTTATTGCCCCCTTGTTTGGAGGACATAATAACTTACATTCTGTGATAGTAACACATTGCTATTCTTTATTGCCCCCTTGTTTGGAGGACATAATAACTTACATTCTGTGATAGTAACACATTGCTATTCTTTATTGCCCCCTTGTTTGGAGGACATAATAACTTACATTCTGTGATAGTAACATATTGCTAGTCTCTAGTGCCCCCTTGTTTGGAGGACATAACAACTTACATTCTGTGATAGTAACACATTGCTATTCTTTATTGCCCCCTTGTTTGGAGGACATAATAACTTACATTCTGTGATAGTAACATATTGCTATTCTTTATGCCCCTTGTTTGGAGGACATAATAACTTACATTCTGTGATAGTAACACATTGCTATTCTTTATTGCCCCCTTGTTTGGAGGACATAATAACTTACATTCTGTGATAGTAACACATTGCTATTCTTTATTGCCCCCTTGTTTGGAGGACATAATAACTTACATTCTGTGATAGTAACACATTGCTATTCTTTATTGCCCCCTTGTTTGGAGGACATAACAACTTACATTCTGTGATAGTAACACATTGCTATTCTTTATTGCCCCCTTGTTTGGAGGACATAACAACTTACATTCTGTGATAGTAACATATTGCTATTCTTTATTGCCCCCTTGTTTGGAGGACATAACAACTTACATTCTGTGATAGTAACATATTGCTATTCTTTATTGCCCCCTTGTTTGGAGGACATAATAACTTACATTCTGTGATAGTAACATTGCTATTCTTTATTGCCCCCTTGTTTGGAGGACATAATAACTTACATTCTGTGATAGTAACATTGCTAGTCTCTAGTGCCCCCTTGTTTGGAGGACATAACAACTTACATTCTGTGATAGTAACACATTGCTATTCTTTATTGCCCCCTTGTTTGGAGGACATAACAACTTACATTCTGTGATAGTAACACATTGCTAGTCTCTATGCCCCCTTGTTTGGAGGACATAATAACTTACATTCTGTGATAGTAACACATTGCTATTCTTTATGCCCCCTTGTTTGGAGGACATAATAACTTACATTCTGTGATAGTAACACATTGCTATTCTTTATTGCCCCTTGTTTGGAGGACATAATAACTTACATTCTGTGATAGTAACACATTGCTATTCTTTATTGCCCCCTTGTTTGGAGGACATAATAACTTACATTCTGTGATAGTAACACATTGCTATTCTTTATTGCCCCTTGTTTGGAGGACATAACAACTTACATTCTGTGATAGTAACACATTGCTATCTCTAGTGCCCCCTTGTTTGGAGGACATAACAACTTACATTCTGTGATAGTAACACATTGCTATTCTTTATTGCCCCCTTGTTTGGAGGACATAACAACTTACATTCTGTGATAGTAACACATTGCTATCTTTATTGCCCCCTTGTTTGGAGGACATAACAACTTACATTCTGTGATAGTAACACATTGCTATTCTTTATTGCCCCCTTGTTTGGAGGACATAACAACTTACATTCTGTGATAGTAACACATTGCTATTCTTTATTGCCCCCTTGTTTGGAGGACATAACAACTTACATTCTGTGATAGTAACACATTGCTATTCTTTATTGCCCCCTTGTTTGGAGGACATAACAACTTACATTCTGTGATAGTAACACATTGCTATTCTTTATGCCCCCTTGTTTGGAGGACATAACAACTTACATTCTGTGATAGTAACACATTGCTATTCTTTATTGCCCCCTTGTTTGGAGGACATAATAACTTACATTCTGTGATAGTAACACATTGCTATTCTTTATTGCCCCCTTGTTTGGAGGACATAATAACTTACATTCTGTGATAGTAACACATTGCTATTCTTTATTGCCCCCTTGTTTGGAGGACATAATAACTTACATTCTGTGATAGTAACACATTGCTATTCTTTATTGCCCCCTTGTTTGGAGGACATAATAACTTACATTCTGTGATAGTAACACATTGCTATTCTTTATTGCCCCCTTGTTTGGAGGACATAATAACTTACATTCTGTGATAGTAACACATTGCTATTCTTTATTGCCCCCTTGTTTGAGGACATAATACTTACATTCTGTGATAGTAACACATTGCTATTTTATTGCCCCCTTGTTTGGAGGACATAATAACTTACATTCTGTGATAGTAACACATTGCTAGTCTTTATTGCCCCCTTGTTTGGAGGACATAATAACTTGCATTCTGTGATAGTAACATATTGCTAGTCTCTAGTGCCCCCTTGTTTGGAGGACATAACAACTTACATTCTGTGATAGTAACACATTGCTATTCTTTATTGCCCCCTTGTTTGGAGGACATAATAACTTACATTCTGTGATAGTAACATATTGCTAGTCTCTAGTGCCCCCTTGTTTGGAGGACATAACAACTTACATTCTGTGATAGTAACACATTGCTATTCTTTATTGCCCCCTTGTTTGGGGGGACATAACAACTTACATTCTGTGATAGTTACACATTGCTATTCTTTATTGCCCCCTTGTTTGGAGGACATAATAACTTACATTCTGTGATAGTAACATATTGCTAGTCTCTAGTGCCCCCTTGTTTGGAGGACATAACAACTTACATTCTGTGATAGTAACACATTGCTATTCTTTATTGCCCCCTTGTTTGGAGGACATAATAACTTACATTCTGTGATAGTAACATATTGCTAGTCTCTAGTGCCCCCTTGTTTGGAGGACATAACAACTTACATTCTGTGATAGTAACACATTGCTATTCTTTATTGCCCCCTTGTTTGGAGGACATAATAACTTACATTCTGTGATAGTAACATATTGCTAGTCTCTAGTGCCCCCTTGTTTGGAGGACATAACAACTTACATTCTGTGATAGTAACACATTGCTATTCTTTATTGCCCCCTTGTTTGGGGGACATAACAACTTACATTCTGTGATAGTAACACATTGCTATTCTTTATTGCCCCCTTGTTTGGAGGACATAATAACTTACATTCTGTGATAGTAACATATTGCTAGTCTCTAGTGCCCCCTTGTTTGGAGGACATAACAACTTACATTCTGTGATAGTAACACATTGCTATTCTTTATTGCCCCCTTGTTTGGGGGGACATAACAACTTACATTCTGTGATAGTAACACATTGCTATTCTTTATTGCCCCCTTGTTTGGAGGACATAATAACTTACATTCTGTGATAGTAACACATTGCTATTCTTTATTGCCCCCTTGTTTGGGGGACATAATAACTTGCATTCTGTGATAGTAACATATTGCTTTTCTCTACTGCCCCCTTGTTTTTTTTTGGGGGGGGGACATAATAACTTACATTCTGTGATAGTAACATATTGCTAGTCTCTAGTGCCCCCTTGTTTGGGGGACATAATAACTTGCATTCTGTGATAGTAACATATTGCTTTTCTCTACTGCCCCCTTGTTTTTTTGGGGGGGGGGGGACATAATAACTTACATTCTGTGATAGTAACATATTGCTAGTCTCTAGTGCCCCCTTGTTTGGGGGACATAATAACTTGCATTCTGTGATAGTAACATATTGCTTTTCTCTACTGCCCCCTTGTTTTTTTTGGGGGGACATAATAACTTACATTCTGTGATAGTAACACATTGCTATTCTTTATTGCCCCCTTGTTTGGGGGACATAATAACTTGCATTCTGTGATAGTAACATATTGCTTTTCTCTACTGCCCCCTTGTTTTTTTTGGGGGGACATAATAACTTACATTCTGTGATAGTAACATATTGCTAGTCTCTAGTGCCCCCTTGTTTTTTTGGGGGGGACATAATAACTTACATTCTGTGATAGTAACATATTGCTAGTCTCTAGTGCCCCCTTGTTTGGGGGACATAATAACTTGCATTCTGTGATAGTAACATATTGCTTTTCTCTACTGCCCCCTTGTTTTTTTGGGGGGGGACATAATAACTTACATTCTGTGATAGTAACATATTGCTAGTCTCTAGTGCCCCCTTGTTTGGGGGACATAATAACTTGCATTCTGTGATAGTAACATATTGCTTTTCTCTACTGCCCCCTTGTTTTTTTGGGGGGGACATAATAACTTACGTTCTGTGATAATATCATATTGCTTTTCTCTACTGCCCCCTTGTTTTTTTGGGGGGGACATAATAACTTACATTCTGTGATAGTAACATATTGCTTTTCTCTACTGCCCCCTTGTTTGGGGGACATAATAACTTGCATTCTGTGATAGTAACATATTGCTTTTCTCTACTGCCCCCTTGTTTTTTTGGGGGGGGACATAATAACTTACATTCTGTGATAGTAACATATTGCTAGTCTCTAGTGCCCCCTTGTTTGGGGGACATAATAACTTGCATTCTGTGATAGTAACATATTGCTTTTCTCTACTGCCCCCTTGTTTTTTTGGGGGGGACATAATAACTTACGTTCTGTGATAATATCATATTGCTATTCTCTATTGCAGAATAACAGAGCAAATTAACTACAGTGATGTCCATCTCCGCCCTGGATGTATTCATCTTTAGACTCTCTACAACACTGTCAGAAGAAATCCTGCTTGAATTGATAACCTACAAATAAATAAAATATACATGTATATAGATATGTGTTAGTGAATGTTGAATAACAATGTGTTTAACAGCAGATTTATGTACTAGAAGATTGGATGTTTACCTCATGTACCATAACATGAATAAATTAACCATTGAAAAATCAGTTGAGTTTTTGTATGCTGTTCCAAGTCAGATTCAGAGCTAAACCATACTCATTATTAATAAAACCATGTTTTTAGGGATTGTAACCAAATTTTACAAAAAATGACAATTTTTTTCTGGTGTCATCATTTTATTAGGAGGTAACCTACCGGTAATGTAAAATCAATTTAAATGTCAGTCACTGCTCATATTTTATTTCGAAAAGTCTGCACAAATTTTAAATTTCACTTCAAATTGAAAGATGATGGCTATACTATAGGAGTCTGTATGTCAATTATATCTTCAGCTTTTAGTAAAAAAATTACTAGTTATAAACTTTATATATAAATAAAATATTAACCTGAATTAAGAAGCTATATTCTGTTGAACAATAGATGCGGTCCTTTATCTCCACTGTTATTTCTACCAGATTGTCATGATCGTCTTCACCAGGACCAAGGATAACACCTGGTGTCAGTACACTTCTTCCCACAGTCTTAAAGAACGGGATGGCACTAACATTTCTTCCAATAACTTTATAATAAAATGTGTAAGAAAAGTCTTCCAGATATGATGAATCTTGCAACAAGTTCCGCCCTGATCGAAACCCTTCATCCAGCCAACCATCACAACTAAACATGAAGACGGTAGAAAAAGCCATACCAACAGGTGTATTACTGCGGCAATCTCCATTGTATGGTGGCTGTGTGACATGTATAATCTTTACTGTATAAGCATCACCTGACTCCAGCCTTATAGCATAATCTTTTCCTGGAGTTAGTTTTTCTTCTGTTATAGATAAACTAGGTGAAGTTAAACCTGTATAAAATACAAATTATTCACTAAAATCAAAAACAAACATACCAATCCATATCTAAACCACAATCCCAAAGTAAAAAAGAAACCTTTGAAACTAGCAAGTTAAGTTAAACATGTGAACTTCTAACAGGTAGGTGAGGCAGGGTGCTTTGGAAGGGTGAGCACCTACTGTTTAGCTAGTTACAAAAGCAACATCCATTGCCAACAAGATAAATACAGAACTTCAAGAAGGCATTATTTTATGAAAAGTTCAAACAAATGAAATAAAAGTTCATACATTTGTATAATATAAGCTTCTATGTTTAATATTAATTCAAGTTTCATGAATATAACAGTTTTTATAGAACTTGTCTGGACAAAGCTGACAGTTGGACACCATTTACTAAATTTCTGTTCCAGCACCAACAGAATGAGTTGCACCAGCAACAACATAAAGGACCCTTGGTGGCTAAGTGGTGTAAAGTGATGGCTTATGGAGCACAGTGTCTCTCGCTGTCTAAGTTCAAATCCAGCCTGGGCAGGTCCTATTGTGAGAAAGTTGTCAGTTCGCTTGTCAAAGACTGGTGGTTTTTCTCCAGGCAATTCTGTTTCCTCCATCATCCAGAAACTGGCCATCTTGATATACTAATTAGTGAAAATGATAAACTAGGGCATAAAACGGAATAACTCCAATCATACCACATAATACGTCTTAATGTTTGTGTAAAACAATGATTTTCATTGGATATAAAATCACATAAGTTGATGTTTACCAATAAAATGATGTTATGGAGGTAAATTTGTGACAAAAACCTTTCCATATTGTTCCCCACAAACTTTAAAAGAAACTGACCAAATGGTATGTTGGTAAATCTGATTAAGTGGCAATCAAATTGATAGACATAAGGCAGTACTGTAACAGTGATATATTTGGTCCTCAGGTATTGTTTTACTGGGTTCTCCTTACATTACAAAGGTTATTTAATTTATATTTAATGTATAAAGGAAACCAAAACCCTAAGGTACAAAGTGGATAACCTAGGTTTAATTAATTACTGATTTTTTGAAGTATAACCCATTCTTTTTGTATCCCAAACCTTATATTCATAAATGACTGCAGTAGCTCAGTTGGTAGAGTGCTCACTTCATAAGTGGGAGGCCATGGGTTTGAACCCTGACCAAGTCTGACCCAAGACTAGAAAGTGGGTAGTTACTGTTCTTTTGCCAAGCACTGGGCATTACGACTCCACTCTTGTATACTTATACTTACTAGTTTTTGTCCACGATTGAAAATTTTGTATTTCTGTGTAAGTTCCACCGTTGATCTCAAACAATTTCCACCGGTAAGGTATTAAATAATTTTCTTGCAAAACACAAGTCTGACATACTGCTACAGCCTTGTACGGTAAACTGGCAGATACATGGTTCTTACAGTTTACTTTACATCTGAAAATTTAACATATATAATTACAGTTAATCTGAAATCTCTCAACGGCATTTAATATTGTTCAAGTGCTAGAGATGTCAATTTATGTCTTGATGACATCAGTAAAATATCTTATTTATTTCATGCTATCACTACCAAGATATTTCACTAACTTCATGTCATGACTTAAATATCTTATTTATTTCATGCTATCACTTCCAAGATATTTCACTAATTTCATGTGATTACTAAACTAGAAAAACTGTGACAAAAACGCACAAAGGATATCCCAATTCATGCCCAGGCCATATTTGTTTTGTCCATCTACTTTCTATATTTCAAGTTTGAACAAATTAATTCCTAAAAATCTATTTTACCTAGGAATCTTCCATAACAAATTTGGTTTCAATTGGCCCAGTGGTTTCAGAAAAGAAGATTTTCAAAGAATTGGCTAATTATTATACCTTATTTGCAGAGTGATACCTATGCACCCCCTGGACTTTGTTCACAGGGGGTATAAATATCTCATTTATCTCATGCTATCAATACCAAGATATATAATGTTTATTTGCTCTCTCTTTCCTTACATTCATTACCGGTACTCACCTAATAGCTAACTTATGTACAGTTTCTGTTGTTATTTCTATTCGTTGTATCCTTGTTCTTGTTCTGTTCCATTTAGACATTTCCACAACAAATGTAAGGCTCATCCCATTTGTCAGTTTATCTGATGGAATAATCAGCGATTTTAAATTCTCCTCCCCGGTGTATATATCAGAATAACAGTTATCAGTGCCAACCTGTGACAGAACACTAACATCTAGATTTTCGGCATTAAGCAAAGACTGATTGCCAAATCCACAGTAAAATGTTATATTAAAATTTTGATCGTTTGGAAAATCTGGGTCATATGACAATGATGCATTAACAACTAAGTCTTCAGTTGATGGTGATGTACATCTTTCATCCCCGATCAAGTCCAGAACTAGCGGTGACGGAACCACTTTTATATATACTTTACTGCTGGCTGTTAAATATGCATAATTATTCATTGATATAGTGACATTCACCTCATACAGTCCATAGGATAAAGAGTAGGGATTTATGGAAAGAGAAGACAGTGATGGATAATTACAAATTGGGGGGTCATTTTGATCTATCGGAATTACACACCATTTAAATAAAACATTGTCAGGAGGCAAACAAAAAGACTGGGCTTTTGATGGAATGACCATTCTGGTTGTCAGATAAATATGAGTTGGCACGCTTATATTTTTTGAAAATCCATAAATATCCACAATTGGGTCTGCACATGGAGTTTCCAACACTTTAACATTGAGTGTATTGACAATATAAGACACATAATTTGAACTGTTGACAGTAATTGTGTAATCTCCTTGTGTATTATAGATATGACTTAGTTCTATGCTGTCTCCTGTTAACTCTGTAAACGGAAGGCCATTAAACTCTGGCCTAAACTGACACTCATTATCACCATACAAATCAAATGTACCATCTTTATAATCAAAAAGAAAACAGGAATTGGTTCCAACTTCGAAAATTTGTAAATTAAAATACATTGTTTTGTTCACTATCCCCAATGTGTCACCAGATAACAAAATTCCAGAGATTTTTTCTCGTACATAAACCGTTGTCATAGCGATCATATTATTGAATACATTTTGAGCAAACACAATAATTTTATAAACTCCAACATTTGCATATGTGTAATTTAACATCAGTGTTTGTGGTAAAAAGTTGTCTTCTTGTATATATGACATGTTTGTCCAGTCGTTAAAATCCAGAGAATACAAGACCAAACTTCCCGAGTCTTTCGTTACCTGTATTGTTACTGGGTCTCCTAGCGGTATATATAGTCTGCTGGCTGCGACACTCAAATTGGTTATATGATAACCTATTTGTACGGTGTTGTTTAGCAACAAGGAGCTAACATTGTTAAAAACTGTAAACCAAACATCATAATATCCTATAGCAGAGTAATTATAGCTTATGTTCAATATTCCTCCTGTCATTTCAAGTGAAATATTATTAATCAAAGTTCCATCACCAAAATCAAAACTGTAAAGAGCATTTGTAGGATCCAGATACCCGCTTGGTGTTGCTATGGTTACATCTATAATTAATGGATGGTAGGCTTCAGTAATGTTCAAGGTCAAGGAATCAACTACTGCCTCAACATATAGTGTGTAAGAAAAATTCTGATTGGACACTGTATTTTCTGCTGTGACAAAGAAATCATACTCCCCTGGAGCATATGTCATATTAAACATGTCTGATAGATATATTACAGGAAGGACATCACCGGTTATAAAATCAACTATTAGTGACATATTAACCCAATAAACACTTATGTTAACATTTGATCCACCAGTCAAAATCACTTGATAATTGGCACTTTCGTTAACTTTAACATGGGATTTGTTAAAGTTTAATTCAATAGAGGTAATTTCTCTGTCGATAATTACATAAGCAATACTGGATACAGGATCAGTCACAATATTTTCAGCTGTCAGATTTAACAAATGTAGTCCTGTGGTTAAATATGTACTTAACGGTATCTGTATATCTTCACTGATACTGAGGTTTAGCCAGTTAGTATTATTATAAACAACATTTCCATCTAAGGTCATCACCATGGAAACGTTACTTCCCAAATCTGCTATCCAGCTGACATTTAAAATTTGTCCAAATACCAAAGTGTCAGGGGCGATAATTGATAAATTCTGTATAGGATGAACACTGAGGACTTGTGTTTGATTGAACACAGATGATATAGAATTGTAGCAGGTCACATTGATGGTATTCTGATCCTCCCTGGAATATGCATAAGTAAATATATATGGCTCAGTTGTGTTGGGGTTGAATATGGAGTCAAACGAGCCATCGCCATAGGTGACATTACAGGTGACATTTGACCCACCATTGACTATAACAGTTGTATTGAAGCTCTGTCCAGTGGCTACAAGTTCACTTGCATTTACACTCATACCATTAATCATTAAAAACACTTGTATCTTTGTTATATTCTGCATCCAACTTATCTCATTAAGAGCAATAATGTCTAGTGTATATTCCCCTGGTTCAGAATAAACAACTGTTGTTGTGTTGTACCCAGTATAAACAATAGCTGAACCATTCCCATAATCCAGCCTGTATCCAGCATAAGACATAGCTGTGACGGTAAAATTCAAATCTAAAACTTGGTTAACCGCTACTTCAGTACCTGGTGATATATCTACCATAAACATTTCTATGGGAACAGTAACATTTAGGAAAGGTCTTAATCCTGTGATCTGGTGGACAAGAAGTTGGTTTCCTTCACAAGTCATATTTGAAGACAAAGAATCGTTAAAAAAGGTAATGCACTGTTCTACTACATCATGTTGAGCACAGTGACACTGATCACCGTCCACTACTAAATAGTGATATTCAAACTGCTGACATTCTGTGATGCAGGATTCAATAGATGTATCATTTACATATATAACACTGAATTGACTGATACAGGTATTGTTTAAACAGCCAACTCTCTGCACTGAAAAAAGAACAAAAACATAAAATAGTTAAATATTATCTATACAGGTACCTTTAACCATTATACATATAAAAACAAGAGCACCGCCGAGCGGAGCATTATACACACGTGTTATATTGATCGAGTAGTACTATTTACTGAGAAGTATAAGTACAACTAGGATATATGTATGTAAAAATATATTACCAACTCCGTGTTCGGGCCATAACTCGTAACCCAAAAAAGTTGTAATTCAAATTTGCACGAGATATTACCATGATTAAGGTGTAACTGTATAACAAATTTCATTTAAATCCATGTTTGTATTGTCTACTGAATGGAATACAAACCACATGGTCATACATACAAAAATTTCTAAGTTAAAAAATGGGCATAACTCCTCCAAAAATAATCCGAAAAAGTTGTAATTCGAACTTGCACCAGATATTAACATCGTAAATGTGTATACCAAATTTCATTTGAATCCATAAATAGTTGTAGGCTCTAATGATGGGAAACCACATGGTCATACATACAAAAATTTCTAAGTTAAAAAAGGGGCATAACTCCTCCAAAAATAATCCGAAAAAGTTGTAATTCGAACTTGCACCAGGTATTAACATCGTAAATGTGTATACCAAATTTTATTTGAATCCATAAATAGTGGTAGGCTCTAATGATCGGAAACCACATGGTCATACATACAAAAATTTCTAAGTTAAAAAAGGGGCATAACTCCTCTAAAAATAATCCGAAAAAGTTGTAATTCGAACTTGCACCAGATATTAACATCGTAAATGTGTATACCAAATTTCATTTGAATCCATAAATAGTTGTAGGCTCTAATGATCGGAAACCACATGGTCATACATACACAAATTTCTAAGTTAAAAAAGGGGCATAACTCCTCCAAAAATAATCCGAAAAAGTTGTAATTCGAACTTGCACAAGGTATTACCATGGTAAAGCTGTATACCAAATTTCATTTGAATCCATAAATGTTTGTGGTCTCTATTGAACGGAATACAAATTGTTAACAGACGCCCGCCCGCCCGCCCGGACGCCCACCCGCCCGCCCGGACGGACAGCACCGTAACATAATATGTCCCGTCATATGACGGGCGTATAAAAAACCCAAAACAAAACGAACTTTACAACAGCTGCGTAAAACCAACATTACTTTATGGTTCAGAATGCTGGCGCATGACAGAGAGTGATCAACAAAAACTGTCAACTTTTCATACAAAGCGTCTAAGAAGAATACTTAAAATCTTTTGGCCAAATAAAATCTCAAAAGATGAGCTTCTTAGAAGATGCCAGTCAGAAGACCTGTATACAACAATAAAGAAAAGAAGATGGATTGGACATGTCCTAAGAAAAGAACAACACAATATCACTAAAACTGCCCTACACTGGACACCTGAGGGTAAAAGACGTAGAGGAAGACCAAAGATTACATGAAGGCACACTGTTGAACAGAAATGAACGATTTACACCATTCATGGGGCAACCTGCAAAAACTGACTAATGACAGACAAAAGTGGAAAGACTTTGTTGCTGCCCCACACGCCAGAGGGCGTAATGGGCAGTAAGTAAGTAATATCAGAGTCTGGTTCAACCCTATGTTAGTTTAACCAGCCAAGTGTAATAAGTAAAATGATAAATAAAAAGACTTTTTGATTTGACAATGTTTCTATAGTACCATCGGTACTTTTATAGGACATTTATGATTGGTATTTATATTCAAACACAAACCTACACATCCATGTTCAAATCACAATCCCTAAAACAAAGTATAAACTCTGAAAACTGGCAAATTAATTTAACCACATAAATTTCCAAAAGGGATGTGAGGCCAAGCGCTCCATAAGAGTAAGCACCATCTGTCCCCACCATATGTATAAATTTTCCAATATCAATTCTACCAAAACTAGATACTACATTAAATTCATATTTTATTAACAAACTTGTTTTCAAAATTAATAAAGCTTTGAACATCTGGGTGCAGGTTCAAAAACGGAAAATTTACAGTTGCTACCTTCATGCCTATCACCTACCCCACTACAGACATTTTTAAAGAGCAAGGAAAAACAAAAATGTCTTGTTGTAAGATTGGCAAATATGGTTTGTGTGATTTTTCGTTTGCACTTTTCACTTTCAGTATAATTTGACATATTAGAAAACTAAGACTGCTCTCAGTGAGGTCAAATAATGAAGTATGTCATTTGACACATCATATTCTAATCAAACCACAGAGGCTCGTTATTTTAGAAAATAACCAGGTAAAATCCTCTTGGATGTTCTCAAACAAATTAGCGTCTTACCTGTACATTCACTAAAATAGCAAGCCACTGTGATCAAAACAATCGTTTTCATGCTGGTTACAGAATAAGATTTAAGAGACCCGTTGACATCACTTATAACCAAACTTACCAGGAAGATGAGCTGACATTGCCTCAAAAAAATCACAGTCTGGGCTGTCTACAATGGCTGCCGATGTAGCATTGTCACTGATGATGTGGCATGTACCATATCTATTTGCATTGCAGAAGACAAACTTCTGACAGGAAGTACTAACACATGAACTCTGACATTCATCTCTTGTTACTTCTATTTGTGTAGTAAATTCTGTTGTGTCTACAGATTTGTGGACTATATGTTTGAACACAGTATCTGAAACAAAGAACATAAGACATCATATAGCGTACTGGTACATTCAACATTTTTATCTATAATAACCTGCTAATTACCAATTTTTGATTGAACAGACATTTCAAATTTTTAATTCTCTTGTGTGTGTTTTTTAAATGATTTACTACAAGTATATCATTAATATCAAGATAAAGTGCTTTTAGATTTAAAGAATGGAAACTTTAAATTAAGAAAATCCACTTGCATGCAATAAACTCATCTTAGCATTTTGTTTTCAAAAAGTGTGTTTACTAGTACCTTTTCAATGAAGGTCAATATTCATGTGCCTAAAAGTGATCTTCATCTTCAGATTTATATGTTAATTAATAATTACTATAATGGGGTTTGCCACCCTACCACGTGATCAATACCTCTTAACATTTGTGTGGAACATTTTGGAAAACGTCAATGTCACAAAATCCCGGAATAACGTCGTTTTTATGGGAAAATGTCATTTTGTGCGATTCCATGTCGATTGAAACAAGCGTTTCACAGACATGTTAAAAGGTATCACATGGTACAGCGGTGAACCCCATTACTGAACATTCTTTCACTGCATAATAATGTCAACAATTTCCAAAGAATCAGGATCAAGAAAACTACAATGTTTGAGCAGTATAATTTCTCATTATTTCGTTTTGCTTTACTTTCTCTTTGTCCTGCAAAAGGAATGTGGCACACAAATCCAATTTACATTTTTTTTAAGGGCCACATTGGCAACAAGTACATGTATGAGATCCCGAACCATCAACATTGCATACGGTATGGTGTTCAAGAATACAATATTTAATATATGCAGTTATCAAAGTTATAAAATTTACCTTGCATTATATTAGTATCTTCAAACGACGCTCTATCCCAGAAATGTAATTCATCTACAGCAAATATTCCCCGATAAACTGGATCACCTACATCTGGCTTTCTACCAATCATTAGATTCTGTTGAACTACTGCAGGAGGAGTTAGTCTTGTAGCTCCAGTTTCATTATGCCAAGCCAGAATCTTATCAATGAAGACCTGGAGACCAAACCGTTTATGCCATGTGATAGAGATCTTGCTCCAAACTCCCCACTGTAGGTTAAACCAAGCTTTATACTCATCATTAGTAGTGAGCACAGAAACTTCAAAGTAACGTCTAAATGGCAAACTTTTATTTCTAGCAGTATACATTAACGACAGTCCTAGTCCGTCTGGATCATGGCCACCAGTGCTCAGTATCATCTGATCTGTATCTCTCTCTTTCAGGAACTTCAGTAAAACATTTAAGGTGAATCCATGTACACAACTATCTATGTCTACCAAACAGCTGGAGGACATGTTTGATGAGGTGGAAAGGTTCAAATAAGTCACATCTGCCTCAATAGTACACGCATTACCCACAATTCCATCTGTTGTCATGGTTACGTTTTGGTCCGAGGTATTTGTAACACAATCTGTATCCAATGACCAGTAATGTTGATTTTTGGCATATGTCATGTTTTCTAGAATAAGTAATAATCAGTCTGTAAAAAGTGCAGTATGGTTCAACTGTACATCCAATGCATAAAAATACTTTAACAAAGAATGCTGCTGCAAGTATGATGTATAATAAAAGTGAGCTTACAAGTTTGACTGCAAAGTGCATAAACAATCTGAACTTTTAGCAGACATATTATGATATAACATCTACCTTTTTTATGGGTATAAGTGGAGTCATTGATAAACACCTAATAAAGCACTAAGATAGAATAATAAATTAATTACTAGTTACTCATAATGTAAAAGTTTCTAAAATTTAAACAACAGAAAATTATGTCCCATTGTGTGAATTTTGTCTAATACCGGTAATCATGACGCATTGCACAATTTAGAACACAAAATGTCAAAAAGCAAATTTTCAGCAATGTTTTTGTCTTGAGCAAAGTAAATAAATATGACTTTTATTGTGCTTCAACTGAAAATCTTCTTTGCATTTTTTTCAAATGTGGTTAACAGACAGATGTACTAGTATCAATTCACTTTTGATAAAACATATTCCTGATTCAGGAAAAAGTCTTGTCAGAGATAATCCTCCATTATAAATTAAAACTCCTGTTAATTAAATCAAATCTATTTCATCCTTCAAAGACATGTGGATGAGTGGTTAAAATTGTGAGACCATTATTCAAAAGTTGTGGGTTTAAGTCCATACTTGGATGAATGAATGATACAATTCTTTTATTTCATTTTAAGTTGTATAGCATTATACTTACTGTACAAACCAAACAGATCATTTTCCTCCATTGGTTTTTGATAGAACATAAACTCATCTACTCCACCATTACAGGATGCAGGACTCTGTGAAGCAGACGACATATGATTTATTTCAATCTTGTTGACAGGAGCAGACGGTATGGCTCCAGGCGTATAAATAGCTGTACTGACTATCTCTGTAAAGATGCCATTAATCATAATGTAGGCGGTGCCATTTTTATACCAACTACCAATGATGTTGGACCATACATAGTCTCGTAAAGGAAACTGATGTGCCACCAGACTTCCGCTAGATACCCCTGTATAGTTATACAAAGAGAAGCCATATTGACCAGTAGTTGTGCCGTGGAACAGGAATCCACTTCTGGAATTAAATGTGGACAGGAAAGCACAATAAACTGAGTTTTGTTCTGGATATATCCATACACTGGTTGTGAGTCCATCAATACACAATTCTGGAGCTCCTAGGCAATCAAACGCCAACTGCCCTTTGTATGTCACTTTGCCTGGATTCAAGGTGGCATCCAAGAATATACCATTTCCCAACCATCCATTGCTGTGTTTAATTGTTGAAGATATGTTTAATTGCAATGTGTCATCCATAGACAACACAAAGTCTTGGAAAAATGGTGATACTTCAAAAGAAAAAACAATATATTAATATACAGAGAATATTATACTTTATAGTCACTTTTGTCAAATGGCTATAGCAGAAAGTCCATCTAATATACATGTAATGGTATTTAAAAATAAAAAAAAAGGAAATAAAAGACTCTTGATGGGCAATCACCTCTTTTAAATGGTTACCTTATTGTAACATAAATTACTATTGATTAGGGTTAGTTAAGAATAAAAAGAAAGCATAATATCATAATTATAATTACTACATTATTTTTCGCAAAGCTTTGAACAAATATTCCTACCTCAACTTTGTAATGGTTAGACTTATCACATGCTTTGATGAACATGCAATAATACACAGATATTAACAAGATTATCAAAACAATGTTAAACTAATGAGTTTATCATGTTTATAGCTTTGTATATTTTCTGTAAATAAGTAAACTCTTAACATCACTTTCTACATCTCAACAATTGGCACCACCTATGTTAGAATTACACTTGGGCATAAACTCCATTACTACACTTCAGTCCAACAAATAAAATACAGTATAATATTACAATCACAAGAAAACTAACTTTGTTGATAGGTGAGAATATAATATATTTACCTTCGTCAAATAGGACTGGCTGATCAGTGACCATCACTTCTTTGACATAATATTTATCTATGATAAAGTTGGATGAAGCTGTCTGTGTCCAATCAGATCCCACAATATAGTCAGCTGATTCTCCTAAATTCCTATTGGCTACATCAGTCTCATTGTATATCATAGTTGTGTAATCACTTGTTTTGAAGCCATTCAAGTAAACAGTGATATCCGTCATGTTATTGATGGAAACAGTCACATGAGTCCAAGCCAAGACTGATACAGGTATAAACACACCCGTAAAATTCTTTGTTGTTCTAAGGTCAATACCTAACATAAATGTCCCACTGCTTGAATATATATATGAATATAAACCGTATGAATTAGGACCAGTCATGGTATTCAAAATTATCTCCCTTGAACTGCTTTCTAATGTGTCTAACAAAAAGAACCAAAATTTGATGGCAACCCCATTGTGACAATACTCCAGGTTGATGAGACAGGTATCTTTAAAGGATTTCAAGATGGCGCTGTTATTGAACACCAGGCTGGACGGTGTTATACCCCGAGTATAACTTATATTTCCAACTGTTGTATAACCATCCTCTGTACTGTTTGTCAGCATGGTTGAATTGACTTCAAAATGTAGTGTCGCAGCCATTGTATCTAAAATATTAATATAAAAACATTACAGGTATTTTTACTGAAAACATGAATTTAAACACTCAGACAATCATATATGTAGTGATGCCATTATACTGGATAAACACTTCTAGTGTTTAATGCAGGTTTACCAATGCCATGGTGCTAGGTAAACATTTCATGTGTTTAATACAGATTTACTGGCATGATATTGGATAACCCCTTTTGAGGGTACAAAACTTGGACAGAGAATCACAATGCAAGTTTTGTTTTACAATCTTTAGATTGTCATACATTGTAAACAAAATGAAGAATGAATGCAAATATTTTAACCAAATGAATGAATGGGGAAATAAATAACAACTTACACATTGGATTGGTTTGGCAAATGTATCCACGTAAAAATGAACATCTTTTGACACAAAAATCCACACTGACGGGGCTGTAAACAGGTATCAGTCCACAATATCTAGGTACAAGATTTGTAAATTGTAAGTTATTGTTTGAAAACGGTATATATGAACCATCAGGCCATCTAATTGGATGTCCGTTCCTAGGCATCTGCTTCAAAGCGGTATGTACGTCTCCATTGGATGGTAATACACCTGAAAAATAAATGTTACATAGTAAGTAAATAATGAATTTTTTGCAGAAAAATGAAATTATTATAATAATACATACTGCCTTGCATTGCTTTTGAACACTTAACTCTGTATAATAAACTGCAGATAAGACAAGAGTACCGTGAATAATATGTTTGTAGGGAACAAAGTGTAATGATGTAAAACATGTTGGGTTGTTTGATTAGAATGGTGTTCTGCATCTAGTCATTATTACTTCACTAATAATGTGACAGAACAAAGTGTAATGATGTAAAACATGTTGGGTTGTTTGATTAGAATGGTGTTTTACATCTAGTCAACATTACTTCACTAATAATGTGATTGTACGTTTGGGAATGGTGGAGAAAACTGGAGCACCAGGATAAATCAACTGAACTTCAGCATGCAAACTGACAATCTTTTTTACACTAGTATCTGTTGCGAGTGGTATTAGAAAAAGCGATGAAAAGGACACAGATCCATAAATTTGTACTAAGAATACTAAGCAATCAAGGTCTCAAGACTTAAGATTTCAAACGTTCTAAAATCGGACTCCCGTTTCACAATCACTCCTTAACTAAGATTTTCCTCAACTTAATCTGACAATTTTTGAAACCTTGTATCGTAATACAAAGTTTCAACAAATTTACAATACAATTATAATCTTAGAATGATCTTCAAAATGATACCTTATATTAAAGAAATATCTTGAAAACTAACATAATGATTCAGATTTTAAATCTGTTAGATTTAAGATAAGAACAATCTTAGTTATGTTATGATTTTGAACATCCAAGCCTGTTATCTACACTTACCATCATATTTATTTTTGATCCAGCTATATGTTGTATAATCTGGTATATATACAAGATTTCCTCCATATGCCTGACAATCCATCTCCGCATCATCGTAATTCTTCATATTGGCAAACTTACAAGTATAACAAAGCTCTGTGTTTGAATTGTAATCCCAATCAAGATTAAAACAACGCTGTGTCTTACCTGTAAAACAAAACTTATTAATTAACATACAACTCCTGAATTTATACAACTGAATATTGAGTTAAACAATTGGATATTAAGTTTTTTTTGCTGATAGTTAATTAAGTTATTGACATATGGGACTAAGACTAGCAGGTATCCAGTAGCCCATGGCTCCTAAAATAAATTTGAGCCCCTTAACTTTTACACATTTTAGTTAATTACTATTATAACTATTTTTCTGAAGTGAGCTGGCCCCATGACTCAAAATAGTTAATCCTTATCTCTGATATAACATAAGACCATCCACTGGATATGCAAAAGGGCCCTTAGGTCTAATATTTGAGAATTTGACTTTATGTTACACTTTGAAACATCAACATTGGGTTAAGCAAAAGAGTGATAAAAATGAAATAAACACAGTAGTTGAGGTGAAATTGTAAAATTACACAAAGCCATGTTTTCATAACAGGCTATATTTATTGTCTTTATTAGCTGTTTTTTGTATTATGATTATATGATTCTAAGGCCCCGTTTGCTAATGGAATGTCATATTAGAGTACTACTGGACATCACAAGATATCAGCCACCTTGCCACAAATTATTATTTATGGACGTTGACTAACTTTTATTGGATTTATCTTCAATTGAATTTTCAAAATGGAATTTCATGACAGCTACATTACAGCACATCATCTTGATGCACAAATTGATTGGTTTTTACATACAAGAGCCAAAATTTATTCACTTATATTATTTCATTCATATTGAGATGTCACCAGTTATAGGTAAGTTATAGAAAGTTATACAATGGTATAATGGACACTGAGAGTTCTCTACCTTGAGACATCTAAAGTAAAATAGGACATCAGTTTTAAGGCCCAATCTAAAAGACATGCAAATTTTGAATCCATAGCAATAAGAAAGTGCTTGGTGACATAATTGTCACTAACCATTTTAAAAGTCTGCTTAAGCTAGGAATCTGACCTAATTTCCTGCAGACTACGATAAACAGAAATGAATTCATTTTGATAATTGTGGGACAGGTACTTTTAGTGCCTTTTGACAATTTCTGATAAAGCACTTTTTATATTAATAAGTATGTACCATAAAACTGTTTGATTTCAGGATCCTCTGCATCTCTTTCTAACATGAGGAATTCATCTACTATCAATAATCCTGAAGTATCTATTTCATACGATGATCCACTGACTACAAACTTATTATCTGAACTCAGTGTACTGTTACTGCTCTCTAAATCTGTAACATCAGGAAATACACCCAGATCTGTTGTAGAATGACCATTTATATACAACGCCATTGTTCTATAAGAGTTCCATGTCACCGCTAAATGAAACCAACGATTGAGTGACAGAGAGAACAGCAGTCTCCACATCCTTGTATCATTTAGTATACTTATCTTACAATCTAATGTTGTAGAATTTGTATCTGTTTGGTTACAGTCCATCAAAATTCCACTTTCATTTGCATTAATGTTTCCCCCAAACTCATACAATACTATATAATTAGTATTTGGATTAACACTCATGATTTTTACCCACAATGCAACAGTTAACCCAAAAAAGCAGTCTTTTATGTCATGAAAACACAGCTCTGTCATATTAGAGACATTGAATCCGGTATATTGTAGCTCGATTGCCTCTAAATGTACTCCCGGCACATGGAAAAATTTACTGGTATCCCAGAATTCCAACTCTACATTACTTCTTGTCAAGTTGTCCATGTCCAGTGGCAGTATGTAAGGAGTCACCTCTGTAAAAATAAATTTCACACTTTGAAAAAGAAAAGAAAACAACAGCAGCAGACATTTATAACAGAAGTGAATGTTAATCTTTTGATGTGACGATGTATAATTATAAAAAAAACCAAGACAGTCTGTTATACCAGCCACCTAATGTCAAATATTCACATTAAATTACATGATTGTAGTATAAACAATAGTCTGTTCACTCACTGTACTTTACCTTCCTTTACCATCCTAGAACTAGCTGCCTCCATATAAGTGAAAGATTTTGAATGGGGCACAAAACAATATTACTTTCTTGACTCAATTGAAATTTATTCTCTTAATGAGTTTCTACCTACTAGTAGTTTCTTGCCAAACATATATCAAATGCCTAAACTTGAGAGGACAAATCTCTTAAGTTTTACTGTACTGCCTTCACAGGACAGATATATTACATACACAGACACATTTTACAGGTTTCCTAGGGTGACCATATATAACAATAACTGTATTTTTAGGTAATCTTACCAACATCCAAGTCACAAGGTTCAATCTGCCATCCACCATCTCCGATAACAGATAAATTCTGTGAACCTCGGAACCCTGCCAGTTTATAATCCCGACATGATGGTAGTTCTGCAAAAACGAAATAATCTATTCAGTATTATTTGTTAACTATATTATTTCCTATGACAAAGCAAAAGACAATACTGCAATTACACTTCTCTGAGTTCGGACTGTACCTGCAATTACTTCTTTGATTGAGGTTTCACATAAAAATCATACAAAAAATATGAATGTGGAACTCCCATACTTATTCATATTTCAGATAATCATATCAAATTTCAAAATTCAAATTATTTTCTATGTATTTTACTGAAACCACCTGCATAATTGTATAGCCAAAAACACCCATTTCTCGTTAATCAAAGAAACCCAAGAAAAAACTAACTGTTTGTTATGTACATGGTAGCAATGCTTATGATTCATGTATATTAGTAATATTGCGACTGTAACAACCAATCTTAATTCTTATTTTAGAAATATGATGAAAAAGCTACATACCGGTACATGTACCTCTCACTTGAACAAAGTCCAAAATCCAGATACTGCATTAAAAAGAAGATAGAATGTGAACTCATTCTATAATGACCTAATGTCAATGTATGCCGGAGGATGCCCACAAATAAGGAAGGCAACTGTACAATCACAGAAAGATAAACTTACTATAAATATCTTCAACTCCCAAATCTTTAGGTTCAAATCGTAAATCATCGAAGTAGAACTGTCCTATACTTCCGATTTCAAAAAAAGAAAGATGGTGGCGTGGGATTAGTCGTTCCATGATGAGGGCGGAGGTAATGTTTAATTCAGGTTCACCATTTACAAACATCTTTAAATCGCTATTCGGAAGATCGGCTTTAATAACGATATGATACCACTTGTATAGTATTAAATAAAATGTCACTGTAAAATGTGTTTTGTCGTAGTAAAGTTCTAGGAAATAGTTATCACTGGTAGTGTTGTACCATAGTTTGTATGACGGTGAGATTAGATCTGAATTACTTTTTGTCCCAGTACTGAGGAATATTTGGTCTGTCTCCATACTGCGGGGTTGTAGCCATAGTGATATTGTAAATGGTATTTGACACAAGTCTGTAATATATAAATTACAAATTTATAAAAAAGAATACATTTATTTCAAAATGTGATACTACAATAACATATGTAATGGATTCTGTTTAACTTGGATATAAAACTAACAAATTTTCCCAGAATTTTTACAAAAAATATCAAATTATGCAATAGATTTCACAAGTGCACCACATGATGCCCCCTAACTTTATGTGGAATGATTATTTCTACAGAATATGGAATTGCATCAGTTGATGTTTTCCCCTAGAAATGATGTTATTCATATTAAGGTAATTTTTAACGTAAACATTTTCCAAAACATTCTGTATATAAGTTAAGAGGTATTGATCATTTGGTACACTTGGAATATTTCATTCCATATTAAAATGAACACACTATATATTGCATAACATTGAAGTAACTGTAACAGAAAATGCCACCCATACTTAAAAAATAATCAACATTTACCTGTGGTATATCAAAAAATAATACACAGGCTGGAGTTCTTGTATGGAAGAATGTATCACAAGATAGCAAAGTCACAGAGTGATATATATTGGTCACATATGAATGACGACCGTGTATTATTTTCATGATATGCCACTAGTAAATGTTGATTATTTCAATTCTATCAATGACTTTAATCAAAATTCAAAACAAATACTATTTAATTTAAAATGAAGCATTGAAACAATCTGGCTTCCATTGAAATAAATGATTTTATGAAAGAAAATTATGTCATAACCATTGTTTGTGACATGTAGCATGACATCATAAGGTCAGCAAAGGAGTACATCATTAAAACTGAACAGCCATGGGTATATTGTTTGTTTTACCACATTAGCTTTCTTCATGTTTCAAATTCTGAAGGAAAATGCAGGCCAAGTTAAAATAATTGTCTTTTTATACTTATGTATTAAAGCTTCAGTCATTGTATTGACTCTATTAGAGGTTATGGACAATCCCAGTAACTTTTTCAAAATTGTTAATTTATTGCAATGGGATTGCTCATAACCTCAAATATAGTCAATAGCACACCTGAATAAAGTCCTACCAAACCTTTGTTTTATTATCATGAATATCATAAAACTAACCTGATTGTGTAAAACAGTGCATTGTTTGGTTAAAGCCTATAGCTGTTGTTATACCGGTTGGGTTATCAATGTTAACCGCTGTATGGAATAATGAATTCCTCCAGAATGAAGACACTGTTAAACTATCCATCTGTGTGTTTATATTGGTATTAGATGTCGCTAATGGTAAGTTAAAGTCTATCAGGAAACTCCTTTTGTCTACAATGTTAAAGTATATATAATTTGTATACAATGACTAAATGTCCCATGGGCTTCTTCTAATAATATTAAAAAACCATTATTCTGAAAAATACAGTATATAAAACCTGTACATAAATACAACCCATGAAGCCTAAGAAATATTCTTTTTAGACAGGTGGTTATTATATAGAGGTTTGTTTTGGTTGAAATAGGATGGTACCTTAAAGCACTGATCTTAAATATTCAAATGTGGAATTTCACTCATTTTTTGGCAAAAATCTGTTTATAACATTGAGAAAGGACAAAATTTTAGTACAATTTAAGTTAATTAACAGCTCAGGGTGTTTTTACAATGTACAAGGATCATGTCATGAAGATGGTGTTTGGTAATATAGCATCACAATATATAGAAACTGTAGGCCTTGAAATTTTAACCAATTTTTACTTGTTCCCATCAAACATGAAATATGGAACACATGATTAAATAAAGAATACAATATTATCTTGTCAATAACATGAATAGTTAACTGATAACACTTACCAATGACCACCTGATCATGAGATAAAACCCAGTCCTCTATAGCTTCATCTCGTATTATAATTTCCTCTAGAAGTATATACTGAGTGTCGGAAGTGTTTTCACAAATACCAATCTGTATTTCGCTTGTAGGAATGACGTGCATGGTAAACGGCCATGTTCTTCTGCGAACCTTCTCTGTGTGTATAAGTTTGAAGTTGCTATAGATACTCAGTCCAGTATTCTGTTGCCAGGTAACAGTTAAATAAATCCATTCCTGTGGAACAATCTCCATCCAGGTACGCCAGTAGTAATTAAGTTCCGTGACTGATACATACAACATTGTCTCACTAAAACAAAATTAAAGATCAGTACAGTTCACACGTGTAGTCCATCAAACTTACACAATGTCCATAACACCAAACAAAAAACTTAAGGATGAACATAGATGCTGACAATCATGTAAGACTTATGACATAATCACAACTGTATTCACAACAATTCACAGCACCTTTCACTGCCCAGGTTTGAATCATGTCTAGATAATCCTAGTCTGAGAAAGTTTGTCAGTTCGGGGAAGGTTGGTAATTTTCTCCAGATACTCTGGATCATCCACCATGAAACTTTACATATACTAGTTGAAGTAGCAGGAATTAAAGTCTAGTTATGAAATGTAAGGCTAGCTATACAATGTAACCTTACAATGTGTTTATCACAATAGGTGCTAAAGGTTCTTTTTTGTTCTATGCCCTGGTGACATAGGCATCTTTTTAACGTCAACAAAAAATGACTTTCATTTCTGAATGGAGAATGCTTTAAGAAAGACTTTAAATATGCATCAACCAAAGATTTTTCACAATGAATATTATTAAATTTGGTCAAGTTGTGCTAGCTAGAATAGAAGTTTTTTAATAAACTGGTTATTAAAACAAACCCTTACTATCATACTTTGCCATGTTATAAGAAAGCAAAAACATATATATATACTGACATTTATGCTTCCTGTGCAAACCATTAATATAATTTTCTGTTCATTTTTCACATAGATTTTTATTACCTTTCAATCCATAGCTTCATTCCTGTATTTCCTTGTGACATCATGTCCACTATCGTACACTGTGAAATATTGGACACATATATCCACATCTGTATGGTTATACCCTGCTTACAACTACCCAGACTGCTAAAACAACTGTTAGTAGAAGTATTGAGTGGGTATATCAGATGTGGATATGTGTGGTTAATTTTAAGGAATTCAGTCATATTAAATATCACTGATGTTGCATTGTCGTAGCTCTCTAAGCTGGTTCCACTTGTAGATTTAACACCAAATCCAATGTATGTTGTCCTTGGAGCTGAAATGTTACCAAAATTTGCTTGACTTAATTAAAATGTTCTCTTTTACTTAAAGTATTTCTTCATTGTCTACCTTTATATACCGATGGCATTTGTGTATTAACATTTTGGCATAAAGAATATGATGTTCATTTGAACAAGACTTTGCATTGCAAATGATGTCACACATCTAACACTGTCTCCTATTTTGAAAGGAAGAACTGTTTCATTTTTATGAAGATTTGAACATGTAAACAGGCAAAATTTCAAAGGGACATTACTTTTGGAATCATTGATCTAAACAGGTTACTGATATTTCCTCAAACTTCTTTATGTTGATCAATCATATGCATAAATTTAATAAATAATAAATAAATAAATAAATAAATAAATAAATAAATAAATAAATGAATAAATACCTATATTTGTTACCAGGTTAGCTACAGTTGCATCATTGATCTTGTCAACTATTGTGTAAACATTATCCACACCAACACCACCTGTCATATCTAAAAAGGAAAACAAAAAATAAAGTTATCACCAGTTAGAAAACAGAACTGTGTCATTACCTGACTCAGATTTGAGTATTTAAAATTTTCAAAAAACCACAATTTTTGTGTTTCCAGAGTTAAAATTGCTGCTAAGCAGTTACAACCAAGGTTAAAGAGTTTGAGCCCCAGTCAAGTGGCATGGCTTGGTATGTCTTAAGATTTATTTTTACACCTTACACTGTAACACTGTAACTAGTGAAATCTAAAACATTCACCCAATAATGTGAACAGTGGCATTTACATTCTTCCTGGAAGCAGTATAAAATAACTATTACACTAGAACTAATGTTTTTTTAATCCATGGATTGATGTTTGGAGTACTGTAGAATCATTAATTGACATATCGCTGGCCACGCCCACAATATTCCGACAAAGGTCTGGCATGCTTGAATTACATGCAAAAAGAATGAAAACTCAGCCTGAATTGCGCCGTATAATGACGTCACTGACATTATTACGTCATTAGTTGTCGTGACGCTGCTTTGGTACCGTGATGGCGGCCTTTGTCGGAACATTGTGGGCATGGCCGGCGACCCGTTAATTTTTGTGATAATCCAATATTCATTGTTTTCATAGACACACTTACTCACAATTTAACATGTCAATACTGCAGAAACCTACATTGAATGATAACCACAAACCTTGAATATAACACCCTACTTAATGGTATATCATTTTTAGAAGAACGAAACTTGGACATCACAAAAATAGTTGTTTTGACAGTAATTCCTATAATACTTACAATATTGACAAATGCTACAGCCGGGGGTACAGTTGGTTCGCTGTAGTCCAGTTGACATCATACTTATACACTGACCAATACCAGATAGAACTTGACCACTATAATACAGGTAAGTTAAATCACCAGTAGTCTTCCATATGTACTGTCCAGTAGGGTCAACTATACCATCTGTCAAACAGCCCACTGTTGTATCTGTTAATTAAGCAAAGAAATAAGGATTTAATTACTGTGAACTCTTATTCACAGATATAAACTTTCATGATTCTCTTTCCAAAAACATTTCATGACTTTTATATATATTGACTATAGCTGACTATTTGGTATGAATAGTACCATTTTCAATAACTATAAACTCTTGCAATTATTTTGTACTCACGAAACATGCAAAAGTCAATTGCACAAGAAGAAAAATGTTGGTTTCCAGTGCTGTAATAATGTACCAATACAGTTCTTTCAATCTAGAGTTTTCATATAATGATTACAATGGGTACATGGAACTATATTGGGAAATCTGCCAGGGTACATAAAAGCATGTGAAATTAAGCGGTAAAAGGGAAGTAACTCATACATCACAGAAGGTAACAAAGATGATGACAATTTATGTAAGTAAGAGAATACAAAATCAGAGTTTAAAAAACCAAACTATTACTTGTTTGAAGGGTAACAAAAATCTGTATTCACTGTGTGTTGTTACTGACTAGGTCTACCTTTTAAATGAAAAAGTTGTCAGCTGATATATCTGGAATAAGTATAAACAACATACCGATAATGGGGAAAAAGTAGAGATATTCTTCAAGTTCTGCTTTACTGGCTAGAGTTAGAAGATCTGTGTTAGACATCTTACATTTCTGATCTGCATCAGTTCCTTGATACACAGCTACACATCTGTTCTTAAATAATCTCCAACCGGGAGCACATCGTGTCTCTATAGATAAAAACAAGCAAATTCAGTGAATTAGAATCCCCCAACAGTGGGTACTTTTTTCTAAATTTACACTTCTGTTCAAAGGGTCATAACTCCCTGGCAAATGAGCAAACCAGCTCAGGGGTTATATCAATGTTGATGCTTTGCACAAACTTTCATAAAAAATACTTCATAAATTTGTAGAATTACAAGCAGTATCTGGATGGATTGATGGATGGATGGAGTGATGGAAGGACAGAGGTTCGAATTTACTGTTGAATTATCTCCTGTGAAGTGAAAAATATGTTGAATGCACTCTCTGATAGCATACCGAGTTATATATGATGCTAAGCCTCACAAAAAATAAGATCCTGTATATAACATGTATAAAACTGATTGATTTGCAACTTGACCTGATTAACATGCTTACAGTAAAAATCTTGGATATGGTATTAACTTAGTCAAAAATAAACATGTCCATACTTAAGTATGTACAATTTGATGAAATGATAGTGACTATGGTCAGGAAAATCTAAAATGCAATAAATGGAGACTGTAAATGTATTAATTTTAGCATGTGCAAATTTTAGTGCAAATTATAATTTGGGTATATTTACATGGAGGTGAATTAGCATATATTTCATGGATCATCACTAGGTGTTCAACATACTGTGGTGATAAGTGAGGTGGCAAAGTTATAGAGGGACATAATAACAAGGTGTGACTATAAATCATTATACAAACCTGCAGGTTTCTGACAGATAGCATCATAAGTACCGGTACATGCCACTTCCTGCCAGTGGCAGTTCACATCTAGACAATTCATGATGACACAAGGTGACGCTATACTGTATAAAGGTGGTGTTGACCAGTAAGTAAAGTCTACAGGTCTGAGATCACCTGATTTATAGCTGTAGTTACCATTGCTGGTGGCCATTAACTGTATCCCGATATAGGCACTTGTAGGAATAATACTCATACTAAATACAAAAAATAAACAAGGTGTGATTAAGTCTGACTGAGATCACCTGATATGTAGCTATAGTTACCACTCCTGGTGGTCATTAACTGTATCCCAATATAGGCACTTGTAGGAATAATACTCATACTAAATACAAGCAAAAATACAGTTAAAACAGTGAACACTCAATCTGAGACACTTTATTTTCACTTTATAACATGAACTTTGTAATAGACAGAGCAACCAAGATCATAGTACAATTTAATTTAATGGGGTTTGACATTGGCACTACATGACCAAATATCTTTTACATTTTGTGAAACGTTTTAGAAGAGGTTTTCATAAATTCCTGGAATATCAACCTACTCAATGCCATATTCATTGGAAAAAATGGTTCCAGTCACATTAAATATTATGGTTAACACATGAAACAAATGGGAAACTCATTTTGGATGGGCACTGGAGAAAAATGGAGTGGTTAAAGTGGTGTTGTATGGGTTTTATCTATGCTTATATTTTACAACCAATTATCTATTTTACAGATATATATTTATATTGCTGTAATAGAGTTTGTAAGTCATCAAGTGATCGAGGATAGGGTGGGGGTGTGTGGTGGTGGTGGTGGTGGTGGTGGTGGGTGGTGGTGAATCTGTAAATTATGACTTAATTTTTAATAATATATTAAAAAGTGTCAAATGACATAAAGTTAAAGCCATCTTTTCACATTAACAACAGATTGTTGTTTATTCTCTAACATCAAACTGTTTGGAACAATTTCATTTCTGAATAAAAATTAAAACGGAAAGAAAATATATTATATGACAAGCATTTAGTTAGAAATTGTCACATTACCTCATAATCTTGTTAGCGAGGAACCTCTGCTGCTCAATGGATTTAATTTCAGCTAAAACTGCTCTCTGCTTAGTACACTCAAAAGCAGCATCAGTCGCTGTGACTAGTACATTCATGACCTTATAACAGTTGTTGTCATAGAAACTCCAACCACTTGGGCACCTCTCGGAATTTTCTATACCTGTAAATATAGATGTATATCAACTCATTTTTCTAGTATTTGACCGTGCATTTGATAGTGTATCTTGTAATTGGTTAGAAAATAAATTTTATAACTCATCATGATAATTGTGAAATTTATATATAATTAAGTCAAGATGGGCCGGACTTGATCTGTGGATGAGTAGCTCAGTGGGTAGAGCATCATGCTAGTATTGGGAAGTTTCAGTGTTTCGAGTCCCTTTCCTGTTGCACCTGATTGTTTGAAATATCTGGAATCATATCATCTTGGAACCTTGTGGAGGAAGTTGTCTACAGTGTAGGAACCTTGTGGAGAAAGTTGTCTACAGTGTAGGAACCTTGTGGAGGAAGTTGTCTACACTGTAGGAACCTTGTGGAGGAAGCTGTCTACAGTGTAGGAACCTTGTGGAGGAAGTTGTCTACACCTTGTGGAGGAAGTTGTCTACAGTGTAGGAACCTTGTGGAGAAAGTTGTCTACAGTGTAGGAACCTTGTGGAGGAAGTTGTCTACAGTGTAGGAACCTTGTGGAGGAAGCTGTCTACAGTGTAGGAACCTTGTGGAGGAAGCTGTCTACAGTGTAGGAACCTTGTGGAGGAAGTTGTCTACACCTTGTGGAGGAAGTTGTCTACAGTGTAGGAACCTTGTGGAGGAAGTTGTCTACACCTTGTGGAGGAAGTTGTCTACAGTGTAGGAACCTTGTGGAGGAAGTTGTCTACAGTGTAGAAACCTTGTGGAGGAAGTTGTCTACAGTGTAGGCTAACAGATAACTGCCTAAAGTGAAGTCACACATCCATATATCCCAGTTCAAGAAAAAATTATCATCAGATTGTGTACTGAAGTTTATTAGTATTCAATAAAATACTCCAGTCTTTCCCACAGAAACATTCCAATACTCACCATCATTATACAAGTGAAATAATCTTGACTGGGAGCATAGAATATTCAAGCCAACCTATTCATATACATGTATCTTATTTCTAATAAGCAAACAACTGTGTACATTTAATGACCTTCAAGGTTCAATTAAAAACAAACATACCCATCCATGTTCAAACCCCAATCACAAAGCAAAGTGAAAACTTTGAAGCTGGCAAATTATGTTAAACATGTGAACTTCCACCAGGGAAGTGAGGATGGGTGCTCCAGAAGGGTAAGCACTTCCTGTTTAGATAGCTACACCTGCCATATAAGTAATGGAAATTGGGAATGAAAGAAACATTGAACTATGGGTTGTCAAATAGGGTCCAGGGTCTTTTTGGATACAGAGACCTGACACTTATCAAGAACATGGTGATGGTGACTATGAGCATTTTTTGAGGGCCTTGATAAGACTAGGTCAATGTTATTTAATATGTACACTATATTGAAATAAAGAGAAAGAACATAAATTTTTTATACTAACGGCTTTTTGTTGACAGATGATTTATTTCGCAGAGTTCTAGATGCCTTTCTTCATCAATACTAACATCAAAATTACATTCTGGGTCGCACTCCGCAGTAACAAAGTTATAACCAGCATTTTTACTTCGAAGAAAGCTATCTTGGAAATAGTTAAACTGTTGTGATTTTCCATGGATATTCTTCCATCGCCGAGTAACATAAGTAGATATGAACGGTAAATCATCATACACACCAAAATATATCGGATGTGGCCCCCTGTAAATGATGATAAAATGTACACCAGTAATAATATAATGAATTATTGATGCATTTTTCTATTACATGCTTGCTTGCTTCTTGCCTAATCACAAGCTTATACTTTGTTTATAGTCATCTGAAGTTGAATTTGAGAAATAATTGTATTATTTATGTTAATTACTCTTTTTCTCTCTCTATCTCTCACTCTCTTGCTTGTTCTGTTTCTAAAAACCGAACTATACCAGATATAAAGTTCACTAAAAAAGGTCACATTTTAAGAAATAGGGAAATATTTATCATGTTTATGTTTTAGTATTCTCTCCCTTTCTATTTATTGCTTGTTCTCTTCATTACTGGAAATGATTAATAAAATATTGTTAAAAAACTATCTAATTTATGTGTTACTCATATTGTCACACACCTCAAGCTTGATTAATCCATAAACATCAAGTTACATTGCTTTCTTAAAGATGGATAAAATGTTGTATGAATGCATGTGTTTGGATTTTTTATGTATTTATAGATTAATTTTTTTTCTTCTTTTATTTTTCAATGCTTGTTATTCTCTCTCTCTCCTCATCTTCATTGTCTTAAATTTTACAACAAGAAATTTGTTAGCTAATGCTCACTTTGTACACCCCTGCTTTTAACTTCAACTGTTGATTGTAAATGTTGAAAAATAAACTAAGTCGGTAAACAGCAAGTAGGCATCTGGCAGACTTAAAATCGGTACTTGCGGCATGAGTCCTCATACTGAACTCGCATAAACAATTTCAAGTGACTGTGTTTAGTAGTTGCTGAGAAAACTGTTACAAAAGTTTTGTTTTGGACGGAGGAAGCAGTATACCCCCCCCCCTTTCTTCTAGGAAATAGGGGTATACTAAAGCAAGCAGGATTGCCATTGTATATATAGCAGGGGTATAATAAAGCAAGCAGGATGGCCATCATATATATAGCAGGGGTATAATAAAGTAAGCAGGATGGCCATCACATATATATAGCAGGGGTATAATAAAGTAGGCAGGATGGCCATCGTATATATAGCAGGGGTATAATAAAGCAAGCAGGATGGCCATCATATATATAGCAGGGGTATAATAAAGTAAGCAGGATGGCCATCACATATATAGCAGGGGTATAATAAAGTAAGCAGGATGGCCATCACATATATAGCAGGGGTATAATAAAGCAAGCAGGATGGCCATCACATATATAGCAGGGGTATAATAAAGCAAGCAGGATGGCCATCGTATATATAGTAGGGGTATAATAAAGCAAGCAGGATGGCCATCATATATAGCAGGGGTATAATAAAGCAAGCAGGATGGCCATATATATAGCAGGGGTATAATAAAGCAAGCAGGATGGCCATCGTATATATAGCAGGGGTATAATAAAGTAAGCAGGATGGCCATCGTATATATAGCAGGGGTATAATAAAGCAAGCAGGATGGCCATCATATATATAGCAGGGGTATAATAAAGCAAGCAGGATGGCCATCGTATATAAGCAGGGGTATAATAAAGTAAGCAGGATGGCCATCATATATATAGCAGGGGTATAATAAAGCAAGCAGGATGGCCATCATATATATAGAAGGGGTATAATAAAGCAAGCAGGATGGCCATCATATATATAGCAGGGGTATAATAAAGCAAGCAGGATGGCCATCATATATATAGCAGTGTGTTAACTTTATTTTAGTAATACTTACACTGTGGATAGGTAGGACTTAATAAAGCTTAATTCATCACTTCCCTCAATGGTGACCATGTGACCTCCAAATGTCTGACAATGTCGCTCTTGTTCCCAGAAAGTAGCAAAATTATTGATCAATCTGTAGCAAGATAATCTGAACTGAACCCATCCAGGGAGACATATCACTACAAAACAAACAAATAAAATAAGAGAAAATATGAATTAAAACAATTGTCTTCAGATGTCACATATATACATGTGCATTTACAAATATTTAACAGTATCATATGTGAAGCTGTGAAACTCATTAGTTTCAATTTTACATTTAAATTTTTCAAAACAAAAGAGAAAAAGAAAAAAGAAAGAATGATTAATTACCTGTTCCAAGGAATGTGCTGATATCATTATTGTCTACAAAACTTGTACTGTTGTCCAATAACAACAAAATTACCATCAGTGATGTTAGTATTGTTGTAACCATCTTCTATATCAGTCAAATTAAAGGTGGAATTAAAGTCTGTCATGTTGTAACCGTCATGTTGAATTCTGTTGTCATGGGAGCAACTGTAGTTGTGGGTGGGGCAGTTGATATAACAAATGATGCCGTGACAGGTGTTGGTATAGAAACTGAATCAGGATACACTTCATGTATATAGCTCCCTTGTGTGTAAATTTTCATTGATGCACTGTCGAGGGTTATGGCAATATGTGTCCACTTTCCTGTTTCTATGGCCAGAGTACTGATGTATCTTTTAGTCATATTCAACGACAAAATCTCTATAAGTTGTGACTTTTTGTTGTATTCAATCCACATTCCAGTCTCACTGTAATCAGAATTTCCTCCATAACCAAATATCTGCATGTTTCCATAGAGATTGTAAGGGATTTTTACCCATAATGCAACAGTGAATCTAGTGAGGGAAGAATTGGCTGTAGATTCCAATACTCCTGTTTTCCATATGAGTGACTTATGAGATAATTTAACACCATTGCCATCCACTCCCACAGAGCTCCAATCACTAAGATTAACACCCCACGGCTGGAATGTTGTCTCCAGTTTTTCTGATGATCCTTTTAAAACAGAAAATATAATAATGAATTATATATAGTAATAAGTGGCAAATCTGATTTTTTTTTAGAAAAAAGAAAAGTTATTGTGCAAGCTACTTTATACATGCATTTCTAAAGGAAAGGATAAATGTTGAAAATATGTGTCTATAAAATATAACTGTATATTACATCAGAGTGAATGAATCATTAAGATTTTTAATGTGAATCAATGTCAAATTTCCAAAAAAGAATTTAACTTGTGAGACCTAAAATGTATATTCCAACCTAAAATGTTGGACTGTTTTGCTGAAAAAACACATCACCCATCAAATAGTTCATCAAAAACAATGAAAGTCCTGACCTTGCTGTTGAAATATGTTGACAAAATAAAGTATAACCATCATTTTATCCTAAGTGTTGAGAGCCATACTTTATTTATTTATTGGAAACAATGAAGTATCATATTTTTGAAATATCAATGGCAGTAGGGATGCCAAATCAATTTTGGATGAAAATCAGAAATTTATTGAAGATATTTTACGAACGCTGTATATTACAACAAGAGGCCCATAGGCCTTAACGCTCACCTGAGGCTAAGTACATATCTCATGCAGAGGTTCAATGGTCAATAACATTTATTAAAGAGAACTCCTAATTTTAGCAGTAAGGCAGAATTAAATGCAAGGATTTTTGCAAATTAATCTACCTTGTCCAGAGAATGCTACATATAAAATATATATAGTCTAGCTAAAATACATTATTTATAAACAGCTAAAAAGGTAAAAACAAAAGTATGAAACTATGACCTTCATCTATATATCAAAATGATTGTTAAGCCATTACCTACCATATTCGAATATACATGTCTATACAAAAAGCTTATAGTTTTTGAGATAATTAACCATTACAGTATTCTTTCGCATCTGTGACCTTGACCTTTGAACACAACATTAATCTATATATCAAAATGATCGTTGAATCAAAACCTACAATATTCAATTATACATGTCTATACAAAAAGCTTATAGTTTTTGATACAACCATTTTGGTATTCTTTCGCATCTGTGACCTTGACCTTTGAACCCATGACATTAATCTATTTATCAAAATGATTGTTAAATCAATTCCTACAATATTCTAATATACATGTCTATACAAAAAGCTTATAGTTTTTTAAATAATTAACCATTTCGGTACTGTTTTGCATCTGTGACCTTGACCTTTGAACCAATGACCTTTATCTATATATAAAAATGATCGTTAAATCAATTCCTTCAATATTGTAATATACATGTCTATACAAAAAGTTTATAGTTTTCGAGATAATTAACCATTTCGAAATTGTTTTGCATCTGTGACCTTGACCTTTGAACCCATGACCTTTATTAATATATCAAAATGACCATTGTACCATTACCTACAATATTCTAATATGTATGCCTATACAAAAAGTTAATAGTTTTGCAGATAATCAACTATAACGGTAATAGTTGTGCAGCCTTGACCTTGACCTTTGAACTCATGACCTTGATCTATGTATCAAAATGATTGTCATGTCAATACCTACAATTAACTGAAAATCCCATGCCATTATCACCTAAAATGTTTAAAGAAATAGCATTTTTATCAAAAGTCACAAACAGGGACATGACCTTGACCTTTGACCTTGACATCTTTTGGAAGAAAATAGCAAGAAAAGATCAACTGTGAAAACTCCATACAATTATCTTCAGCCGTTATTGAGTTATAACAATAAATGTCTCATTTTCAAAATTACATAATTTTACGCAAAATATGCGTAACCTATTTTTTGTTTAATTTTCATGAAAAACAAAATTTTAATGTTCCCAGGTATGCTAAATCTAAATATCTAATCAAAATTTGCCTGCACCTTTTGGTTTCAGAGAAGAAGATTTTTCTGTCTTTTTGCTATATTTAGTAATGGCGGCCATCTTGTTGGGCGTGGCCAAACCCTGAATACAATTTTTAAAGACTGTTACCCAGGCATGATAATCGCCAAGTTTCATCAAATTTGCCCCAGTAGTTTTGGAGGAGAAGATTAAAATGTAAAGTTTACACACGACGGACGACGGACGGTGATAGATTGCAATAGCTCATCTGAGCCTGTGGCTCAGGTGAGCTAATAATGGCTCTTATAAAATGATTCAGGTGTTATGGAAGTAGTTTTTGTCAGGTGTGCTGCTTATAAACATGTACAACATATGAATTGGTAAATGGCAAACCCTGGAGAATTCCATATCCTGTGTGGTTGCTTATAAATAAAATTAAAAATTAACACTTTCTAAGGTAGACAACTGGAAATACAAAGTAACTTTATTTACCTTCTTGATTGTTGTATGTGATTTTTTCCAACATGGAATAGTCAGGTGGAGCAGCCACAAATGTCAAATTTTCCACCATGACACCACTATTTGTCTCAATTACCAAGTCATCAAAAATGATACCGGTAGAATTACGCTGATAGTCACTAGAGTTTAATGATGTGATAAAATCGCCATCAGTAAACAAGAATATATCTTCAGATTCAAAATACAAGGTGAATAAACTCCATGTATCTGTTTGCAAAGCTGTTTGACCCATTTTCACTTTTTCAAATCGTACATCGTATAAAGTAAGTGAGAAGTTGGAGTAGAAGATGCAGAAACCAGAAGTTTTTATCAATAATGAGTTACAGTTTCCCGTACTCAACACCATACTGCTATCAACGTTAGAAGGAATCCGTAACCAGAATGTGATAGTAAATCCCTCTGGACATAAGTTAGGATTGTTAATACATTTGTTATCCAAGTAACCTGAAGTAACCTTCCAACTTCCTTCTACTACATTCTGGTGTAATTCTCTGTTGTAATATGTACGTTGAATGTTTTGGCCTAAAATAAAATAATAATATTGAAGTTAAATTGTGATTAATCATTGAAGCAGTGAAACTTAAAACTGAAAACCAGGTAATTGATAAAATTATTGCATTTTAAGTTTTATTTTGGCAAAATCCACAAAAGGTAAAGCAGCAAGACAGGTAAATAAAAAGTATCTGGAATATTACCCTTATGAAACAAAAATTATTTTGTCTGAATATTTTTGAAAAATATCTGAATTTATTCTGAATTTCCCTTACATCATTTTTTTAACACTTTTTATCTTTATTCTGAAATTTGGCTGAAAATTCTGAATATGTATAAACTTTCAGAATGTTGACAAAATTAGATCAATTCAGAACTTTTTCAGACAACATTTCTGTATACTTCAAACAAAACAGTACCAAAAGTACAAAAATGAAAACATAATGTTTCTTTCAAAGAAAAAGCAATATTAAAATATCACTATTTACATACAGTATATATTATTCATTTAGAAAGTAATTATATATTTGGAATGGCCTGGGTTCATCAGCATTCATGATCACACCATGTTAAACCTAATAAGCCTCACTGGGGAACAATTATTTCTAAAAGTAATGAGAATATTTAAAACATAAGTCCAGTTATGACCAATTGAAGCAGACCAATAATTTCCATTACAAAGTTGGTAAAATTATTTTATATTTCAATGAAGATTTTGCGATATTTGTTAAACAATGACACACATACCTGTTACTTGGGAGCTGATACTATCACTAAACTGGCATACATAAAATGCTGGGATCTGTGTTCCAAGCATATCTACACTGATGCTTTTTCCATGCCCCTTCACTAGCTATGTCTGACACAACACATTTATCCTACAAATTCATAACAGTGAAACTGAATTTAGATTCTATTGGCAATATGATGTATAATGACACAGTGTTCATGAAGATGGATGATTCATGATCAGTAAACATCACATGAGAGAGAATAAATGAGATAAAATTACAGGAAACTTAAAAGATAGATAAAAACTCATTCCATCTTTATCCTTTTATCCTTAATAAAAAATGGACGTTTTAAATACACAGTGCATGTTCTATATCTCTTTACACTTCTAGTTCAATGTTTATTTTTAAACATTCTGTGATTTTTTTTTAAAAAAAAGAAGAAAATTGACAAACATTGATTATAGTTATAAGGAGGCTGTACGTTATTTTTTTTAACTGTAGTCTATTTTACATTCTTATATGTAAAAAAGAGAAATAGAGGTAGGAATTAATAAGCTTGACACTGCAAATTTGAAATCAAAATCACAATTATTAGTAAAGTTGACACTGGACATTTGAAATCAAAATCACAATTATTAGTAAAGTTGACACTGGACATTTGAAATCAAAATCACAATTATTGTATTAGTAAAGTTGACACTGGACATTTGAAATCAAAATCACAATTATTAGTAAAGTTGACACTGGACATTTGAAATCAAAATCACAATTATTAGTAAAGTTGACACTGGAAATTTGAAATCAAAATCACAATTATTAGTAAAGTTGACACTGGACATTTGAAATCAAAATCACAATTATTAGTAAAGTTAACACTGGACATTTGAAATCAAAATCACAATTATTAGTAAAGTTGACACTGGACATTTGAAATCAAAATCACAATTACTGTATTAGTAAAGTTGACACTGGACATTTGAAATCAAAATCACAATTATAAGTAAAGTTGACACTGGACATTTGAAATCAAAATCACAATTATTAGTAAAGTTGACACTTGACATTTGAAATCAAAATCACAATTATTAGTACAGTTGACACTGGACATTTGAAATCAAAATCACAATTATTAGTAAAGTTGACACTGGACATTTGAAATCAAAATCACAATTACAGTAGAACTTCGGTAACTCGAAGTACACAGGACTTCGATGATGACTTCGAGTTATCGAGGTGTTCGAGTTTTCGAAGTTGAAGAATGACGTCACAATGTAACTTTTATTTCTTTGGGAGAAATGTTGGATGGTGTAAAACTGTTTACCAATACACTGGTGTAATATGTACCGGATTTATATAAAATAATAAATGAATTAAAATCAAATTATTATTATTAATTATGTTTTTATAAGGACTGATGGCGACAACAAACGCATATACATGAAATACACGAAATGTGTATTACCAATACATGACCGTAATGGGTTCAAAGAACTGAATCAGATAAACATATCCATGTACATTGTATGTTATAATATACAAAACAAGACGCACATTTTATAGAAATTATAAAACTAGTGTGCCTACCACGTGTCAGTCATTAAAACCCAGCTTAAATCACCTAAAAATTTGTTGTTGTCGCCAGCGGCACAAAACTCTGCTTCTACTGAGCGTGTACACGGTTACACTTCATCGCCCATTACGGCACAGAGTACTAATCCTTTAATTGATACTAATTAATTCAGTAGCAAAACCTTTGATCTGTACCACTTCTCCAATCATTAATCGGATTATATGGAAGTATTATAGCCAACTGTGGATTAATTACCGCGTTCTCACTGTTTTATTGGTCACCCATTGTTAAATATTTCGAGTTTTAGAAGGTTGTTTTTCCTATAATTTTTAATTTTGCACCTTAACATTACTTCGAGTTATCGGGGGTATTCGAGTTACAGGAGTTTGAGTTATGGAAGTTGTATTTATATGGTTTATATAGAAAACCGGTCAGGACAAAATTATTACTTCGAGTTATCCCTGGTATTCGAGATATCGAAGTTCGAGTTATCAAAGTTCTACTGTTTTAGTAAAGTTGACACTGGACATTTGAAATCAAAATCACAATTATTAGTAAAGTTGACACTGGACATTTGAAATCAAAATCACAATTATTAGTAAAGTTGACACTAGACATTTGAAATCAAAATCACAATTACTGTATTAGTAAAGTTGACACTGAACATTTGAAATCAAAATCACAATTATTAGTAAAGTTGACACTGGACATTTGAAATCAAAATCACAATTATTAGTAAAATTGACACTGGACATTTGAAATCAAAATCACAATTATTAGTAAAGTTGACACTGGACATTTGAAATCAAAATCACAATTATTAGTAAACTGACACTAGACATTTGAAATCAAAATCACAATTATTAGTAAATTGACACTGGACATTTGAAATCAAAATCACAATTATTTAAGTAAAATTGACACTGGACATTTGAAATCAAAATCACAATTATTAGTAAAGTTGACACTGGACATTTGAAATCAAAATCACAATTATTAGTAAAGTTGACACTGGACATTTGAAATCAAAATCACAATTATTAGTACAAAATGTAAATTGACACTGGACATTTGAAATCAAAATCACAATTATTAGTAAAGTTGACACTGGACATTTGAAATCAAAATCACAATTATTAGTAAAGTTGACACTGGACATTTGAAATCAAAATCACAATTATTAGTAAATTGACACTGGACATTTGAAATCAAAATCACAATTACTCGTAAAGTTGACACTGGACATTTGAAATAAAAATCACAATTATTAGTTAAGTTGACACTGGACATCTGAAATCAACATCACAATTATTAGTAAATTGACACTGGACATTTATTAGTAAAGTTGACACTGGACATTTGAAATCAAAATCACAATTATTACTGTAAACCGCTTTATATTGGCGCATACTTATTTTAGCGATTGTTGACTGGTAAACATATTAGCGCAGTTTAATTTTAGCGTAATCGATTCCAGTCTGAACGGTTTAATACCTCTTTATATTGCCGTGTTTTCTCGCCTAAAATCTACAACTTTTAGCCAAAAAAATAAAATTTGAGAAGGGGATGCCAGGTTACAAGATAATAATAAAAATAACTAAGTAATGTTTGACTTTTACTGAGAGAAAATCTCCGTAACTGACCCAGGAAGTCACTAGACTGACAGATGTCTGCAGGAAGCTTTCATCATAATCTGGCCCTCTCGTCGATTAGACATTTTACTGAATAAATATTTAAATCAATACTAACATATTTTGTTTTTATTCATTTAAATACCAACTGGTTTTTTAATACAAATGTTTCGACACACTGTCGATGTATCCCCGATAACAGCCGCTTAGATCATTATAGAGGTCAATAATTAGGATTTATATTATGTTGCCGACACCACAGAAAAAAATAAACAATTTTCCCATAATGGGTCTAATTTGTTGGTATAATTGTTAATATTTTAATGGTTGAAGCCAACTACTGGTAAATTAAATTAATTACCTGAAAAGGAGACTTGTCAGATTGAACGTATCACATACAATGGCCAGTAATTAACAGCTATGCCAGTGTTCCCTAATTTATCTGTTTGTCGGTGGTCAGTCTACCGGGTCTGGGTAATTAATCCCTAATTACTTATCATATGCGGGTATATTGATGGAAGCCATACCAGTGTCATTCAGAACTATTATTATTTTAACACTGACTATATAACCATTTAACGTGCGTTCATACCCATTCATAGTCACAGCCGTGATGTACAGTACTGACCTTTTTTTTGTTGTAATTTTAGCGGCAGTTTTATTTTAGCGCTGACACTCTTATCGCCAATTGCGCTAAAATAAAACTGCGGCTAAAAAAACATGGTTTACAGTAGTAAAGTTGACACTGGACATTTGAAATCAAAATCACAATTATTAGTAAAGTTGACACTGGACATTTGAAATCAAAATCACAATTATTAGTAAAGTTGACACTGGACATTTGAAATCAAAATCACAATTATTAGTAAAGTTGACACTGGACATTTGAAATCAAAATCACAATTATTAGTAAAGTTGACACTGGACATTTGAAATCAAAATCACAATTATTAGTAAAGTTGACACTGGACATTTGAAATCAAAATCACAGTTATTAGTAAAGTTGACACTGGACATTTGAAATCAAAATCACAATTATTAGTAAAGTTGACACTGGACATTTGAAATCAAAATCACAGTTATTAGTAAAGTTGACACTGAACATTTGAAATCAAAATCACAATTATTAGTAAAGTTGACACTGGACATTTGAAATCAAAATCACAATTATTAGTAAAGTTGACACTGGACATTTGAAATCAAAATCACAATTATTAGTAAAGTTGACACTGGACATTTGAAATCAAAATCACAATTATTAGTAAAGTTGACACTGGACATTTGAAATCAAAATCACAGTTATTAGTAAAGTTGACACTGGACATTTGAAATCAAAATCACAATTATTAGTAAAGTTGACACTGGACATTTAAAATCAAAATCACAGTTATTAGTAAAGTTGACACTGGACATTTGAAATCAAAATCACAATTATTAGTAAAGTTGACACTGGACATTTGAAATCAAAATCACAGTTATTAGTAAAGTTGACACTGGACATTTGAAATCAAAATCACAATTATTAGTAAAGTTGACACTGGACATTTGAAATCAAAATCACAATTATTAATAAAGTTGACACTGGTCATTTGAAATCAAAATCACAATTATTAGTAAAGTTGACACTGGACATTTGAAATCAAAATCACAATTATTAGTAAAGTTGACACTGGACATTTGAAATCAAAATCACAATTATTAGTAAAGTTGACACTGGACATTTGAAATCAAAATCACAATTATTGTATTAGTAAAGTTGACACTGGACATTTGAAATCAAAATCACAATTATTAGTAAAGTTGACACTGGACATTTGAAATCAAAATCACAATTATTAGTAAAGTTGACACTGGACATTTGAAATCAAAATCACAATTATTAGTAAAGTTGACACTGGACATTTGAAATCAAAATCACAATTATTAGTAAAGTTGACACTGGACATTTGAAATCAAAATCACAATTATTAGTAAAGTTGACACTGGACATTTGAAATCAAAATCACAATTATTAGTAAAGTTGACACTGGACATTTGAAATCAAAATCACAGTTATTAGTAAAGTTGACACTGGACATTTGAAATCAAAATCACAGTTATTAGTAAAGTTGACACTGGACATTTGAAATCAAAATCACAATTATTAGTAAAGTTGACACTGGACATTTGAAATCAAAATCACAATTATTAGTAAAGTTGACACTGGACATTTGAAATCAAAATCACAATTATTAGTAAAGTTGACACTGGACATTTGAAATCAAAATCACAATTATTAGTAAAGTTGACACTGGACATTTGAAATCAAAATCACAATTATTAGTAAAGTTGACACTGGACATTTGAAATCAAAATCACAATTATTGTATTAGTAAAGTTGACACTGGACATTTGAAATCAAAATCACAATTATTAGTAAAGTTGACACTGGACATTTGAAATCAAAATCACAATTATTAGTAAAGTTGACACTGGACATTTGAAATCAAAATCACAATTATTAGTAAAGTTGACACTGGACATTTGAAATCAAAATCACAATTATTAGTAAAGTTGACACTGGACATTTGAAATCAAAATCACAATTATTAGTAAAGTTGACACTGGACATTTGAAATCAAAATCACAGTTATTAGTAAAGTTGACACTGGACATTTGAAATCAAAATCACAGTTATTAGTAAAGTTGACACTGGACATTTGAAATCAAAATCACAATTATTAGTAAAGTTGACACTGGACATTTGAAATCAAAATCACAATTATTAGTAAAGTTGACACTGGACATTTGAAATCAAAATCACAATTATTAGTAAAGTTGACACTGGACATTTGAAATCAAAATCACAATTATTAGTAAAGTTGACACTGGACATTTGAAATCAAAATCACAATTATTAGTAAAGTTGACACTGGACATTTGAAATCAAAATCACAATTATTGTATTAGTAAAGTTGACACTGGACATTTGAAATCAAAATCACAATTATTAGTAAAGTTGACACTGGACATTTGAAATCAAAATCACAATTATTACTGTAAACCGCTTTATATTGGCGCATACTTATTTTAGCGATTGTTGACTGGTAAACATATTAGCGCAGTTTAATTTTAGCGTAATCGATTCCAGTCTGAACGGTTTAATACCTCTTTATATTGCCGTGTTTTCTCGCCTAAAATCTACAACTTTTAGCCAAAAAAATAAAATTTGAGAAGGGGATGCCAGGTTACAAGATAATAATAAAAATAACTATGTAATGTTTGACTTTTACTGAGAGAAAATCTCCGTAACTGACCCAGGAAGTCACTAGACTGACAGATGTCTGCAGGAAGCTTTCATCATAATCTGGCCCTCTCGTCGATTAGACATTTTACTGAATAAATATTTAAATCAATACTAACATATTTTGTTTTTATTCATTTAAATACCAACTGGTTTTTTTAATACAAATGTTTCGACACACTGTCGATGTATCCCCGATAACAGCCGCTTAGATCATTATAGAGGTCAATAATTAGGATTTATATTATGTTGCCGACACCACAGAAAAAATAAACAATTTTCCCATAATGGGTCTAATTTTTGGTATAATTGTTAATATTTTAATGGTTGAAGCCAACTACTGGTAAATTAAATTAATTACCTGAAAAGGAGACTTGTCAGATTGAACGTATCACATACAATGGCCAGTAATTAACAGCTATGCCAGTGTTCCCTAATTTATCTGTTTGTCGGTGGTCAGTCTACCGGGTCTGGTAATTAATCCCTAATTACTTATCATATGCGGGTATATTGATGGAAGCCATACCAGTGTCATTCAGAACTATTATTATTTTAACACTGACTATATAACCATTTAACGTGCGTTCATACCCATTCATAGTCACAGCCGTGATGTACAGTACTGACCTTTTTTTTGTTGTAATTTTAGCGGCAGTTTTATTTTAGCGCTGACACTCTTATCGCCAATTGCGCTAAAATAAAACTGCGGCTAAAAAAACATGGTTTACAGTAGTAAAGTTGACACTGGACATTTGAAATCAAAATCACAATTATTAGTAAAGTTGACACTGGACATTTGAAATCAAAATCACAATTATTAGTAAAGTTGACACTGGACATTTGAAATCAAAATCACAATTATTAGTAAAGTTGACACTGGACATTTGAAATCAAAATCACAATTATTAGTAAAGTTGACACTGGACATTTGAAATCAAAATCACAATTATTAGTAAAGTTGACACTGGACATTTGAAATCAAAATCACAATTATTAGTACAAAATGTAAATTGACACTGGACATTTGAAATCAAAATCACAATTATTAGTAAAGTTGACACTGGACATTTGAAATCAAAATCACAATTATTAGTAAAGTTGACACTGGACATTTGAAATCAAAATCACAGTTATTAGTAAAGTTGACACTGGACATTTGAAATCAAAATCACAGTTATTAGTAAAGTTGACACTGGACATTTGAAATCAAAATCACAATTATTAGTAAAGTTGACACTGGACATTTGAAATCAAAATCACAATTATTAGTAAAGTTGACACTGGACATTTGAAATCAAAATCACAATTATTAGTAAAGTTGACACTGGACATTTGAAATCAAAATCACAATTATTAGTAAAGTTGACACTGGACATTTGAAATCAAAATCACAATTATTAGTAAAGTTGACACTGGACATTTGAAATCAAAATCACAATTATTGTATTAGTAAAGTTGACACTGGACATTTGAAATCAAAATCACAATTATTAGTAAAGTTGACACTGGACATTTGAAATCAAAATCACAATTATTACTGTAAACCGCTTTATATTGGCGCATACTTATTTTAGCGATTGTTGACTGGTAAACATATTAGCGCAGTTTAATTTTAGCGTAATCGATTCCAGTCTGAACGGTTTAATACCTCTTTATATTGCCGTGTTTTCTCGCCTAAAATCTACAACTTTTAGCCAAAAAAATAAAATTTGAGAAGGGGATGCCAGGTTACAAGATAATAAAAATAACTATGTAATGTTTGACTTTTACTGAGAGAAAATCTCCGTAACTGACCCAGGAAGTCACTAGACTGACAGATGTCTGCAGGAAGCTTTCATCATAATCTGGCCCTCTCGTCGATTAGACATTTTACTGAATAAATATTTAAATCAATACTAACATATTTTGTTTTTATTCATTTAAATACCAACTGGTTTTTTTAATACAAATGTTTCGACACACTGTCGATGTATCCCCGATAACAGCCGCTTAGATCATTATAGAGGTCAATAATTAGGATTTATATTATGTTGCCGACACCACAGAAAAAATAAACAATTTTCCCATAATGGGTCTAATTTGTTGGTATAATTGTTAATATTTTAATGGTTGAAGCCAACTACTGGTAAATTAAATTAATTACCTGAAAAGGAGACTTGTCAGATTGAACGTATCACATACAATGGCCAGTAATTAACAGCTATGCCAGTGTTCCCTAATTTATCTGTTTGTCGGTGGTCAGTCTACCGGGTCTGGGTAATTAATCCCTAATTACTTATCATATGCGGGTATATTGATGGAAGCCATACCAGTGTCATTCAGAACTATTATTATTTTAACACTGACTATATAACCATTTAACGTGCGTTCATACCCATTCATAGTCACAGCCGTGATGTACAGTACTGACCTTTTTTTTGTTGTAATTTTAGCGGCAGTTTTATTTTAGCGCTGACACTCTTATCGCCAATTGCGCTAAAATAAAACTGCGGCTAAAAAAACATGGTTTACAGTAGTAAAGTTGACACTGGACATTTGAAATCAAAATCACAATTATTAGTAAAGTTGACACTGGACATTTGAAATCAAAATCACAATTATTAGTAAAGTTGACACTGGACATTTGAAATCAAAATCACAATTATTAGTAAAGTTGACACTGGACATTTGAAATCAAAATCACAATTATTAGTAAAGTTGACACTGGACATTTGAAATCAAAATCACAATTATTAGTAAAGTTGACACTGGACATTTGAAATCAAAATCACAATTATTAGTAAAGTTGACACTGGACATTTGAAATCAAAATCACAGTTATTAGTAAAGTTGACACTGGACATTTGAAATCAAAATCACAGTTATTAGTAAAGTTGACACTGGACATTTGAAATCAAAATCACAATTATTAGTAAAGTTGACACTGGACATTTGAAATCAAAATCACAATTATTAGTAAAGTTGACACTGGACATTTGAAATCAAAATCACAATTATTAGTAAAGTTGACACTGGACATTTGAAATCAAAATCACAATTATTAGTAAAGTTGACACTGGACATTTGAAATCAAAATCACAATTATTAGTAAAGTTGACACTGGACATTTGAAATCAAAATCACAATTATTGTATTAGTAAAGTTGACACTGGACATTTGAAATCAAAATCACAATTATTAGTAAAGTTGACACTGGACATTTGAAATCAAAATCACAATTATTAGTAAAGTTGACACTGGACATTTGAAATCAAAATCACAATTATTAGTAAAGTTGACACTGGACATTTGAAATCAAAATCACAATTATTAGTAAAGTTGACACTGGACATTTGAAATCAAAATCACAATTATTAGTAAAGTTGACACTGGACATTTGAAATCAAAATCACAGTTATTAGTAAAGTTGACACTGGACATTTGAAATCAAAATCACAGTTATTAGTAAAGTTGACACTGGACATTTGAAATCAAAATCACAATTATTAGTAAAGTTGACACTGGACATTTGAAATCAAAATCACAATTATTAGTAAAGTTGACACTGGACATTTGAAATCAAAATCACAATTATTAGTAAAGTTGACACTGGACATTTGAAATCAAAATCACAATTATTAGTAAAGTTGACACTGGACATTTGAAATCAAAATCACAATTATTAGTAAAGTTGACACTGGACATTTGAAATCAAAATCACAATTATTGTATTAGTAAAGTTGACACTGGACATTTGAAATCAAAATCACAATTATTAGTAAAGTTGACACTGGACATTTGAAATCAAAATCACAATTATTACTGTAAACCGCTTTATATTGGCGCATACTTATTTTAGCGATTGTTGACTGGTAAACATATTAGCGCAGTTTAATTTTAGCGTAATCGATTCCAGTCTGAACGGTTTAATACCTCTTTATATTGCCTATATAACCATTTAACGTGCGTTCATACCCATTCATAGTCACAGCCGTGATGTACAGTACTGACCTTTTTTTTGTTGTAATTTTAGCGGCAGTTTTATTTTAGCGCTGACACTCTTATCGCCAATTGCGCTAAAATAAAACTGCGGCTAAAAAAACATGGTTTACAGTAGTAAAGTTGACACTGGACATTTGAAATCAAAATCACAATTATTAGTAAAGTTGACACTGGACATTTGAAATCAAAATCACAATTATTACTGTAAACCGCTTTATATTGGCGCATACTTATTTTAGCGATTGTTGACTGGTAAACATATTAGCGCAGTTTAATTTTAGCGTAATCGATTCCAGTCTGAACGGTTTAATACCTCTTTATATTGCCGTGTTTTCTCGCCTAAAATCTACAACTTTTAGCCAAAAAATAAAATTTGAGAAGGGGATGCCAGGTTACAAGATAATAATAAAAATAACTATGTAATGTTTGACTTTTACTGAGAGAAAATCTCCGTAACTGACCCAGGAAGTCACTAGACTGACAGATGTCTGCAGGAAGCTTTCATCATAATCTGGCCCTCTCGTCGATTAGACATTTTACTGAATAAATATTTAAATCAATACTAACATATTTTGTTTTTATTCATTTAAATACCAACTGGTTTTTTTAATACAAATGTTTCGACACACTGTCGATGTATCCCCGATAACAGCCGCTTAGATCATTATAGAGGTCAATAATTAGGATTTATATTATGTTGCCGACACCACAGAAAAAATAAACAATTTTCCCATAATGGGTCTAATTTGTTGGTATAATTGTTAATATTTTAATGGTTGAAGCCAACTACTGGTAAATTAAATTAATTACCTGAAAAGGAGACTTGTCAGATTGAACGTATCACATACAATGGCCAGTAATTAACAGCTATGCCAGTGTTCCCTAATTTATCTGTTTGTCGGTGGTCAGTCTACCGGGTCTGGGTAATTAATCCCTAATTACTTATCATATGCGGGTATATTGATGGAAGCCATACCAGTGTCATTCAGAACTATTATTATTTTAACACTGACTATATAACCATTTAACGTGCGTTCATACCCATTCATAGTCACAGCCGTGATGTACAGTACTGACCTTTTTTTTGTTGTAATTTTAGCGGCAGTTTATTTTAGCGCTGACACTCTTATCGCCAATTGCGCTAAAATAAAACTGCGGCTAAAAAAACATGGTTTACAGTAGTAAAGTTGACACTGGACATTTGAAAAAAATCACAATTATTAGTAAAGTTGACACTGGACATTTGAAATCAAAATCACAATTATTAGTAAAGTTGACACTGGACATTTGAAATCAAAATCACAATTATTAGTAAAGTTGACACTGGACATTTGAAATCAAAATCACAATTATTAGTAAAGTTGACACTGGACATTTGAAATCAAAATCACAATTATTAGTAAAGTTGACACTGGACATTTGAAATCAAAATCACAGTTATTAGTAAAGTTGACACTGGACATTTGAAATCAAAATCACAATTATTAGTAAAGTTGACACTGGACATTTGAAATCAAAATCACAGTTATTAGTAAAGTTGACACTGAACATTTGAAATCAAAATCACAATTATTAGTAAAGTTGACACTGGACATTTGAAATCAAAATCACAATTATTAGTAAAGTTGACACTGGACATTTGAAATCAAAATCACAATTATTAGTAAAGTTGACACTGGACATTTGAAATCAAAATCACAATTATTAGTAAAGTTGACACTGGACATTTGAAATCAAAATCACAGTTATTAGTAAAGTTGACACTGGACATTTGAAATCAAAATCACAATTATTAGTAAAGTTGACACTGGACATTTGAAATCAAAATCACAGTTATTAGTAAAGTTGACACTGGACATTTGAAATCAAAATCACAATTATTAGTAAAGTTGACACTGGACATTTGAAATCAAAATCACAGTTATTAGTAAAGTTGACACTGGACATTTGAAATCAAAATCACAATTATTAGTAAAGTTGACACTGGACATTTGAAATCAAAATCACAATTATTAATAAAGTTGACACTGGTCATTTGAAATCAAAATCACAATTATTAGTAAAGTTGACACTGGACATTTGAAATCAAAATCACAATTATTAGTAAAGTTGACACTGGACATTTGAAATCAAAATCACAATTATTAGTAAAGTTGACACTGGACATTTGAAATCAAAATCACAATTATTGTATTAGTAAAGTTGACACTGGACATTTGAAATCAAAATCACAATTATTAGTAAAGTTGACACTGGACATTTGAAATCAAAATCACAATTATTAGTAAAGTTGACACTGGACATTTGAAATCAAAATCACAATTATTAGTAAAGTTGACACTGGACATTTGAAATCAAAATCACAATTATTAGTAAAGTTGACACTGGACATTTGAAATCAAAATCACAATTATTAGTAAAGTTGACACTGGACATTTGAAATCAAAATCACAATTATTAGTAAAGTTGACACTGGACATTTGAAATCAAAATCACAGTTATTAGTAAAGTTGACACTGGACATTTGAAATCAAAATCACAGTTATTAGTAAAGTTGACACTGGACATTTGAAATCAAAATCACAATTATTAGTAAAGTTGACACTGGACATTTGAAATCAAAATCACAATTATTAGTAAAGTTGACACTGGACATTTGAAATCAAAATCACAATTATTAGTAAAGTTGACACTGGACATTTGAAATCAAAATCACAATTATTAGTAAAGTTGACACTGGACATTTGAAATCAAAATCACAATTATTAGTAAAGTTGACACTGGACATTTGAAATCAAAATCACAATTATTGTATTAGTAAAGTTGACACTGGACATTTGAAATCAAAATCACAATTATTAGTAAAGTTGACACTGGACATTTGAAATCAAAATCACAATTATTAGTAAAGTTGACACTGGACATTTGAAATCAAAATCACAATTATTAGTAAAGTTGACACTGGACATTTGAAATCAAAATCACAATTATTAGTAAAGTTGACACTGGACATTTGAAATCAAAATCACAATTATTAGTAAAGTTGACACTGGACATTTGAAATCAAAATCACAGTTATTAGTAAAGTTGACACTGGACATTTGAAATCAAAATCACAGTTATTAGTAAAGTTGACACTGGACATTTGAAATCAAAATCACAATTATTAGTAAAGTTGACACTGGACATTTGAAATCAAAATCACAATTATTAGTAAAGTTGACACTGGACATTTGAAATCAAAATCACAATTATTAGTAAAGTTGACACTGGACATTTGAAATCAAAATCACAATTATTAGTAAAGTTGACACTGGACATTTGAAATCAAAATCACAATTATTGTATTAGTAAAGTTGACACTGGACATTTGAAATCAAAATCACAATTATTAGTAAAGTTGACACTGGACATTTGAAATCAAAATCACAATTATTAGTAAAGTTGACACTGGTCATTTGAAATCAAAATCACAATTATTAGTAAAGTTGACACTGGACATTTGAAATCAAAATCACAATTATTAGTAAAGTTGACACTGGACATTTGAAATCAAAATCACAATTATTAGTAAAGTTGACACTGGACATTTGAAATCAAAATCACAATTATTAGTAAAGTTGACACTGGACATTTGAAATCAAAATCACAATTATTGTATTAGTAAAGTTGACACTGGACATTTGAAATCAAAATCACAATTATTAGTAAAGTTGACACTGGACATTTGAAATCAAAATCACAATTATTACTGTAAACCGCTTTATATTGGCGCATACTTATTTTAGCGATTGTTGACTGGTAAACATATTAGCGCAGTTTAATTTTAGCGTAATCGATTCCAGTCTGAACGGTTTAATACCTCTTTATATTGCCGTGTTTTCTCGCCTAAAATCTACAACTTTTAGCCAAAAAAATAAAATTTGAGAAGGGGATGCCAGGTTACAAGATAATAAAAAAATAACTATGTAATGTTTGACTTTTACTGAGAGAAAATCTCCGTAACTGACCCAGGAAGTCACTAGACTGACAGATGTCTGCAGGAAGCTTTCATCATAATCTGGCCCTCTCGTCGATTAGACATTTTACTGAATAAATATTTAAATCAATACTAACATATTTTGTTTTTATTCATTTAAATACCAACTGGTTTTTTTAATACAAATGTTTCGACACACTGTCGATGTATCCCCGATAACAGCCGCTTAGATCATTATAGAGGTCAATAATTAGGATTTATATTATGTTGCCGACACCACAGAAAAAATAAACAATTTTCCCATAATGGGTCTAATTTGTTGGTATAATTGTTAATATTTTAATGGTTGAAGCCAACTACTGGTAAATTAAATTAATTACCTGAAAAGGAGACTTGTCAGATTGAACGTATCACATACAATGGCCAGTAATTAACAGCTATGCCAGTGTTCCCTAATTTATCTGTTTGTCGGTGGTCAGTCTACCGGGTCTGGGTAATTAATCCCTAATTACTTATCATATGCGGGTATATTGATGGAAGCCATACCAGTGTCATTCAGAACTATTATTATTTTAACACTGACTATATAACCATTTAACGTGCGTTCATACCCATTCATAGTCACAGCCGTGATGTACAGTACTGACCTTTTTTTTGTTGTAATTTTAGCGGCAGTTTATTTTAGCGCTGACACTCTTATCGCCAATTGCGCTAAAATAAAAACTGCGGCTAAAAAAACATGGTTTACAGTAGTAAAGTTGACACTGGACATTTGAAATCAAAATCACAATTATTAGTAAAGTTGACACTGGACATTTGAAATCAAAATCACAATTATTAGTAAAGTTGACACTGGACATTTGAAATCAAAATCACAATTATTAGTAAAGTTGACACTGGACATTTGAAATCAAAATCACAATTATTAGTAAAGTTGACACTGGACATTTGAAATCAAAATCACAATTATTAGTAAAGTTGACACTGGACATTTGAAATCAAAATCACAATTATTAGTAAAGTTGACACTGGACATTTGAAATCAAAATCACAGTTATTAGTAAAGTTGACACTGGACATTTGAAATCAAAATCACAGTTATTAGTAAAGTTGACACTGGACATTTGAAATCAAAATCACAATTATTAGTAAAGTTGACACTGGACATTTGAAATCAAAATCACAATTATTAGTAAAGTTGACACTGGACATTTGAAATCAAAATCACAATTATTAGTAAAGTTGACACTGGACATTTGAAATCAAAATCACAATTATTAGTAAAGTTGACACTGGACATTTGAAATCAAAATCACAGTTATTAGTAAAGTTGACACTGGACATTTGAAATCAAAATCACAGTTATTAGTAAAGTTGACACTGGACATTTGAAATCAAAATCACAATTATTAGTAAAGTTGACACTGGACATTTGAAATCAAAATCACAATTATTAGTAAAGTTGACACTGGACATTTGAAATCAAAATCACAATTATTAGTAAAGTTGACACTGGACATTTGAAATCAAAATCACAATTATTAGTAAAGTTGACACTGGACATTTGAAATCAAAATCACAATTATTAGTAAAGTTGACACTGGACATTTGAAATCAAAATCACAATTATTGTATTAGTAAAGTTGACACTGGACATTTGAAATCAAAATCACAATTATTAGTAAAGTTGACACTGGACATTTGAAATCAAAATCACAATTATTACTGTAAACCGCTTTATATTGGCGCATACTTATTTTAGCGATTGTTGACTGGTAAACATATTAGCGCAGTTTAATTTTAGCGTAATCGATTCCAGTCTGAACGGTTTAATACCTCTTTATATTGCCGTGTTTTCTCGCCTAAAATCTACAACTTTTAGCCAAAAAAATAAAATTTGAGAAGGGGATGCCAGGTTACAAGATAATAATAAAAATAACTATGTAATGTTTGACTTTTACTGAGAGAAAATCTCCGTAACTGACCCAGGAAGTCACTAGACTGACAGATGTCTGCAGGAAGCTTTCATCATAATCTGGCCCTCTCGTCGATTAGACATTTTACTGAATAAATATTTAAATCAATACTAACATATTTTGTTTTTATTCATTTAAATACCAACTGGTTTTTTTAATACAAATGTTTCGACACACTGTCGATGTATCCCCGATAACAGCCGCTTAGATCATTATAGAGGTCAATAATTAGGATTTATATTATGTTGCCGACACCACAGAAAAAATAAACAATTTTCCCATAATGGGTCTAATTTGTTGGTATAATTGTTAATATTTTAATGGTTGAAGCCAACTACTGGTAAATTAAATTAATTACCTGAAAAGGAGACTTGTCAGATTGAACGTATCACATACAATGGCCAGTAATTAACAGCTATGCCAGTGTTCCCTAATTTATCTGTTTGTCGGTGGTCAGTCTACCGGGTCTGGGTAATTAATCCCTAATTACTTATCATATGCGGGTATATTGATGGAAGCCATACCAGTGTCATTCAGAACTATTATTATTTTAACACTGACTATATAACCATTTAACGTGCGTTCATACCCATTCATAGTCACAGCCGTGATGTACAGTACTGACCTTTTTTTGTTGTAATTTTAGCGCAGTTTTATTTTAGCGCTGACACTCTTATCGCCAATTGCGCTAAAATAAAACTGCGGCTAAAAAAACATGGTTTACAGTAGTAAAGTTGACACTGGACATTTGAAATCAAAATCACAATTATTAGTAAAGTTGACACTGGACATTTGAAATCAAAATCACAATTATTAGTAAAGTTGACACTGGACATTTGAAATCAAAATCACAATTATTAGTAAAGTTGACACTGGACATTTGAAATCAAAATCACAATTATTAGTAAAGTTGACACTGGACATTTGAAATCAAAATCACAATTATTAGTAAAGTTGACACTGGACATTTGAAATCAAAATCACAATTATTAGTAAAGTTGACACTGGACATTTGAAATCAAAATCACAATTATTAGTAAAGTTGACACTGGACATTTGAAATCAAAATCACAATTATTAGTAAAGTTGACACTGGACATTTGAAATCAAAATCACAGTTATTAGTAAAGTTGACACTGGACATTTGAAATCAAAATCACAATTATTAGTAAAGTTGACACTGGACATTTGAAATCAAAATCACAGTTATTAGTAAAGTTGACACTGAACATTTGAAATCAAAATCACAATTATTAGTAAAGTTGACACTGGACATTTGAAATCAAAATCACAATTATTAGTAAAGTTGACACTGGACATTTGAAATCAAAATCACAATTATTAGTAAAGTTGACACTGGACATTTGAAATCAAAATCACAATTATTAGTAAAGTTGACACTGGACATTTGAAATCAAAATCACAGTTATTAGTAAAGTTGACACTGGACATTTGAAATCAAAATCACAATTATTAGTAAAGTTGACACTGGACATTTGAAATCAAAATCACAGTTATTAGTAAAGTTGACACTGGACATTTGAAATCAAAATCACAATTATTAGTAAAGTTGACACTGGACATTTGAAATCAAAATCACAGTTATTAGTAAAGTTGACACTGGACATTTGAAATCAAAATCACAATTATTAGTAAAGTTGACACTGGACATTTGAAATCAAAATCACAATTATTAATAAAGTTGACACTGGTCATTTGAAATCAAAATCACAATTATTAGTAAAGTTGACACTGGACATTTGAAATCAAAATCACAATTATTAGTAAAGTTGACACTGGACATTTGAAATCAAAATCACAATTATTAGTAAAGTTGACACTGGACATTTGAAATCAAAATCACAATTATTGTAAAGTTGACACTGGACATTTGAAATCAAAATCACAATTATTAGTAAAGTTGACACTGGACATTTGAAATCAAAATCACAATTATTAGTAAAGTTGACACTGGACATTTGAAATCAAAATCACAATTATTAGTAAAGTTGACACTGGACATTTGAAATCAAAATCACAATTATTAGTAAAGTTGACACTGGACATTTGAAATCAAAATCACAATTATTAGTAAAGTTGACACTGGACATTTGAAATCAAAATCACAGTTATTAGTAAAGTTGACACTGGACATTTGAAATCAAAATCACAGTTATTAGTAAAGTTGACACTGGACATTTGAAATCAAAATCACAATTATTAGTAAAGTTGACACTGGACATTTGAAATCAAAATCACAATTATTAGTAAAGTTGACACTGGACATTTGAAATCAAAATCACAATTATTAGTAAAGTTGACACTGGACATTTGAAATCAAAATCACAATTATTAGTAAAGTTGACACTGGACATTTGAAATCAAAATCACAATTATTAGTAAAGTTGACACTGGACATTTGAAATCAAAATCACAATTATTGTATTAGTAAAGTTGACACTGGACATTTGAAATCAAAATCACAATTATTAGTAAAGTTGACACTGGACATTTGAAATCAAAATCACAATTATTACTGTAAACCGCTTTATATTGGCGCATACTTATTTTAGCGATTGTTGACTGGTAAACATATTAGCGCAGTTTAATTTTAGCGTAATCGATTCCAGTCTGAACGGTTTAATACCTCTTTATATTGCCGTGTTTTCTCGCCTAAAATCTACAACTTTTAGCCAAAAAAATAAAATTTGAGAAGGGGATGCCAGGTTACAAGATAATAATAAAAATAACTATGTAATGTTTGACTTTTACTGAGAGAAAATCTCCGTAACTGACCCAGGAAGTCACTAGACTGACAGATGTCTGCAGGAAGCTTTCATCATAATCTGGCCCTCTCGTCGATTAGACATTTTACTGAATAAATATTTAAATCAATACTAACATATTTTGTTTTTATTCATTTAAATACCAACTGGTTTTTTTAATACAAATGTTTCGACACACTGTCGATGTATCCCCGATAACAGCCGCTTAGATCATTATAGAGGTCAATAATTAGGATTTATATTATGTTGCCGACACCACAGAAAAAATAAACAATTTTCCCATAATGGGTCTAATTTGTTGGTATAATTGTTAATATTTTAATGGTTGAAGCCAACTACTGGTAAATTAAATTAATTACCTGAAAAGGAGACTTGTCAGATTGAACGTATCACATACAATGGCCAGTAATTAACAGCTATGCCAGTGTTCCCTAATTTATCTGTTTGTCGGTGGTCAGTCTACCGGGTCTGGGTAATTAATCCCTAATTACTTATCATATGCGGGTATATTGATGGAAGCCATACCAGTGTCATTCAGAACTATTATTATTTTAACACTGACTATATAACCATTTAACGTGCGTTCATACCCATTCATAGTCACAGCCGTGATGTACAGTACTGACCTTTTTTTTGTTGTAATTTTAGCGGCAGTTTTATTTTAGCGCTGACACTCTTATCGCCAATTGCGCTAAAATAAAACTGCGGCTAAAAAAACATGGTTTACAGTAGTAAAGTTGACACTGGACATTTGAAATCAAAATCACAATTATTAGTAAAGTTGACACTGGACATTTGAAATCAAAATCACAATTATTAGTAAAGTTGACACTGGACATTTGAAATCAAAATCACAATTATTAGTAAAGTTGACACTGGACATTTGAAATCAAAATCACAATTATTAGTAAAGTTGACACTGGACATTTGAAATCAAAATCACAATTATTAGTAAAGTTGACACTGGACATTTGAAATCAAAATCACAATTATTAGTAAAGTTGACACTGGACATTTGAAATCAAAATCACAATTATTAGTAAAGTTGACACTGGACATTTGAAATCAAAATCACAATTATTAGTAAAGTTGACACTGGACATTTGAAATCAAAATCACAGTTATTAGTAAAGTTGACACTGGACATTTGAAATCAAAATCACAATTATTAGTAAAGTTGACACTGGACATTTGAAATCAAAATCACAGTTATTAGTAAAGTTGACACTGAACATTTGAAATCAAAATCACAATTATTAGTAAAGTTGACACTGGACATTTGAAATCAAAATCACAATTATTAGTAAAGTTGACACTGGACATTTGAAATCAAAATCACAATTATTAGTAAAGTTGACACTGGACATTTGAAATCAAAATCACAATTATTAGTAAAGTTGACACTGGACATTTGAAATCAAAATCACAGTTATTAGTAAAGTTGACACTGGACATTTGAAATCAAAATCACAATTATTAGTAAAGTTGACACTGGACATTTGAAATCAAAATCACAGTTATTAGTAAAGTTGACACTGGACATTTGAAATCAAAATCACAATTATTAGTAAAGTTGACACTGGACATTTGAAATCAAAATCACAGTTATTAGTAAAGTTGACACTGGACATTTGAAATCAAAATCACAATTATTAGTAAAGTTGACACTGGACATTTGAAATCAAAATCACAATTATTAATAAAGTTGACACTGGTCATTTGAAATCAAAATCACAATTATTAGTAAAGTTGACACTGGACATTTGAAATCAAAATCACAATTATTAGTAAAGTTGACACTGGACATTTGAAATCAAAATCACAATTATTAGTAAAGTTGACACTGGACATTTGAAATCAAAATCACAATTATTGTATTAGTAAAGTTGACACTGGACATTTGAAATCAAAATCACAATTATTAGTAAAGTTGACACTGAACATTTGAAATCAAAATCACAATTATTAGTAAAGTTGACACTGGACATTTGAAATCAAAATCACAATTATTAGTAAAGTTGACACTGGACATTTGAAATCAAAATCACAATTATTAGTAAAGTTGACACTGGACATTTGAAATCAAAATCACAATTATTAGTAAAGTTGACACTGGACATTTGAAATCAAAATCACAATTATTAGTAAAGTTGACACTGGACATTTGAAATCAAAATCACAGTTATTAGTAAAGTTGACACTGGACATTTGAAATCAAAATCACAGTTATTAGTAAAGTTGACACTGGACATTTGAAATCAAAATCACAATTATTAGTAAAGTTGACACTGGACATTTGAAATCAAAATCACAATTATTAGTAAAGTTGACACTGGACATTTGAAATCAAAATCACAATTATTAGTAAAGTTGACACTGGACATTTGAAATCAAAATCACAATTATTAGTAAAGTTGACACTGGACATTTGAAATCAAAATCACAATTATTAGTAAAGTTGACACTGGACATTTGAAATCAAAATCACAATTATTGTATTAGTAAAGTTGACACTGGACATTTGAAATCAAAATCACAATTATTAGTAAAGTTGACACTGGACATTTGAAATCAAAATCACAATTATTAGTAAAGTTGACACTGGACATTTGAAATCAAAATCACAATTATTGTATTAGTAAAGTTGACACTGGACATTTGAAATCAAAATCACAATTATTAGTAAAGTTGACACTGAACATTTGAAATCAAAATCACAATTATTAGTAAAGTTGACACTGGACATTTGAAATCAAAATCACAATTATTAGTAAAGTTGACACTGGACATTTGAAATCAAAATCACAATTATTAGTAAAGTTGACACTGAACATTTGAAATCAAAATCACAATTATTAGTAAAGTTGACACTGGACATTTGAAATCAAAATCACAATTATTAGTAAAGTTGACACTGGACATTTGAAATCAAAATCACAATTATTAGTAAAGTTGACACTGGACATTTGAAATCAAAATCACAATTATTAGTAAAGTTGACACTGGACATTTGAAATCAAAATCACAATTATTAGTAAAGTTGACACTGGACATTTGAAATCAAAATCACAATTATTAGTAAAGTTGACACTGGACATTTGAAATCAAAATCACAATTATTAGTAAAGTTAAAGGGGGTCCTCAATGAGTCAGACATTACCACTGGCTTCAAAGTTTAAACTTCATGCAGGACTTGGAAAAGTCACTGTACACACTATAGAGCTGTTAACTAGTAAGATGGGCTTTTGGACTAAATTTATAAATTTATAATTACATACCAAATTCCTAGAACTGCTGCCTCCAAAACGCATCCAATCAGCATCAACTCCATCATTCCATGAGAGTGAGTTCTCGCCTTTGTAATCATTATAGTGTAATCCAATCCACATGTAGTTATTACCAACAATCTGACCATAGCTAAGATAAAATCATTTACAAATAAATTAATTAAATTTGTCATGTGTAAACAATAAAAACCATTCACACATAATTATTATCAACAATTTGACCATGGCTAACATATAAATCATTTACAATTAAATATTATTAAATTAACCATATATAAAAACTAAAACCCATTTGTTTAAGATAACACTTACTTAAAACATGTATTTCAGTCTAATATACAGAGAATACTTATCAAGAGTATTGACAAAGGATTCAAATTGTTTAAGACACCACAACTTTTAGATTCCATATACATCTAGTCTTTTGTTCTTAGCATCTGTAATTTCATTAATGATATTGCAATACAGTAGAACTTCGATATCTCAAATACCACGAATAACTCGAAGTCAGTATTTTGTCCCAACTGGTTTTCTATATAAATTATATAAATACAACTTCGATAACTCAAAACTCCTATAATTTGAATACCCCCAATAACTCAAAGTAATGTTAAGGTGCAAAATGTAAAATTGTATAACAAATAACTTTCTAAAACTCGAAATATTTTTAACATTGAGTGAGTGATCAATATAACGATCAGTGAAATCACAGGAATTAATGGGTCATCAGCTATTGACTTGTGTATAATCCTTTAATGAGAGTAGTAGTTGTACAGATCAAAGGTTCTGCTACTGTATTAATAAGTATCAATTAAAGGGTTAGTACTCCGTCCTGTAAAGGGCAATGAAGTGTAACCATGTACTCCCTTATAGTATATGGTCGAGTATTGTGCCGCTGGTGATAACGGCAAATGATTTATCCTAGCTTGATTTTAATGACTTACACGTTGTATGCACAATAATTTTATTATTTCTATAAACCGTGCGTCTTGTCTTGCATATGTATTATTATTATTATTACATACAAGGTACATGGATATGTTTATCTGATTGAGTTCTTTAAATGCATTGTAATAATGTGTTAGTAATACACATTTTGTGTTTTTTATGTATGCGTTTGCCATCGCCATCAGTATTTATAAAAACATGATAAATTCATTTTACTTCATTTACTAGTATTATTTTATGCATACATATTACACTGGTGTATCGGTAAACAGTTTATCGCCATCCAACATTTCTACCATAGAGATGAAAGTCTATATTGTGACGTCATCCTTCAACTTAGAAAACTCGAACACCCCGATAATTCGAAGTCATCATCAAAGTCCCGTGCACTTCTAGTTATCGAAGTTCTACTGTATATTCAAGTTTCAAAATTGGTATCTTAATGAATTTCAAGTTGTTTTGATTAATGAATTTCAAGTTGTTCAGAATACCGGTTAGTTATTTTGTTTAACAATGCTCTGATACTAAATATTTTACTCCAATATTCCCATTTTTATATACATAATGTAAATACATGTATAAGTAAAGAATGATGCCACAGTGCTTCTCCCTTAGTAATTTTATATTACACATTTTTCCATGATTAGTAATTTTGTTGTGTAATTTCAAAGATATCAAACATCAAATTATATATATCATCTTCTAAAAAACAAGGTTACCCAGCTTTGTAAGAAGCTAGCCAGCTTCATGCATTTACTGTAATGATCGTAGAAGCAAACCAAAGACCTGGGATTGAGATTTACTTTAATTATCCTAGAAGCAAACCAAAGACCTGGGATGAGATTTACTTTAATTATCCTAGAAGCAAACCAAAGACCTGGGATGAGATTTCCTTATCTGATAACATAAGTAGGGATAGATTTTATCTATTGCACCACAAATACATCAACTTAATTAAGAATCCATTTCAACATGTTCTTAACCATTAATCCATTTATAAATACATCAGGATTTCATTAGAAACTCTTGGGGTGGGGGTGGGGGTTGCAAGACAGAGACACCTTTCACCAATGGATTTTTCAATTGTCAGCTTTATACACTTACTGTAATGATCCTAGAAGCATCTGGTTATATACATCATCCTCCACGACAAGATTATCAAACTTCACTAAGGATCCACCTTGCTGTATACAGTCCAAACCTGCCCATGTTTGTTTATGTTTGTTTAGTACCATACTGTAACATGTACTTGGATCAAATGGACTTTTTAACATTGTGGCTGAACATGTATTTCCTAAACAGAAACAAGATATCACAAACTCAGTAAGCAATACTTTCGTATTGTTGTCAGAAATATACTATAATTGTCTAAATTTCCTGCAAGTTAAAATTTGAAATTTCTCAAAAACTAAGGTATACTCCCTCATGCAAAGTATTTCCTTAGCTTAATTTGGTAATATATATTTTGGTCCTTTGGGTAGCTTTTTAACATCTTCAAAATAATTTTGGTTTCATAATTTTGGTCCAAGCACTACTGATGAGGAATTGTATTCCGAAACGGCTGTCTAGTGCTGAAAAATTAAAACTGGTATAATATGTAATATAATGAAAGAATCTTAGTGAGTGAGCTTACTTACCCCATATGCCCACATGTTGGACCTAGAGTTCTGCAGTTATTTTCGTGAAATTTTACATATTAAATTTACATATTATTTAAATATTACTCTGGATAAAAAGTAGAAATAGTGGAAAGAAAGACAGATACAAAAAAAGAAAGGATAGGAGGATGGATAAAAAGTAGAAATAGTGGAAAGAAAGACAGATACAAAAAAAGAAAGGATAGGAGGATGGATAAAAAGTAGAAATAGTGGAAAGAAAGACAGATACAAAAAAAGAAAGGATAGGAGGATACTTCACATTTAATATTTCTGAATTTTTTTTAATGGACATGGATAAAAATTTATCAAAATAGGTCCAAAAATCAATTCTGGACTTGTTCAAAAAAGTTAATAACATACTAAAGTAAGGTATAAAGGATAGAAAAAATGTTCAATTAACGTAAGCATGCAAATAATTTTTGTTCAAAGTCTACAGTTTTTATGTTGAGTTGTGTCAATTTGAGAAAGGTTTAAGCACTTGTGGTTGGTTGGTTTCCTATTTCCTTTAAGAAATAACTGCCTTGATAGAAATGAAATGTTCTTAACATGGGCAAAAAGCACCACTGACCTAGCTATCATCATTTTTATGCCGAACTGTTTATTAATATAATACTGAGAATATTATTGTAATTACCTGAAGTTCTATAAACAGAGTTATGACCTGTACCCCCACATTTCTGAGCAGCGTTTCCTGGACAACTGATCCCACAGTTAGATCCTGGTGATAAACCATATCTTCCTCTTGAATTACCACAGGAACAAATGTCACCATTCTAATTAAAACAATGTATTAAAAGTATATACACTTATAATAAATTAAACCCGAGTGTGATTAGGTCATGTATTTAAATATATACTTATTTATAATCTGATTTTTTCTTTCTTTTTTCAAAAATTGAAAGCATTAGAATGAGAATTTCTTAGCTTTTGAATGTCATGAACATAACATAGCCAAAATTGTACTGTTCTTTTGGTGTTTTCTGTGCCTAGCAATGTTGTTTTATTTTAGTAATTCCAATCATTACATATATCTTCCGTATACGTCAAACACAGAAATATTTTATTAGGCCTACACTTATTGTTTTTTGGAGAAATAGATTTTTAAAGAATATTGAGCCACTGTAACCCAATGACCTACTTTTTATAACTATTACAATGCTATGAACAACCATAAATTGAACTGACCTAGATATGCTTCTATTGCAAGCCAAGACTTATCAAGGCACACAAAAAGTTTTATGGCTGTTATCACAATATTGTTCATAAGTATGATGTATATAAAATTATCCTGGATATATTTGACATCCCAAAGTTCCATGTTCCTTTCATTTTCAATTTGAATTTACATGTAGTGATGTAGCTAGCTAAAGAGAATGGGACAACCCTTACACATCACCTGGCCTAACACCCTGGTGGAAGTTCATGTTTGACCTAATTTGTCAATTTCAGAGTTTTTACTTTGCTTTTGGGATTGTGATTTGAACATGGACTGGTATGTTTGGCAATCAACACAGCAGGTTAAGAGGATTAGTGAAAAAAGGGGTTACAACATCCATGGGCTTAAATTTGCTATAAGCTCAAATGACCTTTGATCAGATGAGCTAAAATATTAACTAGTAAACGGATAAGCTTTACTGACCCTAATACCAGCATATTTATAGCCTTTAGCAAGACAGTGATCTATACAAAGATTAGTTGTCATCAGTGCTGAATCTGTCCAGATTTCTTCTGTTATATCTTTAATGGTCATGTTTGATGTTTCTCCAAAACAGCCTTCATATTGTGGAGCTAAAAGTATAAATATTGAAACAAAAAGGTTCTGAAAAGTATAAGAATAAGTAAGCTTATCATTATTATTTTTAGAGATGTATCGCTGACCACGCCAACAATGTTCCGACAAAGGCCTGGCATGCTTGAATTACATGCAACAAGAATGTAAAATCTGCCTTAATTGCGCCGTTTAATGACGTCACTGACACTAGTACGTCATTAGTTGCCGTGACGCTGCTTTGGTACTGTGATGGCGGCCTTTGTCGGAACATTGTGGGCGCAGCCGGCGATCCGTCAATTGTTTATGTCAATGTCATCCACATTCGCTTTGGTTCATGCCTTTTCAATAGAGTGTGCCACTGTACCATCTGATACCCCCTAAAATTTGTGCAGAACAATTATTCCTATTGGATATGGAATCATATAAGTTAAAGTTTTCTGATGTTAGTTAAAGTTTTCTGATGTTATCTGGGAATTCATGATGTTAACATTTTCCAAAATGTCCTGCAAAAATGTACGGGGTGTAGATCATGCAGATTTTTCTCACCCATTTTCCCCAAAAAATATAGAAAAGTAAAACCAGGCATATAGATTCACCATGGGAAAAGCTTAGTAACCAAGAAATCTGTAGAAAATTGATGTTTGATGATCTTGACCTTTGACAAGATTCACCATGGGAAAAGCTTAGTAACCAAGAAATCTGTAGAAAATTGATGTTTGATGATCTTGACCTTTGACAACATTCACCATGGGAAAAGCTTAGTAACCAAGAAATCTGTAGAAAATTGATGTTTGATGATCTTGACCTTTGACAAGATTCACCATGGGAAAAGCTTAGTAACCAAGAAATCTGTAGAAAATTGATGTTTGATGATCTTGCCTTTGACAAGATTCACCATGGGAAAAGCTTAGTAACTATGAAGTCTGTTGAAAATTGATGTTTGATGATCTTGACCTTTGAGAAAGGTCATACATTTGACTAATTAACTTTACTTTTTAAGTGAGATTTTAAATGAGTTGATCTCTTGTTAACTTACCTGTTAAATCCACAACTGGCTGCTTCTCACATAAGTATTTCTCTAAAGCTGTACAAATTGTATTTGGACCCCATCCTACTGCCGAAAATGTAGGAAAGATAAAAACACAAAATTCTACGATAGGTTTAGCACCAATATATGAGTAGGCAACTGTGTTTTGATTTTTAACCCATAAAGTATTAACTTTACCAAAAACATCTATATTGTCCATCAGACCAATCCAATACCTAAAAAATGTAATAAAAGAGAATGATATAATAACTGCTAATTAATTTTAAAGTGTACATAAAAACAGATAAAAACAGTAATGCTGGAGTCAAGTTGTAGAGGTTAATTCATAGGGTGTTACTGTAAATATATTTAAATCTTAGCAGTGTATTAACTTTAGGGACTTTTGCGATAATGCAGTAGCACTAATTTAAATCCATCACCATATTACATGTCATATATCATACATGTAGAAAAACAAACAAATACATATATACATGCATACACAAAACACATCTACAAATTACAACACACACACACACACACACACACACACACACACACATCTATTTCAATCACTGCAAATCAATTTAATTTTTGAAGAAGTATTTGAATGAATTATAAAGTACAAAAACTATTTTGGCATATTTTTCAGTGCAACAAAATCAGGTCAAGGTCAAACTCCGTTTCTTTTTATTTTTTCTACTGCCCTTTTTTCTACAAGATTTTACTACTCAGATTCACATGATAATTAAATTGTTTTTATTTATTTTCATAACATACCGATCAGGATAATAAAAATACATATGATGGTGGTTCCAAACACTAAGTGGTGAAGCCAGGTATCCTCCGTCCCGATTACATTTGTCTAAAGCATCCACAAAGCCCTGTTTAGCATTTGAGTCAAACTTATAGCATCTGTCATCCAGAAATCTCCATGGAGGGGGACAATCTACAAGTATTAAATAGTTCATATGATATAACATATAAATGATGGGGAATCTACAAGTACAAGCAACTCTCTTTACAACGGCACCCTTTATAACGGCATATTCAGTAAACGGCAGAAAATTGTTGGGAACAAAACCATCACAGCGTTATTATAACACTTTATAATGGCATATTCGGCTACCAGCTCCGGCAACGAAAAGTCAGGAACGAATGAACAAAATAAACACTAATTTTGTTTGTTATAACGGCACTGCTAACCGGCAGAAGATCAGACGATATCAAACACACCATGCCTTCAGGCATTGCTGCACATGGCTTGACCAATTGTGTATACAGGTGACAGTGACACTGACTGTCGATAGAACACCTGCATGCCTTGTGGTCAGTAATTAATAGGTACCCATAATTAAATTTAACTGGCAGTAATTATCGGGATGATTATCACTCGAATGAGATATACCGGCTAGTGAGCAAAACTTTTAAGAACGTGTATAAATCATCATTTTCAAGTAAACTCAATAAAATCATACCTCAAATAAGTACTTTAATTTTCTTTGAAAGCTTGTTGGTTAAGTTAAACATTCCAGCTGAGAAAAATCGTTTGTAACATGTTCTGTTGGCATACAGACTCAACATCAAAGACATTTTTTCAGGATGTCCCTTGGAATTTAGGAAGTGACATTATCAATGAATTTCATTGGATTATTAGACATGTGGTGATACACATTACAACGTGAATTCCCAGAATCTTGTGCCCTCTTTAATTCATAAAAATGGATCAATAATACTGTAAAATTATAACTTTTTATTAAATAAATAATGATGTCAGGTGAAAATAATGGTATGATGTACGTTGTTATTTATTTCAAATTAACGAGACAACTTTCTTTTTTTTTTTACTTTCTCTTTTCGTGAAAGGAGTGCCGTGTGCAAAATCACGGAAAATTGCATGCCAATTTGGAAGCAAATAAATTCAAAACAGGAATGTTGCATATGATAAGCAACAGTTTAATGAATACTAGGCATCAACAACAAAAGTTCAAGTTGCATACAAACACTAGAACAAACCTAACCACGATGGTCTGTAAAAAAGCCCACCTATACACTGTTTGAAATTTCATCTACCGGTAAATATGACAAAAACGATCAGGTAGAATTTAATAAATTTTATTAAAATTATATTAGTGATAATTTGTTCATATTTTAAAGGAATTAATCATTTTCTGTTGTGTTTACATTGCACTACGTTGTCTTGTACATTGGCTCTCTACTACAACCGGCATGTCTAGCGTATGTACATAACAATGAATCAGGGGACGTAACTCTTACAAAATTATGCTAAATTCATTACAACAGCATATTCTTGGCCGGCAAAACTGCTGATCACGGAGATGGCCGTTATAAAGAGTGCTGACTGTATTAAATACTGCTATATACGTAGTATATATTCTGGAGGGGAACACAAGTATGGAATATGGGGTCTGTGTAATAGATAATTTTATCCGGGTGAAAATGTGTCCAGGAGGATATAGTTTCATAGTAAAATCTATCAAATGGATTAAATACATGTATCATGCCTTATTCTGTAAAATATTATCCATAATTCACATCAGCAATCATTTATGTAAAGTAAGTCAAAGATCATGGTTAATACGTTTTTCAATGAGCTCAAGTGTTGGAAAAATCTTGTCACAAATAACACCCAAAAAATGGTTGTAAAAGTCTTTAGTTAAATTGAAGCTTCTACTGAACTTAAATAGGAAAAAACATATTGCAAAATATAATAATATAATTTTTTCCATCAGACTGACAACAAAAAGAAAAAGATAAGATTTGACTTGTATCCATTTATATTTGTCAGAAAAGATATAATCATCATCAGCATTTGTGAATTGGGAACAATAATTTTTCAAAAAAACATACAAAAGGTACAATCCAAGTCAAACTCACATAGTGGCCACCTCTATTAAGTGACCTCCTGTCTTATACAACCTTATTTCAGTCTTCCCGATGTATTTTACTATATTTTGAACCTTTATTAAGCACTTAGTTATACTTACTTTTAGGTCTACATTCTGGAGCATAAAATACACCACTAATGTTATAACCGGTACAGTGAAACCGACTATCAGCACAATATTCATCAGTAGAGCATGGCAAATGTGTAAAATTTGTAGCTTCTCCAAACGTGTCTGAAATTATAAATCAAAGTTCTGAAAGTACTGAAGTTAAACAACAGGTATTTGTATATCAAATAAGTAGGTTTAGTTAATAGTAAATCATACCTGCCAACCTATGGAGACTCCAAAGAGGGGGATCTCCCCCCTTAACAGTGTTGCTCAGGGGGAAATTTTGCGTAATGACATTTTTCTGTGTAAAAACAGACTATAACACAATAAATAGATTAATTAGTGTCTATACACAAACAATTGTCATCCTGGGGATCTTGGAAATTGGAGTAATTAATTCATAATAAGGATGCTTCACAGAAGACTTTGAAAAGGGGTGTGTCAATATAATTTTTCAACTCAGGAGATTTTGAAGCAGTGATAGCAGGAGATTTCAAAATGTTTGTCTCGATATCGGGAGATTCCCGCTCATATCAGGAGGGTTGGCAGGTATGAGTAAATGAATGTGTCATTGTGTGCAAGGACAGTCAACGCTTTGAGAGTGAGTGCAAGAGCCATTTAGTGCTTGAGGGTGAGTGTAAGGGCCAGTCAGTGATTTGAGAGTGAGTGCAAGAGCCAGTTAGTGTTTGAGGGCGAGTGAAAGGGCCAGTCAGTGCTTTGAGAGTGAGTGTAGGGGCCAGTTACTGTTTGAGAGTAAGTGTAAGGGCCAGTCAGTGCTTTGAGAGTGAGTGCAAGGGCCAGTCAGTGCTTTGAGAGTGAGTGCAAGAGCCAGTTAGTGTTTGAGGGTGAGTGTAAGGACGAGTCAGTGCTAGAGAGTGAGTGTAGGGGCCAGTTACTGTTTGAGAGTAAGTGTAAGGGCCAGTCAGTGCTTTGAGAGTGAGTGCAAGGGCCAGTCAGTGCTTTGAGAGTGAGTGCAAGAGCCAGTTAGTGTTTGAGGGTGAGTGTAAGGACCAGTCAGTGCTACAGAGTAAGTGTAAGGGCCAGTCAGTGATAGAGAGTGAGTGTAAGGGCCAGACAGTGCTAGAGAGTTTGTAGGGATCAGTTAGTGTTTGAGAGTGAGTGTAGGGGTCAGTTAGTGTTTGAGAGCAAGTGTAAGGGCCAGTCAGTGCTTTGAGAGTGAGTGCAAGGGCCAGTCAGTGCTTTGAGAGTGAGTGCAAGAGCCAGTTAGTGTTTGAGGGTGAGTGTAAGGGCCAGTCAGTGCTTTGAGAGTAAGTGTAAGGGCCAGTAAGCGCTTTGAGAGTGAGTGCAAGGGCCAGTCAGTGCTTTGAGAGTGAGTGCAAGGGCCAGTCAGTGCTTTGAGAGTGAGTGCAAGGGCCAGTCAGTGCTTTGAGAGTGAGTGCAAGAGCCAGTTAGTGTTTGAGGGTGAGTGTAAGGACCAGTCAGTGCTAGAGAGTAAGTGTAAGGGCCAGTCAGTGATAGAGAGTGAGTGTAAGGGCCAGTCAGTGCTAGAGAGTTTGTAGGGATCAGTTAGTGTTTTAGAGTGAGTGTAGGGGTCAGTTAGTGTTTGAGAGCAAGTGTAAGGGCCAGTCAGTGCTTTGAGAGTGAGTGCAAGGGCCAGTCAGTGCTTTGAGAGTGAGTGCAAGAGCCAGTTAGTGTTTGAGGGTGAGTGTAAGGGCCAGTCAGTGCTTTGAGAGTAAGTGTAAGGGCCAGTCAGCGCTTTGAGAGTGAGTGCAAGAGTTGAGTTGAGTAATGGTGTTTAACATCCCAGTCAAAAATATTTCACTTATATCGAGAAGTCGCCAGCTATAGGCGAAGGTGCAGAAATTTTGCCTGTGCCTTGCGCTGATGGCATTACACAGCAGGGTTCTTTAGCGTGCCAAGCCCAACATGACACGGGACCTCGTTTATTTTAAGTTCCCATCCGAAAGAACCGTGACTTGTATTTCGTAATGCCGAGTGCTTGGCGAAAGAACAGTCACTACCCACTTTCAAGTCTTGGGTCAGACCCGGCCGGGGATCATACCCATGACCTTCCACTTACGGAGCGAGCACTCTACCAACTGAGCTACCGCAGTGGTAGTGAGTGCAAGAGCCAGTTAGTGTTTGAGGGTGAGTTTAAGGGCCAGTCAGAGCTTTGAGATTGAGTGCAAGAGCCAGTTAGTGTTTGAGAGTAAGCGTAAGGGCCAGTCAGTGCTAGAGAGTAAGTGTAAGGGCCAGTCAGTGCTAGAGAGTGAGTGTAAGGGCCAGACAGTGCTAGAGAGTGAGTGTAGGGGCCAGTTAGTGTTTGAGAGTGAGTGTAGGGGCCAGTCAGTGTTTGAGAGTGAGTGTAGGGACCAGTTAGTGTTTAAGAGTGAGTGTAGGGGCCAGTTAGTGTTTGAGAGCAAGTGTAAGGACCAGTCAGTGCTAGAGAGTTTGTAGGGATCAGTTAGTGTTTGAGAGTGAGTGTAGGGGCCAGTTAGTGTTTGAGAGTGAGTGTAAGGGCCAGTTAGTGTTTTAGAGTGAGTGTAGGGGCCAGTTAGTGTTTGAGAGTAAGTGCAAGGGCCAGTCAGTGCTAGAGAGTTTGTAGGGGCCAGTTAGTGTTTTAGAGTGAGTGTAAGGGCCAGTTAGTGCTAGAGAGTGAGTGTAAGGGCCAGTCAGTGCTAAAGAGTAAGTGTAAGGGCCAGTTAGTGCTAGAGAGTGAGTGTAAGGGCCAGTCAGTGCTAGAGATTGTGTAAGGGCCAGTTAGTGTTTGAGAGTGAGTGTAAGGGTCAGTCAGTGCTAAAGAATGAGTGTAGGGGCCAGTTAGTGCTTGAAAAGTGTGATTGCAAGAATGTGGTTTACATCTAAATTATGAACATTTGGGTTATATTAAGATATACTCTCTATAGATGAAGTCACATATGAATTTCAAGGTGTGCTATGCCTACTTAGACATGCACCACTGATGTTCAGAACTCGACTGAATCAAAGACATTCACTACTCATTTTCAAGTCTGGGATATGTCGGACATCCAAAAATCTAGTCAAAACACTGATAGTGCTCAATGTTAGGATGTTAAGTCAGAGATTTTGTTTGCCTTAAATTATTTCTGAATATTGGTAGTTTCCCCTGGGGAAAATGACTGAAAATTTCCAAATATTCCCAAAACAATAGTGATACACTAGAAAATTTTATCCAATTATCCCACACAATTTCAGATATTGTTAGGAGATCTTTACAAGGAGAATACTAGTTATTGCCAGCATATCAAAATGCAGTTTGATATACCATATAAAACATCGCGAGGAAAAATATTCGCAATTTTCATGGTGACTTGTGTACCATAAATATATTTTCTCTGCGAAAATTTATTATTTCCTTGGTAAACTTTCCCTACAGCTGGAACTGAAAAATTCTTACAGGGAAATAGTTTAGATCAAAACCATGAAAATTTCCTACTGCAAATGTTTCCTCTGATACAGAGCTTCATTTTTCGAAATTATAAAGGTAAAATGTAACAAAATTACTGAAAGTATCTAGGTGTGATGATTGATTAAATATTTTTGTACAAGCATAAAGGGGGACCTGCTTAGAGAGACCATGGAAATTACACTTTTCTTCTCATCCTTAGGTTTTGCTATTGAATTTGTATGTATAAAGAAAAACCTCATTTCTAGGCTCCTTTTGGGCCTTTATGGACAAGTAGTACTTACCAATTGGAATCTGGCAAATGTAAGCTCTTTGTACATCACAGGTTGCTCCATAACCAATAAGTAATCCTGAATTTCTGGCAATGATACATACATTCCTAGCAGGTTCAATCTCTTGTGTAGAGTAGAACTGGTAATCTAGACGTGAACCGTCTACCCAATTATATTGGCCATTTTTATCATGGTATAGTCCTGTGTATGCCAATGATTCACTACTTAGGCTTCTGTTGAATTATAAAATAAAAAAGATAAAGAGATTATATGACTGTTATTTGAACTGGAGATTAATATTTCATTTGTACTGACAAAGCTTAGAATGATAGAGAAAACCAGAGTTACTGAATATTATAAAGTGTTTTCAAACTTATAAAGTTCAATCTAGGAAAGAATAAAGAATTTGAAAATTTAAAAAAAAAGAAACCAAATGTCTCAATTATGAACAAGTATACAGAAAATTTAAGACATTCAAATAGTTTAGATTTTCAATTGCCTTTTCACATGTCATCACCATAAGAAATTAATTCCAAATGTTTTGGAAAATCACATAACCTATCCCTGTAAAAATGATCAAAGCAGAATGAAATCCAAACGTAATCTGTAACATATTTTGGTAGATTTACATACCATAAATCAGTTCAATATCTACAAGTGTTTAGGAAAAAAACCAGAAAACTTTTGTTGGACTGACACACAGTTCAAAACTAATTATAATTATACCCTCCGCAACTTAAGTGGAGTAAAGTTACGAATGTTGTCAAAGGCAAGTATACTTCACCCCAAAAATGTTTCTGTGAAGTTTCATAAGGAACTGTTCTAAAGTGTGTGAGAAAAATGGAGAACAAAGGTTTGGTTTTTTAATTTGATCTATGAATCATAAATTTATACTTACACGAGCCAACTTGTTATATCCTGATCAAATATTGAATGCATGCTTATTAAAGTAGCGTTAATATTTTCACATGAAGTTTGTGCATCCTTGAAACTAAGTTTTGCATCAGAAAATAGTTTAACACAGTTTCCAATATAATTACGCCATCCAGTAGGACAAGCTAAATCTAAAAAAATATATAAATAGAATCTATGTAAGGTTTGCATGTCTTATATGAAATCTCTGAATTTGTACACATTTTGCAACATTGGAGAAGTTATGCTGACTGATTAATCCATTGCATCATTTGATTAACACTGGTCACACAGATAGCATTAAAGACTCCAAAAATGTTACAATTGAAAGATACATTATTCAAGATTAAGCTTTATTTGAAAAAGGGACATACAGTCAAACCTGTATTAAAGGCCACCTCTATATAAAGGTCACCTGCTTATAAAGGTCAGTAGAATTGTATCCCAACTGTTCTTTATTGATATTATTTGAACCTGTATATAAAGGCAACCTGCCCATAAAGGTCACTTTTACTGGTTCCCTTGGGTAAACTTTATAGACAGGATTGACTGTAAATCATTGATTTGTTTTTATACCCCCCGCTTAAAAAGTGGGGGGGGGGGGGGGGGGTATATAGTGATAGGGGTGTCCGTCCGTTCTTCCGTTACACCTTAGGGTACCTATATCTTATCCGCAACTCCTCCTAAACCCTTCAATGGATTTTCATGAAACTTTCACACAATCTTTGTAATATAATGTGATGTGATGTGCACCTCCTATTTAAAAATTTGATCCGATGGATTTTTGGGAGTGGGGGTTATTTTTTGTGAGCCACAAGCTTGTGGCTCACAGTTTTTCTAGTTCATATGGTGTTATTATCATTTTGTAGTCCATGTTGTTGTATATGGTGATCCAAATATTCATATGATGACATGACTGTTTTTATCTGGTGAATTAAACAATTTGTTTTTTAATATGGTGACCTCAATAGTTAAGTTTTCATATGGTAGACTAAATGGTTTGTTTCCAATGTATTTACCATATAGTTTACAGTACAAATACTTATGAAGATTTTTTTGTATGTAATTTGCGCACATCTTTACATATTTTTGTCTAAATACTTATTGAGTAATAGCAGTGTACATGTATTTATATGACAAACTAGACTTACTGCCAGCAGCCTTTTCACAGAAGTACTGATAAGGTACCTCTGTAGATTGTGTACTCAGGTCTGTAATGTTATCATGAATATTAATTATCACTGCATGTCCGTGCATTTTCATGGGGAGATCAACCAATGTGTTTGAAGCAGTTATATTCATTCCGAGATGTTCTGACCATTTCCAGCTCCAAACATCCCAAAACAATCCCATCCATACAGATCCATTGCTAATCCCTGCCGTATGATTCCTGAAATTATTAGATAAATTCCGACTGATTGGAAAATTTAGCTTTTATAAAAAATACAGTAAAATCTGAATTTACTACCAAAATTTGTTCTGATATATTTTGTAAATGTAAAGGGGTTTGGCAATTATCTTAAAGAATTAAAAAAAAAAATCAGGCCCTCCTCTAAAAAGGATTAATAAATGAACTTTGAGATTTAAAAAACATGTTTCTAACATATATTGGCCCTTTAAAGGCAATAATCTGGGAGTATAAATGAATTAAAACAAAAGAATAAATGAATTTTGGGGATTTAAATTTTTTTATGTTACTAGTAATAAACATTCAGAGAGTTTTGTTTTGTTTTGTCAATACAAACAGCAGGATAAAACATATAATTATGATGATGATATGCAATGCAATAATAATTCTATCAAAAACATAGTGACATTTTAGCTTGCTTAATATTCTTTAAGCTTTGAAAACTCTTTATTTTGGAACTTGCACATAATTCTAACAATGACTTGAAAAAATTATTTAATTTTAAACTGAATCAATAAAACAATGAAAGTCTCCCATATGATTGTACTAGGCATGTGTTTCCATTCCCAGTAGACAAATCACCACTGGGTTTTAATTTCTGAGAAAATCTTTAAAAAGTAACCTATTTTAGCAAATCAGTAAAAATAAATACTTAACAAAGGACTTCATTTGGGAAAGATGGCTACTAATGATTTGAAAATTGTGGAAATCTAGGTATGCTCTCATGTAGTTTATATGTAATCAAAAGCAAACATGCTAATCCATGACCAATCAAAATCCAGAAGCAAAGTAAAAATTTTGAAACTGACAAGTTTGGTTAGACACGTGAACTTCCACCAGGAAAGTGAAAATGGGTGCTCGGAAAGGGTAAAAATCAATGGTATAATTATAAAAGCCTACATACCAAACTGAGATAAGATTCTGCATTTCTTGATCAGAATTGAGATTGATAAGTCCAGAGTTATGTGCATGACAATCATCAAAAGCTTCCCAAAATGGCAGAGCTACGTCAAACAGTTTGTAACAATTTTTGTTTAACATGTACCAACCAGCATCACACAAATCTGAAAAACAAAATATAGTACACTGCATATCAGTATTAAATATTTTTGACACAAAATGTTTTGTGATTTCCAACCATGATGCAATGAAAAATGGTGTTTTATGCACTAGTTTTTCACGTACATCAAGGAGGTCAGTTCTTGAATGGTAGAGAAAGTTAAATATCCAAAGAAAACTTTCAGGCTTCAACAAGTGAACTAGGAGACTGTCAAATGCTAGGATCTGCCCAAGTTGAATTTAAACATAGGTAGAGAGGTCCATAAGCCACTGAGCACCCCTTCCCTTGTTGCAATTCACTGTATATTTAATTTATGAAAAATTATTATCCAGTTTCATCAGACATTAAAATTTGTCACTCTGATGTAATTGAGAACTTCAACTAAAATATAGGACCTAATTCCTCGAACAATTTTATCAAGTAAAATTTCAATTCCTGTAGGGAAGGACTTTCTCTGCAAGCACAAAAGTAAAAATATTCTTACTTTTACAAACAGGCAGTTTTGACCATTTCATGGTTTTCAAACATTCTATCTCTCCTGAATGGCCATTTAGAAGTTCTTCACCAAAGTTCAGACATCTAGCTGTGAATTTATCTCCAAAGCTATATTTGTTTGGATTCTGTTGTAATGTTGTCTCAAATACTAGATTGGGTATGACTGGTAAAGGTCCACAACCTGTGTAAAAAAGACAAAAGAAAATATCAAGGACAATGTTATAGTCAAAAATCATTATTTTACAATTACAGCATGGTGATGCCAGTGATTTATATTTTAAGATTGACTGAAGAAAATTACAACTGGCACAGCACACCACAAAAACATCATTGCAAAATTATAAATTTTTAGTTGCTCCCATCTCTAAAGCCATTAAATAACTTTGACCAGATTGTTATAGTCCAAAATTAATCACTTGGGTTCTCTGTCTTGCAAACTTCCATGCGACATGGAATCTCATAAAATGATGTTTTCTTCTAAAAACGACTTTATTCTGGGAATTTGTGAAGTAAACATTTTCCAAAATGTTTCACACATCGGCTTAGAGCTATTGATCATGTAGTATGTTGACAAACCCTATTGGCCACTTCTGAATATATACATGCACTCTTCAGACTTACCAGGTTTTGGTACATACAGTTTGGAGTTAACATCAATGGTTGAGTTTTGTAATATATCTGGGATGTCATAAAGTTTACAAAGTGCGTATTCTACACCTATGGTACTCTCAAAGAAGTAAGAAAATCCAGTACAGGCTTCCTCTATCAGACATTGGTAGGCACAAAGTTCTAGGGAGACATCAAGGACAGATAACTCTGTTATGTTTATTAACTGTCGGTAATGAAGGTCAAATTCCTCAAGATCAGAATCTGCAAAAATATCAAATGTAAGCAAAGTTTAAACAATTTAAAACATTGATCATACAAAATACATGTTATCCTATTGTAGCGATATAGCTACATGGTATAGTATGTACTATGTACAGGTTAAGAGACATTACTACTGTCTCACCTATGGGGTACTTTTTAGGCGAAACAGTAGAGCGCTCACTTTACAAACGGGCGACCCAGGTTTGATTCCCGGCTTGGGGGAAGGGGATTTTATAACTAATTTAATTGTGACTAGCATTTAGGTTACATTGTCATCATCACTGATAATAGTAAAAAACGCCAGAGCTTCTCAAATACTATATCTGCACCTGTTCTGGACAGGGGGATAGCATCTCATTGTATATATGGTATGGTATAAAAAGGCCGCTTTTTATTGCAGTATCTTAGGAAATATCACAGCTGGTGGTACAAATATGGGTGCACACAATCAAAACAACAAAATTACAGGAAGCAAGAAATCACTAAAATTAAATTTTGTCAAAAAAATTTAAAATTAGTAAAGTACAGTCCAACTTGCCTTAAAGGCAACCTCTATATAAGGGTCACCTGTTTATAAAGGCAAGTAAAATTGTTCTTTATTCATATTATTTGAACCTGTACATAAAGGTCACCTGTCCATGAAGGCCACTTTTACTGGTTCCCTCGGGTGGCCTTTAAAGACAGGTTTGACTGTAATTTGTTTTTGTCATGATAAATTGAGAAATTTTTATAGAAAGAAATTTGGACAAACTAGAAACTTTTCAATTGGAAAAGAAACCTATATTTTGTTCTGGATTATTTCATCAAGAGACCTATATTTTGTTCTGGATCATTTACATCAAGAGACCTATATTTTGTTCTGGATCATTTACATCAAGAGACCTATATTTTGTTCTGGATCATTTACATCGAGAGACCTATATTTTGTTCTGGATTATTTTTTCAAGAGACCTATATTTTGTTCTGGATTATTTCATCAAGAGACCTATATTTTGTTCTGGATCATTTACATCAAGAGACCTATATTTTGTTCTGGATCATTTACATCAAGAGACCTATATTTTGTTCTGGATCATTTACATCAAGAGACCTATATTTTGTTCTGGATCATTTACATCAAGAGACCTATATTTTGTTCTGGATCATTTACATCAAGAGACATATATTTTGTTTTGGATTATTTACGTCACATGTGGTCTTACAGACAATGTGCAGACTTTTCTGTCACATGTAAGCTACAATACTTACCCATCAATTCTGATACCTCTCCATTCGGATATATCCTACTTAATCTTCCTACATCTGATTTAAGGCGGTCAAAAAGAAAACAAACACCTTCTGAAAAACATGATAGCAGACAACGAAATGTTCTTTCTTCTATACAGAGGTCTCTACACTCCTCATTGGTAAAAGCTGCTTCATATATTCTTTTTATAGGTAAACCATCTCGCAGGAGTCCTTTGCTTGCTTCAAAACGTGCTGTAATAATTCATAAACAAACATTTATGTATTGAAAATTTTTTGTTTTTGTTTTATTTTTGCTTTATTTCATGAAAGTAACAAGAAGCACAAATAAATTTTGCAAATGTTTTATTTTTATCAATTTCCGTTGCATTTACAATAATCAACATTTAACAACACTAAAATACAAGTATGCCAATATTCTGAAATTACTATTCTCTTGAAAAGTAATTCACACAAAATTTTATCTACTTGCAATATGTAAATTTTTACAATAACAGGGATTCAAAATTAGGATTTGTGATGGAAAGTCCAGGATCTTTTGCCTTTAAATTTAGCAGGTCTCATATAAAGTTTTGAAAGTCTATTATCAACGTTGAAAGGTCCATATGCAATTGACAGATCGCTAGCCACATCCTCAATGTTCCGAAACTAGCCACCATCACGGTATCAAAGTAGTGTCACAGCAACTAATGACATACTAGTATCAGTGACGTCATTAAATGGCACAATTCAGGCAGTGTGTTCATTCTTTTTGTATATAATTCAAGCATGCCAGACCTTTGTCGGAAAATTGTGGGCGTGGCTGGGAATCCGTTAATTATATTATCATAAAGAGAGAGCAGTATTATCCTGGGAAAAAACAGGTCCATCAGACTTTTACAGTTAAAATATCAAGGGTCATGATATAAAATCAACAGGTCCTAGACCTTGGACCTGTTGAATTTCGAACCTCTGACCATACTTACAAAGACAGATTGGAGCCTCAGGATACCACTGGCCAGTCTCATTACATGTCAATGTGTCCATCATACCTTTCTTTAATCTATAACTTATACCACATGTATATGTCACAGTACTCCCAAATGATCGCCCAGTACTGTTCTTTTCAGCAAATTGTACTCTAGGAGGGACACCACATTCTACAAATCAATAGATAATAATAGATATATTTATTTTTGTAGCAGGCTCAGTTAGTTATGGTGTTGTAGTGTTGTATATATAGCAGACATAATACAGTGATTTACTGCCAGATTCTGGAACAGATCTTTTATCCTTGTGATAGAACTCTCCGCTTCAATCTTTAGCCAGGGTAAATAGTGAGAAAGCAGATTTTTTTTGGCATTTCTTACCTCTTGTTAAAACTTTAACCAATCTCGAAAGACTGTCTAAAATTTTTATGTATAAGACTAGAAAGCCAGCATACATGTTCATGCCTCATTGTATGGTAGTGGACTAGCCAGCCAGGATACATGTTTAGGCCTCATTGTATGGTGGTGGACTAGCATGCCAGGATACATATTGGCCTCATTGTATGGTGGTGGACTAGCAAGCCAGCATACATGTTGGCCTCATTGTTTGAGTGGAGTAGAATAAGTGTGTTTTATGCCTCAATTAAGATTCTTTCACCTCTACAGAGGCGGTCACTTCTAGGATGGTAGAGGAAGCCCAGAGTGCCCAGAGAAAGCCACCAACCATAAGCAAGCTAACTGACAAACGATCTGACCTGGCCGAATTAAAACCTACGATATGAGAGGACTTTATCGTATGAGAGTAGTAGACTAACTCATATTTGTGGCATAGCTATATCTACCATTGTGTATTGTAATGAGTAATTTCAAATAACATACACTGCTTCCTTTACCAGTGACACTAGGTCAGATGTTTTGGTAAGGCCACAAAATCTTATACCTTATTGAAATTTTCATACCTTGTTTTCTCCATACATTATTACTTCCTTGTGTTGATAAAGTTTCCATGGAAGCATGAAAGTCCTTAGTTACATTTGTGTACAATTTACATGTGGAGGTGTCCGAATTAAATACAAATGCTTCACATAACTCTGAGTCATGACATGCACTTGCACATGAATTTGTAAAAACTGTAGATTCATGTATACTGATGCCATAAAGGTCAGATAACTCCAGTGTATTAAACACTGTATCAAACAAACCTGATAAAATAATAAAAGAAATGTTATAATGAATGCTTAACTTCTAAAATAAAATATGTTAAAAATACAAAAGTTCCACAGGGTATAAACTTTGGCAAAACCAGTATTATACAGCTATTAATCATCTCCAGTTTCATTGGAGATATTCATCTAGATGGTCGATATATCATCTTCAATAAATGCATATTAAATGTATTTCTACAACCTGTTAGCCCTCATCAAGTAAGCAGAATTTAGAAATAACTTTCAATTTGTGAAGCAATTTCTGATAGAATAGCCACTTCCAAAATCTTGTTAATATCCCAACCCATAAACCACAACAAATTAAAAGTTATTGTAAACGTGACTGTAAATATCTATAAATTAACAAAAGGCTTAATAAGGTTCTGCATCTCCAAACTGGTACTTTATTCAAATTTAAATTTTCAGCAGGCATGTCGGAAACACAAATTTGAATTTGCAACAAGATATCTTTCACACCAAATATCTTTGAATATGACCTTATTAATCTTGAAAAGACAATTTTAAAAGACTTAACTAAAAACATATACTCTGAAAATTAGACAGATGAACAATTTCTCTGAAAAAAAAGTTATATTTACATGAAAAGGCTGTACATCTTTCTAAATATCAAAATTAAACTAAATTTAACTAAAATTTAATTAAGACTGGTGTAGCACTAGTTAATAAAGCTTTTAGATATGAAAATTGATATATCTTATATCATAAATACTGTTGTGAAGAATGTTTGGTTGGTTGGTTGAATGTTGCTTAACGTCGCATCAGCAATTTTTCAGCTATTCGCGACGAGAACTATTTAATTAATCTCTATGGATTAATCTATGAACAATTTTTGTGTATGCATGTGAAGTGCGAGTGTGTTGTATGGTCTGCCTTGTACTAGCGCGCACTCAGGGTGACTTTACTGTGCTAGCTCACAGATTCAGTACGCCGCAGACAAGCGTACCACTCCCCCAGTCCATTATACTGATACCAGGTGAATCAGTAAAGGCCAACGGTAAGTAAAATTCACTTTCCCACATGCGGTCCGAGCGGGACTCGAACTCTATTGTGAAGAATGAATTTTGTTGTTAATAATGAACACCAAGTACATAAATTCTCAATAAGAAAATAAAATGCATAGCTTTTCAAATCCTTACCAGTTTGGGCAAGTATAGGTAACTTTAAATTCTTGATCGGAAAATTAAATGCATAGATTTCAAATCCTTACCAGTTTGGGCAAGTATTCAGTTACTTTAAATTCTCAATAAGAAAATCAGATGCATAGCTTCTTAAATCCTTACCAGTTTGGGCAAGTATTCAGTTACTTTAAATTCTTAATCAGAAAATAAAATGCATAGCTTTTCAAATCCTTACCAGTTTGGGCAAGTATTCAGTTACTTTAAATTCTTAATCAGAAAATAAAATGCATAGCTTTTCAAATCCTTACCAGTTTGGGCAAGTATTCAGTTACTTTAAATTCTTAATCAGAAAATAAAATGCATAGCTTTTCAAATCCTTACCAGTTTGGGCAAGTATTCAGTTACTTTAAATTCTTAATCAGAAAATAAAATGCATAGCTATTCAAATCCTTACCAGTTTGGGCAAGTATTCAGTTACTTTAAATTCTTGATCAGAAAATAAAAAGCATAGCTTTTCAAATCCTTACCAGTTTTAGCAAGTATTCAGTTACTTTAAATTCTTGATCAGAAAATAAAATGCATAGCTTTTCAACATCATTACCAGTTTGGGCAAGTATTCAGTTACTTTAAATTCTTGATCAGAAAATAAAATGCATAGCTTTTGAACATCCTTACCAGTTTGGGTAAGTATTCAGTTACTTTAAATTCTTGATCAGAAAATAAAATGCATAGCTTTTGAACATCCTTACCAGTTTTAGCAAGTATTCAGTTATTTTAAATTCTCAATCAGAAAATGAAATGCATAGCTTTTCAACATCATTACCAGTTTGCAAGTATTCAGTTACTTTAAATTCTTGATCGAAAATAAAATGCATAGCTTTCAAATCATTACCAGTTTGGGCAAGTATTCAGTTATTTAAATTCTCAATCAAGAAAATCAGATGCATAGCTTTTCAAATCCTTACCAGTTTGGGCAAGTATTCAGTTACTTTAAATTCTTATCAAAAATAAAATGCATAGCTTTTCAAATCCTTACCAGTTTGGGCAAGTATTCAGTTACTTTAAATTCTTAATCAGAAAATAAAATGCATAGCTTTTGAAATCCTTACCAGTTTGGGTAAGTATTCAGTTACTTTAAATTCTTAATCAGAAAATAAAATGCATAGCTATTCAAATCCTTACCAGTTTGGGCAAGTATTCAGTTACTTTAAATTCTTAATCAAGAAAATAAAATGCATAGCTATTCAAATCCTTACCAGTTTGGGCAAGTATTCAGTTACTTTAAATTCTTGATCAGAAAATAAAATGCATAGCTTTTCAAATCCTTACCAGTTTTAGCAAGTATTCAGTTACTTTAAATTCTTGATCAGAAAATAAAATGCATAGCTTTTCAACATCATTACCAGTTTGGGCAAGTATTCAGTTACTTTAAATTCTTAATCAGAAAATAAAATGCATAGCTTTTCAAATCCTTACCAGTTTGGGCAAGTATTCAGTTACTTTAAATTCTTAATCAGAAAATAAAATGCATAGCTTTTCAAATCCTTACCAGTTTGGGCAAGTATTCAGTTACTTTAAATTCTTAATCAGAAAATAAAATGCATAGCTATTCAAATCCTTACCAGTTTGGGCAAGTATTCAGTTACTTTAAATTCTTGATCAGAAAATAAAATGCATAGCTTTTCAAATCCTTACCAGTTTTAGCAAGTATTCAGTTACTTTAAATTCTTGATCAGAAAATAAAATGCATAGCTTTTCAACATCATTACCAGTTTGGGCAAGTATTCAGTTACTTTAAATTCTTGATCAGAAAATAAAATGCATAGCTTTTGAACATCCTTACCAGTTTGGGTAAGTATTCAGTTACTTTAAATTCTTGATCGAAAATAAACAGAAATGCATAGCTTTTGAACATCCTTACCAGTTTTAGCAAGTATTCAGTTATTTAAATTCTCATCAGAAAATAAATGCATAGCTTTTCAACATCCTTACCAGTTTGGGCAAGTATTCAGTTACTTTAAATTCTTGATCGAAAATAAAATGCATAGATTTCAAATCCTTACCAGTTTGGGCAAGTATTCAGTTACTTTAAATTCTCAATAGAAAATCAGATGCATAGCTTTTCAAATCCTTACCAGTTTGGGCAAGTATTCAGTTACTTTAAATTCTTATCAGAAAATAAAATGCATAGCTTTTCAAATCCTTACCAGTTTGGGCAAGTATTCAGTTACTTTAAATTTAATCAGAAAATAAAATGCATAGCTTTTGAACATCCTTACCAGTTTGGGTAAGTATTCAGTTACTTTAAATTCTTAATCAGAAATAAAATGCATAGCTATTCAAATCCTTACCAGTTTTAGCAAGTATTCAGTTACTTTAAATTCTTAATCAGAAAATAAAATGCATAGCTTTTCAAATCCTTACCAGTTTGGGCAAGTATTCAGTTACTTTAAATTCTTGATCAGAAAATAAATGCATAGCTTTTCAAATCCTTACCAGTTTGGGCAAGTATTCAGTTACTTTAAATTCTTGATCAGAAATAAAATGCATAGCTTTCAACATCCTTACCAGTTTGGGCAAGTATTCAGTTACTTTAAATTCTTGATCAGAAAATAAAATGCATAGCTTTTGAAATCCTTACCAGTTTTAGGGCAAGTATTCAGTTACTTTAAATTCTCAATCAGAAAATAAATGCATAGCTTTTCAAATCCTTACCAGTTTGGGCAAGTATTCAGTTACTTTAAATTCTTAATCAGAAAATAAAATGCATAGCTTTTGAACATCCTTACCAGTTTGGGTAAGTATTCAGTTACTTTAAATTCTTAATCAGAAAATAAAATGCATAGCTATTCAAATCCTTACCAGTTCGGGCAAGTATTCAGTTACTTTAAATTCTTAATCAGAAAATAAAATGCATAGCTATTCAAATCCTTACCAGTTTGGGCAAGTATTCAGTTACTTTAAATTCTTGATCAGAAAATAAAATGCATAGCTTTTCAAATCCTTACCAGTTTTAGCAAGTATTCAGTTACTTTAAATTCTTGATCAGAAAATAAAATGCATAGCTTTTCAACATCATTACCAGTTTGGGCAAGTATTCAGTTACTTTAAATTCTTAATCAGAAAATAAAATGCATAGCTTTTGAACATCCTTACCAGTTTTAGCAAGTATTCAGTTATTTTAAATTCTCAATCAGAAAATAAATGCATAGCTTTTCAACATCATTACCAGTTTGGGCAAGTATTCAGTTACTTTAAATTCTTGATCGAAAATAAATGCATAGATTTCAAATCCTTACCAGTTTGGGCAAGTATTCAGTTACTTTAAATTCTCAATAAGAAAATCAGATGCATAGCTTTTCAAATCCTTACCAGTTTGGGCAAGTATTCAGTTACTTTAAATTCTTAATCAGAAAATAAAATGCATAGCTTTTCAAATCCTTACCAGTTTGGGCAAGTATTCAGTTACTTTAAATTCTCAATCAGAAAATAAAATGCATAGCTTTTCAAATCCTTACCAGTTTGGGTAAGTATTCAGTTACTTTAAATTCTCAATCAGAAAATAAAATGCATAGCTATTCAAATCCTTACCAGTTCGGGCAAGTATTCAGTTACTTTAAATTCTTAATCAGAAAATAAAATGCATAGCTATTCAAATCCTTACCAGTTTGGGCAAGTATTCAGTTACTTTAAATTCTTGATCAGAAAATAAAATGCATAGCTTTCAAATCCTTACCAGTTTTAGCAAGTATTCAGTTACTTTAAATTCTTGATCAGAAAATAAAATGCATAGCTTTTCAACATCATTACCAGTTTGGCAAGTATTCAGTTACTTTAAATTCTTGATCAGAAAATAAAATGCATAGCTTTTGAACATCCTTACCAGTTTTAGCAAGTATTCAGTTATTTAAATTCTCATCAGAAAATGAAATGCATAGCTATTCAAATCCTTACCAGTTCGGGCAAGTATTCAGTTACTTTAAATTCTTGATCAGAAAATAAAATGCATAGCTATTCAAATCCTTACCAGTTTGGGCAAGTATTCAGTTACTTTAAATTCTTAATCAGAAAATAAAATGCATAGCTATTCAAATCCTTACCAGTTTGGGCAAGTATTCAGTTACTTTAAATTCTTGATCAGAAAATAAAATGCATAGCTTTTCAAATCCTTACCAGTTTGGGCAAGTATTCAGTTACTTTAAATTCTTGATCAGAAAATAAAATGCATAGCTTTCAACATCCTTACCAGTTTGGGCAAGTATTCAGTTACTTTAAATTCTTATCAGAAAATAAAATGCATAGATTTCAATCCTTACCAGTTTGGGCAAGTATTCAGTTACTTTAAATTCTTATCAGAAAATAAAATGCATAGCTTTCAACCATTACCAGTTTGGGCAAGTATTCAGTTACTTTAAATTCTTGATCGAAAATAAAATGCATAGATTTCAAATCCTTACCAGTTTGGGCAAGTATTCAGTTACTTTAAATTCTCATAGAAAATAATGCATAGCTTTTCAAATCCTTACCAGTTTGGGCAAGTATTCAGTTACTTTAAATTCTTATCAGAAAATAAAATGCATAGCTTTTCAAATCCTTACCAGTTTGGGTAAGTATTCAGTTACTTTAAATTCTCAATCAGAAAATAAAATGCATAGCTTTTCAAATCTTTACCAGTTTGGAAGTATTCAGTTACTTTAAATTCTCAATCAGAAAATAAATGCATAGCTTTTCAATCCTTACCAGTTTTGCAAGTATTCAGTTACTTTAAATTCTTGATCAGAAAATAAAATGCATAGCTTTTCAACATCCTTACCAGTTTGGGCAAGTATTCAGTTACTTTAAATTCTTATCAGAAAAAAAATGCATAGCTTTCAACATCCTTACCAGTTTTAGCAAGTATTCAGTTACTTTAAATTCTTAATCAGAAAATAAAATGCATAGCTTTTCAAATCCTTACCAGTTTGGGCAAGTATTCAGTTACTTTAAATTCTTAATCAGAAAATAAAATGCATAGCTTTTCAAATCCTTACCAGTTTGGGCAAGTATTCAGTTACTTTAAATTCTTGATCAGAAATAAAATGCATAGCTTTTCAATCCTTACCAGTTTGGGCAAGTATTCAGTTACTTTAAATTCTTGATCAGAAAATAAAATGCATAGCTTTTCAATCCTTACCAGTTTTAGCAAGTATTCAGTTACTTTAAATTCTTGATCAGAAAATAAAATGCATAGCTTTTCAACATCATTACCAGTTTGGGCAAGTATTCAGTTACTTTAAATTCTTGATCAGAAAATAAAATGCATAGCTTTTAACATCCTTACCAGTTTGGGCAAGTATTCAGTTACTTTAAATTCTCAATCAGAAAATGAAATGCATAGCTTTTCAAATCCTTACCAGTTTGGGCAAGTATTCAGTTACTTTAAATTCTTAATCGAAAATAAAATGCATAGCTTTTCAAATCCTTACCAGTTTGGGCAAGTATTCAGTTACTTTAAATTCTCAATCAGAAAAATGCATAGCTTTTCAAATCCTTACCAGTTTGGGCAAGTATTCAGTTACTTTAAATTCTTAATCAGAAAATAAAATGCATAGCTTTTCAAATCCTTACCAGTTTGGGCAAGTATTCAGTTACTTTAAATTCTTAATCAGAAAATAAAATGCATAGCTTTTGAAATCCTTACCAGTTTGGGTAAGTATTCAGTTACTTTAAATTCTTAATCAGAAAATAAAATGCATAGCTTTTCAAATCCTTACAGTTTGGGTAAGTATTCTGTTACTTTAAATTCTTATCAGAAAAAAAATGCATAGCTTTTCAAATCCTTACCAGTTTGGGCAAGTATTCAGTTACTTTAAATTCTTAATCAGAAAAAAATATGCATAGCTTTCAAATCCTTACCAGTTTGGGCAAGTATTCAGTTACTTAAATTCTTAATCAGAAAATAAAATGCATAGCTTTCAAATCCTTACCAGTTTGGGCAAGTATTCAGTACTTTAAATTCTCAATCAGAAAATAAATGCATAGCTATTCAAATCCTTACCAGTTTGGGCAAGTATTCAGTTACTTTAAATTCTTGATCAGAAAATAAAATGCATAGCTTTTCAAATCCTTACCAGTTTGGGCAAGTATCAGTTACTTTAAATTCTCGATCAGAAAATAAATGCATAGCTTTAACATCCTTACCAGTTTGGGCAAATATTCAGTTACTTTAAATTCTTACCGTATATTCTTGCCGAAAACCCGCACTTTTTTGACAAAAATTTAAAATTTGAGAAGGAGGGTGCGGGTTATTCGTGCAGTCTTACAAAAAACTTGCTACAGATATTGACGATCTAGCATGAAATCGGTTGAATTTTCCATGTACTCCGCAAGTATATGTATTGAAAATGGGATAAAATCGTCATCACAATCGATGTTGGCCAATTTATTTCAGGATTGTATATTTATTATTTAATGTCTGAATGGCTGATGTAAAGTCAACATGTATGAAGATATTACTTTTTACATGTATGGATACAAACGATGAAGATAGCTGGAATAAAACATGTACTTTTTGACTCCCGATCATGAGATGGGGTAATACACATCTTGCTGTCACCGAGAAAGGAAGTCAAAGTTTGATCATGAGCAAAGGTTATGATATGTATTGCATGATTTGTTTAAACAAGGGGGCGGTTATAGTGTTTTTAGACTAATGTTTCGGATTTAACAATACCAGACTGTCTATATTACGGTATGTAAAGTTGACGATCTATTGCTCAAATATCACCACATTATATTGTTCAGAATGACATGCGTCAACAAACCATCTCTAAACAGTTTTAAAAGTGCCATTAACAAACATTGGACAAAATTAAATCTAAAATTCCACCCGACCATTTACGAACCGGAACCAGACAGAACAGAATATAGTTTAAAGAAATACATTAAAATGGACCAGAGAGGCGAAAAGCCTATAGTGGTTTCTACAGACAGGTAACAGGTAACAGGTGGTTTTGCATTCGAGAGTATTAGTCAATAACTAGGACGACCTCCGATTGTTTGAACTTTTGTGAAAAAAATATTCGTATTCATTATTTTGTTACGTTTGAAATCTAAAAATGTTGGAATTGCAAATTAAATTTGAATAAATTTTAATAATATCCCGATAAGGGATTGTCGAATCCTGGCACTTTTTACTCAAAACCGACATATACGAAAGCGCCGTATGACCTCTGACATAGGAATATATAATTAGTGTTTGTAATGGCGGCGCTTTTTCTTCAACATATACACACGGGTCCCGGTAATGATGGATGATTATATCAATGAATAAGGAATCGGGAATGGCTTCAATCATTAAACAAACAAGACACACGCGAGGTGTTACCGGGAAGTTAATTACAGGTGACCAGGTATTTACTTCTTTGCCGACGGCTATAATTTCTGTTACACGTGACAACTTTACTCGTACTTACCTTAATTATTTATTTATTTATTTATTTATTTATTTATTTCAAAGACTTTATTGATCAAATTTTATATAAAAAGTATCACAAATAATAATAACAAAAAAAATACAATAAAGATCAAAATTTACTTTCAACTTGAAAATTACCGTAACTTCCGGTTTGTCAATCATCTATAATGCCTTGAATTATCAAAATATTTTCTGGGTGCAGGTTATATTTTGCGAATACAAATTCCTGGGATATTCAGGGTGAAATAGGGGTGCGGGTTATGCCCCAGGGCGGGTTTTAGGCGAGTATATACGGTAATCAGAAAATAAAACGCATAGCTTTTGAACATGCTTACCATGAATTACAATGACCACAAATGCCGGAAGTAAACTAGCTTATCCTAACCCCCATTACCAATACTTCCAGAAGTAAACTAGCTTATCCTAACCCCCATTATTAATACTTCCAGAAGTAAATTAGCCTATCCTAACCCCCATTATCAATACTTCAAGCATCTGCTGCCATAGTTAATCAAGGTAAGGACTTTAAACAGCTATGCATTTTATTTTCTGATTAAGAATTTAAGTGTTTAGTTTTGATGAGTTCCACTTGGAACAAAACTGTGGCAATACAGGTGTTCAGTTTGGACAGATTCCACTATTCCCTACTAAGAACTAGAATAAAATGTTACTTACTGACACAAACTGGAATGTCTGTCCATTCTCCAGTGGAAGGCACGCAAATTACTTGTCCATCCACATCAGTACCAAATATGAAGCCATCTTCACATTTATATGTGTACTGATGTCCAAGATCATATGTTTTATTAAGATATGAGGCATATTCAACATAAGGCAACATGGGACAAACTGAAATTAAAAATATAATTCAGCACAATCTGTTATAGTCAAGATTTACTGTGAAATCAATTATTTTTGTGGTGTCCAATTTTTGTGGTTTTGTTTTGTAGAGTCATAAACTGGTGGCCAGAGGTTTCAGTTTAAGGTAAATTTTGTGGTATTGTTTTGTAGAGTCATAAACTGGTGGCCAGAGGTTTCAGATTAAGGTAAGTTTTGTGGTTTTGTTTTGTAGAGTGATAAACTGGTGGCCAGAGGTTTAACTTAAGTATGTTATATATATTTATAGTATTTTTCAACATATAATTTTGTGTGACATGGTACATACAATTTTAAACAAAATTGGGACATCACAAAAATGATTTCACAGTTCATATACAAAAAAAGACAAACTAAAACTTTAACTGTCTCTTGAGAGCCAAATACCCCCTGCCCACACCAACACTGACCTTGACCTTTGACTTATGCACATAAATTTGCAATGTCACACATCATCTCATGATGGTTTACATTTGTTTTAATCAAAATTCATTCATAGACAAGATATGGAGCAGACACTGTATTGGGATGGGCAACCAAACAGACAGACAGACGAATAGACAGGGTGATTCCTATATATCCTTATACCCCCCTTAAAGGTCGTTCTCAGGGTGTATAATTAAAAGATATAATAGAGAACAAACTGTTGTACCACAGATTCACACAAGGCAATTTAGGAATCAAAACATTTTTTTTTTTTTAAATTATCAAATTTTTAAATTTCTACCATTTTTATTATTACTTCCCCCCCCCCCCCATATTTCGTCTGGAACAATTACTTAAAGTTGAAGAATTTTCTATCTTTAACTCAAAGTGCATCTGTGTGTCTATTTACATGTGTCTACCTGTAATTGTGTTTATTTATACCTGTTGGCCTTTCACAAACTGCCATTAACATTGTCAATGGATACTCTGGAATATAGGTGATCATTTTATTGAGTGTAGTAAACTCCCAGTATCCAATGGGATTGAAGTATCCATGTTGATCAGCTCCCGTCCCGTTGCTACTGGTAGTGGTTGCAGCGTAAAAATTGGTATACGTAGGAGTAGTATAGTCCAACCATATCAAACCTTTCTGATCTGTTGTCATTAAACCCATCAATTTTATCACATTCACTTTATCTCTAACAAAAATAAAAACATAATTAATATGTTGGCAAATATCATTATACCAGAAATAATCAATAGTGACTTATGCCCGTATTCACACCTGTGTTTAAGACAGGTTTACCTCTGAGAACAGCTTAAATCTTTTAAACCTGTTTCACACATATTTCTTAAGTGTGAGCTCATCTCAAATATCAAGGTAAATCTAAACTTGGTACCAGGTAGGTTTATATACTGATTTACCACAAGAATTGCAATGGAAGATTACATTAACACAATTGAGTGGCTTGATATGATTGACCTGATAAACAGAAGACCACAGGTTTTTCGTGATAGAACAGACCCTTTCGTTTTATTTGATGATGATGACTTTTTCAGTAGATTCCGTTTCCACAAGCACAACGTTTTGGATATTATGCAAATTTTAGGAAATGCACTTGTACTAAAACAACAAAAAAAGGGTGTCAGTTACTCCTCTTCAACAACTTTTGATAAAGTTATGATTTTATACAACAGGAACATTTCAATTAGTTGATGGTGATTTATTTGGTGTGTCACAAACAACATTTCTAGGGTTGTAAAGAGAGTTTCCGGAGTTATTGCTTCACACTATAATGAAGTTATTCGTTTTCATCAGGGCAACGTCCTTCATCATGTACAAAGGGGTTTCATGGATATCGGAGGTATACCAGATATTGTAGGTGCAATTGACTGTACACATATACCTATTCAGTCTCCCGGAGGTATGAATGCAGAGTTATATCGAAACCGGAAGGATTTCTATTCTATAAATGTGCAAGCAATTTGTGACCATCAATGCAATTTCACAAACATTGATGCAAGATGACCAGGAAGCACCCATGACAGTAGGATATTTGATAACAGCAACATTTGTGCTGTGAAAGTACAAGTGACTTTACATATAATTGTAGCATGCTAAAATTTGGTCCTTTCCTACCAGCCATTACACCACCTGAATCTAGGATCAGGTAAATTCTGTTTTATTTTCAGTGTGAAATATGGTTAAAACATGTGTGATTTTTACTCAACTGTGATTTAAAACCCCATTTTCCTAAAGAAACTTTGTATAAATGGCTAGCAAATACTTCACACATCACAGAAACTTTGTTTGAATGGCTAGCAAATACTTCACACATCACAGAAACAATGTATGAATGGCTAGCAAATACTTCACACATCACAGAAACAATGTATGAATGGCTAGCAAATACTTCACACATCACAGAAACTTTGTATGAATGGCTAGCAAATACTTCACACATCACAGAAACTTTGTATGAATGGCTAGCAAATACTCCACACATCACAGAAACAATGTATAAATGGCTAGCAAATACTTCACACATCACAGAAACTTTGTATGAATGGCTAGCAAATACTTCACACATCACAGAAACTTTGTATGAATGGCTAGCAAATACTTCACACATCACAGAAACTTTGTATGAATGGCTAGCAAATACTTCACACATCACAGAAACTTTGTATGAACTGCTAACAAAAGTATTTGTTCTTCTATTGACAACATTATAATGAGGTTTTACTGTATATAGTAAATCCAGGATATTCATCTGATAAAAAGGGTATGGTTACAAATCAACTGGGCACCATATAAACCAAAATAGGTATACATGATATAGTCATTGCTGCTGATCATGATGAGCAGATGGACCTATGACTGACTTTCAATTTTACTGCAGCTTACCCTAAACTTAAAACAAACTCGTTTTCTTCGAATGAATCCACTATAACAGGATGAGACATCTTTGAACCACATGTCATGGCTGGCCTTGAAACTACAGGTGTGGTCACGTATGCAAACAGGCTATAACATTTCCCAACAAAGAGAGTCCATCCTGATGGACACTTTGGTAGCTCACCTGCAAGTAAAGTTTGGTTTGTCTGCATCTTTATTTATAAATAATAAAAAAAAAAAAATTAAAAAAAAATAAATAAAAAATAAATAAATAAAAAATAAATAAATAAATAAATTAATCTCCAGCTGACTTTGATTTCTCAGCAAATTTCTTGTGTAGTCAAAAAATTTCATCCCCTGGTTGCATAATTTTCTAATTTTTTGTATGCAATAAACCGAAATTCTAATTGTGTCTATACAAATAAATGATTTTAAAAACAGTGCAGAAAAAATTACATAATTTACCAAAATCCAGAATATGCACTTTTTAATTTTTTTAGTTTAAAACACAGGTCTAACAAATTTATTAAACCAGAATAAAAATTGAAACTGGTATGTTAAGATTTTGGAGTGCCTATGGTACCTTATGATAGTTATTCCTTTGCACACACTTTTTCCATTGCCCTGTAAAGTGTGATTATGCACAAGTGTGTAAAACAAAGAATTGAATCTTGTGGTTTTTTTTTATACTTTCTTGCAAAATTAACATTAACCTTATAATTAATTAAAAATAAAAAAAGATAATTGAATGTGTATATACATGTATGATTTGGGAATTGCATTTCTCAGTAATAAAGCAATGATGCTAATCATATTAACATCCTACAATCTGTTCAGTGACATCAAAGTTAAGATGTATGATGATTTAAATGTAAACATTGTATTTGGCATAACAGTAACTACTATCATCACAACGATGCCCATACCTAGTTCACATGTTGTTGCATAGCTGTTGGCAACCCCATTAATGTGATAGCCAAAAGGACATGCACATTCATTGCTTACACATATAGAATTGTTGACACACAAATCATCTAGGCCTTTACAGCTGTATGTGCTTCCAATGGGTAAAACTGAAAAATACAGAAAAAAGCAATTTTGTAAGTGATATACGAAACCAACAACAAACCAGTTTTATAATTCTACTTGGTAAGCAAATGCATGAGGATTTTGAATTTAATAAAAAATAATCAAACAGTGGTATTAAGTTTCAGGACAAAATTGCAAAATTAAAGTAATTTTTAGTAAAAAAATATCATTGAAACCAATGAAATGAGTCGTACATTTAAATCATGATTTTTTTCATTTATACATGTTTCATAATGATGACCATTTGTTGAACTGTGTTCATCTGGACTTACAAAAGCTACACTGTTGTGTTGACATGATCCAGACCTATCACTTACATAAGCTACACTCTCTTGTGTTGATATGATCTAGACCTATCACTTACACAACCTACACTATCTTGTGTTGATATGATCTAGACCTATCACTTACACAAGCTACACTATTTTGTGTTGATATGATTTAGACCTATCACTTACTTAAGCTACACTCTGTTGTGTTGACATCATCTAGACCTATCACTTACTTAAGCTACACTCTGTTGTGTTGACATCATCTAGACCTATCACTTACTTAAGCTACACACTGTTGTGTTGACATCATCTAGACTTATCACTTACTTAAGCTACACTCTGTTGTGTTGACATCATCTAGACTTATCACTTACTTAAGCTACACTCTGTTGTGTTGACATCATCTAGACTTATCACTTACTTAAGCTACACTCTGTTGTGTTGACATCATCTAGACCTATCACTTACTTAAGCTACACACTGTTGTGTTGACATCATCTAGACCTATCACTTACTTAAGCTACACTCTGTTGTGTTGACATCATCTAGACTTATCACTTACTTAAGCTACACACTGTTGTGTTGACATCATCTAGACCTATCACTTACTTAAGCTACACACTGTTGTGTTGATATGATCTAGACCTATCACTTACTTAAGCTACACTCTGTTGTGTTGACATCATCTAGACCTATCACTTACTTAGCTACTACACTGTTGTGTTGACATGATCTAGACCTATCACTTACTTAAGCTACACACTGTTGTGTTGACATGATCTAGACCTATCACTTACTTAAGCTACACTCTGTTGTGTTGACATCATCTAGACCTATCACTTACTAAGCTACACTCTGTTGTTTGACATTATCTAGACCTATCACTTACTTAAGCTACACTCTGTTGTGTTGACATCATCTAGACCTATCACTTACTTAAGCTACACTCTGTTGTGTTGATATGATCTAGACCTATCACTTACTTAAGCTACACTCTTGTGTTGATATGATCTAGACTATCACTTACTTAAGCTGCACTCTGTTGTGTTGATATGATCTAGACCTATCACTTACTTAAGCTACACTCTGTTTTTGACATGATCTTACTATCACTTACTTAAGCTACACTCTTTGTGTTGACATGATCTAGACTTATCACTTACTTAAGCTACACTCTGTTGTGTTGATATGATCTAGACCTATCACTTACTTAAGCTACACTCTGTTGTGTTGACATGATCTAGACTTATCACTTACTTAAGCTACACTCTGTTGTGTTGACATCATCTAGACTTATCACTTACTTAAGCTACACTCTGTTGTGTTGACATCATCTAGACCTATCACTTACTTAAGCTACACTCTGTTGTGTTGACATGATCTAGACCTATCACTTACTTAAGCTACACTCTGTTGTGTTGACATGATCTAGACTATCACTTACTTAAGCTACACTCTGTTGTTGACATGATCTAGACCTATCACTTACTTAAGCTACACTCTGTTGTGTTGACATGATCTAGACTATCACTTACTTAAGCTACACTCTTTGTGTTGACATGATCTAGACTATCACTTACTTAAGCTACACTCTGTTGTGTTGACATGATCTAGACTATCACTTACTTAAGCTACACTCTCTTGTGTTGACATGATCTAGACCTATCACTTACTTAAGCTACACTCTGTTGTGTTGACATGATCTAGACCTATCACTTACTTAAGCTACACTCTTGTGTTGACATGATCTAGACCTATCACTTACTTAAGCTGCACTCTTTGTGTTGACATGATCTAGACCTATCACTTACTTAAGCTACACTCTGTTGTGTTGACATGATCTAGACTATCACTTACTTAAGCTACACTCTGTTGTGTTGACATGATCTAGACCTATCACTTACTTAAGCTACACACTGTTGTGTTGACATCATCTAGACCTATCACTTACTTAAGCTACACACTGTTGTGTTGACATCATCTAGACCTATCACTTACTTAAGCTACACTCTGTTGTGTTGATATGATCTAGACTTATCACTTACTTAAGCTGCACTCTGTTGTGTTGATATGATCTAGACCTATCACTTACTTAAGCTACACTCTGTTGTGTTGACATGATCTAGACCTATCACTTACTTAAGCTACACACTGTTGTGTTGATATGATCTAGACTTATCACTTACTTAAGCTGCACTCTGTTGTGTTGATATGATCTAGACCTATCACTTACTTAAGCTACACTCTGTTGTGTTGACATGATCTAGACCTATCACTTACTTAAGCTACACTCTGTTGTGTTGATATGATCTAGACCTATCACTTACTTAAGCTACACTCTGTTGTGTTGACATCATCTAGACCTATCACTTACTTAAGCTACACTCTGTTGTGTTGACATCATCTAGACTTATCACTTACTTAAGCTACACTCTGTTGTGTTGACATCATCTAGACTTATCACTTACTTAAGCTACACTCTGTTGTGTTGACATCATCTAGACTTATCACTTACTTAAGCTACACACTGTTGTGTTGACATCATCTAGACTTATCACTTACTTAAGCTACACTGTTGTGTTGACATCATCTAGACTTATCACTTACTTAAGCTACACACTGTTGTGTTGACATCATGTAGACTTATCACTTACTTAAGCTACACTCTGTTGTGTTGACATCATCTAGACTTATCACTTACTTAAGCTACACACTGTTGTGTTGACATCATCTAGACCTATCACTTACTTAAGCTACACTGTTGTGTTGACATCATCTAGACTTATCACTTACTTAAGCTACACTCTGTTGTGTTGACATCATCTAGACTTATCACTTACTTAAGCTACACTCTGTTGTGTTGACATCATCTAGACTTATCACTTACTTAAGCTACACTCTGTTGTGTTGACATCATCTAGACTTATCACTTACTTAAGCTACACACTGTTGTGTTGACATCATCTAGACCTATCACTTAAGCTACACACTGTTGTGTTGACATCATCTAGACCTATCACTTACTTAAGCTACACTCTGTTGTGTTGACATCATCTAGACCTATCACTTACTTAAGCTACACTCTGTTGTGTTGACATCATCTAGACCTATCACTTACTTAAGCTACACACTGTTGTGTTGACATCATCTAGACTTATCACTTACTTAAGCTACACACTGTTGTGTTGACATCATCTAGACTTATCACTTACTTAAGCTACACTCTGTTGTGTTGACATCATCTAGACTTATCACTTACTTAAGCTACACACTGTTGTGTTGACATCATCTAGACCTATCACTTACTTAAGCTACACTCTGTTGTGTTGACATTATCTAGACCTATCACTTACCGTACTTAATCTAAACTCTGTTGTGTTTACATCATCTAGACCTATCACTTACTAAAGCTACACTCTGTTGTGTTGACATCATCTAGACCTATCACTTACTTAAGCTACACTCTGTTGTGTTGACATCATCTAGACCTATCACTTACTTAAGCTACACTCTGTTGTGTTGACATCATCTAGACCTATCACTTACTTAAGCTACACTCTGTTGTGTTGACATCATCTAGACCTATCACTTACTTAAGCTACACTCTGTTGTGTTGACATCATCTAGACCTATCACTTACTTAATCTACTCTGTTGTGTTGACATTATCTAGACCTATCACTTACTTAAGCTACACTCTGTTGTGTTGACATCATCTAGACCTATCACTTACTTAAGCTACACTCTGTTGTGTTGACATGATCTATACTTATCACTTACTTAAGCTACACTCTGTTGTGTTGACATCATCTAGACCTATCACTTACTTAAGCTACACTCTGTTGTGTTGACATCATCTAGACCTATCACTTACTTAAGCTACACTCTGTTGTGTTGACATCATCTAGACCTATCTGTAAATAACCTGGATTACATGTACATCTGTCATCAACACAAGAAGAATTAGTTTTACATGGACTGGCCTGGTAGTTTGAACAGTTCATCTGACCAATGTTCAGTACTGAAACAAGAAACAAACAATATATGTGACAACAACTTTGCAGCTTCAATCTAGTCAACAAAAAAATAAAAATAAAAAACATGTCCATCAAAAAAACAAAAACTTTCACCTTAAGACGAATATTTGCAGTGTGGCATTAATAAAATCTAACTTGTTATATTGTTATATTAACTCACGACTTTGTTTACAGACATATCTATATTAACATTAAAGTCAGTTACAGTAGCCTTTTGTAACATATATACTCACGACTTTGTTTACAGACATATCTATATTAACATTAAAGTCAGTTACAGTAGCCTTTTGTAACATATATACTCACGACTTTGTTTACAGACATATCTATATTAACATTAAAGTCAGTTACAGTAGCCTTTTGTAACATATATACTCACGACTTTGTTTACAGACATATCTATATTAACATTAAAGTCAGTTACAGTAGCCTTTTGTAACATATATACTCACGACTTTGTTTACAGACATATCTATATTAACATTAAAGTCAGTTACAGTAGCCTTTTGTAACATATATACTCACGACTTTGTTTACAGACATATCTATATTAACATTAAAGTCAGTTACAGTAGCCTTTTGTAACATATATACTCACGACTTTGTTTACAGACATATCTATATAAACATTAAAGTCAGTTACAGTAGCCTTTTGTAACATATATACTCACGACTTTGTTTACAGACATATCTATATAAACATTAAAGTCAGTTACAGTAACCTTTTGTAACATATATACTCACGACTTTGTTTACAGACATATCTATATTAACATTAAAGTCAGTTACAGTAACCTTTTGTAACATATATACTCACGACTTTGTTTACAGACATATCTATATTAACATTAAAGTCAGTTACAGTAGCCTTTTGTAACATATATACTCACGACTTTGTTTACAGACGTATCTATTTTAACATTAAAGTCAGTTACAGTAGCCTTTTGTAACATATATACTCACGACTTTGTTTACAGACATATCTATATTAACATTAAAGTCAGTTACAGTAACCTTTTGTAACATATATACTCATGGCTTTGTTTACAGACATATCTATATTAACATTAAAGTCAGTTACAGTAGCCTTTTGTAACATATATACTCACGACTTTGTTTACAGACATATCTATATTAACATTAAAGTCAGTTACAGTAGCCTTTTGTAACATATATACTCACGACTTTGTTTACAGACATATCTATATTAACATTAAAGTCAGTTACAGTAGCCTTTTGTAACATATATACTCACAACTTTGTTTACAGACATATCTATATTAACATTAAAGTCAGTTACAGTAGCCTTTTGTAACATATATACTCATGACTTTGTTTACAGACGTATCTATATTAACATTAAAGTCAGTTACAGTAACCTTTTGTAACATATATACTCACGGCTTTGTTTACAGACGTATCTATTTTCGTTGTAACAGGATTCATCAGCATAGTAAACTTCTCCTACATCTATATCAAGTTTAGAATAAATTCTTTTTAGTGAAATACAATCTTCAAAAGTGCTGCCAGAAGGTTCACCATAGGTCATATTACTACCATCATCAAACATTGAGGTATTGGTGAATCCAGGAAACCATTTGAAGTACGGTATATAGGTCAATACATCAGGAGTCCATGTATACCAATAATTCTGTAAACAGTTATATAATTAAGAAATTTTATGTTTGATGTCACAATCTTGAAACTAAATCAAATTTCGCCCCATGTGTTTCCTCACATGTTTTCTTGGTTCCCACAAATTTATAAGTATAAGTAGCCAAATTTCCAAAATTTGTGAAAATACAGTATTTTTTAAAGTATTATATTCACAAATTTGCTAAAATATATTACTTTTTTGCAAGAATGTCACTGGCGTAGCTGCTTATTAGCACTGGAAGCACGTGCTTACAAATAATTTTGACAATTTTTTTTAGTTGTTGATTATCTTTTGTAATCTGTTCTAAATATTAAAATAATTATTTTAATCCTACTTTCCCACTAAAGTATAAAACACGTCGATAATATGTGAAATAAAAAAGGGCTGTTGGAACACGTTTATGTGGCAACACCGCTATGTGGCGTAACACTGCTCCATTATGAGTAATTATCGCTTTGTAGCTCTGACAAGAGTCGAAGATATATTATTGTAGGCTAGCTATCTTTAGTGGTGTTACCCTTAAAATTGTCCCACGTTCGATTTTTTGAATAACCCTCCCAAAGCAACATTTAAGTTTACTTTTGTTTATTTTAATGAAAAGGAAATGTTTGTTTTTTGTCCTGCAGTACATGATCAACAACGAAATTCATCGCACAATAAAAGTCGTTGAATCTTATACATTTATAAACAATGTTCTTCGGTATCAGTACCTACATAAGGAAGGCATAACGCGACTTGCTAAGTGGTTGAAACATCAGTAGTTTCGTCTGCTATAATGCTAAAGCAATTAGCAGCATTACACTCATCAACGATGCGTTGCTGTATTTGTTGTCCACATTTTTGTCAGTGCCCTGAAACGTGTAAAGACCTACCTTCGATCAACAATGGTAGAGGACAGGTTGAATGGCTTGTCACTGATGCATATGCATCCAGAAATCGAACTTGATTTTGACCAAGCCATCAATACTTTTGCATCAGATGGTAACCGCAAAATCCATCTTCTGTTCCCTTATTAAACCGGACAGTGGTTACAGTTTTGGAGTATTTTCCACATTGACCTGTTGCTGCTCAGGCCTATGTCTTATATTTGAAATTGTATTGTTGTATATAGCTTTGTGCCATAACGTCTTAATGACAGTTCTCAGAAAAACTCAGAAAAAGTAAAAAAAAAAAAAAAATACAAAACACAGAAAAAAACTAAAAAAAGAAGTGTCTTGAAGACAATTCCCAGAAAACAAAACTAAAGAAAAAGTAAAAAAAATAATAAAAAATTGTTTAAAAAGGAAAAAAAGAAAAAGAGAAAAAAATCAAGGCTGTGTGTGATTCTTTGCTATCTGATATCCTTGTTTCCATGCATATTTTATATAACTAGCTCAATAGCTAAATGTGGGGATCAAATGCCGGGAGTGGGGCAAATTCATCCTCTGACATTCAAATTCTGCTCAGCTTCAGGGGGGCTGCCGCCCCCAGACCCCCTGCTTACAAATTCACAAATCTTGGCTACGCCGCTGAATGTTTTAGAAATTTGTAGCTAAATTAGCCAATGGAGATTTTGGCTACCAGGAATGGTAACACAGATGTTGGTGGCAATTCCACCCTTAAAATTTATGACTGAATGAGGTGTTCTTGACTAAATTTCATAAAATGTGATCTTGCTCGTTAAATTGCTAATGCACCAGATACATGTATATCTTAATATAAATGGAAGGAACTTGTGTTTATTTAGATGTATAATTTTCCAGATGATCTTATTTTCATTAATTGAACTTAACTAACAACTATCAGTGCTAGATCTGGCTACTACTTACAGTTAAGATGTCATTTCCACCAGTCCAGTAATTAGACTCACTGTCTTCATCTAAAAGTAATGTCAGGAAGTCCATTTCCTCATCACTATGTATATTCACTAGTACAGAATCCATGCTCTCACATTGGCCTTTGGCAGATCCCCAAGTTATGTCTCCTCTAGACAAATAGTAACATAAGGTACCATTTTGTTCCCATCCAATAGGACATCTAGGTGGATCTATAATACAACATTTGATTTAACAGTGTTATGGTGTTATAATAAATTGGTAAATTTGGATATACAGTCAAACCTACCTTAAAGACCACCTCTATATAAGGGCAACCTGCTTATAAAGGCCAGTAGAATTGTATCCCAATTGTTCTTTATTCATTTTATTTAAATCTGTATATAAAGGCCACCTGTCCATAAGAGCCACTTTTACTGGTTCTCTTGGGTGGCCTTTATAGACAGGTTTGACTGTACAATACAATACTGTAACAAATGAAAACTGAGTCCGAAGATAATCCAATAACCTGTCTAAAATGAACAAATTTGTCAGACATCCGATACGTTGATAAGCAATGTGTTTATTTTTTAGACACTCGATATGCTGATAAGCTGTGTATTGATTTTTCAGACACCCGCTATGCTGATAAGCTGTGTGTTGCTTTTTCAGACACCTGGTATGCTGATAAGCTGTGTGTTGCTTTTTCAGACACCTGGTATGCTGATAAGCTGTGTGTTGATTTTTCAGACACCATGCATGCTGATAAGCTGTGTGTTGATTTTTCAGACACCTGGTATGCTGATAAGCTGTGTGTTGATTTTTCAGACACCCCATTTGCTGATAAGCTGTGTGTTGCTTTTTCAGACACCCCATTTGCTGATAAGCTGTGTGTTGCTTTTTCAGACACCAGGTATGCTGATAAGCTGTGTGTTGATTTTTCAGACACCCGATATGCTGATAAGCTGTGTGTTGCTTTTTCAGACACCTTATAAGCTGATAAGCTGTGTGTTGCTTTTTCAGACACCCGATATGCTGATAAGCTGTGTGTTGATTTTTCAGACACCCCATTTGCTGATAAGCTGTGTGTTGCTTTTTCAGACACCAGGTATGCTGATAAGCTGTGTGTTGATTTTTCAGACACCCAATATGCTGATAAGCTGTGTGTTGATTTTTTAGACACCAGGTATGCTGATAAGCTGTGTGCTGATTTTTCAGACATCCAATATGCTGATAAGCAATGTGTTGATTTTTCAGACATCCGATATGCTGATAAGCTGTGTGTTGATTTTTCAGACACCAGGTATGCTGATAAGCTGTGTGTTGATTTTTCAGACACCCGATATGCTGATAAGCTGTGTGTTGATTTTTCAGACACCCCATTTGCTGATAAGCTGTGTGTTGCTTTTTCAGACACCAGGTATGCTGATAAGCTGTGTGTTGATTTTTCAGACACCCAATATGCTGATAAGCTGTGTGTTGATTTTTTAGACACCAGGTATGCTGATAAGCTGTGTGCTGATTTTTCAGACATCCAATATGCTGATAAGCAATGTGTTGATTTTTCAGACATCCGATATGCTGATAAGCTGTGTGTTGATTTTTCAGACACCAGGTATGCTGATAAGCTGTGTGTTGATTTTTCAGACACCCGATATGCTGATAAGCTGTGTGTTGTTTTTTCAGACATCCGATATGCTGATAAGCTGTGTGTTGATTTTTCAGACATCCAATATGCTGATAAGCTGTGTGTTGATTTTTCAGACACCAGGTATGCTGATAAGCTGTGTGTTGATTTTTCAGACATCCAATATGCTGATAAGCAACAGGGCTCTCAAGTCACCCGGATCGTGCGGGTCACACCCGGAATTTAAGACCATGACCGGCATAACACCCACACCCATTTAATCACCCACAAATTTTCATATGACCCGAGAATCCTGAAGTTCGAAGTCTTAGCAATGTGTTTATTTTTCAAACACACAATATGCTGATAAGCAATGTGTTGAATTTTTTGCTTATTAAATTCAATTGATGCATTTGCAAAACAAATACAAAGGAACAATTTCCATCAAAAATCTCATCAATATTATTTGAAATATTATACATAAACAATTTGTAGAGATTGATTGGATAAGTTAAGCCTGGATTTTGTCACATAAGTATATCCACAACAAAACATTTTAAGAAAGTTTCAACAAAATCTGATCATGTCACAAGATTTATTGTTTCAAAACCAGCACTCAGCAATTCAAGAAACAGGGTTTTATAAAAACCGGGTTAATAAAAATAGAGAATGTGATAAACAGGTTAATGACTTTGAATGGGGAAACATTGGTGACCAAGCATCACAAATATCCCAGTTGCCGAGAGAGAGAGAGAGAGAGAGAGAGAGAGAGAGAGAGAGAAAGACAGAGAGAGAGGGAGGGAAACACTGGTGACCAAGCATCACAAATATCCCAGTCGGAGAGAGAAAGAGAGAGAGAGAGTGTTTACTACTCTAACTTTGGACACAAGTAGGTTGGGAGAGAGAGAGAGAGAGAGAGAGAGAGAGAGAGAGGAAGAGAGAGAATCTAATATTCTTACTTCTGATACAAGTAGGTACTTGGTTCCAGCGACCATTAGCTCCACATGTTACTGTACTGGTATATGGGCTGACAATCTGATAACCCTCATCACAACTATAAGTCACATCAGATCCTATCTTTAACTGTATAGTGCTGGTGTAGTATCCATTCCATGGTAATGTCAGTGGAGCACATCCTGTCAGAGAAAAATATCAAATTTTTTAGTATTTGCTAAATGGGTGTGGGTTTTGGCAATTTTTGGCAATCTTATTAGTCAGCGCATAAAATATGACATCATTTGCACATGGGTAAGGTTCCATTATTTCAAAAATCTGAAATTTGACAGCGCATAAATTATGACTGTCAAGTTTTGAGTGACATCAGAGACTAGGGTTATCATAACGAAGGTCATGAAAATGGGTTAACAGAGTATATGTAATTTTTAAGTCAAATTAGAAAGTAACTCAAACTGTTTTACTTATACAGTCCAACCTGCCTTAAAGGTCACCTCTATATAAGGGCCACTTGCTGATTAAGGCCAGTAGAATTGTATCCCAATTGTTTTTATTCATACTATTTGAACCCATATATAAAAGTCACCTGCCCATAAAGGTCATTTTTACTTATTCCCATGGGTGGTCTTTATTAGACAGGTTTGACTGTACATATAATTTTTAAGTCAAATAGGAAAGTATCCCAAACTTTTTTACTTATACATGTATTAATGTGTACACAAGAGTAAAACTGTCCATATGAGATAAGATCAATATGGCTTAAAATAGTTGAAAAGCATATTTGAACAATTAATGGGCTGGTTATGCTCAAGTTGAGCAACTTGACTCGCTATATTCATTACAAATAGAACTTACTAAAAACATGTAAATCCTTATAGACATTTATTAAGTTTGGTACGAACTGGTTTAGAAAAACTTAATGTCACAAAAAAGAAAAGAAAAATAGGCTACTATAGTTTGAGTTTGAGAAGATAAGTTTTTCAAACCATTGGCATCATACTATATATATATATATATATATATATATATATACATGTATATATATATATATATATATATACATGTATATATATTCCAAATATGTCAATAAAGTTTATCCTTTGTATGAGGTAATTTTATATATAAAAAACTTAAAAATAGTTAAAATGTTTTAGAATTCAATATATAATTAAACATGTATAAAGCACCTAGTTTAAATATTTTGACACACAGATACTGGTTATAATTACCATAAAGAGCAACCATACGCTATTTGTATACATTTATCGACTAACCTGAGTATGTACGATCTACTAAGTTTGGATCAGCATTATTTCCTGCCGATACTTGGGTAAACAGATCACATGACTTCCCGAGATGTTATAGGTAAAGGATATACAAGTATCATCATAAAAACATTCCATGTAACAATGATCTGTGGATATTATATCAATGAGACTGTTGTATGGTGTCAGCAAGGAATTATCACTAGGAACAAATCTCCTATCTGAAATTAAAATAAATTATAACTGTACAATATCATGACCTTAGTTTGTTTTTCTGTAATAATAAAATGACTATTCCATTAATTCGTTTCACTCCCCAATACATCAATGCTATTTTATGATTTGGCAATTTAATTTTGTGGCCTACAGTAATAACATGGCTATTCCATAAATTCATTTCACTTCCCAATATATCCATGCTATTTTATGATTTGGCAATTTAATTTTGTAGTCTACAGTAATAACATGACTATTCCATTGATTCATTTCAATCCCTAATACATCAATGCTATTTTATTATTTGGAAATTTAATTTTGTGGCCTACAGTAATAACATGGCCATTCCATTGATTCGTTTCACTCCCCAATACATCAATGCTATTTTATGATTTGGCAATTTAATTTTGTGGTCTACAGTAATAACATGGCTATTCCATTGATTCATTTCACTCCCCAATACATCAATGCTATTTTATGATTTGGCAATTTAATTTTGTGGTCTACAGTAATAACATAGCTATTCCATTGATTCGTTTCATTCCCAAATATATCAATGCTATTTTATGATTTGGCACTTTAATTTTGTGGTCTACAGTAATAACATAGCTATTCCATTGATTCGTTTCATTCCCAAATATATCAATGCTATTTTATGATTTGGCAATTTAATTTTGTGGCCTACAGTAATAACATAGCTATTCCATTGATTCGTTTCATTCCCCAATACATCAATGCTATTTTATGATTTGGCAATTTAATTTTGTGGCCTACAGTAATACCATAGCTGTTCCACGAATTCATTTCATAATACATCAATGCCATTTTATGATAGTAGTCATAATCACAGGCATCTGCAATTAATATATTTATGACATAAAATGTAATAAAAAATAAATAAAATATGAAAAATTACCAGCACTGGTAACTAAAGACACCAGTTAGAAGGTGTGTGTGTGTGTGTGGGGGATACAATGGATAATGTTATGATACATGATACAATAATGATATAAGGTACAATGGATAATTTAACGATACATGATACAATAATGATGAAGGATATAATGGATAATTTAATGATACATGATACAATAATGATGAAGGATATAATGGATAATTTTATGATACATGATACAATAATGATGTAGGATACAATGGATAATTTTATGATACATGATACAATAATGATGAAGGATACAATGGATAATTTTATGATACATGATACAATAATGATGTAGGATATAATGGATAATTTTATGATACATGATACAATAATGATGAAGGATATAATGGATAATTTTATGATACATGATACAATAATGATGTAGGATACAATGGATAATTTTATGATACATGATACAATAATGATGAAGGATATAATGGATAATTTAATGATACATGATACAATAATGATGTAGGATACAATGGATAATTTTATGATACATGATACAATAATGATGAAGGATATAATGGATAATTTAATGATACATGATACAATAATGATGTAGGATACAATGGATAATTTTATGATACATGATACAATCGATAATGATGTAGGATACAATGGATAATTTTATGATACATGATACAATAATATATGTTAAAACAGCAACATCTTTCAGTAGCTAATTTAGGTTGGTTAAAGAAACTTCATATGTATTCAACATGTGTCTATTATGTAAATATATCATCTCTTTTGTGTATCATATACTTACAATCAGGTTGTATGCAAACACTTCGGCGGTAGCTCCCCCATTTAGTTGTCCCATGTAAACGTACACCTAATGCTGTGGTTGTCATGTAAACACAAAATGAATCAGTATCATTAACGACATGCACAGGTTGTCTTCTCCAGGGGAGGTTATCAGTCTCAATAAGTTCATATTCAGCAGCTCCCGGCATGTAATAGTCTCCCTTTTTGTTCATGTAAAGACTAGTCCAGTACGTTGTAGCTTAAATGAAATTAATATATTATTTTCTAAACAATTGAATACTACAACCAACGTAACTTACAAATGTCAATTAAAGGAACTGGTATTTAAATTGCAATTTGTGACCTTGACATTACTTATTAGGTACTTTAATGTTTGATTCACTACATTTTTTGTTATACAGTGTGTACAAGGTGACCTGAAAATGATATGTGTGTTCAAGATGATTGGAAAATGGTTTACATAGAAATCTGCAAATTTCATTTTGAGCCAGTGATTGAGAGTACTGTAAAAAGAGCACCAACACACTGTAATGATCATATCTTACCACTGGTAAATGAAAATAAACCTATAAGTAGGACATGTAAGAAATCGTACATGATGTAAATAAATTAATAAAAGAAATGGTTCTCAACACTAGATGAACAGTGGTGGTATGACTTTTATTAGTCTACATGTTTCGACAGCTATGCTGCCATCATCAGGACTCATGACGGCAGCATAACTGTTCATCTAGTGTTGAGAACCATTTCTTTTATTAATTTATTATTACTATGAACTCTGTTGAATATACCGCATAGGTATCCACTAGACTGAACATTACCACAAATTATACCTTACGGGTGTTGGTATCCTATTTTTTTTATTATTAATGATGTAAATAAGTAGGAAAAAACTCACACACTGACTAGATATGAGACAACTGAATCTAATATGATCTATGACCTAGAAACAGTCTCAAGAATCTGATGTGACCTATGACCTAGAAACAGTCTCAAGAATCTAATATGACCTATGACCTAGAAACAGTCTCAAGAATCTGATGTGACCTATGACCTAGAAACAGTCTCAAGAATCTGATGTGACCTATGACCTAGAAAAAGTCTCCATTTGACCAGACCTATCAAACTGAAATGCTGAAAACACATAAATTATACTACATTTAGTAAGATAATTAATAATAAATATCAACATAAATTCAGGTCCAAATTATATATATGTTTTGTTTGTTTTAATGGGTAAATTTTTTTCTAGGATAGGTTTTAGTAAGTACAGCATCTTTCAGTTCCGTTCCATTTAGGATAGGTTCCAGTAAGTACAGCATCTTTCAGTTCTGTTCCATTTAGGGACTCCTCTTATCCTTGGAATTGCTGATTAACAAGTTTTTCTGGTCTCTTATAAAGAGGTTTCAATTTGCGATGGCTGAATCAAAACTTCATTTTTAAATGATCTGGGTAGTTTAGCTCATGACTGTTGAGTTCAAAACTTCATTTTTAAATGATCTGCGTAGCTTAGTTTATGATTGTTGAGTAATCTAAATATTAACATAAACACACTTTCAAGATAGTAATGTGATGCACTTACTTTTTCCAGATGTATAAAGTGTAGTCTTCAGTGCGGTTTCAATGTCTTTGGTAACCATGGTAACTAGAGTCCCTTTTTCAATTTTACATACTATTGATGCCATGTTCCTTGGTAATTTATCATAAATTATTTTAATATTTAAACTGTTCACATTTGACCATTCTGTCAAGAAAGAAACAACAAATTAAAATGCAGACATATATATTTCACTCATTTACTTGAAAATATAAAAAAAAACTTGGAAAAAAGGAAACATACAAGTGCAGCCAATTAGTCAAGGCTACATATTAGTGAATCAAACATTGCAAGTGTTTTCAACCACCAGTCAATGAGTTTGGTATGTCCTTCAGCTTGACATGAATTTTTCATAGAAATGTCAAAATTTCAAAGGACTTGCTTCACCTGAAACTTTCTGTCATGGGCTTATCTATCTTTTACAAAATATAAGAATACCTAGAGGGATAGATAGGTCTAAGAAGAGGTAATAACCTGCAATGAAATTGGTTGAAGATTAATTACCCCTGCTGACCCCAAAATTGACAAAATGAGACAATAAAATATACAATTATTGTGAAGTGGCTTGGGTATAAATTCAGTATAAAGTTAGTTACCATAGCTACAGTAAGTCATATTGTCCTTATTTGCTCCAAACATCTGGCGGTTATAACACATACAGTAAGGGGTAGATCCATATGTATTACAGTATCCGTTACCACGACACCAGGTGGAGTCTAAACAATAACTCTCACCAACAGGTATACCTAAAACAAAATATCTACGATTAAATGACATCGTCAAGGTCACATTATCAGTATCCGTTACCACGACACCAGGTGGAGTCTAAACAATAACTCTCACCAACGGGTATACCTAAAACAAAATATCTACGATTAAATGACATCGTCAAGGTCACATTATCAGTATCCGTTACCACGACACCAGGTGGAGTCTAAACAATAACTCTCACCAACAGGTATACCTAAAACAAAATACATACAATTAAATGACATTGTCAAGGTCACATTATCACAAATATTGGTAATACCTCAATCGTCAAGGTCAGATAATCACAAATATTGGTAATACCTTGTGATATATCTACGATTAAATGACATTGTCAAGGTCACATTATCACAAATATTGGTAATACCTCAATCATCAAGGTCAGATAATCACAAATATTGGTAATACCTTGTGATATATCTACGATTAAATGACATTGTCAAGGTCACATTATCACAAATATTGGTAATACCTCAATCATCAAGGTCAGATAATCACAAATATTGGTAATACCTTGTGAAATATCTATGATTAAATGACATTGTCAGGGTCACATTATCACAAATATTGGTAATACCTCAATCGTTAAGGTCCATTATCACAAATATCGGTAATACCTTGTGAAATATCTACGATTAAATGACATCATCAAGGTCACATTATCACAAATATTGGTAATACCTCAATCGTCAAGGTCACATTATCACAAATATTGGTAATACCTTGTGAAATATCTATGATTAAATGACATCATCAAGGTCACATTATCACAATTATTGGTAATACCTCAATCATCAAGGTCAGATAATCACAACTATTGGTAATACCTCAATCATCAAGGTCACATTATCACAATTATTGGTAATACCTCTATCGTCAAGGTGAGATAATCACAAATGACATTGTCAAGGTCACATTATCACAATTATTGGTAATACCTCAATCGTCAAGGTCCCATTTTCACAAATATTGGTAATACCTCGCGAAATATCTACAATTAAATGACATCATCAAGGTCACATTATCACAAATATTGGTAATACCTCAATCGTCAAGGTCACATTATCACAAATATTTGTAATACCTCAATCTTCAAGGTCACATTATCACAAATATTGGTAATACCTTGTGAAATATCTACAATTAAATGACATCATCAAGGTCACATTATCACAAATATTGGTAATACCTCAATCAATGCTTTTGGATTATTAAGGAAGGTGATAACTTTGGAGTTATGAAAAGGTTTACAACATTTACATTACTTACGCCCAATTTTACAAATTACAGGATGGTTTTGATGACAATCTGTAGATGTGTAGTAATACTCATCTGTGGAATCAGATTTCTTAATAGTCACACACTGCTTCCCGGACCATTTTTTCATCTCCCATCTTTCATACGACATTTCTCCATACTGCTGTGTCCATCTAAACCAATTTTTCTATGAAAAGAAAAAATAAATATCTGTGTGATAATGTAGCTGAATATGTTTAATTAATTACAATTTCCTGAAAACCTGAGGGTAAAAGAAGTAGAGGAAGACCAAAGATAACATGGAGGCGCACTGTTGAAGCAGAAATGAATGATTTACACCATTCAAGGGGCAATCTGCAAAAACTGGCTAATGACAGACAAAAGTGGAAAGACTTTGTTGCTGCCCCACACGCCAGAGGGCGTAATGGGCAGTAAGTAAGTAATTTCCTGGAAGAACTTGGTGCAAATGAGTTGAAAATAAATGTAATGGGGTCCACCTCTGTATCACGTGATCAATGCCCGTTCATTATTGCTTTTGCTTAAGATGTTTTGGAAAACTTTGACATTGCTGATTCCCAAAATCATCAATTTTATGGGAAAACGTAAACTGATATGATTCCATATCCAAAGGAAAAAAAGTTATGCACAAACGTTATAGGGTATTTATGTGGTACAGCAGTGAAACCCATCAAACTTTTTATGATTTTCTGTGAAAATTATTTAATTTTTACTGTCAGAATCAGAGTGGCCCTGGTAGTATATTATAATGGAGAATCAAGCTTTAGCTAGACGATAATAATGATGTTGTAGATATTATTGTACATAGATATAAATGTAATTTGTATTTACCAATTCCCTATTAGCTCCACCTGTCCAGAATGTAGCGTTGATGTAGTTATACAACAACTTGTCTAGGTAAAGCATCTCCTCTTCTGACTGTATATATAGAGGGAATGCATTATAAATGGCACAGTAATCAATTCCTTCCCACCAACTTCTTGGTATAAAATCCATCAGGTAGCAGTATCCTTCATATTCTTCCCAGCCTTCAGGACAAGATGGTCCTATAACATTAATGTAATGGATTATTATAGTTAAGAATTAAATTCCATTTTTTTCTGATGAATGAAGTATGGACCAGATTTAAAACTCGGCAAATTCATTATATTTATTTCCTTAATTCTTGAATTAAATTACTAGTTCTGTAACTAGCCTTCAGGACAATATGATCCTATTACATTAATCCCATTTATTATTAAAGTTAAGAATTTATTTTATTTTTTATGATAAAAGAAGAATGGACCAGATTTTAGAACTTGGCAAATTTAATCAACTGTAAATATTTACAACATTAATTTCCTTAAATTTTAATAAAATTACTAGTTTTGTTTCTATTCTGAAATATTAAGTTTTCTAAGAGGAGATCATCGGGTATTGTGACCTAGAAATGGAACAACAATTAATATTTTCTGGATAATATCTCATAATATATTGTAAACATCTTTTTTTCTTGAGTGGAAATTTTCCCGAAATTGTATTGTTTGTATTTCCTGAAGAGGATATTTTTCACAATTTTACTCATCCTTGTGTTGATGTTGAAAGCGAACATGTAAATCTCCCAATTGCAAGAAGTGATCAGGGAGCGTCAGCTATCTTTGATATTTTTGCCATGGATTGTAGTGAGAAAGTTTTAAACAAACTGAAAAAATCCAATATCTGTATTGTATATATACCAGCGGTGTGTACAACTGTTAGACCATAAGGTTAATCTGTGAAAAATGTTTGAACAGCATGGTATGTAGCAAATAAACACAACTTGTCATAATTTTCATGATTTGCGATTTTTAAAATTTGTAAAAAAAGGAGAAAATTTCCATCATGCAAAAATAACCATGTTTACATTATTACCTTGTATTGTACAATGAGGTAGTGAATTCCACCTGTAATCTACTCCACACTGAATCTGTCCTGGAGTTGGGGTGTACAGGTAATCACAGTCATAATTTATTACATCACCAACACTGGTATTGACTGCAGATACATCTAGTAGGATACAACCTGAAAATAAACCATCAAAATCCAAGTTCATTTAATGAAATAAACTTAACAAAAATTACTAATTATAAAACGAGTATGTTAACTCATTCACAAAAAAAATATGCTGCGTTAATAATGACTGACCATTAGTAATCCTATTATAAAGAATTTGACCTCGTAGCCATACAATAGGTATCTGATTTTGGTAAATTGGAGCTGCTTAAAGACAAATTTTATTTGCTTGAACCTAATTTAAATGTTTTTACTATGCAGGCTTAAATTCATCAAATGAATTTGAATGCCACCAATATTATATTTATAATTTTGTCTAAGAATATTTTTGGTAAGAGTTATCCCTCTTTACATAATAAATGACTGGCTGACAAAAAGATCAAATGAACCTAAGGTTACTTTTACATTATACTTGTAAGGAGTAAGCAATATAATAAGTTATCCCCTTACCACAATAGTTGCTTTCGGTTAGATACAAACCAATGAAGTCGTAACTGTATATTACATTATAATTTGCATCCATTACTTTACTGTAATGATTCATATTTAAAGTTTCATGAGTTATCTCCCTTATCACAATAATGAATGACTGAAAGTACGTTTTTTCTTTTCAAGTCATAACTTAAATATCATTATATATTACTGGTACCATAGATTACGTGCTGAGGTATTACTTATTTCATTTCATGCTTCTTTATTATGAGTTATCTTTCCTAACCACTATATTGAGATATGAAAATCTTTTAAGACAAACCATATATAGATACATGTACAAACCTTTTCTGAATTTTAAGTCGTAATTGTACCATGGTATTACACCACATGTTGAGGCATTACTTCCATTTACCACTTCTGACACATTCACTGCCTCACAAACGTTATTTAGATCCAGAGAGGCAGTAGCATTTACTAACAAGGTTACATTATTAAGGCTCTCCTCATTAAAGATTTGGCAGGTGCTTGTTGAGATGTCATAGCTATACCCATTACAGTCAATCCTTGACAAACAGAATATAGGACAGCTATCGGCTACTGTATTATCCAGTTTATCAAGTACCGTCAATGGCTGTGATATGTTTACATAATGTGGGTTTGTTGTAAATATATCTGCAACTATAAATATTGGTTAATGATTATAACAATAGTAACCACAACAACCATACAGATTCACTTTCCAATCCATGACATCATCAAATAGACAGAGTCAAAGGCTTGCAAGTTCCATCATATGACCAGCACAACATTTTCAATACCCAGATATTAACTGTTTCAAATAAGACTTACAGAAAATTAGGCTAAACTAGTCCAAATCTCAATATTTCTAAAAGAACATAGGTATACATGTATCAGAGTTCCAACTAAAAATTACATGTTTTGGATCTGTGGGATGGTCTAAATTTTGATCCCTGGCTAACAGTTCACATTTTTTTAGCTGTTTAGAAAACTCTTGTATGCAAAGTATTTATTAATCATCTTCAAGCAAAAGAGATTGTCTAGATAGTGGCAAAAACCAAAATTTCTTTATAGCAAAAGTAACTTTCACCTCAAAATATATGACCAACAAAATCAGTAGACCTACCAACTGAAACCAAATTGTTCATCAGAAACTCCAAAAACAATTTATAGTAACAGTGACTTTGACCTACCTCTGAAATAATAGTTTTTTAATCTTTTCAAGAATATTATCAGTGTATAAAGTTTGATGAAATTCTATCCAAGCAAACAAATTACTCTTAAAACCAATGTATTACAGAATATAAACAACCAAAAAACAGGCCAAACAGGATATTCATCTGTCATGGCATAAGCTAATACTAAATCAAAAAATGTCATCTGAAGATGTACAATTGCATTATTTTTTCATAGTTTCTTGGGATACCTGCTCTCACTTCCCAAGGCTGAGACATCTTTTGCATCTACAGATTGTTGTCACATAAACAGCCAGCCTGTTTCAGGATTACTCAAATTTAAGCTACTTTGATAAGAAAGTAAGTCTAAAATCTGCAACTTTATCTGAATTACCAGTGTACCATACCACAGTGTCAGTTCCCCAAAATGTTTGTACTGAATATTATGGAAAACATTTTCCTTATAAATTTCCAGAAAAATGGTGTTGTTTTTTACAGGTGAACATCCAAGAAAACAATTTCATATCTGATGTTATAGGTTATTATGAGAACAAAATTTAAGCCCTTTAGATTATTATAAAGTGATCTTACCATTTGGTTTGTAACAAACCACATCCAAATTTTCAGAGCAGTTAAGACTATAAAATCTAACTCCAACAAGTAAAACTTCCACTGCCACACAGTCCCCTGCATCAGAGTAATGGTGTCCCATTCTCCACTTAACAGTAGTACTGTCTGTTGTGTAGAGCTCATTTTGAAGACTTGATGCACCCACTTTCTTAAAACCTGACCAGTAATACCCTTTGATAAAACAAAAATAACATCACTTTTCAGCTTTTCATAATAATATTTAATTCTATTTATTTATAACCCCAGAATTGATTTATATATTTATACCTGAGTTTGTGGAATTGTTTGTGATTAATCAGGTATTAAACAATGCTACTGAGAGAATGCACACTAGTCTTAAGGTTTGTACCCGTGTGGTTGCGGAAGCCAACAATAACTACTCAATTATTATGTCTCACACATTCAAGTAAGACAAAAATGAGAGATACATCTATATGTTTATGTACATGTAGTGTCATTAAATTTTAACATACACATATAAAATAAAACGCGATTCCATAACCATAGAAACTATACAAAACAATACAAAAACATGAAACAAGTTAAACCTTTTGTAATTTCTTGTTTACCTGCACAGATTGACTAAGAATTCGATTTGGTCAGTTATAATATGTTGACTTACCTGGATATGGAGGTCCAGAAACTGCAATCACTGCATCTATCAAATTTATAGACACAGGTGTGGCTACCATACCACCATCTTGTTGACAAGCATCTCTGGCACCAAGCCAGTCATGAGATGTTATAACTTTTACTTCTACACCATTATATAATTGCCATGGTGACACAAATGCTGTAAAATAAAATATAAAAAAATACACTTATTTATAGTAATTTTTATGAAATCTCTTGTACACCTGATCAAACTCAATTTTCATAAATCAACATTTGCAGATATGTTTGGTAATGTTATGGAATAAATATGATTCCTCTTTATGCTGGAATGTGAAGAAACAACTTTCATTTGAACTTAATGAAGACAACAACAGGATAATGTGCGAGAAGTACCAATGTTTACATTTCTATATAGGACAGATATATATGACAGAGTTCTCACTGGGTTGTTTTTAGGACAAATACTCTGCCCCTTTCAGGCACAATTAAAAATTGTAAGGTTATGTTACAATCACTTTTGCCAATTTTCAAATTTTTAAAATTTCAGATTTAAAAACAATGCCTTGGAGTTTTCTATCACTTTTTCTTTTTCACAACTCAAGCTATCATGGTGGTTTTCTCACTATTCAAGTATTGCAAGGGCCCCGGCCCCATTCACAAAATGATGAGAGAGAGCCCTGTGTAAACATTCTCTCTTCAATGTGTCAAGCAAATAGCAGTTCGAGATTCTTTTCTCACGTCACTGCAATTTGGATAAAAAATGTTAGTTAGACCGTGTTGTGTTTTGTCAGACAAACAGTTTTTAGCTACTAGTATTTGTGATGAGATAATGCTTTTATTAATCTCAAGGTTTAATCTAAACACAAGTTCTTGTTGTTGCTGCTTAGTGAATTTTGATCTAGTTTTCTTGGTATTTTTTAGTTTAAGAGTACAAGTACATTTAGCCTAAATGTTGCATCATTATTTGATTATACAATGTACCAAGTCAATTTTTATATTTAAACAACTCAAACATTGGCATTGCAATGTTTAATTTTATTTTTCATTTTGCAATAAATCAATGGTGTTCACAATTGGACAACGTAATACCCCATCACTTAACTGCAGAACAATTATTTTTTCATTGGAGATGGAATTGGTTCAGTTCGCATTTTGCCGTAAAAATGGCATTACTCTGGGAAATTATGATGTTAAGGTTTTACAAAATGCTCTGCACAAATGCTAAGGGGTATGTGGTACACCGGCAAACTCCATTTCAAGCTGTGCACATAATTCAACAAAACTCAATATATCAGTGTTAGCCAAGAAAATACTGAAATGGTTAGAGCATTGGGCTTGACATTTTGTCTCTCATTACTGGTTGGGGATTGACTCCGAGCCTCGGAGGTAAGCTTATAAAACCACAAATGAAAAAGTGTTCTCTTGTAGTTAAGACTTCAAGTAGATGCAATGCAATCAAGAGATTCTTATCTTCAAAATTGTGTAATGAATTGTTTTAGTAGAAAGCAGAAAAAGTGTTCTCTTGTAGTTGCGACTTCATGTTGGTGCAATGCAATCAAGAGATTCTTATCTTCAAAATTGTGTGATAAATTAATATGTTTGATTACAAAACAGATCATAAACCATCAATATATCATCTTGTTTATCACTTATTCTATAGCATTAATTACATCAACTTTTTGGATATTGGAATCAATAAATTGTACATCATACCACCAACATTTGCATTTTATCCTTACTAAAGAACAACAAAGTACATACCATCTCACTTAGAAGATATGATAAAGAGTCTAAGAAATCCTTATGGAGGTTTAACATTTCAGTTTGCTTGTATAATCGAAAATTGAAACAACACAGACAGTAGACAAATTCATTTACATGGTGATATTTTATTGATTTTTATCTCTAAAACCTTTAACTATATACACAATACAGAAGTAGTTTTCAATACAGTAAAAACAATGCTTGAAAAGTAGACAAATAGCTGTCACATCATAAGCAAGCAACTAAAGAACATACATAATACATAGGGTAAAGGAACTTTTTCTTTCCATAGGTCCTATGAGCGCAGGACATTTGAGCGAAAATTAATACACTCATAGTGGACATTTGAGAAACAGATTTTAAACATTACCTGTATTTTATGATGGACATTTGAGCGACAGTTTAAATCTACTTTCTGCCCCAGCATGAAGGGTAGAGAGTGAAAAAGCTGAATATTTGCAAGAATTTTATCAGAAATATGCAAATAGTAAATTCGATCACAACAGATTTACATGTACCCATGGAATTTAAATATTGGACTAGAAGAATATGTTATTTTACTTTAAGTTTTATTCTGTAAATTTTACAAAGTTTTAATAGATTTATGAAATGTAGTGGCTAGACTGTTAATGAATTTTATAAGCAGGGGACAAGAAAAAATGTTGCTCAAATATCTACCATATATTTGGAATTTCGCTCAAATGGGTTAAAATTCTGTTGCTCAAATGTCCTTTACTTCATCCCTCAAATGTCCATTTATTTTCACTCTTTTGTCCTATGCTTTCACTCAAATGTAAAATGCAGGGTCCTATAGGGGCAAATAATTATCCATACTCTAAAGTATTATGTCAAGTGTTATAGTGCAGAGCATTGGCTAACTATTGTCCCAATAACTGAATGAAACAAGTGCTTGTGGCTAAGTCTAGTCTATCCGACTAATCATCCAGCTTAACCCCCATTTTATTTTTGTCTTATAGACAAGGTCAACTACCTTCCTGAACATGGTCAAGTAGCATAAATTTGTCCCCACATCAACAGTGCTCTCACAAGTTTCTTGGTGATTATGATAAAAATTGTCCAAAGATCAACAGCTGTAGCATCATCTCTCTCATGTCCAAGTGTCTAAAGTACTGACTTATAAATCGCAAAAACATTAGGTGTATTTACACACCACCTCCCTTCTCAAAGACATTTTCATAGAATTTAATATGTGGGTGGTTACAAAAGAAAGTCGTACCGTATAATATTATGTATTGTTTAAGATACATGGCATTATTTGTTATCGAGAAATATCAACAATGCAGAGCTTGCACGTAGACAATTTTCATTATTGCACATGACACATCAACAAAATACACGAGGGATATGGAAAATTTCCTACAGGCACTGCGCTGTTGATATTCCTGACACAGTAAAAACAATATGTACAATGAATTTAAAACTTATATATTGATTACCTCTTGTGGTTATAACAATAATTTACTAATATATTCTTGGTTTCATTTTTAAAAATTAATAACCAATTAAGATTATTTAATAGAAAGTTCTTAATGTTCTTTTGGTTGACTACCAAGAAGCCGTAATAAATAGGGTGAGGCCATGTTTAAACATATTGTTTGTCAGTGTAGCTAGTATAACATTAAGTCAATAGATAAAAGTTTTAAAGGATGTTCTATTTCTTGGACAGTTTCAGCAAAATATATTCACAGATGATTACCAAGAAGATGAGCTGAAAAATGTGTTATTTCAAAAGTCAACTGAACTTAAGCTGAAACAGTTCCTACTCTTTCACATAACCCGTAATGCAGTTGAATAAAAGGCTTTACACATTCAACTAGGAAAACTAACACCATTACCAAACAATATAACAACATTATAAAAAGTTTGGGTTCCTTGGAAATGACATTATTCTTAATTGCACATCTCAGAATACCAATCATGGCATCTCTCATCACCTAGGTTAGAATCCCACTTGGGATAGATGCTAATATTATAAAGATTGTCAGTTAGCTTGCTGAAGAAAGGTGGCGTTCTCTGGCCAATCATGTTTCCCCAACTATACCAGAACTGCCTTCTTGACCTCAATATGTAAAAATTTTGATTGGGTTGTAAAACCTTGACCTCAAAAACACCATTACATAACTCCTCTTCTCTTGAAATGACAAATCAAGGACACAGTAAGTTTTAACCTGCTTGATGACAAAAATAACTTCTCATTATCTTTAATTGTCAAACAAAAAATTGCCTTATTGGCAAAACATAGCAGATGTAATGCAAACCAATTTTTAACCAATCAAGTAGATCTACAAGACAGCTACTCCATTGCTTATTGGTCTAATATCATGAAGTTTGCAACACATTGTCTGCAATTACTTTTATTAAATTTGAAAATAACATTTTGATTCATTTGTAATAATTATAGAAAACAAAAACATATATTTACATTAATCTTGTGTATTTTGAGACTTTTGGCATTCATAGGACTATAAATGTCGAACGACCGCATCACTGCGTTTGAATATTGATATTGGCAATACACATGGCTGCCCCTTGTTCCAAGGTGGTTTACTTCTTGGGGTATCGAATGCATTTGTGTTTGATGATCAATTCATTTTTCAACTTCAAAAAGTCTATCAAAAGTTTCATTGGTAAATTGGAGATTTTCCTCACTGAACTAGATAGTTCCTCTGATGCATGTTGCGATTTGTTCAGGATCATCAGACATGCCTTTGCGCCCGTCCAGTGGATGTGCAATGTACCAGAGACGATATTGGAGACGTAATACGCAACTACATCACATAGTATACGTATTACATTGTAAACATTCATGGGACTCTTGCATGTTCAAATTCATGGTTGAAACACTCGGAAATATAATCCCAGAATTGAAAACAAATTCACCCTCAAAAATGAATTCCAGAATTAAATTTTTTTTAATGAAAATATAACAATTGAACTGTTTTGAAATCGCACTCATAGTCAATATCAAACGGATCATAATGAGCTATCCCACATTATTCAGTTTGTCATGCAAAGGTTTGGCATTCATATCGACTATGAACAGTTCAATTGTTAAATAATATAGTGTATACTGGCTGACAAAGTGGCTTTAGGATAACAACTTATCAGACGAATCTTGTGTTAAAACTTGCATGTTGAAATACATCGATAAAGTTTGATCAATGATGTGGCAAAAACCCAACATAATGAATAAACTTACTGCAATCAAACTGTTCAATGATTTTGGAATATAACCCCTGAAATACAGATCCGATTTTGCCAAAATTTGGTCAATGTTTGTAGTGGAAATTCCTTGGTCGTTTTGACTGGAACCAGATTAGTGGTTTCTAGATGATAACTTATGAATACTTTGCTGTTAATCAGATGCTGGCGAAACTTTGTCAACATTTTTGTTATAGAAATACACCAGCCCAAGCCTGTTGATTGAATAGTGACAACTGCATGCAACTCTCGCCTATTAGGAAGTAATAGAATGCAAATAAACTACAAAATGAAACTGGTTTACGGATTCGATTCTTTCTTTTGTTCAAAATCAGTGTGCATTTGGACTCAAGAATAAGTACTTCTCTTCATAGAATATCTTTGAAGAAAACAAGTGAATTGGAGCCCGTTTTGTTTATTGGCACCTACTATTTGAGCATGGGCTATACAAACTTAATTTTAATCAATGAAATGTTATACCTGACGGAGAGCATTGAAATTTACAGAAATTTTTAATGGGGCAAGCAGACCGGCATCCAAAGCCGTGTGGCCAGGTTCCAAAAAATATGCTTAAATTGTTAAAAGAGTTGTGTTCTTTTGAACATGCATGGTTTAGTTTGACGAATGGCGTATAAATTCTCGGTGCGTCATTTTACAATTTGCAGGGTAAATAAGATATGTCATCCGGAAACAAATTTTATATGCGGATTTGGCATTTCAACACAAAAATATTGACCAAGTTTCGTCAGCATCTAGGATAAACAGACCAAGTTATCATTTAGATACAACATGCGTTATCCTCAGGTGATTGAATATTGTTTTACGTCACATCAGCTATTTTTGCCACTGAAGTTTTTCTCTGACAATTTAGTTCCAACAGTATTTTATTTTCAAAAAACAAAACACATAAACACTTTTTATTATGACCGTTGTTATTTTGTTCGCCATTGACGCTAGTTTTCAATGTTTAATGTATTTATAAATCATTTATTCAACCGGGATACGTGAACGGGTATTATCGGAATTGTTTCAGAATAAGTTCATGATCAGTTGATATTTGAAACAAACATTTTTCAGCACAGGTACTTAATAACCGTCTTGGAATATATTTGGCTTAAACTGTCCGATAATAAGACCATCTTTGAAAGACTTTCTCTATTGATTTTTTTTTTATTTTATACGATTGACGTATCACGTTTTTAAAATGTGACTTTCTGGCAAATAATAAATAAAATAAAAATAAAAATCCATTAGCTTCACTTTACAAACAGTATGTTTAAACATGGCCTTGCCCTATTTATAACAAGTTCTCTGTAGTCAACCAAAAGAACATGAAGAACTTTCTAATTACTTAATGATTTTAAAAATGAGCCAAAGAATAAATTAGTAAATTATCGTAATAAACACGAGAGGTAATCAATATAAATTAATTATAAGTTTTAAGATCGGTGTACATATTGTTTTTACTTCAGTGCATGTAGGCAATTTAAATATCGGACATGTATTTTGATAAGTCAGCTTTTTCTGTTTAAGTAACCTCTATATAACAAATAACAATACATCATATTATACGGTACGACTTTCTTTTGTCACCACCCACATCTTAAATTCTATGAAAATGTGTTTGAGAAGAGAGATGTTATGTTACACCCATCATATATGGAAAGAGGCCACTAAGATTGAAGGTTGTATAGATCACTTCAATTATCGTAACTATGGCATTATGGTCTGTCTTATCACAGTTGTTTCATACGTCCTAATTAAAAGTATATATTGTAATATTATTAAGGTTTTTTTTTTTTTTTTTTAAATTTAAATTAGAGTCCACAAGAAGCAGGAAAGTTGTTTTTGACAATCCTACGAAGATCACCTTCAAAGGGAGTGAAATTCCCTGTTCGATGTACAGATAACATGCAAGAATTTTAATAGAAAATCTTTAGATTGATAAAAAAAGGAAATTTGTGACAACAATATCCTTTGGATAATGATTTAGATTCACGGAATAAAAATCGTTAAGGTTGGAACAAGAAAGAATAAATCGTACTAGTAAGGAAATGTTTGTACTATAACAGGGACCTCTAGAAACGCCGCCATCGAGACGACGGAACTTTACAACTGATTCTGTAGAATACGAAAGACTACATTTGAAACTTTATGACAAACGTGATGACTTCAATTTTTCTTTTGTCAACTTTCCTTTTCTATGCAGCAATATACCTGCCTCTCTTGCTTATGTTGTATTTGTATTTCCCAATTAATACGCTATGGTAGAGCTTGTTCCCACTACGGGGACTTTGTACAACGAAGCAGGCTGCTTGCAAATAAATTGTTGATATAGGATATTGCAAGCCTAGGCTTATACAGGCCCTCAAAAAGTTTTTATGGCCGTTACCACAGTATTACTAGTATTGATACGTTTGATGTCTCTGTGTCCAGGATTGCCCTGGATATATTTGCCGTCCCATAGTTCCATGTTCCTTTCACACAATTTTGATTACACATGCATGTAGCGGGTGTAGCTAGCTAAACAGGAGGTGCTTACCCTTCCGGAGCACCCGGCCTCACTTTCCTGGTGGAAATTCACGTGTCTAACCCGACTTGTCAGTTCCAAAGTGTTTACTTTGTTTCTGAATTGTGATTCGGACATGTATTAGTATGTTGGTTTTTTTTTTAATTTTTTTATATTAAATTGGAGATTATTAGTGTTTAAAAAACCACCAAGGTATCGAGATATTCTGTTAAAACATTCTGTAGTATAGAGTTAAGAACAATGTACTACATGTATATAAATGATTATTTGATCAATTGCCAAACCTATTACGGGACACACGTCACAAACATGACTATGAAAGCAACACGTCTAACCGTTACATTATATCAACGGGGGTATAATTCTAATGACGCATTTGAAAAAAATGGAGGATTTTGCATGCGTGTTCATGAAATATTTAATTGAATAAATCTGTGTTTAACAAACGTTTTAAGAGTTGCATTAAGTTTTATTACACCTTATGTAAAAATCTAGCAATTTCATTGGATAAGAGCTATGTAACAATTTGTATTATCATAATTATAATAAAACCAATTAATAAAACGTCACTTTGATTATCTCTTTGACGTAATCCAATAGTAATGACATCATTTTTGTGTGACACTAGTACGCATTATTGCCGAAATTTTGTATGTTTTCTTGAAGCCAGGAAGGCCACATGATGCAACAAACAGATATCTAGCGAGTTTAATAAATTCAATACCGTAAGAACACGAATGTAAGATTCCGTTTGCTGCATGCGTTCCTGACTGAAACTACTTGTCACATCATACAAAAATGATGTCATATTATGTTATAACAATTTGATGACGTCAGTTACCTAGGAGATAATGAGATTGACATTACACAATTGTAATATGTTGTTTTTATAACATGGCTTTATTATATAGATTTTAGCCAGATAATATAATTTTACATCTATATATTAAACATTGGAGTACTTTTAGGGGACCCAACCAGCCCACGCGTTGATCAAACATTTTTTTATGTTTTTGTTTGTTAATAAAAAGTGTTTTCTATTAGTTTAACAATATTTCATTAGAAAATCAAAAATAATGAATAACGTATAGAAACATTTTTTACAAGTCAGGACCTTGGAACAAGAGTACAACTCTTATATTAACCAGTTTCCTGTGCATCTATAATTAAACAATTTATACAACATGGCATTAAATAATACAATTAAGTAAAGCATTCAGTAGAACATTATGGATATTTTTTGTTGCCAATATTGATATGTACATAAAACATTAACTGCACTTGAAAGAAATTAGTAATAAACGGCGTTGAAATAAGTAAACAAGTAAGTTTATAAAATTGTTTGTATACACCAAATGGTCAATTTTCGACTGTTTGCTCATTAGTGCAGAATAATATTGAAAGAAAAGAAAACATGAATTATGTAAACTTTTTATATGCTTCAGCAATTTGTTTTAGGAGTAACAAATAAAAAGACTTAAATTTAAAATATTGATGTAAAATGTTAAGATGTAATGCATGTGGTTTAATAATAATGTTTTTTTCTATTCGCAAAATCAAACTATGGAAATAAGTCATATGTTACATTTAATGATGTGAAAGGGTCAAGTGTAAAGTAAAGGGGTGAAATCCATTTGCGTCATTTTAGCGTCCTTTTCCGCCACAATCTATTTGTGCCAGTATATCATTTCCGCCACCGACTTTTTAAAAATCTTTAGTCTTTTTGCGCCAATATGGTACTCAACTGACTCTCTTTATTTGGAGTGCGATGAAGATATGATCAATTATTTTGGCTCCCCCCTCTTTTATCCGGGCTTGGGACATTTAGATAAAATCCACAAATAATTTAAAATCACTTCACATAAAAAATAAATATTTTGAGAATACTCTAAATATACAATCAACGATCATATCAATGGGTAGAACTTACATGTTATAGCTCATCACACACACATGTAGTCTCCGCGACTGATTCAGTCACAAGATATTTATGACAGAAAAGTTGTCTTTCTCGGAGTTATGCCAACTTCTGACACGGTAGCTGTATTTGTACTTCGGAGCTTTGATAATGTATGTTGTAATGTTTAATGACCATGAAAATGATATGGAGTTGCATCTGAAGTCAGTGTCATACGTCTAAGAAAACCATTGGTTTTCTGAAGAAAAGTACAATCAGTTACATTACACCGCATGACTCGAGTCAATGCCAAAAAAGTCCCGATTGCGCTCCAATGGATTACGGTATCTGGGGAATCCTAAAACGTCGTCTTCAGAAACGAAGGATCTCTTAAAGAGCTGTCGAAGATGAATGGAAGAAACTGGAACAGAGCTACATCAATAAGACACTTGCGAGTTGGACAAATCGTTGTAAAATATTATATTATGGCCACGGTTCATATCGCTTGTTACAGTGAAATCTGAATTGTCATATACCTTTTTTGAATTTAATCATAAAATACATTTAAAAAATGGTATATCATATACCATTTTTTGAATGTATTTTATGATTAAATTCAAAAAATGGTATATGACAGAATTATTAAAGACGATTTTGTAATAAAAAAGTTGAGCAGCTATCGTAGATCTGGTTTTACTAGCAATGATTTGTAGATTAGTTAGCCTAGTGGGGTTTATCAACATACCACGAGATATCCAATAAGAACAATTATTTGTACGTAGAAGATGACGCTCTCCCGTGAAAACGCCAATATTTCGAAACAATGCGTTAAAGTTTCTCTCTTATTATTCCGCACAAACGTATCACAGGGTACATTGACGAGCCCCAATGACCATTTGACGTAAGCGACCAAGCTAGCTCCGAAATAGTGCCCATCTTCTAGCTCCGTATGTCCGTTTTAAAAAATATACGAATTTTTGCCCCTGTTCAGGGTTTGGAAAGCGACGTGATTGCCTGGAAACGTATACTTTTCCGACGTAAAATTATGGTAAAAACTTTCAAGATCATGACATGAATTGCAAAAGATTCAAGTGAAACTTGTATTCTATCTTAGCTAAATTTGGTAAAATATATTTTGGTCCTTTGGGTATTTTCAACATCTTGATAACAATTTTGGTTTCATAGTTTTGGTCCAAGCACTACTGATGATGAATTGTATTCCGAAACAACCGTCTAGTGTTGTAAATTAAAACTGGTATAATATGGACACTTGTTTTTAATATTGAAAAATAACACTCTAAACATAAGTTTCGGTGTAGTGTTATTTTTTTTAACATCAGATACAAGTACCTGTGCTTTGTCAGCATGATTGCTTATTATTCCTTTCTCAGTATGTACTTTTTAGAGGTGTTCCGTACTTTTCCCAATAAAAACGGCTTTATACGATTAATTCAGTGTTTCAAAGTTTGTTCAGTTTTGGAGAATTTAGGCCATTTCGTGTTTCGGGCCATTTCGTGTTTTCGAGCACACATTTTATTACAAATTAAAGAACACATATTTAAATACAGACTGTGTGTTTGTATTTGCTCAGCTGTTAACATTACAACATTATAACCATAGTTTATTTGATTATATATATTTTTGATAGTGGTCAAGTGGTCTAAAGCACTTATTATAATTAACGGGTCGTGTTCGCGATCGGCTGCCGAAGGTTATCGGGTAGTTTTCGCCATCCGCAATCACTCCGCTGTAAGCGAAAGGACAAAGGCGTAAAACACCATTCCGCTACATTGCATAGGATAATGAATGATTTAATAAAAATACAAATACGACAAAAGACTCATTTATCTCCCTTTATACATCTCGGACGCAAGTTCTACGGCATTTCTATACACTACAGAATAGATTGTACATGTATATTGTATCTGTTAAAATGGTAATTCTTCAAAAGTGCTTATTAATCATTTGGTATTTTGTACAATGTATAGCCTTTTTCTATACATAATTATATATTTTCATTAGTCCATATATCTAGCAATTGATTTTTAGGAAGTCTTTTCATTTGTTTTACCACTCGCAGTGCACTTGAACTAAAACTGAAACTTTTTTTTTCAATTTTGCCATTTGAATCGCATTGTATTTACAATGTGGTTGATATAAATATGTTAATAAAACATAAAGTACAAATACCGCAAACACTGCTGTTTTATAAAGATTATAATTATAAGGAGACAGTGGCTCCATACTTTCGGTATACACATTTATTTTTAAAATATTTTATTATTTTATTTGATGTGGTTATATGATTTGTAATTTTCTTCTTACGAGAGAAGACGACCCGAAATCATGTTTTAATCCAGAAGTAATCATCTTATAATTACAATCATAGTATACCAGTTTTAATTTTACAGCATTAAACGGCTCCATCCTTGCTTTATTTATTATTTTATGCGATTAAAAAAACTTGGGCGGGTGTTCACAATATTTTTTACGAAATGGCGGGGTTCTTTATGTTTCGTAGTGATGACGGAAAAATTTACTATTTACGTGGGTTAGTGCAGCTCAAGACCGGATTGATTTTTGCGTAACCGCGATGACCAAAATCGATTGAATAAAGTAATAAAGTAAACTACCGTTCTGCATTTTCAAACTTTTGAAAATATTTGACGTAAATTCAAACTTTTAAACTCAACCCGACCTTTGAACTACCCGTCATTGTACCCCTCGCGAACCTACGTAAATAATAAATTCTTCCGTCATCATTACGTCACACAAAAGCACTGTTTCTTCCATCGTAAACACCCATCAAAAATACGTTTTTGGCGTATTAAAGGAATTGTAATGAATGGAATAGATTGAAATTAGGATTTTTAGCAACGACTCGGCTCATGTAAGTAAATGATTAATTGATTTTAACCGTGTCATTGAAAATGTGTGAAATATTTGTGTTGTTCCTTTCTCTGCAGTAGAATAAACGGACAATAATCAGTAGTGTTTGGACCAAAATTGTGAAACTATTTTTTTCAAGGGGTTAAAAATATCCAAAAGACCAAATATATTTTACCAAATTTAGCTAAGGCAATTGCATGAGGGGATATACCTTAGTTTTCAGGATTTTTATATTTTAACTAGCAGCTAAAAAAACCCCAAAGTATATTTCTGACAAAACAAAAGTATTGCATACTGAGTTTGTGATTTTCTCGGGGAAACATGCCTGCTCAGTGGTTATAATTACATATTATACCAGTCTTAATTTAACAACACTTGATGGCCATTTCGGAATACAATTGCTCACCAGCAGTGCTTGGAACAAAATTGTGAAATCATATTCACTTATTTAAACTGTGTTGAATCATTCAATATTGGTCACAGCGAAATAATTCACGAAATGTTAAAACAATAAAATGATTAACTTTATTCTGTGTCGCAAATGCACAACGGTCCATGCATTATGTCATGATTATTGTCATTTTACTATGATTGATTGTCCAAATGGTACAATGGTAAAATGTTTGGAGAAATATAAATAAAAATTGTCAACTGTGATTAAAATTATTTAGGTTAAAACATTATCTCACAATTATTATTAAAACTTTTAATTTTGCAGCACAGGGCGGCCATTTCGGAAACACCTCCTCATCAGTAGCGCTCAGTCTAATTTTGGTCCAAACATTGCTGTCAAATGTCTAAATATACGAACATGTAATAAGGATTTGTCTAATATTTATCAACGTATCACTATTCCTTTCCTACATGTCACCATTTTTGCAATAGATACTTGTTGAAAGATCTTTTAACAAGAGGCATAATTCTTGTTTATCAAGACAATACCTCCTCTAGATCTGCCAGCCCCTGTCTTTAATAAATTCTTGTAATACCGATATTCTCTAATTTTGTTGATGATTCCGTCTTTACGTACAAAGCACGTCGGGTCTGGCTGTCGGAGCCGCATATAAATAATGCGTATATGTTAATTGTAAATGGACTACACTGTACATTCAAACTTGTTTTACAATTTCATTTCAATCAAACTATCTTGGATTCTACTCTTGATTCATTCTTGCTCTTACGAACCTTAAATTTTTAAATATTACTTGGTGTTTGCATTTGCGTTGTTATAATAATTCCGAGTTTTTATTCTTCCGAGGAACCCAACATTTCCGGCGTTAAACTTTTTTTTAACTTACATGTTATGATGTAATTGTTGGATGAATGTGACTTTAAAACAATGGTTAAGAAATAGTAATAATTTACATTTTCACAAATACAAATACAAAATTAAACTTTTCCACACCTTTCCCTGAAATAAATTTCATGAGTAAATACACAACAATATAACTATATGTCAGTGTTAGTATTAGAATCTTTTAATAAAAATTGAAATTTCAATTTAATTTCAACTTAAAAAGTGAATGTAATGATTCATATCAAAGAACATTGAAAAGCTAAAATAAATATGGGATGTCCATCAATTTTGTAAAGTCAATTTTTGTAGATATACTTTGGCTGACGCCATTGACCTTTTAGTCATAAATATATAATTTTTTCCCACAGTTATATGATGATCCAACATTCCGCCTGTTAAACGAGATATGGCACAATTTAAGGGACAGACAAAAGCAAATTGAGTGGACTTGTTCTGTTATCTACTCCGCTATATCGCGAACAGAGAGCGTCAGATTTACTCCACTTCAATATATGGCATGTCACGGAAATATGATGTTACGTCAACGCATATAAATAGCATGCGTCAATTTTGTCCGCGCTTCGTTTATGCCATATACTTTTTTAAAATTTAATCATAAGATACATTCAAAGATGGTATATGATATTTATAATACCACATACACACATATCAGTAGACAATGCAAAAAGCAACATACAAATTTGAAAACTAGCGTCCACGAAACCCACCCACCACCCTTATCATCAAAAAGGGCCGTTGGCGATAGAAATAGTTTTATCTACAGGGAAGTAGTTCAGAACGTTAAGCATCCCCTGTCTAGCCAGCTCCATCCGCGACGTGGGGAATGATTCCATCTCTAATTTGTTCGTTCTAAGGATGAATTCTTCTGATGTTCAAATCTCGTTTGAAAATCATTTTCAAAATAGGCAATATTGGAGAAAATTGTTTACGAAAATAAGTAAGTCAGTATGACGGTCATAATTGTTTATTTCCTTAAACCGAGAAAACCGATCAAGTGTTGCTCGTCAGTTACTTTGCTGATCTTTCGGACGTTAGAACATAGAACCTTTCCATTCTCTGCCTTTTCAAAACCACAAATCAATGTTGAATGCTGGCTGGGATTGGTTAAAGTTTTAATAATATTGTATTATTTTCATGGTGGATATTGTGAAGTACATGATAAATATTGTCAAATAAATAATGGCTTTTGTCGAGTACATGATGATTATTGCCAAGTACATGACAGGTATTGCTTGGTATACGGTGGACATTGTTAAGTAAATGTTATAATTATCAAGTAAATAATGGTAGTGTCAAGTACATGTTGATTACTGTCAAGTACATGGCTTTTGTAAATTTTATGATGAGTATGGTTAAGTATATTATAGATATTCTCTTTTGTTATGTCATTAGATGCACAATTGCAAGAATAACTGACAGAAGACTTTTAAGTGTTTCTCTCGTCCTGCTCTTGTTTGAAGAATGAAGCATCCGGATTCTTGATTTGATGATCGAAAATACTTTCAGCTCGATCATCTAGCTCTTATATGATAGGAACTGTTCTTTGGCTCATCTGAGATTTGCAGTTACCATTTCAGTTAGGGTTGGATTTGCAATGTTCTTTGTATCCAACATGATTTATCTTGGAATGGATTACCCATTTCCTGCATTACTGCAATGGATTATTTTTTATTTTTCAAACAAAGGTTTCTGGGCTGCTGTTCCATGACACAAGATGAATAAGTATCCACCGGGCATCTTGGATTTTGAATTGGCCAATTGGGTAGATTTCATCATTAGCTCTGTGAAAAAATAGGAATCCACATTTGATCATGCAAATTGGACAACTATAAATATTTCTAAGCAAAATATCATCTTCGGACGACTATTTTGGCGGCCATCTTGGTTTTTCAATTGGTCAATCGGATAGATTTGATCAGAAGTTCTCTGAAACAATAGGAATTCACACCTAGGTGATGCGAATTGGACAACTACAAATGCTTCTAATCATAACATCAACTTCAGGTGACTATTTTGGCGGCCATCTTGAAAAATGGCCGCCACCTTTGATTTTCAAATAGCCAATCGGGTGGATTTGATCAGTAGCCTTTTGAGATCAATTGTGCCAAATTTGATGATTGTATCATCATTTGCGCGATTCTTCTCAAAAATGACTTTTATCTTTTCCGTTAATAAACTACAATGTATATCCTTTGTTTCTCAAAGGCAGTACCAAAAATCATATTAATTGTATATTTTTCTTTTTTAAATTATTTTAGGACTGCTATTTCAAATCGCGACATTTATATGTGGCCATGCTGTACATCTTTAGACGCTGTTCTGGATGTATTTTAGTAATGACGATAAATGTTTAGATTGAAATAAAAAGTGGATAAGGCTTTGTATTAATTTATCACTCAATTTGTTGATATCGTGGACTTATAATAACACATGTTCTATTTTTATTTTGAAAACTATGCATAAATAGTACGAATGGAATTATTATAAGAGAAATTGCCACGAATAATCGACTAAAACGCGAATAAAACGATGATAAATGAATCCTACTTTAATAATTTTATCCGTTATCATTGTAAAACCAAATAAGGAATCTTTGACGTCATCGATAGCACTGATGTCTTCGGGAGTGAAAGGAAACAGTAACTCCACTAACGGTGTTGCCGCATAAACATGTTCCAACGGGTCTATGCGGGGAATTTCAACGCATGAAGAGGACGTCTTTATGCGGCAAAAAGGCTACCCTCCGCCGCATAAAGAAAAGATTTAAAGCACGATACCATAATATCCATCACTACCATTATCTTTACCACCCTCACTAAAACACCACCGCCATCACTATCATCGTGATGATTATGATGATGATGATGATAATCATCATAATTATTATTATCAAAAGCAAGAGTCCAAATTCTGCCAAAATCACAATTTAACGACCATCAACTTTACAGTCACCGTCGCCACCGCTGTCGGCACCGTCGTTGCCCTATCATCGTCCTCGTCTTCCGCCTCCTGCTTACAATTATTATAATCATTATCAACAACAACATAAATTCTAAATTGTCACCGTCGTCATCATCATTAATGTCACCACCACCGTTTTTGTCGAGATATAAGCTCTTTTAAAGATTCATACCGAGTCGTTGAAGTTAGCCCCCTCTGTGCGTCAAAAAGGCATCCTTGCGCCTCATATATATATAAGCAACACCATCTTTATGCGTTGAAAACCGCGCATAAACGTGGCCGACCTCACCGCGGCAACACCTCTATGTGGCGTTACACAGCGTGCGTTATACATGTATATGTAACGTTTTATATATATATATATATATATATATATATATACTTTCATTTTCTTATATCCGAGTAAATATTGAAAATATTTCCAACCACATTTTCTAACATTTTACAAATAGTTGCTGCACTGTAATGCCACATAGCGGTGTTGCCGCATTAACGCGCCCGACACGTCTATGGGGGGGGGGGGGGGTTTCAACGCATAAAGAAGTCAGCCACGTTTATGCGGCGGCGTTCAATGCATTAAGATGTGTTGCTTATATGAGGTGCAAGGGTGCCTTTTTGACGCATAAAGAGAAATAATTTTAACGACTTAGTATGAATCTTAAAAAGAGCTTATATATCTCGACAAGGACGGCGGTGACATTATTGATGACGACGACGGTGACAATTGAGTATTTATGTTGTTGTTAATGATGGTAATAATAATTCCAAGGAGGTGGAGGACAAGGACCTGGACGACGACGACGGTGGCGATGTTGACTAATGTTGATGGTCGTTTTGATTTTGTGATTTTGACAAAATTTATACTTTTGCTTTTAATAATAATAATAATGATCATCACAATGATAGTGATGGTGGCGGTGTTTTTAGTCAAGGTGGTAATGATGATGGAGGTGTAGGTGATGATAGTGAAGGATATTATGGTATCGTGTTTTAATTTTTCATTATGCGGCGGAATGTAGCCTTTTTGCCGCATAAAAGAGTCTTTATAGGTTGAAATTCCCCGCATAGTCTTGTTGGCACACGTTTATGCGGCAACAAGGCTATGTGGCGTAACACTGCACCACGATGTTTAACACTCACCAACCTCATCGATGGAAATTATTTTGGAAATCCTGCAGTTAATGTAATCCAACATTCTTAAACATATTTTATGAGGAGTATTTAATTTTAAAATCCGGAACGGCATTGGGGCCTAAATAGTGTAATTGATGTAGGTTTATTGATATAGCTTTATTAATGAGTTTTTAGAAGAAAAGATTTATCTGCAAATTCAGAGGACATTTACAATAACAATTCTGTATATATAAAACATTCCTGTAAAAGATACCTTGATGATTGTTTGATGATAGTTTTGTAAGACTAAAAAGGCAATCTCTTGTCATATTTCAGGAACTCGGCAATAATTTACACCAATATAATGGAAATTAAAAACTATGTTCCTTCCAATTTCTAGTTTGATTACGCAAGTGGCAAGTTTAGCTAGCTCAATAAGGGGTTCTTATCTTTCCGGACGCCTGGACTCGCTTCTCCGATGAAAGTTCGCGTGTTTAACTAAATTTGACAGTTTTCAAAGTTTTTACTTTGATTTTTTTTCGAATTGTGAGTTGAACATTGACCGGTATTTTTCTTCGTTTCTTTCGATTATGAATTTGAACACGTTTTAGTACTTTTTCCGGAAAACGAAATAATTCCAAGGAAACGGAAAACCAATAAAATTTTAAGAAAATGCCGACAAAAGCAATATTTGACAGCAAACCGGGGTTAAAATGCGGTTGAACAATGTACTACGTATTATATTGGCTGATTGTGCTAAAACCCGTTCGTTTATAGTACCACACAATTGTGCAAATGTTGAAAAAAAACCTTTTTATCATAATTGGTCACTGTTTGTCATATTTGGTTACTACGTTAATTTTGTCATGGCGTATTTTGTCTGGCCACAATATTATTAGGTTCATTTATGTTAATAGTAATAATAAAAATGGCCAAATTAAATCATATTAATAATATTATTATTTAAATCCTTTTGTAGCACGTATGTAGAATTGTACCTCGTACAAAATTTTTACTATTTAGTATTTTGAAGCTTCTTTATTTTGGTTGGTTCATTTAAACCAGTTTTAGAACCGACGCGCTTAAAACTGTCTTGTATTTTTTAATATGAAAATGTGATTATTTTTACAGTAATGTCATGTGCTACTTTTGATTTTTTTATGATTTTTATTTCATAAAAATTCAAAAGTAGCACATGACAGTAAAGCTGCTTACCTATGAATGCATTTATTTATATGCAATGTAGCTGTAACAGTTGATTTCAATAAGGTCTATTCGTTCATATGTAACATGAAAGAATGAGATTTGTGATTTAAAAACACATGTACCAGTCAATGTAACCGTCAAAAACACGAAATCAGAAAACTAGACAAGACAGACATATTTGGCAATTAAATATAAAGTCTTAACTTTTTGTGGGCACTGAATGCAATGCTGAAATGATGCTCTGTTGGTCCTGTCTGACCATCTCAATTACATTCACAAGCATTCATTAAATAAACACGTTTAACGATTCAAAAATAATGGTTTAAGCATCTACAGTCTACAATTTTAAAATTAAAGCTTACAGACGTCGAACAAAAATTAAAATTTATTGTTTTATAATTAATAAATAATGAAAAACTTACCAATGCATGATGTTAAAATTGTTATGATGTAAATACTACAACACCATCTGAAACCCGGTATTTCAAACATTTTGTCTTTTCAAAATTTTGTCATTTCGTTGGCGATACACAGTGGTAAAATATAACTTATACTGTGTGACGGTTAAATCACTTTCTAACCATTCTGTTCAACGCCAGAACGCAGTTAGACGCTAGCCGACTTTTCTTGGCAAAGTCTCCAGTTACACAACATATAGGCCATAGCACATGGTCGCTGTGTTTGAAGTGATAGGCGGAACTTTAAAACTTTCAAAGTAATCAATTCGCTTGGTTTTTGTAAATACGTCAAGGAATTATGTTATTGATATAACAGAGACAAAGCCCAATACAAATGTCTATATGTGCCTTTTTTTTTTAAATAAAATTATTTTTAAATATTATACTTGAAATTTAATTAAGCGACAATAACAAGGTTTTCATGATAGAAATTATACAACGTTTAGGACAAGGGATGTATTGATATAATCAGAATTAAAAACTTCAGACTAGTTATCCAATCTAGACCAATACACTGAATCCTTGAACTTTAACAGTGACCATTTGGACGGTGTAACTATTAAAGTTCATGCCTGATCATTGGAACGTTGTGACTTTCACAGTTCATGTGTGTCAAGTTGAACGCGATGCGTTTTTAAAGTAAAGACCTTTTTTGAAACTGGTAAATGTATCTACACACAGGAACTTTCACCATGGAAGTGAGACCGGGTGCAGCGGAAGGGTAAGCACCTCCTGTGCAGCTAGAGGACAGTAAGATCGTCTTCGCGAAATATGCTGCACAAGGGTGCCTTTTATACGCATAAAGAGGACTAATTAAACGACTTAGTATGAATCTGAAAAAGAACTTATATCTCGACAAAAACGGTGGTGGTGACATCAATGATGACGACGACGGTGACAATTGAGAATTTATGTTGTTGATAATAGTAATAATAACTGTAAAGAGGAGGTGGGGGACGGGGACAATGAGAGGGCGCGAAGACGATGTTACTGTCGACGACGGCGTGTGGCGACGGTGACTAATGCTGATGGTAGTTAAATTGTGATTTTGGCAGAATGTCTACTTTTGCTTTTCCGTCTTCTAGTCTGTCAATAATCCTGTGGTATTGTAGTCTCCAAGAACATTATGGTATCGTGATTAAAATGTTTTCTTTATACGGCGGAAGATAGCCTTTTTTCCGCATAAAAGCTTCCTCTGTATGCGTTGAAATTTCCCGCATAGACGTATTAGATCATTTATGTGGAAACACCGCTATGTGGCGTTACAATGCTTGATTCGTTATTTTGCTGTTTCATGGTTTGGCTACATTGGCTGTTATTTCAGCTACGGATTGGTATCTTTGCATGACAATGTTCTAGCAAACCTTCTTCGTTACAATTGGTCACACAAATGTAACGCTTTTCTGCAATCTTAACGGAATAAGCTAGATAGGGTACCGAAAATACCAAAATCCCATCTCTTCAGGCTGGTGTCCATATGGTGTATTTACCGTGAATAATTAACGAGTACACCCACTGAATCAAATGAAATCAATTCAATGATGACTTTCATATTAATTAATAAGTGGCAATCTAATAGTTCTAGCAAGACAGCAATTGCCCAAGACGCAGTTATCGCCCTTTATGTTTTACACAAGAATGTTTTATTAAAAGATTGAGAACAATGAAGACGATTCATTAGAAATTAACATGTCTTTTACGAACCAATAAAAACCCAGAACCATGAAAATAGTTCTTTTTTTGCGTCTGAATTATATAAAAGGGGATTAATAGAATCTATTATGAGTATCCATGTGGGATAGGGAAATCTCACCAGGGGTTGAAGATTTCAGTCGGAGGCGAGGCTTGCCGAGATGGTGGATAGTGGACAAAGTAAATAAAAGACGTTCGGTTATATGGTTTAAGTAATTTTGTTGGGTCCTTATGATTTCAGTATATGTCTGGATAAATTGTTATTAAAAACCCCGACCTTTTATCCTAAATTCAATATTGGAACATTAGTCAATTCGAAAAGTCAGTATGAACTGTAAAAGTCTCTTTACACATAACAGTCGGATGTTACTAATAATATTACAGTCGAACCTCCTTAAAGTCACCTCTATATAAAGACCACCTGCTTTTAAAGGCCAATAACATTTTATCCAAATTGCTCTTCATTCATGTTATTTGAATCTGTATACAAGGGACACCTGTTCATGAAGACCACATTTACTGGTTTCTTTGGGTGGCCTTTATAGACAGGTTTAACTGTATTATCATACATCAAATACGGGGTTTTGCTTCGTGATTTATCTGATGGAGGAATTTTGTAACAGAAAGGAACAGAAACTCCGTATGATTCAGAAACATAAAGCCGATACGTACATCAATTGGAACTAACACGTGTGACCTTAACTTTTTGTTTCATAATCATTGAATAACCTGGCCGAAGTAAATTTTGAAAATGCTTAATTAATAAATATTTGTCTTATAAATTGAACAACAAATTTCAAGATAATCCATAGCGATACGGAAGAAAGTACTAGCGGGCTCTCTTACACGTATTTAGAAGCATTGATTTTAACGAATGTTGCCCGCGATATAATAAGATAAAAGTATGTTTATTCTTCATTTACTTCTTTACAAATTATTGAAAAAATATGGAAAGTGGTATAAATTATTCACACTGCAAAGAGATATAATAAAATGGAAAGCAAATTTATTACATAACCCGGCGGTAACAGCTCCAAACTCTCTGGTTGGACCTGTATATGAATCCCCGTATATAGTGGACATAATAATGAAATGATATTCTGTTATATGGTTCAAGAAATTCTGTTGGGTCCTTGGGATTTCAGTATATGTCTGGATAAATTGTTATTAAAAACCCCGACCTTTTATCCTAAATTCAACATTGGAACATTAGTCAGTGTGAACAGTATGAACTGTAAGAGTCTCTTTACACATAACGGTCGGATGTTTACTAATAATATTACAGTCGAACATACCTTAAAGGTCACCTCTATATAAAGACCACCTGCTTATAAAGGCCAATAACATTATATTCAAATTGCTCTTTATTCATGTTATTTGAATCTGTATACAAGGGCCACCAGTTCATGAAGACCACATTTACTGGTTTTCTTGGTTGGCCTTTATAGACAGGCTTGACTGTATTATCATACATCCAGTACGTGGTTTTGCTTCGTGATTTATCTGATGGAGGAATTTTGTAACAGAAAGGAACAGAAATTCCGTAGGATTTAGAAACATAAAGCCGACACGTACATCAATTGGAACTAACACGTGTGACCTTAACTTTTTGTTTCATAATCATTGAATAACCTGGCCGAAGTAAATTTTAAAAATGCTTAATTAATAAATATTTGTCTTATAAATTGAACAACAAATTTCAAGATAATCCATAGCGATACGGAAGAAAGTACTAGCGGGCTCTCTTACACGTATTTAGAAGCATTGATTTTAACGAATGTTGCCTACGATCTAATAAGATAAAAACACAAACTACACAGTAGATGTTTATTCTTCATTTACTTCTTTACAAATTATTGAAAAAATATGGAAAGTGGTATAAATTATTCACACTGCAAAGAGATATAATAAAATGGATAGCAAATGTTCATATAAGTAACACAGTTTGATAAATGTTTGCTCTATCACTTTAAATCAATGGTTATTAATTTCTGACACGTAAATATTATATGTCTTTTTATCGAAACAATTGATTTTTATTTTTTTAATTATGTTATATTTCCTCAAAATATTTACTCCCATGTATGTTTTATGCTATTTTAGGTATCTTATAATTTTGTTAAGAATGGTATATATACAGTGTATGTGCTCATTCCATTACTCTATAGTTTGTTTTAATGCATATGTGACGAAACTTCAATAAACGTATTTGTGTCTGTTAATGGTAAAATTGATTATTTTATAAGTCAATATTTCCTTGTACACTGACTGGTGTGTGTGTGTGTGTGTGTGTGTGTGTGTGTGTGTGTGACACACGACTATTTAACGGCATATGTCCGCTGTCCACCCCCTGACTGCGCGTGTTAATACCGTATCCGTTCTATATCTGCTATGTCTATGGGTAGATTTTGATCGAAATTGAAAAAATATAAATCAACATGAGGCGATGTGTCGACTACCAAATTTAGATACATACACTGGTCAAGGGTAATGACGCAGTGACAAAAACATATCATGACAGGGATATCAGTCAGATTCGCCGACTGTTCTAGTTGTTTTTTTATTTGGCAAAGCATCAGTTACATAACTTTAAAACACAAATATGGCAGTTGTATAGAAAATGTGAAACTTAACATAGCAGCGACATGTCTAATTCTATCGTGTATTGGAACCTAAAATAAACGAGGTCCCGTGTCACGAAAGGCTTGGCACGCTAAAAAACCCTGCTGTAAAATGCCATCAGCGCAACACACAGGTAAAATTTCTGCACCTTCACTTATAGCTGGCGACGTTTCGCCTGATATAAGTGGAATATTTTTGACTGGGACGTTTAACTTTAACACCATTACTCAACTAAACTCAACTCTAATTCTATCGTGATTAACCTCACCACCATCAAATGCAAATCAGTAATAATGAGGGTCATTTTAAAGATTATTGACAGGAAGGACTGACTCAAACTTAAACTGTTATGGTCAGTTAGCGCTACGGATGCTATATATATGAGGATAATACATGAATGACAAATTTCACTGATTCAGACGGAAATTCGTTATATATCTACTCTGAGTAATAACTTCGTTCTGTTTCACCAAGTACACCATGTACCCATTTCAACATAACAAAATTGTAATAAACGATGAGGAGTTATATAAGAGTGATATTTTTATTATTCGTGTTTTTTAACTGTATAATAGAAGTTGTTTGTAAAGGTAAGATTTTAGTACAGTACAGACCTGTCGAAAGTTTAACACTGAAAACTGATCGAAAATCAGCTGCCGAGTGGCTCAGATATAGATAACAAGGAACAGAAAAAGCTTAAAAAAGATAAAAAAAGCTGGTGAAGAGAAGTAGCCAAGATGAGCTGTTGGTTCAACACTTATTCGTTAACTTTGTGTTAAACTTTCGACAGGTCTGTACTGTGTATCTTTGATCCAAACTGGAATCATTACATTCGCTTTTGTACTATTTTGACATTATTGTATTATTATGATAGTATGAACACCTGATAGTAATAAATGTATATCATTTTTAAAATTATTATCATATACCATTTTCGAATTTATTTAATGTATTTAATAATATTTTTAAAGGAGTTGTTACTGTTTAACCCCAGATTATATAATCACGTAATATTTCCTGAAAATTGATAATCAATGCTGACAAAATGTAATATGTAGATCACAAAATCTATTAAAATATCAGGGAATGGTTGTATCGAGTAAAATGTACTTTAAAACAAAGCGCAGCACATCACCTTAAACACGTATAGTAAAAGTCTGTGTTTCTTGAATGTTGTGGTGATAACTTAGTTATTGAATCTAAATTAAATGAAAAGAAAAATAAAATAAAACAATCTCGTTTCTCTTACAGCATATTATCTGAATGGAGCCTTCAGTAGGAGTAATGCCAGTTCTCAGTGTCAACTCTTTGGAAGTGGACTTTCTGGTCATTTCAATAAAATAAATATACAGACGGATGGACCTACAAACACACTTGTCTGGATATCAGCTGTCCGGACGCTGTCATCATGGTATTCATATAAAGGTAACATCTATTGCTGGTCACAGGAAGTCGTAATTAATGTCCCTATACTCCCCATACTATCCAGTACCCAGAAAAATAACAAGTACAGGGACTCCATCTTACACAGCTTCACTCAAAATTTTCGAATAGTTTGGTCTATCGTTCCAACTAATTCTTGTTTTTTCTCATAGAACATATTCTTCTTTTGTTTCGTGACCACAAATATTTCGAGCAACTTTTTTATTGGTCGACATTTCAGTCAATTCGTAATACGAGTCGGGCGAGCATGGAAATCTTTCTTGGACACTAATTATAGTACATGTATACAGCTAGACATTAAAAACAAGTCCCTGTGCCTATTCTGTAAGGGCGCAAGACATTTGAGCGAAAATTAAAAAAACTCCTAGTGGACAGTTGAACGACGACTTTAGTGGACATTTAAGTGACATATTTTAAATATCACCTGTATTTTGTGATGGACATTTGAGCGACATATTTTAAATATTACCTGTTTTTTACGATGGACATTTGAGCGACATATTTTAAATGTTACCTGTATTTTACGATGTACATTTGAGCGACATATTTTAAATATTACCTGTTTTTTACGATGGACATTTGAGCGACATATTTTAAATATTACTTGTATTTTATAATGGACATTTGAGCGAGAGGTTTCCTGTATACTGGTTAGTGTGATATCAGTTATCCATAAGCCTGACCTTCAGTTAACCATGATGGACATGGAATTGGTTGAAACAAAGTTTGAAAGAGTATTTCATGTGAGGGGTACACTTCAACCTCATCTGAACGCAGAAAGCAATACCAAATAATGACTTTAGCCAGTGTCCTTAAGCTTATAATAGACTCCGGATTCTTATATTCGGTACTTAGTACGGGTTTCCTAATTTTCCGACACCACGCTTAAGCAAGATGAAATCTGCAACGTCTGATATCAGAAAGGAATTCTTATTTTTATAAGAAAAAACGTCGTTCAAATGTTCACCATATATTCGTAATTTCGCTCAAATTGGTTAAAATTCTGTCGCTCAAATGTTCATTACTTCGTCGCTTTTTTTCTATGCGTTCGCTTAAATGTCCAACGCCGTTCTGTAACGTTTAAGTCCTAGACCCGTTGGCTTCAAATGGTCACTCGTAATCCGCTAACATTAATGTTGGTATTGGTCATTGCGTTGTAAACACATGCTTAATCTCAACGGGTATGTAAGTATCAAAACTGATTTCTTGTTTAAATTAAGCACCTTTGTAAAGTTTTAAATATAAAAATAGGGAAATAGGATTTTATGTAATTTTCATTATTGAGTTTCATATTAACCAAGGTTTCCAAGCGTAAGATAAACAACAATAAAAGAAAAAAAAATTATTTATCCTGTAATTAACTTTAGTTTTTTAAGCGTAAGATATTAAAAATTAAAATAAAAATAGATTTTTTAGTAATTTTAATTTTTGAGAATGAAATTAAGTCTGTCTTAGGAAATCGAACTGCGTTATTGGGAGCATTTTTGAACCTCAATCAACAGACATTATGCAATTAATATTTTTAACAAAAACGTTCAATATATGCATTTTTGTTTACTTTTTGACTTCTTGTAAACAACAGGGTTATTATTTTATTAAATCATTTCAGTACCGGAGCATATAGTTTTCAACTCAATTCATTTTTCATCGGAACAGAGCCCAGTTTTCATCTCAATTCATTTTTCATCGGAACAGAGCCCAGTTTTCATCTCAATTCATTTTGCTTTGGAACAGAGCCCAGTTTTCAGCTCAATCGATCCTACAATAGAAAATATAAGTGCTATTGACCTTCTTAATATATGCTGTAGAAAATATATAAAATGCTGAACAAGATTTAAAGAAATCTGTCGTCAATAACGTTATAATTAAATTTAAAAATGCGAGTTTGTCTCAATTCCAAGAACCATCTAAGGTAGATTCCAAATTGCCATAGCAACATTAAACACAACTGTACCATCACCTATAAATTTGGTGATCTGTACTGTATATATAGTCGGTACTGATATTTTTATGATAGGAGTATAAAGGTTCATACTAGTAACATGTTTCTTAAAATGACCGTGTTTATTGTGTGAAAGCATATTTCAAATGTGGGTATTAACCCTCTTGCTGCCATATGGACATATGTGTCCTCTACCGGCAGCCTGTCATACAGACACATATGTCCTTTCAACGAAATTGACAACTCTAAGATAAAAGACAAAAATAAACTTAAAATCGTTAAAGTTACACCGGTTATGAATTAAGCAATCATGAGCCTTCAATAGTTATTTAATAATTTTTTAATTTTGCCGCTAGTTAAAATATGAAAATCCTTAAATATTAAGGTATTCTTCCTCATGCAAAGTAATCTCTTAACTAACTTTGGTTAAATATATTTTGGTCCTTTGAGTATTTTTTCAACCCTTTGAAAAAAATTGTTTTACCTATCACTACTGATGAAAAGTTGCCGCCTAGCGTTGTAAAATTAAATCTGGTATAATTTGTACACTTAACATTTAAGAAATGACATTCTGATCATGGTATTTCAAAGGGTAATGCAAGATAGTGTGGCGCGTGCCAATTTCAATCGAATTTGGCAAGCGCCACACTATCTTTCATTACCACTTGAAATACCATGAGCAGAAATTTACAATTCTTTCTTTAAATAAATATTTTTTATCTAACATTAGACAAGTTTTCTATCTGATTTGGTGAAATACAAGTTTTATCGAACACGTATGATACAGAATCTTGTATCACCACAGTGATACAACATTGGCGGTAAAGTGCACGTGCACTTCTGATTGTGACGTCATTTTTGTCAAATGTAAACAATGACGTAATTACTACAGAACATGTCATAACATAGTTCAGTGGTTTTCTGTGGTAAAATGTATTTTTTTCTCACAAAGTATTTCTTAAATTTTTTTTTAAAAACCTTATAGGAAATGTTAGATAAAAATATCATATACACAGTGTGTATGTACAACCCTTCGTATCAGGTCTCGTCCTTTATTCGTAGCTGGATACGACTACGAAAAAAGACGAGACCTGATACTGAGGGTTGTACATACACACTGTGTATATAATATGTATTTATCTAACAATCGACTAGTTTTTCTATCTGATTTGACGAAATACAAATTTTATCGAACACGCATGATACAGAATCTTGTATCACCACAGTGTGGTGATACAACATTGTCGGTAAAGTGCACGTGCACTTTCTCATTTTGACGTCACGTCATGTCAAATGTCATAACATAGTTCAGTGGTTTTCTGTGGTAAAATGTAATATTTTCACATAAAGTATTGTTTTTTTTTATTATTTTAAATAACCTAATTGGAAATGTTAGATAAAATATTATATACACAGTGTGTAGGTACATCCCTTCGTATCAGGTCTCGTCCTTTTTTCGTAGCTGTATCACTACTCGTCGCGCTTGCGCGACTCGTAGTGATACCGCTACGAAAAAAGGACTCGACCTGATACGGAGGGTTAATTAATGATTAACACAAATTTTAAAAGACAATAAAATCAAAATAACATTTTAAATTGATAGTTTTATAATAATATGGCTAAGTTTGAATTATATTTAGCTCCAACTTTTTCAACTTTAATTTCATTTTCAATTTAACAACAAATCTGAAATTATGCGAAATTCCAATTTTGATTAATCAAACTTTGTGCAACTGACCCCTGTTGAAAGTTTACATTGAGCTAACAAAGAGTTGAAGCTTGTATTTTGAGTGGCCGAGATATGGATAGCTAGTAAACGAAAAGCTCGATATATGGCAACGATGGGTCGAGATGAGCTGACGATTCGACACTAATTCGTTAGCTTAAGTTATTGTTACACTTTCGACAGGTCTGTACTGTAATTCGTTAGCTTAAGTTATTGTTACACTTTCGATAGGTCTGTACTGTAATTCGTTAGTTTAAGTTATTGTTACACTTTCGATAGGTCTGTACTGTAATTCGTTAGTTTAAGTTATTGTTACACTTTCGATAGGTCTGTACTGTAATTCGTTAGTTTAAGTTATTGTTACACTTTCGATAGGTCTGTACTGTAATTCGTTAGTTTAAGTTATTGTTACACTTTCGATAGGTCTGTACTGTAATTCGTTAGCTTAAGTTATTGTTACACTTTCGACAGGTCTGTACTGTAATTCGTTAGCTTAAGTTATTGTTACACTTTCGACAGGTCTGTACTGTAATTCGTTAGTTTAAGTTATTGTTACACTTTCGACAGGTCTATACTGTAATTCGTTAGCTTAAGTTATTGTTACACTTTCGACAGGTCTATACTGTAATTCGTTAGTTTAAGTTATTGTTACACTTTCGACAGGTCTGTACTGTAATTCGTTAGCTTAAGTTATTGTTACACTTTCGACAGGTCTATACTGTAATTCGTTAGCTTAAGTTATTGTTACACTTTGGACAGGTCTATACTGTAATTCGTTAGCTTAAGTTATTGTTACACTTTCGACAGGTCTATACTGTAATTCGTTAGCTTAAGTTATTGTTACACTTTCGACAGGTCTATACTGTAATTCGTTAGCTTAAGTTATTGTTACACTTTCGACAGGTCTATACTGTAATTCGTTAGCTTAAGTTATTGTTACACTTTCGACAGGTCTGTACTGTAATTCGTTAGCTTAAGTTATTGTTACACTTTCGACAGGTCTGTACTGTAATTCGTTAGCTTAAGTTATTGTTACACTTTCGACAGGTCTGTACTGTAATTCGTTAGCTTAAGTTATTGTTACACTTTCGACAGGTCTGTACTGTAATTCGTTAGCTTAAGTTATTGTTACACTTTCGACAGGTCTATACTGTAATTCGTTAGCTTAAGTTATTGTTACACTTTCGACAGGTCTATACTGTAATTCGTTAGCTTAAGTTATTGTTACACTTTCGACAGGTCTATACTGTAATTCGTTAGCTTAAGTTATTGTTACACTTTCGACAGGTCTGTACTGTAATTCGTTAGCTTATGTTATTGTTACACTTTCGACAGATCTGTACTGTAATTCGTTAGCTTAAGTTATTGTTACACTTTCGACAGATCTGTACTGTAATTCGTTAGCTTAAGTTATTGTTACACTTTCGACAGGTCTATACTGTAATTCGTTAGCTTAAGTTATTGTTACACTTTCGACAGGTCTGTACTGTAATTCGTTAGCTCAGTGTTACACTTTCGACAAGTCTGTACTGTAATTCGTTAGCTTAAGTTATTGTTACACTTTCGAGATGTCTATACTGTAATTCGTTAGCTTAAGTTATTGTTACACTTTCGACAGGTCTATACTGTATTGTAAATACTGTTAGGCTCAATATATTGTATTTTTCATTCTAATGATAAATATAATTTAAATACATCTCAACATATTTTTATTTGTAGGATGTTACGTGGTTGAGAACGCCAGAAACAGTACCAATGTTTTTAATGATTTTGCGTTTTGTAGTCAGTTCTGCCAAAGTTATCCACTGTTAGCAATGAGGGTAAGTTATTGAAAGTCAGCAGATATCACCTAGTAGCAATGAGAATAAAGAGAGTAAGTTATTTGAAGTTTGTTAGCATTGAGAGTAAGTTATTTGAAGTCTGTTAACATTGAGAGTAAGTTATTTGAAGTTTGTTAGCATTGAGAGCAATTTATTTGAAGTTTGTTAGCATTGAGAGTAAGTTATTTGAAGTTTGTTGGCATTGAAAGTAAGTTATTTAAAGTTTGTTGGCATTGAAAGTAAGTTATTTAAAGTTTGTTGGCATTGAAAGTAAGTTATTTAAAGTTTGCTAGCATTTAGAGTTAGATTGATAGTAAGTAATAAGAGTTAGTTATTTAAGTTTGTTAGCATTAAGAGTTAGTTATTTAAAGTTTGTTAGCATTGGGGTTTAGTTATTTAAAGTTTGTTAGCATTGGGGTTTAGTTATTTAAAGTTTGTTAGCATTGGGGTTTAGTTATTTAAAGTTTGTTAGCATTGGGGTTTAGTTATTTAAAGTTTGTTAGCATTGGGGTTTAGTTATTTAAAGTTTGTTAGCATTGGGGTTTAGTTATTTAAAGTTTGTTAGCATTGGGGTTTAGTTATTTAAAGTTTGTTAGCATTGGGGTTTAGTTATTTAAAGTTTGTTAGCATTGGGGTTTAGTTATTTAAAGTTTGTTAGCATTGGGGTTTAGTTATTTAAAGTTTGTTAGCATTGGGGTTTAGTTATTTAAAGTTTGTTAGCATTGGGGTTTAGTTATTTAAAGTTTGTTAGCATTGGGGTTTAGTTATTTAAAGTTTGTTAGCATTGGGGTTTAGTTATTTAAAGTTTGTTAGCATTGGGGTTTAGTTATTTAAAGTTTGTTAGCATTGGGGTTTAGTTATTTAAAGTTTGTTAGCATTGGGGTTTAGTTATTTAAAGTTTGTTAGCATTGGGGTTTAGTTATTTAAAGTTTGTTAGCATTGGGGTTTAGTTATTTAAAGTTTGTTAGCATTGGGGTTTAGTTATTTAAAGTTTGTTAGCATTGGGGTTTAGTTATTTAAAGTTTGTTAGCATTGGGGTTTAGTTATTTAAAGTTTGTTAGCATTGGGGTTTAGTTATTTAAAGTTTGTTAGCATTGGGGTTTAGTTATTTAAAGTTTGTTAAGATTTATAGTAAGTCATTATAACATATAAACATTGAGAGTTAGTTATTTAAAGTTTGTAAGTATTGGGAGTTAATTACTTAAAGTTTGCTAGCATTGGAAGTTAGTTATTTAAAGTTTGTTAAGATTTATAGTAAGTCATTATAACATATAAACATTGAGAGTTAGTTATTTAAAGTTTGTAAGTATTGGGAGTTAATAACTTAAAGTTTGCTAGCAATGGAAGTTAGTTATTTAAAGTTTGTAAGTATTGGGAGTTAGTTATTTAAAATTTGTTAGCATTGGGAGTTACATGTAGTTATTTGAAGTTTCTTGGCATTGATAATAGATTAGGGAGTTAGTTATTCACTGTTAGTATTTTGAGTAAGTTATTTAATGTTGTCAAAATGTTTTTCGATCAATCAATCAATGAAAATCAATCAATCAATCAATCAATCAATCAATCAAGTCGCAGGAAGACAAACATTACTTACCAAACATTCAATTTATTTGTAGGAAGACCAATGTTACTGCCTATCTTCATACCCTCAACAAAAATCTACATCATGTTCACAGAAAGCTTGTCCTGGAAATACCAGCGATTTTTGTGGAAGTGATCCATCATATCTTCTGTACCAGAAAGGTAAATATTTATCTCAGTAAGCCAAATTTTATCTTATTAAGGCGCCCAAACAAAGTTTGGCGACTTATTGTTTTTGCACCGTTTCTTCTTCTTCTTCTTCTTATTATTATTATTTTTATTATTCTTCCTCTTCTTCTTCTTCCGACCATGAACTTGTCCAACCAATTTCTCGAAGACCGTTGGTCCAATCTTAACCAAACTTCACATGAAGGTTGATCCCCATCTCCTTCCCCAGAGGCCGAGGTAAAATGCCCATGGGGTTATTAGGGGAGGGGCAGGAGGGCAGGGTCTTAAAACAATAATGATCAATTTTGCCATTTATACTTTATTTTGTACTATAAAACCATATATATTCATGATCAGTGTCTCAAGATGCACAAGTTTGTATCAGTAGATTTTCCCTGCGGTATCAGGGAGGGGTGGGGATGGCCGGGGCAGTGTGCTAACTTTTAAACGGTTGAGATCCCCACCCATAAACTATATTTTCTGGTTCTATATTAAAAGTTGAATAGAGTGATACTAAAGAAAACCCCATGGGGTCATTCCTGATGGAGGGTGGGGACGGGCGGGGCTTGGTACTAACTTTTAAATGGTTGATACATAACCCACCCTGAAACTATATATTTTCCGGTTCTGTTTTAAAAGTTGAATAGAGTGATACTGAAGAAATGCCCATGGCATTTTCCAGAGGAGGGCAGGGACAGGCGGGGCTGGGTACTAACTTTTGATCAGTTGAGATCCCCACCCCTAACATATATATTTTCTTATTCTTTATGAAAAGTTGAATAGATTGATACTAAAGTAAACCCATATGGGCATTCCAATAGGAGGGTGGAGACAGGTAGGTCTAGGTACTAACTTTGAGATCCCCACCCTCAAACTACAGTTTTCTTCATGGGCTGGTTGCTATCATTTTGTTTAAGAATTAAAACAATAAGCATGAATTTTCATTGTCAAGGATACTTAAGTAATCACTGATCCATGTCTAAAAGCTCTTAAGCTAAATCTTTTTATAAGCAACACTAATGGTCAGTTATCCCCGGGGCATGATTTATTATTCAATTCGATAGAGTAGCTGCATTTAGTTATCAATATGACATTATATGGGTAAATGCTTGGATTAATTTAAAATCAACACATCATTAGCTCATCAAAATAATGATTTGTGATATTGGGTATAGGTGATGTCAATCAACTTTGCCTATTGTTTGAATTTCAACCAATTGGATTCATGTACTACTTCTCTATATAAAATTAAATCTTAAAATGAAAAGAATATTACAAGTTTAAAATTTCTCAACAGTTTTTCTATTGTATGTAGAACTTATTTAAAGGTTTAAAATTTTCAGCCGTTGCCATGGAAATGGAAAAAAGCAACAAAAGTACAAGTCCTAATATGTGTTCTGAATACAGGGTTTGATTTTTATTCGTTTGGGCGCCTTATTTGTAATGATGCATCCATCATTACATTAGTACTCGTTTTATTTGAATTATTCATCTGGTTTGTCATAATGAAGTCTTCAATGAGGTCTTCAGACCTAGCGACCACAGGTCTCTAGACTAGAAAGACAAGTCAAGATACAGATATTGACACTACATTTGTACCTTAGACAGAAAATCTGCAACGAAAATAACCAGTTTGTTAACTCAGGAAAATTAAATGAACAAAGACACATAAACATATCAATATATTAGTGATAAAAGAATATATAATTTATATTTACAACAAGGCAGGATTAACATTTTGTGAAATCATTTATCCCCCATAACTTTGGGAGGATAATGGATCCTACAATGGTACTGAGTGATTTAATGATTTACTAGGGAACTGACAGTGCTAGTGTCACGTGTTTTAAAAGTTCCTACCCGGAATACGTACATTAAGTTTGAAAATAAGCCTTATTCTACCAAACCATGAAAAAACCTGTGACAATCGGTTGTTTTTCCCGTACTTTATGAACTCAACAAAAGGAAGAATATTCAATGTGAAATTTAGAACGCATTATTATGACGAATAATGTGACTTTGTTAACCTGTATAGTGTCCGTCGATGGACGCTCTCACTAAACGGCGATGTATACGTCAACGCATGCCATTTTGATGCAAAGAGCTGTTTTGGAACCATTGGTTGTAAAATAAATTGGATGGCCTTGACCCTCCAAAAGTACTTTGCCAAACCACGTCATACCATATTATCATCGGATCCCTTAACCGTCCAAAGTCGGGCGTTCATAACAAGTTGCCATAATTTGTGTGTATCTGTCTTTTCTTATTTAGTTTGTTTGCCGTTTATTTCGCGTTTGGTTTGTTCGTGGCGTTGCCATGGTTACCATAACTAGGTCAAAGTGACCTAGGGGTGCAAAAATCTTAAAAAATCTTCTTCTCCGAAAGTATTGATTGGAGAAAAAATCTGATGTGATATTTGGCTTCTCTAAGGTCTTAAGCCTATCGTTTGTTCATTTTGTGAAATTCGGACAAAAAATGGGTTACGCGTTTTTGCGTTTAATTTCGAAAAAATCGTAAAATAGCTTCCAATTATTATAACTTGACAATATAACCAGATAATGACATGGGGTTTTCAGTTTTGACATCTTCTTGTTAAGTATCTTCAAAATGAGGTCAAGGTCAATTGTGAAGGTCGTGACCTAATTTTTTTACCTCTGATTATAAGTATTATTTGGAAAACCATAAACTTTTTGTATAGGCATGTATATTAGAATGTTGTAGGTATTGATACAACGATCATTTTGATGTATAGAAATAGGTCATAGGTTCAAAGGTCAAGTTCACAGATGCGAAACAATACCGAAATGGTTAATTATCTCGAAAACTATAAACTTTTTGTATAGGCATGTATATTAGAATGTTGCAGGTATTGATACAACGATCATTTTGATGTATAGAAAAAGGTCATTGGTTTAAAGGTCAAGGTCACAGACGCGAAACAATACCGAAATAGTTAATTATCTCTAAAACTATAAACTTTTTGTATAGGCATGTATATTAGAATGTTGTAGGTATTGATACAACGATCATTTTGATGTATTGAAAAAGGTCATGGGTTCAAAGGTCAAGGTCACAGATGCGAAACAATACCGAAATGGTTAATTATTTCAAAAACTATAAACTTTTTGTATAGGCATGTATATTAGAATGTTGTAGGTATTGATACAACGATCATTTTGATGTATAGAAAAAGGTTTTTGGTTCAAAGGTCAAGGTCACAGATGCGAAACAATACCGAAATAGTTAATAATCTCGAAAACTATAAACTTTTTGTATTGGCATGTATATTAGAATTTTGTAGATATTGATACAACGATCATTTTGATGTATAGAAAAAGGTCATGGGTTCAAAGGTCAAGGTCACAGATGTGAAACAATACTGAAATGGTTAATTATCTTGAAAACTATTAACTTTTTGTATAGGCATGTATATTAGAATGTTGTAGGTATTAATACAACAGTCATTATGATGTATAGAAAAAGGTCACTGGGGTTTCAGTATTTATGTTTTCTTGAAATCTATCAGCTAACCATTAGTTATCAGGTGAGCGTATCAGGCCCATGGGCCTCTTGTTTGTATATACAGTAATCATATTTTATCATAAAATACGTTCAAAAAATGGTTTAAACCTTTTTTAATGCATTTTATGATAAAATTAAAAAAATAGTATCTGACACATTTATAATATTTTTCAGTATCTATAACGGGTGATAGTGATAATTGCGTTGCCACGACAACGTACGATGAAGCATATTACTACAGTACCAAATCATGTAATGACAGATATGGGTTCATTTGTAAAAGTAAGTAATTTAAAATATTAAATCCTTCATAACTACATTTTGAAATAAAAACTTTCTGAAAATCCAGAATCAAATTGCATGTACATTCCACAAAAAGCTTATAATCTGTTTTTGTGTCATCTAGTCGTAAGCCATGCCATATTCTACGCTACTGCATTTCATTATGTTCCTACCCTGTCGTCTCATCTTAAAGCTCACAATGGTATGGCTATTTTTGCTGTTGTGGAGATGATGATGATGATGATGATGCATATTATCGCTTGCGTAATTATATGTACCGTTTGGTGACAATGACATGGTTTTATCTACAAAAGTATTCTATAGATCGTAATTATTGATGTTTCTGTTACCACCTCATGTAAGCTAAAGTAAGTGACAAATAGCTTAAGTAAGTGAAAAATACCGAACTGTTTAAATTCATAAGATTGTCTAGAAAAAGTACAAAATACACTGTCAAAAACAGTGAAAACGACAATAAGACTCAAAATGATTTCAAGATAATAATAGCATTGAAATTAAAGAAAAATCTGAAAAATTAGTGCTGGCATCGAATCTACAGCTAACTGTGTAATAATAAACTTGCTTATCATTCGATAATATTTTTCAGGCTCTGGTGGAGCTTACATCTACAATCCTGATCTAAGTACGTGGTATGAAGCTGTAAACAAATGTCACCAATCAGGAAGGACCATATCGGATACGTTCTATGTACCCGCAGACATGGATGACCTGTCAGACGGAGTGTCTGCATGGGTGGGGGTATTTAGGAAGGAGATATTTTACTGGAGTAATGGTAGGTTAATAACACACACACACACACACACACACACACACACACACACACACGAGCGCGCATCCGCGATTAGCCCAAAATATATCTGCATAGGGTAAATCGTTGGTGCTATGGGTATTTAACATGTTGAAAAACCGGGCAAATGGCAGATTCTGTTGCGCATATGACGTAAAACGTCACCAAGGACATCACTTCCGGTGTTAACATCGTCATTTTCGCATGTGTAAAATCCCCATACCGCCAACATTTTCCTTTCTACAGACATACTTTATGACAATCGCGGATGTGCATACAGATTTCCTATTACGACTAGGTACAAATTAGTGAAAAATATCAAACTTTATTCATATTTATTTGATTTTCTATGGATATAAAGAGAATTTCACTGTCACAGTCACAGTGGTTCCTACAGTAGGTAGATTTGGACATTTTTTTTTTACCTATGGTTGGAGAACTTCACTAAAATTTATTCATTTATACATTTTAGACAATGTATCGTTACCGTCTGTTTGTGTTGCTGGACAGATAAACGAGTCAGGAATACTAACCCCAGTTGTCACCGACTGCAGGAATGAGTTACCAGTATTATGTGAGAATAATGTAAACGGCGGTACTACTGCTTCAATAACTCCTCAAATAGTAGATAATCTGAAAGGTACAGTATACATAGGCAGCAATGTTGTACAGGAATAAAACATGTCTGAAAAAATGTCTGGAACAGAAATATAGGCATACATGTAATTAATAGGCATATGATGTGTTGGCGGTGTTTTTCTTGGCGTACAAAGAATTGATTTTAAATTTTAAAACATGGGCAAATATAGGATATAAATATTGAGTGACTTAAAATGCATTTGATAATATGTTTAAGTGGTATTCAGTCAAAGTTTCATTTGCTCATATCACAAAGCTTTATTCTTTCTAATGTGCATAAACATTGCCAAAGGTTATATCAAATATATGAGCACAGTAGTACATTGTCACTGATACATTGATGACTCGGGAACAAGTAAGTTATGCCATTGAAACAAACGATCAAAACTAGATTTTTTTTTAAACAAGATAACATTTATACTCTATTTTATATTACAGATTATACATTTATAATTGTTGGTTGTTCAGCTATTGCAGTAATGATTCTCTTCATAATTATTTTGTTCTGTAGGTAAGTTAAGCACATGATCACTGACGATAATGTCAAAATATATGTACGTTATATAGCCATCATCTCTTGTTTCAGAAACAAAAATACATGTTTATTTATTACTTGAAAATTTGAGTTGATTTATTACCAGTGTAAGTATGTGTGTGTGCGTGTGTGTGTGCTTGTTTACACGGTGTGTGTGCGTGTGTTTGTTTGTTTACACGATGTGTGTGTGTATGTGTGTTTGTTTACACGGTGTGTGTGTGTATGTGTGTGTGTATATGTGTGTACTATGTAATGTATTGCTGACATTGAATACTGTAAATTGGGACATTTTCGCGATCATTTTATTTTGGCGTAAATGCGCGAGTGAAACGAGTCGCAAAAATAAAAGTTTCGCGAAAAATAAGCAGTAATGAAAATTATAACTAAATAGTCGCAATCACGCGAAAAATTAAAGACGCGAATAAATATTAAAGTGTGTTCACGCGAAAATTAGATGACGCGATAATTTCCCCAATCTAAAGTATATATTTTTCAATGTTACCAATCCTTATACAGCATGAGCAATGAAACAAAAACAACCACAAAACAACACACAATCACACAACCAACAAAAAGCTGTTAAAGAACTTTTTTTTTAAATTCTGCACATTCGCTATGCGGTTCCTAAATTTTTTTCACCATTAATGTTCCCTCAAATTGTATAAAAACACAACACTGAAACCTGAGGCCCGAGATACCGGCTTTAATCTTTGAAAAATACTTTAACCAACCATTATTTCTTCTATTTCTATTCTGCGACCTTGTGGGACCCCTATATGTAGTAACTACCACAAATGTAGAAACGGTCACAAATTTAATAAAATTGTGTCACATATGTAGTAACGAACCACAAATGTAGTAAGGTTTGTCACATATGTAGTAAATGTTGGTCACAAATGTAGCAAAATTTTACCACAAATGTAGCAACAAAATGTTACCACAAATGTAACAAATTAATTTTACCACAAATGTAGTAAAATTTAAAAAATTATAAAATATATTTTTTTCAAAATGGGTAATATCTAGGCTAGTGTTAAAAAGAAGTTTTAATGTAATAAATAGCTAAAATGTGTAAAAGTTTTGGGGCCCAGACTGGGTTTTAGAAGACTTGGGCTAATCTAAATATCTGATATATGTTATGAGGAACAACACAAGCTCCTTTTACAGAACAAGCAAACACGACATGGACATCAATCTTTTTTTTTGCAAACATCACAATGGGCATTTCAAGCAACACAAAAAGATCGAAAATCCAGTGTCGTTCTACCCTAACTTGACAGAATATAAATGTGCTCTGCACTGGTCTAAGATTTTGTTTGTTTGTATAAGGCTTGAGAAAAAAATTCTTTAAAGGATATGTCATATAACATTTTTAATGTATTTTATGATTAAATTCGAAAACTGTTATATGACAGATATGCTGGATCACCAAGTAGAACTGCTCCTTTGTCATTATAATAGCTCAATATCAAATCAGTGCTTAAATAGTTAGGAAACGTTCTTATCTGATAATCAAGTCTAAAATGTTCAATGTTCAGAATGAAAATTATCCAAAATTGGTTGAAAACTTCAAATTTACTTATGGTACATAAATTATGTATGAACACAAAGCAAAATTTACTTTTGCTTACACGAGTAAATTTACATATGAGTAAAAATACTTAGGTATGCAATTCTCGCCGTATAAATGGGGCTTATGACGTTATGTTAATCGTTTTGTAATGTGCCGATTTATGTGACACTAATAATTTTCAAGTAAATAGAAAAAAACCCAGCAAAATTATCAATTTATACATATATTTTTCTTTGGTATTTTGGTATTTAATAAAGTCACTTATATCGGAATCAGAACCACTTCTATTGGGATAGAATTCCCTTCTATTGGGTTAAAAGTCACTTCTAACGCGTTTAAAGTCATTTCTATCGGAACAACAGTCATTTCTATCGGGTTAGAACGTACCTTAAATGTTGGTTTCTAACGTTCAGATTTCAAATTTTTCGTTACTACACATAGCGTTTTTCATTTGCGGTAACAAAAATTGTTACTACATTTGTGGTACCAGTCGTTCCTACATTTGTTGTTCGTTACTACATATGTGACACAATTTTATTACATTTGTGACCGTTACTACATCTGTGGTAGTTACTACATATAGGGGTCCCACAGACCTCAATAACGCATGTCATGATTTTACTCATTAACAATTGTCAGTAAAATGTCATAAAAATCAAGTTGTATATCTTCTATTTTCAGTTATAGTGTTCATTCCAGAAAGAACAAAATTCCTCCAAAACAAAAACTAGAAAATGAAGACACATCAGACACCGAACTGGAGGTGGAACAACCAACTGATGGAACAGCTCATAATGTACTCAGCAAAAATTACAGCATATTAGATGCGACACCTACTGAACCTGCGACCCGACGACGTCCAATGTCAATCCAACTGCTGAAAGAAAGACTCAGTGGATATTATAATAGTTTGGTGTTAGGAAATAAAAGGAAGAAGAGGAACATAGAATCATTAATAGATATTTATGATCATGTTGAACTCGATGCAGATCCGTATAATAGCACTATAAAACAGGAAGTTAATCCTCAAAACGAGGTCCTTGCTGAAATTTATGACCACGTGACTGATCACGGCGGAAGTGAACAATCACCAAAAGTAAAAGACGAAGAAGAAATAATTGAAAATACAAAACAAACAACAGAAAATGTCAAACCGACAGCATTAGAAATGGCTAAAATAAACTTTAGTGATGATGAAATTAGTGACGATGGGCCTGATGATTTTTCAACAGACGACACATATTACGTTGTAAATGACGAGGAACATGCTGATTATTATGAAATATAATGTTTAAAAAATCAATTGATGTGTAACAAGAACAATAAGCTATGAAAACAACATGAATAAAATACGTAAAATGAACATAAATATCATGATTTATTGGATAATATTCTACCCTCTAGTCCGCTTGACGTATCAGTATATTTTAAAGTCTAATGTATGACCTTGCTGTGGTTCGAACCCACTCCCTCTCGCTCTGGAGACTGATGGCTCAGCAATGTTCCGTCGAGAAGGTCTTTCAAAAATATAAACGTCGTATCAAGCTATCAGTACTCCGCAATTTCCCAGAATAACATTTTTTTCGAGGAAACGACACAACCTTAACTCATGCAATGCCGTATCCATTGGAAAGAGATGTTCTGCGTAGACGTTAAGGAGCATGACTTGATACGCCATTGAACGTCATTTTGCCCCACGCTCTTTTAGAACATCCAATGTATTACATGACAACCATAAAGCCCTAGTTATCCAAGACGTCTGATGCAACCATCTGCATGTAAGAAAAGGCCCCTCGATGCAACTGTAATAAAACTGATCATGATGAGTGGTTGGCAAGGTTAGTTTGTGCTATTGTCAGGCAAAATGCTTGAAACATATCTTAACAAATCCATGACATACGAAATGGGTTTTTATGAATAGCATCGTTTATATTATTTCTTGATATATGAAAAATGGCTTCTGTGACGTTCCAACAAACTATTTGCACTATATCGACAGCAGAACGATATAAATGTACATTCAATGCTATGTTCTCGAATTCAATAAATTTGTAAAATCTTAAAATATCCAGCCTACTTGTCAATGGACTTGTAGTATTTAAGACATTAACCTTAAGCTTGTTTAAAATATTATCTTTAAGAGGCAGTATAGGACTCACTTTTGTCCGTTTACAAAGCAACAAGGGACTCACGCTCTCTATCTCTCATATGTCCGTTTACGAAGCAATAAGGGACTCACGCTCTCTATCTCTCGTATGTCCGTTTACAAAGCAACAAGAGACTCACCCTCTCTATCTCTCATATGTCCGTTTACGAAGCAATAAGGGACTCACCCTCTCTATCTCTCGTATGTCCGTTTACGAAGCAACAAGAGACTCACCCTCTCTATCTCTCGTATGTCCGTTTACAAAGCAACAAGAGACTCACCCTCTCTATCTCTCGTATGTCCGTTTACGAAGCAACAAGAGACTCACGCTCTCTATCTCTCGTATGTCCGTTTACAAAGCAATAAGGGACACGCTCTCTATCTCTCATATGTCCGTTTACGAAGCAACAAGAGACTCACCCTCTCTATCTCTCGTATGTCCGTTTACAAAGCAACAAGAGACTCACGCTCTCTATCTCTCATATGTCCGTTTACGAAGCAATAAGGGACTCACCCTCTCTATCTCTCGTATGTCCGTTTACAAAGCAATAAGGGACTCACCCTCTCTATCTCTCGTATGTCCGTTTACGAAGCAACAAGAGACTCACCCTCTCTATCTCTCGTATGTCCGTTTACAAAGCAATAAGGGACTCACCCTCTCTATCTCTCGTATGTCCGTTTACAAAGCAATAAGGGACTCACCCTCTCTATCTCTCGTATGTCCGTTTACAAAGCAATAAGGGACTCACCCTCTCTATCTCTCGTATGTCCGTTTACGAAGCAATAAGGGACTCACCCTCTCTATCTCTCGTATGTCCGTTTACAAAGCAATAAGGGACTCACCCTCTCTATCTCTCGTATGTCCGTTTACAAAGCAATAAGGGACTCACCCTCTCTATCTCTCGTATGTCCGTTTACAAAGCAACAAGAGACTCACCCTCTCTATCTCTCGTATGTCCGTTTACAAAGCAATAAGGGACTCACCCTCTCTATCTCTCGTATGTCCGTTTACAAAGCAACAAGAGACTCACCCTCTCTATCTCTCGTATGTCCGTTTACAAAGCAATAAGGGACTCACGCTCTCTATCTCTCGTATGTCCGTTTACAAAGCAATAAGGACTCACCCTCTCTATCTCTCGTATGTCCGTTTACGAAGCAATAAGGGACTCACCCTCTCTATCTCTCGTATGTCCGTTTACAAAGCAACAAGAGACTCACGCTCTCTATCTCTCGTATGTCCGTTTACAAAGCAATAAGGGACTCACCCTCTCTATCTCTCGTATGTCCGTTTACAAAGCAATAAGAGACTCACCCTCTCTATCTCTCGTATGTCCGTTTACAAAGCAATAAGGGACTCACCCTCTCTATCTCTCGTATGTCCGTTTACAAAGCAACAAGAGACTCACCCTCTCTATCTCTCGTATGTCCGTTTACAAAGCAACAAGAGACTCACCCTCTCTATCTCTCGTATGTCCGTTACGAAGCAATAAGGGACTCACGCTCTCTATCTCTCATATGTCCGTTTACAAAGCAATAAGGGACTCACGCTCTCTATCTCTCATATGTCCGTTTACGAAGCAATAAGGACTCACCTCTCTATCTCTCGTATGTCCGTTTACAAAGCAACAAGAGACTCACGCTCTCTATCTCTCGTATGTCCGTTTACAAAGCAATAAGGGACTCACCCTCTCTATCTCTCGTATGTCCGTTTACAAAGCAACAAGAGACTCACCCTCTCTATCTCTCGTATGTCCGTTTACAAAGCAATAAGAGACTCACCCTCTCTATCTCTCGTATGTCCGTTTACAAAGCAACAAGAGACTCACCCTCTCTATCTCTCGTATGTCCGTTTACAAAGCAACAAGAGACTCACCCTCTCTATCTCTCGTATGTCCGTTTACAAAGCAACAAGAGACTCACCTCTCTATCTCTCGTATGTCCGTTACAAAGCAATAAGGGACTCACCCTCTCTATCTCTCGTATGTCCGTTTACGAAGCAACAAGAGACTCACCCTCTCTATCTCTCGTATGTCCGTTTACAAAGCAATAAGGGACTCACCCTCTCTATCTCTCGTATGTCCGTTACAAAGCAACAAGGACTCACCCTCTCTATCTCTCGTATGTCCGTTTACAAAGCAATAAGGGACTCACCCTCTCTATCTCTCGTATGTCCGTTTACAAAGCAACAAGAGACTCACCCTCTCTATCTCTCGTATGTCCGTTTACAAAGCAATAAGGGACTCACCCTCTCTATCTCTCGTATGTCCGTTTACAAAGCAATAAGGGACTCACCCTCTCTATCTCTCGTATGTCCGTTTACAAAGCAACAAGAGACTCACCCTCTCTATCTCTCGTATGTCCGTTTACAAGCAACAAGAGACTCACCCTCTCTATCTCTCGTATGTCCGTTTACAAAGCAATAAGGGACTCACCCTCTCTATCTCTCGTATGTCCGTTTACAAAGCAATAAGGACTCACCCTCTCTATCTCTCGTATGTCCGTTTACAAAGCAACAAGAGACTCACCCTCTCTATCTCTCGTATGTCCGTTTACAAAGCAATAAGGGACTCACCCTCTCTATCTCTCATATGTCCGTTTACAAAGCAACAAGGGACTCACGCTCTCTATCTCTCGTATGTCCGTTTACAAAGCAATAAGGGACTCACCCTCTCTATCTCTCATATGTCCGTTTACAAAGCAACAAGGGACTCACCCTCTCTATCTTCGTATGTCCGTTTACAAAGCAACAAGGGACTCACGCTCTCTATCTCTCATATGTCCGTTTACGAAGCAATAAGGGACTCACGCTCTCTATCTCTCATATGTCCGTTTACAAAGCAATAAGGGACTCACGCTCTCTATCTCTCATATGTCCGTTTACGAAGCAACAAGAGACTCACCTCTCTATCTCGTATGTCCGTTTACAAAGCAACAAGAGACTCACCCTCTCTATCTCTCGTATGTCCGTTTACAAAGCAATAAGGGACTCACCCTCTCTATCTCTCGTATGTCCGTTTACAAAGCAACAAGAGACTCACCCTCTCTATCTCTCGTATGTCCGTTTACAAAGCAATAAGGGACTCACGCTCTCTATCTCTCATATGTCCGTTTACGAAGCAACAAGAGACTCACCCTCTCTATCTCTCGTATGTCCGTTTACAAAGCAACAAGAGACTCACCCTCTCTATCTCTCGTATGTCCGTTTACAAAGCAATAAGGGACTCACGCTCTCTATCTCTCATATGTCCGTTTACGAAGCAACAAGAGACTCACCCTCTCTATCTCTCGTATGTCCGTTTACAAAGCAACAAGAGACTCACCCTCTCTATCTCTCGTATGTCCGTTTACAAAGCAACAAGAGACTCACCCTCTCTATCTCTCGTATGTCCGTTTACAAAGCAATAAGGGACTCACCCTCTCTATCTCTCGTATGTCCGTTTACAAAGCAATAAGGGACTCACGCTCTCTATCTCTCGTATGTCCGTTTACAAAGCAATAAGAGACTCACCCTCTCTATCTCTCGTATGTCCGTTTACAAAGCAATAAGGGACTCACCCTCTCTATCTCTCGTATGTCCGTTTACAAAGCAACAAGAGGACTCACCCTCTCTATCTCTCGTATGTCCGTTTACAAAGCAACAAGAGACTCACCCTCTCTATCTCTCGTATGTCCGTTTACAAAGCAACAAGAGACTCACCCTCTCTATCTCTCGTATGTCCGTTTACAAAGCAATAAGGACTCACCCTCTCTATCTCTCGTATGTCCGTTTACAAAGCAACAAGAGACTCACCCTCTCTATCTCTCGTATGTCCGTTTACAAAGCAATAAGAGACTCACCCTCTCTATCTCTCGTATGTCCGTTTACAAAGCAACAAGAGACTCACCCTCTCTATCTCTCGTATGTCCGTTTACAAAGCAATAAGGACTCACCCTCTCTATCTCTCGTATGTCCGTTTACGAAGCAACAAGAGACTCACCCTCTCTATCTCTCGTATGTCCGTTTACAAAGCAATAAGGGACTCACCCTCTCTATCTCTCGTATGTCCGTTTACAAAGCAACAAGAGACTCACCCTCTCTATCTCTCGTATGTCCGTTTACAAAGCAATAAGGACTCACCCTCTCTATCTCTCGTATGTCCGTTTACAAAGCAACAAGAGACTCACCCTCTCTATCTCTCGTATGTCCGTTTACGAAGCAACAAGAGACTCACCCTCTCTATCTCTCGTATGTCCGTTTACAAAGCAATAAGGGACTCACGCTCTCTATCTCTCGTATGTCCGTTTACAAAGCAACAAGAGACTCACCCTCTCTATCTCTCGTATGTCCGTTTACGAAGCAACAAGAGACTCACCCTCTCTATCTCTCGTATGTCCGTTTACAAAGCAATAAGGGACTCACGCTCTCTATCTCTCGTATGTCCGTTTACAAAGCAATAAGGGACTCACGCTCTCTATCTCTCGTATGTCCGTTTACAAAAGCAATAAGGGACTCACGCTCTCTATCTCTCGTATGTCCGTTTACGAAGCAACAAGAGACTCACGCTCTCTATCTCTCGTATGTCCGTTTACAAAGCAATAAGGGACTCACGCTCTCTATCTCTCGTATGTCCGTTTACAAAGCAATAAGGGACTCACGCTCTCTATCTCTCGTATGTCCGTTTACGAAAGCAATAAGGGACTCACGCTCTCTATCTCTCGTATGTCCGTTTACAAAGCAATAAGGGACTCACCCTCTCTATCTCTCGTATGTCCGTTTACAAAGCAATAAGGGACTCACGCTCTCTATCTCTCGTATGTCCGTTTACAAAGCATAAGGGACTCACCCTCTCTATCTCTCGTATGTCCGTTACAAAGCAATAAGGGACTCACCTCTCTATCTCTCGTATGTCCGTTTACAAAGCAATAAGGGACTCACGCTCTCTATCTCTCGTATGTCCGTTTACAAAGCAATAAGGGACTCACCCTCTCTATCTCTCGTATGTCCGTTTACGAAGCAATAAGGGACTCACGCTCTCTATCTCTCGTATGTCCGTTTACAAAGCAATAAGGGACTCACGCTCTCTATCTCTCGTATGTCCGTTTACAAAGCAATAAGGGACTCACCCTCTCTATCTCTCGTATGTCCGTTTACAAAGCAATAAGGGACTCACGCTCTCTATCTCTCGTATGTCCGTTTACGAAGCAATAAGGGACTCACGCTCTCTATCTCTCGTATGTCCGTTTACAAAGCAATAAGGGACTCACGCTCTCTATCTCTCGTATGTCCGTTTACAAAGCAATAAGGGACTCACCCTCTCTATCTCTCGTATGTCCGTTTACAAAGCAATAAGGGACTCACCGCTCTCTATCTCTCGTATGTCCGTTTACAAAGCAATAAGGGACTCACCCTCTCTATCTCTCGTATGTCCGTTTACAAAGCAACAAGAGACTCACCTCTCTATCTCTCGTATGTCCGTTACAAAGCAACAAGAGACTCACCCTCTCTATCTCTCGTATGTCCGTTTACAAAGCAATAAGGGACTCACCTCTCTATCTCTCGTATGTCCGTTTACAAAGCAACAAGAGACTCACCCTCTCTATCTCTCGTATGTCCGTTTACGAAGCAACAAGAGACTCACCCTCTCTATCTCTCGTATGTCCGTTTACAAAGCAATAAGGACTCACCCTCTCTATCTCTCGTATGTCCGTTTAAAAGCAACAAGAGACTCACGCTCTCTATCTCTCGTATGTCCGTTTACAAAGCAATAAGGGACTCACCCTCTCTATCTCTCGTATGTCCGTTACAAAGCACAAGAGACTCACCCTCTCTATCTCTCGTATGTCCGTTTACAAAGCAATAAGGGACTCACCCTCTCTATCTCTCGTATGTCCGTTTACAAAGCAACAAGAGACTCACCCTCTCTATCTCTCGTATGTCCGTTTACAAAGCAATAAGAGACTCACCCTCTCTACTCTCGTATGTCCGTTTACAAAGCAAAAGGACTCACGCTCTCTAATCTCTCGTATGTCCGTTTACAAAGCAATAAGGGACTCACCCTCTCTATCTCTCGTATGTCCGTTAAAGCAACAAAGAGACTCACCCTCTCTATCTCTCGTATGTCCGTTTACAAAGCAACAAGGACTCACCCTCTCTATCTCTCGTATGTCCGTTACAAAGCAATAAGGGACTCACGCTCTCTATCTCTCGTATGTCCGTTTACAAAGCAATAAGGGACTCACTCTCTATCTCTCGTATGTCCGTTTACGAAGCAATAAGGGACTCACGCTCTCTATCTCTCGTATGTCCGTTACAAGCAACAAGAGACTCACCCTCTCTATCTCTCGTATGTCCGTTTACGAAGCAACAAGGAGACTCACCCTCTCTATCTCTCGTATGTCGTTTACGAAGCAACAAGAGACTCACCCTCCTATCTCTCGTATGTCCGTTTACAAAAGCAATAAGGACTCGCCTCTCTATCTCTCGTATGTCCGTTTACAAAGCAAACAAGAGACTCACCTTCTCTATCTCTCGTATGTCCGTTTACGAAGCAACAAGAGACTCACCCTCCTATCTCTCGTATGTCCGTTTACAAAGCAATAAGACTCACGCTCTCTATCTCTCGTATGTCCGTTTACGAAGCAACAAGAGACTCACCCTCTCATCTCTCATATTCCGTTACGAAGCAACAAGAGACTCACCCTCTCTATCTCGTATATGTCCGTTTACAAAGCAATAAGGACTCACGCTCTCTATCTCTCGTATGTCCGTTTACGAAGCAACAAGAGACTCACCCTCTCTATCTCTCATATGTCCGTTTACGAAGCAACAAGAGGACTCACCCTCTCTATCTCTCGTATGTCCGTTTACGAAGCAATAAGGGACTCACCTCTCTATCTCTCGTATGTCCGTTTACAAAGCAATAAGGGACTCACCTCTCTATCTCTCGTATGTCCGTTTACAAAGCAACAAGAGATCACCCTCTCTATCTCTCATATGTCGTTTACGAAGCAACAAGAGACTCACCTCTCTATCTCTCGTATGTCCGTTTACAAAGCAACAATAGGGACTCACCCGCTCTATATCTTCGTATGTCCGTTTACGAAGCAACAAGAGACTCACCTCTCTATCTCTCGTATGTCCGTTTACAAAGCAATAAGGGACTCACGCTCTCTATCTATCGTATGTCCGTTTACGAAGCAACAAGAGACTCACCCTCTCTATCTCTCGTATGTCCGTTTACGAAGCAATAAGGGACTCACGCTCTCTATCTCGTATGTCCGTTTACGAAGCAACAGAGACTCACCCTCTCTATCTCTCATATGTCCGTTTACGAAGCAACAAGAGACTCACCCTCTCTATCTCTCGTATGTCCGTTACAAAGCAATAAGGGACTCACGCTCTCTATCTCTCGTATGTCCGTTTACGAAGCAATAAGGGACTCACGCTCTCTATCTCTCGTATGTCCGTTTACAAAAGCAATAAGGGACTCACGCTCTCTTCTCTCGTATGTCCGTTTACGAAGCAACAAGAGACTCACCCTCTCTATCTCTCGTATGTCCGTTTACAAAGCAACAAGAGACTCACCCTCTCTATCTCTCGTATGTCCGTTTACAAAGCAATAAGGGACTCAACGCTCTATCTCTCGTAGTCCGTTTACGAAGCAACAAGAGACTCACCCTCTCTATCTCTCGTATGTCCGTTTTACAAAGCAACAAGAGACTCACCCTCTCTATCTCTCGTATGTCCGTTTACAAAGCAATAAGACTCACGCTCTCTATCTCTCGTATGTCCGTTTTACGAAGCAACAAGGGACTCACCCTCTCTATCTCTCGTATGTCCGTTTACAAAGCAATAAGGGACTCACGCTCTCTATCTCTCGTATGTCCGTTTTACGAAGCAATAAGGACTCACCCTCTCTATCTCTCGTATGTCCGTTTACGAAGCAACAAGAGACTCACCCTCTCTATCTCTGTATGTCCGTTTTACAAAGCAATAAGGGACTCACCCTCTCTATCTCTCGTATGTCCGTTTACAAAGCAACAAGAGACTCACCCTCTCTACTCTCGTATGTCCGTTTACAAGCAACAAGAGACCACCCTCTCTATCTCTCGTATGTCCGTTACAAAGCAAACAAGAGACTTACCCTCTCTATCTTCGTATGTCCGTTTACAAAGCAATAAGGGACTCACGCTCTCTATCTCTCGTATGTCCGTTTACGAAAGCAACAAGAGACTCACCCTCTCTATCTCTCGTATGTCCGTTTACAAAGCAACAAGAGACTCACCCTCTCTATCTCTCGTATGTCCGTTTACAAAGCAATAAGGGACTCACGCTCTCTATCTCTCGTATGTCCGTTTACGAAGCAACAAGAGACTCACCCTCTCTATCTCTCGTATGTCCGTTTACAAAGCAACAAGAGACTCACCCTCTCTATCTCTCGTATGTCCGTTTACAAAGCAATAAGGACTCACGCTCTCTATCTCTCGTATGTCCGTTTACGAAGCATAGGACTCACGCTCTCTATCTCTCGTATGTCCGTTTACGAAGCAACAAGAGACTCAACCTCTCTATCTCTCGTATGTCCGTTTACGAAAGCAACAAGAGACTCACCCTCTCTATCTCTCGTATGTCCGTTTACGAAGCAAACAAGAGACTCACCCTCTCTATCTCTCGTATGTCCGTTTACGAAGCAACAAGAGACTCACCCTCTCATATCTCTCATATGTCCGTTTACGAAGCAACAAGAGACTCACCCTCTCTATCTCTCGTATGTCCGTTTACAAAGCATAAGGGACTCACCTCTCTATCTCTCGTATGTCCGTTTGACAAAGCAACAAGAGACTCACGTCTCTATCTCTCGTATTCCGTTTACAAAGCAATAAGGACTCACCCTCTCATCTCTAGTATGTCCGTTTACAAAGCAACAAGAGACTCACCCTCTCTATCTCTCGTATGTCCGTTTACAAAGCAATAAGGACTCACCCTCTCTATCTCTCGTATGTCCGTTTACAAAGCAACAAGAGACTCACCCTCTCTATCTCTCGTATGTCCGTTTACAAAGCAACAAGAGACTCACCCTCTCTATCTCTCGTATGTCCGTTTACAAAGCAATAAGGACTCACGCTCTCTACTCTCGTATGTCCGTTTACAAAGCAAAGGGACTCCCCTCTCTCTATCTCTCGTATTGTCCGTTTACGAAGCAACAAGAGACTCACCCTCTCTATCTCTCGTATGTCCGTTTACAAAGCAACAAGAGGACTCACCCTCTCTATCTCGTATGTCCGTTTACAAAGCAATAAGGGACTCACGCTCTCTATCTCTCGTATGTCCGTTTACAAAGCAATAAGGGACTCACGCTCTCTATCTCTCGTATGTCCGTTTACGAAGCAATAAGGGACTCACGCTCTCTATCTCTCGTATGTCCGTTTACAAAGCAACAAGAGACTCACCCTCTCTATCTCTCGTATGTCCGTTACGAAGCAACAAGAGACTCACCCTCTCTATCTCTCGTATGTCCGTTTACGAAGCAACAAGAGAACTCACCCTCTCTATCTCTCGTATGTCCTTACAAAGCAATAAGGGACTCGCGCTCTCTATCTCTCGTATGTCCGTTTACAAAGCAACAAGAGACTCACCTCTCTATCTCTCATATGTCCGTTTACGAAGCAACAAGAGCTACCCTCTCTATCTCTCGTATGTCCGTTTACAAAGCAATAAGGGACTCACGCTCTCTATCTCTCGTATGTCCGTTTACGAAGCAACAAGAGACTCACCCTCTCTATCTCTCATATGTCCGTTTACGAAAGCAACAGAGACTCACCTCTCTATCTCTCGTATGTCCGTTTACAAAGCAATAGGGACTCACGCTCTCTATCTCTCGTATGTCCGTTTACGAAGCAACAAGAGACTCACCCTCTCTATCTCTCATATGTCCGTTTACGAAGCAAACAAGAGACTCACCCTCTCTATCTCTCGTATGTCCGTTTACGAAGCAATAAGGGACTCACCCTCTCTATCTCTCGTATGTCCGTTTACAAAGCAAGGGGACTCACGCTCTCTATCTCTCGTATGTCCGTTTACGAAGCAACAAGAGACTCACCCTCTCTATCTCTCATATGTCCGTTTACGAAGCAAAACAAGAGACTCACCCTCTCTATCTCTCGTATGTCCGTTTACAAAGCAACAAGAGACTCACCCTCTCTATCTCTCGTATGTCCGTTTACGAAGCAACAAGAGGACTCACCCTCTCTATTCTCTCGTATGTCCGTTTACAAAAGCAATAAGGGACTCACGCTCTCTATCTCTCGTATGTCCGTTTACGAAGCAAACAAGAGACTCACCCTCTCTATCTCTCGTATGTCCGTTTACAAAGCAATAAGGGACTCACGCTCTCTATCTCTCGTATGTCGTTTACGAAGCAACAAGAGACTCACCCTCTCTATCTCTCATATGTCCGTTTACGAAGCAACAAGAGACTCACCTCTCTATCTCTCGTATGTCCGTTTACAAAGCAATAAGGACTCACGCTCTCTATCTCTCGTATGTCCGTTTACGAAGCAATAAGGGACTCACGCTCTCTATCTCTCGTATGTCCGTTTACAAAGCAATAAGGGACTCACGCTCTCTATCTCTCGTATGTCCGTTTACGAAGCAACAAGAGACTCACCCTCTCTATCTCTCGTATGTCCGTTTACAAAGCAACAAGAGACTCACCCTCTCTATCTCTCGTATGTCCGTTTACAAAGCAATAAGGGACTCACGCTCTCTATCTCTCGTATGTCCGTTTACGAAGCAACAAGAGACTCACCCTCTCTATCTCTCGTATGTCCGTTTACAAAGCAACAAGAGACTCACCCTCTCTATCTCTCGTATGTCCGTTTACAAAGCAATAAGGACTCACGCTCTCTATCTCTCGTATGTCCGTTTACGAAGCAACAAGAGACTCACCCTCTCTATCTCTCGTATGTCCGTTTACAAAGCAATAAGGGACTCACGCTCTCTATCTCTCGTATGTCCGTTTACGAAGCAATAAGGGACTCACCCTCTCTATCTCTCGTATGTCCGTTTACGAAGCAACAAGAGACTCACCCTCTCTATCTCTCGTATGTCCGTTTACAAAGCAATAAGGGACTCACCCTCTCTATCTCTCGTATGTCCGTTTACAAAGCAACAAGAGACTCACCCTCTCTATCTCTCGTATGTCCGTTTACGAAGCAACAAGAGACTCACCCTCTCTATCTCTCGTATGTCCGTTTACAAAGCAACAAGAGACTCACCCTCTCTATCTCTCGTATGTCCGTTTACAAAGCAATAAGGGACTCACGCTCTCTATCTCTCGTATGTCCGTTTACGAAGCAACAAGAGACTCACCCTCTCTATCTCTCGTATGTCCGTTTACAAAGCAACAAGAGACTCACCTCTCTATCTCTCGTATGTCCGTTTACAAAGCAATAAGGGACTCACGCTCTCTATCTCTCGTATGTCCGTTTACGAAGCAACAAGAGACTCACCCTCTCTATCTCTCGTATGTCCGTTTACAAAGCAACAAGAGACTCACCCTCTCTATCTCTCGTATGTCCGTTTACAAAGCAATAAGGGACTCACGCTCTCTATCTCTCGTATGTCCGTTTACGAAGCAATAAGGGACTCACGCTCTCTATCTCTCGTATGTCCGTTTACGAAGCAACAAGAGACTCACCCTCTCTATCTCTCGTATGTCCGTTTACGAAGCAACAAGAGACTCACCCTCTCTATCTCTCGTATGTCCGTTTACGAAGCAACAAGAGACTCACCCTCTCTATCTCTCGTATGTCCGTTTACGAAGCAACAAGAGACTCACCCTCTCTATCTCTCATATGTCCGTTTACGAAGCAACAAGAGACTCACCCTCTCTATCTCTCGTATGTCCGTTTACAAAGCAATAAGGGACTCACGCTCTCTATCTCTCGTATGTCCGTTTACGAAGCAATAAGGGACTCACGCTCTCTATCTCTCGTATGTCCGTTTACGAAGCAACAAGAGACTCACCCTCTCTATCTCTCGTATGTCCGTTTACGAAGCAACAAGAGACTCACCCTCTCTATCTCTCGTATGTCCGTTTACGAAGCAACAAGAGACTCACCCTCTCTATCTCTCGTATGTCCGTTTACGAAGCAACAAGAGACTCACCCTCTCTATCTCTCGTATGTCCGTTTACGAAGCAACAAGAGACTCACCCTCTCTATCTCTCATATGTCCGTTTACGAAGCAACAAGAGACTCACCCTCTCTATCTCTCGTATGTCCGTTTACAAAGCAATAAGGGACTCACGCTCTCTATCTCTCGTATGTCCGTTTACGAAGCAATAAGGGACTCACGCTCTCTATCTCTCGTATGTCCGTTTACGAAGCAACAAGAGACTCACCCTCTCTATCTCTCGTATGTCCGTTTACGAAGCAACAAGAGACTCACCCTCTCTATCTCTCGTATGTCCGTTTACGAAGCAACAAGAGACTCACCCTCTCTATCTCTCGTATGTCCGTTTACGAAGCAACAAGAGACTCACCCTCTCTATCTCTCGTATGTCCGTTTACGAAGCAACAAGAGACTCACCCTCTCTATCTCTCGTATGTCCGTTTACGAAGCAACAAGAGACTCACCCTCTCTATCTCTCGTATGTCCGTTTACGAAGCAACAAGAGACTCACCCTCTCTATCTCTCGTATGTCCGTTTACGAAGCAACAAGAGACTCACCCTCTCTATCTCTCATATGTCCGTTTACGAAGCAACAAGAGACTCACCCTCTCTATCTCTCGTATGTCCGTTTACAAAGCAATAAGGGACTCACGCTCTCTATCTCTCGTATGTCCGTTTACGAAGCAACAAGAGACTCACCCTCTCTATCTCTCGTATGTCCGTTTACGAAGCAACAAGAGACTCACCCTCTCTATCTCTCGTATGTCCGTTTACAAAGCAATAAGGGACTCACGCTCTCTATCTCTCGTATGTCCGTTTACAAAGCAACAAGAGACTCACCCTCTCTATCTCTCGTATGTCCGTTTACGAAGCAACAAGAGACTCACCCTCTCTATCTCTCGTATGTCCGTTTACGAAGCAACAAGAGACTCACCCTCTCTATCTCTCGTATGTCCGTTTACGAAGCAACAAGAGACTCACCCTCTCTATCTCTCGTATGTCCGTTTACGAAGCAACAAGAGACTCACCCTCTCTATCTCTCGTATGTCCGTTTACGAAGCAACAAGAGACTCACCTCTCTATCTCTCGTATGTCCGTTTACGAAGCAACAAGAGACTCACCCTCTCTATCTCTCGTATGTCCGTTTACAAAGCAATAAGGGACTCACGCTCTCTATCTCTCGTATGTCCGTTTACAAAGCAACAAGAGACTCACCCTCTCTATCTCTCGTATGTCCGTTTACGAAGCAACAAGAGACTCACCCTCTCTATCTCTCGTATGTCCGTTTACGAAGCAACAAGAGACTCACCCTCTCTATCTCTCGTATGTCCGTTTACGAAGCAACAAGAGACTCACCCTCTCTATCTCTCGTATGTCCGTTTACGAAGCAACAAGAGACTCACCCTCTCTATCTCTCGTATGTCCGTTTACGAAGCAACAAGAGACTCACCCTCTCTATCTCTCATATGTCCGTTTACGAAGCAACAAGAGACTCACCCTCTCTATCTCTCGTATGTCCGTTTACAAAGCAATAAGGGACTCACGCTCTCTATCTCTCGTATGTCCGTTTACGAAGCAACAAGAGACTCACCCTCTCTATCTCTCGTATGTCCGTTTACGAAGCAACAAGAGACTCACCCTCTCTATCTCTCGTATGTCCGTTTACAAAGCAATAAGGGACTCACCCTCTCTATCTCTCGTATGTCCGTTTACAAAGCAATAAGGGACTCACGCTCTCTATCTCTCGTATGTCCGTTTACAAAGCAACAAGAGACTCACCCTCTCTATCTCTCGTATGTCCGTTTACAAAGCAATAAGGGACTCACCCTCTCTATCTCTCGTATGTCCGTATACAAAGCAATAAGGGACTCACGCTCTCTATCTCTCGTATGTCCGTTTACAAAGCAATAAGGGACTCACGCTCTCTATCTCTCGTATGTCCGTTTACAAAGCAACAAGAGATTCACCCTCTCTATCTCTCGTATGTCCGTTTACAAAGCAATAAGGGACTCACCCTCTCTATCTCTCGTATGTCCGTTTACAAAGCAACAAGAGACTCACCCTCTCTATCTCTCGTATGTCCGTTTACAAAGCAATAAGGGACTCACGCTCTCTATCTCTCGTATGTCCGTTTACGAAGCAATAAGGGACTCACCCTCTCTATCTCTCATATGTCCGTTTACAAAGCAATAAGGGACTCACGCTCTCTATCTCTCGTATGTCCGTTTACAAAGCAATAAGGGACTCACGCTCTCTATCTCTCGTATGTCCGTTTACGAAGCAATAAGGGACTCACCTCTCTATCTCTCATATGTCCGTTTACAAAGCAATAAGGGACTCACGCTCTCTATCTCTCGTATGTCCGTTTACAAAGCAACAAGAGACTCACCCTCTCTATCTCTCGTATGTCCGTTTACAAAGCAATAAGGGACTCACCCTCTCTATCTCTCGTATGTCCGTTTACAAAGCAATAAGGGACTCACCCTCTCTATCTCTCGTATGTCCGTTTACAAAGCAACAAGAGACTCACCCTCTCTATCTCTCGTATGTCCGTTTACAAAGCAATAAGGGACTCACGCTCTCTATCTCTCGTATGTCCGTTTACAAAGCAATAAGGGACTCACGCTCTCTATCTCTCGTATGTCCGTTTACAAGCAACAAGAGACTCACCCTCTCTATCTCTCGTATGTCCGTTTACAAAGCAACAAGAGACTCACCCTCTCTATCTCTCGTATGTCCGTTTACAAAGCAACAAGAGACTCACCCTCTCTATCTCTCGTATGTCCGTTTACAAAGCAATAAGGGACTCACCCTCTCTATCTCTCGTATGTCCGTTTACAAAGCAATAAGGGACTCACGCTCTCTATCTCTCGTATGTCCGTTTACAAAGCAATAAGGGACTCACGCTCTCTATCTCTCGTATGTCCGTTTACAAAGCAACAAGAGACTCACCCTCTCTATCTCTCGTATGTCCGTTTACAAAGCAACAAGAGACTCACCCTCTCTATCTCTCGTATGTCCGTTTACAAAGCAACAAGAGACTCACCCTCTCTATCTCTCATATGTCCGTTTACGAAGCAACAAGAGACTCACCCTCTCTATCTCTCGTATGTCCGTTTACGAAGCAACAAGAGACTCACCCTCTCTATCTCTCGTATGTCCGTTTACGAAGCAACAAGAGACTCACCCTCTCTATCTCTCGTATGTCCGTTTACGAAGCAACAAGAGACTCACCCTCTCTATCTCTCGTATGTCCGTTTACAAAGCAACAAGAGACTCACCCTCTCTATCTCTCGTATGTCCGTTTACAAAGCAATAAGGGACTCACGCTCTCTATCTCTCGTATGTCCGTTTACAAAGCAACAAGAGACTCACCCTCTCTATCTCTCGTATGTCCGTTTACGAAGCAACAAGAGACTCACCCTCTCTATCTCTCGTATGTCCGTTTACAAAGCAATAAGGGACTCACCCTCTCTATCTCTCGTATGTCCGTTTACGAAGCAATAAGGGACTCACCCTCTCTATCTCTCGTATGTCCGTTTACAAAGCAATAAGGGACTCACGCTCTCTATCTCTCGTATGTCCGTTTACGAAGCAATAAGGGACTCACCCTCTCTATCTCTCGTATGTCCGTTTACGAAGCAATAAGGGACTCACCCTCTCTATCTCTCGTATGTCCGTTTACAAAGCAATAAGGGACTCACGCTCTCTATCTCTCGTATGTCCGTTTACAAAGCAACAAGAGACTCACCCTCTCTATCTCTCGTATGTCCGTTTACAAAGCAATAAGGGACTCACGCTCTCTATCTCTCGTATGTCCGTTTACAAAGCAACAAGAGACTCACCCTCTCTATCTCTCGTATGTCCGTTTACAAAGCAACAAGAGACTCACCCTCTCTATCTCTCGTATGTCCGTTTACAAAGCAATAAGGGACTCACGCTCTCTATCTCTCGTATGTCCGTTTACAAAGCAACAAGAGACTCACCCTCTCTATCTCTCGTATGTCCGTTTACAAAGCAACAAGAGACTCACCCTCTCTATCTCTCGTATGTCCGTTTACAAAGCAATAAGGGACTCACCCTCTCTATCTCTCGTATGTCCGTTTACGAAGCAATAAGGGACTCACCCTCTCTATCTCTCATATGTCCGTTTACAAAGCAACAAGAGACTCACCCTCTCTATCTCTCGTATGTCCGTTTACAAAGCAACAAGAGACTCACCCTCTCTATCTCTCGTATGTCCGTTTACAAAGCAATAAGGGACTCACGCTCTCTATCTCTCGTATGTCCGTTTACAAAGCAACAAGAGACTCACCCTCTCTATCTCTCGTATGTCCGTTTACAAAGCAACAAGAGACTCACCCTCTCTATCTCTCGTATGTCCGTTTACAAAGCAATAAGGGACTCACCCTCTCTATCTCTCGTATGTCCGTTTACGAAGCAATAAGGGACTCACCCTCTCTATCTCTCATATGTCCGTTTACGAAGCAACAAGAGACTCACCCTCTCTATCTCTCGTATGTCCGTTTACAAAGCAATAAGGGACTCACCCTCTCTATCTCTCGTATGTCCGTTTACAAAGCAACAAGAGACTCACCCTCTCTATCTCTCGTATGTCCGTTTACGAAGCAACAAGAGACTCACCCTCTCTATCTCTCGTATGTCCGTTTACGAAGCAACAAGAGACTCACCCTCTCTATCTCTCGTATGTCCGTTTACAAAGCAACAAGAGACTCACCCTCTCTATCTCTCGTATGTCCGTTTACAAAGCAATAAGGGACTCACGCTCTCTATCTCTCGTATGTCCGTTTACAAAGCAATAAGGGACTCACGCTCTCTATCTCTCGTATGTCCGTTTACAAAGCAACAAGAGACTCACCCTCTCTATCTCTCGTATGTCCGTTTACAAAGCAACAAGAGACTCACCCTCTCTATCTCTCGTATGTCCGTTTACAAAGCAATAAGGGACTCACGCTCTCTATCTCTCGTATGTCCGTTTACGAAGCAATAAGGGACTCACCCTCTCTATCTCTCGTATGTCCGTTTACAAAGCAACAAGAGACTCACGCTCTCTATCTCTCGTATGTCCGTTTACAAAGCAATAAGGGACTCACCTCTCTATCTCTCGTATGTCCGTTTACAAAGCAACAAGAGACTCACCCTCTCTATCTCTCGTATGTCCGTTTACAAAGCAATAAGGGACTCACCCTCTCTATCTCTCGTATGTCCGTTTACAAAGCAATAAGGGACTCACCCTCTCTATCTCTCGTATGTCCGTTTACGAAGCAACAAGAGACTCACCCTCTCTATCTCTCGTATGTCCGTTTACAAAGCAATAAGGGACTCACGCTCTCTATCTCTCGTATGTCCGTTTACAAAGCAACAAGAGACTCACGCTCTCTATCTCTCGTATGTCCGTTTACAAAGCAACAAGAGACTCACGCTCTCTATCTCTCGTATGTCCGTTTACAAAGCAATAAGGGACTCACGCTCTCTATCTCTCGTATGTCCGTTTACAAAGCAACAAGAGACTCACGCTCTCTATCTCTCGTATGTCCGTTTACAAAGCAACAAGAGACTCACCCTCTCTATCTCTCGTATGTCCGTTTACAAAGCAACAAGAGACTCACCCTCTCTATCTCTCGTATGTCCGTTTACAAAGCAACAAGAGACTCACCCTCTCTATCTCTCGTATGTCCGTTTACAAAGCAACAAGAGACTCACCCTCTCTATCTCTCGTATGTCCGTTTACAAAGCAATAAGGGACTCACGCTCTCTATCTCTCGTATGTCCGTTTACAAAGCAACAAGAGACTCACCCTCTCTATCTCTCGTATGTCCGTTTACAAAGCAATAAGGGACTCACGCTCTCTATCTCTCGTATGTCCGTTTACAAAGCAACAAGAGACTCACGCTCTCTATCTCTCGTATGTCCGTTTACAAAGCAACAAGAGACTCACGCTCTCTATCTCTCGTATGTCCGTTTACAAAGCAACAAGAGACTCACGCTCTCTATCTCTCGTATGTCCGTTTACAAAGCAACAAGAGACTCACGCTCTCTATCTCTCGTATGTCCGTTTACAAAGCAACAAGAGACTCACGCTCTCTATCTCTCGTATGTCCGTTTACAAAGCAACAAGAGACTCACGCTCTCTATCTCTCGTATGTCCGTTTACAAAGCAACAAGAGACTCACACTCTCTATCTCTCGTATGTCCGTTTACAAAGCAACAAGAGACTCACGCTCTCTATCTCTCGTATGTCCGTTTACAAAGCAACAAGAGACTCACGCTCTCTATCTCTCGTATGTCCGTTTACAAAGCAACAAGAGACTCACGCTCTCTATCTCTCGTATGTCCGTTTACAAAGCAACAAGAGACTCACGCTCTCTATCTCTCGTATGTCCGTTTACAAAGCAACAAGAGACTCACCCTCTCTATCTCTCGTATGTCCGTTTACAAAGCAACAAGAGACTCACCCTCTCTATCTCTCGTATGTCCGTTTACAAAGCAACAAGAGACTCACCCTCTCTATCTCTCGTATGTCCGTTTACAAAGCAATAAGGGACTCACGCTCTCTATCTCTCGTATGTCCGTTTACAAAGCAACAAGAGACTCACCCTCTCTATCTCTCGTATGTCCGTTTACAAAGCAATAAGGGACTCACGCTCTCTATCTCTCGTATGTCCGTTTACAAAGCAACAAGAGACTCACGCTCTCTATCTCTCGTATGTCCGTTTACAAAGCAACAAGAGACTCACGCTCTCTATCTCTCGTATGTCCGTTTACAAAGCAACAAGAGACTCACGCTCTCTATCTCTCGTATGTCCGTTTACAAAGCAACAAGAGACTCACGCTCTCTATCTCTCGTATGTCCGTTTACAAAGCAACAAGAGACTCACGCTCTCTATCTCTCGTATGTCCGTTTACAAAGCAACAAGAGACTCACCCTCTCTATCTCTCGTATGTCCGTTTACAAAGCAACAAGAGACTCACGCTCTCTATCTCTCGTATGTCCGTTTACAAAGCAACAAGAGACTCACCCTCTCTATCTCTCGTATGTCCGTTTACAAAGCAACAAGAGACTCACGCTCTCTATCTCTCGTATGTCCGTTTACAAAGCAACAAGAGACTCACGCTCTCTATCTCTCGTATGTCCGTTTACAAAGCAACAAGAGACTCACCCTCTCTATCTCTCGTATGTCCGTTTACAAAGCAACAAGAGACTCACCCTCTCTATCTCTCGTATGTCCGTTTACAAAGCAATAAGGGACTCACGCTCTCTATCTCTCGTATGTCCGTTTACGAAGCAATAAGGGACTCACCCTCTCTATCTCTCGTATGTCCGTTTACAAAGCAACAAGAGACTCACGCTCTCTATCTCTCGTATGTCCGTTTACAAAGCAATAAGGGACTCACCCTCTCTATCTCTCGTATGTCCGTTTACAAAGCAACAAGAGACTCACCCTCTCTATCTCTCGTATGTCCGTTTACAAAGCAATAAGGGACTCACCCTCTCTATCTCTCGTATGTCCGTTTACAAAGCAATAAGGGACTCACGCTCTCTATCTCTCGTATGTCCGTTTACAAAGCAACAAGAGACTCACCCTCTCTATCTCTCGTATGTCCGTTTACGAAGCAACAAGAGACTCACGCTCTCTATCTCTCGTATGTCCGTTTACAAAGCAATAAGGGACTCACCCTCTCTATCTCTCGTATGTCCGTTTACGAAGCAACAAAGGACTCACCCTCTCTATCTCTCATATGTCCGTTTACAAAGCAATAAGGGACTCACCCTCTCTATCTCTCGTATGTCCGTTTACAAAGCAATAAGGGACTCACGCTCTCTATCTCTCATATGTCCGTTTACAAAGCAATAAGGGACTCACCCTCTCTATCTCTCGTATGTCCGTTTACAAAGCAATAAGGGACTCACCCTCTCTATCTCTCATATGTCCGTTTACAAAGCAATAAGGGACTCACCCTCTCTATCTCTCGTATGTCCGTTTACAAAGCAATAAGGGACTCACGCTCTCTATCTCTCATATGTCCGTTTACAAAGCAATAAGGGACTCACCCTCTCTATCTCTCGTATGTCCGTTTACAAAGCAATAAGGGACTCACCCTCTCTATCTCTCATATGTCCGTTTACAAAGCAATAAGGGACTCACCCTCTCTATCTCTCGTATGTCCGTTTACAAAGCAATAAGGGACTCACGCTCTCTATCTCTCATATGTCCGTTTACAAAGCAATAAGGGACTCACCCTCTCTATCTCTCGTATGTCCGTTTACAAAGCAATAAGGGACTCACGCTCTCTATCTCTCGTATGTCCGTTTACAAAGCAACAAGAGACTCACCCTCTCTATCTCTCGTATGTCCGTTTACGAAGCAACAAGAGACTCACCCTCTCTATCTCTCGTATGTCCGTTTACAAAGCAACAAGAGACTCACCCTCTCTATCTCTCGTATGTCCGTTTACAAAGCAACAAGAGACTCACCCTCTCTATCTCTCGTATGTCCGTTTACAAAGCAATAAGGGACTCACGCTCTCTATCTCTCGTATGTCCGTTTACAAAGCAACAAGAGACTCACCCTCTCTATCTCTCATATGTCCGTTTACAAAGCAATAAGGGACTCACCCTCTCTATCTCTCGTATGTCCGTTTACAAAGCAACAAGAGACTCACCCTCTCTATCTCTCATATGTCCGTTTACAAAGCAATAAGGGACTCACCCTCTCTATCTCTCATATGTCCGTTTACAAAGCAACAAGAGACTCACCCTCTCTATCTCTCGTATGTCCGTTTACAAAGCAATAAGGGACTCACGCTCTCTATCTCTCGTATGTCCGTTTACAAAGCAACAAGAGACTCACCCTCTCTATCTCTCATATGTCCGTTTACAAAGCAATAAGGGACTCACCCTCTCTATCTCTCATATTTCCGTTTACAAAGCAATAAGGGACTCACCCTCTCTATCTCTCATATGTCCGTTTACAAAGCAATAAGGGACTCACCCTCTCTATCTCTCATATGTCCGTTTACAAAGCAATAAGGGACTCACCCTCTCTATCTCTCGTATGTCCGTTTACAAAGCAATAAGGGACTCACGCTCTCTATCTCTCGTATGTCCGTTTAAAGCAACAAGAGACTCACCCTCTCTATCTCTCGTATGTCCGTTTACGAAGCAACAAGAGACTCACCCTCTCTATCTCTCGTATGTCCGTTTACGAAGCAACAAGAGACTCACCCTCTCTATCTCTCGTATGTCCGTTTACGAAGCAATAAGGGACTCACGCTCTCTATCTCTCGTATGTCCGTTTACGAAGCAACAAGAGACTCACCCTCTCTATCTCTCGTATGTCCGTTTACGAAGCAACAAGAGACTCACCCTCTCTATCTCTCGTATGTCCGTTTACGAAGCAACAAGAGACTCACCCTCTCTATCTCTCGTATGTCCGTTTACGAAGCAACAAGAGACTCACCCTCTCTATCTCTCATATGTCCGTTTACGAAGCAACAAGAGACTCACCCTCTCTATCTCTCGTATGTCCGTTTACAAAGCAATAAGGGACTCACGCTCTCTATCTCTCGTATGTCCGTTTACGAAGCAAACAAGAGACTCACCCTCTCTATCTCTCGTATGTCCGTTACAAAGCAATAAGGGACTCACGCTCTCTATCTCTCGTATGTCCATTTACGAAGCAACAAGAGACTCACCCTCTCTATCTCTCGTATGTCCGTTTACAAAGCAATAAGGGACTCACGCTCTCTATCTCTCGTATGTCCGTTTACGAAGCAATAAGGGACTCACGCTCTCTATCTCTCGTATGTCCGTTTACAAAGCAATAAGGGACTCACGCTCTCTATCTCTCGTATGTCCGTTTACGAAGCAATAAGGGACTCACGCTCTCTATCTCTCGTATGTCCGTTTACAAAGCAATAAGGGACTCACGCCTCTATCTCTCGTATGTCCGTTTACAAAGCAATAAGGGACTCACCCTCTCTATCTCTCGTATGTCCGTTACAAAGCAACAAGAGACTCACGCTCTCTATCTCTCGTATGTCCGTTTACGAAGCAACAAGAGACTCACCCTCTCTATCTCTCGTATGTCCGTTTACAAAGCAACAAGAGACTCACCCTCTCTATCTCTCGTATGTCCGTTTACGAAGCAACAAGAGACTCACCCTCTCTATCTCTCGTATGTCCGTTTACAAAGCAATAAGGGACTCACGCTCTCTATCTCTCGTATGTCCGTTACGAAGCAACAAGAGACTCACCCTCTCTATCTCTCGTATGTCCGTTTACAAAGCACAAGAGACTCACCCTCTCTATCTCTCGTATGTCCGTTTACAAAGCAATAAGGGACTCACGCTCTCTATCTCTCGTATGTCCGTTTACAAAGCAACAAGAGACTCACCCTCTCTATCTCTCGTATGTCCGTTTACAAAGCAACAAGAGACTCACCCTCTCTATCTCTCGTATGTCCGTTTACAAGCAATAAGGGACTCACCCTCTCTATCTCTCTATGTCCGTTACAAAGCAACAAGAGACTCACCCTCTCTATCTCTCATATGTCCGTTTACAAAGCAACAAGAGACTCACCCTCTCTATCTCTCGTATGTCCGTTACAAAGCAATAAGGGACTCACGCTCTCTATCTCTCGTATGTCCGTTTACGAAGCAACAAGAGACTCACCCTCTCTATCTCTCGTATGTCCGTTTCAAAGCAATAAGGGACTCACGCTCTCTATCTCTCGTATGTCCGTTTACGAAGCAACAAGAGACTCACCCTCTCTATCTCTCGTATGTCCGTTTACGAAGCAATAAGGGACTCACCCTCTCTATCTCTCATATGTCCGTTTACAAAGCAATAAGGGACTCACGCTCTCTATCTCTCGTATGTCCGTTTACAAAGCAACAAGAGACTCACCCTCTCTATCTCTCGTATGTCCGTTTACAAAGCAACAAGAGACTCACCCTCTCTATCTCTCGTATGTCCGTTTACAAAGCAACAAGAGACTCACCCTCTCTATCTCTCGTATGTCCGTTTACAAAGCAACAAGAGACTCACCCTCTCTATCTCTCGTATGTCCGTTTACAAAGCAACAAGAGACTCACCCTCTCTATCTCTCGTATGTCCGTTTACAAAGCAAACAAGAGACTCACGCTCTCTATCTCTCGTATGTCCGTTTACAAAGCAACAAGAGACTCACCCTCTCTATCTCTCGTATGTCCGTTTTACAAAGCAACAAGAGACTCACCCTCTCTATCTCTCGTATGTCCGTTTACAAAGCAATAAGGGACTCACCCTCTCTATCTCTCGTATGTCCGTTTACGAAGCAACAAGAGACTCACCCTCTCTATCTCTCGTATGTCCGTTTACAAAGCAATAAGGGACTCACCCTCTCTATCTCTCGTATGTCCGTTTACAAAGCAATAAGGGACTCACGCTCTCTATCTCTCGTATGTCCGTTTACGAAGCAACAAGAGACTCACCCTCTCTATCTCTCGTATGTCCGTTTACAAAGCAATAAGGGACTCACGCTCTCTATCTCTCATATGTCCGTTTACAAAGCAACAAGAGACTCACCCTCTCTATCTCTCGTATGTCCGTTTACAAAGCAATAAGGGACTCACCCTCTCTATCTCTCGTATGTCCGTTTACAAAGCAACAAGAGACTCACCCTCTCTATCTCTCGTATGTCCGTTTACAAAGCAATAAGGGACTCACGCTCTCTATCTCTCGTATGTCCGTTTACGAAGCAACAAGAGACTCACCCTCTCTATCTCTCGTATGTCCGTTTACAAAGCAATAAGGGACTCACGCTCTCTATCTCTCATATGTCCGTTTACAAAGCAACAAGAGACTCACCCTCTCTATCTCTCGTATGTCCGTTTACAAAGCAATAAGGGACTCACCCTCTCTATCTCTCGTATGTCCGTTTACAAAGCAACAAGAGACTCACCCTCTCTATCTCTCGTATGTCCGTTTACAAAGCAATAAGGGACTCACGCTCTCTATCTCTCGTATGTCCGTTTACGAAGCAACAAGAGACTCACCCTCTCTATCTCTCGTATGTCCGTTTACGAAGCAATAAGGGACTCACCCTCTCTATCTCTCGTATGTCCGTTTACAAAGCAATAAGGGACTCACGCTCTCTATCTCTCGTATGTCCGTTTACGAAGCAACAAGAGACTCACCCTCTCTATCTCTCGTATGTCCGTTTACAAAGCAACAAGAGACTCACCCTCTCTATCTCTCGTATGTCCGTTTACGAAGCAACAAGAGACTCACCCTCTCTATCTCTCGTATGTCCGTTTACGAAGCAACAAGAGACTCACCCTCTCTATCTCTCGTATGTCCGTTTACGAAGCAACAAGAGACTCACGCTCTCTATCTCTCGTATGTCCGTTTACGAAGCAATAAGGGACTCGCGCTCTCTATCTCTTATATGTCCGTTTACGAAGCAATAAGGGACCGTGTCTATCTCTCGTTTGTCCGTTTGTATATATTGTGTTGTAATTCTGTTAAACATTTAATTTATCACTACACATTTATTTGAAATGAAAGATCACTGACATTAAAAAATCTCGAATTATTCGTATCAAATACACTACCTGGCATTACAATTGGTTTTGACAATTACACATTCCTGTGTTAATATTCCACTAAAACGTGAATAGAATCACAGATCCTTACAACGAATGAGGTGTGGCGATAACAATAATACATGTATATTATTTACAGTGTTTTGACAGGGTGGATATCTATGGTTCGATATGGTTATAAATATATATATATATATATATATATATATATATATATATATATATATATATATATATATATATATATATATATCATAGTTACCGACTAGATGAACATCTCTTATAAAACAAGATTTGTCTTAAATCATTCTCTGGTCGAAAAGTAATATATATATATGTTTTGCAAAAGTAGTATTTTCATTGGAATCACACGAATATTGTTCATGTGGCGCACTGACTGGCAAACTTGGTTCTCATGAATCGCCTTCATCATGATTCTCGAGTAGTATTTAACAGCGGACACCGTGATTCAAGACAACCGTCTATACATAAATACTGTGTAAATAATTCATACAAATGAAAGCGAAACATTGCGTGATTTTAAATTGTTACCCTTTCATCAATTACCTTCACATGACTGAATGTTAGGTTGCTAGTATGAAGTGTCACGTTACTCTTCCTTGTTCAAATCAGACACCTGTTTAATGTGAACACTGAAGTTAGCTGTGTGTGTTTTTTAAATCATACCCCGATTTTGGTATTTCTTGAATATTCCTTTTAGAAAATTTACAAATCTAAGACAAAATGATGCTCAATATAATCTCATTAGAAAAATTCTAGCTTTGGAATACAAATTCACATTAACATTTTACAATTACTCCCTAGCTAAAAAAACTAGAACTGTCTCTGAAAGAGGCTAATACACTGTTCCCAACTTTTGATCTGGGGACAAATTGTATGTATGGCCAAATTGTAATGTGAAAAATTCTGTATATGAAAATGTTAATAATTCGACAAAATACATGTGATGAAACCGATAATGGCAGGTGCACATGTTCTTATGATGCTCAATATCTATGCATAGTTTTAAAAAAATTGGATCATATATAATTAAGTTACTATATAATCAAGCCAAAAAAGAAGGTGCACATGTTCAATGTATATAGAAACATCCTGTAAAGTTTCAGACTTGTTTGTTAAAAGCTGTAAGAGGAGTTGATTACACAAAATGAGTATCCCTCATATGGAATATTGTTGAAAAATGACTAAGTTAAACTACCCATAAAATATGAACAAAATAATATAATCCAACCAAAATAGGAGATGCACATGTTCAATGTATATAGAAACATCCTGCAAAGTTTCAGACTTCTTGGTTAAAAACTGTAAGAGGAGTTGATTACACAAAATGAGTACCCCTCATATGGAATATTGTTGAAAAATTATTACCGGTAAGTTCAACTACCCGTAAAATCTGAAAAAATAATATAATCCAACCAAAATAGGAGGTGCACATGTTCAATGTATATGGAAACATCCTGCAAAGTTTCAGACTTCTTGGTTAAAAGCTGTAAGAGGAGTTGATTACACAAAATGGGTACCCCTCATATCAAAGGTCAAAGTCAAGGTCACAGTGACCTAAATTTGGTACATGACACATTGCCTTCCCATGATGCATCCACATACCAAGTTTGATAATCCTATGTGCTACGGTACAAAAGTTCTGTTCCGGACACGAAGATGCACAAGGTTTTACTATCATAGAGGTCAAAGGTCAAAGTCAAGGTCACAGTGACCTAAATTTGGTACATGACACATCGCCTTCCCATGATGCATACACATACCAAGTTTAATAATCCTAGGGGCTACGGTTCAAAAGTTCTGTTCCGGACACGAAGCGGTACAGACGGACAGACAGACAGACAGACAAGGTGATTCCTATATAACCCCAAAACTTCATTTGCGGGGGATATAATAATAATAACCCCCTTAAACGTGTATCAGTCGAAATTTGTTATCAGAGCATATACAACGACGAAAAAGCTCCATATATAACTGCTGTATCAAAATTAAATAACACTTTACCAAGCCCAGATACAATGGTCTGAGGCATTAAACACATTAAAGTATTAAAGAATACAAAAAACAAACATACCCAAACCAGAATCCCAAAGCGAAGTAAAAAAACCTTTGAAAATCAAAAGCAAACATACCAAAAAATGTCAAAACAAGAATTCCAAAAAAAAAGTAAAAACTTTGAATATTGGAAATTAGCTTTTATACACGTGAACTTACACCAGGTAGGTGAGACCCAGAGTGCTCCGGAAGAACTTTAGAGCATTTGCATTAGACAAATGCTTAAGGTCAATTGGAAGAGCATTAGCTCTCGCTTTGCAGCCATGGGGTTGAATTCGGGGTATTTCATAGGTCTAAATGTAGAATTTTACTGTAATTAAGAATTTGTTACAAAAGTTAATAAACATGACAACCTGAAAGATAATTTGATTGTATGTTAAAACAATAGTATCACAATAAAGAACAAAAATTCAACACACACACACACACACACACACACACACACACACACTTTTACTATAAAGTTATATTTTGACATTTTTATAGCGTGCAAATAAATTGTGATTTTCTGATTTAAATGAATGTTTTCTTATCAAAAATCAAAATTTGCGTGCTAAGAAAGAATGGACTATTTTATAAATGTGCTCTTGTTACATGTGTAACGACTGATTCAGCAAATTAAAGTATAATTAAACTGGCCCCTTTAAACAGGTGTTGTTCTACCACTCTCTCTTAACGTCATTTAACTTTGCTATACGTCAAAAATAAAGGTTACTTTCTCAACAATGTAGGTATCGGGTAGACCTGGATTTAAATTTGAGAATGTCAAAGGTTGTCTATTAAATATTTTCAAAAGAAAGAACAAACTAAATTTTGCCCCGTAGATATCGATTAAAGATGCAAAAAGACCTTTAAAATTTGAGTTTACAGTTCGTTAACTTTGATTACTTTTCATAATGCGTGGGTAGTTTTTTTTATTTAACTGGTATAAATTGTTTTGGAAAGTTTTATTCTAAACTTGATACTGGGGTACAGTGATGTGAACGTGAGTACTATTATTTTTATATTGCTTTTATAGTTTTTATCTTAATGCCAAATGCTTTATTGTATTAAATGCATGTATAAAATGTCAACTTCTGTAACATTGTCTTCGTCTTAAACGGCGGCTGTACATGTACGGAAGATTTTGTTAAAAAGTTTAATGTAAACTGTAGATTTTTTTAAAAATTATTTCGATTTTGGATAATAAAAAGTCTATTCATTACAGTAGGATGGGTGGCAAGTCCGGGATGGTGATATCTGAAAACTGATCAAACTAACAGCCCTTATGAAACGTCCGTTTTAGCAATCAATGAATGTTACATTCAGTGCATATAGACTAGGCACATTTTCAGAAAAGACGTCGTTTTAAAGAGGAAGAGGCATTTTTTAGTAAAAGCAAACCAGATATCATTCTTACCTAATTTGGGTGTGCTGAGTTCAAAAATGGCGGATACCAAGCTGAAAAATTGCTCTAAGTAGGTCAAAAGTTAAATACAAAATGGCCGCCAAAATCAAAATGCATTTTTGCATTAAAGTTGATATAGAAGTTGTTTTGGTAGCAAAAAAACAGCTATTAATCAAAGATTGTAATATTTCAAGGCTTACTTGGGTGTTAATGAACAAAAAATTTAAACAAAATACCTATGGGCCTTATTGCTCACCTGAAAACATTTAAAAGATACTGGAATTTTAGGGGCAACAATACCTTCGTTGATTATCATACACAAAATTTGCTACGAAGTTAGATCTTGGCATGTTGATTATTTTTGCATCTTGGTGTTGTTATCTATTTTTAATACTCGTTAAAAATATGGTCAAAAACACAAATTCGCAAAAAATATACTGCAGAGGTAACAACTCCTCTATGGATCATCGTATTTGTACAAACATTGCTACTTAGTTTGTCATGTTCATTATTTTTTAATGTCTTCATAATATAACACTAATAGTTTTCTAGTTAATAGCCACATAACCAGCACAATTTGCGAAAAAATCAAGTATTTTTCAGGGGCAATAACTCTGTAAAAAGGGGTTTGATATTTATGAAATCAAAAGATCTGACATGCCGGTCAACTTTCGTTTCAGGTGGCCTGGCGACAAAGGTCATTATGAAAAAATGTATATATTTGACTCAAGAACGAAGTTCACATGTTTAATTTAAGCCAGTTTTAAAGGTTTTCGCTTTTGGTTTTGGATTGTTATTTGAACATAGGACTGTATGTTTCTGTTTAATTCAATGAATTAAGTATAGCACATAACATGCTGAAACGTCTAGAGTGTGAATGAAATAGCTTACAAAAGTGAAGCTTGTGTTTGCACCATATGTTTAAGAATGTTTCTTTTTTGCAGTGAAAGAGCAAAGTACATGTAAATGTAACAACACTAGCCTTCCAAACCTATTTAGGGGTGCTAAGTCATCACCGAGCAACTCTAAGCTGACTATTTGCTAAAAAGGTGAACTTGCACTACAAAATGTTGATGTGAAGTTTGATATTCAACTATAGCAAAAGTAATACTACATTTTATTTTTTTAAAACTGGTAGGAAGTAAGAGGGCTGAATGATATACCGTGAGCCTTCTGGTTAAGGAGATTAGCGCCGATGTCTCTTTTCAACCCTTCTATCCCCTAACTATTTAAATTCGTGTATCCGAAGACCAGTGTTATTTTGTAAGTTAATATTAGCAAGGTATTACTCTAAAATAAATAGGACTAGTGACTTGGCAAATGTAAAAAAAATGGTGAAAGAGCAGGACCCAATATTTGCACAAAAACGGTTAGGCACCTAAGACTATCCATACTAATATGATAGCAACATGCTCCTACATAGACAGGAGTAAAAAGTGGGTGGCGGATTATGAACAGGCCAAGCAGAACATTAATGATGACCCCAGTCATAGAAGGTATGCCACAGTTGCAACCCCAGAAATGGTCAATAGAGCTTTGTTTTCATTCCATTCATGGTGGTCGAAATCACCATTTGGTTGCTCATTTTTGAGAAATCCTTTTCTTTCAAAAAGAAAAAAATTGTTTTTGCAAATCTGTAAAAACAAAAATACTCTAAACATTTTCACAAATTTTGAAAGTTTGGCCACTAATCATTTTAAAATTGTGGAAACGTAGATAAAAACCATGGTATTGTTATGACTGACAGGTGAGTTACAGAAAATATAAGGGCAGTGAGATGGCATTTCACAGAGAACAGTACATTCTATTCTGGCATATTGCAATTAAAAAGCTTTGGGTCTGTTGGGATTTTGGCAATTAATCAGAAGCACACAAGATGCACTTTGTCGCGTGTTAATCTAAAAATTTTAGTGGTAAATCCTGCTACCTCCCATAAGAGCTTTGTTTCTATGGAGGCAAAGCGGGACATTATTTCATCCCTGAGCCCAAATAACAGTCTAAACAATGGAATCACCTGGATAATCTCCGCCAAAGAAGGCAGAGAAAGACTGTTCCATCATCACAGTTAACTTAGATACTGATGGTATTATGATGGTAAATGTAGATTACTTCCAAAAGGGACAAAAAATAAATGGCACATAATTTGTATTACTTTTCAGGCTGTTACGGAAAAAGATTCAACTCAAGTGTTGTGGAAAACTCATTGAAGGTGTCTTGGTTCACTGACACAATTCTACAATTGCCTTGCAATTAACGATTGTGGCTTTAAATTTTAAATTGAGTGGCCAACTTTTTGCTTAAGCTTGCACATCAGTCTTGCTATTTGCATTACCCAGTTTTATAGTGAGATGATAATGTTATATATTCATTGGAGGACTTTCTGAATTTTTAAGAAAATAAATTATTTAAAAGTTGCATTGAGCTCCTTAAACATCGCTGGCAAAACTGTATAGAGACTGAGTCTATGTTGTAAAATAATGCAATATTACCGTCAAAATTCAAACCACTACATATGAGGTTCACAACGTATCAGTCGATATATGTTTTTAAATAATGGTTGTGATTCTACCTATTTAAGCTATATCATTCTTAAAAGTTTGACTCATGATGCCACGCAAAGTAATTTGGTATTTTTTACATTGACAACCACGGGTTCTACATACTATTTTACAAGAACATGTTGCAAGCTCTGTATAAGAGAGTGTTCTGGAATATGCTTTTTTGCATTTCAAACACACATTTCGATTTTGACTGGTAATTCCACACCATGAGCAATATTTCAGTATGGTTTTGGTCATGAACTCTATTAGTCATGTAGATTTATCAGTGTACTATGCAAAAGGCACACATAATGAAAACACTTAACTATTGCCACCACTTTATTTTTAGAAATTGTTTTAAATTTAGTTTAAGCATTTATACTTCAGTTTAGCCTTTTTCATTTTAATGTAACAACCCGAAGTCTGCAAGTTATGCTGAAATGTCACAAAGTAACATCTTTTGCTATAACATGAAACTTAAATAACACTGAGAAATTATATGCCGATAAATTGAAACAGTCGCCATTTTGTTTTCGGAATTATGGGTTCAAAAGCTCAAATTTTTACTTGGTATCCGTCATTTTTGAATTCAGCACTCTCGAATTATGTTAAATAAATCATGTTACCAACTTTTACTAAAATTTGTCAACCCAAGTAACATTTTTTGCATTGGTACACCATTAATTTTAGTCGCCATTTTGTTTTTGGAATTATGGGTTAAAAAACTCAAAATTGAGCTTGGTATCTGCATTTTTTTAATTCGCCATCCTCTAATTATTTTAAATAAATCATGTTACTAACTTTTACCAAAATTTGTCAACCCAAGTAACATTTTTTGCATTGGTACACCATTAATTTTAGCCGCCATTTTGTTTTTGGAATTATGGGTTCAAAAACTCAAAATTGAGCTTGGTATCCGCCATTTTTGAATTCAGCACCCTCGAATTATGTTAGAAAAGCATGTTACCAACTTTTACTAAAAAATGCCGCTTCAAGTCACATTTTCTGAATTTGTTCCTAGTCTAATATGTCCCTTATTTGGTGCCTATTTTAAAATAAATACATTTACGTGATTTATTGAAAGTACTCGTAAATTGCTCTGGAAACGAAAAAAAAGGATTAACTTGTCAGAAAACGGAGAATTTTGTGATGTATTGAAGGTTAACGTCAGATTATAATGAGACTTATAGTACAGACCTAGGCCTGTCGAAAGTTTAACACTAAGCTAACGAATTACAGTACAGACCTGTCGAAAGTTTAATACTAAGCTAACGAATTACAGTACAGACCTGTCGAAAGTTTAACACTGAGCTAACGAATTACAGTACAGACCTGTCGAAAGTTTAACACTAAGCTAACGAATTACAGTACAGACCTGTCGAAAGTTTAATACTAAGCTAACGAATTACAGTACAGACCTGTCGAAAGTTTAACACTAAGCTAACGAATTACAGTACAGACCTGTCGAAAGTTTAATACTAAGCTAACGAATTACAGTACAGACCTGTCGAAAGTTTAATACTAAGCTAACGAATTACAGTACAGACCTGTCGAAAGTTTAACACTAAGCTAACGAATTACAGTACAGACCTGTCGAAAGTTTAACACTAAGCTAACGAATTACAGTACAGACCTGTCGAAAGTTTAACACTAAGCTAACGAATTACAGTACAGACCTGTCGAAAGTTTAACACTAAGCTAACGAATAAGTACCAAATCGGTTGTCCCTGTCCATCCCTATTTATCGACAGGTTTTCAGCACCTGCTTTCTATCTCTCGGTAGCTTTTCCGTCAATAGTTATCCATATTTCTGCCTCTCGACAGTCAGTCTCGATAGTTCAGTGTTATAGTGTACAGTATAGATCTACATAGTTTTATGTTTTACATTACATTTTTTATTACCATCTTATAATCAAACACAGGGGCGGATACAGAATTTTTTGAAAGGGGGGGGTTGAGAACTATCCAGGATTTTTTAAAAGGGGGGGTTGAGATCTATACAGATTTTTTTAAGGGGAGGGGCGAGAATTATATCAATGCTAGATGCGAGCGCCGAAGGCACGAGCTTCCAGAGACGATGGGTCTAGGGCAGAGCCCCGATGGGGGCCAAGAAAATAATTTTAATCAGTCAATATCTCACTCTCTCTCTCTTTAAATTTTTCAAAGGGGGGGGGGGTTGCAACCCCCGCAACCCCTCCCCTAAATCCGCCACTGAAACACAAAAAAAAAACATACTGGTTAATGTCAATTAACAATAAAGAAGCAAAGTAAAAACTGGAAATTTTTAAATTAAGTGAAACATGTGAACTTCCACCAGGAATATGAGGCCTGAAAAAACTGTAATTCTTTAATTAGACAATAGAAAATGATGTCAAATATAACGCCAAACGCACTGTCGAAGTATTTCTTGTTGATGTCCAATTATTAATAGATATTTTGTCATACTTTATAGCATCTTAATGTATGGTTAGGTTACTGGGTAATCTATGTCAGACACATTGTAAAGAAATTCTATGAAAGCGTTACACTTGTTTATCTTAAATATGGAGCTAATATAATGCGAGGGGATGTCTAACAATTCCTAAAACAAAGGTTTATTGCAGCAAAATACCCATGAACAGTGTTTAATTATGTTAACAAAAACACCATTAGAACGTCCAAATTTTACCAGCTAATGGTTTTTAGCCGCTAACAAATTTCACTTTTGGCTCCCAATGGTTCGTTATCAGTCACTAAACGTACATGGAAGAGCTCTAATTTCTTACTATAGATTTTAATAAACTGCTAAGATAACAGAAGTATTCGGAAGTGATCAAGGACATTTAAGTTTCTGTGGACCTATCTTGTGGATATATTTGACATCCCAAGTTCTTATTGGAGTATCGTCCAAACACTTCCATGTGAAACATAACACCCCATAACCTTGTCATTAAGCTTATTCGACCATTATTCAGGATCATTAGTGATTGTTTGATTGCTAATTACCATTTATTAATGTATCAAACGATCAAATTAAAAAAATGTACATAACAATTAAAACGAAAAATTAATTTTTGTTTTCAAGGATCAATTAAATAATGACGTCACAGTTTACAACAATATGTTGATTTTCGAAAACAGACTGAGTATGATCTGAGCAATTGGTTTTATCCATACGGGTATAAATGAAATAATTCAGGTAATCAGAAAACTGGATGCGTGTAAAATAATTTAAAACTTATATTTTAAAAATTCCGACTATGTGATAAAATTTATTTTCCTGTAGTTTGATACAAATTTTGTGACTGAAATGTCATACAGTATTTTAATTAAAAATATCACGATTTCTGCACCTGATACCATCAACGATCCTTCTTTTTAATCATTAAAGGATTACAATTCCGTATTGTTTAGGTTCAAGTGGACCAGATGAACAAAGCCGTGTAATATAATACACGTAGGAGAAAACATTCAAACTTCTTTTATTTTTTAAAATAACTGAGGATGTAATTTCAGACGTACCATTATTTTCATTAATTAGGGGGCACTTGTTATCGGGTACTTACAATGAAAAGTTAAAGTTCTTGTCGTTATCCAAAATCTGAAAATTTCCTATAATGATTAGTTAGTTACATGCTTTTTTTAATGGGTCATCTATGCATGTAGCTGGCTCTCAAATTCAAGATTATAAATCAAATTTTACATATAAATTAAACAAGAAGTAGTTATTTTCTACTTCCGGTCACACACTTCAACCTTTTCTTAGCTAATAGTTTAGCTTCATTTCCGACCGTAGTTCATGCTAACAGTAAACGTTTGTTTTGATTCACCAAGGGGCGTTCAAATACTGCATCACCTAAGTTACAAAAATTTTAAAACAACCCCCGAAATCGATTTGAACCATCTTTTTACCTGTACACCAGTTTGCTAAGTCTAACACTTTAAATTCCCCACTTTGGTAGGAGCATCCTTTACACAGTGTAATGCAGACCTTGAATGGAACCAGTAATATGACACTTTTTTTTAAAATTTTGGAAGTGAAAAGCACCATTCATTATCAGTTGAACCTGTTTCATTTTATAGACATTTTCTTCTAAATAACTCACAATCTATGAGACAACGCTATACATACATATATTTTGATGGCGCTGGTTTGCCTTCATTTTGCATACAACTGTTTGAATTATAAGAGAAATTTTTCTCGTTCACTTTGCTGGTAATTGTTTTCACTTGTGAACATGTCATTGTTTCAGTTGAAGATATTCAATTTGTATATAAAGCATTTTAAATGTTCCTTATGTCTTGACAATTAAAAGTCGTTTACCATTTTTTCCGCAAACGATTTTGACACCATATTTTCTGCCGAAATGGTGCATTGTGTTTGGTGTCGTATATATTACTAATATCTGAGAACGAAAACAATTAGCGACTGGAAATTGCAGAAAAATGTTTAATGTGTTTAATGCATATATGTAGTGCATACGTATAAAATTTATTTTATCATCTAGTTTTTATAGTGATTTGTAAAATGTTATATGATTTTGAATGAGTGTTGGTCTATTTTATTGTGAGGTTTGTTTAGAGTGTAAAATACAGATGACAAGCACGTTCATTGAATTATTTGATGACGTCACCTCGTCCTTAAAATGCTTATTTAGTATATACCTCTTTGCTTGTTCCCTTTAACGGTATCTGAGTTAATCGATTCAACCGAATTTGTGATTAATAAGCAGAAGACATAACCAACTTGTATGGGGTTATATTCTACATGTATCTAATTCCCTTTGGCGAGTGTGACTGGTTAGGCAGACAGTGCTTACCCTTCCGGAGCACCAAGTCTCACATCCGTGGTGGAAGTTTACACGTTTAACTAAGTTCGACAATTTTTTATTATATTGCTTTTGCTTTTGAAATTGTGAATTAGACATGGACTGGTATGTTTGTTTTTGATTTATTTCGGTTATAAATGACAGTATGTACATATCCCAATACATATACTTTTTCTTTTTATCTAGGATGGGGACTAAAACAGCGGCATTTAAAGTTCTCATCGGCACAGTATTGATAAGTATACTATCATATTATTATTTTGGAGAGAGAGAGAGAGTAATTTAATAAGCATATTATAATATTCTTATTATTACATGTGTTATTTAGGAGAGAGAGAGAGAGAGAGAGAGAGAGAGAGAGAGAGAGAGAGCAGTCTTTAATTTGAATGGTTACGTACCAAAAGTTCTGTCATGATTGAAAGTATTGGAAAAAGAATGTGGTGTATGATAAATAGATATTTTAATATATATCATAGACTTCAACGGATTAAAACACTGAAGTGAAAACTTACCTTGCTGTATGATGAAATCAAACGAATTTCGGATTACAACGAATCATTTCACCTCATAGCGAATGTTGAGTTCCCTTAATCTACAATCTATCATAAATTGTTTCAGAAGTCTTTGCGAGTAAATATTCACTGTGTCTGAACATACGGTGGCAATAAATTGAGCTATTACTATGCACAGCTGGTGTACATGTTATTGACTCTTCCGTAAATGTTAGGGCCGACTGGCCGATTATGTTGGAGACATATAAATTAAAAAAAGAAGAAAAAAAGGGATATTCAGTAAATTAGGAACCCCCGCCAGTAGGGTCTTTTGGTGATTTGTAGTTATGTAAAAAGGGCAATAACTCCAAGGAAAATGAACAAACCAATTTGGGTTTAAGATATGCACATCTCCTATTACAGTTAATGCTTTGAACCAAGTTTCATGAAATATTGCTTCATAGTTTTGAAACATTTTTACAGACAAAAATTTCGGACGGACGGACGGAAGGGCGGAAACTTGAATTTAATATCACCCTCTGTCTTTGTAGGACGGGGGGGGGGGGGGGGTAAAGAAAAACCAACAATAATGAGTGAAACAAGACAAGAAAAAGCAACACGTTAATACAGATCTACATGGAGTTACAACTCTTAAGTTCATTTCCTAAAACATTCCTCAAGATTCATATATTTTAACTACAACTTGTATTATTGGCTATATATAAAATTCAGATAAATAGAACATAACGATAAAGATAAACTGAAAACGTTTCACATTAAATATTAATCTTATTTTGATAATTATTTTTAGATAAAAACGTTACATATGCATTTCAATCAAATTTGTACCTAAAGGTTACGTTTTGTATTTCAGATTTTGTAGCGTCTGAATTCAAAAGAGTTTGTTATTATACAAACTGGGCTCAATATCGTAGTGGAGTTGGTAAATATTTCCCGGAAGATATAGATCCCGATTTATGCACACATATAATATACAGTTTCGCTAAGTTGGATAACAATTTACTGAAGCACTATGAATGGAACGACGAAGATACACCATGGTCTAAAGGTACTTATACGTTTGTTATTATTGTGACTTTGTTATAGGCAAACAACATTGACCCGTTCGTTCTTATATGATCAGTAATAGAAATGACAGCAATAGTCAAACAATATACAATAAATAAAAAACCGAACTCTGGACTGGTCAAGCTGTAAACGTGATAAATTTTGTCAATGGTTAGCAGAATGTTAATTGTTTTATTAAAAACCCTCATAATATATTCTATTAATTAGTAGAATTAAAAAAAAATCTTTCTAAATAAAAAAAACTTACTAGTCGGTGTTCAAATCGCAATCCCAGAACAAAGTAAAAACTTTGAAAACCGTCAAGTTAAGGACAGTTCCTGACCAGAGAAGTGAGATCGGGTGGTTTGGAAGGTTAAGCACCCCTGATTAGCTAGCTACACTCACCACGTGTATATTCAAAAAGGCGAGAATGAAAGGAACACAAAACTATGGAACCGTAGTGGGAACAAACTCTACCAAAGCCTAATTGTGGACCAAATACATCATGATCAAGAAAATGATGTACTAGTATATTGGGGCATAAAAATTTGGTGAAAGTCTATAAAAATTCGTTCAAAAAAAAAAAAAAAAACTGAAAAGTGTGACAACATTAAGAACAAAAACCGCCTTATCAGTTGAAATATTTATGTCACTTGTTTAAAGTTGAAGATCGTACTGAAAAGACTTTTATGAAAATGTATAATGGTCTACATTTGTATCGGCATTAATAATGTATAAAATCAGGTACACCTTCATTCAAGTGATGTTTGATGATTTTTAATTAAATTTAATTGGATGTTTATGCTAATGTAATTTCGTCCCTCAGATAATTAGGAACTGCATAATAATTCAGTGTTATAAGCGCCGGTCAAAATTATTTAGAGGCGGTCGGTTCTTGGACAGTAACAAAATATGATAATTCGGAACGGGATTCGAAATGAGGTTTGAATAGGCGGTGGTGTGATTCATAAATTCAGCCAACGAGGCTCCACAAAAACTATTGAATCACATCATTGTGTTTTTGTCATTATGTCCAATAAAAACAAACATATTGACCTTATTCAAAGATAGTTTGTCGATTATACCTCATTGATCTCTATCTATCGTTTCAGTGTAAGTTTCATTATTCTCTCTACATGTGTTGCTTTGCTTAGCGTTGTAGATTAAATTGATTTGGTTTGATGTTTCGTATCTTTTGTTAACTTGGCTTTTGCAAAAAATATGTTTTTTTAATTTTATAGGAATGTATTCGAAGACAATAGCTATGAAACAGAAAAATCCAAAGCTCAAAATATTGATAGCCGTAGGTGGATGGAATCATGAGAATACGGTACCGAAGTTTTCAAACATGGTAACATCAGACAGTACACTAGATGATTTTGTCGCTCACAGTATAGATTTTTTAAGGGAACGTGGATTTGATGGATTAGACCTGGATTGGGAATACCCATCTGTAAGACCGGAGGGTAGGGCTAGACCGAGCGACAAAGCAAGGTTTACTCTCCTGTGTCAGGTAGGCATGCTGTGTTACAACTCCTTATAAAGTCCAACGCATAATGAAGTTTGGAGTTCATTAGGCTTGATAATTCTGATGCCCAATGATGTCAGCTCCAATGCTACAAGACTCATTGGTTTTCAAAAGCTTAATAAAAAATTTGTTCACGTTTTAAATGCAACATTAAATATGTATATTTGTTAGCCATATACATAGTTTTAATTTTTCGTCAGAATAGCCAGGGAATAGTAATATTTCGTAAGCTTCAAGTCTGTGATCTCAGACGTTTCTCTTTTCTTCACTCAAACTTGTGAATACCAGAACCATCAAGACAAGTTTACATTGTTCTATAAAACTCTTTTTGAGACCAAATGTTATTATTGAAGCATGATAACCGTTGATCACGTGATGTTACTCATTTTGTGCTTATGCTTATACGTATGACGTCATTTATTGGCTGGCTGTTACAGAAAATGACATGTTGTGTTTTGAATTTAAGTCAGGATTATAAAACTAAAATAAGATGAAAAAAGAACGTTTAAGGTTACAAAAGTATAAAAGTCATTCCGTTTTCGAAAAAAACTTGATTTACATGAATACACTAGAGATCTCAGAATCTGTGTCTGTGTAAAATATATAGCACAACACGGTCTTAATATTACCGCAGTATTTACCTTTAATTTATGATAAAAATTGTTCACACTACGGAAACATTTTACAAGGAAGCAGTCTGCTTGCAAATAAATAGTTGACGCAGGGATATTGCAAGTCAAGTCTTATCAAGTCCTTTAAAAGCTGTATGGTCGTCATCACAGTATTGTTCATTAGTATTAGTTTCTGTATCCAAAATTATCCTGGGTATATTTTACACGTGGTGGTTGTAAGCTAGCTAAACAGGAAGTACTTGTCCTTTTGGAGCACCAGGCTTTAATACCATGGTGGAATTTCACCCATTTAACTTTACGTGCCAGTTTCAATGTTTTTACTTTGCTTTTGGATTGTTGTTTGGGCATAGATTGGTATGTTTGATTTGTTTCCAGTATGATGAAAATGTCAATGTTAAAACTTTGGGTTTAGGTGGAAGTTCACTTGTCTTCCTACATTAATTTTGTCAATTTTCAAAGCTTTTACAATGTTTTATGTCTCTGATAGTAATTTGAACATAGACTGTATGTTTGTTTTTGATTAATCGTATTATAGCGTTTGCGTGAAGCATATGAAGAGGAAGCTAAATCAAGTGGAAAACCCCGACTTCTATTGACAGCAGCGGTGGCAGCCGGAGAAAGTACAACCGATAGTGCCTATCAAGTAGCCGAGATCGCTAAGTAAATAATATAGTATTCTTAAACAGGTGTACCATATACATACCGGGATTGGTGGTAAAATAACGAAGCTGATGTTACTTAGTACATGGTTTATTTCTTATACATAGGCATTGGTGGTAAAAATGAAGCTGAAATTGCTAAGTAAATATGATTAAATGCATGTAAAAACTTCTATATAAAGCCATCTGTTAATGAAGTCCCAATTCCTTTTGTATAGTGCGTCAAATTTTGCATGGCAGCTTGACCTTGAATATCTATTATTTAATTTAGGGACTGAAAGTGATGCATATGGATGATTGTTATACTAAGTACCGGGTGTTTATGGTAATGAAACATTCTGTCTTACCTAAATTACCTAAATCACGCAGTCCTTCAGACCAACTTTGAATACAACTAATTCTAATGGCATGTATGCAAGTCTTCATATGCTGTTTTCAAGTACATCTGTACCTGTCTATCGACCCAGTTTTAAGTCCTTAATGTGAATCTTTGCAATGTTAATTTTCGATATTGTCTATCAACCTGATATGAGTAAGTTGGAAAAAACTATTAGTGTGGTAAAATATTGTAAAACTGCAAGTAATAGAATTGTAACTGTGCTGAGTCACCAGGTGCTGATGGATTGCGATATGTCCAATGTTAAACAATTGTTTCATATAATATGCACATAGACGGTATAGGAGTATAGGTAACCAACAATGACATGTCCTCTAAATATCCTCTAATAGATGGATACCCTAGAAAAACTAGGAGAATTCGTAGTTAATTATGTGTACACAAGGTACATGGTTAGTGTTCGCGTTACAAGAACAAAATAAACCAACGTGATCTTTAAACATTATTGCATTATTCCATAATAAATATTTGAATCAAAGGTCAAGCGGGCATATTAAAGTTGTTTGCCTATATCGATTAAGTTGAAGTCATTTATGTCTGGTATATTTCCTGCAATATGAAATCATGTTAATACTTTTTTAATTAAAATATTCATCCCCACATTGAAAGCAAGCTTCCTGACCGACGGATGGAACACATGTATACCTCAGGGAAGAGTTTTTCGATTACCCTACCTCAGACTAAAATCTATGGAAATGATTGGTTAAATCGAATACATGACCAACCGATTATCATTCCGTTCATAGCCGCACGCGCAAAAATACTGGATCAGTGAGACTCATACTGGGTGGGTTCCCCTTTCTCTAACGTAAACGCCAATCAAAATGGTGACCGTAAATAAATGGTTCACGGAACCTTCTGCTGAAGATAGTGAGTTAAAACGCATGAAAGTATTATTTTGAAACATTGAAAGCCAAAGGAAAGACTGCTAGACTTCGTTAGTATGCTGAATTTTAGTATCCGTTTTGTTTTTTTGTTACATCTGTATTTTATTGCAGACAGATAACTTTTTTTCACTTCTTTGATCGACATCAATACCTAGCATATTTTAGAAACTTTTTTTCCAATAGCACCGGGTGATCGGTAGGCTAAAAAAGATACATGGTTTGTAAGTGTCCTGTCGGCTCACTCGGTATCTTTCCTACTGACCCTGTATCATTTCGTACCGGACACTTACAAACCATGTAACTTATAATATTTTCTTAAAATGCAGTTTCTCAATCTCAACTTGGGAATGAGGCAGAAAATTGCATTTGTCAAAGCTCAAACTTTTGCGTTTCACTAATGTATTTATGAATATCAAAGAAAGAAACAAATAAAACACACATTATTTATAGCAAAATAAAGTGTTCTACAATTCTAATTCATTAGCGTATTCTTTATTTTAGGTATTTAGATTTTATAAATCTAATGGCATACGATTTAAATGGCGGATGGCGTGACGTTACTGGTCACAATAGTCCACTGTATCCAAGAGACAGCGAGAAAGGCGATGATCGTAAACTCAACCAGGTATCTGAACGTGTGATGTATAACCAAATGAAATATTTGAACTCGGATTACATATGCCGTTAGTAACATCCAACGCAAGTTTGTAAATCTATGGCTAAATTAGAAAGCGGTGTTTTCCTATGCCTTTTTAATTTAGTCGTTTTATTCAGAGAAAAACATTTTAAGTGGGTGCTGTGATTCAAATAAGATTAATTTTCTTTATATTACTTCGATACCCATATAATAATAACATGTTTGGACGATTGACTATATAACGGCAAGCCGCATCAAGTATGCAGAGTGCAGTTGTCGGTCGCTAAACAAGAAGTACTTACCATCCCGGGGCACCAGGCCTCAGATCACTTCCGATCTCTGGTGGAATTTTGATTGGATTGGTATACTTTTGGTATATTTTTTATTCAATTTGTGCATTATGCTTTTCGTTATCAAAGAGGTCAAGTTTGATGTTAGTGAAAACCTCCATGGTGAATTTGTAGAGTTATTGGCATTTTTTCAGTAAAATTGTCACCATTGTAGGTGTAATACAGTATTTTTATCATAATCGGTCTATAATTTGTACAGCTTGTGTTTTCTTTCTCATGCTGTGCGTTTTGTTTGGTACCGTTGATGAACTGTTCACCTCGGAACATTTTTTAATTCATTAGTTATCCTGTAGTTTGTAGTGTGTTGAGTTGTAAAGGTAAATAATAAAATCAAACTGTTATCATTAAATCAATTTATTGTAATTTTATAGAAAAATGTTTAGATATTGTAAAATTCAATTTGTAAGAATATTTTTTTTAATTTTCAATAGGATTGGGCAGTGAAAAATTGGTTAGCCAAAGGGACACCAAAAGAAAAACTTATTTTAGGACTTGCAACATATGGACGGTCGTTCAAACTAACTTCCAGTGACACTGGTATGGGATCACCAGCAAAGGGTGGTGGTAATGCAGGTTCGTTCACAAAGGAAAAAGGATTTTTATCATATTATGAGGTAAGTGCAATTTAATAGAAAGTTAAAAAACTCCATAAATCTACTAGACTAGTATTACTATTTTGTTGAATATTATGGGCGGATATGACCGAGTGGTAATTGGCGGGCATAGCCGAATGGTTCTATAACTGGCTTTTGAAGGCAATGGTTATGTGATTGATCCTCATTCGGTGCTTGGAATTTTTCTGAAATGATTTTTATCTGCTGTCCATACTACAGTTGTAAAAACCTCATTACTAGTAAAGTCTTTCGGATGAGATTCAAAACCGAGTTCTCGTGTTTCAGTGCACGCTAAAGATACTATAAATGTACTTATTTTCGCGCAATCAAATTTTAGCGCAAATGCTGTGTTGTCACTACATCTGTAGAGTAAGCCACCTATGTTCGCTACAGAGAATGCGATTGGAAGCGAAAAATACCCCAAGAAACAAACATATATGTAGGTGTGTGGAAAACTCGATCAAAGTACGGGTAAATTCATGTCACGTAGCGTTTCCTTATAAGTCCACAAGAAATAAAGCATAATCTAATAAATGTTTTCCATTATTTTCCATTTTTTGATATTTATTCTAGATTTGTCAAAAGCTGAACCAAGGATGGACATCAGTATGGCATGACCAACATGAAGTGCCTTATGCATATAACGGTGACCAGTGGGTGGGCTACGACAATGTCCGCAGCATTAGCATAAAGGTATATGTCTCTTTGAGAATCTTTATTTTCAAATTTAAAACACAAAAGAATTAAGAAAATAATTTTTATAAGGACTCATAATATAGTTTATGTCTTTCAGATGCTGATTTTCAATCTTAAATCTGGCATATTCATTTCAAATTAAAATTTTTTCCTGTACCTATGGAAACAATTGCAAGGTGCATGTTTTTGGACTTGAAAAATTAGGCATAAATAAGATACAATCAGGTATTCATTTTGGTATAAAACGTTGTATGATTAGAAACACTACCTAGTAGGACAATCAGCTATATATCGGATTTGCGTTGGCGTTTTTTCAATGATAATATCATTTGCTTTTTCATTTTTGTCATGGAATTGTATGTCTCTGTTTAAATATAAAATAAAGTATAGCAAAATCAACACATGCAAATGTCATGTACTGATTTTGTAATATTTAATTTCCTAATAATTCAAAATTAAGTCACAGAATGGCATTAGTGCTTATTTCATTTTGACAGTTATTCTTTAACATTGATTTTAAAGCTTGACTCTTTGAAAAAATTTATAGAAAGAGACAGTAAAAACCAGTCGAAAGGTTAAAACTAACGATTTAGTGTTAAACCGACATTTTTTTAATCTATGTCACTCGCTAGTTAAAAGGTCAGCAGCTTATCGACAGTTGCTGTCCACATTTCGGTTACTAGGCAGCCAAATGTTGATTTGTTAGCTCAATGTAAAGCTTTTGACTGTTCGTTGCCGTTTTATTATCAATTATAAAACTTATTTTTAAAATGATGCATAAAATTATAAGTAAGACTAAGATTATTGGTAAAACTAAATCCGATACTTACTTAGAGTTTTACTTAATGACCACATGTTATTTCTTAATATCCATAAACGATTTATTATAAAAGTTAACGGGGAACTTACAGATAACACTGATTTGACAGACAAAATAAAGAAATGTCACGTGCTGCTTTTAAATGCGTTATTTTATAAAAATTCAAAAGCAGTACATGACAGAAATAAGTAAAATAATGTATAAACTTCTGTTATATATCCGATATAGTATTTGAACGATTTACATTTTCTTGAAAATACCCCTTAAATTAAACACATAATATTTATATATTTAGTCGAAGTATATAGTTAACAACCAACTCGGTGGTGGAATGATATGGGCGTTGGATCTTGACGATTTCAATGGTCAAACTTGTAATGAAGGCAAATACCCTTTAATAAGCGCTATGAAGGAGATTTTAACAGAAGCTGATAAACGGGCACCCGCACAGCAACCCACACGGGCACCCTGGACCCCTGCACCCTTGACTTCTGCACCCTGGACTCCTGCACCCTGGACCCCTGCGCCTAAAATACCGGATTCGAATGACGATAGTGGATATGGAGACCCGAAAACAGGTTCGTAAATATAATATATTATGAAGTAGTATGTACCGTTATATTGTTTGATGTATTGTTGTTGCAGCAATTCAAGGCAGATGCTACGGAATCATGTAGTAACATAGTATTAACTTCTAAATCAATACTGCCGACAACGTCTACAAAGGTACTTGCAAGGAATATGAAATGAAAATACTGACCTACCTGTTATTCAAGAAGAAATGTATTACGGTTAAACACAGCCTTCAAAAAAGCATTACATTTTAACACAACTTTCAGAAACGCATTACAGTTCATAACAGTCTTCAGAAACGCATTACAGTTTAACAAAGCCTTCAGAAATGCAGCACAGTTCAACACAGCCTTAGAAACGCATTACGGTTCAACACAACCTTCAAAAACGCATTACAGTTCATTAAAGCCTTCAGAAAGAACATTACAGTTCAACACAGCCTTCAAAATAGAATTACAGTTCAAGACAGCTTTCAGAAATGTATAACAGTTCAACACGGCCTTCAAAAACGCATTACAATTCAACACAGTCTTCAGAAACGCATTACAGTTCAACACAGCCTTCAGAAACGCATTACATTTCAACACACTTCAGAAACGCATTACTGTTCAACACAGTCTTCAGAAACGCACAACAGTTCAACAGAGCCTTCAAAAACGCATTACAATTCAAAACACTTCAGAAACGCCTTACAGTTCAACACACTTCAGAAACGTATTACAGTTCAACACACTTCAGAAACGTATTACAGTTCAACACACTTTAGACACGCATTACAGTTCAACACACTTCAGAAACGTATTACAGTTCAACACACTTTAGACACGCATTACAGTTCAACACATCCTTCAGGAACGCATTACAGTTCAACATACTTTAGACACACATTACATTTCAACACACTTCAGAAACGCATATCAGTTCAACACACTTAAGAAACGCATTGAAGTTCATCACAGTCTTCAGAAATGCATTACAGTTCAATATACCTTCAGAATCGCATTACAGTTCAACACACTTTAGACACGCATTACAGTTCAACAAACTTCAGAAACGTATTACAGTTCAGCACACTTCAAAAACGTATTACAGTTCAACACGTCCTTCAGAAACGCATTACGGTTCGCACACTTTAGACACGCATTACAGTTCAACACACTTCAGAAACGTATTACAGTTCAACACACTTCAGAAACTCATTACAGTCCATCACAGCCAACAGAACTCATTACAGTTCAAAACATCCTTCATAAACGCATTACATTCAACACAGCCTTCAGAAACACATTACAGTTCAACACAGTCAACAGAACGCATTACAGCTCAAAACATCCTTCAGAAATTTATTACAGTTCAACACAGCGCTCAGAAATTGATTACAGTTCATCACAGCCTATACATTATAATCGACGTTTCTGCAAGTTTGAATGCATTAGGGTTCAACACAGCCTTCAGAAATGCATCACAGTTCAATTCAACACATCCTTTGTTAACGCACTACAGTTCAACACAGCCTATAGATTTTAATCGACGTTTCTGCAAGTTTGAATGCATGCTCTTTATTTTTCATTCATACAATGGAATGTACATGATCTTTGAGCAGCGCATGCATATTCTATTCATTTCTGGTAATACGTAACCCAACGTTCGATTGCGATCATAAGATGCACCGCTTATGGTACCGGTAAAAGAAATAGCTTATATAACGTCAACCAAAGAAGCGAGTAAGAAATCAAGAAAGAACGTACATTATTTCAATACCGACTCCACCGTTAATGAAACAAATTTATTATCAAACATAACATGCCGGTCCGTATCCAAACCTGTAAAGAAAAAACTTTGAAACCTAACAAAATAAAGTTAAGCACGTAAACTTTTACCAGGAAAGTTAGGACAGATGCTCCGGAAATGTAATCTCCTCTCTATAACTCTGTACATCCGTGCCGTGTAAAATAAAACAAGAGGCCCAGGGGCCACATCGCTCACCTGAGCAACTTGCTAGGTAGAAGCCGAAATGAGTTCAGTATTGAAGTGAGTGCAGGGGAGGGAGGTTTTGTACAAACTGAAATCTATACTTCCTACCGATGCTTTTCACTAAACAATTTGTAAGTATTTCTATGTACCGTAAAAGGTTGATGTTTCGACAAGCCTCGGCTTATTCCGTTACCTTTTTCTTACAGCATTTCAACCAATGAAATAATTTAAAAAAAAATTTTCATCATGCAATCTACCAATCTCAAAAGAGAGAAAATGCATAGGCCGAATACTGTAATCGGGAAATGGCAAATAGAAATTATAGAATACAGCAGGATTTACATTAAAAATTAGCTTTTAAATACAAGTACAATTAATATATTTCTCATGAACAATATATTTAACTTTATATCAAAATACTTATATAAAAGAATACAGCATGGAAAATACACTATTATTTAACCATGATTTGAACAAACTTGAATCTACACTACCTGAGGATACTTCCATTTTAATTTGAGCTTTCCTGGCCTAATAGTTTTTGAGGAGAAGATTTTTAAAGATTCTCTCTATATATTCCTGTGTAAAACTTGACCCCCCTCTTGTGGCCCCACCCTACCCCCAGGGACTATGATTTGAACAAACTTGAATCTACACTACCTGAGGATGCTTCCATTTTAATTTGAGCTTTTCTGGCCTAATAGTTTTGAGAAAAAGATTTTTAAAAATTTTCTTTATATATTCCTATGTAAAACTTGATCCCCCTCTTGTGACCCCTCCCTACCCCCGGGGACCATGATTTGAACAAACTTGAATCTACACTACCTGAGGATGCTTCCATTTTAATTTGAGCTTTTCAGGCCTAATAGTTTTTGAGAAGAAGATTTTTAAAGATTTTCTCTATATACTCCTATGTAAAACTTGATCCCCCTCTTGTGGCCCCTCCCTACCCCCGGGGACCATGATTTGAACAAACTTGAATCTACACTACCTGAGGATGCTTCCATTTTAATTTGAGCTTTCCTGGCCTAATAGTTTTTGAGGAGAAGATTTTTAAAGATTCTCTCTATATATTCCTGTGTAAAACTTGACCCCCCTCTTGTGGCCCCACCCTACCCCCAGGGACTATGATTTGAACAAACTTGAATCTACACTACCTGAGGATGCTTCCATTTTAATTTGAGCTTTTCTGGCCTAATAGTTTTTGAGAAAAAGATTTTTAAAAATTTTCTTTATATATTCCTATGTAAAACTTGACCCCCCTCTTGTGACCCCTCCCTACCCCCGGGGACCATGATTTGAACAAACTTGAATCTACACTACCTGAGGATGCTTCCATTTTAATTTGAGCTTTTCAGGCCTAATAGTTTTTGAGAAGAAGATTTTTAAAGATTTTCTCTATATACTCCTATGTAAAACTTGATCCCCCTCTTGTGGCCCCTCCCTACCTCCGGGGACCATGATTTGAACAAACTTGAATCTACACTTCCTAAGGATGCCTCCACAAAAGTTTAAGCTTTACAGGCCGAATAGTTTTTGAGAAGAAGATTTTTGAAAAATACCAACAAAGTTTCAATAATTCTCAATTATCTCCCCTTTAAAGAGGGTGTGGCCCTTCATTTGAACAAACTTGAATCCCCTTCACCTAGTGGTGCTTTGTGCCAAATTTGGTTGAAATCTGCCCAGTGGTTCGTGAGAAGAAGATGAAAATGTGAAAAGTTTACGACGACGACGACGACGACGACGACAGACAACGGACAAATTGTGATCAGAAAAGCTCACTTGAGCCTTTGGCTCAGGTGAGCTAAAAATGAATAAAAAAATCGTAATATGGATAAAAGATGTTGTTTCGGAATAATTGTTTTTAAACTTGCTCGTTTTTTAAGTATTCTACTAATCTAGAAATGCTAAATGATTGCATTTTTGAATTCTCTTTGTGTCTACTATTTATTAGGCGTTCAACAAGTGAAAAAAATCACCATAATGCATTGTAAATAAGGCACTCTTCTTTTCGTTGACAAGCCAGGCCTGTCGATGACAATACAGTTTTAATACTGAAAACGGCAATAATCAATTAATGATTAGTTTTATTTTGTGTCATTTCAGATGTAGCTACATCAGACTCAAACTTAAAAATGGTGTGTTACTACACTTTCTGGGCAAAATATCGCAAGAATGCCTCATTTGTTCCAGCAGATATAGATCCCAAATTATGCACCCACATTATGTATTCATTTGGTCAAATCAAAGGCAACAGCATTGTACCATATAATGAAGACCCATCGTTAAATGACGGTATGTACTTTTTGTATTAGTCTATTTTTATTTTACAGTCAATGTAAACTGTCATTGCGATAACTATGCTATCTTAATGTTGAATTTGATAGAGAACAATAAGCCACATTTAAATGAAACCTCATTAGCTTTACAATATGACATTGATTTTTTTAACAAATTACATGCAGACGAAGTGGGGGCATATATTGTCCGCTTCATGTCTTCCGCCAACATTTTGTCTGTCACTTTTCTCTTAAACTATCCAATAGGTCTTTATATAAACTTAACAAGAACTGTCTATGACTAGGGTAAATGAACCATCGGCTATACGTATTTTGTAATGGAAATGAATGCGGAAACTTCAGCTGGAATTCGTTTAGGGGATAACCCAAAACTTAAGAAAATGTTGTTCCCCGCAGTTTGAGTTTGAGAAAAGACTTTGTCATCGGTGACGTCAAATGATTTATTTTCAAGTCATATGATGCAGTTTCATATCAAGTTTTTTTCTTTGTGCCCGGAAATCGCAAATTTACGTCACACGATCTTATAAAATGTCCTATTCCCCGACTTATTTCATTTATCGTAATTACTGATAATTTAATTTCGTAAATTGTTTCGTTACCAGCCCGACCATGACAAGGTTTCTGATTTAAAGCCAATGTACAAAATTCCTATTATGCAATAGAAGTCATTTAAACCCAAACAGTATGGCTATTATAAATATCATTTTAATTAAATTTCGAATGTTTACTTAACAATTAGTTAAGCTAACGGAACTTTGAACTAAGGCCCTGATTGTAAAAAACATTTCGCTAAAACATTATTTTATCATTCTTACTTTTGAGTGTTCATTACTAGTATATCTAGCAAAATGACATCAAAGTAATATGTTTGAGGACGAAAAGAAGCATATCAGTAAATCTATTTTTAAATTAACATTTTATTATTCTAATTTATGTTAATCCAGACATGATGAAGGTACTTGATATTAGGCAAAGACATCCAAATATAAAGGTTTTATTGTCTCTTGGTGGAGGAACACATGACAGAAAAGAACGACGTTTTTCCAAAATGGTTGCCACAAATGCCTCTGTTAACGAATTTGCATCGAATGCGATCGGTTATTTGCGAGATCATGGTTTCGATGGACTTGATCTAGATTGGGAATACCCTGCATTTGCACCAATGAAAAGGTCTGACAAACAACGATTTACAGTTCTATGTGAGGTAATATGGTTAAACTGATTAGAAGAAGTATAATGATATTTAATGTCTGTGGTTTTTATACAACCCTCTATATTGTTTTAGTGGGATTCCAGAAAAATAAAAAAATAATCAAGATTACATTCTGTGTTGATACTTATGCTGAAAAAGGTAGTAAACAGTTACAATACACTGGTTGACTATTATCAGCTACTTAATATTTAGCTGTAAAATATCACTCTAAGCATTGTTATAAGAAGATAATAAGTCACCACCAATGTTGTTGTTTGTATATTATATTATGTTTGTATGTTTAATATATAATGAATAAAAATGTTTGTTTAGTTATACAGGTATTACATTGTTAAAAGACATATGTTGAAAAAATATGTTGTTGGGTTTCGACAATAAAATTTCATTATTTCTGTTTTTGAAATAGGTCTAATTCTCGGATATTATTTTGTAAATATTTACACTATAGTCATTTTGGGTTATTGTTGTGTAATTTTTTTAACATCTGTATTGTAGATATTGCGAAAGGCCTTTAACAGAGAAGCAGCAGAAAGGAACACAAAACCACTTTTACTTACAGCAGCCGTGGCTGTGGGAAAAACAAAAATAGACAAGTCTTATGAAGTAGATAAGATTGCAGAGTAAGATAATACAGAACGGTTTTTATAAAAGAAATATCCAGATGTGAAGAACAAAATGATTGTCTGGTTTTGTTTGTTTTTATAAAATGCTTTAAGTTGCTATACAGATCAGATCTATGAACTTGGGCTTACTCCAAATTTATTTATTTTAGAAAACAGCATTGATACAATGTAAAGTTTAATTGTAACAGTGTCATTATGTATTGAAATTAACGCTTTTTGTTTTATTTCATTGATAAGCAACAATATTGTTTAAAAAGCACAAATACTTGCTTAAATTTCTCTGCAAAGTACTATTCTGTTTTCAGACAAATAATTTAGTAAGTTCATAAAATGGATTGATAGACTACAGTAACACCTAATAATGTAAATATAGATTAACAACTACAGATTGTTATAGCTGTCTTTAATTTCGGTTGCAATAAAATCTTAACTACCTTTGGTGTATTTTCAGGAATACTATATATTTGTCGTTTTTGGCCCACAAATTGTAATTATGGTGAAAATTGAAACAAAGTTGATACTTGTATACTCATTATAGCTGTACTCAAACAAATATGTTTACTTTATTTTCCAAGCTATCTAACTTTGCTGTTTATAGTTATTTTTAATTAGTTATACCTAATATTAGCCCCTATCAGTACCTCATGCAAATAAATGAAGGATATGACTTAACTTGTGAATGAAATGTAAATCTTCTACCACAGCTGTGTACCTGTTTGCTAAATATAGACATACTTTTACAGGTATTTCCATTCTTTTGAGACACACAGTAACGTAGGTCATTTAGAAAATATTTCTTGTTGTTAAAGGCATTAATTTTTTCTATCTATATGAGGGACAAATATCAAATCCTAACTGAAAAAAACCCAATTTCCTGTAGGATATGCTATTTTCATAATTTGTAAAAAAAAATATACCATATTGTACCAGTGTTAATATTGCAGGATTAGACTGTCTTTTTGGGAATTTAATTCCTCATCGGAACTGCTTTGACCAAAATTTTGAAACCAACATTTTTTAAGGGGTTGAAAAAATATATCAAAAGTACGAAAATGTAATTAATCAAATTTTGCTAAGGTAATACTTTGCAGAATGAGGGGGTATACCCCAAGGTTCCCAGGTTTTAACTAGCAGCAAATTTATACAGTAGTATATTTCTTACAATACAAAAGTAATGCCGACTGATTTAAGAATAAATACAAAAACCAATAAAACGTATTCCTGGAAATACTAGTAAATGCATTTTATAACAACCGGTTATTTGTTGATTGTTTTAATTATTTCAGACATCTTGATTTTATAAACATAATGGCTTATAACTTCCATGGCGTATGGGATAGAAAGACCGGTCTTCACAGCCCATTATATGCAAGGTCAGATGAAAAAAATTATCAACGGACTTTAAACTCGGTATGGTATATATTACATATTATATTTATACATGTACAAAACAGATCCCTTTTTGTTAAAATAAAAATCCGACTTTAAATAATCTTAAAATTTCAACATCTACTTTTTTGGAATGACAGAAATTAAATTTCAAATTATTATAACAAATTAGAAACATCAAACTGTAATCGATCGCTCCATCAAAACATTAAACTGTTGTTGTTGGCATGTTTTTCAAAACATTTTTATGAAGAAGATTGATATTATGAGATTTTTCCGTTTTAATGAGACTAATCTCTTTATTAAGATTTGTATGTCTTTCTTGTATGTACTAGGGTCTAGTAATTATCATGCTAATTACATATTATAACAGTGTTAATTTTACAGCACTAGACATTCATTTCGACATACAATTTCCTCATCAGTAGTGCTTGGGCCAGAGTTGTGCAACCCAGACAATATCTTCATGAGGGAATATACCTTAGAATTTTATGATTTTCAGATTTTAGCTAGCAGTAAATGATCAATATGTATTTTGTTAAGACGTTTTTAGTACTGTAAAATTTTTGTTATGTTTGAAAGTTGGTTCGAATCATTTTAAATTTTACCAATTTAATGCTTTATAATAACTATAGCTATGATGAATCATTTTATCTTCTTTTTACAATAGGATTGGGTTGTTAAATACTGGAAAGAGAAGGGTGCGCCAAAAGAAAAACTTGTGTTAGGATTCCCTACTTACGGTAGATCATTTACACTGAGTGATACCAGTAACTATGGTGTAAATGCCCCTATTAGAGGTGTCGGAAAAAGTCAGTACATAAAGAACGGAGGTCTAATGCCTTACTTCGAGGTTAGTGTTGCTCAAAATCACAGAATTTACCGTATTGTGTATACAGTAGTCTGTAGTCGAACTTCTTGATATCTTCCAAGTTGTTCATTTTCATGGATATCTCACGTGGCGAGTATAAGTATTGTTTCTTCAAGCCTCTGTCTGATTTTACACAAAGCAACATCTGCGTTCGTTATACCAAATGTGGCCAAGACTAAAAGCCCCAAGCTCCTTTTTTTTATAAAATTTTGCCATATAAATTCATTTGACATGTGCCTTTGCTCCAATCTTAGTACTACATTGTAACAATTTAATAATACGTTTCATTATTATTATAGAGTTATAGGTGGGATATTTAGGCTCTTGTGGTAGTAGTATGACATAAAAAGGTATAATTTAGAACTTATGGACAATTTAGAATATATAGGGACACTTATCGACAAATTTGTCAATATTACAAATAATTTACCGTATTGTGTATACAGTAGTCTGTAGTCGAACTTCTTGATATCTTCCAAGTTCCGAAAACATAAGCATTTAGTTGATTTTCATGGATATTTCACGAGACGCCTCTGTCTGATTTTACACAAAGCAACATCTGCGTTATTTATACCGAATGTGGCCAAGACTAAAAGACCCACGCTCCTTTTTTTATACAATTTTGCCATATAGATTCATTTGACATGTGCCTCTGCTCCAATCTTAGTACTACATTGTAACAATTTAATAATACGTTTCATTATTATCATAGAGTTATGAGTGGGATATTTAGGCTCTTGTGGTAGTAATATGACATAAAAAGGTATAACTTATGGACAATTTAGAATAAAGGGACACTTAACTACAAATTTGTCAATATTTCAAATAATTGGTGAAACGTTTTTTTAACATATTTGAGTAATGTTATGTGGTAGAATATTTTTAAAATAGTTTTAGCCACAATTTATGTTAAAAAGCTCTGAATTTAAGCTTTACTACAATACAGACTAGATTGTTTAAATAATTACGTGTTTTCTTTTGGCTTTTTTCGGAACCGTACAACAAAAACCTGGTATGTTTAAAATCCGACGTACTTACGTATTTTATTAAATTTTATTCCCTGAATTTCGTTTAAATTTTACGTCATGACATCGTTAACGACGTACAACATCAGAAAAATGGGTGAAAAACAAACAGTTGCGTCATTGAGGTTCGATTATCTAATTTTTACTTAATGATTTTACATTTTTATGTTCTAGGTCTGTTCAAATTTGAAGTTTAATGGTTGGAGTATGGAGTGGCAAGATGAACACAAAGTACCTTATGCGTATAAAGGCGACCAGTGGGTTGGGTATGATGATATAAGAAGTATAGAAATAAAGGTAACCATTTATCTCAAGTTATGCTAATTTATAATAAGTTTGAATGTTGATTTCAAAATGAAAACCTTCACATTTTTAACACTTATTTTTCTGTTAAGTTTCTAAAATGTATCAAATCAAAAACAAACATACTAATCCATGTCCGAATCACAATCCAAAAGCAAAATAAAACTTTGGAACTAACAAGTTAGGTTAGACACGTGAACTTCACCAGGGAAGTGAGGCCGGGTGCTCCAGAAGGGTAAGCACCTCCTGTTTAGCTAGGTACACCCGCCAAGTGTTAAATCAAAATTGTGTGAAAGGAACATGGAACTATGAGACGTCAAATAATAATATGAATTAAATTTAAAATCATGAAAACATATTACTGATTTGAAATATTTTTCCGCCACAAATAAGAAATCCGTTTCGGAATACAATTCCTCATCAGTAGTTATTAGACCAAAATTGTGAAATCAAATTTTTCCCATTTCTAAAGGACCATACTTTACGAAATTTAGCTAAATTAACTTTGGATGAGGAAATATACATTGTTTTTTTGAGGAATTTCAGATTTAACCTAAAATTATATTTTTAATAATAATAAAAACGTTACTTAGAGATGAAAATCGGTGATGAAAGATTAGCTAAAAGTAAAATCACGGAACTCTAAACTTACGTTTTACTTAACATTGCTAAACAATTAAAATCCCTTAAACCAGTTTGAATTGCTGCTCATAGTTTTATAAATCTTAGCAAGTGCCAAAAATTTCATGCGATACGTTGATATTATCAGAAATATACTGTTGTTTAAGTTTACTGCTAGTAAAAATCCGGAAACCAACAACTATGGTATACCCCCTTCATTAGTTTAATATATTTTGGTCCTTTTTGGTGATTTGTTTTCAACCTCATGTAAAATGTTTCAAAATTGGTCAAAGCACTACTGATGAGTAATTGTATTTCAAAACAGCAGTCTAGTGTTGTACAATTTGCATTTAGTACTTGCATCTTGGTTTCAAAATATCATTATCAAGTTAGTTACCAATTTCCTATGTTAACATTGATCTGTATGTTTGATTGTTTATTTGAAACTTGATTTATTGTATTCATAGGCAAATTACATAGTAAATGAAGGGCTTGGTGGTGCATTAGTATGGGCACTTGATTTGGACGATTTCAAAAATTGGTGTGGTGACGGAAAATATCCCTTGCTGCAAAAAATGAAGGACGTTTTAATATCGCCTCGTAAGTCAGCAGATGTTCCAAATTCAGGACCCCAAGGTATGTAAGCCAACATCACCAATAAAATTTAAAATATTTTTGGTTCTATTCAGACAAACAATTTTCATAATTTTTTTCAATACTGAAAGATGTTTTATGGATCTAAAACGCATAACTAGTTATTTAATAAATCAATGAACCATTTCCTGATATATTACATTTTTTATTATTGGTCACTTCAAATCTTCAGTGAACATTTACACATTTTATCATATGCGAGCACCCTGCAATGTCAACATTAAAAATATACCCCTGTCTAACTTTCCTGCTAGTTAAAATATTAAAAGCTTTAAATACTAAGGTATAATCCCTTATGCAAATCATTTCCTTACCTGACTTTGGTTGAATATAATGTGGTCCTTTGGATATTTTTCAACCCCTTAACAAATTTTGGTGTCACAATTTTGGTCAAAGCACTACTGGTGAGGAAATGTATTCCGTCTAATGCGTTTTAATGAAATAAATTTAATACAAGATAAAACTTTGTGTTAATATAATTATCAAATGTTTATTTTATTGGCATGGGAGCTATATATGTATTACATTTTATGTCTTGTTTATATCATCAAGTATAAAGTGATTGCAAATTATTTCCATGGAATGAAATAGTTTGTTGCTGTAAGAACTAGACAATAAATATTAAATGCAACCAAGAACAGGAAAGAACATAAGATCGAAATAAGACAACAAGAAATATAACAGACTATAAAGAACGTTTGCTTTTCTTTTCTACCCTCTATAGCTCCTAAGAAACAATGCAAGAAGAAAAATAAAACATGCAAAAAGAAACCTGCCGCAAAACCAACAGGTAAGAAAAAATGCGGTTAGCTTGATTAAACATATTTTTGTTGTAGACAAGTGTGGCAACTAGATAGCGAAATATTATACACTAATTGTGGTATGTATATAGTTGTCATTTCATTTGCACTACAACATTAACAAATTTCAAGTATCCATCTCCAAAACTTTCAATTTTACAAATGTAGAAAACAAACAACATGAACTTGGCAAATTCAAAACATTTAAAAAGGAAAAGAATGATTTAGACAGATTGTTCTAAAAATGACCAGAACTATAGCTTAAAACAAAATAGCTTATCATCCCTGATAGTTATCTAAAGTTTCCATTTAGTTTGTTATTATGAAATCTTCAATAAACCTACGTAAATTGTAAATAAATGATTAAATGTTGATCAGTATTGTAAGCCAAAATAGAAATATTTCTTGAGATCTTTTCTAAATACGTGCGTAAAATAAAGTACAGGAAAGACCAGCATACTTCAACATACTAGTATATAAGTCAAGGTGTCTGTGTTACATAAACTTTCTATTGCTTAATTAATGTCCCATATTTCCATGTTTTATTCTCAATTGTCATTACGTAACGCATTTAACATTTCATACGTGACCGGTATAGCTATACAGGAGGTTCTAATCCTTCAAGGGCACTGTGCCTCGCTTCCAGTTCAACACAGTCCAGAAACGCAATATAGTTCAACAAAGCCTTCAGAAATGCAGTACAGCTCAACACAGCCTTAAAAAAACATTACAATTCAACACCGTCTTCAAAAAGCATTACAGTTCAAGACAGCTTTCAGAAATGTATTACAGTTCAACACGGCCTTCAAAACCGCATTACAATTCATCACAGCCTTCAGAAACGCATTACAGTTCAACGCAGATTTCAGTAATGTATTGCAGTTCAACACAGATTTCAGAAATGTATTACAGTTTAACACAGGCTTATTTTTTTCAACCCCTTGAAAAATTGTGGTGTCATAATTTTGGCCCAAGCACAACTGATTAGAAATTGTATTCCGAAACGGTCGTCTAGTGCACAATATGTAGTAAGTAATAGTAATAATTCGGTTGGAAGTTTTCTTTGAAGTTTTCTTTTTAAACAAATAACCAATTACGGTGAATTGAAGATAATGCAGGGCAAACATTTGAGTTAAAAAGTATTTAGCACCTATTGCACTGGAATTCCAGTGTCATTCATCAAATATACAAAAATTTACTTGAATTCCAAAGAGATCTGTAAAAATTTTCCGGAATTCAAGTGTCATCCATACCAAATTTTACTGGAATTCCAAAAAGATCTGTAAAAAGTTTTCGGAATTACAGTGTGATCCATACAAGATGTTACTGAATTCCAGAGGGTTTGTTAATTTTTTCCTGGAATTCCGTTGTCATTAAGGTGGTGGGGGTTTCTGGAGTAAATCTGGAATAGCCCAATAAAGTAATTTGTAGCTGTAAGTACTAGACAATAAATATCAAATGCAACCAAGAACAGAAAACAACATAAGATCGAAATAAACAACAGGAATAAAACAGACTATAAAGAAATTGAAGTTCCAACCCTAGATCCATCTTGATAACGTTTGCTTTTCTTTTCTACCCTCCATAGCTCCTAAGAAACAATGCAAGAAGAAACCTGGTGCTACACCTAAACCAACAAATAAGAAAAAATGTGGTAAGCTTGATTAAACATACTTTTGTTGTAGACACATGTAACAACTAGATAGCGAAATATTATACTCGTTGTGGTATGTATATATAGTTGTAAATATTTTTGCATACAAAATTTACAAATTTTAAGTATCCTCCTCCAAAATGTTCAATTGTACAAAAGAAACAATATGAATTTGGCAATAATCAAAGCATTCAAAAAGAAAAGAATGATTTAGACAGAACGTTCTGAAAAAAATGACCAGAACTATAGCTAATAATGTAAACGAAATAGCTTATTATCCCTGGTAGTTATCATCTAGTATGCTGTAATGAAATCTCCAATAAACCTACGTACATTGTAAATCAAGCGACAAGACGTTGATCAGTATAGTAGGCGAAAATAAAAAACTATTAATTGCTTGGATCTTTTTAAATACGTTCATTAATTAAAGTGCAGCAAAGCAAAGACGGAGATACTTCAACGTATATGTCAAAGTGTTGGTGTTATATAAAGTTTATATTGCTTATTTGACGCCCCATAAATCCATCTTTTATTCGCAATTTTTATTACGTAACGCATGTAACATTTCATACGCGGCTGGTGTAGCTCGCTTTACAGAAGGTACTAATCCTTCCAGAGCACCGAGTCTCATTCCCTTGTGAAAATACATGTTCACTTAATTTGCTGGTTTTAAAGTTTTTACTTTGGTTTGCGATTGTGATATTGTTTTTTTAAGATTCAACAATTCAAATGGTTAAGAATAGTTTTAATAAACTAAAGTTGTTGATAGCTTAAAACATGCACTAGACAATAAATAGCAATACTACAGAGAACAGAAAACAGCACATGATCAAAATATAACACAAGAATGGATTAAGCTCGGCGTACGCTGTAACAAAAACCACAGATTAAAAAAAGATAAATAAACTGCTGCTGCTTTATCGTGTTCAAGTTTTATCAATAAGTTTTATAGGTCGTTAAGAATCTGCTTGCAATCTATTCAGCATTAGGGTTTGATGTTATTAAAAGCGAAGAAGACGTTGTTATATAAAAACGCAATGCACCATCATTAAAGCTTAAGGGTCATCTAAGTAGGAAAATTACACAATTATACCGTAAATTGTCGAGTTTTCAAAAAAATCTCTGATCCCTTTGCACTGCTCTATGGCGTTGAATATATTAATCTTTTCATTTTTTTAAAATTAATTCGTTACACAAAGTGGGAATCATCTTTTCCCAACCCGTGTATTTTTGCACAATTTCCATAAAAATGCAACAAATATTCCTGCTTTATTTGTAGTTATAAATCTTCACACTTGTGCAGGTAATTTCATAATTGTACCCCTCTTTCACGTGCACGTTTTTCAACCAAATGAGTTTTACTTGAATTTTCCTACTTAGATGACCCTTAAGAAAACATAGACTCGCCTGTGTTTGTAAGCCGTAAGATTGTTAACTATAGGGTTATAGGTAAACAATATTGACCTGTCCGTTTGACCTTTCATTAGGAATATTCATATAGAAGGATCCACCCAATAAATGGGCTGTAATAGGGTTCACTGTTAATAGTATGTACTCAAGGTACATGACAAGTGTTCACATTATGTAGACAAAATTAGCACCTGTGCTACCTATACATGGATATACTTGGCCCATGATAAATATTTAAATTAAAGGTCAAGCGGACAGGTCAAAGTTGTTTACCTATACACAATCTGATGGTACAGTAAACAGCGAGTCTATTATGCGTTATAGGTGTGACAGGTATTGTAAATTAGTAATGATGTATCGTAATCGATATATTAGCTGTTGTTAATAGTTGCCAATCCCCTATTTACAATAATAAAATGGCCAAAAAACAAAAACATCCTACCATAAAATCCTGAAAGAATTGTTTTAACTCTCCACATATTTTATCTACAAAAGGTCTTAAATCAAAAGCAAAGACAACGACTGTAAAACCTGCAGTCTGGGGAATACCTACTACTGCAAGACCAACAACCACCAGGAGAACAACTACACGCAGAACAACTACACGAAGAACAACCACTCGAAGAACGCCGAGACCAACCGCAGCAGCAAGACAAACAACGAAGGCACCTACAACCAGTTGCAGTAAGCTTGTTTATATATTTATTTATATTTCTTCTTTTTATGATGTCATGACTTCAATTTTTCTATTGTCAACATTATTCTTCGCAGCAATATACTGTGAATAGTGTATTTGTCTTACATTTAATGTTATTCAGCAGACCTTGTTCTCACCACCTAAACTTAAGCTTTGTACAACGTAGCATGCTGCTGACAAAATTCAATACGGGGATATAGCACAGCTAGGCTATCGACGCCCAGAAGTTTTATGATAGTGGTTGCAATATTTTGGATACTTATGATGTCTCTGTATCCAAAATTACCCAGAATATATTTGACATGGCATTGTTCGATGTGTCTTTGAGTTCATACCTGACGGGTGTAGCTTGCTAGGGGATGCTTCCAGAGCATTCGGTCTCACTTCCATGATGGAAGTTAACATGTTTATTCAATTTGTAAGTTTGTGATATAAATAAAGTCCATACGTAATGCTAGTATATAAATAAATAATACGTATAATTATTTAAATAGCTAACCGTCTCCGTTTAAATCGGATATTCATCTCGTTGATCACTATGTAATCTTTTATTAACGTAAGTACATTCCATAGCGAGTCTTGTAAGTGAGAAGTATTTAAATAAAAAATGATATCATAAATTAAGTATTTACGCTTTTCTGAAAATATTATAAACTGCAAGGATGATATAAATGTTTATAAACAAGTTGTAGGCAATCACAGTTTCTATACAACCAAGTATTATATACAACTCGATGAGAAATAAAAAATGTCAAAACTAAAAACTCATAGCAGGTACTATATAATTTTTGTCTTGTAAATGTACTAGTTTAAAAGGATTTTATATTGAACTGGTACACATATAACGGTCGATACGGAATGAAATATTTAAAATAAAACAATTTAAAATAGAATAAATAAAAGTAAATAGTTTAAACAATTAATAATCAATAATACTTTTCACCTGGCGACACATTTAGCAAAGTTAGGTGCTCACAAATAAATTAATGACTCTTGGATTTTGCAAGCTATGGCTCTTGGGCTTATCAAGGCCAACAGATCGTTTTGGTTGTTATCATGAAATTATTGATAAGTATGGCCATACTAACCTATCCTAGATATATTTGACGTTCTGTAGTCCAATATTCAGCAAGGATCTTAGTGAAATTGTAATAAATATCACTGAAATGCCCAAAGTGTAAGCAATTAGTAAGAGAACAATGATTTATTTAATTTTTAGCTCACCTGACCGAAGGTCATGTGAGCTTATGGCATAGCGCAGCGTGTGTATGTGCGTGTGTGCGTGTGTGCGTGTGTGCGTCGTTAACACCTATTTTCGACTTCTCCTCTGAAACTACTGGACAGTTTTTAATGAAACTTTGTAAGAAGTATATATGGGCCGGTGCAATTCAGATTTGTTCGTGGCGTTGCTATGGCTACTATAACTAGGTCAAGGTGACCTAGGGGTGCAAAAATCTTAAAAAATCTTCTTCTCCGAAAGTACTGATTGGAGAAAAAATCTGATGTGATATTTGGCTTCTCTAGGGTCTTAAGCCTACAGTTTGTTCATTTTGTGAAATTCTGATAAAAAATAGGTTACGCGTTTTTGCGTTTAATTTTGAAAAAATCGTAAAATAGCTTCAAATTGTTATAACTTAACTATTTGACCAGATAATGACATGGGGTTTTCAGTTTTGACATCTTCTTGATAGTATCTTCAAAATGAGGTCAAGGTCAATTGTGAAGGTCGTGACCTAATTTTTTTTACCTCTGATTATAATTATTATCTCAAAAACTATAAACTTTTTGTATAGGCATGTATATTAGAATGTTGTAAGTATTGATACAACGATCATTTTGATGTATAAAAAAAGGTCATGGGTTCAAAGGTCAAGGTCACACATGCGAAACAATACCGAAATGGTTAATTATCTCGAAAACTATAAACATTTTGTATAGGCATGTATATTAGAATGTTGTAGGTATTGATACAACGATCATTTTGATGTATAGAAAAAGGTCATGGGTTCAAAGGTCAAGGTCACAGGTGTGAAACAATACTGAAATGGTTAATTATTTTGAAAACTATAAACTTTTTGTATAGGCATGTATATTAGAATGTTGTAGGTATTGATACAACGATCATTTTGATGTATAGAAAAAGGTCATGGGTTCAAAGGTCAAGGTCACAGATGCGAAACAATACCAAAATGGTTAATTATCTCGAAAAATATAAACTTTTTGTATAGGCATATATATTAGAATGTTGTAGGTATTGATACAACGATCATTTTGATGTATAGAAAAAGGTCATGGGTTCAAAGGTCAAGGTCACAGATATAAAAAAATACAGAAATGGTTAATTATCTCGAAATCTATAAACTTTTTGTATAGGCATATATATTAGAATGTTGTAGGTATTGATACAACGGTCATTTTGATGTATAGAAAAAGGTCATGGGTTTTAAGGTCAAGGTCACAGATGTGAAACAATACCGAAATGGTTAATTATCTCGAAAACTATAAACATTTTGTATAGGCATGTATATTAGAATGTTGTAGGTATTGATACAACGATCATTTTGATGTATAGAAAAAGGTCATGGGTTCAAAGGTCAAGGTCACAGATGTGAAACAATACCGAAATGGTTAATTATCTCGAAAACTATAAACTTTTTCTATGGGCATATATATTAGAATGTTGTAGGTATTGATACAACGATCATTTTGATGTATAGAAAAAGGTCATGGGTTCAAAGGTCAAGGTCACAGATGTGAAACAATACTGAAATGGTTAATTATCTCGAAAACTATAAACTTTTTATATAGACATGTATATTTGAATGGTGTAGGTATTGATACAACGATCATTTTAATGTATAGAAAAAGGTCATTGGTTCAAAGGTCAAGGTCACAGATGTGAAATAATACCGAAATGATTAATTATCTCTAAAACTATAAACTTTTTGTATAGGCATGTATATTAGAATGTTGTAGGTATCAATACAACGATCATTTTGATGTATAGAAAAAGGTCATGGGTTCAAAGGTCAAGGTCACAGATGTGAAACAATACTGAAATGGTTAATTATCTCGAAAACTATAAACTTTTTGTATAGGCTTATATATTAGAATGTTGTAGGTATTGATACATTTTTCGATCATTTTGATGTATAGAAAAAGGTCATGGGTTCAAAGGTCAAGGTCACAGATGTGAAACAATACTGAAATGGTTAATTATCTTGAAAACTATTAACTTTTTGTATAGGCATGTATATTAGAATATTGTAGGTATTGATACAATGGTTATCATGATTTAAAGAAAAAGTCATTGGGGTTTAGTATTTATGTTTTCTTAAAATCTATCAGCTAGCCATTAGTTATCAGGTGAGCGTATCAGGCCCATGGGCCTCTTGTTTTTAAAATAATTTGTTATCATATTGATTAATTGTAAACCGTTGTATTGAATATGTGTGAATTGACAGAGGATTTAGATTGAGGCATGAAGTACTGTTCAAGGCATAGACATCTAACTGGTTGATATGGATATGTTTAAGTGTATTGAAGATATCACACTGACTGATTAGTTTTAATATCTTGCTGGAGATTGAGATAAGGCTCCAGTACATCAAACATTCATTTATATATTCATTTTAGTATCTTTACTAGTCAAGCTTGTTTTATTTTCCTTTTTCTGTAACAGAGTTAACACATATTTAAAATTGCAATATCTTTCCTTCAATAAAGTATTTCACATACTTTGCAACTTCATAGAGACATTGCTCCACGCCTTGACATCAGGTGTCAAATGATCTCGTTGACTGACAGGAGAAGACCCATTTTTATAGGAAGGTGTACCAACATTGTACTTTAAAAATTGTTACTAAATTAACATGGAAAACGTGAGACAGCAATAGATTCATGTTTATAAATATTGTAAATATAAGAAATAAGGTAATTTTCCCCATGTCTTTATGAACTTGCAAAGTATAATGGGCTGCCTGAATTTTTTCCATAAAAGGCTTTGCCTTTGATGCAATTTGAGACAGCCCATTATATTTTGTAAGTTCATAAAGGCATTTGAAATTTACCTATTTCTTAAATATAGGAACAAACTGTCAAGCATATCCAATTTCAATTTCAGAGCCAGCACCGCCAAGAAGATGTCCAAGACAGTGGTTAAAAGATAACTGTAGATGTAATATGCGTTATCACTGTGTTAATAACTTCCCAAGGATAGGAAAGACTACACTATTTGCTAGACCTTGTCCAGGTGCAACAGTGTTTGTAGAAGCAAGACAAAACTGTGTATGGCCATTCCAGGTGAAAAGTGGTCCATGTGCACCTTGAAGACAGATTTTAATGGTTTATAAATAAAAACTGCATTTCACGCCAAAAAAAAAAAAAAAATCGATTTGCATTAAAAAATAATTTAGTTGTCATATAGATGATATTATGCTACTTGATGGGACATGAAACCATGTAACAAGCATACTACTCTTTACCACTTTTTTATTTCAAAGATTTATTTTACTTACAATACTTCAAGTATTTGCAATGACACACACACACACACACACACATGTACAAACAATTTGTATAACCTTTCAAGGAAGTCTTACATAATTCATATTTAGGACTAACACTGAAACATGCGTTATTTAGTGGTAGTTTTATTTCAGAAATTCTGTGCTAGAAATGTATGAAGCACTAGATTATGATTACAATAATACCAGAAGTTCACTTTATGGCTCATTTGGTAATATAACCAGAACTGGGTCTCTAGAAACCACTACACTCCAAGTTCCAAAATTTCGGAAGGACATACATACAGCAGGGAAATTCCTATATAAATCTGATATACCTTCCTTTGCGGGAGTATTGGAGGAAACAGTAATGTGAATTTGGTAACTGATCATAAAGACCACAGTATCCACATTTGACTGTTGAACAATGTAAATTTACGGTATTACCTTAATAATACACATAAAACATTGTTTTGTGTGCCCATTGTACCCTATTGGTTATACTTGCATTTCAGTTTACTGTATTTTTATTTTAGCAGAAAGGCTAGATTGTGTAGAGGACTAAAACAAAACTGCCACTAAAATTTCCCTGTTTACAGTAACAAAAACATCAGTTTTTACCCATTAAGTTTTTTTGTTTATGTTTTTTCTAGTTTATGACATTAAATTTTATACTGGTGCATGTGGCATATCACCAAAAACTGCAACTAAAATTTCCCCGTTTACAGTAACAAAAACATCAGTTTTTACCCATTAAGTTTTTTTGTTGATGTTTTTCTACAGTTTATGACATTCAATTTCATACTGGTACATGTGGCATATCACCAATTACTGCTTTTATATATTATTAAAATCATATTTGCATCATTAAAGTCTCAGAGTTATAATCCGTACTGTTAAGTGAATTGGAAATTACTTTTCAGCTTTAAGTCAAGCTGATTTCACTCATATTGAGATGTCGCCAGCTATAAGTGACATTCCAAACCTTTATACCTTCAATTTACAATGTTTTTGTAATAAGTTAAGACCTCAATTTTAGAATCAGCAAACTTGTTGTGATGCAATATCCATTATTCAAGTTTTTGATATGTTTAAGTTTGATTTGAATTCTGAGTGCTTTACTAAAACAAGCACAAATCCATGTTTTTCATTTCTGGATATAAAAAAGTGAAATTTTTAAGTACACCATACACATTTTCACCGCTACCCCGCAGCATTTACTACTTTAGTAGGCGAGTTAACCAGACTGTGTGTGTCTTATAAGGGGATTGGAATTTCAGTATTGTTGATAAGTTTGATGTCTCTGTGTCCAGGATTGCTCTGGATATATTTGATGTCCCATATTTCCATGTTCCTTTCACACAATTTTGATTACACATATGTTGGAAGTAGTTAACTAAACAGGGGGAGCTTACCCTTCCAGAGCTACCAGCCTCACTTCCCTGGTGGAAGTTCGTGTCTAATCTAACTTGTCAGTTCCAAAGTTTTTACTTTGTTTCTGGATTGTAATTCGGACATGGATTGGTATGTTTGTTTTTGATTAATTCAACATAACACCAAACAGACTGGTGAAAATGCCTATGAAGTATTTGTTTTTTATTTCTGGATATTTTCACCACTAACCCACAACATTTACTGTTATAGTAAATAAGTTGACCAGGTTTTACTTGTCCAAGTAGGGGATTATAATTCAAATCTACTTTGACACATGAAAAATTATATACCGTAGACATGATGATGCAAATTTAAATTTAAAGTTTTTTTCATCTTTAACTGTGATATGTGAAAGGTGGGCATTTTCTTAAATCACCAGTTATTTACAACTTAAGCAGAAAAACAGGAAAAAAGTGAAAGATAATACATAATCTGTAAGCATTAGACAAACTTTATCTGTTTTATGTAGTTGCTGGTCCCAGTTTATAATCAGTATTCATTACTATTTTTGAGTATATCAAAATTGAAAACAGAATGATGTTGTTACTTTCAAAGATATTTACCGGTAAGAATTAAAATGGTCAATTAAAAGAACTAAGGGCTAATGATGCCTATATTCATTTTATAAAAATTTTTTGTAGAGCTGAAAAATTCTAAATTTTATAAAATATTCTTGTTTAGGAATGATTGAGAAACCAGTCCGATACATGTACATTACAGACAGACTATACAATAGATAACTACACTCAGAAATTTTTTTTAGGAGCTACAAACTGTTACCCAGGATATCTGATCCATCTTAATATTTCATTTAAAACATTTATCATTTAATGAACATGGTATGACATAGGTTCTGTTATAACATTTATCACTGAACGAAGATTGTATGACATAAACCCTTCTGAAGTTCTGAAACCTATACTGGTTCTTTAAAAACATTTATTACTTAACAGAGGGTATGACATAGACCCTTCTAACCTTGTACTGACACAAATGAGTTTAATAGTCTTGTCTGTACTTGCTACAGTTGAGCCACATGTAAATAAAATAATAAAGGGTAAATCAACTATGTTGAGGGTGACTTAAATAATGAAACTAAACACAAAGAGTGAAATGATTTATCTTTATTGATGACTTGGTTTTAGTCTGGTTGAATACATCCTGTAGCATCAAAATGCACCAATTTAAACTTGATACAAGAGGTTTGTATGTTTTCTGGAAATTTTTAACCATAATTTGATTCTGAGGTTTGCATGGATTTCATTTTCCCATCATTATCCAGGTCTAGTTGTGTTTTAGTTATGCCACTCTCTAACTGTGTTCTTACAAGTTCTACCATTTTTGAAAGTTTGCGTATTTTTGGATTTATGAACACTTCTAACCATTCCTCAATTGTGTGATCATAAAAAATGTCTGGAAAACTTTTCAGCAATCTGGACTGTAACTGTCTTAGACTTCCTAGAATCCTGTAAAATAATTAACAAAAATACTGCCATTGTACAATGTAGTAGGATTCCCTTCTTTCTAAATTATAATGAAAAGAAAACAAGACTGTCGGAATAACAGGAAAGCTTAGCAGAACATCTAGTCTATCAAACATATAAGCCTAAAATCCTGAATAGTTACCATATACTTCATACATGAAAAACCAAAGCAATTTTTTAAATAATTTTAAACAACCTTGCATTCTGGTCAAGTAAATCAACTTTTGCTTAATTGGTAGTTCATTCAGAAGTTTCAGAAATGCAAAAAATAACATACATTTAAGCTACTAGGTATTTAGTTAGGATATAAAAGTTTTCCTTCATAAGATCAACATGACCTTGAATAAAAGTCAATGACAATCAAGGAAGCCATTTAGGCTCTGTCACTATATGAGGTCACCATGAATAAATGAGTCATCAGATTCTGGTAACTTGGTAGCTGATATGCATTTTTGCTCAATAAAAAAAAACTTACCTTACACCCTGAGCCAGAAGAGGTTCCACATGTATAGGATTAATAAAATTCCTTTTCACATGGTATTTATTCATCCAAGTGATCTTCCTAAAACACATATTTTAAAATTTCAAAAATAAATTTTTTATCAAATAAAAATCAAAGTACTGAAAGTACGAAAATAAATGGTAAAATTTATGGACATAGGCATGGACACATGCTTTACCATGCAATATGTCAACATTTGGTCAGGTGAGCTAAAATCTATTAATTACAAATGCCCTGAGTTTTACTTTTGGATTTTTTGGAGGCATATGTCACATAAAATTTTAAGAGGTTCTATACTAAAGTTGTTGGTTCCAATAAGTCCTGTGGTTTCTGAGAATGTAATAAAATATTTGGCTATAAAAAGGATCTTTTTTGCATAAACTGCCAAATCTGGGTAACAAATTATACAGAAATTAAGTATTGGTGGAGAATTCTAGACTTGTGTAGGTTTTGAAGTTTTCAGTGTTTGGTCTTATTATTGGAGTTCCAACAGAATTAGAACACATCTGATAACGTCTGCAAGTCCAGCATTATTCTGCATAATTTTTTTTTTTGCATAAAAAAGACAGAATAACACATCCTGTAAAACTGGTCTGGCAATAAAAAACATACCCTTCATTATGGAAATAGTCTTCATAGGCCACTTCTAAATGAACAAAATGTAACATATCACTGTAAATTTCACTTCCTGGAAAATCACATGGTGGAATATCGGCACTGTAACACAAAATAAAAATTATGTGTTAAGCTAAAAATATATTGAGTTGAGTAGAGTAATGGTGTTTTACGCCCCAGTCAAGAATATTTCACTTATGTAGAGTCGTTGCCAGTTTTAGACAAAGGTGCAGAAATTTTGCCTGTTAGTTGAGCTGATGGCATTATACAGCAGGGTTCGTTATTATGCAACACCTACTGTGACACAGGACACTGCTTGTTTTAAGTTCCCATCCAAAAGAACTGTGATGTTCATTCCTCAATGCCGAGTGTTCAGCCAAAGAACAGTCACTGCCAACTTTCAAATCTTGGGTCAGACCTGGTCAGGTTTAAACTTCTCACTTACAGAGCAGTCACTCTACCAACTGAGCTGGTCTAAAATATATTGCAAACTGCTTAAAATGTGTACCAAAATCTACTTAAGCTTGCAGTTGGGCTAGTAGCTGAGTTCTGGCAAAGTAAAAACTGACAAAATTTCATAGAAACATCCATGACTCTTCTCTGTTTTGTCCATATTAGATTAAAAATAAATAATTTACAGCCTATTGTCCTCTAGAGGTACAGATTATAATACTTACCATTGAAATGGGTTTAAAGGAATGAGGGACATAAATTTTAAATCATTGGACACAGAAGTATGGATATCCTGTGTAAATGTACCTAAAATATAAAACAATTTGAAATCATTAACATATAAGCTCTAGAGATGTTATTATATATCAACATCGCAATAATCCTTGCCAGGGATTTCCCGATGCCAATACCGTGGAATAAAGCTTACGGAACACTATTACTTACAAATAACATCTTTGAAATCATTACATAACTTGTGTATTGATCGTGGTGAAGCAGATTAAACATGTGGTTTTTGCCGTGATTTACCACAAACAAATTAATGCTTACAAATTCAAATCAGTTAATCTTCAAATAATTTTAACAAAAATTTGTAAATTTCTATTTTGTTTTTATTATTATATTTGAATTTATTGAAGTTCATTGAAAACCTAGACCATCTTTTGAGCATGATTATATTCATCTGGAAATATCGCGACAATATCGTAATGATATCATAATTTTTTGGCGATATCACGATACCTTTTTGTCCACAATAACATCTTTAATAAGCTTAAAAATAGCAAATCAAGATAAAATCAACCACATACATTATTCCATATGTAGGCTATACATTGTACATATAAATGAAAAGAAAAATGAGATTTTACATGATCCATATATACACCATCCCTGAACTGACTGTCTCAATACAAATAAAAAATCTGGACTGCAATAGGCGTAAAACACCATTCTTTTTTATCTCCAGTGTAAATGGTTATGAAGTTTTTTCAGCTGTTTTGTAGATTTGCCAGATATCTCCATTATGAACATGAAGATGGAAACATACTACAGTAGTGTATATATATATACATGTATATATCAATTACCTTTGTTAATGACATTCAAACATATACCTATAGACGGTAATGCTTGTGGCAACAATTCACATAAAATCGCATAATGGTCATATCTAAAATTGAAAATAAATAATTATATCTACTGTAGAAATGAGGCACTTTAACTTGCCAAAGACCTGTATAATGTTTTTTCACTTTACTAAGTACCATCAGTTTAGCCTTTCCAACTTCTATTTCATATTTTGTGTGAATTATGTACCTTGTTGCCATGCTTGTAAGCTGTTTACAGTAATTAGACTTACCAAGATGTTCCAGTTACTTCCCTTATACCATTTGATGTTGTGTGATTATGAACAGTTTCATGTGCCCTGGCAAGTAAGCTGATCGTTATGCCAGAAATTTCTTTGAAGAGGGACATGTAGATCATGAAATATAATCTTTAAACATGCATACTTTACAGTAGGAAAGCATTCAAATACAGGCCATAACAAGGTGTTCTAAATCTTTGCAACTTTTATTAATCTTACATGTACCAGACTATATTTAGGGTTCTCAGTGGCCAAGTGGTCTAAAGTGTGGGCTTACAGATCTCACCCGCAGGTTACAATCTCACTCAAGACAGATCATAGTGTAAGAAAGTGTCAGTTTGCTTGTTAAAGGTTGTTGTTTTTCTCTAGGCACTCAAGCTTCCTCTACAGTTCCATAACTGACCATCTCTATATAACTGAAAGATCTTGACTGAGGCATAAAACACTATTGCCCCATTCTTCTCCATTAGTCTATATCTACAGTTGACTCTCGTTATCTCGAACTCGACGGGGAAATGCAAAAAGTTCGACTTATCCGGAGTTTGAGATAACCGATGTTAAAAACGACAACAAAAGGGAAGTAACTCGTACACGCCTACCGGAAGTCGCTTCCGGTTTTATCTTGTCAAACTGTATATTGCCGTTTTCTCCTATATCGTATGTATTCAATATAGAAACTGCATTATTTATTATTTGTATTTATAATTGAGAATGTAGTATATAAAAATTCGGGAGATTATCTGTTACTTGTTATTAGCCGACAAATAGTGGAGTCCGCTTTGGTCTCCATACCAGTTTCGCTTTGTGTACTTTAATCACCCCAAGCTTCCGGTTGTATTGAGTAATGTTCACATCACACGCTTTCGGAAGCCATGTTCAGCTTGGCAGTAATTATAACACCTGCTAATCTACTTGATGGTTTAATTGCTTATGCAAGGGATAATAATTAAGGGCTTAAGGAAATTGGGAGGTCAGTGCAATGTTGTAATTTTAAAATCAACACGAGGCCGACAGTCAAATATTTTATTTGTGTCGGAATGTGTTTTTTCTACCAAAAAATCTGTAGGCGCTGACAAATTTGATTTCTCAAAATTTTTTGTTCGAGTTAACAAATTAATATTCCTAAATTTTTTGTTCGAGTTAACAAATTTAATTCTCCTAAATTTTTTGTTCGAGTTAACGAGTGTAATTTTCCTACGATTTTCATTCAAGGGGACGAAAATATTGTTCGACATATCCGATAATTCGAGATATCCGACTTCGAGATAACCGGAGTGATTTTGGTTTAATAAAGAACAACTCTGTTCGGACTTTTTAAAAAAGTTCGAGATATCCGGTAGTTCGAGATATCCGAGTTCGAGATAACGAGATTCAACTGTATATACATAAGTTATAATAAGATAAAAAAAAATCCTAAAAATTGCCAAACATCTCTAATAAGGCCCTTGTTTAATTTAATTCGTGAAATAATAACAGCTTCCGGAAAATTTTCTAGCTTACCTCTGCCAACCAGTGACAGCAAATCCTCTTATATTTTGGAACTTTAATTTCTCTTTCTGTATGACAGATAGCCAGGCTAAATGATTGTCGATATGAAAGCTAATATTTGTGACATACAAACAAGATCCAGTAGCACCTTTAAATGCACTTCCAATCCATATATTTGGAAATACTTTGGAAAACTTTTCCCATATATCTGTAAATATTAATAGAGACAAATAATTTGAAATCATTACACAGATAGAGAGGGGGATTCACTATATATACGTATCTGCCAACATCAAATATCTGGGAAATGTCACTGGGTATGAGTGATACTGTAAAGGGGGAAATATTCGCGTGGGTAAAATTTCCCCTTATTTCGCGCTGATTAAAATATCGCGAAAAATTTACCCTCGCGAAAATTTCTGCAATACAGCATTGAAATTCATACTATTATCGTCGACCGTCCTAAAATCGAGAGCGTCCTAAGATTCGAGGCCATTTTTGTTTTCAGTTATTATACGCGAGTATCGTCTCTGCAGTGACGATTTCATGCATTAAAGACAAAATTTAGGTATTTACTGTGAAACTATCCAGAAAAATCAGTTGTCTATTTTTCAGCTCTCAAATTCTTGTTGCGTTAGCAAATTTAGTTCGTTTTCTATTAGAGTCTCGAATCACGGACGGTCGAGGATACTTTTGATTAATTTTGGTCACATTTCGGATCAAACAAATTTTCGTACTTTCTCGGAAGAGAGTGTTATTAAAGGGACATAACTAAATTACAAAAAAATAACATGATTTTATTTTTATTTTATTTGATAATCAGACTTTATTAAGTGAAAAAATAACACTTAAGAAATAAATCTAAAAAATAAAGAATATTGAATGCAATTTTAATCTTTTGGATCATATTTAGTGTTATTTACATACGTAAGACTTTTACCAAACTTTTACCAGACAGTTTATTCATAGTCATTGGAGCATGAAATAAAATGCTTACTGTTTGTATTTTTTACATCGTAACACCTACACTAATTAGACCATATTCAAAATCAGTCGTGCATGAAAACAAGTTAAGAGTTATCAATACCGGCACTTGTGAAGGCGTTCACAATAAATGTGTTTTCTTTTTCCATCATTTTATGGGTCTTAATTACCCATTGAGCATGAAGAGGTTTTATTGTACTTGTTAGACATTTTCTAGGATCTGGCAATCCTGGTTTAACATTTTTTTCACTCGCCGTTTTTAACCAACGAAGCATTTTTACGAAATGATAACGTATGTTCACCAAATATTGTTTGGAAAATAACTTTTACTCAGTCATGAGCATTATTTACATGGTTGAATGGTTGGGAATGATATCTAATTTGCATGGGTGAACATATACGTGTTGTGTTGAAAGGGAGACAACTCGCGGTATCAGCTGCATCGCGAAAAATGTAATTATACTTTAGGTTGCTGCGCTAAAATTACACCCACGCGAAATGTCCGATTTGAAAAATCGCGAAATTTTCACCCCGCGAATATAATCCCCTTTACAGTATATCAGAAATGTTTTTCTTGCACTTCAGATTAAAAAATCAATAAAATAAACAGTGAAAGTGCAAGTATAACATATTTCACCACTTTTAAAGACTAACTGTTTTATGGATTAACTACTGTAATATAGTTTTACTATCTTAATACTTTTTGGCTAAGGGTATGAAACTTAAATGATGCTATATATGAATGGCAATTATTGTTATAATATTAAATACCTTGTGGAAGTAAGAATGAGGTCAGATAATGCCATACCATAACCTCTACTAAACCACTCAATCCAGATTCTGAAACAAACAAAATACCATAACTGAAAAAATCTACAAAGATTGACTAACTGTTTTATTTCTGTCTCTATGCCAGACAAAGACACTAGTAGTAAGTAGTATTTTATCACCTTGGGTCACTACTTAAACAGCATTTTTTATTCAAAATATGCACTGAACCTGCACTCACAAAGTGATACATACCTATAAAACAGACAACATGATGACAAATTGATATTCATAATTGATCTATATTCAGGGGTTCAAAATTATGTTTTGTAATGGAAGGTCCAGGACCTTTTACCTTTATTTTTGGCAGGTCACACATAAAGATTTGAAAGTCCAATATCATCACTCAGGCAAGATTAACACATAATTATCTTATCAAATAGAAAAAATAGGATTATTCTGGTAAAAAAGGGCAGTTCCATCAGATTATTATAATTTAAATATCAAGGGTCCCAATGCAAAATCAAAAGGTTCTGTACCTCGGACCCAGGAAATTTTGAACCCCTTATTTTAATATGTTAAAATTTATACATTGTATTTAAAGTTTCCTAATGGGGGCTGCCCACATTCAATGTTTGTGCACATAAAACACTATATGTCCTGAGTATACAGCATGTTTAATAGCTAAGGTCTAGGGTCCCCTTGACAGTTTCCTAGTTTGGAGCTCCACAGTCAAGATTTGTGCAAATTAAAAACTTCATAACAAGAATTTCTTGATAAAAAATACAATGTCTAGCAATTTTAACCAGATTTTTCAAGATATCCATTATTTGCCCTTTGTGGGTTCCAAAGGAAATATCATCAGTTTATTTGTCACAAATTATGCAAAAGCATTACCTGAACGCCCTTGACTTGGACATGGTAACTTTAAAAAAATCATCAAATTTGGCCAAATAGATTAAGAGAAAAAGATTAAAACGTAAAAGATTTATGAAGTACGGATGACACAAAGTGTTTTTATAACAGCTCATCATTGTATCAACTAGAACTGTCTCTTAAAAGCAAAATACCCCCCACCCCCAACATCTACAAGGAATTAATGTTTCTCTGTGACCTTGACCTCTCCAGTATGACCTGGGTTCAAGGTCATGACACACCATTGGACCATGAAGATTATTCATGTGAAGTTTTATGACAGTCGTCCAAAGCAATTATGAGATATGGCCTGGACATGATTTTACATGGACAGACAGCTAGGCATGGTGATTCCTATACACCCCCTTCAAACTAGTTTGTGGGGGTTATAATTATATTCTATATTTACCTAGTAAAACAGGAAGCTCTGTAAACCTCAGCATATCGTCCCACATAATGGCTGTTAATGAGGGATATTTATCTTTGATATAAAGTAATACAGATCGTGTATGTGAGAAGAACAACTGTTGTACAGTCATATTTTCTTCCTCCATTCTTTTCTTACAGCGTTCACAAATACCAAGATGAAAAACCTGTTATAAGAACCAAAAATATCTACATTAGCATCTAATTTTAGTATAAAGATGAAGCTATATCTTTAAGTTGGTCTCTGTATAGGATCTCCATCAGCAGAAACCTTGGTGGGGGAGTAATCTGAAGTGTTAGCTTATGGATAACAGCCCCTCTATTTGCTGCATTCAAACAAGACGCTATTGCGAGGTTTGCCAGTATGATTGATATAGGTAAATGTTTTGCCTCATTCAAACCAGACCCTAGTGTGAGAAGGTTTGTCAGTATGGTTGCTAAAGATAAATGTTTTTCTCTGGGCACTCCCGTTTCCTCACCATCCAAAACCTTAACACAAAGAATCTTGAGTGCAGGATCAAACAACAGTACTCTATTGCACTCCAAATTCATGCTAGTGGTTTTTTTTTATGATTGGAGGGTGAAACAGTACAACACACACACACACACACACACACATATATAGCCACAAAGTACATGTTTTTTTCAAAACAAAACAGGAAATTTATAGTAAATGTAAGTATAATTAAAATTTTAGTTAAATACTCTACAGAAGCAGTAAAAAACAAAATTAGAAGCAGTAAAATAACAAATTTAATATAATTATTTACCTCATCTGCTCCTATATGGAACCATCGTAGACCTGGATGTAGATCTACAACCTGATCTATCATCATACTAACCGCTGTCAAAGAATCTAAATAAGAAAACATCAGCAAATCAGATTAAGCAAAACAAGTATAAAAACTAATAATGGCTCTTAATTCCTAGTCTTAACAAGCTGAATTTTCTCTCATAGTGAAAACAAGAGCCACATCAACCTAACAACACAAGTTTTTCATTAGACTTCAATTCTCAAACTGGTACTGAAGCCTCAGTAGCCAAGTGGTCTAAAGCATGTGTTTATGAATCCTTGTCTCTCGATGCTAACATGCAGGTTTGAATGCCACTTGAGTAGAAGGGTGAGAAAATTTGTCAGTTTTCTTGCTGAAGGGCTGTGGTTTTCTCCAGGCCCTCCAGTTTTCTCCACCATCCATAATCTGACTACCTTGAGATAAGTGAAAGAATCTTGACATAAAAATCAACTACTCCACTTCATGCTAAATGTGAACTGTATTGAAAAAGATGCTCATGGAGAGGCTGTGATATAAGCTTTTCTGTTTTTTTATAAACAAACAAAATAATTACATGAGACAAGCAACATATACCATTTACACAGCAATGACTAAAGGCAAGAGGTTAAGTTTGCCAAATAGTAACATATGGCTAAGTATTAAACATTGTAGAATCATTAAAAATAAAACTTTAATTTCTATTAACAATTTTTTAGAAATAAAATGTTGTTTCATTGCTTGATTATCTATTCCATCAAAAAGCTTACACCAGGAGTTCAAAATTATGTTTTGAAATGGAAGGTCCAAGACCTTTTGCCATTATTTTTGGCAGGTCCCACAAAAAGTTTTGAAAGTCCAATATCATTATTGAAAGTTCCATGTGCAATACATAAAAAAGTAGGATTATCCTGGTAAAATAAAGCAGATCCATCATACTTTTGCAGTTTAAATATCAAGGGTCCCATTATAAAATCAATAGGCCTGCACCTCGGAACTGGGTAATTTTGAACCCCTGTTACACCAAATATGTGTTAAGCTGAATATGCTGTCCTTCAAACATTTCAACCAAAAAACATTGAAAAAATTGACATTGATATAACTGATTAACCTGGGTGTATGACATAAGGTTTCATGCAAATAAAGAGAACCTAACACAGATCAAAGTTACACTCACCAGGGTTTGAAGGGCACAGTGCTGTGGGGACATTCGGCATTTCTTGTAATGATTTGAACTTCTCATGTTTTAAAACAAACTGAAATTTATTGATAACAGAATATGTTAAAATATATTGGTACAGTGAATATGTTAGCCTTACAAATTAACATACTAATTTCACTGGTATATAGCATAAATAAGACATTTATTTTTGTGATTTGTATGCCATCCTAACAAGTTTGGGTGAATTCAATCATATGTTCTATTTCAATTCTGTTATTACCGATGTACATATGTGAAAAAACATTGAATTTTTTGTTAGACAATATCAATACCGTGATCCATTCCATAAACTCCTCATCTGTGGATGGACCTTTATCAAACTTTTGTACACCATATACCAACATTAAATGGTGTCACATGCCCAATTGTGGTCTGTAAGTCGAAGGCCAAGGTTTAAAAAGTTAGATTTATTCCCTGTGGGTGATTTTGGGGACAGGGTGTGTTTGTCTCTCAAGAGACTCCCTATCAATAATCTTAACTGGCCAGTAACAAGTATTTGTAATCAATTTCTAGTTGTTCTGATCATTAATGATTCTCATGTCACATGATGTGTATCAAAATATGAATCTAGTCGCTACTAATTACACTAGAGCATATTTTCACCCAGATAAAATTATCGATTACAGTCTCTTGAGACATAACTCCATCCCCAACATTGCCATGGCACACAGACACTAAATTTGGTATGCAATACACTCTCTCATGTTGGTTTACTTTTGTGTCAGGCTTGTTAAACATTCATCCATAGACATAGAAGATATGGATTGGACACAACATTGGGATGGATGGAAAGAGGGACAGGGTAATTCCTTTATACCCCTGAACTTTTTGGGGATACAATGAATAGGCCTTTATGTCAATGTCAACATTACACCATTAATATCATGATGTCACCAGGTAATAAGGTAAAGTAAGAGATATTCATACCTATGTATTTATGACACTAAGCATTTAGAGTTCTTTTAATGCTAGGTCGACTGTGACACAAGGCATCCGTTAAAAGATACCATCCAAATGCTTCAAATTCTAAATACATTATTTAGAAAAAAACCATTGCTAACCAATTTGATGCCTTAGGAGTTTGACTCCACCAAGAATTGAACCAGCTGGCCTGCTACAGAGAACAATTGCAACTGAAATACCATGCTCCCTCTGTAATTGGGAGGTTGTGGGTTTGAATACTGACTGGGTCTGACCCAAGACTTGAGAGTGGGTACTGACTGTTCTTTCGCCAAGCACTCTGCATTGCAAAATGAAAGTCATTGTTCTTTCAGATTGGAAATTAAAATAAACAAGGTCCAGTGTCACAGTAGGCATGGCATGATAAAGAACACTGCTGTATCATGCGATCAGTGTGACACACAGGCAAAATTTCTGCACCTTCATCTATAGTTGACAAGATCTTGATATATATATAATTGAAATAATCTTGACTGGGAAGTTAAGCAACATTACTCAACTCAACTCAGTAGTGAATCTAGTTGCAATAACATGTTAAACATATATCATATATCAAATATTTAAATAAATGTTTACTGCAATAAAAAATTTATTTTACCTCAAGATGTCCAAATGTTTGGACAAGTGGAACAACTATTAACTTGTTTTCTTCAGCCAACTGCAGAATTCTCTCAATACCTTCCTTACTGCAAATAAAAGTGTGGAAATATGGGTGTAACTGGATTAATTCACTTTGGTACTTAACAAGGAACTTATTTTATTATATCCTGATTTTTAAAAAACAATGATAATTTGCTCTTGAAATAGGTTGATTTTGATTTTTTTTGGGGGTGGGATTGTCCTTGCTATTAACCTTCACAGGTTAATTCTGTGCCAATATGTTTGCACTCAAAAAAAAAAAAAAAAAAAAAAAAAACAAACCATGCATTCGACCAGTACATTCAGGTAGATTGCATAAACTTGGCATCATATGAACTTAAATGCATGTTTTAGGCAAATCTTTTAAAGGACAATAATTGCATTTTCTAGGTCAGCATGCAACAACATATCAAATGATTAGTAACAGTATCAACAGAGATTCAGAAGGCTCAAGAAAAAAAAATAAGGCTAAAAATTTTTTTTGGGAACTTATTTAACCATTGAACTGCGCTAGCGCATTATGACTAGTTTGCTTTGCACGGCAATGGAAGTTATAGCACTATAAATGCCATTTCTAGACAGTTCAATGGTTATATTTACATTTCGCATTTTTTGAAAATCTTATTTTTGTTTTTGAATCCTAAAATAAATTTAAAACACTGTCGTGTACGACATGCAATTCCAATTTCTGGAACAGCCTATCAATGACGTCACAGGCATAGGTGTCAGCAAGAAATGAGTGACGTCACATTAGCAGATGTAATTATAGTCCTATAACTTCATTTGGTCTAAAACAGAGTTTAATACAATCAAACACCATAAATGTAAATATACAAAGATGGCCTAAGAAAAAAGATTTTTTAAACATAGCACTGCCGTGCTGCTGTATGGCGTAGTTGGGAAAATGGTGTTGTGGCAAGACAGAATATATCTGAAAATCCCCCCGGGAAAGAGGGGAAGGGTTTTGATGCATAGTCCGACTGATGTTTTTTGGAAAAAGAAACAATGTACCAAACCATGTATTGCTAAGTAAAATGGTAGAAAATAATAATTTCATAAATATATAAAAAGACAATCAGTAATTAAAATTTAATAAAGTTTTATAAACTTGTACCCAATCGTTTTGTCATTTCAGATAGAAAGTAGAGTTTTGCAGACCCAACGTCTCTATGAGGGGGTACATTCTAGCGGTTGTATGTAACTGAATCATTTGCTGTTAAGTCTGGGTTTTAATAAACTGCTGATTATCACTCACAATATTCCCCTTTCATGTTAATTTTACTTCCAAATAGGTGAAGTATTTAAAATCTACATGTGCTCATTTGAGCACAACACTGTACAATTTATCTCCCTTTCATGAAAGTGAAATCTTTCAAAATATGACACAATTAACTCAACACCAAAATACGTTATCATACCCTTCAAAATAAATTCAAATTACCGTAGATTTCATACAGAATTAATTAAATCCACCTGCCATTGCTGTTTATTTCATAAAAAGTTATGATTTTACATCGCAGGACGCAAACTTCCCGGACTACTTTTTTTTGTAAACACGAGATCAGTTTGCCAGATTGCAGAAATTTTTGGATGCATCCCGTCACAATATTTTACTAGATCCTGAAATGTATTTCGAAAATTTATTCCAAATGTACATATGTAACCAAATGCAATACTTGTCTCAGAATACATATCTCACGATAAAACAGATATATTTCTTTCACGTTCATTTATTAGGCGCACTATTTCCATACTCATATCTTACAATTTATAGCAAAGAAGCCTGATCTTGGCAGAAAGCGATAGCAAAGTACACTTTCACTGTCATGAAACGCCATACAAAAATCTTCATGTATTAACATGATAAATAATGGAATAAAGGAGTGGCATTTTACATCCCAGTCAAGATTTTTTCAATTAAATTCCGTCAGTAAGTTGATGGATGGTACACAAATTACAGATGAAGTTTACAATTAATAGCTTACTTTAACTAATACATGTATAACATTTACCTGTAAGCATACTCTGAAGCCAACTCAGCAAGCTCCCCCCTGTATGGAAACATATCCTCATATTCTATCAGAAGACCTGTTGCTCCCCATTTTTTGAATAAAGGGAAAATCTAAAATCAAAATAAATTCATTAATTGCTATATAAACGTATAAGCATTTCAAAACTAACTTTAAATCATTAACATGTAAAATTTAGTACATAATATGACAGACTGTAAAAAGGATAGATGGGGGTGGGGATTTTATAAGTACACCAGCAGAGACTGCCTTTATATCTTGTTTCAATATAACTTACAAGAACTTTCAGAAGAACAGTAGAGCATATCTGCAAATCAACTACATCAAACAATTTTAACCAAAACTTTTCATCCATTAACATGTAATCCAACAATGGAAAATAATATGAAATTTGTACTCAATAAAGAGGGCTATGACCTAGCTGTACTTTGTACATAAAAGTTACAACATACCTGTTCAAGATATTCAATTTTAGGAGGTGCACCTTTCAAATCCAAATGTACCAGCCTACAATTAGTACAATAGATATGTATCCTTGTTTTACAAGTACAGAATGCTTTATTATCTACAAATCCAAAGTTGAAACCAAATATGGCACAGTAAAACAAATGCTGTTTGAAATACATTTCTGTATTACTTGTGTATATAATGTGTATCAAAACTCATGCCAGTTTGCTGGTCTGAGATAAGTGATTTTGTTATATATTTATGAAACTACCTTCTGCCTTTTAAATTGGGCAGATTTGAAGTTCTGAAATACAGCAGGTGAAACAACCAGATTTAATTTGCTAGAATATCACTGTTGTTTTGGGAATTTTAGTGATCAAATTGGGGAAATTTATAGTCATTTTTCCCCAGGGGGAACAACCTTTATTCGGTAGTAATTTAAGACAAACAAAATCACTGGAGATCAGCATCTTTTGAGTCAGATCTGTAATATTTTGTAATTTCTTCTTATTGTCTTATAGAACAGATTAAAATTTTAAAATGGATGCAAATGACCTTGACCTTTAAGTTTAACCCTCATGATCTATAACAAATTATCTTTATTTTGATATCTTGATAAACACATATATAACGTTGGTGATACAATACAATGAATAAAATACAGGATAGTGCAAAAGAAATACTTGAATCAAAAACTTAAGCAGGTACACTGGTAAATCAACTCCAGTTAAGGTATAGTTGTAACATACCTATATTATATTGGAAATTTAAAACAAACAAATATACCTGTTATATTCTTCCTTTGCAGCCATGGCATGCTTCAGATTGGTAAATTAATCCAAAGAATCTAAAAAAAAAATAAATAAATAGTGTCCATATGAGAGAGGTTCTTGAACAAAATAAATATGATCAACAAAGTAGACCCATCACTTTATGGATACCTGTGAAACAATGGGATATACATATTATATACACAGTGTGTATGTACAACCCTCAGTATCAGGTCGAGGTCTTTTTTCATAGTCGTATCACTACGAGTGGCGCTTGCGTGACGAGTAGTGATACAGCGAAAAAAGACCTCGACCTGATACTGAGGGTTGTACATACACACTGTGTATATAATATTTTTATCTAACATTTCTAATTAGGTTATTTAAAATAATAAAAAACAATGCTTTATGTGAAAAATTACATTTTACCACAGAAAACCACTGAACTATGTTATGACTTATGTTCTGAAGTAATGATGTCCCCATTTACATTTGACAAATCGGAGATTCCCCAATGACATCACAATGAGAAATCTGGCTAAAAGTGCATGTGTACTTTACCGCCAAGGTTGTATCACTACACTGTGGTGATACAAGATTCTGTATCATACGTGTTCAATAAAAGTTGTATTTAGTCAGATCAGGTAGAAAAACTTGTCTAATGTTAGATAAATAAAAATGCAACTAGCAACCAGACATTTCACATCTAGCAATTCCAACTTCAATTGTAAAGTCCTGATGTCAGTGAGAAATTAAAAACACTCTCCAGTGGAAATCTGTATTTAATTACATAACCTATGATGTGAAAACTTTGATATACAAGTTAGTTGAGATTCAATTAATGCTACACACAGACAATGCAAATTCTGAAAATCAACCTTTTTTCACATAAAACTGAAGAGAAACAATTCCAACTTTAGAGATTCATAAATTCAATGCTTTTGGTCTTTCAAACTTGTGACGTTAGTCGACAAGTGATACAAAATCCTTTGTTGGACAGTGGCAATTTTTTGTGGTATTTTGAAAATCATTTAAATGGTTGTAAAAAAACCTAACAAAATGAAATTACTTATGTAATATTTTGCTGTTTTATGTTTTAGCCAATCATGTATTTGGTGAAAATAATGTTAAAGCCAAGGAGACAATTTAAAGGGAGATAACTCTGATACTTTTAAATGTTATATTTAAGGTCTCATTAAACACTTCCAGGTCACAAAAGGTCAATTGGCCCTGGTTCCAAATAGTACCTCTAAGACATTAAAATACAAATAATAAGGGGCATGGCTGATAAAATCGGGTACACAAATGTTATTGGGATAAACAATATATCATTGGAAAGTAGAAGATACACAGAATAACTGTGCAATTAAAAAATTGAGAAAACACTTGTATAAGCGGAAGTAAATAGGCGGACAGCATCCGGCTACGGTCCCAAGTAACACAAGCCGTGAATACGTGTTTTTCATGTGGTATGCATATAATCCCATCTAGCGAAAAAAATCAACGGTAATGGTACCGTTTTTACAACTGATTATTGAAGTGTTTTTAATTCCCTTTCAAATGGTGTATAATTTAATGTACCTATTACGTACAGAAACTCACAATGGCATCACAAAGTTGGGTAATTTAACATGGGACCCTATGGGAAAGGGCGAAGTGTTTAATGAGACCTTAAGTAGCCACAGGCTATTTTCCTAAAAACGGAGTGTTCGTATCTCGGATTCATTGCTTAGGCAATATTTATGGAAAAACATGCACGGGAGGTTTGAGTTACGGTTATTTATGTTCTTTAATACTAAAATTCCGATGTTGGGACTTGATTTTTACAGAAATATAACCGTAAATCCAGCATTTTAGCCTGTTTACAAGTGATAAATATGCCAAAGTGTCTTTTCATCAGCTCTAGGTGAAAAGCTATATGCATTTTCCACATTGTAAATCAATGGTCCGTAGGATTGTTTACGGACCTTACACATAACAGCATTTTGGAGTTATAGTTTAGTACTCTTACATGAAACTATAGCAGCTGTGATGCATAATAACAATGACGTCATAGACGATTGTGATGTCATAGTGATGGTAGACAAACACAATGGATACAAATTATTTGAACAATTGACCAATAGATTTCAGCATTATTTTCATGTTGCGTATGCGGAGTATGCGTATGGAATTAATGTTTGTTTAATTGTTTTTGTGAATAGCATAGGCCAAAGAACGAAAAAACAACACTTTTCATAATAATGAGAGAATGATTTTTATTCTACAAAAGGAGTTACCTCCCTTTGACAAGACAGGTAGCTTTTCACTGGTGACCCTTAAGTTTTCAAAGTTGTACTGAGTAATAATCGCGTGTTTGCTTTAAGTAAAACATACTATTTGAATGCAAGTTTCTGAATAGGCCATGCCAAAATGATATATCACATAATTTATGAAATGAGGGTTTGGATTTTCGTTGTCGCTTATCTCTTATTAACTGCAATCACTGTTAAATTCAGCGATATCACAGTGATCTGTTTTTGGGCATAAAAATGGTTTAAGTCAACAGAAATGAATAAATAAGCATTTGTTTAATTTGTAATGAGTCAAACTTTGCAATGGTGTTCAAAATGTAAAAGTTACAAAACATGTCAAATTCTTAAGTAGCCACAGGCTATTTTCCTAACAAGAGGCCCATGGGCCTGATACGCTCACCTGATAACTAATGGCTAGCTGATAGATTTAAAGAACACATAAATACTAAACCCCCAAGACTTTTTTCTTTACATCATGATAACCAGTGTATCAATACCTACAACATTCTAATATACATGCCTATACAAAAAATTTATAGTTTTCGAGATAATTAACCATTTCGGTATTGTTTTGCATCTGTGACCTTGACCTTTGAACCCATGACCTTTTTCTATACATCAAAATGATCGTTGTATCAATACCTACAACATTCTAATATACATGCCTATACAAAAAGTTTATAGTTTTTTAGATAATTAACCATTTCAGTATTGTTTCACATCTGTGACCTTGACCTTTGAACCCATGCCCTTTTTCTATACAGCGAAATGATTGTTGTGTCCATACCTACAACATTCTAATATACATGCCTATACAAAATGTTTATACAGTTGACTCTCGTTATCTCGAACTCGACGGGGAAATGCAAAAAGTTCGACTTATCCGGAGTTCGAGATAACCGATGTTAAAAACGACAACAAAAGGGAAGTAACTCGTACACGCCTACCGGAAGTCGCTTCCGGTTTTATCTTGTCAAACTGTATATTGCCGTTTTCTCCTATATCGTATGTATTCAAACATGATATATAAAAACTGCATTATATATTATTTGTATTTATAATTGAGAATGTAGTATATAAAAAATCGGGAGATTATCTGTTACTTGTTATTAGCCGACAAATGGTGGAGTCGGCTTTGGTCTCCATACCAGTTTCGCTTTGTGTACTTTAATCACCCCAAGCTTCCGGTTGTATTGAGTAATGTTCACATCACACGCTTTCGGAAGCCATGTTCAGCTTGGCAGTAATTATAACACCTGATAATCACCTGGATGGTTTAATTGCTTATGCAGGGGGTAATAATTAAGGGCTTAAGGAAATTGGGAGGTCAGTGCAATGTTGTAATTTTAAAATCAACACGAGGCCGACAGTCAAATATTTTATTTGTGTCGGAAAGTGTTTTTTCTACCAAAAAATCTGTAGGCGCTGACAAATTTGATTTCTCAAAATTTTTTGTTCGAGTTAACAAATTTAATTTTCCTAAATTTTTTGTTCGAGTTAACGAGTGTAATTTTCCTAGGATTTTCATTCAAGGGGACGAAAATATTGTTCGACATATCCGATAATTCGAGATATCCGAGTTCGAGTTAACCGGAGTTATTTTGGTTTAATAAAGAACAACTCTGTTCGGACTTTTTATAAAAGTTCGAGATATCCGGTAGTTCGAGATATCCGAGTTCGAGATAACGAGATTCAACTGTAGTTTTCGAGATAATTAACCATTTCGGTATTGTTTCGCATCTGTGACCTTGACCTTTGAACCCATGACCTTTTTCTATACATCAAAATGATCGTTGTATCAATACCTACAACATTCTAATATACATGCCTATACAAAAAGTTTATAGTTTTTTAGATAATTAACCATTTCAGTATTGTTTCACATCTGTGACCTTGACCTTTGAACCCATGCCCTTTTTCTATACATTGAAATGATTGTTGTGTCCATACCTACAACATTCTAATATACATGCCTATACAAAATGTTTATAGTTTTCGAGATAATTAACCATTTCGGTATTGTTTCACATCTGTGACCTTGACCTTTGAACCCATGACCTTTTTCTAGACATCAAAATGATCGTTGTATCGATACCTACAACATTCTAATATACATGCCTATACAAAATGTTTATAGCTTTCGAGATAATTAACCATTTCGGTATTGTTTTGCATCTGTGACCTTGACCTTTGAACCCATGACCTTTTTCTATACATCAAAATGATCGTTGTATCAATACCTACAACATTCTAATGTACATGCCTATACAAAAAGTTTATAGTTTTCAAGAAATTTAACCATTTCAGTATTGTTTCACATCCGTGACCTTGACCTTTGAACCTATGACCTTTTTCTATACAACAAAATGATCATTGTATCAATACCTACAACATTCTAATATACATGCCTATACAAAAAGTTTATAGTTTTCGAGATAATTAACCATTTAGGTATTGTTTCACATCTGTGACCTTGACCTTTGAACACATGACCTTTTTCTATACATCAGAATGATCGTTGTATCAATACCTACAACATTCTAATATACATGCCTATGCAAAATGTTTATAGTTTTCGAGATAATTAACCATTTTGGTATTGTTTCGCATCTGTGACCTTGACCTTTGAACCCATGACCTTTTTCTATACATCAAAATGATCGTTGTATAGATATCTACAACATTCTAATATACATGCCTATACAAAAAGTTTATAGTTTTCGAGATAATAATTATAATCAGAGGTAAAAAAAATTAGGTCACGACCTTCACAATCGACCTTGACCTCATTTTGAAGATACTAACAAGAAGATGTCAAAACTGAAAACTCCATGTCATTATCTGGTCAAATAGTCAAGTTATAACAATTTGAAGCTATTTTACGATTTTTTCAAAATTAAACGCAAAAACGCGTAACCTATTTTTTATCCGAATTTCACAAAATGAACAAACTATAGGCTTAAGACCCTAGAGAAGCCAAATATCACATCAGAATTTTTCTCCAATTAGTACTTTCGGAGAAGAAGATTTTTTAAGATTTTTGCACCCCTAGGTCACCTTGACCTAGTTATGGTAGCCATAGCAACGCCACGAACAAATCTGAATTGCACCGGCCCATATATACTTCTGACAAAGTTTCATCAAAAACTGTCCAGTAGTTTCAGAGGAGAAGTCGAAAATAGGTGTTAACGACGCACACACGCACACACGCACATACACACGCTGCGCTATGCCATAAGCTCACATGACCTTCGGTCAGGTGAGCTAAAAACGGAGTGTTCGTATCTCGGATTCATTGCTTAGGCAATATTTATGGAAAAACATGCACGGGAGGTTTGAGTTACGGTTATTTATGTTCTTTAATACTAAAATTCCGATGTTGGGACTTGATTTTTACAGAAATATAACCGTAAATCCAGCATTTTAGCCTGTTTACAAGTGATAAATATGCCAAAGTGTCTTTTCATCAGCTCTAGGTGAAAAGCTGTATGCATTTTCCACATTGTAAATCAATGGTCCGTAGGATTGTTTACGGACCTTACACATAACAGCATTTTGGAGTTATAGTTTAGTACTCTTACATGAAACTATAGCAGCTGTGATGCATAATAACAATGACGTCATAGACGATTGTGATGTCATAGTGATGGTAGACAAACACAATGGATACAAATTATTTGAACAATTGACCAATAGATTTCAGCATTATTTTCATGTTGCGTATGCGGAGTATGCGTATGGAATTAATGTTTGTTTAATTGTTTTTGTGAATAGCATAGGCCAAAGAACGAAAAAACAACACTTTTCATAATAATGAGAGAATGATTTTTATTCTACAAAAGGAGTTACCTCCCTTTGACAAGACAGGTAGCTTTTCACTGGTGACCCTTAAGTTTTCAAAGTTGTACTGAGTAATAATCGCGTGTTTGCTTTAAGTAAAACATACTATTTGAATGCAAGTTTCTGAATAGGCCATGCCAAAATGATATATCACATAATTTATGAAATGAGGGTTTGGATTTTCGTTGTCGCTTATCTCTTATTAACTGCAATCACTGTTAAATTCAGCGATATCACAGTGATCTGTTTTTGGGCATAAAAATGGTTTAAGTCAACAGAAATGAATAAATAAGCATTTGTTTAATTTGTAATGAGTCAAACTTTGCAATGGTGTTCAAAATGTAAAAGTTACAAAACATGTCAAATTCTTAAGGTCTCATTAAACACTTCCAGGTCACAAAAGGTCAATTGGCCCTGGTTCCAAATAGTACCTCTAAGACATTAAAATACAAATAATAAGGGGCATGGCTGATAAAATCGGGTACACAAATGTTATTGGGATAAACAATATATCATTGGAAAGTAGAAGATACACAGAATAACTGTGCAATTAAAAAATTGAGAAATTGCGTAAGATACACTTGTATAAGAGGAAGTAAATAGGCGGACAGCATCCGGCTACGGTCCCAAGTAACACAAGCCGTGAATACGTGTTTTTCATGTGGTATGCATATAATCCCATCTAGCGAAAAAAATCAACGGTAATGGTACCGTTTTTACAACTGATTATTGAAGTGTTTTTAACTCCCTTTCAAATGGTGTATAATTTAATGTACCTATTACGTACAGAAACTCACAATGGCATCACAAAGTTGGGTAATTTAACATGGGACCCTATGGGAAAGGGCGAAGTGTTTAATGAGACCTAAACCATATATTTATTGAACATTGTGTTGTCACTTAGATTGTATAAAACCTTACTTAATTTCAATTTGCAAATATATATATATATAATATATATATATATATTATGCAATAATAATAATAATAATAATTAGTTTTATTGACTTAATTTGTCTCGCCAGCGACATCAATTAGTATGTAGGCTATTCAATGTTGATGTTGCAGAGCTGCCAACTGACCCGCAACCTGTGGGTCCGACCTGGTAGGACATTAATTCCCGCTGACCGCAAAGAAGGGGACTGACCTGCAAATTACCATAGGGTTTGAGGATTTGCAATGTTCATTCATTACCACTCAAATTTATCTGTAATCACCGCGAATTAAGAGTGATTTACATGGGTGGACTTAGGGTTTAGTGGATTAATTTTGTGCCCGGGAGCAAGTTAAAAATCCACACTGTGTGCATTATATTGTATCCATTTCTCAAAGAAACCACATGAAAATGTGTCATATTTTTTAATCTAATTTTTCGATCTTTTGGAAGGAATGCAACCCGAGACACGGTCGGATTTCGGTTGGACCCACAATTACACAAAATAAGGTTGGCAGCTCTGATGTTGTTACTTTTCAATGGCGTCAGTTGTAAATGACCAAAGAAAAAATTTAGAACAATTTTATGGAAACAATGCATGAATGATTTGGCAATGATTTTTAGGGCAGATCTGAACAACAAGACCATTTATTCAGTTTTTGGTACTTCCTGGAAATGATCGCCCAGCAATGGTATGAGATTGCCTTGGCCTATTATATTCAACTATACTAAAATATATATCCTAGGATAAGATTTAATACAAAAATCCTGTTAAGTTTAATATTGGTTAAAAAATGAAAGTTGTATTTACTATCCAGTAAAAAAATGAATCTAAAATGACTTTGACCTTGTAAAAGGATAAATGCCATCATTGTGAAACTTCATTAAAAACAACAAAACACACATGTGGATATTTATTATTAAAATTTGATGCATTGACTCTCCCAAATAAATATTAATGGCATGATATGGCGGCTAAAATAATGAGTCATAGGCCAGTCAGTGATGCTGAACCGACTTGGACTAACAGATACATTACTCAAATTAAGCAACGCTAAATTAAATAATATGCATGACACTAGAGGTGAAGTTTGAGTTTTGATACAGGTAGATAAATATATATTTTATAAAAGCTGTCAGTAAGAGTAAACTACACTGTGTTTACATTTCTTTACATTGCATGCAAATGCTGTGTTTACTTACATTCCTTCTTCTCCTTTATATTGAATGTTCCACCGATAGTTTGGAGCACCATTAGTCTGGTAAACATGGCTTGTATGGTTTAAATATAACCTTTCATTTAGTTTTAAATGTTTTAATATTATTTTAAAACACTGTCACACTTTCCTGTTTATAAATATAATGGAGATATATAAACTCTTCGGATAAAGTTTACACAGAGTCACTTTAAATGATAATTTGTCTCTGTCATTATGGGTTGTTATAGTTATGCAGGTGTGCTCAACACAGCCATACACAGTTGTGATCCCAATACTATGATTTTATTTACAGTTAAAATATCTGCACAAATCCTACATCTAGCAGCTGTCAAGAACAACTAGGCTGGTCTTGGAAGTCTTCGATGGTGGTAGTCCGACTAAGCAGCCCACTTAACCCCCATTTTTAATTTTTGACTTGTTACTGAGGCGCTTGCACAAACTCCCGACAAGTCAAAAATTAAAACGGAGATTTAGTGGGCTGATAAGTCGGACAACTCCTGTAGTCTCACTTAGCATACATTTGGAATTTCAAGGTAAAAAGGTAGGATTTTTATGTATGCTAAGTGAGACTGGAACATGGTTGTGGACCATGGAGAGAACAATAGAAATTAATTACAGGTAAACTAAAGTCTGTTTCAAAATAAAATGACATTAATGCAATCATACAAGCACCATACAACCAATTTAACAAGAATGAAAAGTATTCAATTCTATTTTAATCTGAATACTGAAAACTGTTAAAGATGTTAGCCAATATCTTTTTAGAAATTTTATAATAATAATATAATCAAAATTATTTTATTTTAACATTTACATTTTCAAATTGTGAAAAAGACAGAATTTTTAATATAATTAGCAGGTTATTAATTAAAAAGAGCTTAGAAATTGCTAGAAATCCTGGTGTAGTTTATTAAAATTTATTTTTCTAAAACTTAACCATATTTCCGTTCATAAAACAAATCTATTAATTTATTTTTATCTATTTATTCCTTTACTTGATTTTATTTATTTATTTATTTATTTATTCATTTTAATTTTCTTTATTTACCGATTTTTATTTCTTTACTTGTTTTTATAAATACATTTATTTATTTATTTATTTATTTATTTATTTATTTATTTATTTATTTATTTATATTTATTTATTTATTTATTTATTTACAATTTTTTTTTTATTTACTAGTTTTTATTAATAAACTGATTAAATTATTTATATTTCTTATTTATTTATTCTTTTACTGGTTTTTATTTATTATGAGCGAATGAATGAATTTCTTTGTTGAAATAGCTGAGAATATTTTTTTTAATATTGAAAACATGAAAAAATATATTAGCCCAAGAGCTAGTGGGGTTTGAAATATGTGTCAATGGCCAAAAGCTTTGAAGGTTGTTTCTGATAGAAAAATGTCTGTAGTTTTCGAATTTGGGCGTCTTGTGAATGAACTCGTTTCCGATTTTTTTTCAGACGCGAGTTTTTACACTAGAATCGCATTTTTCAGCCGGTTTTTCGGTAATTTGATAATTCTGCATTATGGACGCGATATGGCCTTAAAATGTCTTATTACTGATGCGGTTATCAAGAATTATGATCATTGTTGACATTTAAGTTAAAAACTTCTTGATACATTTCAGATTTTTTTTTAAAATAACTATTTTAGGAAAAAAATAGACCAAAAATTTTGCGTTTTTAATATTTTGCCCTCTTTTATGTCTTATAAAAAAATAATAAAAGCATTTAAGTGAAATGTTTTACCATATTGTCACAGCCTAATGTGTTTTGCATTCAATAAAAGTAGCTGCATATCATTTGGTAGGAAATTGCGGCACCCACAGTGGAAAAACTTTCCCCTACCCCAAAAATTGCAAATTTCTCAAAAAATCGATCTTTACTACAAATTTTGCTATTAGTTGCCATACTGATTGTTATACCGTGTAAGCTTTAATACTTGGGTGACAACATTGAAGACCTCTAACTAAAAACTTCTTGTTAAGCATTCAATCTCAATTTTGTGGCCAATTTTAAACAACCGAGTTTTGCGTTTTTACTTAATCTTTATTCGTTAAAGTCTTGTAGCGCATTCAAAAAAAGCCTGATTATCAATATACTATTTTATTTAGAATCCCTGATGTGTGTGCTTTATTGTGCAAGTATAATGTGTAACAAAATCGTCACATTAACCCATTACCCACGATTTATTCTTCCCCTACCCCAATATGCTAACGATATGCGAATTCACGGGATATACTGTGTTAGTGCTCTTAGACAGGCTGGTTCAAAATAACTCGTATTCATTCAGAATTATAATTTCATTCATCATCAGTGTCTTCACTATCACTACTGTCGGATTCACGTACATCCTCATCTTCTCCCATGTCATCCTCTGTAAAAGTTGTACTGTCCATCTTCAGTCTTATATCTTTCGGAATCTGTTCACCTTCAAACCAGTGAATCGCATACTTGTTATTTTCTTTTTTCCATCCATTTTCTTGTGGAGTATTTAATGTAGGACAACTGCAATTGGCATGTTTCCAAAAATATGCAACATATTCTGTTCGGAGGATTTTCTGAACAAGAACACTTTTACAAGGAGGTAGTGAACTCGGATCGGCTCCTTTGAGCTTTTCTAATGGGTCAGTTTGATTTGTTGGAGCGTATTTCTCTCTGAAAATGGCAAATCGTGCCTCATTTACTGTTTTAATGTTTTTTTTGCCATACATTTCACAGACAAAAGATTCCATTACCTTCATATCTCTTTCATTAACTCTTTGATTTGTTCCAATATTTGAGAAAACGCTTCTGAAAGTTGCACTTTTTTCAACGATATTATAAGGCCTAATTTTACCTTTTCTAAGAAATGCTGCAGTATAATCACATCCAGTGAAAGCATGGATAGCTGGAAGAACTTGGCACATTTCGATCCCAATTTCATTGGACAGTTTTGTTAGATCAATAAATCGCCTAGTATTGGTGCCGTCAGTGCCTGAATCCATCCATATGTTTGCATGTATTTGGTGACAATGATACAATAAAATAACCATTACATCCGTGTCATTTGCTCTAACCACTACGTTAGGAGAATCGGACCTTGAGGCAATGTATTGCACATGTAAGGTGATCCTGGTATCTGCCTCCTCGTGGGTACAGGCAAGATTGGACACTTCACTGCACACTACTGTTGCATCATTTTCGCAATAGAATTGATGGCAGTGGTCCTCTGTTGCATAATATAATGTATGGCCTGCAAGAATGTCAGCATAGTTATCATTCTTCCATTCTTGTAGCAAAAACGATAGTAATGACCTCTTGAAATTAGCAGATTTCAAAGCTGAACGGAAATCATGAGGTCGCTTTTGTTTTGGGCCCATTACTACAATATCTGGTCCACTGCTCTCTCCTCGCATATCTCTTTCAATATCTTTGATGGATGGATGGACATATGTGTCACAAACAAAGTGTATTTCTTTTGCCAGTTTACATAATAGCTTGAGAATGGTTTTGGCTACACCTTCAAAAGTATCTGGTAGGTTTGACAGCAACTGTATAAGGAACATGGCATCAACGACATAAGCATCAATTTGATTTGCAGCTGGAGGATCAGAATGAGCCTTGCTCTCTAACATTTTCATAAGTATTGATTTGTCGGTTTTATTCATATTCCCGTCAATTTGTGCAAGAGCTGGCGGCACGGGAGTGAGAGGATATTCAAAAACTTTCTGCAAGTTTATATCTGTTGTCGTTGCCAAAAACAAAAGCCTACCAAATAGATCACGTGAACACTGTAGCTGTATGATTTTCTTTGCTTTCACCTCAACCCGAACCTTAAGTGCCAAAGATGCAAAAGTGCGCAATTTGTTTCTTGTAATAGGTTTTTCAAATCTAGAGGGATCTGCAAAACAGCCATTTCTAAAGTCGTGAAAAGATTGCTCGCCATATTTTACACAACTAAGTATCTCATTTTTCACATCATCTTTGACTCTGTTACCAGTTGATATGCACAGGAGATCCTCATTTCTTATCTCTGTATCAAACGGATTCTTAGTTGCTTTAATACAGTCGATCAAACTACTTACATCTTTATTATCTCTCTGAATTCGCGACGGCTTGAGCTCTTGATTCACATCCCCCTTTTTCCGGATTCCAGTTTTTGAGAGAAGAGCACCAACGATAGCACTGCGGACACTTCGTGTAATCATCCATCTTCGCCTGGCCGTATATGACTGGCTGAATGCAGAAATGCCAGTTAGACGAGATGCAGCATCAGCATTGATTGTCTGCTCAAGTGTCATGTCCACTGGAATTCTGGAAAATGATTTATTCGAGCGTCTTATAGACAAACCACCATTCTCAAGCATTGCTCTTGCTTGTGGATGACTTATATCAATGTTAAGTAAATTTAAGTGATAGCGTGTCATCCATCTTGCATAGTTTGGTCTATTAGCTGCAAAAAATACTGGACACATTTTTCCTAAGCAGTAAGTAAATAAAGGTAGATCGTTAGTTCGACAAGATCTACTGAAAAGTAACAGAAGTTCAACTAATTCAATATACATAAACCAATACTGTGCTGTTGATCCATGGTTTCCAGTTCTTGTGTCATTGGAAAAGGCTTCATACATATCAAAAATAGATTTTAAATTTTCTTGCTCTAGAACGTTTTGCATTTCTTCTGAAGAAGTATTTGTAATGAATTGTTCTAACTGCTCGTATAAAGATTCAGATATCTGACCATGCTCTTCCAGAAAAGACCGAAAATGGAGAATACGGAAAGAAAGAGATAATATAGTATGCATTCTCTGACATCTGTTATAATGCTTCCCTTTTATGAACCCATTTAGAGACCCTTCTGCCAGAACTTTGGTCTCGGTTAGCACATATGGTCCGCCAGAGCCCTCAATTAAGTGACCAAGAGCGCCAAAATATGCCAACATTATATGGAAAGGACCAAAACATATGAAAATATTGTCGTACTTTGGTGATTCTTCCGATTGTATCTGCATCGCTGGTTTAGCTATGGCAAGATCATAGTGGACAATTGCTGTGTTATCAGAACATTCCCGTGCCACAATCTGCGATCGACGTAATGTTTCCGACACCACATCTAATCGGGTCGGTGGCAAACTTATATTGTCCATATAGCCTATCACTTGCTCTGGTAGATGATCTACTGTGATTAGAGAATTCCATCCTGACCACATGGGTATATTAGAAAATAAATGGTGACAAATCACCCATGTTAAATCCCTTTTTCTGGTCTCATTTAAATTAGAGGGGTCCGAAATTGCTTTTACGGGATATTGAAATTTTGTTATTTTTGGACGCTTTCTGTAAGATTCTAAAATAGGGTCCTCAATATCTAAAGAGCGTTTACGTTTCAATGACTTTGTTTGTGTAGTGGATACTTGTGGAATTCCTAGAGAGTCCCCCATTGAATGTTGTTCGTCGGGAGTGTTCTGGTAACATATTCCAACTGTGTCGTGCAAAGTTCCGCTTCCAGACAAAGTCTCGGTGTTTTCATCATAATTATCCCAAGCCGTTCCGGTTGACAAGTTTGGAATTTTCAGTAATCCATCAGGAGTTAGCTGATTCCTGTCTGATATTGTCATTGCAAGTTCAGTTTCAAGTGTCTCCGCAACATGGTAACTTATTGAGTGCCCTAAATGATTTAGTACTTCAATAATTTTCCTACTACCAGTCATACTTTTAAAACCCAGTCCAAGACATAAATGTTTTGATGGCTTTATTTCGCCATTGGTTACAGCAAACAAAGCATCATCTGCTGCTGAACTGATGCATCTATTCATTCTTTCAGAAGGTTCTTTTGTTGAAGACCCTGTATATAGAGTTTTAAAAAACTGCATAAGTATGTCTGGGGGGTTAGCTTGGCCTTTCTGTATTTCATTTACAGTCAATGGGTTCTGTAATTGGGGACATGTCTTTGACATTTCTAATATTGTATTTCGCAACTGGTATGCAGCTTCAGTGACTTTGGAATTTAATAAAAACGTATTATGGAAACCTATAATCTGATCTGTATCTAGAAAGCTTGGATATAATATTTTGCCTTGTCGTTTACCTATTTTACTCATGCAAATATCATCTTTGAAGTGATTTAGAAGTTTTACTTCTAAAGTCTGGATGGTATATGAGGAGCAATCAAGACCAATGTCCATCAGCATTGTAGTGTAATATTCATACAAGGAGGCAATTGTTACAGCTTGACCTTGTGCTATAACGTTTTTATTTATGTATTCGGTCAACCATTTAAATGCTTTTTCGTGTCCTAGCCTAATGTTGCCATATTCTGTCTTAGCAGACCCGGGTATACACCTCTCAGAAAGATTTAAGTAATGTTTTCGGCAGCTATGGTGATATTTAACCTCTTTAGCAACAAAATCTATATCACAAACTCTGGCAATCATATCTGTATCACCCAGAACCATTGCAGCATTTTTTATTTTTCTCCCGCTTCCAAACTTTCACAATTGCCTAACTGTTCCCTTTTCTTACCCTTCGTCAGGAGGCCACAAAACAAACATACGGGAAGAAAAATACCGGAGGAGGAAGTTTCGTCCGATAAATGTTCAGTGTGGGATCTTAAAGTGTAAGAAACTTCTTCTACTTCTACAGTGGAAAAAACTCTAGTTCTTTTTTTGAGACAGCAGTGAAGTTCTTGTAACACATTCTGTGATAACCATTGGTTTTAGGATCAAAGTTTTGAGGAAGATCTTGACAAATTTGTTTATATTTGTGGGATTTTGTTTTCGAAAGACGATATTCAGCAACTTTTGCCACTTTACTCCATGTTGTTTCATCAAAAGGTTTAATTTCTATATCTTGGAAACGTTTATCGACATGAAGGCAACAAACAAGATTTGTTTCATCTGTGCTATCGCCCTGTAATATCTGTTTCCCCTTAGATGTATCCAGCCGTGTGCTGGCCATTTTGCAACACTTCTAATTGAAATGACAATGAGTTATCACAAACAAATCGCAAAATATTATTTACAGTGATTTTAATTCAGTCACGGAATCAAATAGAATTAACAAACAGATTACTTATCTGCGTCAAAACTTCATTGATTCTATTGTGAACACGGATTCTTTTTAAAAACAAATATTAAATAAAATCAACTTGTTCACACGAAATATAAACGGTAACAAAACAATAGAAAAAAGGGGTGAATAGTTTTTTCTTACTTATCATAAACAACAACCATATGAAAGTATCTATAATTGCAACCACGTGTGATTTGCAATGACAGAAAACGTAACACAAACGCTTTGCGCAGCGCCATCTGCCGAGTCATACAAAAGGGCGTGGCACTATCATTGCTTAATAATACAAAAAATCAAAGCATTGAATAAACAAGCTAACAGCGTAATTTACTATATGTTTCAAGTACAAATTTACGTTATAACACTCTACCGTGTTTAAAATCTCACTGCCTGAGAACGCACAAGTGTAAAATCAATATCTCGCGAACTCGCTTATTTATTGCATATGGGGTAGGGGGAAGAATAAATTGTGGTGAAAGGGTTTGTGTGACGATTGTGTTATACATTATACTTGCACAATAAAGCACAAACATCAGGGATTCTAAATAAAATAGTATATTGATAATCAGGCTTTTTTTGAATGCGCTACAAGACTTTAACGAATAAAGATTAAGTAAAAACGCAAAACTCGGTTGTTTAAAATTGGCCACAAAATTGAGATTGAATGCTTAACAAGAAGTTTTTAGTTAGAGGTCTTCAATGTTGTCACCCAAGTATTAAAGCTTACACGGTATAACAATCAGTATGGCAACTAATAGCAAAATTTGTAGTAAAGATCGATTTTTTGAGAAATTTGCAATTTTTGGGGTAGGGGAAAGTTTTTCCACTGTGGGTGCCGCAATTTCCTACCAAATGATATGCAGCTACTTTTATTGAATGCAAAACACATTAGGCTGTGACAATATGGTAAAACATTTCACTTAAATGCTTTTATTATTTTTTTATAAGACATAAAAGAGGGCAAAATATTAAAAACGCAAAATTTTTGGTCTATTTTTTCCTAAAATAGTTATTTTAAAAAAAATCTGAAATGTATCAAGAAGTTTTTAACTTAAATGTCAACAATGATCATAATTCTTGATAACCGCATCAGTAATAAGACATTTTAAGGCCATATCGCGTCCATAATGCAGAATTATCAAATTACCGAAAAACCGGCTGAAAAATGCGATTCTAGTGTAAAAACTCGCGTCTGAAAAAAAATCGGAAACGAGTTCATTCACAAGACGCCCAAATTCGAAAACTACAGACATTTTTCTATCAGAAACAACCTTCAAAGCTTTTGGCCATTGACACATATTTCAAACCCCACTAGCTCTTGGGCTATATTCAGCTTCTTATGAAACAAGTGAAATTTCAAGTATATTGAAGTAAGATATCCAAGTTTGAATCCTGTAGTCTCACTTAGCATACATTTTGAATTCAGGGTAAAAAGGTAGGATTTTATGTATGCTAAGCGAGACTGGAACATGGTTGTGGACCATGAAGAGAACAATAGAAATTAATTACAGGTAAACTAAAGTCTGTTTCAAAATAAAATGACATTAATGCAAATCAAAAAAGATCCATACAACCAATTTAACAAGAATTAAATGTGTTCAATTCTATTTCAACAACAACAACAACAATAATAATAATAATAATTAATAATAATAATAATAATAATAATAATAATAATAATAATAATAATAATAATAATATTATTAATAATAATAATAATTTATTTTATTTAAGTGTCACATATAAAAATTCAATGTTCACATACATGTAAAAAACCTTATAAAATTTTTATATCCGGCCACATGTGGCCTACGAGACACTACACATTGTATCTATAATTAAAATACATGTATATGTAAAAAAAAATACAACAAAAATTTACTAATAAAAATTAAACATTTGATCATATAAATTAAAACATTTGATCTGAATACTGAAAACTGTTGAAAATGTTAGCCAATATCTGTTTAGAAATTTTATAATAATAATATATTCAAAATTATTTTTTTAATATTTACATTTTCAAATTGTGAAAAAAGACAGAATTTTAACTATAATTAGCAGGTTATTAATTAAAAAGAGCTAAATTCATTTTCCAATAAATATAAAAGTACGGAATACTTTAAACAGACAATAAGAATAATTTTTCACAAAATCCATAAATCTCACTACATAAGGGAAATTTTAATGGCAGAAAAGCAAAACTAAAAGATTTTTTTTTTATAAATAAAGAACAAAAGTTGATATTGTTATAGTTATTACATTTCTCTTAGAAATTGCTAGAAATCCTGGTGTAGTTTATTAAAATTTTGTTTTCTAAAACCTATTAATCATATTTCCGTTCATAAAACAAATTTATTAATCTATTTTTATTTATTTATTTATTTATTTATTTATTTATTTATTTATTTATTTATTTATTTATTTATTTATTTATTTACAAGTTTTTATTTATTTTATTTACTAGTTTTTATTAATGAACTGATTAAATTATTATTATTTCTTATTTATTTATTCTTTTACTGGTTTTTATTTATTATGAATGAATGAATGAATTAATGAATGAATGAATTTCTTCATTGAAAAAGCTGATATATTTTTTTAAAATATTAAAAACATGAAAAAATATATTCAGCTTCTTATGAAAAAAGTGAAATTTCAAGTCTGTTGAAGTAAGATATCCAAGTTTAAATCACACCACCGAATCAAAACATGTTTTTTTCACTGAATACATGTTCAATTTATTGATATATTTATTTTTTTAATTTCATTCATTCTTTTCCTGTTTTTTTTTTTATTATTTTTACCTTTAAATTTATTTATTTATTTATTTATTTATTTATCATTAATTAACTGATTATTATTTTTTATTGATATTCTTCAATTGTTATTTTTTGTTGCTTTTTAAAAAACCCTAAAATTTGACTATGATGATAATTATACATATTTAGGAAATGGACTATAGCCAGGTGTACATGTCTCAGGTAAAATTTGGCGATTTTAATATGTATGCTAAGTGAGACTATGGTTTTTTAAAATGTATGCCAAGTGAGACTAAACCGTTTGAATCACACCACCAAATCAAAACATGTTTTTTCTTCACTGAATACATGATCGATTTATTGATATATTTATTTTTTTAAATTTCATTCATTCTTTTCTTGTTTTTTTTTTATTTTTTTATTTTCTACCTTTGAATTTATTTATTTATTTATTTATTTATTTATTTTTACGTTTATTTATTTATTTATTTATATTTTTTAATTTATCATTAATTAACAGATTATTATTTTTATTGATATTCTTTAATTGTTATTTTTTGTTGCTTTAAAAAAAAATAAATAAAAGTTTACTAGGATGATAATTATGCATATTTAAGAAATGGACTATAGCCAGGTGTACATGTCTCAGGTAAAATTTGGTGATTTTAAAATGTATGCTAAGTGAGACTTTGGTTTTTTAAAATGTATGCTAAGTGAGACTAAACCGGACAACTATGACGGTTGAGGAGACGGCTGTAGTGGGTAAGGAGTTCTGGAACTCACAGTTCGTTATCCAGAAGGAGTTACCTTAAGTCTCGTTGGTGGATCTTTTTTGAAGAACACATAGATGGCTAATTTTTTTTAAAATAAATAACATATACAGTCCAGCCTTAAAGGTCACCTGTATATAAGGATCACCTGCTTATAAAGGCCAGTAGAATTGTATTCCAATTCATCTTTATTCATATTATTTGAACCTGTATATATATTGACAGGTTTGGCTGGATACTTATATGTATATACATATGAATTCGTGAATCTACCTATGCAACCTTTAATATAGCAATAGCATAATGCTTTGTATATAACCACAGCTGTTGTTGAATAAAGCATAATAAAACAAGAGACTCAAAGTCAACTAATCTTACTGATGGCTTCCATTGTCTGATTGTTCAGGAGAGAAATGTCTTTTTGGGAAAGGTTCATAGGAAGAGAGAGTCAATAAAAGACTCATTTGTTTCCGAATTCAAACGGAATTCGACAGATACACATAAAATGATATTACATAAAGGAACAACAGTAGTCAGTGGAGGATAAGGTGAAGAAAAGACTTAGCCTCACTCAACTCTGTTCTTGACTTTGGCCTCTACCTCTTCCAATGCATACCCAGGTTAAGAGCTTTTAGTTTTCATTAAACTGTTCAAAAAGCTATGGCCAATACTAAGTCCCGTCCTATCAACCAAAATCAAATAAATCGAACAAGCGACTCAACGGGACCCGTGTTGCTCAATTAGCGCGGTTAATTACTGTCTAAGTGTCAATTTTGTATGGAATCTGTAGAAAATGAACTCCGCAACGACATTTTGCATTTTGCTATGTATAGTCACGGCAAACTTTGATCTAGCCCACCTACGGACATCCCAACCAAATTTGGAAAGAATCGAATTAAAATTTCACACCATTTGCATAATTGGCAAAATTTGATCTACTAAATATTTTGTTTAAAGCCCCATTTATACGGCGAGAATTGCATACCTAAAGCCCCATTTATACGGCGAGAATTGCATGCCTAAGTTTTTTTTACTCATATGTAAATTTACTCATGTAAGCAAAAGTATATTTTGCTTTGCGTTCATAATTTATGTACCATAAGTAAATTTGAAGTTTTCAACCAATTTTGGATAATTTTCATTCTGAACAATGAACAGTTTAGACTTGATTATCAGATAAGAACGTTTCCTTACTATTTAAGCACTGATTTGATACTGAGCTATTATAATGACAAAGGAGCAGTTCTACTTGGTGATCCAGCATATCTGTCATATAACAGTTTTCGAATTTAATCATAAAATACATTAAAAATGTTATATGACATATCCTTTAAAGACTTGTTTTCTCAAGCCTTATACAAACAAACAAAATCTTGCACCAGTGCAGAGCACATTTATATACTGTCAAGTTAGGGTAGAACGACACTGGACCTTCGATCTCTTTGGGTTGCTTGAAATGCCCATTGTGATGTTTGCAAAAAAGGATTGATGTCCATGTCGTGTTTGCTTGTTCTGTAAAAGAAGCTTGTGTTGTTCCTCAGAACATATATCAGATATTTAGATTAGCCCAGTCTGGGCCCCAAAACGTTTACACATTTTAGCTATTTATTACATTAAAACTTTTTTTTAACTGAGCTGGACCCCTAACTCAAATTAGTTAGGCTTCATCCCTGTATACGAAGCTGCAAATTAATTCTTTAGGGATCGGTCGAATGTTTTTATTGAACTTGATGGTGAAAATTATTTCAGTAATGTTGAAGATGATGATGCTTGTAATATTTGTTCTCCAAAAACACTTCGTGACGACACGGCATCTCCTTTCATGGACAATTCATTGTCAAATTTGTAAAAGTACATTTTCTTTACATTCTGTAGTTGGCTTTTGTTGCTCAAACACTTTTTCTTTGAAAACTAGTAAAACGTCAAATTTTGGTGACAGTTTGTCACTAGTTTTTGTGCTTTTGTCAAATAAATCTATTTCAATTACAACTTTTGATGTTTATTGGATAATTATTACAAATCATTGAGGGCCCTGGTGGTTATTAGTGGTTGGCTTCTTTAACTGCTATGAGTTAGATCCCCGATTGTAACACCATATGTGGTGAGTGGGTTTCCCTTACAATTGGCACCTGTTGGTTAGCTCGATGTCAATACAATGAGATGTAATGTTAATCTGTGACATTTTATATCAGTGGACAACACTAACAAACAATTTTTTCAGGTACAAGGCAGGTTACAAACACCCATATTCACTCCTGCACCACATGGACCTTAATGAACATTAACCCATAGAGATAAATAACCTGGCATAAGTTCATGTGTTTAAAATTATGCGAGTAAATATTACTGTGCGTTCATACGACACTGTAGCAAAATTTGCATACCTAAGTATAAATACTCACATACTATAGCAAATTTGCACTTGGTCCCTAATAGGTGCAAATTTACTTACATGAGTAAAATTTGCGTATATGCAAAGTTGTTCATACGACACAATTTGCATATGTGAGTAAATTTACATATGAGTAAAAAATACTAAGGCATGCAATTCTCGCCGTATAAATGGGGCTTTATACATATTAAATATCCCAACTTTTGCTTTCTATTGTTTCAAATTTGAACAAAATCCCACGGTAGGAAATTGCCCTATTCAATAGTTGTTGCTGAAATATCATGAAATTTAACATAACAATATTTAAGGGACACATTAATATCAATATCAATCCACAAAAGATTGGGACCACCAAATCTCAAAGTCTACAAGTCCCAAATATTATTTGCCCCGATCCCTACAACTTTCAAATGCATCTGCATACTGTAAACAAACTTTTCGCGCATATTAACTTTCACAATTCTCTTACAAAAACCATTTCACAACTATTTACTTTCGCGATATGGACTTTAGCTAAATATTTGGTATAAATTAAACCATTCTCGGAAACAAATTGGCGATTATTAATTTGAGCGATTATTTTGTCCTCGCGAAACACGCGAAAATTAATCGGACACGAATAAAAGTTGGTTTACAGTATACAAATGTTATGGGTTATTTAAAGGCATTTGCAATACATGTATTTTTATTTTCTACGGTTTTCGTCCCGCCCCTGGGGCACTGGTGGAAACTATCTCCCATTATCGCTTTGGGATTTGTGCAAGACGCTACTATACCTCCTTACCCAGAGCTGATATTAATGCCCATACAAGTATATCTAAAAGGCAATATAATGTGTTGGAAAATACAACTACATATTGTTTGTCAAAGGATCATGAACCGGTTAAGCATATACAATGTAAAGGCGCACGGTTGTCTTCAAGAATATTGGAAAAATAATGATAACTTCGGGCAAGTTTATTGACCTATACAACCTCCTGTAAATCCTTATGATTTCTTGTTTAGTTTTTTTATTTTATAGTTGCCATGGTTATTACTTTATTAAACTAGTGGATTCCCATAAAAATTATCGTTGTCCTAAAAACGTTTATTTTAGATATTCAATTAAAGAACTGGAAAAAAGTTTTGTCACATTTTAACCTTTTTGCACAAAATGAACAAATGTTGAGAACTTTATATCAAAACTGCGATATTAAACTAACACTGGACATAACAATGATAACGATAACTTTGGATACTGTCCATTTGTGTTTAAGAGGAACTAATGCCAATTTTGATTTTCGTAATATTTATGCTGGGTGTGATTTCCATTGGTCATTGGCTTCTATTTTGTATCGGTATTACAGTCCGATCACATTTTCAGCGTGGAAAAACATGTTTTGAATGGGTGGTTCGATTCAAACTTAGATATCTTACTTGATAAATAACTTCATTAGACTTGGAATTCCATATGTCTTTTAAGAACATATTATATCATATTTTGCAAATAGTTTTAGCTTTGTAATTTTATGCTTTTAATTTATATGAATAAATTTTAATAACCTTTTGCGATAAAAGTTTGTTGAGATATAAATACTTGTTCGTTTGCAGTCTTGTTTTTAAGATAAATTATTTAAAATACTATTTTTCTATCTACATGGTTAAAGTTTTAATATTCACTGTAGTTTTTAAGTTTTTGAGAGTTAAAATTTGGCAATTAATTGAAAGACAGCTGTTGTCCCTCCGATATATTGATATGGCATATTCGACAGCTTCATTCATATAAGTCATTCAGAACTGTGTTCTGATTGGCTAATACGTATCCACGCGATACGGGTTTATAACCTAACCAGTTTACGTCACGGACTAGCCCATTAAATTTGTTTATGAAAGAACAACAGGTAAAACAGTACAAACATCAAAATAAAAAGTAAAATTAATTTATAACTCTTCTTTGACCTAGAGTACCACATTTTAAAAAATTAATGTTTTCAAACTACAAAACCTCCAAGCTCATCTAACAAAGCCCAGATTTTTGTCTCTTAAGATTTTAAGTTATTGGCCATAAAGCATTTTACTACGTGATAGGCATCATCTGAATTCAGGTGCGCGTCTGATAAAAACTGGTTTTATTTGATTTTTAGACTTAATATAAGAAGTTTAACCATTTTTTTCAAATCATGTTATAAAATAACAGATCTATATGTAGCATTAATAAAATTTGAGGTTAGTAATCCACGATCTTTTTAAGGCTACATTAAAAACCTCACTGGATAAGTGATCAAACTGTGATAGAAGCAACTGATTAATCGGAAACACTGTGATCAATCGGAGACACTGTAATCAATCGGAGACACTGTAATCAATCGGAGACACTGTGATCAATCGGAGACACTGTGATCAGGAGCCACTGTGATCAATTGGAGACACTGTGATCCATCGGAGACACTTTAAACAATCAGAAACACTGTGATCAGGAAGACACTGTGATCAATCGGAGACACTGTGATCAATCGGAGACACTGTGATCAATCGGAGACACTGTGATCAGGAGCCACTGTGATCAATTGGAGACACTGTGATCCATCGGAGACACTTTAAACAATCAGAAACACTGTAAACGTTCGGGATATTGTAACGAAGTGGACTGATACTGTCAATTGACGGATCGCCGACCACGCCTACAATGTTCCGACAAAGACCCGGCATGCTTGATATACACGCATAAAAAAGAAGAAAACTGACTGAATTGTGATATTTAATGACATCACTGACACTAGAACGTCCTTAGTTGCCATGGCACTGCTTTGGTATCGTGATGGCGGACAGTGTTAAAAGGCGTGGCCGGCGACATCAAGCTCCGAAACAGCGCCAACCTCCTAGCTCCGTATGTCACGAGGTGCGTATGGTGGCCGCTGTTCGAATTCGGAGCTTGCGGCGATACGTCAATTAAGCGCGCAATATGGTAAGGAAGCAGAACAGAGCGGAACGAAACATGATCTTGTTTTTGTTATATTTTGATTAATTGTAATTTAACTACATGCATATATATTGCTTATTTATGTAATTAATGAAGCAAAAACAATCTAGACGCTGCCGCGACATGCTGTCCGATTTATTTTTATTTATTTTTTCTTACGAAATTATGTATTTAGCGACAGTACAGTGCGGTCAACCTTTAGTCGTAACAATCAAGTAAAAACGAAATATAAAAACATAAAACGTAATCTTGGTTACTGATTATGACGTATGATGGATACATTCGTTACGATGAAAGGAAATTATGCTTATTTCATGTAGCATGTCAAATTAATTCAATTATAGCAACTAACAACTCATAAGTTATTCATCAAGAAAAAAATGTTGAGATTTTTGCCTAAAGTCATTCTAGGCTTTATATTGTTTTATTAGTTTTACGTACATCAAATTTCCGTGGGATGATAGAAAAGAGTTTATTGAAACGACCTTGAAACAGGAAGTGCTTAACCTTCCGGAGCACGCGACCTCACTTCTCTAGTGGTAGTGCACGGGTTAAACTAGGTTTCAAAGTATTAACTTTGCTTTGGGGTTGTGAATTGGACATTTTTTGGATTTTGATTTCCACAATTCTAAAATTATCGTTGTACAATTATGATTTGTAGTAATTATTATTTATTGAAAACGAAACAATTAGAATACAAATTTGTGAAAATAACAGATCTAAATTCTAGTTTTTCTGACTTGTTGGTTTGTAAGATGTGTCATGTGCTGATTTTGAATTTTTATTAATCAAAACAAACATACTAATCCATATCCGAATCACAATCTAGAAGCAAAGTAAACACTTTGGAACTGACAAGTTAGGTTATACACGTAAACTTCTACCAGGGAAGTGAGGCCGGGTGCTCCGGAAGGGTAAGCACCTCTTGTTTAGCTAGCTACACCCGCCACGTGTGTAATCCAAATTGTGTAAAAGAAACATGGAACTATGAGACGTCAAAAATATCCAGGGCAATCCTGGACACAGAGACATTAAACTTGTCAACAATATTAATACTGTGATGACGGCCATAAAACCTTTTTAGGGCCTTGATAAGCCTTGGCTTGCAATACCCCTGAGTCAACAATTTATTTGCAAGCAGCCTATTTCGTTGTACAAAGTCCCCGTGACGGGAAGTAAATACTGCATTAAAATTGTCATATGGTGATTTTGAATGCATTATTTTAATAAAAATTCAAAATCAGCACATGACAGATAGTACAATAAAGATTATGAATTGTGCGTGTTATAAGACTGTGATGTGATAGCAATAAAATACATTGATTTCATGAATTGAGTGACTTAAGTTACAACTTTTCTGTGTCGAATTTAAAAATGTACTTTACTTACATGTACTTAACTTGCTTGCACATTAAGTTACATTTTTTGTGAAAACAAACAAATATTTACACTTGGCCTTATGCTCTATTCACCTTTACTCGGTCATTCAAATGAAACAATCAGCGTTGGTTAATAATATGTCTTATTTTAATTGTCATCCCTTAATTGGGAGAAAAAAATGTATTAAATAAAGAGATGATTTCAAAACGTCTTATATAGTATTTACCTGACAATTTTAAACCTTATTTTATGAGAACTACAAAGCAAATATGCTCTTCATATTTGTAATTTTGTCATCAATAATGATGGCTAATGCCAAATTTTTCCATATAGAGCAGAGGATTTTGCCAAACCATGGATGAATCAAACTGTTAACGAACGTTCTTACGCGTCCAATAAAAAGACTGTTCGTTTGTATGGTGGCATCCTTAAGACGGAATTTTGTTTGACAAAACAGAGCCACATTTCTATAGAAGATGTACGGTTTTCAAATAATGGAGGTGAAGATGAAATCGGGGTGTATTTTGATTGGAGTCCGATGGGATGGATTAAGACTAGAAATAGTTCATCTTCGTGGGACGTCTTCAAGACAAGTGGCCCAATTGCTGAAATTACTAATGTGAAACCAGGACACCATGTACTCATTTTGAATGTTTCCAAAAGCGACCCAAATGGAGTAGAATTAGACACGATACGACTATTTATAAGCGATGAGAATTTAGAGGAAAATGTCTTTAAATGTGAAGTATTTTGCTTTGACAGTATTGAACACGAGCATATTGCAGGACGAGACTTTTTACCGAGCGCTAGAATTGACCAAAGAAGTTTTAAAACCAATTGTGCAGAAATGGACAATATTGTTATACCGTTCTATCACGATTCAGTCACAGAGTACCTCGTCAAGGCAACGCACCCTAAATATAAAGCATTTATTAACAATAGAGGCTCTAATTTTACTAATTGTACAATGGAATCTGATCGTATTTGGGCATACGAGAACATTTCCTTTCCACTGGACCATCCTTATCATACAGAGAGAGCCATATTATCGGAATCTCATATAGACGGGAAATCAGCATTGTTTTTCCACTTTTCATTGGACGGTCCAAAGAAAGGTGTGATGGATTCAGAAATAGGATCAACACTGCGTCTTTACCTAGAAAAAACTAAAGACCCAGTTAAAATTGGATGTTTGTATTACACACGAAACAACAACTTATCTCAATCTGTATTTCAAATTTACTATTCAACCGTAGGATATTTATCATGGGATATTCCAGATTTTACCTGGAAAGAGGGAAATAATAATATCTTGGGATTGTTATTTCCAGAAAAAACGGAACTAATTATTCGTAAAGTGGAACTTGAAAAACGAAAACAAAAACCAGATACATCTATTAATATTTTTGACAATACCGATGTTATTATTGAAGGAGTTAAAGTAGATTTCTGGTGGATTCAAGGCCACAAAATGACAGTCAAAGTTGTTGACGGTGACGAGGAATTTACTGAGGCGAAATATGTTAGGATTTATACGAGAGTTCCCTGGAAGACTGATAAATATTCACAAGTGATCGTTATATATGCTGACGGAAACATTCGTTTATTGCCAATGACCCCACTTGGACTTGATTGGATTCCATTCGGATCATCTCTGTTAGTAGGTTACTCGGACCCCAAAACAAGAAGGCCTAGCGCGCCAATAGCACATCTTGACATCGACCCAAAACTAAATATTTTGAATGTAACGTATGCTAATGGCGACAGAGCAACCATTGATTTTACAATTACATTTTCAGAAACAATTTTGTCTATTCGAAATTTGAATTTTACGGAAGAAAGGAAACACGCTCCATTTCTAACGTTTCGATCAATGTGGGTAACAGACGGTAACGCTGATGTTGACCACGTGTCTGTTAACGGAAATCCACCACGGCGAATATTTTCGGATTGGGAAGAACTGTACGGAACATCATTTGTATTTTATCGGAAATGTTTGTCCTCTCACAACACATTGAGCCCGGATATACGTGTCCAACTTTTCCAAAATTAGATAAAATTTCTGACTTATCTATTTAACTGGGCTTATATATTACCCATGATTGGTACTGTTTTCCATTTCATTTAGACACTTCAATGGTGGTCTTGTAATAGACATTTACATATAGACATATTTTACCGGTGGTTGTTTCAATATAATGGACACAAAACTACTGTAAGCAATGTAAAACAAAACTGTAAAAACATTGTTGTTGTATGTACATTGTACCTTATTGTATCGGCTTTACAGACTACAGTGTAATAAATACCAAAACAACCCAAAAGCAAAACTTTGTAAAGTTTTCAATACCAATAGGACCGAGGCGCGCAATGAACATGCTGTGAATCGCTTGAATTTTAATGGTATTTATATTGAAAAGATGTTTCAAAACCGATGTAGATGGAAATAACTATTAGTGTTTGCATATGTATGTAACATTATATCCCTAATACACCATGCTACTATTATTGTTAAATTTATCCTTTATTGTTACCATAATAAATACACCAATTTATTGGATGAAATATTGTGACGTTTGTCGTGTTTTTCTTCATATTGACTACAATTATATATCCCTGTATTTGATCTACAGTAAGTATACCTAGGCATGTAAACGCTGAAAGGTAATGTTGCAAAATCAAATTATTGCAAACCAAACTTATAACATAGTTTGTCCTATCAAGTTTGTCATACAAATTAATGTTCACACACACACGCGTAGAGTTTTTTGTACCGTTCATGTCTTTCTTGGTCTTGGTTGTATAAACTATATGTTAAGTATATGTTGTCAACGTAACAAAGTGGTAGTGTCAAAATGCATATGTATAGAATTCACATTGTAAAGTTTTTAGGCGACTGACATTAAAAAGAAGACATAAAAATCCACATTGAGGCAACTGAATGTAAAACTCCTGCTTTTCGACGAGCAATGGACAGAATGACAAAATGGTACATTTTATGTCGACATTGCTAAGATTTTAGATTGGTATTAGAGTAAATGTCATGATGAAAAAAGGAACATTTACATGCAAAGTATTCCCTCAGGTGATTTTGAAAAAAAATATTTTGGTCCTTTGGGTTTCTTTTCAACATCTTGGAAAAAAGTTTTGGTTTCATAATTTTGGTCCAAGCACCACTGATGAGGAATTGTATTCCGAAACGACCGTCTAGTGTTGTAAAATTAAAAATTGTATAATATGTAATGTTTATAGCTAGAAATCTAATTGAACTAATAAGGTGCAAAATATTATGTTGTAACATTGTATTAGTGATAACATAGATATATAAATTATGCTTAATATAAGCAAATAATAAACTAAATGATAAAATTACAATGCTGTTTTCTTATATGTAATTTAACAATTATAAGATTATTCTTGCACCGTTAACCTAAAATCAAAGGAAAAATGTATGTTATAACTAAAAACATTGAAGTCAACTTCACCTTTCATTAGGAATACCATATATAGGCAAACAACGTTGACCTATACGCTTGACCTTTTATTTATGTATTTTTACGGACCAAGTACGTCTAACAGGTGTTATTTTGTAAACATCATAAGATCTATGCTCATAAAGTAAACATGTGCACTTTGTATGCATTAACTTAACACTACCCATGTATTGGATGGATCCTCCTATATGAATATTCCTAATAAAAGGTCAAGCGGACAGGCCAATGTTGTTTGCTTATACGTTGACCCATTCCATGTGCATTGTTTAGGTATTATTAGGATCAGCAGTAATTACATAACTTCTCCATGATGTAGACGAGAATACTGTGCTCCCTATAGGCAAATGTACTTATCCATAATAGATATTAAAATTGAAGGTAAGGTGAATAGAAATAAATTAAAATGTTTGTAAATTTGATTTATAGACTGGTATGATAGGAGTCGGTGAGGTCATAAAGGTCATAGAACGACTAATTAGACAAGTCATTACGTATTGTGACATCTCTAAAGTTAACACACTAAACATAATAATCAAGTTTACTTGTCAGAATATATTTTTGTGATTCTAAGAAGCGTTAAAAGGTACTGGCCATCAAGCAATAATACAAAACAAAAATGTTAAGATTCGGAAAGTAATAAAGTATCTTATTTAAGACGGCTCAAATACATAAGAAATTCAACGGGAAATAACCAAGGGATATGTTGCCTATTCAACAGTCGTTAAAGGATGATACCCAAAACACCGAGCTATCCGCCTATAGGATTCAAAATTTAAAAGTATGTTGAATACATATTGTAGTGAAAAAACCTTAAAGCTACTGTCATTATGTAAAAGTTTATATGGTAAAATTCTCAGTAAAATATTGCATTATATGTTTTAACACATGTAATCCTTTATGTTTGTCTCCGTATAACTCTTGTACAAACATGGAACAAGTCAATGAAAATCAACACGTATTTTAATAAATACACATAGAGCGCATGCCTCTCCATAAAATATATTTTGAATATAAAAATATATTATTTTACTGTTAAATATGCAAGTATGATTAATGGCGAGATATGCCTGATACTGTATTTTGTAAAAATCAATGTTTAGAGACTTACCCCAATATAACCTCTCATATACCGTACTATACTTCGTACTTGATATTAATAAACCCTTATTGTCAATTACCTGCGTGGTGTAGTGGATATACGTATGCATGGACTAGCAAGTCTTACATTGTTGGTTCGAATCCTAAAGTTACATTTTTATTTTCAATTTTTTAATTTAATATAATGCATATGATATGGCTTTATTTATTTTTTATTTTACTTTGTGTTGTATTTAAATGCAATATTATTTATTTCTGCCACAAATATACATAATAGAAAGAAAGACATGCGCGCATATTTGTTTTATACATATGTACATACATAATATATAACGACATCACAATCCTGTTTAAGGTCACTTGTCATTTCCCGTGTGTTTCGTGTATATGTTGAACACGTACTAGTAAACAAAATGCCAAAACATACTTTTTTCTGAGTGCATTCGTCGCCCGAAGAAAGGCCATAAACGAAAAGCCTGGGATAGGTTTCATATGTGATGAATGTCACTAGCTCGACTAGACTGAATATCATGAACCTGCGGTTGGTCGAATAGACTTGAAATCTGAATTTATAGACTACCCATTTTGAGCTGCAGCAATTAAATTGCCATTTGCTTTATTTTCAAAGAAAAAGTTTCCGCCATGAAACTTGCACCAATTTAGGCAAGAACTGACATTTTCGTCAAATAAGGTACCATCTGGTGCTCGCATATGCTGTAATCATTCATCTAAAAAAATATAAAACCTTCAAATGACCTTTCTGATGATGACTATTTATAATACACTATTATTGACTGGATCTAGCATCTTGTAACAAAGGTTATATCAGTAAAGTCCAAAACACTAAGGTCAAAAAGATTTGCGTTAGGACTGCTCTTGAGAAAGCTTCAAACTGGTTTTTACCATGAACTCTTAGCAACACTATGTGATCTGAAAATGCTCCACAAGTGTCTAGCATTTACTCTGAAGCACGGGTGGCTCTAACAACAGAGTTTCTTGAATGCTTTCTATCACTGATTCCATCTAAATACAAGGATGACGGCCTAAATTCTGCTATGAAATCACACCGACATGCCGTCAATAGACACAACGTATACGCATTATGACGCAAAACAAAACAAGTCATTGTCACATCTAAGTTTTTTTTGTGCTAGCATAGTAATAGCAATTTCTGACAGTAGCGCTAAATTTTGGCGCAGAATAACTACATTGAAATAAAATAGACAGCGAACCAACCAGTAAAGTCAGCTTCCACACACGTCAGTATAAAAAGGAAAAAATGTTATTCATATGCAACGTATATATTTACACAGAGATTTATTTGTACTTAGCCTCGAAGTAGTGACGGGTATAGAGGCCTAAAAAGGGTGTAACCTAGTTTTTTGCGTATATATTCCTATAGGCGGATAGCTCGGCGTTTTGGGAATCATTCTTAAAAACGGTCTTTACGGATGAGGCAGGGTAAGGTCGACTAGGTGAAATATAAAAACCCATACCAATTATGTAAAAATCAGAACCCAAAAGCAAAGTAAAAACTTTGTAACTGGTATATTAGGTAAAACATGTGAACTGTGAACATTTGAGACCGGATGCTCTGGAAGGATAAGTACATCCTCTTGTTTAGCGAGCTACAACTGTAACATGTATAGGAAATGTGATGACAACAATAATGAATGAAACTGATAAGATAGGTAGTGTGATATTTCACGAGTACACGTATTTGAAATATCATCCTTGAACATCTTCTATGTCAAAGGTTTTCGAAAAGATTGTTTCCCAAGAAACCTCAAAGTGTCAGATCACTTCCAAAGACGTTAGCCATAAAGTGAGCTTCTTAAAACTCATAGGGCTTACATGTATGTTAAGTGACTGAATTTAAAACAATAATTCATAATAAAAAACAAACATACTTATTCATGTTTCAATCACAGTCTGGAAGCAAAGTAAAAACTTTGAAACTGACAAGTAAGGTAACACGTGACTTACACCAGGTAGGGTGATCCGGAAGAGAGACACATTAAGCAAAAGTTGATTTCATGCAATCAAAGAACCTCAGTTCATCCCCGCCAAAGAAATTAAAAATCAGCAATCAGAGTCCTTATCACTATTTTTGGGATTCTAAACGTGCATGTGTTTTGTAAGCTAATCATAATCCTTTTTAGAAGTAGCAATTGATAGTAACTATAAGTAAGAAAAACGGGGCACTTGAACCAGGGTTATTGATTTTTTCATGTCAGTGCTTCAGTGCACAAGTCAAGAATTATTGAAGAGACTAAACTAGGCCTATTCCTCTGTGAGCGAACAACATCTCCTGATGATAAAACCCAGGAATGATTTGAGGTGCAAATCAATGTCTTCTGTTTCAAGTTATAGCCAGAAAGAAACGTAGGCGAAGTTCATTAGGGTCAACAGGAGCTATATTGAACTCGTTGCACTAAACTAGATTTTGTAATCTTTGTTATTTGTATATGTTAAAAATATGACTGCTAGCTATGTTAGATGAATAACCATAAAAATGTAATAAATGTTTAGGATAAAAACAATTCAACTATTGTATTATATCATTAACTCGATCGGTTACACACTTGATTGCTTGTTTCTCTCTTATTTACATAAAAATGTAATAATAACAAGCCTTCTAGATAAAAAATCACATAAACTACAGTATTACATCATGTACCGGATCTGTTACACCTGTTTAAAAAAACCCCACCCTATTCATGAATTTGAAGTTACCTGGGTTACAAGAGGGGTAAGCTGTGCAAAATACAAACATAATTGCTTATTTATTTGATTTGGAATTGTTCGTTTTTGTTCAATGTTGATAGTGTAATTGCAGACATAGCTATAGCAATGATTTAAGACATATTGGTTTTAGCTGCTTTGGACAAGTAATAGTCACGATGAAATATCTGTCAATAAACTGAAAATTTCTCAGCTGACAAGTACTTGATTCTACAATATTTCAATTCTTCAAATGGTAACGTGTTTCACTTAATCTGTCAAAAGGCTGGGAATTTTCATCTGACAAGTCATTCAATTCTTTAAATGTTAACCTGTTTAAATTAAGTGTTTCACTAATTTTGTCAAATTTCAAACTTTTCATTTTGTGATTTGAATATGGATCGGTATGTTTGTTTGATTAATAGCAAATGACCTTAAGAACAAAAACAAAAACAATCAAATATCACTGTAGCGTCAATTTATTCTCAATACACAGAATACAATTCTGATAATAATCAGAAGCTACAGATGTCTTTGAAAATTTTTGTGAAGGCATGTATTACTCATGTGAGAAGATATGTTCTTATCTAATTGAACAGTGCTTTATAAGCTAACATGTTATTTTACCACCACCGTAGGCAGAACAGGAGCAACCAGCCTAACTTCCCTTGTTGAAATTCATGTGTTTAACTTAATTTGCCAGTTTTTGAAGTTTTTACTGTTGCTCTAGGATAATGATTTAGGCATGGTTCCTTAGCTTCATTTGGTAAAATATATTTTGGTCCTTTGAGTAGCTTTTCAAAATCTTCAAAATAATTTTGGTTTCATAATTTTGGCCCAACCACTACTGATGCAGAATTGTATTCCGAAACGGCCGTCTAGTGCTGTAAAATTAAAACTGGTATAATATGTAATTGTATCTTCGTTTTTTATTGTTTGCATTTTTTACCCCCAAACATTACCGTTAAAATTTCACCTAAACGAACCCCATGAAGGTACAGCGTCTAATGTTGCAAAAGTTGTTGTAGCATGTAAAATTAATTCGATCTATAACACCACGCACCCCATTAAATAATTCATCACAAAATCTTGTTATATCTGGCTCATCCTAAGTTAGGCCTGATATAATTGTTTTGTAGTCTTTCGTGCAGCGAAAGATTTTTAAAATACATAGTTAAATAATTACATAATATACAAGGTTTGAATTTGTAGCACTAGACGGTTGTTTCGGAAAACTATTCCTCAATATAGACCAAAAATTGTGAAAATAAAGTTTTTCAAGACGTTGAAAAATACCCAAAGTACCAAAATACATTTAACTTTTAGCTTAATTTGGTAAAATATATTTTGGCTCTTTGGGCAGCTTTTCAACATCTTCAAAATAATTTTGGTTTCATAATATTGGTTCAAGCACTATTGATGGGGAATTTATGCCGTCTAGTGCTGTAAAATTAAAACTGGTATAATATGTGATTTGCACGAGGAAGTATACCTTAGTTTTAGAGGAATTTCAAATGTAAACTAGCGGTAAATTTAGACAATAGTATATTTCTGACAATAATACACAGTTTTTGACTACTGAGCTTTTGATATCCTCGTTCTAGACTAATAATAAAATGTATCTACATTGAAATTTAAACATATATGATTTTGAATTCAGTGATAAGAGAATATTTAAAGGCATAGTTTTGTACGTAATTTGTGTACAACGTTACTGAGCTATTCTAAACCCGGAGAATTCCCATTGCAATGTGGAATCTGTATGGTATGCATTATTTATCAACTAGGATAGGAAATGCGTACTGTAATGTTTGTGAAAATGAAATCATATCAAGATTATTATTGGCAGTTTTTAAATGTACTGGTTTTGAACTCAGTGAGTTGTTTGGAACTACAAAAATGTCTAATTAACTGTTTTAGTTACGTATTTTTTCTTCTCTTTTAACCACACCACTGGAATCTACCGCCATTTTATTCCCAGCACTTTTATAATGATTGGGCACTGTATGTACTATATTTTCACCTGACCTATTTCATTCGTCCTTCTTTTACTTGGTTACAATGGATGTTTTGAATTCCGTTCCTTAATTTTATTTGTTTAAAAATGTAAAAACAAACAAAAACAAACTGGTGGCCTTAAGAATTTAAAAACTAAAGAGTAAATGAACAAATCACACTTGTAACTTTAATTGAGTTTTTAGATGATCATGATTGAAAGTCATTCAAGTGAAACCATCAGTAACCAATTAACAATAGTTTATAACATGTCTTAGTCATTTCATGCCAAACCTTACTTCCAAGAAACAAAAAGAAAGGGGTTTTAAAAAAGGTCGTAATTATCACGTACCTACAAATTCTAACTTGCACGCGGGGGAATTATTACAACAACCATGTTTTTGTTATTTGTTATTTTGTCATCAATAACGGTAGTGAGTACTAAATATTTCCGGTTAGAGGCAGAGGATTTTGCAAAATCATGGTTGAATCAAACTGTCAACGAACGTTCTTACGCGTCTAATCAAAAGAGTGTTCACCTGTTTGGTGGTATCCTTAAGACAGAGTTCTGTTTGACAAAAGAGAGTCATGTTTCAATAGAAGACGTGAAACTTTCAAATGATGGTGGTGAAGATGAAATCGAGGTGTATTTTGACTGGACTCTGATAGGAGTGATAAAGACTAGAAACAGTTCAACGAATGGACAAAGCTGGAACTTCTTTAAAACAAATACGCCTATTGCAGAAATACCCAATGTAAAACCAGGACAACATGCTCTTGTTTTAAATGTTTCTAAATGTGATCAACATGGAGTAGAATTAGATATGATAAAATTATATATAAGTGATGAAAATTTAGAAGAAAATGTATTTAAGTGTCAAGTGTTTTGCTTCGATAATATTCAGCATGAGCATAAAACAGGACTGGACTTTTTACCAAACGCCAGGATTGATCAAAGAAGTTTTAGTACCCCCTGCGCAGAAATAGACAATATTGTCATACCGTTCTTTCACGATTCAGCAACAGAATATGTTGTCAAAGCCACACACCCTAAATATAAAGCTTTTGTAAACCACAGGGGATCTAGGTTTACTAACTGCGTTATGGGAACTGATCAGATTTGGGGATACGAAAATTTATCCTTCCCACTGAAACACTCTTATCATACAGAGCGAGTGCTATTATCAGAGTCTAAAAGATGTGGGAAATCATTGCTGGTTTTTCACTTTTCATTAGATGGACCATCTACAGGTGAAATGGATTCAGAGATGGGATCAACGTTTCGACTCTATTTAGAAAAAAGAGAAGACCCAATTGAAGTTGGGGTTTGTTTTTATACACGAAATAACAGTCTACCCCAAATTTCATTTCAAGTCTACGATTCGTCTGTAGAATATCTATATTGGGATATACCAGATTTCACCTGGAAGGAAGGAAATGATAATATTTTGGAACTGTTATTTCCAGAAAAAACAGAGTTAATTATTCGGAAAGTTGAACTTGAAAAACGAAAACAAAAACCAGATACATCCTTTCTCATTTATGACAATACTGATGTTCTTATAGAAGGGGTTACAATGGATTTTTGGTGGATGCAGGGTCATAAAATGACTGTCAAAGTTGTTGACAGAGACGAGGTTTTTACTGAGGCGAAATTTGTCAGAATCTATACTCGAATTCCTTGGGATTATGATAAATATTCTCAAGTCTTTGTTATATATGCAGATGGAAACGTTCGCTTATTGCCGATTACCCCACCTGGAGTTGACTGGATTCCATTCGGATCATCTCTTTTGGTAGGCTACTCGGATCCCAAAGTAAAAAGGCCTAGTGCACCAATAGCACACATTGACATCGATCCAAAACAAAATATTTTGAACCTGACGTATGTGAATGGCGACAGATCGAAACTCAACTTAACTATAACATTCTCAGAAACAATTTTGTCTATTCGAAATATGAATTTTAGGGAAGAAAAGAAGAATTTACCATTTCTAACGTTTCGATCAATGTGGGTAGCAGACGGCAACGCCGATGTTGATCACGTGTCCGTCAATGGAAATGCACCACGACGGATACTTTCGGACTGGAAAGAACTGTACGGAACATCATTTGTATTTTATCGGAAGTGTTTATCTACTCATAATACAATGAGTCCGGATATACGTGTTCAGATTTTTTCAAAATTTGACAACCTCTTTTCAAGTGGTTTTTATAATGGTAATCAGCACTGTTGTTCTGTTTTAGGCAGGTTTTACTCGTACATGTACATGAACCGTTATTGTTTTCAGTCATTTGTGAAATCATTCCATTGATAATGCTTGAAATTTATAACGGACACGTTTGTAGCGACAGTGATTTTTCGCAATGAATTATTTGAAGAGATACATCAGAAAAACTAAACACAATTTACAAGTAAATTAAAAGTAAATTCATAAAAGGAATTTTCAAAAGCAAACGTGTACAATCATATGTTGGCGTTACAAAGGAGAGTGACGACAAATGGAGGGAGACTTATAAAGGAAAACATAAAAATATCCAAAGTATTGAGACAATATGTGGGATGGCAGTGTTATTGAGAGGTATTTTAACAAAGTTTTTACTTTACTTGGTAACTGTAAACGCAAACATGACACTAAACCGTGTATGATGATCAAGAATAAACCAATGCAATACCAAGAAAAGACAAGCACATATTGGTATGATTGAGGAAATTGTACAAAAGCTAAAGACTTAGATTTACGATTTACGACACACAAATCAGTTTGTTATTTTTTTGGTTAGTCATTCACTTGCGGGTAGAGTATCTTAAGAAATACTACTGGTCTAAACCTAGCTGCTTGAAACTTACGCAACTGTTAAGTGTTTCTAAGCTGCGTGAACTCCGGAGGTTAGGTATGTTTCTGTATAAAACTACTTACAGAAGGGATCACAAATAATGTGATCACTGTCCATCCAATAATCTAAATAAACTGACAAGAAAGTCCATTCAAAAATAAAAAAAACTGACTAGACAATCCATCCAATAATGTAGATAATCTGACTAGACAGTCCATCCAATCATTTGAATAAAACTGACTAGATAGCATAGTCTCCTTCGTCTCACTTATTATTATTATTATTATTATTATTATTATTATTATTATTACTATTATTATTATTACATGCATTATTATTATTGCTATCTAATGAATATTTTGCTATGTTGTCATACACTTTTATATATTGTTATATGTGGCGCCATACAACTTTATTTTCATTGTAAAAACCTATGAGTGTATGCTTTGGGAATAAATGAATTGAATTCATTGTTTTAAAATGTACGTGTTTACTTATCACTTGTGAAAAACAGATTACTGAGGGTTCCATGTAGTCTTATTGTCAATGAATTCTCTTTTTTGTAGTGATGGGGAAAAGCAAGATAGAAATGAATATATACTAAAAACTTTGCTCATTTAGCTACCGAACCATGTTTTACAAAGAATAAATTCAGTTATGTTTTAGAAAACATTTTAAATTTTTTTTAAAAAGTTTTTAATAATTATATAAAATTACCTCACATAAAGGATAAACTTTATCGACATATTTGGAATATATATATATAAACGTTGTATCACTTCATTTTGGATTCTTTATAAAATGGCATCTGAATCTCGATTTTATTAACTTTTTATTTAATTAAGTTTCCTTATTAATATCCATTTAAATAAAACAGAATTGTCAGAAGAAACGGAATTAGTTGAATAAATCTCGCACGGTGTTGATCATTGTCACAGGCGGTTAAAACGTGTCTTTTTTAACAAAAACCTTAACATATCGTTTTTAAAAACGAAGTTCTTCAGGATATCATTTTTACGAAAGTAGCAAAAACTACCAGTCACGTTTTTCTTTGCTTTGATTATTGTTAACTTAATGTATAAATTTAAGTGTTAATTCATTCTTTACAGAAGATTAATGAGGTAAAGAGTTTTTTTATATTTTTATTTATGTCGTTAATATTCGATATTCGTGTATTTTATTACAAAAGACACTAGAAAATTAAGGTTTAGCTCAAATAAAACGTGAAAACCGCATACATGTGTAACTTGAATTTATCAAGTCTGGTTATATCATGAGATTCGAATGTCTTTACATTTAGGTTTAGTTAGGCATTTAACTTGAAACCATGTGTTGTTCTATGTTCAATATAATTTACATTGAAGGTTAAGAAATGACATTTTCACATTTCACCCAGAAATCACCACTTTACCCATCACCATTTTATAAGAATTAAAACGATGCTTATAAGATTTTTTATTCATTTACATTGCATTGGATTTTGAAAGATGCAGCTGAATGCTACCACCCACATTCAAAGAACAAGCAGAGCAATCGATAAATAAGCGTTTATTTCAATGATGTTGATTGTTTAGGTACAACACTTATTAATCTGTAAATAAATAGTGAATGAAAGAACTTTATAGAATACAGGAATGCAATATTAGATTGATTGCCACTAAACGGTATGCATTTTACATTTACTAATGAAATAATTAATTTTTTGTCCGTTCCTGAACCTACTCCTTTCATATGGAAACCACAGTGCAGTGTAAATCAAACCATTATGTCATCGGTTTTGTCATTAAAAATAATATCAGCAGACACAAAAGTGTTGATGTGTTTGAAAAACCCGATGATTGGGATAACTTAATGCTCCATAGTTCCGTGTTTCTTTTACTTAATTTTGATTACACATGTGGCAGGTGTAGCTAGCTAAACAGAAGGTGCTTACCCTTCGGAAGCAAGCGGCCTCACTTTCGTATCGGAAGTTCACATGTGTAACATGGAAATGGATTGGTATGTTTGTTTTTAACACAGTTTATGGGTAGTGTTAAGACACATAATGCATGTTTCACATGATGTAACATAATAAACAACTGTATTCCCTATACACAAATTCATTGGTGCATCATTTGTATTTATATTTAAGGTCAAGTGGACAGGTCAATGATGTTTAACTATAACTACAGCTTTTAAACGGATAACAGACATAATGGTATGATACTTTTGTGTTTAATTTTTACGGAGTCGCTGTCCTGTTATGTGAATCCCCCAAAATGCCTTTATTCTACTTTGTTGTGCCCTGCTGGTGGAATTTTTCACGAGGAAACAATTACCACAGTCACATTTAAGGTTTTCTTGTTTGAACATAGACTGGTATGTTTGTGTTTAATTTAAATCAGAAATCACAACTTTAATGGTGTGTAAATTAAATTAAATATAGATATAACAAACAAAAAAAACAAACTTTCTGCGTGAAAAATAAATATTTAATCGCTAAAAATATAAAAATTTACCTCATTATCTTCCTTTTCTTAATAGATTTTTTTCCATTGCATCCGTCTGCATACATGGACCACATTTGAAAGTAAATAAAAACACCACCGGAACAACGTGTCAATAACCAACAAAATTAAAGTAAAATTCAGATGTTAGTACATTAAAGTTTTAAGTTTTAATTACTAGTAGTAATTCAGGCAAATAATCTTTAAAATATATATCAGTTCACTTCAAATAAATCAAGATTAACATAAATTCTTTGTTTTATACAAGATTGTTACAGAAATGGTGATTCGGCAAAGATTCAAAAGTTAAACCCCTTTTAATCACTTGCTTCAATATTCGCAGTAAGCAGTGAAGGTCAACGGTAACACCGACCAAAGTAAAACGTGTTGCAACATGCATCTGAACAGATAGGTATGAAAATCCAATGTGCATTCATGGCATGCGTTTAGGTAGAATTCTAACAGTAATATCTGGGCTCATTGTGTTGTGTGACGACAAGCAGCGACGGTAAAATACAAAAGAAGTCCCATTGAATTCTTTCCAATTAGAATTAATGCGCGAAGATGGTTTGTTATCCACTTTGAGACTGTCTACATCCGCGATACCATCAGATATCCACATCGAACGATACGTTAAAACGGGAAGATTTAAATTATTACCCGGAAAACTGTAATAATCCGCCTTAACGATAGTTTCATCAAATGTCCATTTTAAATCAATAACCACTGTGTCGTGGTTAAGGAAATCGACAGTTAATTTCAGACGTCTGGGATCCAAATTGATATGCGAAATTGGCGCTGTTGGGCGTTTTAAAGACGGATCTGATCGTCCAAGTATCATAGATGATCCAAATGGAATCCAGTCTGTTCCTTGAGGAGAAATAGGAAGCAATCGTGCATACCCATCACCGTGTAAAACAAATACTGGAGAAAAATAGTTAATTTTTGACCAAGGTACCTGTGTAAAAACTTTAATGTAATCCAATCCAGTAAATGTTTTCCCAATATCTGTCCTTGTTACCTGCAAATTTGCTGTTTCTTTCCACCAATGGTCAACAACGAATCCTTCAATGAAAAGGTTATGATTCTTAAAAATCTTTATAGATTTGTCTGGTTCCTGGTCTCGAGGGTGGAGATCAATTTCGTCAATCAAGTATGTTCCTGTAGCAGGAAATTTAAGTCCTAGTTCGGCAAACAGACCCGGAGACCACGTGTAGTCCGGGATATTCAATGTCATTTCCTTGTCTCCTGGTGAATACCGTTGATATTTGATAACACGTTTTCCTTGCTTTGTATTATACCAAATGGCTAGTCGTATTGAACTGAATATATTTTTTAATTTAAGACGTAACACAACACCTATTGGTTCCGATCCTTGAGGAAAATTGATCGTTACATCAAATCCTTCATATGAAGATGACAGGTTCAATATGGCACCTGATGACGTGTACTTAGAATACATTGACGGTATAGCGATATTCTTGAAGGACCACAATTTTGATTTACCTTTGTCACAGTTTGTTAAATCCACTTTTCGATGATTTATCATTGACGGGTATTTTGGGTGACTTGCTGTTATTTCATACCTTGTATTCTGGTGAAAATAAAAGGGAATATTTATTTTCCTCTTCTGTGCACTCTGTTTTCCTGCTGAACTGCTTTATTGTAGCCTTATATTTGGACGAATACCAAGCATTTTTACCACAAAAATAATCATTAATATGGTCAAAACAAAACACTTTGCATCTTAATATATCCTCTGAAATCTCCCCTAAAATATGAAGTTGGATAAAGTCTATTTCAACTCCATAAAAGTCGGACATGCTTATATTCAGAATTAAGGAATGTTCACCAGCTAAAAGAGTGACCGGTCTCATGTCTTGTCCGAAAGATTTAAAGGTATTCCACCCGGCTCCATGTTGGAAATCCGTTTTTGTGTTCAGTACTCCGACTAGATATCCATCTAATAGAACATCTACTTGATCTTTAAGTCCGTCATTCGACATGAAAACATCTTTAACACTAACCACAGTTTCCCTTGGTAAACAAAATTCGATGTACAGAAATCCACCTTTTTTGATGCGGACTGAATGAACATTTGAAGCATTGGAACGTTGCAAAATCGAAGATTTGTCCATGAAATGTTCAGCCTCTAATACAATGTCAGTCGTGAATATTAATGCAATTTTTGAAAATATAATTGACGCAATAACATATCTGTTCATCTTGGATTTGAAATTAGTTATATAGATTCTTCAGTGAGTGTCGAAACACAAACAACGTAAGGCACCAATACCAGAAGGAAATACGAGGTTTTTGGGATTTATGTGGATTAAATATACATTTTTGCATCATAAATGTGGTTTAATTACGTAATCATTAACGAACTTATTAAGAAAATTACATCACTGTAAAAAAAGACCACAAATCAAAAATAAATAAGCATTAATATAGTCGTAGTTTGCAAAGCTAAAATCCAATGTCATCTAGGTAAGTTGAAGATGATATATAGATATTTGTTTGCCTAAAATCCCTATAAATAATGTATGACTGACACCTGCAGTTTATGTTTTTATCTAATAGGCGTAATAAAACATTTCTCAAATTTTTGAGGCTAACAAAGAAAAATAATATTGACGATTTTTGTGATAATTATAATTTTATAAGCTTATCAAAATGTGTGACTCATAACTATCAAGCCGATTTTCTTTCTGTTTTTTTTATACAGTGTGATTGATGTTTGTCTTAAGGAAAGACAAGGTTTTTGCCTTAAGTTTGCCATACGGTTTTATGTTTTATGTAGAACATTTTTCCAGGAAATACTATTTTTCATATTGGTTGTTAAAAAACTGATAAGTATGATATATTATCTTCGATATATATGACGTCTCAAAGTTCCGTGTTCTGACCATTCTCAATTTTTATTTCACACATGGCTTTATGTTGATAGATAGGCAGAAGGTGCTAACTCTTCCGGAGCACCCAACCTCACTTCCCTGTTAATAGTTCATGTCTTCACTTAATTTGTCAATTTTAATTTTCTTACAATGCTTTTGGGATTGATATTTGAAAATACATCGGCATATTTAATTTATATATAGCAAGAGAGTGTTTCAGTCTAATTCTTGTTACTCAAAATGGTAAAGCGTTTAACTCAATGTGTTGTCTAATGTAAGACAGAGATATGAATTTGGTTGAATTTACATAAACTTGCAAGGCTATAGCAATATAAGGTTAATGTTTGGGCCGATTTGCTTGTGTCTGACTTGTTAAGACAAGAAGTCTTTCGCTCTAGATTTATTATAGATTAATCTCTGATTGACACTAATTGAATGTTTTTTTGTCTAAGAATCGTGTCACTTGTGACGATGAACGTCATTATAGATGACGTTTAAGAATTTGACAGAAAATCACACGGAGATACAATAAACACTGATTTGTATTGTAATACTGTAGAAAAATTACAAAAAATAGGTATATGATTAATTTAATTAAATAATGTTACAAATGACAATAAGTTTTTAATTTCAAATTATGATTGACAATGATAATTAGTTCAAATTCAGTTGAAACGCAATACATGTACTTGTTTTTAGATTTTAACTAAATTAAACGGTTGTATAAAGTTAAATAGACAAAGCGATAGAACTACTATCGAAGTAATCCTGTTTGTAACAGTGACCTATGCCAATCTAATTAACTTAATAATGTTTGAAATGTTTCACTGATTAGGCTTACCTGACTGGAAAAAGTTATGCGCATTTGCAATTACCATGGAGTATTTTTGAAGGAAAATATTGTCACTATGGAGGTTCTTCATATTGAAAATTGTGATATTTACCTATTACGTGGTATGTGGAAAGGGATCCACCATTCGCTTTGTTTATAAACTTGCGAACTCAGAATAGCGGCAACGTTTACTCGTGAGATATTACATGGTAATCGGGATGCGTATAGCAATTACCCATTACCAATAGGTTCCAGGAAGTCAAATACAAAACTCATTTCAGGTTAATTGTATTTTCTATGAAAACTGATAATATTCAACTGTCACACTGACTCAGAGAGTACGTAATTGATAAAAGCTAGTCTTCTCTAGTATAATTGGGATGTTCATTTATAGTCGGTCACTTTAAAATCTTAAGTTTACGTTTTGACCAAAAAGGGTTACCTTGGTTTACCGCGAAGGAATGTTACTGTTACATGACGGAGAGTGCTGGCAAAAATACACTAATCCATCCAAAGAAAATAAGTACACGAATTTTAAATTAAAGATATTTAATTCAAGTAATATTTCCATTAAGTCTTAATTGTCATTTCGTGCCAATTAGTATAATTGCACATATAAGCTTTAAATTTAATGTTTTGCCGATTTTGTTGCGCGTATTTATCGATAACATCTCTCAATAAATAGAAACATTAACATACTAATCCACGTCCGAATCACAATCCAGAGGAAAAGTTAAAAAATTGAAACTTCGATCAGAGAAGTGAGACCGTGTGTCTGGAAGGGTGAGCATCTCCTGTTTAGCTAGCTACACTCGCCACCTGTGTAATCAAAATTGAGTGAAAGGAACATGGAACTATGGGACGTCAAATACACCCAGGGCAATCTTGGACACTGATCAGACATCAAATCATTAAAAATACTGTGATGACGACCATAAAACGTTTTAAGGGCCATGATAACTTGATAAGCCTGGTTTGCAATATCCCTGGCTCCACAGTTTATTTACAAACAGTCTAATTCGTTGTATAAAGTCCCCGTAGTGGGAACAAGCGCTACCATGCCGTATTTATTGGGAAACAAATACACATAAGCATGAAAAGCAGGTACATATTTGCTGCATGAAAAAGGAAAGTTGACAAAAAATAAGTTGAAGTCATCACGTTTGTCATACAGTTTCAAATGTAGCCTTTCGCGGGCGTCACAACTGACGTATAAATATGAAGAAAAACTTGAGGAATCAGTAAACATATTTGTCCAATTGTTTTGTTTTTACTAGTATAACACGTATAAAGACGAGTAAATTAATATTGGCCAATGCTTACTTAGGTTTAAGATTAATTCGATAAAAGGAAGACAACTCCAGTGAAACATAATTCTAAATAGCATATTTATGAAAAAGAGAGTAGTTAAGGGGATATAACTCGTGTGTTAACGTTATGTAATACAACAGCATGTGTTATCAGTTCTTGCTTAGCGCTCTCCTCATCTGTGGCTTATTGATTTTTGTTGTAATATTTTTTTCGGATATCATAGATTGGTTTACCAAGACACACTTGAAAAATAAGCTAAGTATTACAATAAAAAATTTCTAAAAATTTTGAGTTAGAACCACGGGTATTGCTTTTAAACAAAAGCTTACGATCTACGGTAGGATGAAGATTGGTTTGATTGGAAAATTTCATCTATTTGGTCACTATGAAATCAATGTGCATAGGTATATTCCATATTTAGTACATGTAATTAGACACACCAAGCATAGCAACTTGAGCAGGCGCAGGTTCTTTTCCTCTGGATGCCAAGGGCCCCGAAATCGAAGCTTTTACCATAGATAACATGTGCACATAATTCTAAAACCAAACACAGAACAAAAAGTCCTTCATTTCAAAACAACAATCCTTTTACTGGTGTGTTAAGTTAACGTGAAATTTCCCACAATACGTCGCCTTAAAAGCAATGCACATGAAATATGTTGGGAATGGATGATTCTTTAGGATTCTATATATAACTTTTTAAGCACAATGTTGAATTTTGGAAAATTGACGCCGCCGGACGCTACAATACTGAACAAAATAAAGAATCGACATGATTATTATTAATATTGCTTGAGAAAATCATAAATGGAGTCCATATTTATATTATAAGTAAACGATTTTAGCTAGTATATAAACATATATGTAACGTTTATTTCAGACAGGGTGAAATAAGGGTACCAAGCTCAAACCAGTGAATTACTGATTTGAAAATGGCAAAAAGATTAACTTTTTGTGTAAAATTTACAAGTTCTATATTACATACTCTTCTTATTGTTACAGTAATTCTAAAGTGTCCGCAATGATTAACGTATTCAGTTTAATTAAGAATCAATGTCGAGATATAATTTCTGCAGCCCTGTAAACTTATCTGACTAACATTGTTTACTAATGGCATGGCACTAAAAGCAACGATTAAAGAAAATACACTTAATAAATAAATAAATAAATAAATAAATAAATAAATAAATAATAAAAATATATAAACTTTTTCAAAATTTTTATTAACTAATATAAACATATCCAACATAAGACAAAATCATAAAATCATGTTACAAATACTGGTCTGACACAAACAGAAACCTATATACATTATCGTGGAGTAGTTTTTGTTGGAAACATGACATATTTTGTTATTTTGCAAGTAAATAATTCAGTTTTAATCAGTGGTATAATTAGAACGATAACTCGTACAAAAATATATATAAAAAAAACATATAATGTGGCCTAGACAGTTAGACAGGCAGTATAGTATATACAAAACACACGAAACGACATGTGCAATATGCAGACTTTAATATAATTCTAGGAAATATTACAAGACCTTTTACTAGTACAGAAACAACAAAATTCGTTCCCAATATGGGAATATTAATTCTACGTTGTAAATTCCGCGACTTTCTGCTTTTTGGGAGTTTAACGTTAACATGACAGCAAGACTGCTACAGGACGCAATTCAAGCATTTATCTCTCCAATTCTTCACGTTACCATGATGACTTACAAATATTATTCCATAGTGTGATAGGCCTTAAGCCTGTCAAATAATTAAAAACGGTCAGTACAATGCTGACGGGCCATCTCTCTACCATCGGTAAGCCATTCGGGGAGACCTACTACCGCCGCCGGAGAAAGTCCTTCTCTCGGCAGTAAACTTTGCTGGTGTCGAGGTACTTCTCGACCATCGCTAGCCTTGTTGTTAGATTGGTCTTGGTCACAAAAAAGATACTTGGCTTAAGTTCCTTTTTAATTTCCTCGGGGCTTTCCAAACATGATGAGCTAATTCTCCAGAGCAGACAAGAACACACATTTTCATCATCATTTGCTGAAGGTTACCCAATTTGTTAATTAGTTACACATGGACCTAAATACTGATCTAGAAAGAAAGAGAGAGAAAAGGTATGACAACGCGCTCAGGAGAAGTGCCTATATACAAACATGTATATATTTCCTTAATAATTATTCAATATTTAGATAATCTAACCTAAATTCAGAACATTATTTTCCGATTTTACAAAGAGTGTGACAATATGGAGCCATTTTATAAAGGACAAGTGACATTGCACATCTAAACAATTTGATTAACTCATAATAACGAACATACATGGCGGTATTACAAATTATAAATATATACACCTATGAGCTGTTTTGAACGTTTATTATTTAAACAAGAGGCCCATGGGCCTTAACGCTCACCTGAGGCTAAGTACATATCTCATGCAGAGGTTCAATGGTCAATAACATTTATTAAAGAGAACTCCTAATTTTCAGCAGTAAGGCAAAATTAAATGCAAGGATTTTTGCCAATAAATGATACCTTGTCCCGAGATTGCTACATATAATATATGTATAATATATTAATATATATAATATATAGTCTAGCTACAACACATTATTTATAAACAGCTAAAAAAGTAAAAACAAAAGTATGAAACTATGACCTTCATCTATATATCAAAATGATTGTTAGGCCATTACCTACAATATTCAAATATACATGCCTATACAAAAAGTTAATAGTTTTTAAGATAATTAACCATTTCAGTATCCTTTCGCATCTGTGACCTTGACCTTTGAATCCATGACCTTAATCTATATATCAAAATTATCGTTAAATCAATTTCTACAATATTGTATTATACATGTCTATACAAAAAGCTTATAGTTTTTGAGATAATTAACCATTTCAGTATTCTTTCGCATCTGTGACCTTTACGTTTGAACCCATGACCTTAATCTATATATCAAAATGATTGTTAAATCAAAACCTACAACATTCTAATATACATGTCTATACAAAAAGTTTATAGTTTTTTTTAGATAATTAACCATTTCAGTATTCCTTTGCATTTGTGACCTTGACCTTTGAAACCATGACATTAATCTATATATCAAAATGATCGTTAAATCAATTTCTACAATATTCGAATATACATGTCTATACAAAAAGTTTATAGTTTTCAAGATAATTAACCATTTTGGTATTCTTTCGCATCTGTGATCTTGACCTTTGAACCCATGACATTAATCTATATATCAAAATGATCATTAAATCAAAACCTACAATATTCTAATATACATGTCTATATAAAAAGTTTATAGTTTTCGAGATAATTAACCATTGGGGTATACTTTCCCATCTGTGACCTTGACCTTTGAATGCATGACATTATTATATATATCAAAATGATCATTAAATCAAAATCTACAATATTCTAATATATATGTCTATACAAAAAGTTAATAGTTTTCGAGATAATTAACCATTTTGGTATTGATTTGCATCTGTGACCTTGACATTTGAACCCATGACCTTAATTTACATATCAAAATGATCGTTAAATCAATTCCTACAATATTCTAATATACATGTCTATACAAAAAGTTAATAGTTTCTAGATAATTAAACATTTCGGTATTCTTTCACATCTGTGACCTTGACCTTTGAACCCATGACCTTTATCTATATATTAAAATGATCGTTAAATCAATTCCTTCAATATTGTAATATACGTGTCTATACAAAAAGTTTATAGTTTTTGAGATAATTAACCATTTCGGTATTTTTTGCATCTGTGACCTTGATCTTTGAACCCATGACCTTTATTAATATATCAAAATGACCATTGTGCCATTGCCTACAATATTCTAATATGTATGCCTATACAAAAAGTTAATAGTTTTGCAGATAATCAACTATAACGGTAATAGTTGTGCATCCTTGACCTTCGCCTTTGAACTCATGACCTTGATCTTTGTATCAAAATGATCGTCATGTCAATACCTACAATTAACTGAAAATCCCATGCCATTTTCACCCGAAATGTTTAAAAAATAGCACTTTTTATCAAAGGTCAAAAACAGGGACATGACCTTGACATCTTTTAAAAGAAAATAACAAGACAAGACCAACAGTGAAAACTCCATGCAATTATCTTCAGCCGTTATTGAGTTATAACAATAAATGTCTCATTTTCAAAATTACATAATTTTACGCAAAAAACGCGTAACCTATTTTTCGTTCAATTTTCATGAAAAACACAATTTTAATGTTCCCAGGTATGCTGAATCTAAATATCGAATCAAAATTTGCCTGCACCTTTTGCTTTCAGAGAAGATTTTTTTTTTGTCTTTTTGCTATTTTTAGTAACGGCAACCATTTTGTTGGGTGTGGCCAAAGCCCGAACACAATTTTGAAAGGCTGTTACCCAGGCATGATAATCCCTAAGTTTCATCAAATTTGGCCCAGTAGTTTTGGAGGAGAAGATTAAAAATGTAAAGTTTACACACGCCGCACGACGGACGACGGACGACGGACGGTGATAGATTGCAATAGCTCATCTGAGCCTTTAGCTCAGGTGAGCTAATAAAAATTCAAAAGCAGCACATGATAAATGTATAAAAATAATTAAATGTTTGACGATTCACAAATTACAACAAATGCATATCAATTGTGGGACATGTAAACATCATAAATGGCAAAAATAACATAATAGAACAACTACAGGCAAACAACTTTGACCTGCCCGCTTGACCTTTCATCAGGAATATTCATATACAACGATCCACCATTACATGGCTAGTATTACGATTACAGTTAATATATAAACAATATGTGTTTCCCATTATGTATGCGAAATAAACACCTGTATCCCATGTATGTAAATGTACTGCTCGATGATTAATATTTCAATTAAAGGTCAAGCGGACAGGTCAATGTAGTTTGGCTGTAAAAATATATAACAAATATATACAGTACGGATGTTGGACAAAACATCCAAACACATAAAACCATCATACAACAGATGTTATTTAATAGAACTCTACGGAAGCCCGTAAGTGCAAGGATGTAAAAACATTTACCATATGAGAGAAAATATTTTCTCTTGAGGCATCAACGGGCTTCCGAAGATCACAATACTCGGAGACAATGGTAAATGATTTATTGTGCAAAATAATAATATAGAAAGACAATTCACAGACTTCATGTATCGATGAAAAATGCTCAATAAACTGTCGGTAAAAGATTCAAAATAATAATATATGTATATAAAATGTATATTGTTTAAAAAAGAAAAATCTACCAAAAAATTCTCATTGGATAATTCCATTAAGGTCAAGTATCGGTGGGCGACATTGGTTCGGACGTGATGAAGTTTTGATTACTATTGCTCAATTCCAAGTGATTATGAATCAAAATAGTAAAAAAAGGACAGTACAACATTGCTGATCGCCTTCCGACAGACCTGTCGAAAATTTAACACCGAGCAAATGAAAACGAGTCGATATTCGGCTGTCATGTGACATAGACACGGATAACAAGTGACAGAAATGCTACAAAGAGATTATGGTAGTTGTTGAAAAGTTATTGAGATATACAGTACAGGCCTGTCGAAAGATTAACACTAAGCTAACAATTTTCATCGGCTCATCTCAGATCCTAGCTACCTACGTCTTTACAGCTTTTTGGCAGCTACTGTCTACCTGTCGGCAACTTTTCGGTCACTAGCTGCCAATATTTTGGTCATGCGGTAGCCGGACTTTGACTTATATTAGCCAAGTTAGCTTAATGTTTAACTTTCGACAGGTCTGTACCGTAGCTACCGAGGGGCCGGAATGAGCTGGCACTAATACGTCAACGTTGTGTTAAATTATCGACAGGTCTGTACCGTAGCTACCGAGGGGCCGGGATGAGCTGGCACTAATACGTTAACTTTGTGTTAAATTATCGACAGGTCTGTACCGTAGCTACCGAGGGGCCGGGATGAGCTGGCACTAATACGTTAACTTTGTGTTAAATTATCGACAGGTCTGTACCGTAGCTACCGAGGGGCCGGGATGAGCTGGCACTAATACGTAACTTTGTGTTAAATTATCGACAGGTCTGTACTGTAGCTAACGAGGGACTGGGATGAGCTGGCACTAATACGTTAACTTAGTGTTAAATTATCGACAGGTCTGTACTGTAGCTACCGAGGGGCCGGGATGAGATGGCACTAATACGTTAACTTTGTGTTAAACATTAGACAGGTCTGTACCGTAGCTAACGAGGACCGGGATGAGCTGGCACTAATACGTCAACGTTGTGTTAAACATTAGACAGGTCTGTACGTAGCTAACGAGGGGCAGGGATGAGCTGGCACTAATACGTCAACGTTTGTGTTAAACATTAGACAGGTCTGTACCGTAGCTAACGAGGGGCAGGGATGAGCTGGCACTAATACGTTAACGTTGTGTTAAACTTTCGACAGGCCTGTACCGTAGCTAACGAGGGGCCGGGATGAGCTGGCTCTCATACGTTAACTTTGAGTTAAATTTTCGACAGGTCTGTACTGTAAACCATTCATAAATTAGATGAGAATAAAAAAAATTCCATTACAAACAATAAGTGGCGTTTTTCTTTGTGATTGTGATTGATAATGAAAGGACACCCACTCTTGTTAAAGACATATTGCAGAATTGATCTGGCTGGCAAAGTTGAAAAACTTAAAACTCTGTTGAATATTTACATATGTATGATCTTCAATGGAGTTTTGTCATTTAAAACTACAAGTTCAATGAATTGACTAGTGAAAACAATCAGCTGTTGGACATTATTATAGAAGGAGAGATTCACATTAACATTAACGTAACGGTTAAGAAGGATAAGTCTATGCTCCACGCCAATCATCAACATAAGTATCATATATATTAACCCAGTAGTTTTCCGTGAGTTTCAATACTTTGAGTTTCTGTAATCAAGCAGAATCACCATCATTTACGAAGTCGCAATAATACTGCTGTTGCTGTTTGTAGCAAACACTTGTTGTGCACGATTATGTCCAGAATCACCAACTCCAGTAAAGACCCCACCTAAATATAACAGTACAAATACTAGTATTAACAAAACGATAGCAGAAGTAGAGACACCTATTATAATGTATATCTGCATCCTCCGTCGTCTCAGCCACATTTTGCGTTTTGCTTTCCTTGTGATCTTCTGGAATCCCCCAGCCTAAAATAAAACAATACATAGAATACATTCATAAATATGCAAAATAGACTAAATATCCCAAACATTCCTTGGAGCAATAAATTTATTTTATTTTTAAACATTTTGTTTTTGAAACAAGAGATATGTGTTGAAAATCGATATTTAGAAGGGTAAGGCTATGGTATTAATACTAGTTCTAAACAATTTACTTAAAATCTGAATATATCCTTTGATTTGTTTGCAAGTTATTATCTGGAAACCTCCGGGAAACAGGCGGATTCATGAACACAGCTGCCGAATGAAACGAAACGTATCACACAATAATAAAGTACATTTCTATATCAATTATAACCTTACAACTTAATTGGTAGCTTTACGTTTCCTTACTGTTTCGTTGACATTGAGAAGATTCTGTTAATCGATCAACAGTTCATTAGATATCAAAACAATCATAATCATAAAATCAAATTTTAAGTAAAATCTTTGAAAGCTTACTTTAGTTCAAAGCATGAACTTCCCCCAGGGAAGTGGAACCGGGTGCTCTGGAAGTGACACGCCTCCGTGTAGCTAGCTACACCCGTCAGGTGTGAAATATCTTATTATCCTACTAAAGAGGAGAAAATTAAACCGTCCTTCCATCGGCCAAGATACTTCTTGTCAGGTGTTTTTATAAAACACAATTTCACGAAACTTGGAGCAAAGCATCAGCATTGATTCATTAACCCAAGCTGTTTGCCCATTTGCCTGGGAGTTATGGCCCGTTGAACATAAAAAGTTTCTACTGGCGGGGGATTCTTATTCGTTGAATTTGTTTGTGTTTGAAATGTACAATGCTGTATGTATATATACATGTATACCATATTATTACCCCATTTTACTTATTATACTTACTGCTTCTTCTAAATTATCTGCTTTCTTTTTTAACACTGACAACCTTCCTTCTCTGTCTCTTATTTTAATCAGGTTATCTTGCATCAAACCCTGTACTTCATCTACATGACTCTGAAGCTCCTTGAGCTTAGGGTCGTTTTGTGTGTTAGTCTGAAAGGGTATACATAAATTGTATTAGATGCTACTGGAAATCTGATTGTAATGACACATAAGGTGAGGTATACATAATTCAAATACTAAAGTTACAAAGGGCCTGAAAGGGGTTCAAAATTGCACGTGTCTGAGGTCTCTGACCTATTGGTTTTACAGTGGGACTGATGGACCTGTCATTTTTACCACGAAAATACTGCCATTTCTTTATGTTCTTTTTAAATCTTTATGTTGGACCTACCAAAAATAAATACAAACTATCCTAGACTTTTCTTTACAAAGCATAATTTTGAACCCCCGAGTTACAGTACAAGCCAGTCGAAAGTTTAACACTGAGCAAACGAAGACGAGTCGCAGTTTGGCTGCCAAGTGACCTTGATATAGATAACAAGTGAATGAAGAGGTACAGATAGCAGATCCACGTAAATCTGCTGAGATATAGGTACATACTAGCTGTCTATTCTGCGCCAAATCGTTAGATTAGTGTTAAACTTTCGACATCCATGTACTGTATATAAATCCTGGTTTTATTGATCATACAGTTTATTTTAGTTAACTATCTATTTCTTTGTTTTTGGTATTTTGTGAACTCTTTCGGACCGTAGTTTATTCATAATTAGTGCAACGTCGTGATGTTCTTCGCAAAATGTGTTTTAACCCGTGTAATTCAATTCTTTTAGTGCAATGTATTGTTTTAAAATCATGAGGTCTCGTTACTTCCGATGGGAAACTTCAACTTCCCTGCATTTACTGTAACAATATCTATTTGATACTTAAGAATAACCCACTTGTGTAAGCATATGATTACATAATATTTTAAAAATCAAAATAGTGGAAATTCTACTTAGTCTTACGTTTAAATGGGCAATTTATAAATTACACTTATAAGTATATCCGACAGAATTTTCCGCCATTTTAAGATAAAGTATTTTCTTGTATATCAATATATTGATTGTGAGATCACCGCGTAGTTTAAAAAAGGAAGTAAAAATTATTTTCTGTAAATCAGGAATTCACATAATGCTTTTCAAATCAGAAAAATTAACGAGTTTGTCCTTTTCTTTAGTATATTGTAAATAATTAAACTTTATATACCACTAATATGTTGCGTAGGTTGTTATGGAGACATTTAAAGGAAATACATTGCTTGTAATGCACCACTGGTTATAATTTTATCACTCAAAATGTATGTTTAAAGTAAGCAGTTTTGAAATAAGTGGTCTAGAAACCACTGGTAACACACTTTATCATTACAAACAGTGACTGTCCAAAGTCAGAAGTTATATAATTAGTGGTCTCAGTATATGTGTAGTTTTGTTTATGTCCGTGTTTTCTGTTGTTCTGGCTATTTTTCAGCCACGCCTTGCTACATTCATTTACTGCTATTAACTTTCTTGGAATTTTATTGTGTCACGTGCATTTACTTTCACTTTAGTCCAGTATATATGCGCATATTATTTATCTTTACAAATGTTTAAAAGAAGTCATTATAAAGAATCTAAGATCTGCTAAGACATTTCAAAATCCTCTTTTATCTTAAAAGCAAAGTAATAGTTTGTACTCGGAATGTGCTAATTTTGTGTAAATTTGTCTTGATACTTTAAAAACTGAAAGAAATTACAAAAATATGAGAAACTAAATTCCAATCGAGAATGGATGAAACTTGACGCTTGTTGACCACACACACACACACACACACACACACACACACACACACACACACACATAGGCGTAGGAGGGTTTTTAATATTGGGGGGGCCAAACCGAAGCTATGTCTATGTCGTGCCGCAGGTACCTATGGCACGAGGCGGGGAGAGTATGAGAGGGGTGCTAAACCCCTCGCATAGGCGGGGGTCCGGGGGGCCTCCCCCGGAAAATTTTCAAAACTAAGTCCTGTCTAGATGCATTTTCAATGTATTGTGCATCGTTTTGATGGGTTAAAACACTGTGATATCAAGGCAAGATTATATAAATAACCGTATGACCTAAGTTCCATAATCAATCTCTCTCATTGAAGATGATCCAGAATTTTAGAAAGGGGGCATATAATGCGAAAGCCGAAGGCTGGAACCTTCTAGGGGGGTTCGGGGGCATGCTCCCCCGGAAAATTTTGAAAAAGTGGCGCAAAATCCTGCATTCTGGTGCAATCTGAGCTGAACAATATTTATTATTAGCGACAAAAGGGGGGGGGGGTATGCCCCCCGCTGAATCCGCCACTGGATATGGGGGTACCCCGGAAAATTTTGACGCCCTTTTACAAGTATAATGATGAAATTGATAATTGATTGGTTACCAGATGGACATTTCCTGTTAAAGCACTTGTTTTTTTTTTTATTTTTTAGCATGATACAAAATTTCACACAATATATTGCGGGGGCCTGGCCCCCCCTTCTCTGACATTGGGGGGCCCGGCCCCCGCTGGCCCCCCCTGCTCCTACGCCTATGACACACACACACAGGCTACTTGTACGTGCAAAATGCTTACCAGGTCATGGATGTTGTTTTCACCCTAAGTCAACTGATAACATTTATAGTTTTCATTACGTAATCATATTAAGCGTTGGAATTCTAAAGTCAGTATCAGAAAACATTAATTATCGAATCCACATACATGTATCACAATGAAAAAAAGGTACATTCACTAAATATAATCTCGTATAATTGAAGATGCATATGTCTGACTAGATACATGTTCTGCATTTATTAAACCTAATCACAAGACAATATACAATATAAGTGGGGATACTACTGGGTAATGTCTGTCAGGATTGAGTATAGATCTGGTACATTTATGTTTAATGTTTATCAAGACAATATATAAGTACGAATGCCTGTCGAGCATCTTTGTATTTATATTACAAAATTCATCAATACAATCTTACTTACCATTTTATTATCTTCACAGCTCATCAACTTTAATGCACTCACTGACGATGTTGATGAAGAAACTAATGTAGATCACAAGGAATTTGGGTTTCCCACATCCTCATTGGCAAATCTAAAAATAGATCATTTCTCAGTAATGTTTAGCTATTTGTATATACATGTCAATTTAATGGGAATATTTCAGGATTTTTATAAACGATTCATCCAGATTTTGGAACTTTGCTTTTTATCCAATTTTAGTTCACCTAGCATTAAGGTCATGACGAGTTAATGACAGGGCACAACAAACCTTCGTTTCTGCGCCCGTCGTGACCACTAAGCATATTCAACCATAATTTAATTCAATTCAGAATTCAGAACACAGTAATGTTTGGATGTTGTGATGATCAAATACGAATAAAGTAAAACATTTAAATATTTGGCTAAACCTAGATAGGAAATATATATATATATATATATATATATATATATAATATATATATATATATATATATATATATATATGAGAGAGAGAGAGAGAGAGAGAGAGAGAGAGAGAGAGAGAGAGCTATCCATACCTTCACATAAAAAAGCTTTTAACATATTGTAACAATTTTAGGTAGTTTAAATTCGTCGCTTAAGCATCAGACCAATTGACTGTGTACGATAATTTACACTAATTGAGATGCTTAAAGGCATATCGGAGTCATGTTGTGGCTATCTCTTAAACATTAAGGAATTTATGATATACCGTCATCTCAACAGTCATTTTCGTATAACACCAAACCTTTCAAATGTTTTTTTTAAAATGCGTCTTGGTTTATATTACTCAGTTTGGAGAACTCACTCTATAACCTGTATATGAGGGTTTTCCAACGACCCCCTCCCTGCATGAAGGCTAGGTAACACCACCGTCCCCTAATGTTTTTAGATGCCTGGTTTCCTAACAAATTCAACCCTTATGACAATCAGTCAGCGGCGTAGTTAGAGAAAAATGTACGTGCAAGTCCAAGAAAGATGGGCGTGAGCTAAAAATTAGAGTTTGTTAAGGGTTCCTTGACATGTTTTTTGATTGCTAAGTTGTCTATTACATCAATTTTGCCCATAATATTTCTATTTGTGTATTGATATGTTTTGGAAACAAATACACTGTAGCAATATCCTACTGTAAAATTGTGTTTGACAAAGTAAAGAGCAAGCCTGGAATTGTCTGGCGTACAGGCAGCCACGTACTTCCAAACAGCCGAGTGAAACGGGATTAGGTATGTTGTATAGTGTTTAACATTTAAGCGAAACGAGACATACAGTCGAAACTCGTTATGTCGAAATCAGATAAGTCGAAACTTCGGATATCTTGCAGCATTTTACTTTCTCCGAAACTAGTCGCTATATATTAAAACTTAAAATACTCCGTTTAAGTCGAATTCTGATAACTCGAAATGGTGGATTTGTGATTTTATAGTACTGGTACACTGGTCGAACATGTCGAAGATTTTTAAAGGTAAACAACCATTCAGTGAATAAATTTTAAAAGTAAGCCAACTACGAATCGTCCAGGATGAACACATAAAGAGTTTAGCCGGCATGCTAATATCTATACATAAGAAACACTATATGTACTGTTGTACTTTACTCTATCCAATAGCTGATGTGATGTAAAACAACATTCTTTTAACCAACCGCAAGCTCATAAAGTTAAGTTGTTCATGCTTCACGTAAACTTTATGAAATATTTGACAAATTATATGTTAAAAATAGAATTACATGAATATATGTCACATCTAAATATATTTGAAATGACCCAGATTATAGTAGTTGTAAATATGTTAAAGGGAATGGTACAATTATATCAAGTAGATATTTAGATTTTCCGTCGTTATTTTATTAAAGTTTACATGCTACGTTGATTTTTAAAGATTTATCACAAGTATAATGGGCTTTACTGAACTTGTTAAAATAACATGTAACATAATAATATTATGTATATGTGCAATGCATAATTCTCTCTCTCTCTCTCTCCCCGACAAAACTGTATAACGAGAAAAAAGGTATATAATGGTATTAAAAGTGATTATAACTAATATCATCTCGTGAACCGTAAATGTCGTTGACACGAAATTTGTCCTCGTGTCCACGATAGTGTCCTCGGATTAATAAATGACTCCATACTCTCTCTCTCTTTCTGTTGTCCTCGGATTGATAAATGACCCCAGTCCCGCTCTCTCTCTCTCTCTCTCCCTCTCTCTCTCTCTCTCACACACACACACACACACACACACACACACACACACCGAAATTAAAGTCATTTTGAAATGTTGAACATGTCTGTGAAAACAATTGAAAGTTCGAGTTTAGACGCTTACATCTATGTACTTACCGTGGTACGTCTGTCATACGAACGGCTAGCTAAAACGAAAATGCCCCAAATCACCTCTACTTTCATTTTACTGTGGCTGAAATGTTTTATATGAATCAAGTATTTCGTTGTTAACTTCACACTAGTCTAGTAGAATGTGACTTCTGGCAAAATATTTCACCTCAGTGTTAAGTTCCGCTTTTACCTGATGTCGATTTATTCGACAATTTAAAAGGTAAACATACAGTATGTTGCACAATGACCCTCATGTTGATTAATATTTATGGTTCCGCATCACAAAGTTTCTCTTAAACACAATCAGTGTCACGTCAAAGCTTATATTTATCACAAGTTAATGTACTTGCACATGCCGGTCCATGTAACATGAACACATAACTAGAATGTGGTAACTATCTGGGGGACATTTTCTCTAATTTGTAATCATGTCGTCTGCATCTGGAACAGCATAGATACAAGGTGTGGGCAATTTATATGCATTTAATTATAAGCTTTTGGCACGCTTAACATTATATACCCCTTAACAAAACCAATTTCATTGTTAATTCTAGGAATTGATTCCAAAATCATAGGTAGTATATGTTCTGAATAGAAAAAGGCCACAAACATCTTAAAGTGTAGAACTTATGAGATCCGAGAAATTGTTATGTGTTTTGTATACAGATCGATATCAATTTTATGCAATTAATGTGGTATTTCTTCTTTTGGCACATCCGTCTACATGACCTATGTGTATTTCGGGCTCAAAGCTTTTCCCCCATTTTATCTTAACGTGAATTATTTTCTGGATTAACTGTTTTGTTCTATGTAAACATTGTAGCAATTCCGTCGTTTATTTGCCAAAAAGTCCATTCACTAACGTGCATAATTGTGACGTCACCAACAAGTAGCGTAGGAGAGGCGGAATTTGACCTTTCTATTTGTAAAAAAAGACGCGAGTCCTCGGCTCATGATTTTGTTTATATTGCGAGAACACTTTGTTTACTGTAAAAATTTTAAAATACGTAAACAAATTAATGAGCTATAGAATATTAAAAACTATTTTGTTTGTTTGAACAAATACAGGCCCCGAAACAGCACATGTACAGCAGTCGAATAACATTGCAATAGGTCACGATGAAACATCAACAATGTCCGCTGCAACTTGAAAGCGGATTTTATGAACGGCTGTATCTGATATTTTGTTAAAAATGTAAATTTAAGTTTTATATGAGGCGATAAACGACAGTGAAACCTGCGCAAATTCAACATAATCTGCGAATTATGCAATTTGCTCGTGCTTCACTGTCGTTTATCACCTCATAAACAATATAAAACACTATGCCAATTCTTTAATAAATAGAATCTACTTTTAGACACAACACAATTAGTTTCAGTTTGTTTTTGCTGGGGAGGGGATATTTCGAGCTGATTTACTTTTAGCCTTAGACGTTAATGTTGTAACTTTAAAAAACGTATGACATATCCGTTTTCATTATCCTACAAATGCATCGATATTTTTCAATAACAGTTTACAATTTAAAATGAAAATATTTAAAACAGGTTTGTAGTGTTACAGCATTTGTTTCTACCTTTTCTTTAAGTCTATTGATTAAGTCAAAAAGCAATTTAAAAGACTGGAAATGGGTCATGGGTCATGTCTTAATACAACTTTCAAGTACTCATGCCTCACAATAATGAAGTGTTTATGTTATATGATGCTATGCATTTTTTATGCGTTATATCGGTTTTACAAATAATGATAAAAGGGTACAATTGATAATTTCTTTTACCATCTTAAATTTTGTTCATTTGGATTATCTCTCTTTACATAACAAATATGATAGACACATTACACACATAGTCCCTCATTAGGATATTAACCATGCATTGTGAAATTATTGTTAATCTCGCTGAACATACAATTTATTTTTCTTTTACTTTTTTAATGTAAAATTCAAGACTTATGACAAGTCGTTTTCCTGCAGCTTGTAGTTGGAAAATGTCTTCCTTCAACTTTACCACGAAATATTAGATTATAAATCGATCTCTTGAATATAATACTATTAATCTAGTCTACATCGATTTATCAGTATAATGGAGGTTTATAATAAAGTTGAGCCTTTTAGCAGGTAACAATTCCAATTAGAAGAAAGGCATTGTGAAACTGGAATATCAGAAGGCATTGTGAAACTGGAACGTCAGAAGGCATTGTGAAACTGGAACATCAGAAGGCATTATGAACTTAGGACATCAGAAGGCATGGCGAAACTACAACATCAGAAGGCATTGTGAAAGTAGAACATCAGAAGACATTATGATGTTAGAACATCAGAAGGCATTGTGAACTTAGAACATCAGAAGACATTATGAAGTTAGAACATCAGAAGGCATTGTGAACTTAGGACATCAGAGGACTACAATGCGAAACTGGAACATCAGAAGACATAATGAAGTTAGACATCAGAAGGCATTGTGAAAGTAGAACATCAGAAGACATTATGAAGTTAGAACATCAGAAGGCATTGTGAACTTAGAACATCAGAAGACATTATGAAGTTAGAACATCAGAAGGCATTGTGAAAGTAGAACATCAGAAGACATTATGAACTTAGGACATCAGAAGACTACAATGTGAAACTGGAACATCAGAAGACATTATGAAGTTAGAACATCATAAGGCATTGTGAAAGTAGGACATCAGAAGACATTATGAACTTAGAACATCAGGAGGCATTGTGAAAGTAGGACATCAGAAGACATTATGAACTTAGAACATCAGGAGGCATTGTAAAAGTAGAACATCAAAAGACATTATGAAGTTAGAACATCAGAAGACAATGCAAAACTGGAACATCAGAAGGCATTGTGAACCTAGAACATCAGAAGGCATTGCGAAACTGGAACATTAGAAAGCATTGTGAAACTAGAACATCAGAAGGCATTGTGAAATTGGAACATCAGAAGACACTTTGAACCTAGAACATCAGAAGACAATGCAAAACTGGAACATCGGAAGGCATTGTGAAACTATAACATCAGAAGGCATTGTGAAATTGGAAAATCAGAAGACACCTATATAAAAAAGGAACATCAGAAGTTATTGTGAAACTGGAACACCGAAACACCAGAAGGCATTGGGAAACTGAAACATAAGAAGGCATTGTGAAACTGGAACATCATAAGGCATTATGAAACTGGAACATCAGAAGTCATTTTGAAACTGGAACATCAGAAGTCATGGTGAAACTGGAACATCAGAAGACATTATGGAACTGGAACATCAGAAGTCATTATGAAACTGGAACAACAGAAGGCATTGTGAAACTGGAACATCAGAAATCATTGTGAAACTGGAACATCAGAAACATTGTGGAACTGGAAAATCAGAAGTCATTGTGAAACTGGAACTTTACAAGGTGTTGTGAAACTGGAACATCACAAGGCATTGTGAAACTGGAACATCGGAAGTCATTGTAAAACTGGAACTTCACAAGGTGTTGTGAACCTGGAACATCACAAGGCATTGTGAAACTGGAACATCGGAAGTCATTGTGAAACTGGAACTTCACAAGGTGTTGTGAAACTGGAACATCACAAGTCATTGTGAAACTGGAACTTCACAAGGTGTTGTGAATCTGGAACATCACAAGGCATTGTGAAACTGGAACATCGGAAGTCATTGTGAAACTGGAACTTCACAAGGTGTTGTGAAACTGGAACATCACAAGTCATTGTGAAACTACAACATCAGAAACATTGTGGAACTGGAAAATCAGAAGACATTGTGAAACGGCATTGTGAATTTGGAACATGACAAGGCATTGTGAAACTGGAACATCACAAGGCGTTATAAAGCTGGAACATCACAGGGGCTTGTGAGACTCGAGAATTGATGATTGTTATACATGAAGGAGAAATATATTACACAAGATGGTTATCTCCATTTAAACCGAAAAGTACACAATTGAAACTGTTCCGTTTAAATTAGTTTTCATTTCAATATTCCAACACGTCCGTTTTAATTTACTCGGGGTTGGGAGAATTAACATGCCTCTTCTTATAGGTTTCCACAGTTTCAAATTGTTAGTAAGTAAATTAAATATCCCTTTTTTAATTGTATTTTTTTTACTTATGTGCAAAAATAGGTTACTTTTCGATAAAAAAAAAGTTAAGATATGGTGATTTAGGGTACATGGAATGGAAACTGGTATTTTCTGTACGTACAGTACAGACCCGTCAAATGTTTTACACTAAGCTTACGAATCAGTGCCGAATAGTTACCTCATTATGATCTCTTGTTAGTTCGACTTGGCGGCTACTATTTACCTCTTTGCAGCTTCTCAGCTACTGGTAATCACGTTTCTGCCATATGAGAGCCAAGCTTCGACTCCTTTTCGTCAGCTCAGTGTTAAACTTTCGACAGGCCTGTACTGTATTCTAGGTAGTACAGAAATCTACGACACACTATAATACTGAATCAGATTTAATGCTCATTTAATTACGCGCTAAAGCTATAATACAAACAAATATTACCTTATGGTATAACAAGAAGTAAAATAATTTTACTATGAATTTCCCAAATGTCATATCACACATTTTATAAAGTTTGCGAATAAAATATGAACCACAATTAAAACAATTTATTACCTAAATATTTCGTCTTAAAATGATTGAATTTGTTTCCAAATGCCTTAGTTACATGCAAAATACCAGTATTCATTTTTAGAATGCAAATTTAGAAGTTAATGGCTCATTTCTTTCCTTCTTTAAGTACATGTATCTGTAAATGATCTACTGTTGACACTATAGGTAATTGTCATATGTATAACTATGCCGTGTTATTCTTTCGCCATTCGAGCTCTTTTATTATCTGGAAGAGTCCTTTGGGAAATAAAGTATAAATAGACAAATGTTAGTTCGAATTCCCCGACTTTTTAAGAAAAATAAACGATTTTTACAAATCATAACGAGTCGTTCATAGGAATCAGTCTCCCGACATTTCATAGTGTATTGATCTGTCATGTGCTAGTTTTGAATTGTTATAAAATAATACATTCAAAGATAGCCCATGACAATTAATTGCCTTGTGCTACTTTTGAATGTATTATTTCATAAAAAATCAAAAGAAGCACATGACAGATCTCTATGAGAAATAGGTCTGAACGAAAAAAATAAACCATTGCAAAAGAATAAACCGGTTTTCACAAAACGCCCCAGAAGCGACGAGACAAGCCAATTTGTTAAACATGCTTTCGATACACTATACGACAGGTAACACACTCTGCAATTTTCATAAATTTTAATTGATCCTTGCCTTATTTTTATACACCTTACAATTACAACAAACAATGGAAATTCAGATACAATTCAGATACACTGAATTATAGCAAAAAGAATATAAAAAAATACATCTGGCTTGTGTGTATGCTAGATATCTCAGCCTAGGAAATGACAATATATATCACTGTTTTAAAATGGCCAGCGAGAAACTTATTCTCACAAGCCTTATTGTGGGGGTTAAATGCTTTATGCCACGTATTCCATCACACACTTGATATAAGGTAAACGCTTTGAAAAGACCAAGCTTCCAAGTAACCATTTAATTGAATTTTATTTGGCTATTATTTTAAGCAATAAACAGAACAAATTACTTAAACCAAACAATTAAGAAAACAATAATGGTTACATTGCAAATCAGTTATTTATGAAAAAATACTAATTTGTGTTCGTGATGTAATTTCAGTGTAATGATGACTCTCATAAAGTACCCATGACAACCAATTCATATAACTAATAAAGTTTATAAATATCCCCAAAATGCTACTCATATAACTAATAATTTTTTCAATAGTCTTATTGCTAATTCCCCATAATGCTTAACTTGAGAAGATATGTCTTAAAATGTTTTTAATTTATAACTTAAAGCCTGTATGTGGGCAGATATTGTTCTATCTATCCCTAAGGGTAAAAGGGCCAACAAGAAAACCACAAGATCATGATCCCACGGGAATAATAAGAATGGAATCGCTTATTTGAAGATTTCAAGCTAAATGTCATTATTCTGAAAAAAGTATCACGCGGATGTTTTTAGTGAAAACCCTTCAGTAGCATTTGTATATGGTACAGAAAAGAAAAGTATTGTTTCTGATGGGACCTTAAACAGTTCACCACACACTCGCTCATTCCCTCACTCACTCACTGAGAAATGATAATTTATTTGTAACATAACTACTTCAATTGAGAAAGGTCATTGACAAGGTTAAACTGTATAGACCCAGTTTTTCTAGAGACAATTTTCTAATCCCTAGACTAAAATAAATCATAAATAGCTTTTGACAATAAAAAATTACAACGATTTGTGGAGTTATTATAGTTTTTATGACTATAACAGGCTTATTACGTATATCAATGTCTAAATATACTTATTTATAACTGTATCCGATATAATTTCCCATCAGATGTTCAAATTAATTATCGGGGTATTTTAACACATGGTCATAACGGTATAGGTCCAAGATGATTTATTGCATAGGTTCCTTAAACCATTATTAGAACCAGTTTTTTATGTGTTTTAATTACGTTTCGTATAGAAAGGCTACATTTGAAGTTGTATGACAAACATGTTTAGTTAACTTTTTTATGGTCAGCTTTCCATTCTATGAAGCAATATACCTTATTCTCCTGCTCATGATGTTTTTGTTTCACAATTACTACTTTCAGTTATGAGAACGTTTTACAATGAAGCAAGCTGTAAATTGTTGGCTCAAGGATATAGCAAGTGTTAGGCTTAACACGGCCCTCAAAAGGTTTCGTGGCCATCATCACAATATAATTGGTAAGTTTAAAATAACTCCGGATATACTTGACGCCTATAGTACCTTCGTGTTTCTTTCTTACACACGCGGCGAGTGTAGGCAGCTAAACCCTCCCGGAGCACCCGTTCTCACTTCCCTGGTAGAACTAGTAGTTCACGAGTTTAACTTGATTTGACAGTTTTCATTGATTTTACTTAGCTATGGGATTTTGATTTGGACATGGATGATTGTTTTTGATATTATAAATATTGTCGATATGTTTTAGTACAGGATGTATGAAATTTACACCAAAACTATTTCTTGAGAGAATACTTCCTCAATACATGTTTTCATCCTTTCAGCACTTTTGTACGTCAGTAACTGTGTTCAATTCTTCATCCTGCTACTACATTCAACACATTTATTTTTTGTGTTTGTGTCATAAACTTATAATTTACTCTTCAAATCAATTCTTATTGTTAAAGTATTAACATTTGTATCAATGTAGAAAAGAAAGGTGGATGATGATTCGCTGAAATCTATTATTTGTATAAGGAAGTTCTACCTTGATACATAGTTTAACATGCTTTTATTAAAAAGTAGTGTTTTAGACACTTTAAGTAATATTAATGGAGGAACTTGAATAAAAAAAAATAACAGATTAGATATATCATTTACTGAATTTTATTTTTGTTATTTGAATAAAAAAGATCATTTTGGGGGAAACCGATATTTTGATGTTGAAAATGTTGAAAAGATTTAAACTGCGCCTAATGAAGCCCAAACTTCATTAAGGGTTGACATGACTTGTTAAATTTTACGCCATATGTCTTTGATATGTTCAGAAAACATCAGACACGTTAACGTTATTATAGTTCCCACAAACTAGCTTGAGAGGGTATATAGGAACCATGTTTGTCTGTCCGTGTAAAAACGTGTCCATGCCATATCTCATCAATGCTTTAGACTTCACATAGAAAATCTTCATGGTACAAAAGTGTGTAATAAACTTGAACCAAGGTCACATCGGAAAGGTCAGGGTCGAGGGAAAACATAAATGCTGGGTGTGGGGGTGTAGGTGGGGTTGGCTCTCACGAGACAGTTCTAGTTTTAGTTTGCCCCTTATAACACAATTTAAACTGAAATGCCAAGGGAGCTATTGATCACTTGTGATAAATGAAACTTTTTGTCACATAGAAGTTTTCATCATGACAAGCAGGTTATTCAAAATTCACCATAACAGAATAATAGTCATATGAAAATGTTGACAAAAAATGTTTCCTTTTCCCTCTTCAGTAACCTCTCTAACCTAACCACATGTCAATCAAGTATATCACAGAATATCCTGCGTTTGATAGTTACCTACTGTAAACACGTGTATACATTCACACACACCCTTCAAATATTTGTTTGTATTACATTTTCGGATATATCAAAATCTATTTATTTGAAAAAGCAGCCTACAGATCCTTGGATTTCAATGTAACCAAGTTCGACTGTATGCACTAATAGCTAATGATCTATACAACCTTCGTTACTGACTTTGATACATGAATGAGCCTCTTCTTTGCTCATTCAATATCCGGTAACAACCGTTTTTTTTTCCAAAAACCCATTAATTAATCCTGGTGCACGTGGTCAGTAGTTAGAGCCCATCTTCTTGGCTTCCGTTTGAACAATACAGTTGTACATCCGGGCACTACCTTATTTTTTCCGTCTATTAGTTAAAGCATGATCATTGCCTCCTGATTTCAATGGTGTTAAGTACACGAGAAAGTGAATAACATTCATAAATGCAACCACTTTTCAACCTTCCAACCTTTGATTCTAAGGCTAATTTGAGAGATTTTCTTAAAATAAATCATGGAAAACTTGCGTGCAATTTGTAACACAAATGAGATTGTTTAAGCCTATCAAAATAAGTATTGATCAAAATTTCATATTGTCAAAGTATTTTTTTTAATTTGCAGCACTTAAGACCGCCGTTTCGGAATAAAATCCATCATCAGTAGCAATAGACTTCCGGTTTAAAAGAAAAAAAACTGTCGTTTTCATCAGTGGTGTTCGTACTAAAATTGTGGTAATCCAAATATTTTTAAGTTGTTGAAATGAGAAAAATGACCAAAATTTATTATACCAAAGAATGATGTTTCCCCAGTTGACAAGCGTTATAATGATAACATGTTACGTAATCTTAAGATATTCCTGGATATAATATAAAGCATTATTTTAACAATTTATATATAATTCCATCATCGTTGTTCCTTCCGTGATACATAAGCTCTTTTTGATGAGTTATTTATCTTTAAACGAGCAATAATTTTATCAATTTTGACATTTCAATTCTTATATTTAAGAGACAGTTATCGCAAACTGCTTATTAAGAATAACTGTAAGATTAAACATAAATATTGTGGTAAAACAAATCTATGGTTATGACCATCATATATGTCAAGAGAACTTATCATCACTATGTTCATTGTTTTTTGCAAAGTAAAAGTAATGGTATATCCTAACATAAGCATATCAATGGTGAAATGATATTATTGAATGCCACCGTGACTGAAGTACCCAATAACAATTCAATAGGATAATATTACGACTCATCTCATTAGCCAAATATGAATTTGTAAAAGAAAAGCATATTGTATGTTCATCTAGATTCTTTTAACTTTCATCATTTAATTGCAACTATTTCATGGAAAGAATACTAGTGATTGCCCATCAGAAATAATATCGCTTTTGAAGGGGAAGGGGTTAGTGTATCACCGTTTTCTGCAATGTTTAACTTTATAAATCTGTTTTTTAATTTAAATGCAACTATAAGTTGACAAAGATAAAGTAGTATAATGTTTATAAATAGGCAAGCCTAAACAACATATGCAGGTATAGGCAAACAACATTGACATGTCCATTTATCCTTACGTTAAGAATATTCATATGGTAGGGCCCGCCCAATACAGTAGTGTTAGGTTTCGCAGCATTAATGCATACACAATGCACGGACTGACACCTATACATCTAACTTTCGGTTTATATTTTCCTTACTGTCTAAATCATTTACAAATGCTTCTACATACGAATATGTTTGAAATGTGTGTTTCCCCGTGATGCAGTCGTAATAAACACTATAACTTGTGTATACATAAATATACTGATATGCAAGGGTTGTTGGATATATATGTGTACAATATCTCAGACAGTAAAATGAACATTACACCCCTTCAAGGTATTCTCCGAGGTTTGAAATTCATAATTTCAATCTCTTAGTCCATTTCTGAAATGCATGACGGTACGCTAATTTAGGTATACCTCTGAGGCACTGATAAATGGATGAGCCAAGAGTTTGTCGAGACAGCTTGCGACGACCAGATACTAGTATAAATACTTTTTGTTTTGAAAATAGGAAATAGTCGCATGTGGCTTAATATGGAGAGTATGGTAGGTTTGGCAAGACGGTAACCCTCCCGAGCGACTTAAAAAATTGCTTCACAAGCGCAGATGTATGTGATGGAGCATGATAACCCTGACACAGGGCGTCCGTCGTTTAAGATAATATTTCTTTAGCGTTTAAGAACGTCATCTCTATAATACCAACCTGTAAAACTTTTACCCTTCGGCACCGGGATTTCTGCGGCTATCACACGAGAAGAATGTGCAATAAAGAACCTTCTTTGTGCTTAGGTCTAGCAGGCAGGTCAAATATGTTTGCCTATTAAAATAGCATACCGTCATTTGTACATAATCACGCCTTCTCACGCTTTATTTGTTATAATGGTCTGTATATATTGTCGTAAATTTTGTAGAAAATAATTTAGAGCCTCTCATTCAGTTTACGAACAACTGGGAATTGTGTTTGGTCTGATATGGCCAAAAATGGAATGTAGAAATGTTATTTCTATAAATACATTTATTATGCTGAAAAAGGTAATTATGGATTTTAGTTATACACGGACTTGAAGTAGGAACTATAATGCTTTTCATTTGACATTATAAGGTCATCTGGATAGAAAAGACGTATATTTAAGACTGTGAAATATGCTTTAAGACATTTCTTAGAAACTACACCAAAAATTTAACAAAACACATAACACAACATATGACAAGATAAGGTGACATCAATATAAAAAGTTAAAAAGGTTTAATACACCCCTAGTAATGTTAATATATATAATAATATTATAACCAGCGGTATAAAAGGAACCGCCAATTCTGTAGTTATACATAAAGATATATATTTTTGTGTAGGCGTTTTATTTTCACCTTTTTAAGTCGGTTTATAGTGAGATAATTTATTTCCGTATTATAACGGAAAAGGTTATGATAGTAAGCTTCTAATAAAGCATTCATAAAACTGACAAAACTATATGATATATACTTTGGTAATAACAAAAAAAAAAACAGAATTCTAAAACAGCTTTTGAACGGGAATTTGTATTGTTTAGATAAAAATTAAGTGCATATGTAGGATGGACGCACGTCATTATTGAAAAATTAATTAGATAAAAATGTCAACAATAGTGAATTCAGTGCATCTGTGGATTCTGTATGCGTTTTTTAACAGTAGCTGTAAGAAGACGACATATGATTCTGTACGGGTTTATATTTTGTTATGCTTTTAAAAGATTTAAAAGATTATATCTTATCAAAATCCTTTAAATAATAAATAGAAATATTATAAGATATATACCATGTTAATAGTTCAAGCAACCTATATAAACTTTGTTTCGAAGTAGCTTCCAACCTTTCACATTAACTAATAACTCCGAAGGGTATCAATGACGAACAGACACTACCGATCTACGGATGTGGATAACTGTCTCTTCATTCTATCAATCAAACTTTATATCAAATTGTAGTAAATCTTTGCCTTATATTTACCAACTAAAGTTGTAAATATTAATAATAGAATAAAATTATTAAACAGTACGTTTTCTTGATTTTATGTGCAACATCTAATAAATAAAATACTAATCCGTGTTCAAATAACAATCCATAAGCAAAGTAATACTTTGTAACCGACAAGTTGAATTTTCACCAGGCAAGTGAGGTGCCCTGGAAGAGTAAGCACCTTCTGTTTAGCTAGCTACATCCGCTACGTGTTTGAGTGAAAGGAACATAGAAATATGGGAAATGATTTTGAAATGATTTGGTTCATTGTTTGGTTAAATGAGTCGTATTTTTGGGCCGCCTAATTCTGTTATAGTACCATAACCTCATCACACGATATTGTCTATACCAAATAGACATTGATCACAATCAAATACGAACATAATAAACCTTGTCCAAATGATTATCCTTAGATACAGTAAAAACCTTTAAACTAGCAATTTAAATTAAACACATGAACTTCCACCTGGTAAGTGAGGCCGGGTGCTTTGGAAGGACAATGTTTGTCTTTTCTTGCCTTTTTCTGGCTTTCAACTTTTATTGTTTTGTAATCTATGTTGCAATGCATGTTTCTTAGTGAGATTTAATGTTATATATTAAATCCGTTTATCTAAGTAACGTGCTCCTTTAATGAACCTCTTATGTCCTTGTCCTGAATTTTAGGTCATCTCTTAATCACGCACCCGTATAAAGCACGGTGTTATATATCTCCGTGATTTGACAGTGCCTCTAATGTCCTTGTCCTGGGTTTAGGTCAAGTCTTATGTCATACTCCTGTATAAAAGCACGGTGTTATCTTCGTGAGTTTGCAGTTTTTATAAAGATTTTCACGAGGTATTTAGTATGCCACGTGTTAGAGCTCGCCAAGTGCGTGAAAGACCAGCCCCGGTGAGGAGAAATGCAAGGCCGCGTCGGAATGCGGGAGCGGTTGCCAATATTCCCCAGCCTGCGGCTCCACCACATGATGTTGAACAAATTTTACCAGCCCCTGCGGATCCAGTGCCACCTCAACCACCTGTAAACATAGAAGATATAACTCAAAGAGTCACTTCAGCCGTTTTGCAAAATATAAATTTTGCAGCAACTCAGAATATTCAACCTGCAATTTCTAACCAGCTTGCTGATAATTCAGGTATTGTTTTTGATAATACTATTACTTCTATTTCTCATAATAATGATGTTCATAATAATGCTCAAATTGTGAGTATTCATGATTTAGGTTATAACGTTGCTAATAGTATTAAACTGAAAATTATCAGCAATTCCTATATTGACTTAGGTACACTTATATCAAAACCATCTGATCCAAATGATTGTACCAATAATATTTCTATAAAAGATGGCAAACTGGTCATAACTCCAAATCTCAACCAGTTAAAATCACTGACATCCAAAAATGGACTGCCTTTTTGATTTTTTCATCTATATATACGTCAGCTCATCCGGAATGTGTTGCCGGTATTTTTAAGTACATGCATACTGTTAGGTTAGGAGCAAGTCGAACTAATGGGGCTGGTTGGTTGAACTATGATATTCAGTTTCGACTGAAAAAAGAAAAAAATCCCGATATGACATGGAATGTTGTTGATCAAGAATTGTGGCTTTTATATATGTATAGTAGTAACATTAATACTGCACCAGCCACATCCCCTGTCCTACCAAATAAATGCTACGATTATAATTATAAGGGTATTTGTACAAAAACATCTTGTCCTTATCTTCATATTTGTATAAGATGTTCACAGAGGCATCCTCATATCAAATGTAAATCTTTTATTGGTAACAATATTGGCTCTAGGTTCGGATCCGCACAACCAAAGCAGCAATCTGTCACTGGTACTACAATTAATAGATCCGGCACTGAAAGTCGAAAGTCGTTTTCAAGAAATTGAATACAGAGCAAATACTCCAGTTAAGCATTTGGTATTAAGTGAAATGCTTAAATTGTATAAAAACCCGGACGCTGATATTTTGAATAATGGTTTTTCCGTGGTTTTAACTTAACTATGATGGTCCTCGCTATTCAACAGAATGTAAGAATTTAAAATCTGCTTTACTTCTTGAGCATGAAGCTTTAAAAATTATAATAAAAGAAGTAAATCTTGGTAGAATAGCTGGCCCTTTTTTATATAAACCACTTCCTAATTTGAGAATATCTCCGATTGGCTTGGTGCCAAAACATGATGGTTCTTGGAGGCTCATTCATCATTTGTCATATCCCAAAGGTTCTAGTGTAAATGATTTTATTGATGAGAAATATTGCTCAGTTAAATATACTTCTTTTGAAACAGCTGTTTCTATGTTAGCTAAATTTGGTAGAGGTGCTTTGGCTGCTAGATTAGATGTTAAGTCGGCTTTTAGATTACTGCCTATTCATCCTACCATTTTGAATTGTTAGGTTATAAGATTTGTAACTTTTATTTTATTGACAAGTGTCTTCCTTTTGGTTGTTCTATATCATGTTCATTGTTTGAAAAATTTTTCTATATTTCTTGAATGGTATTATAAGCAAAAGTCCAATGCTGACAACCTGGTTCATTATTTAGATGATTTTTTCTTAGTCGGTAGACCTAATAGCAATGAATGTCACAAATCTATGACTTTGTTTACAGATATCTGTAATGAATTGGGTGTACCTTTAGCTCACGAGAAAACTATTGGTCCATCTCCAATATTAACGTTTCTTGGTTTGGAAATTGATACAAATGACATGTGTGTTAAAATACCACCCGAAAAGTTGTCACGTTTAAAAACTTCCTTGCAAGAATTATTAGGAAAAAATAAAGTAACCCTCAAGGAATTGCAGTCGGTTACTGGTCTTTTGAATTTTTGTACAAGGGCTATTCCTCCTGCCAGGGCGTTTAATAGGCGTTTTTATGACGCAATGACAGGGTTGTCTAAGCCTTTTCATAGAATACGTGTAAATATTGAAATGAAAGAAGACATTAAAGTCTGGCTAATGTTTTTAGATTTGTTTAATGGTTCGACTAGTTATGATAATTCACAATGGTTATCTGCCCAGGACTTGCAGTTATTTACGGACAGTGCTGGTTCTCATCATCTTGGCTGTGGTGCTATTTTAAAATCACATTGGTCTTACATGTCGTGGCCTAAATGTTGGGAAAGTAAAGCAATTTTATGCGATGTTACATTTTTGGAGCTTATCCCAATTTTAATGGCTTTTTGTATTTGGGGTAATGAGTTGTATAACAAAAGAATTGTGTTGAATACTGATAACCTAGCTTTAGTGGCAGTTTTAAATAAGAAAACTTCAAAGTCAAAGAGAGTAATGAAACTTTAAGACCATTAGTTCTTCAAAGTATGCTATACAACGTTCAGTTTAAAGCTGTGCATATAGCTGGTAAATTTAATGTAATTGCTGATGCTCTTTCTCGACAGCAGTGGTCAAGATTCCATCAATTGTTTCAACAGCGAGATCTGCTACCTACTCCTGTGCCTCAATCGTTCCACACGCTGATATTGAACGTCGAAAGAGATTAATTTTTGAATCGTCAATTGCTGAGCAAACTAAAAAGTCTTATTCTGTCGCATTGTCAGTTTTTGATAATTTTAGGCGTTTATATGGTTATTCTATTATGTGGCCTCCATCAGTTTCACATATTTCAGATTTTATAGCTTACCTTTCTGTTAAAGGGAATGCTTCTAGTACAATACGTTCTTATGTTTCTGCAATTGGTTATCAGTGCAGATTGTGCACGGGTGTGAATGATATAACACAGACATTCTTTATTAAGAAAATGTTGACTGGTTTAAATCGTCTTGATAAACGGTGTGATCTAAGGATGCCTATTACGGTAGATATACTTAAGAAAATTTTACTTTCTCTTCCGCATATTTGTTATTCAAAATATGAAAGTGTTTTGTTTTCTGCAATATATTCTCTTGCGTTTTTTGGATTTTTTAGAGTAGGGGAATTAGTATCTAGCTCTAATAAAGAGGTTGGTCATGCACTCCAAGTCGGTAATATTAGAATTTTACAACATATGAATGCTTTGGAAGTAGTTTTACCGCATTCAAAAACTGATCAGTTGTCTAAAGGTTGTGTTATTCTTATACCTGCTACTCTATTACCTGTATGTGCTGTTACGGCTGTTAAGTCTTTTATGCACACAAGGTCTCCGGTAATTGGTAATTTTTTCTGTCATATTAGGGTAACCCTGTTACAAGGTACCAGTTTAATTCAGTACTTAAAAAATCTTTGTTATTTTCTGGTATTGATACCAAATGGTATAAATCTCACTCATTTAGAATTGGGGCTGCAACGTCTGCCTTTATCGCTGGATTACAAGAGCAAAGTATTGCAGAGCTTGGCCGTTGGAAATCCAACTCATTTAAATCTTATATCAGAATTCCTAGTTTCCATTAGTTCAATCTTTTGGAGTTTGATTTTCAGATCGTCGGACCACAGTTTGGATAGTTGGTTCATCCATCATCAGCAGAGCTCACATACGGGCTAGGCAGTCCAGTACAAATAACCTTGATTTGTCGAGATACAACCTGTCAATTCTATGGCAGGGTAAATCCGGAATGAGATGGGGTGAAGTACTATCAAAAATTAATCATTTAATTACTTTTATTGAACCTCCAAATTATTTAATTTTACACTGTGGTGGAAATGACATTGGCCAGTCTGTTAAGTCTATTGAACTAATACATCGCATGTTAAAAACAATTAAAACTCTTTTTTCCATTTTGCCGTTTACAAATTGTGTGGTCGCAGATTTTGCCCAGGTTATGTTGGAGAAGTGAAATTAATCATGCAGCTGTTAACAAAATTAGATATAGAATTAATAGAATTGTGTCAAAATATGTTATTTGTAATGGAGGTTTATATATTAGATACCCAGAACTAGTCGAGAAAAATGAGGGTCTTTTTGACAAGGATGGTGTACATTTATCATCATTTGGTAATGATCTGTTATTATATAGAATTCAACAGGCATTATATTTATTTACTCATTCAGAATCCATTGTTTCCCCCCCTGACGGCGAATCTGGGCCATGGCAATATTTATAATTTACATTTATTTACTTTATTTATTTAGTTTGAATTTTTTCAAACATTTTGATTTTCATATATTTTGATTTATTTGTGTTTGTCTGGTGGCGCTGACTAATTTTATTGGCGTTTAAAATTAGTCATGTGGCATATTTTTGCGCTACCAGTCCATTTATTCAAAATAAATTTTGAAAATCATACATTTTATGCTGTACAACTGATACCAGGGTACAACATACTTTATTTTCTAAGGATGCCCATTACAGACTCATTTGGAGTCTCGGCTCCTTCATTTTCGCCGTGGCCAGATTACGCCAATAAATATAAATAAATATGTGATTGTTTTTGTTGTATTTTAAACCAATTTATATATACTCCTTATTTCCCCCATTTCAGTAGACTGCCTCGATATAAGTAAAGGTTTTTGAATGGGGCTTAGCACGCCATTCTCTAATTTTATCACTGAGCACTTATCTTTGATAATGAGATTTAATGTTATATATTAAATCCGTTTATCTAAGTAACGTGCTCCTTTAATGAACCTCTTATGTCCTTGTCCTGAATTTTAGGTCATCTCTTAATCACGCACCCGTATAAAGCACGGTGTTATATATCTCCGTGATTTGGCAGTGCCTCTAATGTCCTTGTCCTGGGTTTAGGTCAAGTCTTATGTCATACCCTGTATAAAAGCACGGTGTTATCTTCGTGAGTTTGCAGTTTTTATAAAGATTTTCACCCTCCCTTCCCTTCCCCATTTGATTGTATCGGTTACTGCTGTTGTGTTTTCTTTATATTTTTAGGAAACTTGTACATGTATAGTTACATTTGAGGATTGATGCATAAGACGTCACGGCGGAATACAGGAGAAACTGATTACTGAATTAAGTTCATTGTAAGGACTTTGAATGTAAAGATTTTGAATGGCATATTTTTGCGCTACCAGTCCATTTATTCAAAATAAATTTTGAAAATCATACATTTTATGCTGTACAACTGATACCAGGGTACAACATACTTTATTTTCTAAGGATGCCCATTACAGACTCATTTGGAGTCTCGGCTCCTTCATTTTCGCCGTGGCCAGATTACGCCAATAAATATAAATAAATATGTGATTGTTTTTGTTGTATTTTAAACCAATTTATATATACTCCTTATTTCCCCCCATTTCAGTAGACTGCCTCGATATAAGTAAAGGTTTTTGAATGGGGCTTAGCACGCCATTCTCTAATTTTATCACTGAGCACTTATCTTTGATAATTATATTTTTCATTTACACAAAAAATGTTCTGTGTTAAAAAGATTTGTTGTAAAAAGAAAAAAAAGTTACCTTTTAGTAAGATCCCGCTGCTGTTTCACTTGCTAGAGAACTAAAAGTGGTATGTCACGTAGAATAATGTTTGGGGATTTTGTTTATTTGAGTGATTCATATATAGTGATAACATCCCAACATGAACTGACTTCGTTCTTCTTGTTTACAAAACTTACGGGTTTGATAAAGAATAAATTCTTATTCATAAAACGGGTTTTTCCAAATCAATAAATTACACGTACTGATATCATCACCTGGATATGATTGTGGACTTTAACTGCACATATTGTCCCTAAAACTTAAATATTTTGAATATTATCATTTGTTATTTACCTAGGTGCATATTTTAATCTTTATGTGTATAATTTTTCCGAAAACAGATACTTCTTTAACTTTGATATCGCCGATCCTGTGGGGATATTGTCAATACACGTCACTTGATTGTTACCTATGATAAAGAGATTACGTACACTTAAACCTTGATAGTAAACACGTGGTTTTTGTAGCTAGAAAACAAGGTGCGCTTACCCCTTCCGGAGCACCCGGTCCTAATTCCGTGTTTAACTAATTTGCTAGTTGTTATTCTTAAGTTTTTTCTTTGCTTTGGAATTGTAATTTGGGCATTAATTGGTATGTATTTAATTATTTTCCATTAATAAGTACGAAGGTTGTTCTATATTGTACGATATCTCAAAAGTAGCTACATCTCTTGAAAATATTCTCCGTGGTTTGATTCCGCTGATTTAGGTAGACCTCTTATGAGGCACTGACTGATGGCTTAATTAAGGTATTTTCGGGACTTGTAACGACGACAGAGAAGAAATTTTTTAGTTTCGGAAATGGGGCTAGATTTGGAGAGTATGGTAGGTGTGACAAGACTGCAACCTTCCTCGATTTCAAAAATTGCAAGCTCAGATGCAGGTGATAGAGCATAAAAATGAAGATATTGAATAAAGAGTTATTCGAGTGTAGCATCATCAACGAAATCGTGGAAAGCTTTATCGCGTTGTGGTACAATACACATTACATAACGAACAACCCTTGTATGCAATTGTCTTGCTGATATAAAGTTTCATATGTATTTTGTTTTTACAACATCACAAAAGGTATATACAATAAACGCTAAGTCTCGTAAGGCAAATTAACGAAAAGTACGGATGCACAAGTTGATATCAATTAATGGAAGAATGATTGCAGTGTGTAAGAGTGTTAAGTCGGTGACCTTTCGCAGTACGGAGTCTCTCTGACATTATCAGAAACAAACCAACTAATCCATGACCAAACCATAAGTTCAAAGGAAAGTAAAAACTTCGAAACTGGCAAAGTCAGTAACACACGTGAACTTCCACCATGTAAAGTGAGATCGAGTACTCCTCCTGATTAGCTAAATACACATACGATATTAAATAGGCGGGTTTGTCTTTTGTAATTATCGTCAATACATTTGTTGAATAATAACGTTCAGTCATAAAACTTCATACTGATGTCGTTATTGAACTATGTAATCTATAAAATGGATATGGACTTAACATGCCCCCATCATTAAGTCTAAATTTGATAGTCATTTCAACTATTATTACATGACAATCTCCAACCAAAAAGCATTAAATTAGTACAAGTTATCATCTTGATTATAATGTTGTAGGGAATACATTGCAATTTTATGTTTCTATCCGTCATTTATAGTCGACTAAGATAGCAGTAATTTTATTGTGATAACGGAAACGATATCGTACAAACTCTCAAACAAACATACTAATCCATGTTCGAATCACAATCCAGAAGCAAAGTAAAAACTTTGGAACTGACAAGTTATGTTAGACACGTGAACTTCCAACAGGGAAGTGATGCCGGGTGCTCCGGAAGAGTAAGCACCTCCTGTTTAGCTAGCTACACCCGCCACGTGTGTAAACAAAATTGTGTGAAAGGAACATGGAACTTTGGGACGTCAAATATATCCAGGGCAATCCTGGACACAGAGACATCAAACTTATCAATATCATTCCTCATACTCCAAATTAAAAAAAAAAATTCTTTATTACCGAGGGAAAGGTAAAACTAATAATAATAATTATTATAATAGTAGTAACTAGAATTGTAATTGTGGCAAGCACAATGACCAAAGTCTCCCACCTCCCCCATATTTTTATGAAATTCGAAAAAAATACAAGGGTAATTGATATGCAAGCTTTTTGAAAAGCGATAACTTGCATTCAAGGATTATGAAAAGTACATAAAACATCCAATTCCAAGGCAAATGAAAACTCGAAGTGCTAATCTACTGGATGTGAGTGACAATCTGATAAAGTTTCGATAATTTTTTGTTTCTATGGCAACGACATCCATATCGAACTTTGTCGTTATCGTTATTTTTCGTTTTAAATCGATCAATCGTAATGCTAGAAGTAATCCTATAACATCCATTGGAAGACCGGTTATCGAGAAAATAGGTTTTAAGGTTTTGATACTTTTAACTGTTTCCATGGTAACGACAGTCATGTAGGAAATTAAAATTATGGATTGTACATCTACAAGGTTGACACATTGCTATAAAGTTTAATTTGGATTGAGTGAGGCGTCTCCTAGAAAAATGGGCGGACAAACGGCGTGCGGAAAGTGGAATAATGATAGAAACATTCAAAAGATGAGAAACGTAATAAAGACAATAATACTCCCACACTATGTGATGGAGGCTTAACAATAATAATAATAATAATACACCTAAAACTATATAGTTTTTTCGAGAAAAAGAAATACCTTGCAGTTTTAAATACTAATTATTTATTGAAGGAATATAGAAACCAGATACGCCAAAGATTAATGTAATGATAATAGAATAATACATGTAGTGTGTTATTAAAAGTATTCTCATAGAATTAAAACTGATACAGAGAGTTAATAACTCATACCTGTCTTAAACTGTAAATAATCATGCCAATTCTTTCATCGAATAATAAATGTTGCAGTGATGGAAAAGTACACGACATTTCAATTGATTTACCATGCATGAACATTAACACATAAGATATTTCATGCAGTTTGTCTAAGGTATTGCATTGGAGACATATTTCATAATTAATGGAAGAATTAAATTCAATTTTTGTATCAGATATGCTCGTCTTTAAACTTTTTGTTATCAAATTCTCAAAATTTTGGACATACATTATCAATAGATTAGCCCAATCACGTACAACTCACCAGATACAGAATGTTAGTTTATTAAGTTCTCCACAGTTTAAAGCAACCAATAAAGTAAAATTTGTTTCTTATATATTATCAAGATGTATCTGATTTTTTGTTGAAAAGATCATAAGTTAATAGAATTCTATCCATATAAAGCAGATTGTTTTAAACCCTTTGATTTTATAATGAAACAATGATTTTATGGATGCTCTAAATTGAACTAAGCTTATCATTAATTAAATTAATCAAGCTTTGAATAGCTAGATCCAAATCGATCTAGTTTAAATCAACGCTAACTAAGTTAGATAAATTAGATATTTTGTTTAATGAAAAAATGGGACATATCAACTGACAGAATCGACCTGTAAATTTTCCAATATCCCATACATCAGACGAGTAGCCAGACATTATTGAAGATAAAGTTCTGAAATGTCACTCCAGATAAACATATGGTTTGTTAATTAAAAACAAGATGAAATTTCATGGAAAGAGTTACTGAAATATCCTATTATTTTTCCGTTTGTTTCTTTTTTAGAATCCTTTTTATGTTTTTTTGTGATCATTTTCTTTTTCTTTATTTTTTGGCAATTTGTTTCCAGTGCTACCCTCCGTATATTGCAATTTATATGTTTATCATATTTATCATTGAACAGTCGTTTAGCTCACCTGAGCACAAACTAAAGTGATATGTTTTCGCCTGTCGTTTTTTGCGCGTCAACATTTTATTGATTTTATTATTTGCCCAGAATGGTTTTTGATATCTAATATATTAGTCTGACGTTCCTTTTATTTTCAGTTGCGGGGGTATACACTCACGCTCACTTCCGTAGTGGAAGGTCAGGTGTTTAACTGACTTTGCCAGTTTTTTTTTTTTTACTTTGTTCTGTGTTGTGTTTGGACATGGATTTGTATGTTTGTTTTGTTTTTGATATTGGTCATGCTTAGTGAAAACTTAGTCTTTGAAAGTCATGGAAACAACTTTGGTAATACTCGTTAACACTCTAGAGATCATATATATATGTTGTTTTGTTCTTGACAAGAGATACTTTGTAGTTGCAAGTTATGCATTGTTAATATGCAATACGTATATCTGACATGAGCACCTATCCAAAAATCCTCTACCTTTGATATATACCGCCGTCTTTAAAGGTTGGCCAGTTTACACGTTTTACGTTTCACTGCAATTTCTATGTTAAATATATTTTAAAACGACACATCATTGTGTTTATTTGTCATTTGTCAAAAAAAATTCGGTTGTTAACACAATTTCTCCAAGAATACATCCGGGGTATTTTTAAATCTATACAAAAAATATAGCGAAAACGTCAAAATCACGAATACTTTTGAGGCGTCGCTGTTCTTTATACCTTTATATATTCCATTACATAACTGTATTGATTTCATAGCAGTATAAAGCCACGTGCAGCAGTATCAATGACTATAGCAACACCTACACACCGTTTATTATTTAATATTAATTGAGTATTCACGTTTATGTTATCTTTTAAGGTAGGGCACGTCATAAAGCTTGGTATTCTGTTGATTTTTTATTAATGAGAATGGTGACAAAATCAGGTTAATGAGGAAAATTTTCATTCCAATCTATTTAAACTGATCTTGTGTAACATAATCCTTAAATAATATTATACATTTATCGTAAAATTGGAAGAAGGGTAATAAAATATCATTCAAAGATGGTTGACAGTCATTGCACTTAAATAGATACAAACTTAAAGCTGAGGTTTCAAGACCACAAGTCTTTGAATAATTAAGGAACTCCGGTACCATGAGGAAAAAACTGAAATTTTCTTAAATGACAATTTTTTTTTCAAATTTCCTTCTAATCGCCTTTTTGGTCATAGAACCAAGGCGGTGAGAGACGGCGTAATCTGATTGTTTTAAATGAATAGCCCTTGCAGTTACCAAAGCAAATTTACTTTGATTTGGAATTGCGATTTGGACATGACTTGGTAAATTTGTTTTTTATTTTATTGTAAAGGTAATGTTTAGATAACCTTGCAATTGGCATTGAAACCCAAACACAACATGTCATGATATGTTTGTGGGGCAAAAAAATCTTCATTACTTAATTATAAAATATGCAACACATTGAGTAGTTATAAATATCTGCAGTTTAAACTATAGAAATAATTTTGTGTAGATTTCCGAACAAACATGCTCAACGGGAAATAGATCGTCTCGCTTTCTATGTAGTGAGACTCCTGTTTGAATGCGACTGATGGTTCACCCAAGCGATTGCCGATGTCCAGTAATTACCAACATTCCTGATAATCCTCTGTATTGCAACATAAACTTCCTGCAATGTGATGTAATAGTTAACCGCTAATGGTAAGAAATACATTTATACATATCAAAAAAAAAAGCATACCAATGCATATCTAAACCACAAGCCCAAAGCAAAGTTAAAAATTTTGAAGATGGCATATTATGTAAAACATGAGAACTTGCACCTGGTGGAAGCGAGGCCAGAGTGCTCCAGAAGGCGAAGATAATGTTGTTTAGCTAGCTTCACCCGCCACGTGTGTAATAAAAATTGAGAATGATAAAAATTATAATATATATATATATTGCTTTAGTGTTTTTAAACTAACCATTCTGACTGCATTTATTAAACACAGATTAATCGGTAGTTTTCCAATTAAGGAAAACATTATTAAAGTAACCCATATGGTTAAATTAGCTTTAGAATCATATAACGTGATATTGAGAAGTGTTATATAAACAAGAATAACTCTAATATAAAATCCATGGTTTATTTATGTCCCTAAAATTACAGGGTATATTTGTATAGTTTGAGGCAGATTTATTGAATTAACATTATAAAAGCAATTCTTAAAAAAGAAAATTATGAGAATGGTGTAATAAAAAAAAACATGTAATTTATTAAGTCTCCCACAAGTTTCTTAGGCTAATATTGATTCGATGAAATTTTCCAGAGAACTTTTGTGATATTTTATTCATTTACTTGTCTCGGATATCTTGACAGGAATTATATCATTCTTGGTTAGTGTAAAAATGCCTTTCAATTTTTTTTGTTTTTCCCATGACAAAACTAAGCACTCTAAATTTTCTAAAATCGGGTTTTGAAAATAAAGTATTCAGACCTTGTATACGTTATCGGTCTTTCAATGGACCATACAAATTTGACTTACTTTTTATGCCTGAGTGATTTTGAGAATAATGGGAAACTTGTGGCTGCCTGTCACAGGAATTTATATCTTTGATTGTTGTTTAGGTGGAGGCAAACATGGCGTATCTAGGGCATTCGTTGTAAAATAATTTTTAGTGGAGTTATTAGTGCCAATTGTACCAAACAAACCACTGGGCACCATTTTGTCATCAATCGGGGAATTTGTAAAAAATAGTCTCAACCTAGTATAATTCGTCTTGCTTTTTTAGTTAATTTTTGTGTTGTAAGTTGCATTACCTACCTACCTATCCTCTTCGTCCCTGGTGGGACATAAGGCCACAAGTTGCATTAGCTTAGCTAATATCAAGTAAGTATTTTGTTTATTTCAGCTAAAATATTGCTTTGTCTGCAACAATACAAGACTACAAGGTATCATCTTTTTTTAATATGACAGGTGCCCGTCTATTGATATGAGTTTTATAATTATTGGCATTTGTGTACCGTGTGCCTTGTTTCCAATTTCGTTCATCCTGTTGTGAAATGTCCTTGGTTACTTTGGTATAACCAAGTACATATTATTCTGCCATAGATACATGTCATATTCGACATCAAAATGTAAACAGTAAAGAACTGAATTAAAAGTTAAAATTTGCACCAATACTTTCTTCCAAAATTATGTACATCGTGTCACTCACGATCACGTCAATGATATCTTATGTTTCAGTGATTTCGTTTTTCAATCATCTCAAGACTAAGTATTTTATATATGATTTTATTCATGAAAATATTCATCTTATTGGACGTTAACCCGGTTGAAAGAACAGCCGATCTATTAGTAAATAAAGCAAAGACCGCCGTGAACATTGTGTACACATGTGTACTTCGGGTCGTGCATTTTTGGACAATAAACACAGGTAAATGTTGATTATGTATTTATGATTTGGACATAGATTGGTATTTTTGTTTTTAATATTGATTATACAGTATGAGCACCATAACAATGGTTGAATACACCGAGTTTGTTAAGACATTTGAAAAACATAATCTTTTTGACACAATGTAAAAAGTATTGCCTATCAATTTATTTTGTTTTTACATTCTGACAGTGATAATAATTTTAAACCACAGGGAGCTAATTCTTACTTTAATAATCAAATACAATCATACTTGTTTATGTTCAAAACGGTCAATGCCTTCAGAACAAACATGACCTCATTTATATTTTAGATTGTAAATTGTCTAAATGACAAAAATATTGAAAATAGTAAAGAAAAAATATCCTTGAAACAAAAAATATAACAAGTTGTAAATTGGGTTGCGAACCTCGAGGTAACCTTTCACCAAAGCGTCGTCAAAGATTAAAACGCACATTGCAATATGTTAACCTTGGTCAAAATCCCAAAATAGAAACAGATTAAAAATAGATAATCTCAGTTTTTGTCATGCCAGCTATAACTGCTCGCTGGATATACGATGTTGTTCCAATATGTAATGTGTATTGTACGATATCTCAAAAACATTTGACTCAAATAGTGAAATGAACATAACATTCTTTCAAAGTATCCTCCGCGGTTTGAAATATATATTTTTAAACTGAACCTTTTGACGGTACACTGATTTGTGTAGGACTCTGAGGCACTGGTAGCTGAGCCAAGGGTTTGTCGGAATTGTAACGACGACCAGATACGAACTTAATAGGAAATAGTCGCATGGGGCTACATCTGGAGAGTAGGCGGGTGTGGCAAGACGATTTCCTCTCCGACTTCAAAAATTGCTTCAAAAGCTTTGATGTATGTGATGAAGCATTATCATGAAGTATACAAACATGCTTACATTCCAACACAGGGCGTTGTTTAAAATAATATTTCCTTACATTTTTAGTATAACATCTCGGTAATACCAACCTGTAACACTTTTACCCTTCGGCAATTACCCTATTTGTACGGCTGTACCTTCACGTGAGAAGAATATGAAATAAAGAACTTTCTTTGTGCTGCTTCTTCTTTTGTCAACTACATGCCTTCTGTCTTGTTTAGTTTGCCATATTTTGTTTCCAATTTTTCTTACTGGTTCGAAATGGTGAACCCATGTTTCGTCACAGTAACAATGTTTGCAAATGTCTCTGACTTAAGTATTTGAAACACCGACCCAATAGTATTGAAATGATCATATTTACAATCTGGCATTATTCATTGTGAATTTAATCCACAGTCACTTAGATCTTGTATCTTTTCTCCTGTGAATGATGCCAGTGCTGACACACTGGTGTTAAATACATTGGATTTTAACTTACTTTAAACAAAGTTTCAATATGCAGAGGTGAAACTGTAGGTCTTGAAATTGAATCAAAAGATTAAATCATTTAAAATTGCTAATACAAATTGGAAAGAATTAATATCATGATAGAAGATTTGGTATTAGCTGCTTGAAATCAACTTTATTTGAAGGTCAAGGAAATATAACACATAACCCCCAGCCATATCAAAATAGTAAATATCTAGCTATCTTAGTAATTTTTTCGTCATTAAGGCCTGGATCAAAACTATGGTTTCATATTAAAAAAATGCTACGAAATATAAAAAATATATTTAAATTGAAATATTTTTCTGATGATCAAAACAGTAAAAATAACTTTGGCATAGATAAACAAGTAAGTTTCAATTTTAAAGATTTTTATTTTGAGAAAACATCTAAATTGCAGCTACCTGTCAAAGTCTTAACATATATGAAGATAAATTTCGTAAATGAGTTTTATAACTGCTATTTTAGTCTTCCACCTAGTAAACTAGTTGAAAGACTTATTGCTTTTCTTCCGTTTCCTGTTCTCCACTATTATTATTATTATTATTATTATTATTATTATTATCCCCGATCATTCGTTGTCCACCATGTTTCTCTTCGATCCATCAAAAAATCTCATTCAAATTTTCAGGGTAGATCTCTGTACTATAGATCTATTGCTATGGGGTAGTTTAATCCTAGGGGGTCAGTGGGGGAGGGACAGAAGGGCGGGGTCTTAAAAACAATAATCACCAATTTTGCCATTGATACTTTTTTGTACTGTAAAACCATATATATTCATGATCAGCATCTACAGATGTACAAGTCCTTATCAAAAGATATTCCTGTTGGTATCAGGGAGGGTTGGGGATGGGTTAGGCAGTGTTATAACTTTTAAACGGTTAAGATCCGCACCTCCAAATTATATATTTTCTGGTTTCATATGAAAAAATGAATAAAGTGATACTAAAGAAATTCCCATGGGGTCATTTCAGAGTGAGGGTGGAGATAGGCGTGACTGGGTGCTAACTTTTAAACGGTTGAGACCCCCCTAAACTGTATATTTTCTGGTTCCATATGAAAGGATGAATAGAGTGATACTAAAGAAAAACCCATGGGGTCATATCAGAGTGAGGGTGGGGATGGATGGGCTGTTTGCTAACTTTTAAACGGTTGAGATCCCCACTCTTAAACTATATATTTTCAGGTTCTGTTTGCAAAGTTGAAAAGAGGGTGGTGGGGACGGGTTGGGGCTGGTAACTAGCCGTTAAACGGTTAAGATCCACACCCCTTAACTATATATTTTCTTGTTTTGTATGAAAGGTTAAATAATTGAATTTCCATTCCTCTAAGCAAGCTTATCCTGTTATAGGATTATAATTCATCTACAAAGACATAGGACTATTGAAAGATTTGAACAGAATACTACAATAACACCCCTTACATAATTTTACTCTTTCAAATAGGATAATGGTCTTAATCCCCAAGCCAATTAATTAACTGTGAATTGTGAAGTTTGAGCTGAGACAGTCAATAAAGTAATTGACAAATCAAATCCAACTTCTTTTGAATATTTGTTTCATTTAACTTTTGAATAAAAAAAAAATTACAATGTATGTCCTAAAACTGGAATCCATATCTGATGTGTCTTAAGTTTAAATCCACTATGTATGGATAATAATGTTTGATAATAAACTAAAGATTTTACAGAATTTTTGAGTTAATTAATATATATTTAGAACAATAAGTCAAATTTATTAGAATGGTCTTCTACAGTCTTTATATAATTGTAGTAAAAAAAAAGAAATAAAAATATCTTTAGTTTTGATCAAACTTTTGATTGAGTTACATATTGTATTTGCTTAAAAGCCCCTACATGTCGTGCAATATTGGCTAAGGTTTTCAAATTATCTTATGTGATGTTTTTGAAATCCAATTTTTCAAGTGAATAGAATTATCACATTTAAACTTTTAATGGTTTTAGGATTGTGCTAGCTACTTCTGGTGGTCATAAATGGGTGAAAATTGTTGGGGTGGTGGAAGACTTTCGTCATTGTGCTTGTCACAATTACAATTCTAGTTTAACATTGATTTCATTTAGAATTATAAGCCTTTGTTCCAGAAGCAAAAAAAAGGTAAAAAAAAAAATCTAGGTTAATACCTTTACGCAATTTTAAATGATTTTCAAGAAAACATCAACAGAGAACTTACAGATCTACTTCCTGTGGGTTCCAACATGACCGCCATGGCTTTAAAAGCTAAAGTAGACAAATTAGATGTTTCCACTGTTTTCAACTGACTCACAGACCATGTTCAGCCTCTCTTTTGTATATATAAATGTCTTTGCAACGGTTTATGTCAGGGCCAAAATGAGAGTTTTTGCCCGTTTTATATCATCATGCAGATGCGGGAAAGTATGTGACGTATATTGAACTGGTATTTTTGTATTTGACATCTGACAAGTTTTTATGCTTTAAAAAACAATGCTTGCAAACCAAATTGTTATGAAAATTAATATACAATCCATGCATGCATCCTGTTCACTGTTTGATACACGATTATAAATATACAATCTATTAGTTAAACATGGCATGGGCGAATATTATTTTTTTAACAAAATCCGAAATTCTGTATGTAACTTAGCAAATATTTGGAGTTAATTACAGTGATGATATAGATACTGTTAGTTATAAAGGGATAAAATTGTAAAATAAACATAAGAAGTATTACCGTTCTTTAATTTTAGGTCGAACTTGTTCTCAAACTCTGTAAAATTGTTAATGATCCCGCTTTTTAGGCAACTTATCAAAAACGTGTATATTACGAATGATAAAAATGTGAAACAGGCCAATGGCTGAAGGAACATTTACAACCTTCAATCTTAATAGCATTTTGATTTGACAATTGATAATGCTGGAGGAAATCAATGATGGTCTTCACACCTAAACTCTACAGAGATCGTTGGCTCTTATTATTATCTCCTCTGCGTATCGGTCGGACCTCAAAAAATCAAACAGTGTCCCTTAACTAGCTTACTTTTATGGGTTGTGTTGCGCAAACAGATACAGAGGCAGCCCGACTTGTTTCACATCAAACGCTTTAAACGCTGCGAATGCAACGTCATTTCAATAATCCAAATAATACTTGTTTTTAAATTAAAAATTATTAATATATATATATTTATTAATATATTAATAATTTGATATCCTTCCTGAAAATTTCACCACCATATTTTTTAGTTAACACCTTTCAGATTTATATTTTTTCATTGTCTCTTCAGAGTTTATAATTATATACATATTACTGTACTGTATACCACGAACTACTTAACGTGCCTATAAGAATATCTTTGTACAAAGGATATGTGTAAGGGACTAAGGGCTGGAGACCCATATGCTTACTACAAACAACGGACACCTACCTATAAATGACTTTTGTTCCTTGCGCGTCTTTTATAGGAAGGTATCGGAATTTCAGAACTTGAAAAAAAAACTCATTTTGAAAAACTGCAAATAAACCTCACAATATCTTAACCTTTTCTCGTCTTGTTTAGCTGTTTGCTTGTATTGTGTCATTTCTTGTTTTCATTGGCTGTTACAAAGTAAATGTATTTTCAGTCAAAACTCTCCCTTGTTGTGCAATTTTTTCAGATGTAAAAAGATCGAGTAAGAACCATTTGTCTAAGGACTGGAGAATGAACTAAATGAACGCCGTGTACTCATTGTAATTGACGAACAATTCAATTATCTTTATGTTTTTCCGAATACTATTAATTCCTGTGTTCATCCATATTTAGCAACATTTTTATTCAACGTTAGATGTGTATTGATCACAAGATAAAACAGTTACAAACGAATTTTACATTATATACACGGATAATCACGCCTGAAACAATGTTAGACAAGGAACAATTTTATATGCTCTAAACTACGTAAAATAATAAAAGTGGAATAAAAATAATTAAGAAATATGGTTTTGAAAAATGATTGTTAGATCAGAACCTTAGCTTATAAAGCAAGCGAAATAGCTTATCAGTTATCAGTTGTGGTTTAATCATAGACGTTTTTAGTCAAGTGCTATGAACTCAATACACTTACGTTTATTCCATCACAAACGATCGACTGGATGCACTTACAGTTTAACAGTGTTTTAAGCACAATGAAATTATAAATAAATTGAAACTTTTCAGAGCACCTCCTATAATAAAGTGCAAGACAGAAACTTTCTAAAGGTAGGCGTGTCATGCGTGCGGCATCACTGATAACTGATAATATAGGACCAACTGAAATGAACTTGAATTATAGATTTTTGTAAAAATTATATACTATCTACTTGAAATTATGACGAAATCTGATGTTTTGAATAAGTTAGTCTAAATTTGAGAATAAACATTACATTAAATTACTTCATTTTTTAACCATTCTGTAAATACCAGGTACACAGTGAGGTAATGCCTCTTGCGATATCTAACATCTTGGAAAGAATTTTTTAGCAAACATCAACGTTTACCCTTCTTTTACCATCTAGTAATGTAGGATACGGAATTGTCATTTTGCAGAAAAAATGGTTTTCTAAGCGTGTCAGTACAATATTAAGTGGTCAATGGATCATTAAACGACGATGACGTCGACTGTGGGAGTGACTTTTAACATCTATTTCGAGTATACTGTTGAAAAGCAACGTTTTATCACACACGGCCACTTATTAAGGCGCCCAAACAAAGTTTGGCGACTTATTGTTTTTGCACCGTTTCTTATTATTAAGGCGCCCAAACAAAGTTTGGCGACTTATTGTTTTTGCACCGTTTCTTATTATTATTATTAAGGCGCCCAAACAAAGTTTGGCGACTTATTGTTTTTGCACCGTTTCTTATTATTATTATTATTATTATTATTATTATTCTTCCTCTTCTTCTTCTTCCGGCCATGAACTTGTCCAACCAATTTCTCGAAGACCGTTGGTCCAATCTTAACCAAACTTCACAGAAGGGTTGATCCCCATCTCCTTCCCTGGAGGCCGAGGTAAAATGCCCATGGGGTCATTAGGGGAGGGGCAGGAGGGCGGGGTCTTAAAAACAATAATGCTCAATTTTGCTATTTATACTATATTTTGTACTATAAAACCATATATATTCATGATCAATGTCTCAAGATGTACAAGTCTGTATCACAAGATTTTCCCGGGGGTATCAGGGAGGGTGGGGATGGGCGGGGAAGTGTGTTAACTTTTAAACGGTTAAGATCCCCACCCATAAACTATATATTTTCTGGTTCTGCATGAAAAGTTGAATTGAGTGATACTTAAGAAAGTACTATGGGGTCATTCCTGATGGAGGGTGGGGATGGGCGGGGCTTGGTACTAACTTTTAAATGGTTGATTTCCTCATCCTGAAACTATATATTTTCCAGTTCTGTTTTAAAAGTTGAATAGAGTGATACTGAAGAAATGCCCATGGCGTTTTCCAGAGGAGGACGGGGACAGGCGGGGCTGGGTACTAACTTTTGATCAGTTGAGATCCCCACCCCTAACATATATATTCTCTTATTCTTTATGAAAAGTTGAATAGATTGATACTTAAGTAAACCCATATGGTCATTCAATAGGAGGGTGGGGACAGGTAGGTCTAGGTACTAACTTTGAGATCCCCACCCTCAAACTATAGCTTTCTTCGTGGGATGGTTGCTATCGTTTTGTTTAAGAATTAAAACCATAAGCATGAATTTTTATTGTCAAGGATACTTAAGTAATCACTGATCCATGTCTAAAAGCTCTCAAGCTAAATATGTTTTATAAGCAGCACCAATGGTCAGTTATCCTTGGGGCATGATTTATGATTCAATTCGATAGAGTAGCTGCATTTAGTTATCAATATGACATTACATGGGTAAATGCTTGGATTAATTTAAAATCAACACATCATTGGCTAATCAAAACAACAGGTTGTGATATTGGGTATAGGTGATGTCAATCAACTTTGCCTATTGTTTGAATTTCAACCGATTGGATTCATGTACTACTTCTATATATAAAATCAAATCTTAAAATGAAAAGAATAATACAAGTTTAAAATTTCTAATAATCCATGTTGGGATTAAAATAAGTGTTACTATTTGATTAGGGATTTTTAAGTTTGGAAACCTGGTATTTGATAAAAAAAAGTTCACTAAGTACATGTTTACAATAATGTAATACCATGTAAATGAAAAAATGATATATTTTGTAATTATGCAAAGTGATCATATTTTTGTTGTCCTTTTAAAAATGGCAAAAAGTAATTTGGTTTCCCTGCAGTTTTTTTAGTGATGTAGATCGTAATTAAAGGTTTAAAATTTTCAAAATGGCAGCCGTTGCCATGGACATGGAAAAAAGCGGCAAAAGTACAAGTCCTCCTAATATGAGTTCTAAGTAGAGGGTTTGATTTTTATTCGTTTGGGCGCCTTATTTGTAATGGTGCATCCATCATTACATTAATACTCGTTATTATTACTATTATTCTTCCTCTTCTTCTTCTTCTTCTTCCGGCCATGAACTTGTCCAACCAATTTCTCGAAGATTGTTGGTCCAATCTTAACCAAACTTCACATGAGGGTTGATCCCCATCTCCTTCCCCAGAGGCCGAGGTAAATTGCCCATGGGGTCATTAGGGGAGGGGCAGGAGGGCGGGGTCTTAAAAACAAAAATGATCAATTTTGCCATTTATACTTTATTTTGTACTATAAAACCATATATATTCATGATCAGAGTCTCAAGATGCACAAGTCTGTATCAGTAGATTTTCCCTGCGGTATCAGGGAGGGGTGGGGATGGGCGGGACAGTGTGCTAACCTTTAAACGGTTGAGATCCCCACCCATAAACTATATATTTTCTGGTTCTACATAAAAAGTTGAATAGAGTGATACTAAAGAAAATTTCATGGGGTCATTCCTGATGGAGGGTGGGGACGGGCGGGGCTTGGTACTAACTTTTAAATGGTTGATATCCCACCCTGAAACTATATATTTTCTGGTTCTGTTTTAAAAGTTGAATAGAGTGATACTGAAGAAATGCCCATAGCGATTTCCAGAGGAGGGCAGGGACAGGCGGGGCTGGGTACTAACTTTTGATCAGTTGAGATCCCCACCCCTAACATATATATTTTCTTATTCTTTATGAAAAGTTGAATAGATTGATACTAAAGTAAACCCATATGGGCATTCCAATAGGAGGGTGGAGACAGGTAGGTCTAGGTACTAACTTTGAGATCCCCACCCTCAAACTACAGTTTTCTTCATGGGCTGGTTGCTATCATTTTGTTTAAGAATTAAAACAATAAGCATGAATTTTCATTGTCAAGGGTACTTAAGTAATCACTGATCCATGTCTAAAAGCTCTCAAGCTAAATCTTTTTATAAGCAACACTAATGGTCAGTTATCCCTGGGGCATGATTTATTATTCAATTCGATAGAGTAGCTGCATTTAGTTATCAATATGACATTATATGGGTAAATGCTTGGATTAATTTAAAATCAACACATCATTAGCTCATCAAAACAATGGTTTGTGATATTGGGTATAGTTGATGCCTATTGTTTGAATTTCAACCAATTGGATTCATGTACTACTTCTCTATATAAAATTAAATCTTAAAATGAAAAGAATATTACAAGTTAAAAATTTCTCAACAGTTTTTCTATTGTGTGTAGAACTTATTTAAAGGTTTAAAATTTTCAGCCGTTGCCATGGAAATGGAAAAAAGCAACAAAAGTCCTAATATGTGTTTTGAATACAGGGTTTGATTTTTATTCGTTTGGGCGCCTTATTTGTAATGATGCATCCATCATTACATTAGTACTCGTTATTAAGGCGCCCAAACAAAGTTTGGCGACTTATTGTTTTTTGCACCGTTTCTTATTATTATTATTATTATTATTAAGGCGCCCAAACGAAGTTTGGCGACTTATTGTTTTTGCACCGTTTCTTATTATTATTATTATTATTATTTTTATTATTCTTCCTCTTCTTCTTCTTCTTCCGGCCATGAACTTGTCCAACCAATTTCTCGAAGACCGTTGGTCCAATCTTAACCAAACTTCACAGGAAGGTTGATCCCCATCTCCTTCCCCAGAGGCCGAGGTAAAATGCCCATGGGGTCATTAGGGGAGGGGCAGGAGGGCGGGGTCTTAAAAACAATAATGCTCAATTTTGCTATTTATACTATATTTTGTACTATAAAACCATATATATTCATGATCAGTGTCTCAAGATGTACAAGTCTGTATCACAAGATTTTCCCGGGGTATCAGGGAGGGTGGGGATGGGCGTGGTCGGGGCAGTGTGCTAACTTTTAAACGGTTAAGATCCTTACCCATAAACTATATATTTTCTGGTTCTACATGAAAAGTTGAATACAGTGATACTAAAGAAAGTCCTATGGGGTCATTCCTGATGGAGGGTGGGGATGGGCGGGGCTTGGTACTAACTTTTAAATGGTTGATATCCCCATCCTGAAACTATATATTTTCCGGTTCTGTTTTAAAAGTTGAATAGAGTGATACTGAAGAAATGCCCATGGCGTTTTCCAGAGGAAGGCGGGGACAGGCGGGGCTGGGTACTAACTTTTGATCAGTTGAGATCCCCACCCCTAACATATATATTTTCTTATTCTTTATGAAAAGTTGAATAGATTGATACTTAAGTAAACCCATATAGTCATTCAATAGGAGGGTGGGGACAGGTAGGTCTAGGTACTAACTTTGAGATCCCCACCCTCAAACTACAGTTTCCTTCATGGGCTGGTTGCTATCATTTTGTTTAAGAATTAAAACAATAAGCATGAATTTTCATTGTCAAGGTTACTTAAGTAATCACTGATCCATGTCTAAAAGCTCTCATGCTTAAGCAACACTAATGGTCAGTTATCCCTGGGGCATGATTTATTATTCAATTCGATAGAGTAGCTGCATTTAGTTATCAATATGACATTATATGGGTAAATGCTTGGATTAATTTAAAATCAACACATCATTAGCTCATCAAAACAATGGTTTGTGATATTGGGTATAGGTGATGTCAATCATCGTTTGGGCGCCTTATTTGTAATGATGCATCCATCATTACATTAGTACTCGTTTTTATTATTCTTCCTCTTCTTCTTCTTCCGGCCATGAACTTGTCCAACCAATTTCTCGAAGACCGTTGGTCCAATCTTAACCAAACTTCACATGAAGGTTGATCCCCATCTCCTTCCCCAGAGGCCGAGGTAAAATGCCCATGGGGTCATTAGGGGAGGGGCAGGAGGGCGGGGTCTTAAAAACAATAATGCTCAATTTTGCTATTTATACTATATTTTGTACTATAAAACCATATATATTCATGATCAGTGTCTCGAGATGTACAAGTCTGTATCGCAAGATTTTCCCGGGGGTATCAGGGAGGGTGGGGATGGGTGGGGCAGTGTGCTAACTTTAAAACGGTTAAGATCCCCACCCATAAACTATATATTTTCTGGTTCTACATAAAAAGTTGAATAGAGTGATACTAAAGAAAGTCCCATGGGGTCATTCTTGATTGAGAGTGGGGATGGGCGGGGCTTGGTACTAACTTTTAAATGGTTGATATCCCCATCCTGAAACTATATATTTTCCGGTTCGGCTTTTAAAGTTGAATAGAATGATACTGCAGAAATACAAATGACGTTATTCCAGAGGAGGGTGGGGACAGGCGGGGCTGGGTACTAACTTTTGATCAGTTGAGATCCCCACCCCTAACATATATATTTTCTTATTCTTTATGAAAAGTTGAATAGATTGATACTTAAGTAAACCCATATGGTCATTCAATAGGAGGGTGGGGACAGGTAGGTCTAGGTACTAACTTTGAGATTCCCACCCTCAAACTATAGTTTTCTCCATGGGATGGTTGCTATCATTTTGTTTAAGAATTAAAACAATAAGCATGAACTTTCATTGTTGAGGATACTTAAGTAATCACTGATCCATGTCCAAAAGCTCTCAAGCTAAATTTGTTTTTATTAGCAACACTAATGGTCAGTTATCCCTGGGGCATGATTTATTATTCAATTGATCGATAGAGTTGCTGCATTTAGTTGTCAATATGACATTATATGGGTAAATGCTTGGATTAATTTAAAATCATAACATCATTAGCTCATCAAAACAACAGGTTGTGATATTGGGTATAGGTGATGTCAATCAACTTTGCCTATTGTTTGAATTTCAACCAATTGGATTCATGTACTACTTCTATATATAAAATTAAATCTCAATATTACAAGTTTAAAATTCTTGATTTTTATTCGTTTGGGCGCCTTATTTGTAATGATGCATCCATCATTACATTAGTACTCGTTATTATTATTCCTCTTCTTCTTCTTCCGGCCATGAACTTGTCCAACCAATTTCTCGAAGACCGTTGGTCCAATCTTAACCAAATTCCACATGAAGGTTGATCTCCATCTTCTTCCCCGGAGGCCGAGGTAAAATGCCCATAGGGTCATTAGGGGAGGGGCAGGAGGGCGGGGTCTTAAAAACAATAATGCTCAATTTTGCTATTTATACTATACTTTGTACTATAAAACCATATATATTCATGATCAGTGTCTCAAGATGTACAAGTCTGTATCGCAAGATTTTCCCGGGGGTATCATGGAGGGTGGGAATGGGTGGGGCAGTGTGCTAACTTGTAAACGGTTAAGATCCCCACCCATAAACTATATATTTTCTGATTCTACATGAAAAGTTGAATAGAGTGATAGTAAAGAAAGTCCCATGGGGTCATTCTTGATGGAGGGTGGGGATAGCGGGGCTTGGTACTAACTTTTAAATGGTTGATATCCCCACCCTGAAACTATATATTTTCTGGTTCGGCTTTTAAAGTTGAATAGAGTGATACTGCAGAAATACAAATGACGTTATTCCAGAGGAGGGTGGGGACAGGCGGGGCTGGGTACTAACGTTTGATCAGTTGAGATCCCCACCCCTAACATATACATTTTCTTATTCTTTATGAAAAGTTGAATAGATTGATACTTAAGTAAACCCATATGGTCATTCAATTGGAGGGTGGGGACAGGTAGGTTTAGGTACTAACTCTGAGATCCCCACCCTTAAACTATAGTTTTCTTCATGGGATGGCTGCTATTAAGAATTAAAACAATAAGCAGGAATTTTCATTGTCACGGATACTTAAGTAATCACTGATCCATGTCCAAAAGCTCTCAAGCTAAATATTTTTTATAAGCAACACTAATGGTCAGTTATCCCTGGGGCATGATTTATTATTCAATTCGATAGAGTAACCCGCTTAGTTATCAATATGACATTACATCTTGGATTAATTTAAAATCAACACATCATTACCCCATCAAAACAACAGGTTGTGATATCGGGTATAGGTGATGTCAATCAACTTTGCCTATTGTTTGAATTTCAGGCTATCATCTATCACTCAAGTAATTTGCTCCACCTTCATAGTATTAACCACATTTGAATATTTGTAATTGACCAATGAATATACATATATAAAATTATTGTAAAATTATAAAAGTTTTAAATTTCTAATAATGCATGCAGGGATTAAAATATGTAGTTTGGAAACCTGGTATTTGATTAAAAAGGGTTAACAAAATACATGTTTACAATAATGTAATACAATGTAAATGAATAAGTGATATATTTTGTAAATTTTTTTCAGACATCATTTTTAACAATGGCAAAATTTCATTGGGTTTCTATGCAGTTTTTCTATTGTATGTAGATCTTATTTAATGGTTTAAAATTTTCAAAATGGTGGTCGTTGTCATGGTCATAGAAAAAGCAACAAAAGTCCTCCAAGCATGAGTTCTGAATACAGGGTTTGACTTTTATTTGTTTGGGCGCCTTATTTGTAATGATGCATCCATCATTACATTAGTTCTCGTTAACTTTGCCTTCTTGTGACTTTAGCATTATCCATCGGTTCTACCGAAATACTTGTTCATTCTGTTCTCCTTGCTGAAAAGGATGAACCACTAACAAGCTTCTAAGGATTGTATTAATCTGGTTATAAAAAACTGTGTCTTGAGACCCAAATACCCTCCCCAAACCCAACTATGATTTCATCTTATATCCTTATGACCTTGAACTACACACCTTAATATGGTACGAAACACATCGTGTCACATTTGTGCTTTGATCTAAATCCATCAATAGATGTTAGTCTTAGAGTGGACACGATTTAATACAGACACACAGATATATAAAAGTAATAGAAGATGTTGTTTTTTAAACATATTGTAAAAATTAATTGATGTGTTATAATAGTATAAATGATGTTTGATGTGTCTTACAAGTCTTTTAGGCTGGATATAAAAGCTTATATTATATATATATATATATATAAATTACGTAGTAGTTTTTTAGATATATATATGACACTTAAATCAAATATTTTGAACTTTGAACTTGAACTTGAAATTTCGATAAAACCTTTGGCTTATAAATGCTACTAAGCCAACTCTTTGAGACTAGTGTTTGGAATTTCCTCATGTGAGCGCGTAAATGTCCACGGGTCTCTTGTTTCGTGCTGCATCGGGTGTTGGCAATTTATCCCTGTTTTAGTAACAATTCCGTTTATTATTGAGTCATGTAAGTGTTGATCAAATTGAATTTATTGCAAAATAATGCACTATGCAAACAACGAGGCAGTGGATTTATAACTATCCTCCTTCGCATGTCAACGACCATGTTTAATTTAACAATTTAAATTCAACGATATATTGTTCATGATTCAGCAATTATAGTTACAAGGAATATATTGTTTTATAGTCGAACGATACACGGAGAGTATTTCATCTGCGAACGGTACAGTGACACTCGATTCGATGGAAGAAGTGACGTAGAGTGCAGTAATGGTGTTTTATATGACACTTATTTTGAGGCGGTCAGTTCTGCAATGGCTGAAGAAACCGTAGTGCCAAGAGAAAACCATCTATCTTATAAATTTTAGGCACGTAAATTGACAACCTACCTCACATTAGGATCTGTCTGAGTGGGATTCAAACTTAGGCGGTTAGACGAGATGTTGTGATCCCGGTTAGCGCGCATTAGATTACTCTGCCATAAAAGTACCTTGATTGAAAGTATAAGTTTGCAACTTTAGTAATATTTCTTTACGAGGAATGAGTGTTGAATTAAAAATTGTTTTTGAGATGAATTTAAAATATACCTTTATTTTAATGTCGGATAATGCGTATGAGGGACTATATCTGTCGATGGTTCCCGCAATCGCGTCACCAAAAACTGCAATTAGTATAAATATTTAAACAAATACTGTGACAGAATCATTAAAACATCGATAGCATCTCTGTAGACAGACATAAACGTGATCCGAGAAATTTTTTATATGACTCGATTGAACCGATTATATGTCACGGGAAACTCGTTCGATTTTTAACGAATTTGTCTGAAATTATGGTAAGATAATTTGTGTTAGTCTTATACAAATATCAATTCATTGTCACATAGTGCATTGCCACATGTACATGGGTAGGTATATAGTTGCTTTTAACCAAACATTTCCTACCTTCATTATTAAACCCGACTTTGGACGGGCACGTGATTAAATGAAATAATGATATCGGCAGTGGTGTGGTCGAGTAGTGTTTTAGGGTCCCAATCACAAACTCATTTAAACCGTACATATAAAATTAAAAATTAATAAACCTTATTCCAAAACAGAGAGCTAACAGCCACGGGCTAAATACATTTTTAATAAAATATTTTGAAAACATATCTTTTTATATTGTTTCATAAAAATGTTTATTAAAAATACATGTCGGATTACATAGCGCCGGCATACTTCAAAGTCACCGTTAACGTTGACATAAGCCCGACCAATCTACTTTCACAAGTATAGCCTTATGAATTCGTTGAATGGGAATATTAACAACAGTAGCACTAGGATCATTCAATATATCGATCAATAGAAATGGGCGGCATAAATACTTCAGACAATTAACGAGCAGAATTAATTACCCAATACTATCATAAAGATACTATTAAATACAGAATCAAATATAGGGTTTTGAGAAGTAATGCAGTATCTACTTGTCTCCAGCATTTACTGACCGGTACACTATAATCACTGGAGTTTGTTTTCGTTTACTTCACATACTCGATTATTGTTATTAGCTGATCGAAGAAATATCCGCCAATAGCACATGTCAAACATTGCGGCAAAATTATTGATAAACCGCTGACTGTCTACACATGAGTTAAAAGTGTTACGTGCACGAGACTGTATTATCGTTGTAGTAAAAAAGGAAATTGTTGAAATAATGATTATATCAGAAAACACGAGCAACATAAACAAAGATATATTCAAATCGGAGATGTCAATTGATTATAAGTCATTAGTTATGTTTAATATTAACAGCGAGTACTTTTTTCACCACTTGTTTGTCCCGTGTTTGGACACGTTAGTTATAGGACATTTCTAAAGTTTATAAATAATGGTACTATTTATTATAATTTGATTTTTGTGAAATTTATACCTATTTTATTGATACAGAAATATACAACTGGATCCATGAAAAAACTATCAATTTTACCAATACTCTTTGTGGTATGTGTGTTTTATGTGAACGGTAAGTAGAATATTTTTACTACTTTTATTATTGTATTATAATATTGACATGACTAATTACAGCATAATACATACAATTATTTTTGTATTATATTTATCTTATGTCATTCAAGGCATTGATATTTTGATTCAATACATAAGTATAGCATTAACCACACACACACACACACACACACACACACACACACACACACACACTTTTTCCTTCAAATTTTGCCATATCATACAGCCAACTTAGTAGCAACCAAGTTAATGATTACTACTTCTCGTCATTAGATACATTTTTGTCCAAATGGCACGATTTTAAACTTTGGTACTTTTAAATGGCTGAAAAATCACTATTCACCATGCCATTTGTATAAGGACCCTTCCAAATAAAGTACTTAAATAACAATACATTTATATAGTGTTTTGTCATAATATTCAGTGTCCGTCCAAAGTCGGGAGTATAATATCAAGTGATCTTGTCATGTTATGTTCAAATTGTACGTATATTTTTGGTTACAATGGCTAAAAAGTTCCAGATAAAAGTAATTAAACATGTATTTTATTTCATTGTATGTCCAGTCTCGTTGACTACTCGGATTTGATTTATTTTACTCAAAAAACGTTACAATTATCGAACGTTTTCATTATTTTCATATTTTTGAATAATACCACAGTGACCATATCCTTTTATGTGTTAACATAAAGGTCGTATAGGGTGATAATTGTTTTTCTTGTCAAACACGAACTTCACCCCCATTAAGTGACCATCAGCGGTCATTTTGACCTGTAGTACACATCAATAGCACCATACTTAGATTGTCTCAAGTGGGTGAAAATGTACATACAGTGTTAATTTGCATTGATACATGTTGTTTTATACAGCATACATAAACAGGATAAAAACTAATACTTGATACAAAAAAGCCAGTATACAAACAATTACCAACGTGTGTGCTTGTCACTACTGAAATGCTATACAAAAAACAACAGTATACCAAAGTGTGTGCTTGTCACAAAAATGCTATAAAATGTCAGTATTTAAAGATCACCAACGTGTGTGTTTGTGAAAAAAAATACATGTAGTATACAAAAGGTCAGTTTACAAAGATTACCAATGGTGCGAGAAAGTATGAAAAAGTGTATACAAAATGGCATTATACAAAGATTCCCGAAGTTCGAACTTGTGAAAAAATGCGATATAAAATCCCAGTGTACAAAGATCACCAAAGTGCATTAAATGCAAGTAAAATACAAACTATATCTATGATAATACTCGATCCGTGTTACATAACCATTATGTTGTCATGCCTTATTTTATAACGATCGAACGATCTTCTACTAACATCATCAATGTGCTAAAATGCAAAAAGGAAAAAACTTGAATGCTTTGATGTACAGAGAATGTTTACCTATTCATATAGATAGCATATCTTGAGCTTACTGACTAGTAATTGGTAAAGTGCACAAATATTAACGATTACAAGTGAACATTATAGCAAAAGATAATTATAAGGAACACGTGAAAGCGGGTGCTTTTGGTACGGTTATGTTGTATAAAAGTGATACAAAATATTAATGATATTATTGTCAAATAAAGTGAAAAAACATACGTTTAAAGATAAAATTAAAAAAATGCACAAATCCATAGGTTTAATAAGAGGCTCACTGTGCCAAGAAATTAAAAAACACTCGCTTGAAGACAATATTTAAAATGTACAAAAGCACAGCATGTATTTCAACCATGTTTAAATATTTACAAATAATATATATCCATTATATTGCGGAAAGACCTATTTTTCTAGACATGGATTTTGTTCTCTTGTATATTTTAACTTGAAAATTCATTTTTCCAATACAGTTTATTAGCATTAAACAGTACAATTGGTCAGGTGAAGTTGGTCCGTGTAGCTTTATACTGTAAACGTTAAGCGTTTTCGGTTAATTGTAAGCATATTTAGAATTTGTAAAATGCTCTGCGAATACTTCATTGAAGAGATTATACTTAGGTGTGACTTTGCTTTTAGTCTATGTGAGAACAATGTACGATATTATCTACTTTTAAGTTTTTACATGCTAGTCATATATTCACAAAACTCACCAAAAAAAAAATCAGAAGAGAACTACAATAGAACAATCATTAAGTGATTTATAATAAAATGTATGATGGCTAGTTACAAACATTAAATAAAGCGTCATAATACACATGTCACTTTATGTTCTGAAACATCATCATCTGATCGCGTTATTAATGAAATAGTACTGGACTCATTGATTTGTCAGATATGTGTACATGTAAAGCATATTCTGGTTAAATTGGTTTATATTCGAGTCGTGAATTTGCTACATGAATCAGTAACATTATCATAAAGATTATTATTGTTTCTTCTTTATAAATAAATCATCATCATCATCATCATCATCATCATCATCATCATCAAGAAACTTAAGGAGAGGACTTATATAGGCAATGCCTGCTGTCTAATCCTTTTCAACATTTTTGAATAAAATATTGTTTAAATTAATTAAACTTGGTTATTGACATGTTATAAGTATGTGGGTAAAACGGTCCATTTCCAAATCACTAGCTACTCACGTCGCGTGTATAATCAAAAACTTGAACGAAAAGAACAAGGAACTGGAATATATCCAGTACAAATTTTGGATACAGTTATATCATACTTATGATCAATATTGTAATAACGGACATTAAACTTTATTGGGTGTTTATCGTTGTTAAACCTTTAATTTAATACAACTCTATAATTGAAGATTCTATTGTATTTTAAACATTGCTCGCTTCGTATGTGTTAAGTCTTCGGTTCGAACCTCGACAGGGTCTGGCCAAGACTTCAAAATTAGTAGTGGCTCTATTTCTCCAAGCACTCGGTATTTGGAAATGAGTCTTTCGGAAGAGACCTTTAAAACCGAAGCACGGCAGGCGTAACACGTTAAAAGCCCTTCATGCACATTGCCCTGATCGCGCTAAAAGTGAAAAATTCTGTCATTTCACCTATAGCTTGTGACGTCTCGATAAAAGTGAAAGTATTCTTGACTTAGACGTAAACCCCATTAAATTAATCAAATCATTGGCAGTAAGACACATAAAAATATGTTCGTCATGTACAGATATGTTTTATTCTACTGCCAAGACTCCATTATACTTCGTTTTATGATGGTATTCAGAGATAAATGTCCAACATATGTTATCTGTACTTTTGGATTATTGTTTACCCAGAGACAATAACAACACGCATTGTTACAGACAGCGAATGACACAGCATCTGTCAATTTCCAACAAGTCTCTTCTGTATAATCCATAAATTGTACAAACATGTGCTGAGATTTTCATCATTAAGTTCATGTCCATTGAATTGTCTTTTATCTCTTGGAATGTCAACTAAAATGCCAAGCTGATTATCACAAAAATTCAATAATTTTTTATTTATCCAGAGATACTGATGAGTGAATATGTTATACGGTGAAATTATGGGCTAGTTCATGTCAGGCCTAAGGACAGCAAGGGGCATAAACTTTAAGGTTTCGTCAAAAGAACGTAGGGCTGTATACCCGACCGCCATTTTGCTGAGCAGACGTTCCATCAATTGATCAGCCATAGGTGCTTGAAGATGGGACAGAGGCGTTAGCTTGGAGATTTGTCTTGTAGAAACGTTTGATTTCACTTTGCATAATGTTTACCAGTTGATTTTTTTAAATGGATAAATGAAATTCCTGCTTACCTATCTATCTTGTCCTTGGTTATATTAACGTCAACACCGAAAATAGTGTAGACTAATTCAATTCGTACCGTTTCACACCTTGCAAACCGAGCCACCTTTATAATGATTACATGACCACGTACCGCAACATTATAAATTTTGTATTTTTTTAAAATAATTCAGCCTATTCAGAAAATTATAACGTAATAATTGTTTTTCTTTAAAAATTATAATATATTTATTTCAGGCGGAAAAGAAGGGCGTTTTTTTAATATTTATGTTAACATTTAAATCAAATAAAAATCTATATACAGTTACCTACGTTATCACGTAATTTAAACCTTCATTTTGACTTTATAAGATAATATCAACAAATTCGTTTTACTAACTCCGATATACCATAATTATTACACAGCAGATCCCTAGTTTTAATTCAACTCTAATAACAATGAGGTCATTATTTATTTAGGTGTCAAAATTATTTAAAAACTAATCTGGCCATCAGCAAAGCAACACCTACACTGAAACAAATTAACAAAAGCCGCGTTCGACTTTCTCTATACGTAATCTGTTATTGTGTAAGATTTTGCAGATTATGTATTATAGGGTAAAACAGTGATGCAGGGAAAACTGGTGATTTCATATCGGACTGTCACAGAAAACCTTCCCGCACTGGAGCTGTAAAGAGCCGAGACAAAAAGATCATATCTCCTTAATGTTCTACTTTACAATGAGTTATTTAATGAGTTTTAAAATAAAAGCAGAAAATTAAAAGTCGTAGTTCAATATAAAATGTATTAATACAACGCTTCTACAACGCTTCAAGCTAGAATAATGCTTGCATTTCCCATCAACATTTTGAGAAGTAATCATGACATAATGAATTTTACATGGTATCACTCTTAGGGGACAAAGTATATCATTAGTTTTATACTCTGTTCCTGTAATTACAAGAAGTTTTATAAAAAATAGAAATATGAAATTGACGTGTGCTGGTTTATATTGAATACAAATTATATTAAAATTAAATAGCGCGTTATAAGAATGTCAGTATGGTTTTAGCTGGATGCATCGCATTTGTCAGCATTAACAATCTCAAATTCAACGCATAGAACATGTAATAAATATAATATTAAAACTCCAAGTTAGGGATCTCTTATAGTTTGGACTTCGGAACTTGGAAGTGTTGCTGCAAACACATGAACAAAAAATAAAGTTCAGAATTAGACAACATTTTAAAATCTGACTAATTTTGTTAGTTAAGATATCCAGGAATCTAAGGCGCCATCATGAAGATCACTTTAAGCTTATAACAAATGTATCATTGAATATATTTTTTAAATTTATATTTTTAGTTCCGAACAAAAGATTTCCAAAATTTGTTAGATTCAATAAAAACAAACATACCAATAATAATTGCGAAACTCGGGTCTAGATGTAAATTTCCTCTAATTGAAACATAAAAATGTGGGATTTATTATTGAAAAAATTCACCACAATAAATATTAATATGTATTTTTTTCTTCAACCAAGCAGTTCAAACAGTTAAAAGGGCACAAAAATCAATACATGATGGTAATTTTCTTAAATATATTTGTTATTCTTAATATACAACGACGATAACATCTGGAAGTTTACACGGCATTCCGGGGCTAGCGATCTTATATACGACAATACACACTCAATTTACTTATTAATATTGAAGTAAAAAAGATCCTGAAGATTTTTGATTGACTAGAGCCATATATAGATACTTATTGAGATATTCATGTAATAAACTAAGTACGTAGGCAAACATAATCTACTGCAATTAATTTTCGTTACAACAAAAAAGAATCGGAAATTACAACTTCAAGAAGCGAAGGACAAGAGGATTCAATCTTTATGGGTAATTGTTGCAGTAAATGTAATTTGTTGTAAAAAAAAACAATGCAGTTAACGTTGCTTCATAAAGATTTTCTTGTTTCGGAGTACTTCCTTCATTATTTAAAAAGTATCTATCAATTTGTCATCACTAATTATCATTAATTTCATATTTTGTATCGTCTTCAAACCTTATAAAGCCTTTTGCCACTTTACAAGCCTCTAAGGTTTTAATGTTTGTAACCACAGGTTCCTCTTCACCTTACCCAGATTTCTTCCATACGTTCACTCAATTACAACTGGAGTGGTTTTGTTCCGTACCTTCCATGAAATATAGGGATTGACATCCACTGTACTGTTACAAGCCATTATCCACATCGTTGACTTCCGGTAAAACCGAAATGCTTTTTGTTCCTGAATTGGCGATAACCAGTACTAGTTTTTAAGTTACTCATCTAGTTTCTGTCTCAACTGTTCATTTTGTTTTCCAAATAGAGTTTATTATCCTACCTATTCTCTATTATATGCTCTTGTTTTCTGAGATGCACATGCTCTGCTGATATTTTTAATTTCGTTTTGCTTTGCTGAATTTATTAATTTCCTTTTGATCTATTTGAATTCAATCTTCACTCATTTCTTCACATAAATGGCGGATTGATCACAAGCTTGGCAAATAAGCATCTTCATTTTTTGTCTTCTTTCAATAGGGTATAAAACATTTTTGTTTTCTTTCCATAGGGTATTAATTCATTTTTGTCTTTTTTCAATAGAGTATCAAACAATTTTTGTCTTCTTTCAATAGGTTATTTAACAGTGTTTTGTCTTGTGCCAACAAGATACCGAACACTTTTTTGTCTGTTGTCAATAGCGTATCAAACAAGTTTTGTCTTCTGTCAACAGGGTATCCAACAATTTTTGCCTTTTTGCAATCGTCTGTCAAAAGGGTATCAAATAAATGTTTGTCTTCTGTCAACAGGGTATAAAACAATGTTTTGTCTTCTGTCAATAGAGTATCAAACAATGTTTTTGTCTTCTGTCAATAGAGTATCAAACAAGTTTTGTCTTCTGTCAACAGGGTATCCAACAATTTTAGCCGTTTTACAATCGTCTGTCAATAGAGTATCAAAAAATGTTTGTCTTCTGTCAACAGGGTATCAAACAATGTTTTTGTCTTCTGTCAACAGGGTATCAAACAATGTTTGTCTTCTGTCAACAGGGTATCAAACAATGTTTTGTCTTCTGTCAACAGGGTATCCAACAATTTTAGCCGTTTTACAATCGTCTGTCAATAGAGTATCAAAAAATGTTTGTCTTCTGTCAACAGAGTATCAAACAATGTTTTTGTCTTCTGTCAACAGGGTATCATACATTTTTGTCTTCCGTCAATAGGGTATCAAATAAAGTTTTGTCTTCTGCCACTAGGGCATCAAACAATGCTTTATCTCCTGCAAACAGGGTATCAAAGATTTTGTTTTCTTTCAATAGGGTATCAAACAAAATTTGTCTTCTTCATTTTGACTTGTAGATATTATTTAACCTTTCCTTTTACCAGTCCTTAGTGGTACCAAACTTATAGTTGTCAACTCCAGTCATTTCCTGAAATGGACTCGAATCTACAGTCGTATGGCTTGATTTTAGATAGGCCTACAAAAACTTATTTTATCAAAACTTTTTGTGTCATTGTTACCTTTATCAGCTGCCCATGGAAATTTGTCGAACACTTGGATGCAGTCCTTTAAACTAATTGCAACATCTGGAACTTTTTCATCACGCCGCCTGCGGCCCTATACATTTTGATCTGTCGCTCACATCGTCTGACGTTTTCACTTAAGTTACCGTCTCTAATTTGCCATTAACTTTGTCTTTGCCACCATGTTATTATTGCAAACTTTAATGTCAGATAAAGGAAAACGATCACATGTGCTTCTTGCAATCATGACTTGGTAAATGACGTCAACCAAACCCACAATGAAGCGTAGTATCAAACACAAATGAAACACAGACTTTGAAGACAAATAAGATTTTATGAATGTAATTACAAATCTTAAATACTGATTAACGATTTTAATATTATATTCTTAATTCAAACTTTTTAATAAAAAACAATTTAATGTGAACCGGCAATGCTTATTTGTTAACGTAATAAAATTGTACTGATGTAAAATACAAGACTTTATAATCTAATAATTAATTAATGTTACTTTTTAATATCAATGGTTTCTATATTTCCATCTTGATTCAAGCTGTATCATTGGCTTTCTCTGTTATCACCAAATTACCAAATAAATGTATTATCATTATTCGATTTCATTTTATAATGAAACATAACGAGTGTTAAAGTTCTTCAGAGAGTGCAGACAGCTTGATCTGTTGTAATGCCGAAAGCGATTTGTCTTAATATAACGAAGCAATGAGAACATCGTGCGTTTTGACACATGCTTCATACGTTATTTGTAAACATTATACTTTAATAGGACCACTCATTGAGTTTATCGTAAAAGCAGAGATGCTTACAGCAACGTAACTTCTTTTTTAACTTTGTTAAGAGTAAAACAACTATCTTGGAGGTTAAAACCATGAGTGTATTTTATAAAGTTCCTTTCCAGCAACGGACACTAACTAACCGACAATCAATACAACAACAATGAGCTGTTATTAATATATTTTGTACAGAAGATGACATTTTAATCAGGGATATCCAAACAGTTATGTATTAACCGATGTGCTTGGGGACCGAACATAAACACAATTACATTAAGAAGTGATGGTTACATATAACTTTCTAGCGTTGATAAATTGTCATTGTAAGTGGGTGCTGTATGCAATCTAAGTATTGACAAGCAAAGTTCACCAGTGTCTAAAGTAATACAAGTAAACTTGTCAAATAAACGTAAAATCACTTAATCAAATGAAGATTTATTGATGGTTTCTGGAATAACCAGTCAAAAAATAAAATTTAGCGGTATTAAATTAAATTTTCCCCTGTTTTAGATAATTACATTGTCGTTTATTTAAAACAATTTCTGAAAAAGTTGGTCGAAAAATAACATTTGTTAAAAATAATTTTTTCTGCCTTTATGATAATTAAATTGTCCCGTTTTAACATTATACCAGGTCGTAAAGTCGTAAAACTAAATTAGAGAATTATTCTCAGAACGATAAAATCTACGTTAGAAAACAGATTTATAGAGATTATATTTTACAGCAAGCCTTTTATCTTGAAACATGAAATAAAGCACAGCAAATACTTTATTTTGGAGTGTCAATGTTATTACCTTAACTGTAAATGATCTATTACCGTGGAAACGTCATCTTATTTAATCATATGAATGTAAGCTTGTAAAGTATGTCCTAAGCATGTTTTGATAACAATGAGCATTTGTATTTCTGGTTTTAACTGAAATTTGACGATCCTTACTCTAAAAATAGGTTATGGAATATTTTTCGCTTATTTCCTTATTATTCAATTCCCCTTTGTTTGAAGCATTTTGAATGCAACGACTAGATCTTATTCTGCTATTTTTGCATGAAAGGATTGGCTCTCAGTGGTGTCATGTTTTTATGAAAGATGTACAGTGCCATCTCTGTAATTTAAAGCTGGCTACAGATGCTGAAGGTATGAATAGCAAAATGTGCTACTTTGAACTTGACAGTTTAGAGTACTATAAATCTATAAAAAATTCGTCGTTTTTTTTCTCTCAAATAAATTTTTTGACTTATATTTTATTTTGTTAGATACGCAAAAATTTAATATACACAGTGAATCTATAATTAAAGATAAAAGGTTGATGGAAAAGTTTCAAAGTATTGCATGGATTTAAGGCTTATTACATGTTTTGCTTTGGAGGATTTAGATAATCTATACATCTGCAACGACTATCAGTACACAAAACGATTTAAATAATTTAGATAACGTATCATGCATGTTCATTTGGACTTATTTTAAACAAGAATTAGTATAAGCACGTGTAACCAAACACTCACAATTCAGAGTGAATCATGACATCGTTTTCATGTCATATTTCAATTTCTTAACTTTATTAAAACATCCCGACATTCCTAGAAGAAAGCCGGAAGTCACGGCCCATGTATAAAGTTTCATATTTCTGTTTATACCCTCTTGTGAACGAATCACTCCGTATTGGCGCTGATGGATTAACTATATTAGTTGAATACCAATTGATGTTAATATTTAAACCTTTCCAAATGTAAATACGTTCATTAAAACAAGGCAATAATCAATATGTTATACCTTAGACATTAAACTGGAATCCGATGTGATGCACTAACATGACACCGGCCATTAAATGTATTCCGAGTGGGACATTATGACGTAACGTGTCAACACCCAGAATAGAAGTTAATTGGCTCTCATAGTTAGTATTTAATTAACTATAATGTCAGTTTCGAATTGCACTCTTTGACACTGGGTAGAACATTTATTCGACATTAATAAATAAATGGTTAACAAATAAAAGGTGAAAAGTGAGGACAATACAAAACACAAATACAAGTATACGGTTGAAAAATATTGACGATTTGTAAAAGTTAAAAACTAAGACGTAAAAACTGTGTATAGTCCAGTTGGGTAAGGAATAACTGTAATGAAAAATTATTGTAGTTTACCGCCCAGTTTTATTTTTTCTTTACGGGCATTGCTTTTATATTACCATATCCGTTTAATTGCAAATTATATTGAAATAAAATATTTTTGAAAAACTGTCAAATATTCTTTTTATTTGAATCATCTTTAATTTTTCAATTGGTTTAAGATATATGTAATAGTATTTAAACGATGGAGTTTTTTTTTACATAAGCTACAAGATCAGTCTTTGAAATATTTCAACTTTCATTTTTATCCTTTGAATAATATAAGCATTGTTTGAAATAAAATGTTTTGGTATTTATATCATGATCCACCCTTATCATTGTCCTTCTGTATGTTAGCAACAGAAGACGTGTGTCATATTTGATGAGTCAAATTCAAAATATAAAACTTAAATGCTTATACGTTTTCTATAACATGGGCGCAAAGGTTCTTAGGCTTGACCCTTGCGAACCATTAGCTGCAATTTTTAACCATTCTCTGTTTTTCTATGAATAAACTGTTTTCATGAACATATCATGAAAATTGTTTTCAATCGTCGGCCACGACCACAACTAATACTGTCAACAAAATATTTTAATCATCGCTTTTTGTCACTTTGACGCTTATTATAATATAGAAAAGATGAAACTGGAGACTGGAATGTCTCCTTGTATTTTTGACAAATACGTTTATAAAAATCCAAATATGACACGAATAGACTGAATCTAAATCAAATTAGGATTATTTGAATCCTTTTTAAAAACGTAATAAAGCATCACATTTATGTTTTAGAAAATAATGCTTAAAAATCAATTTAAAATCACATTATAATGAAGAGAATACAAATTGTAGAATGATTTTACAAGCACGATGGTGTTATAAATGCGTTTTATTATGTATCCTATATCGAACCAACATCGATACTCAACAGTGACTTTCATTACATTAGGCCGTAAAATGATGAAGGATTTTTTTAAAATATCTCTACGATCATTTTATTTGCCAAAACATCAAGGCGATATTCATTTCCAAATTCAATTAGACAAAATATAGCCATGAGACGGCTTTGATATTTTTGCTCAATAGCTGTTAAAAATAAATAAATTGATTGAATGAAAGAAGTCAATGGAGACCTTGCTTCATCACATTCTGATCTTGTTCCGTCTTATTTGTGCGCAGTACAAGTAGATTTAAAATCGGAGGAGTAGTACATTGAACATTAAAACGCGCCGTAAATCATATATTATTTACAAGTTCGTGATGGCTTTAGAAATAGATTAACTTGAACAAAGAAGTATAAAAACGCTACTTTCAGTTCAGTAAACACAGTGTCATATCAATACGTTAGATTGCATATACTGCATCTAACATTCATTTCAATACTAAAATACTGACTTGTTACGTCTCATGGTCCATTAGATTATCGAAATTTCTAAGAGATTTACATTATTACGTTGACGTTATTAGCTATATTTAGTAAAAACGAGTTTACTAAGTTTACATTGCAAAGTAATCTAGCTAATGCGTATAATAAAAATGTTTACCCTTCCTTAATTAAATCAATCGAATAATACATATCTAGATCTTTCTAAGTCCAAACCAGTGATAGTCTAAAAGTAAAGTAAAAACCTTGGAAACAGGCAAATTAAGTTGAAATATTAACTTGCAACAGGGAAGTGAGACCGGGTGTTCCTACAGGGTACGCAATTCATTAACTTATACAATTAACAATATCCAACTTGATTGATGAATTTATTTATTAAATCTCATACTATTACTGCAAAATCATACATTTTGGTGGGGGATAAACACGAAATTTAATATCAACAAAAAATTAATATATCATGATTCCACTGGGATTTTTCCACAAAACAAAATCCCTTTGCATTTTTCGCCAGGGATTTTTTTCATAAACTTACAAAACCACGAAATTTTAACCCCAAGAAAATTATCGATTATACAGAATTGTTTGTAATTAGAACATTACATATGAATGATTTTTGAAATACATTATTTTAATAAAGGTATTAAGACTTGAGATAGAGATGGTTGTTTTTCACATGCACAACTGTGATCTGACAATCCATACTGATTTTTTTTATCATAAAGTAACAGGATTACCAGTGTTTTATTGTACTGTAATATAATTATCCTAACCAACTTAGAGCATTGGCAAAAAGGGATAGGCAGTCTACAATGTAATTGATGCAACACAAAAACGCACACTTCATTACACCTTATGACCTTAAGCATATTCTATATACCTACTTTATACAATCTGTAAACATGCTTATTTTGAATACATTTTGTTAAAATGCAAGCAAAAAAAAATAAATAAATAAGAATAAATGAATAATTAAAAATCACCACTAAATAAATAATACACGATGCAACAGATTGCAAGCCTGGGGGAATAACCTCTGTACATGTAACGCCATTTTCCTACAAAGTCGTGAATTCTTTGATGTTTGTGATTTATGTTATATTCAATCGGGCTACAGTATCATAATAAACTGTTATCAATATTAATGTACACTCATGTTTTCTTAAAAAAGTATAAACTATGACTAATTTTACTGTAAAAGGTTAACTGGTTACGGCTTATGAATCTGTAAATATATACAAACACACCAAACCATGTCCAAATCACAATCCCACAGCAAAGTAAAATCTTTGAAACTGGCAAACCAGGTTAAACGCGTGAACTTTCACCAGAGAAACGAGGCCGGGTACTCCGGAAGGGTAACCAGGAGATTATAATTTGCACAAGAACGTGTTATACATGTATTTTAACTGAAACAGCTTCCACTTTAGTTTTCCTTCATATATGAACAATATAAATACAATATGCGTCACGATAAAAGAAGCGAAATAAGCAGATGGGTCAGTTCTTAAGTTTGAATAGCACTTTAGGATCAAGATGAATGTATGATAAATATGTATATTATCCCATTACTTGGTAAATATACTTCACAAGTTTTATGGGTTGTCAAATTATATACAGAAAACTGAGTGTAAGGCTTTCCTGATTAAGGTTTAGATTTTCTTTACGCAAAACATTTATTTGAAATTTACAATTTTCAAAAACGTTGATATTTGATGTGCAAAAATATAAGTGTTTGATTTCCTACATACTTCATTATGTACTATGAAATCATTTTTTTTTTGCAATGTTCCTATTTTCGTTGTTACGGACTCTAAAATCAACTAATGAGGCTCACAATTGGAACACGTGATACGGTACCAAGTGACGTTTGTGCGGAACTATGGTTTCAAATGGATATAAAATACCTTGAATTTTCCGTCATTTTCCGGAATTATATTTTGATTAATTTAAATATTATAACCGTGTTGGTTGATTTTACAGCATTAGACGGCTGTTTCGGAATACAATTCCTCATCAGTATTGCTTGTACCAGAACTGTGGAATCAAAACTATTTATGAAATAGTGCATGTTGATATTTTAGACCACCTGCTGGTTATAGCAGACTAGTAAATACAAAAAAAACATAGTTATACTTAATGTACATTGTATTTAAACACATCCAACACCATTCACTGCATAAATATCCATTAAATCATACTTAAGCAACAATTTCATCACGGATTAACCATCACCCGACTACATATTCTGAATGCATGATATTTAAAACCGAATAAATGAGTTGCTCATAGTTTTTCTCTATTGTTTTATTTAGTTGCTTTGACATTGACACTTGCTTATTTATCTAGGTGGTGCTATAAATTGATATTTTCTACCAAAGTACAATAAAAATCCCAATTTTTTCATTCTATCCAATAACAAAATTGCAGCATCTTCAGTTATAGATGGCGATGTTTCGGTATGAAAGTAATAATTTGGCATTGTACATAAAGCCATTCAAGAAGGATCAAACTCAGATAGAAAAAACTTGCATAAATGACATAGGTTTAGAAAATTAGATCGGGTTTGATTGGCTGTGATTATAATGAAAAAAAAAACCTAGTAGCTAAATACAAAATGGACACGCGTACGGATACAGTCAAAGTGAAATAAAAAAAAACACGACAAAGGATTAAAGCATGAAAATAATAGACAAGACAAACATATACTGTATAAATACCGCTCAGCATTAAACCCCTGACTGTGGACGGGCACTTGATAAAAAGAATATGCCAAGTAGTGTGTAATGTTGCCAATACCATCCCAAGCATTTTACAACCAGCGATCAATAAAACACATTTAAAATAAAACCATCCTAAAACACCTTTTATTAATACTTATTCTATCAGGACAATAGTTTTTAATAGATTGATTTTGACTTTTTCGAAGTGATAATTTAAAACAATATTTAAATTAAATGTCGGATACCAATCAATGTGATTAAGCTTTAAAATTGTGTCATAATTGCATTTATAATATCGATTTCAATTAAAATTAATTTTTAGACATATATGCAAAATTTTTCATAATTATAATGTCTCACTTGGACGCCAGTTTTTTAATGAAGAAATAGCAACTATAATGAAAGTATTGTACAATTCACCATTGTCTTAATATATTTAAACCAAAAATACCACTATGATAGTTAAAAGTTATCAAACGGCGCACCTGACCTATAAACTCGTCAGGCTAGTATTGGTGAATTCAATGTGCTCGAGGACACACCCGCAGAGTTTTTTTAGTCTTAAAACACAAATAAAAATATGACAGCCAAACGCTGAAAACGTATGACAAAATTCTTTTAAATCAGGTATAATATTAGTTGAAAATCAATATAAGCGTACGAGGCGACTATTTTGACTTCTGATTTGCTTTGGAGCGCAAGTTTTATTGCCAAAGAACAACAAATAAATCCGATGGGACGAAATTACGACTTGATGTTACCGTGACGTGATTCGAGAGAATGGCGCTTTAGTTGCCAAAAATTCACCGGTAGATATAAAAGCATGGGTAGCACTTCTTATTCACATATAAATATTTTTATAGACATTCCATTGTGCTAGCAATTTATACTGAATTTTTAAAGTTAAAGTCTGTCCCGAGCCATTAGGCCCATCAGGCCGGAGCTTATCCCGGTTTCGGTGGCGTTAAGCGACTGAGAGTACAAGACTCGGGACGCCGGTCCATCGCAGGTTAACCCCCAGCATTTTGCTGGTACTCATTTATTTTTCAGCTGAGTGAACTGGAACAACATGAAATTAAGTGTCTTGCTCAAGGACACAACACATCGCCCGGTCCAGGGATCAAACCCACGACCTTCGAATCATGAGTCCAACGCCTTAACCACTAGGCCACGCGCTTCCACTTATACTGAATTACTTTGCAGTAAAAAAAACCAGTGACTAATCAAAAAGTCATCAAGACGATACATGCCAAGCTACGAAACAACGTCAATCTTCTAGCCCCGTATGTCACGAGATACGAATGTTGACCGCTGTTCGGAGCTTGGATGCATGCCTAACCTTATATAGGTAATTTCCTGTTTTAAGATTTCCATACCCCAAGATACACAATGGGTTCCGACTTAAATTTCTCTATTGTCAACTTCCCTGTTCTATGTAGCAATATACCTACTTCGCCTCTTACGGTGTATTTGTTTTACAATTGATACGTTATAAGAGAGCTTGTTCTCTCTACACGAACTTTATAGAACGAAGCAAACTATTCACAAATAAATTGTTGCCTCGGGGATATTTCAAGCCTAGGCTTACCAAGGACCTCAAAAAGTTTAAAGGTTTTCCTCACTAAACATTTGATAATTGTGACGTCTCGCTATCCGAAATTATCCTCGGTATATTTAACGACCTATAGTTCTACGTTCCTTTCTTTGTCAAATTCAAACATGGATGTAAAATAGCTAGAAAATAGGCATTTGTCCCTCTCGATGACCCAGCTGGAAGTTTCTGTGTTTAAATTAATTTACCAGTTTTCAATGAATTTACAATGTTTTTTGGGATTGTTGAGTGAGTGAGTAATGGTGTTTAACATTCCAGTCAAGAATATTTCTCTTATATCGAGACGTCGCCAGCTATAGGCGAAGGTGCAGAAATTTTGCCTGTGCGTTGCGCTGATGGCATTATACAGCAGGGTTCTTTAGCGTGCTAAGCCCACCGTGACACGGGACCTCGTTTATTTTAAGTTCCCATCCGAAAGAACCGTGACTTTCATTTCGTAATGCCGAGTGCTTTGCTAAAGCACAGTCACTACCCACTTTCAAGTCTTGGGTCAGACCCGGCCGGGGATCGAACCCACGACCTCCCACTTACGGAGCGAGCACTATACCAACTGAGCTACCGCAGTGGGATTGTGATTTGAACATTGTTAGTATGTTTGTTTTTAAAAGCTACCCCATTCGATTTGTTTTGTCATTATTACCAGACCCCGTCCAAAGTCGTCGGGAGTTTTATGGTCTCGTTTGCTTGTCTCTTTGATAAATTTTATTGTTTGAATATTCGTAACAGGCTGTTGTAGAATATATGCCTGTTTATTTTTTTCTTTTTAAAAAGTGTCATCCTTCCTTTGACCTAAGGAAGTAGATAAAATCTTGGACCACAAAGAAAAAAAATTACACCTTAATAAACCAATAGTGTGCTATATTGAAAACACGTAGGAGTTACCTGCAATCACTCCATCATAATATATAGTCATGGATCCTTTGAAGTTCGTTGTTTATGTACAGAATCGTGAGATTATGTATAAAGGTAAATAACATAAAGGCAACAGTTTTATTATAAAATGTTGCCCTATTGATTTTTCATAAATAGAATTGTAAAATAAATAAATATTTTACAGTGAGACTTCCTGATATTTCAATTTCCGAATGGTTTGGAAGGTATTACAACTAGCCAAATCAGTGTCATCAGCACTTTTATATCAGACTCATTGCAATTTTTCCGAAGTAATGTTTGGGAAGTGGAAAATCCAATTTCAAAAACATTAAAATTTACCTCTTAAAAGACTAATCGATAAGACATTAGCTTTAAAACTGTTTTGCATTTACTATATTGATTTCAACTCAAGTTAATTTGTAGTGCATATATGCAATATGTTTCTCAATTACAATGCATCAATGACCCTTTTAGAAATTAATTCTTAGATGTTGATAATGGCAACTGTAATGTAATCGATGGGTAATTCGTCTATAAGTTAACACTAGAATGAATTAAAGGTTTTGAGTTGTCTGCCCCTATTTTTATAGGCCGGAATCACCATTCAGTAATCTGCTCCTAGTATTTTTATAGGCCGGTGCTGATAACGACTAAGAACACAAGAATACCAATGTCTATCGCAAGTTTACCCTTCAGCTTTTCTGTCTGTATCAATCATTCATTATATTTATTAGCTGGATCAAATCAATGTGAAATTAGATGCTTTGTGCCAGACTATATTCTTCGACCAGGTGGATATTTCATAGACTTTGTCGACAAATGAAAAAGTTTATACCAGAAAAGGCAATTGCTCGATGTCAGTCATTCGATACGAGGTCACATGTCTTCAAAGCAAATACTCACCAACCTACAGTACAAATCTGTCGACAGTTTAACACCAAACTAACACAAAGCCGTCGACATTACGCTACCGAGTTGTTGAGTTATGGATTGCTAGTGACCAAAAAGAAAGATATCAGCTGACACATATCTGCCAAGACATAGCCAATGAGGGATCGACATGTCTATTTCTACTACTGTATAGAGCCATGAGACATCACGCCCATGTGCTGTCGATTCAGTACCAATTCGTTAACCTGATGTTAATTATAAAACTTCGCCACACTGTAGCTTTCAGTGATAGTACACCTGTAAACATATTTTTATTACGAATTAATCTTAGGTTCCACTTAAGAATTATAGAGAGGTTATCTGGTAATTGTCTCCGGCGGGTAGCGTGATTAACAATGTATAAGTTTGTTACATACCTGCTGCATTGCCTTACAAGATTTGTCAAATCGCCGCAAGCTTTTTTCCTTTTCGTTTGTTCATTAGTGTCTTTTTAAGCCTCTAAAATTATGACACATTACAGAGTATATCTCCACTGGAGATGTGCGGATTTGTGATTTCATTAATATTCAGAAGTAGGGTTTTTATTTGACTGATGTGTGCTATGTAAGTCGAACGTTAGAATAAATACACATAAAAACTGTGAATCAAATAAGACTGCAATATTGCGAAGTGAATGTGCTTTAAAAAATTAAAAAGGTCGCCTACAGTATGGATCATTTATGCACATGATCCTAAACTTAAAATTTGTTTTATTTATTAGATAATTGCAACCTAGAATGAATTTAAGCATAACAGATTAACAAAGAGTATTATTACCCAATGCATATTTCTAGGTTTTATTCATATCATTTGCCGAATCCAAATAACAGTATCATGTGAACACAATTATTTTTGAAAATAAAATGTCACCAAAGGCAGACCATATATATAATAAGCTTCCCTACATGTTGGCACATCTATCTTCAAAAACTTTTCATGATCTCATTCAGACAACATTTGCATTTTATAAAGTGCCAGAGAAAAAAAATTGACTAGAGGATACAAATTATGGTTCTATATGTTAACAAGACATATTACATGACGCAATTTGACGCAAAGACTCAATGTAGTTTACACACATCTTGGTGTCATAAGTTAAAATGTCTTACGTGCATATTCGAACTACTTGAAAATCACACAACTGAATGCCATTTGTCTTGGTTGTCTAATAATGACATATATATATATGCAGATGTATAACCATGTTTTCTTCCTTGATGTCTGATCATTCTGTCTTTTGTTACTCAAATGTTTTTAAATGCGTCATTCCCTTTTTCGTTGAATACTTGTGAATTGAACGGATTGCATGGGTTTGACTTTTTAAAACTTGTTTATTTGAATAAAAGTCTACTTGTATGTAGTTTGTTGTCAATGGGTACGCCAGTGTAACACGTGATACTCCATTACATTTCTGAGAAACATTTATTTCCACTAGAGATGGAACCGCTTAAGTTTACGTTTTCCCCCTAAAATGAAGTTACTCCGGGAAATTTCGACGTAAACGTTTTCGAAAACGTAAAGGGGTATTAATCACATGGTACACAGGCGAACTCCATTGATGATATTCATTTTCTTTTTTATTTCTTTTTAAAATCGAGAATGCTGACAGAATCCAAAAAAGTTGTCACGACTTGCCACAATACTGATTTGATTCCTATTACCCGTGACAAAATCTAGTTCATAGTTGTAAATGCACGTGTTTACCCATTCAACATGCTTAAAGCAATCATCACAATATTGTTGATAATTATAAAGTTTCTATATCCAAAATCATTCTGGATATACAGTCCAACCTGCCTTAAAGGCCACCTCTATATAAAGACCACCTGTTTATAAAGGCCAGTAGAATTGTATCCCAATTGTTCTTTATTCATATTATTTGAACCTGTATATAAAAGTCACCTGCCCATAAAGGTCACTTTTACTGGTTCCCTTTGGTGGCCTTTATAGACAGGTTTGACTGTACTTGTATTTGACATCCCTTTGGTGGCCTTTATAGACAGGTTTGACTGTACTTGTATTTGACATCCCTTTGGCGGCCTTTATAGACAGGTTTGACTGTACTTGTATTTGACATCCCTTTGGTGGCCTTTATAGACAGGTTTGACTGTACTTGTATTTGACATCCCGTAATTCCATGTTCCTTTTAATCTTAATTTGTATCTTACACACGCCGGGTGTAGCTAGCTAAACAGTAAGTAGTTACTCTTTATCAGCACCCGGCCTCACTTCTCTGGTGGAGGTTTTTTTATCGTATTGAACTTATTTTGTTGGATTTCAAAGCTTTACTTTCGTTTTTGGATTGTGATTTGAACATATCCTGGTATGTTTGTTTTTGAATTTCACGTTTTCCAGCATTACTGGTACACACCGAGGCTCTAAGTAGCAATACTGTTTTATGGTAATCTGAAAGGTTGTGAAAAAATCATATGTGGCTATACATGTTGAAGTGAATTTGAACTTTCATACTAATTTTCTTAAGAACTATTCTGTTATAGATTGTTTGAACAAGAACATCATTTATATAATTTATATGCTGTCGTGGTAAAGGGGTTATTCCTTCATTGTTTGATTTAGCTTAGTTTTATGGAAATCTGTCTGTAAAATAAGCGGGATGGTTTGGCGTCTTCAATAATGATATTACCACGCCACTGGACAGTAACACAATTATCCGTTCTAAGTTGAAAGTTTTAGAATTATGCACAATACGTTTGTCTTTTCAATGTGTTTTTCCTTAACCAATATTGTTGTCGGTATAAGATTTATCAGTTACATATTATTTTCTTCTTTCTTTCTAGACCTTTCTTCTATTTTTACCTTTCATTTTGCGTTTTTGTAAAACAGTCTGAATTGATTGATTCTATTTTAACAATTCTAAAAAATATTAAGATCTATTCTTGTGTTTTAAGTTTAAAAAATAAAATAAAATATGAGTGCTAGAAGAGTTTATATCAAATCTGTTTCAGTATTATTTAAATCAAACTTACAAAAACAGTGTTATAATCATAACTTGCCTTTTGAACACAGACACATCATTTAAACTATCTGACAAGAGAAAGCTTATAGTGTCATAACGCCTTATATAATATAATATATGTTTAAACCACATGTGATTGTCCTGTAGATGTTAAAAGCTTTATTTCGTTGCACCTCTCGGATTTAATATGTCAATTCCCAGGTTTTATTCGAGTTGGGCATTACAATAGAAAGTTGTATTGTAGTTCGGCATATATCATCATCATCATCATCATTATCATTACCATCACCATCATCATCATTATCATCATCGTTATCATCATCATCATCATATTTATTGATTTCTTCATACAATGAGATATTTAAATAATACTAATTATAATGTATAAACTATAAACATAAACTTTCAAAACAACAAATTACATAAGAGTTGAGTTGAGTAATGGTGTTTAACGCCCCAGTCAAGAATATTTCACTTATGTCGAGACGTTGCCAGCTATAGGCGAAGGTGCAGAAATTTTTCCTGTTGCGTTGCGCTGATGGCATTATACAGCATGGTTCTTTATCATACCAAGCCTATCAAGACACGGGACCTCGTTTATTTTAAGTTCCTTTCCGAAAGAACCTTGACTTTCATTTCGTAATGCCGAGTGCTTGGCGAAAAAACAGTCACTACCCACTTTTAAGTCTTGGGTCAGACCCGGCCGGGGTTCGAACCCACGGCCTCCCACTACGAAGCGAGCACTCTACCAACTAAGCTACCGCAGTGGTTAAAAAATACATAAGAGAAACATTACATAAACATTATGTAAACAAAAGTCAATACATATATGTTGCTGTTTCTACTGACTAACGATGTTCCCACAAACATTTTGTGTAGCACTGTGATACTATTAACCTGTGACTTACTAGTAAGTGGCATTAATTAGCTTGCACTCAGATACAAAACTTAAATTTTTAATATCATCCAAAAGACTATTCCAGCAAGCGTATTATATACTTCTATTGTAGTGCAAATTGAAGACGGAAGTCCTTTTTACAAAAGTGAGATACAAATCTTGAAAACATTCGAATGGAGAGTATTCCTAATGCGACATGTAATATAAAAGTCTATTTTTTCTGTTGCACACATCCAAATTGGTTCATGAAATGGATCACTTCCAGGCTTGTTGTTATATTTTATGTTAGAAATTCTAAGAAACGCAAAAAAAAAAAAAAAAAAAAAAAAAAAAAAAAAAAAAAAAAAACTGTTTTAGAACTTATGAAAACTAAAACAATCAAACAGTAAGAGTTATGATACATAAAAGCCTAAGTATATTAAAAACACAAGCAGCAAACTTCGGCACCTAAATGTAAGCACTATTTGGTTAGAGTTTTATATTTCCTACAAAAAGAAAAATGTTACAAATATAGAAAATATAAATGAAGGGTGATGTTATTTAATCAGCGTTTATTCTCTTATCTTTAATCCATTCGTTCGATATTGACCGAGGATAAATATAATAATTCTTTGTCAAAGAACAATTTTGCACGTTAGCAGACGTTATAAACTTCTTTATTTGATGTATATTCAATGGTAAATTAAAAAATGAAATTAACCTTAAATTAAGTGGAACTCCTAATGTTTGTATGAAAAAGAAAGTAATACAATCATATCGATTAATGTTTTCCTCACCAAGAGGTTATTTAATAAGGCCATTGTGTTCCATTCGGAATGTTTATTCACCCATAGAGTCTGAACATGATCTTATTGCTAAAATTTATTTCTAGGATCAATATATGATCAATACACATTCTTTTGAAAGCACACATAGGAGTGTTTATTTTTCAAACTAAATTAACGATTAATAACATATCAATGGATTTAGTTTTAGTGACAGGTATTGTGTGCGCTATTTGATGGTAATACTCTGGAACGCTTACTGTTCACTCTAGCGTAAGAACAAGCCTTATTACTTTAGTGCCTATGCTAACTTTTATTAAAATACACATTAAGATTTTTTTCGTAAATGTATTAATTGGCTTTCAAAGAAAACATATCTCATTGGTTTATAACCATGCTGTGGCGGTAGGTTTATAGTAAAATATACATGTTGATATCCCCATTACTTGCTAGTAGTTTTAATATAAATGAAAAATTGGTCTTAGTGGGAATAAAAAATTTAAATAAAAATGGAACCCTATACAATTCATCAAGGCTACATTGGAAAAGCAGAATTTAAAAAATCAAATGCATACGTTGTGATTTAAAACTTTGAAAACTGGCATGTGAACTTCCGGGTACTGCGGAAGCTTAGTGTCTTTCTAACTAGCTTTACTATGACCCACTGACAGCGTTGAGTTATGCACACTGGATCCATTTGTTCATTGAAGAGTATGTTAAAAAGAATTGCAAAATTTTTAAAGAGTTGCTAAAATTATATAGGATAATTTTTTAAACTAGGTTTTGCTAAACTGCAAAAATACTCACAAGCTTAAAAAACTTAATAAATGTAAAACAGTTGTCTAAACTATATAGAAAAATAAGAACATATCATCGTTACTAGTATTAAATTTTTGGCATTTCCCAAACATTGCTATAACTTAAACCTAGAGTACCTATTTGAAATGTATAATGTATCACTATATGAATTTTGAATAGGATTTCTTTGATGAATAACTTGCGATTCCTTAGTCTTTTCCTTATCATGCATGAAGTACCAACGTAACTATAAGGGGTGGATAAAATTGAATTGTTTTAAGCGGCATTGGACATTTGAGCGAAAGCATAGCGAAAAAATCGGACGTTTTACCGACAAAGTAATAGACATTCGAGCGAATGAATTATAACTCATTTGAGCAAAATTTTAAAAATATGGTAGACATTTAAGCGACATTTTTTCTTAACCTATTACGTTAGACAAACTGAAGTCTGTTGTCCCCTGCTCACCGCAGGGGTGGGGGCAGTTGGATTTTATGCAGGACAAATGCAGCGCTTAATTTTCTTCCATCATTATCTGCAGCTCAGTGAGTATTATCTTGGGTTGCTGCAAAATCAGTACGTATTCTTACTTTATATGACTTATAAGTACTTCTCCAAGCTATTTCACCAGGCTTCAACATCAGTTCTGTAGCAGTACCCATCGTATAAAATACTCTTTCGACCTTTGTTTGTTTCAACCAATTCTATATCAATCTTGGTTAACTGACGTTGAGATACTTACCAGGTAAGTATACATGAAAGTAGATTTAAACTGTCGCTCAAATGTCCACTTGGCAGTTTTTTTTAATCTTCGTTGAAATGGCCTGTGATTTCTAAAGAATTGCGGAAATTTAAGCAGATGTAGAAATTGAAGTGAAAGGTTTTAGAAGCTAATGAAAATTCGTTATTCGACGTGATATAAATGATATACAGACGGATATAATGAAGGTTTCGAGTCGGTCGTGTTTTGAATATTTTTGATTTAAATGCATTTTATTTCAAATTATAAAATGGTTTACACGTATTTGGTTATTTTAATAAGTTCGTGATATACCAATGCTTAATTCATTCCATAATTTCTTTATGTTGTCTTATCACGTAAAATACATCTTAAATGTAAAAAATAAGTATAGATAATGGAAGAAATTTATATTTTTCAGGAATTGCATCACTATTGCTCCTAAGATCTAGAAGTACAGCCTTAAAATTAGAGGACTTTCCAAAGCAATATATGCAAGTCTATTCGCCAGTGTTCATAGAGAAGTTTAAGTGTAATACTTAAACACGTTGTATCTAAACACACCTTGAATAATAATAAAAATAATATTTTCTTTAGTTTGATAACTCACATTCCAGTATGAAAAAATCTGTTTATGCCTATAAAAGCATAAACATTGATTTCATGGAGTTGATAGGCTACACAGCTGTTGGTACTAAGAACATTAAATCACTGAAAACAACAAAACAATTAGTCATTTTATTTACATTTATGAACGTTAACACCGGGACATAAGTTCACATACATGTATATTGTAATAACTGGTTTTTCCATACCAAATAGTTTGTATCATTTACATTTGATTATTGTAGGGGTTTGGGGAAACGTTTAGGTTTAACCAAATTAGGCACTACTAGTTGTAGAACAATGTGGATGGTTGAATCAAACCACTGTCAACCACATATAAATTCCTGATTTTGATGTTACACCGTACAAATTAGAAATGATTTGTAGTTGTATGGGGAAACTTTTAATTTACCATGTTGGTTGTTTTGCATTTACTAATGGTATTTCATAAGCACATTAAATACTAATGAAATAAATAAAACATTAATAAATAAATGAATGAATAAATTAATAAATAAACATTAAAAATAAACGAGCAATCTTGAATGTACACCGGTCTCCATAAAGAAAGCCGATAACACTAACACACATATTTTATGTTGCCAGAAATTGTCTCATAGATAAATCTTTGTGTATTACAATATCAAAATGTCGTTTTCTATTACAAAGTATTAAAGCGGTAGATGAAGACAGACTGTGGTGTTGGACAAGTTCTTTGTCACGTTTTCCTTATTTACGCATTTTGATGACAAGATACTCGTGGAGTAATAGGTCATTAAGTAGAAGATATCGTGACATAACAACTAAGATTATATTAACAAATGTGTTCTGGAATCGCACTAAAACAGCTGGGGATTTCTTTTATTGACGAGATATTGTTATATACTCTCTCCTCACAGTATGTTCTCAGTGTTCCAAGCGCATGATGTTGAAATCATAAATGAAAGAGAATGAAAAGGTTTTGAAAATGAGTTTAACAAAACGACAGAAAAATACACATTATAACCATTCTTATATCCAGTTTGCCTAGAGATGTTCACTTAGGCAGTGAAGGCAAAGTCTCAAATATGATACAAAGTGTCCTTTAATACAAGTAACTAGACGCCCAAAGCCTGACTGCAAACTTTAAACTTTGATAGGCAAAATAGCCCCCTTTCAAGTTTTGTAATTCCCAAAAGAAATGAAAATCTCAATGCGGGCGTTTACTCGTTATTGAACTCTTCGACTAAATTTAATGCTAAGTAAATCATATATATTTCAAGTTGACATTTCTTATAGTCCGGTCAAATTTTCAGTGATGAAAAAAACATGTTTTGAATGGGTGATGTGATTCAAACTTAGATATCTTACTTGATATAACTTTAATACATGTATTTTGAGAACATATTTTGAATATTTTGAATATTTTTTTAAATATTTCAGTGTTTTAAATCTTTTTCTTTTTAATTTATATGAATAAATTTCAATAAACGTTTTGATAAAAGTTTGTTGAGAAATAAATCCTTGTTCATTTGCATTGTTGTTTTAAAGAATTTAAAAATGCCATTTTTCTATCTACATGATAAAATTTTTAAGTTCACCGTAGTTGTTGGGGTTTTGGGAGTTAAAATTTAGCAATTAATTGAAAGGTAGCTGTTGTCCGTCTGATATTTTGATATGGCATATTCGACAGCTTCATTCATGTAAGTCATTCAGAACTTAGTTCTTATTGGTTAATACGTAATCACGCGATACGGGTTTATACCTAACCAGTATACGTCACAGACTAACCCATTGCATGCGCACTTGTTTATGAATGAACAACAGGTAAAGCAGCACAAACATCAAAATAAAGAATAAAATTCATTAATTACACTTGTTTGGCCTAGAGCGACACAGTTTTTTTTATTTTGATCTTTTTTAAACTACAATACATTTAAGGCCATCTAACAAAACTGAGATTGTTGTCTCAAAAGTTATTGGCCAAAAAGCATAACACTACGTGATACGCATCATCTGAACGTAGATTTATAATTTCATGTAAATTTTCAGTTATATTTCTTTAATAAAGAAAGAGGAAGTACTGTACATTTGCATATATTGTATACATAGGACATGAAGTTTGTTAACCTATTTACAGATGTCGTTTATGAATAAAAGATCAAGAAGTACAATTTATAATTTAGATCTTATCAATTCTATGTTGAAATAAATTTTTAAAAATGTGACAAAATTCAATTACAAAGCAGATGAATTTATATGTGTAATTATATGTTAAAAAATAATATTGTTTCACATAATGGTTGTATATCACCATGAATCGTTTACAAATACAGAAATTGTGTTCTATTTATTCAATCTGTAATAAATGACATCTGTCCTTACCGCGTGTCATTTCCCAATCTTACACGTGTTGATTCATATAAAACTTCAATGATAAAGAACGGAATGATATGCAAAATAAAAAATAAAAACTTAGCAATCACTGAGTGCTTTTCAACTCCGAGATGTTCAGTATTGATAAAAATGCAATTATAATATAGAAAACCTTAATCAGTTCCACATGTTGCGGGTGTAGCTAGGTATATCGGAGGTGATTACGCTTCCGGACCACCCGGTCTCACTACCTCGGTTGAAGTTGAAAGTGTAATTTAATTTTCGAGTATGTTCTACAGAAATAGTTTTTGTATTTTTACACTGTAGATTGATCAATCCATCCCTATTTATCAAACGCAAAATAATATAAACAAGCTGTTAAAACTCACATTTATATCAAATGATTGTTGTTGCTTTTGTTCATGCTTCAAAATACTTAACAAACGTAACGTTAAGTCTTTAAGTCCGTATGATATATTGCAAGTAATATGTGATTAAATGCGAGACATTGCAGAGTTTTTCAGAATTTGTACCGTTTCGACCTCATAATTAATTAGAGTAAAATATCAAGTTGAATGAAATGTGTGTAGTTTTAAAACCTTTAAAATGTTGTTTTGTTCATATATATTTGAAAAGGTTACCATTTTGGAACGTTTAGTTTGATTTATTTCTAGGATTTATCGTCAAGTCATGATTTTTCAAAATAACAAGTTTCTAATTCTCAAACATCATTGCTGTAGTTTCCCGCAGTTTTTTTCATTGTTTAATACATTTTGTGAATGATATTTCATTTCTTAAACCTTTTCGAAAATAAATATATATTGCGAATAGATGAAAAAACTATTGCTAATATACAATTACCTATTGCAAAAAACGAAAACACTATTGCACATACATGTATACGAAATGCTATTTCGATATTATAAAGCATTTTATGGACATGTCACCTTACAAACTCCGTAGTATGCATGTGCATTGTATCAACAAATAAATACAAATTAAAATCAGTTTTATTTATTTTTAGGTGTTAAAAGTGTCTATTTCACAAAGTCATTATTTCGGTTTGGATTACCAGACTCGCATGACGACATTATTGGACAAGTAGTAGCTTTACCAAACAGTACGGACAGATGTCCAAAAGAGAATGTCATCTACAAAATATTACAGCCCAGCACATTTACTGTAAATACATCTGGCTGGATACGGGTAGCTAAAGGAACAAATTCAGGTATATTATTATTATTATCATTATCATTATCGTGTCTGGTACACAGAGGGGTAGTAAGCAGCACCCACAGACCTACTTAAAGCTTTATGGTGGGTCCCGTCATTAATTATTTGCAGCATTTTCAGTCAAGATTGAAGAAAAGGCTACTAAGATTGAATGTTGCTCATACCTTTTAACCAGAAGCAGGGTCAGGTTTTAACTTTCACCATATTCCTATACAAATGTTTTGATAAACCTTCAATTAGCATGGGTGTAATAATACTTTAGGTTTTGTTCAATCTACACCTTCAAATTCTTTTATCTGGCGTGGTGTACAAATGCATTTGATATACATGTATATAAATTTTCAGAAAACGATTCACTCGTATTGATAGATCACTCATCTCCTAGTTGTGACGCCTAAGTGACGTCATAGTCAAGTTAGGTTATACACATTTAACCTCTAACCCATACATACTATTACATTTGTATTTACATAATGTAACCATGAGGATTTTCGTTTTCAATTTTACGAAAATGAAATTCTAAATTTATTTTGTTTACTTTTGATTTTCTAGAAAATATTTTATAGAAAAATATACCAGTAATAATGTCATCAAATATCGATATGTTTCAAAGTATCAAGTCATTTTGTCGTTCACTAGATTGTCCATAACTTTTTTCTTTGTAAAAATCAAGCCTTTGTCTTGCTATGCAAATAAAGTGCCAGAAATTACGCGATACAAGCTCTGTTTTTATCACGCCGTTTGATTATTTATCCAGCATCTAGCAAATGGAATCTGAGATTATAAGGATCTTTTCCCCCGTCACCTCGAAATTTGAAGTTAAAAAACGAACAAGTAATCGTTGATGTCGCTTACGTCAAATGACCGATTAGCTCAATCCGTTTACCATCTTTCAGAACCCGGGCCTAAAAATGTTGTGCTTATAACCCCGTATCTCCACTTACTTACCAGAATACATTTGAGATTGTACAACTTTGGATTATTTACCTGAACTACGTCAATCTTATGTTGTGCTCGATACAACTTGTAAGTTAACCCGTTATCACATTACCTGTTTATTGAAAAGCAGAAGTGCATACATCACGAACAAAAGTGCAACCTGATCGATCACGTGTAGGCGTGTTTTGTTTGCGTTCACATGATTGTATCAAATTGTGCATCCGTGCGTGTATTTATGGGATTGCTGATCACATGTATAGATATCTGCTCTAGATCAGCTGATCAACTGTATCCGTGGGTTATATGGAAATAAGCGATCTGATTCCTTCTTATTCCTAATTGATTCTAATAATGAAAAGCTTTCTATTTTAAAACTCGGCCCTGTTACAACCGGTGTTAAGAATACATTTTGTCATGGCATTAGTTAATGTTCTTTATTGTTTTACACTGCAATAAATTTTGTTTAGGCAATTATTTGGCCAGAAATAGTAATTATCCTACGTAATTACAATTTGTAAGATAATTGACCATCCAAGCTGAAATAGGTAAAGTTGTATTATTTAGCTAAGTGGAATGTCCATGAGGACCTTTCTTGTTTAAAAACGCAAAAATACTGGTCCATGTCATGATTACAATCCTAAAAGAAAGTAAAAACTGTGAGAACTAGCAAATTAAGTTAAACACGTTAAATTTCACCAGGAAAGTGAGGCTAGGTGCTCCAGAAGGTTAAGTTCCTCATGTCCAACTAGCTGCATCCGCTACGTGTAAAATCAAAAAATGAAAATGAAATGAACACGGAACTATGGAACGCCAAATATATCTAAAAAAATAAATAGATATATTAAAAGAATGGATATACTAGCATTGAAAAAAAGCAGATGATCAATCAAAAACATACTAATCCATGTCCAAATCACAATCCGGAAGCAAAGTAAACATTTTGGAGCTGACAAAGCAGGTTAGACACGTGGAGTGGACTTCCACTAGGGAAATGAGGCCGGGTGCTCCGGAAGAGTAAGCACCTCCTGTTTAGCTAGCTACACCCGCCACGTGTGTAATTAAAATTGTGTGAAAGAAACATGGAACTATAGGACGTCAAATATAGCCAGGGCAATCCTGGACACAGAGACATCAAGCTTACCAATAATACTGTGATGACGGCAATACAAACTCGCCACAACTCACTAGCATAATCTAATGTTTTTTTTATAAGTCGTCAAAGTTAAATTTCCAAACGAAGTTCATCAAATATCTTTAGAAGAGTTTACACGGGGGTAATCCTGATACACCGTATTTTATTTACGTCGGAGTATTCCGTCGGTTTTAATTTACGTCCGAGTAAAATGATACATTTTTGGTCGTTACGCTTTACGTTAAACAGCAAAGAACACGGTTTTTCATATTACTTCATAAAAACAAAACTTTAACAGAAAGCAAAAGGTTATTCGCATTATATTTGATGGTAATTAACTGCCTCATATAAAATTTTGCAAGAAATTGTCATATTTTTACGTACCTGTAACATTTCCATTTTTTGCAGATCCTTTTGTTTAGCAGCTGATTTTAATAAAGCGGATTTGGATTCAAATGATGTTTCTACTCAAAATTATCAAGAAATGTCTATACTTTTATAAACTTGCGAAAAAAGAAGCTTTAATCTGCTTTTAAGCGAAATTTAATGTTTCGTTTAAGCGGAGTGGCATAAATGTTACGCTTTCCGACCAGCTGTGTTACGCTTTCCATGAAGACATGTTACGCTTTCCGTTTGATATGATTCGCAATTGACAGAGCACAATCTTCATTATTACTTTAGATCGAACGTTTTTCTCGATTAAATCTTCATCAGTTGGTTCAGAAGTGTTTTAGAAAGCATTGCAGAACAATTCTCCCAAAAGGAAACACTTGCAAAAGTGTAAACGACTTATAGATAGTTATGCCAATTACACACATAAATAAAACCATACGTGGGAAATACCATTTTGAAAAGGATCAATGTAGTTCATTTATGTTTTTATTTTTATTTTTACCTTTTTTCATCTAGGAATGTATAGTTGAGTTGGGTAATTGTGTTTTACGCCCCAGTGAAGTGAAATGGAGTTTTACAGGTGGCCAGATGGTCTAAAGGGTTGGCTTATGGATCACTGCCTCTCATCGCTTTGGTTCGAGTCCCACTCAGGACAGTGTGAGAAAGTTTGTCAGTTCGCTTGACGCTTGTCGGCGGCTTCTCTGGGTACACTTGTTTCATTCACCATTTGTGAATTGACCGCATCGATATCTGTGGAAGAATCTTGACTGGGGCGTAAAACACCATTACCCAACTCAAATATATTCTTAGATTAAAAAGTTAAAAATTAAAACAATAGACAGATGGGCCTTTACCCTCAAATGAGTATATACAATGGATCAATGACCGTCCCAACACAATAACACGTGTGAGCTTAAAGGTTGGTTGGTTGGTTTGGTTGAATGTTGCTTAACGTCGCATCAGCAATTTTTCAGCTATTCGCGACGAGAACTATTTAATTAATCTCTATGGATTAATCTATGAACAATTTTTGTGTATGCATGTGAAGTGCGAGTGTGTTGTATGGTCTGCCTTGTACTAGCGCGCACTCAGGGCGACTTTACCGTGCTAGCTCACAGAGTCAGTACGCCGCAGACAAGCGTACCACTCCCCCAGTCCATTATACTGATACCAGGTGAATCAGTAAAGGCCAACGGCAAGGAAAATTCACTTTCCCACATGTGGTCCGAGCGGGACTCGAACTCACAGCGGTGAGAGACCCTGGATTTGAAGACTGACGTCTTATCCACGTGTGAGCTTAAAGGTTACTTACTTACTTACTTAGGCTTTGAACCCCTGGAGGGCATAGGCCATCAACAACCACCCGCCACTGTCTCCGGTCCTGTGCCATCTGCTTTAGCTCCCCCCCCCCCCCAGGAGCAGCAGGTTTTCTTGGTGTCTGCCTCCAAGTCCCTTCTCCAGGTGTTCTTTGGTCTGCCTCTCCTTCTCTTCCCCAGGTCAGAGCCTGGCGAGTGATGTTAGTCGGTGGTTTCCTCAGGATGTGTCAAATCCATCTCCATCTTCTTCTTATCTCTTCTTCTGCTGGCATTTGGTTGGTTCTTTCCCAGAGATCTGTGTTGCTGATGGTAACTGGCCAGTGGATCTTTAGTATTCCGCGTAGGCAGGAATTTATGAATGTTTGCACTTTTTGATGGTGGTCTTTGTTGTTAGCCACGTCTCTTCCCAATACACTAATACTGATTTGACGTTGGAATTGAACAGACGGATTTTGGTGTGAGATGAGGTGCGATCGCCAGATGTTCTTCAGGGCTTTGTAAGATGCTCTTGCCGATGCGGTTCTTCACATCTGCATATGTTCCTCCCTGCTGGTTGATCACGTTTCCAAGGTACGTGAAGGACTTTACTTCCTTCAAGTTGTTGTCTCCCAACTTCCATACCTCTGTGCTGGAGGCGTTGATCTTCAGTATCTTGGTTTTGTCAGGATGGATGTGAAGGTCGACTTGGGAGGAGTGGGAAGCCAAGCTTGTGGTCTTGTTCTGCATCTGTTGCCGATTGTGGAAGAGCAGAGCAAGGTCGTCGGCGGCGTCTAAATCGTCTAGCTGAGTCCAGAGGTTCCATTGGATGCCGACCCTCTGTCCATCTGTCGTCTGCTTCATCACCCAGTCAATAGCAAGGAGGAGCAGGAATGGTGCCAGAAGGCATCCGTGGCGTACGCTGGTCCTTACGTTGAGGTGGCGTGTTGAAAAACACAATTGTCATGTTCCCAGTTATCCCGAATCCTAATATCTATCGGAATTTACTTGCAAATACCGAACACAATTTTAAATGCCTATTACCCAGGCATGATAATCACAAAGATGCATCAAATTTGCCCAAGTAGTTTTGGAAGAGATGATCAAAATGTAAAGTTTACCAACGACGCACGACACACGACGGACGGAGATAGATTGCAATAGCTTAACTGAGCCCAGGTGACCTGAAAACCATTAATTTATATGAACTATTATGGTAGTTAACACGTACAGTCCAACTTGCCTTACAGACTACCTTTATGTAAGGGCCACTTGTTTTTAAAGGCCAGTAAATTTGTATCTCAATTGCTCTTAATTCATGTCATTTGAAACCTATATAAGTGCCACCTTCCAATAAAGCCACTTTTACTAGTTCCCTTGAGTGGCCTTTATCAGCAGATTTGACTGTAGTTTTACGATGTTCGTTCAAAAAGTCTTGTCCCTTCCTGTAAACCGTAATTAAAACACCGTAATTTATTATATTGTCACTTGTTACGGGTGACTGAGTTCATTCCCAAACACGTGGAACATTTTTAGATTATATATGCAAAAGAATTAGTTTTTTCTTGCCATATTTTCATCAAAACACTCGTTACACTGCTTGGAAAATGACGGACATGACAGGTAAAAACATTATTGAAATGAGAAGCTTCGTGAAAGCCTGTGCAAAACTCGTTAAATCGCCCAAACAAACATTCATTGAAATGCAAGATGTTTTTGGTGAGCGAAAGCTGTCATACAGGTCCATCTCACGCTAGATACGTAAATTTAAAAATGGTGTTAACGACATTTCTGATAAGGCCCGTTCTGGAGGACCAAAACAGCATGCACCAAAAAAAACATTACACAAATTAAAAAAAACTGGTCAATAGGGATGGAAGGTTGACTGTTAAACAGATAGCTGAAGTCGTGGGTTTACATTTCATTCTCAGAAAAAACTAGTCATGAGAAAGATTTGTGCTAGATGGATCCCTCATTTGTTGTCAAAAGAGCAAAAGCTCACACGTGTCAAAATGGCTAAAATCTGCTGAAAATATATGGTAATTGTAACAACAGGCGTCTGGCTGATATAGTTACAGGTATATTACTTTTAGCCACATAGAAAGATAATAAAATATGGCTAACCAGAATAGGAAAACGACCTGAAATTGCAAGGCGCACTCAACGCACAAAGAAAGTTCTTTATGCTATATTTTTCAATAGTAACGACATAGTTGCCCAAATTCCCATCCTTAAAGGCCAGGGTATCACGGAAAACATTTATAAAAATAAAATTCTTAAGAAAATGAAAAAAAAAAATATGAAAAAAGACCAAAGTCAGGAATTCGTGGTATTCGGTTACTCCATGACAATGCTCCTGCTCGCAAATTTAAGTTGGTGACTGAATTTTTGTACAAGGAACGTGTTGTTGTTTTATTCACCTGATCTTTCACCGTGTGACTTTTATCTCTTTCCTAAACTTAAGAAACACCTTTTTGGTCGTCGATACAGATCTCGTTCATCGCTAGGTTCAGCAATTCGTCAGTTTCTCAATGGTATATCCAAAAAGAATATGCTAATGTATTTAGAAAATAGATCCAGCGTCTTAAAAAGTGTGTAGCCCTTAAAAGTGATTATTTTGAAGGAATGAAAATAAAATATCATAAATGAAACGTCTTAATTTGTGTTTTTATTATGAAGGACAAGACTTTTTGAACAGCCCTCGTATTTATGCAATTAGTATAACTATCTATAAGTCGGTTTACACTTTCGCAAGTGTTTCCTTTTAGAAAAAGTGTATTGCTATATAAGCCAAGTAACTCTGTTCTCTTTCAAAAATTGAATCCTGTTCTGCAATGCGGTTTGAATCACTTCTGAACCAACTGGTGAAGATTCAGTCGAGAAAAACGTTCGATCTAAAGTTATAATGAAGATTGTGCTCTGTCAATTGCGAATCATATCAAACGGAAAGCAAAGCAGATTAAAGCTTCTGTTTTCGCAAGTTTATAAAAGTATAGACATTTCTTGATAATTTTGAGTAGAAACATCATTTGAATCCAAATCCGCTTTATTAAAATCAGCTGCTAAACAAAAGGATCTGCAAAAAATGGAAATGTTACAGGTACATGAAAAATATGACTATTTCTTGCAAAATTTTATATGAGGCAGTTAATTACCATCAAATATAATGCGAATGACCTTTTGCTTTCTGTTAAAGTTTCGTTTTTATGAAGTTATATGAAAAACCGTGTTCTTTGCTCTTTAACGTAAAGCGTAACGACAAAATAATGTATCATTTTACTCTGACGTAAATTAAAACCGACGGAATACTCCGACGTAAATGAAATACGGTGTATCAGGATTACCCCCGTGGTTTATAGGTTTCTAAGAGTAAGAGTCTTAACAATTTTCTTTTTAGCAATAGCCGTATCTATTATTACATGCAGATGTTTGTATTTACGTCCTCCGACACTGAAACGATGTTACTTCAGGTGAAGGATATTTTAGAAAGACGCGGTATAATTATGCTAGAATGAGAATTACGAGTCCATCCGAGATTTGCGTAATGTACTACTGGGTTTATCCGATTGTCGATTCATCTGTCAACACAGAGAAATGATATGTAATACAAATTATTTCAAACTTTCAAACTTGTGTCGTTCACAAAGAAAACTATATTTGAACATTTTAAATTGTGACTGAACATGGTGATTTGCGTCTTAACATTGGGAATTGTAATCTTGGATATTTTTTTAATCATTCTGTTTAGGACGCTTTATAAGATATGTACTTATATGATGGACAATATTGGTACTAGTATGCTTTCACCGACAGGTATTTTGCTACACCACTTTTGATGTTACTTATCTTGAAGGAGTTGAATATACAACTAACAGTACCTGGCGCCTAAAACTAGAGGTATTAGCAATTTTGACATGAAATTGGGTTAACCAAATTCATTAAATTCATTGGTACAGAAATAAAGTCATGGATAGAGTGGTATAAACACACGTTGTCCAAACACATGTGCTAAGCAAGACAAGCGAATCAAGAACATTCCGCACCAAACAACTGAAATGAGATTATAAGGCGCATTACAATAACATACCAAGACCATCGATTGAAAATCACATATAATTTGCATTTAAAACATATAAAACAGTCAGTCACCATATAGTCAGTATATAATCTCATTCCTCTATCGTTATGAGGGAAATTGCAAACAACATGTGTTATCAAATGGAGCAGATTAAATGGTTAATCACGGTAATAAAGTGCAAATCGCCTAGATTAAACATACCTGAAGTGGCAATATAACAACATCTGCTACGCTTATTTATGCGTATAAGAAGTTAAAGTATGACATATTTATACGATGAAAAATGATTATTAGTTATTGATATGAAAACATATTGAGGTCACCGATTATAATGTAAAATGGCATGGTTTTGGTGATTTTAGAGAGGTCAAACTAAAGTACTTATGTTACAACTAGTGGTCCTTATTTAACGCTATGTAATGTTTTTACTTCTCTTTTTGATATCTTTGTCGATTTTTACAAAATCTATAGGTAATATTTGGGATTCCAATGGAAACAAATTGTGCACCAAATACCGCTGATCTTTGTCTCTATTGCAAAGTAAATATTCACGGACAAACAGACAAAAAACAACTTCATACTTAAAATATTCCAACAGAACCTTGATGATATTTTAAATACCAGTCACTCTTATACAATGTATTGAAAATTACATAACTAACATACATGTATATCCAAACGTCAAAAAATTAGGTTTTTTGTCTTGGCAATGACTGAACAGGAAATTATTTTAAAACAGTAGTGTCATCTGTAGATGGCTTGCTGTTCTTTGAAATGTTATAAAGGCAATATGTCTCATGTCAGTTCTCATTTTGTTGGGTTTTTTTTCAATTGACACACTTTGGGAAAATCGTGACAACTTAGTTATTCAGAAGTAATTCAATAAGTCAATTAACATCGATAAGTAAACACTAAATTCCCTATAGAAGTCAGCTCAATATACAAGATAAATTACCCCATATAGAAAATAATAAAGTGCTTAAAGATCACTAAAGATGATATATTGATCAAATTTCGTGCAAGTCAAAATACTAATTCAAAGAGTTGACAGTTCATTATCGCGACCAGTCTCCAGTTTTCGACTACGAAATATACTTAGTACGAGTAGTTACAATGGCATAAAGAATACACACAATTCTTTTTATATAGTAATCAATAGAAGGTTATCTATTTTGAGTTAGTATACATAAATGTGATGGAAAATTGTGATGACATGACCACATGAACAATTGGTAATAATTGGGACTGAATATTATATACTTTACCTATACTTAACGTTCAAAATGATTAATTAAGTGATTTTTTGTGATTCGCGGTTTGTGTTCTAGCCCCAGCCGAGCCGGGAAAGAATCCATTGATCCTTGTCACTAGTCTAAGATGGACTAATAAAAGAATAGCGCGGTAAATTAAATAGGTTGAATGAAGTTGATTATGTCTTATGCAAGGAGGTTATAATTATTTAACCTGACTGAAACCGGAGTAATCACTGGTCCGAAAAGCTTATGGGGTAGGCTTGGGGTAGAATTTAAATTAACTAAAATATTCATAAGTCAATACATACAAGTAAGTAAAGACTAAAGATAAGACGTATACGGATATCTGTTTCCTTAGCTAAATACATGACTTATTTTATTAAAGAAATGCAAATCATGATTACGATAAACGGCGTTGTATACAAAATCCACTAAAGATGTTAAATTCAATCAGCAAAACAGTATATTACAGCTTTTAGCTTACAGCTAGCTTAGATAAGGATTCGGCAATGAGGAAATTATAAATTTGATAAGCCGTATATTAACAAAAAAACTTGGGCATTAATTTATTGGATTATCTAGCTTCAAGTAAAGTTAATTAAACGACACACAACACTTCCATTTGGCTACTAATTGGCTATTAAGTATTAGTTGCATGGTAGCTGTCAAGATCAAAGTATTTCAGGCGTATTTTATATACAAAGTATTTTTATATATTTTTTACTGTATGCTATTTTTAGTGTTTTATTTTATAAAGCTTGAATTAATTGGCAACATTAATTTAAATCGTATATATACCCCGCCTCTGGTTAGTTCTATGTCCAGGTGGAATAACATGACGCTTCAATATGCCATAACTCATAACTACATGAACTATATTTAAAGTGTTTTCTCATCAGAATGTTTCTTATGATTAATGTTACAAAACCCCAGATATAACAAGATTTAAAACTAACAAATGACCAATGGGTATGTTGTTTTTAGCTCACCTGAGCCAAAGGCTCAAGTGAGCTTTTCTGATCACAATTTGTCCGTTGTCTGTCGTCGTCGTCGTTCGTTGTCGTCGTAAACTTTTCACATTTTCATCTTCTTCTCACCAACCACTGGGCAGATTTCAACGAGACTTGGTCAGAAGCATGTCTGGGTCGGTGCAATTCAGATTTGTTCGTGGCATTGCCATGGCTACCATAACTAGGTCAAGGTGACCTAGGGGTGCAAAAATCTTAAAAAATCTTCTTCTCCGAAAGTACTGATTGGAGAAAAAATCTGATGTGATATTTGGCTTCTCTAGGGTCTTAAGCCTGTAGTTTGTTCATTTCGTGAAATTCGGTCGAAAAATGGGTTACGCGTTTTTGCGTTTAATTTTGAAAAAATCGTAAAATAGCTTCAAATTGTTATAACTTGACTACTTGACCAGATAATGACATGGGGTTTTCAGTTTTGACATCTTCTTGTTAGTATCTTCAAAATGAGGTCAAGGTCAATTGTGAAGGTCGTGACCTAATTTTTTTTACCTCTGATTATACTTATTATCTCGAAAACTATAAACTTTTTGTATAGTCATGTATATTAGAATGTTGTAGGTATTGATACAACGACCATTTTGATGTATAGAAAAAGGTCATGGGTTCAAAGGTCAAGGTCACAGATGCGAAACAATTCCGAAATGGTTAATTATCTCGAAAACTATAAACTTTTTATATAGGCATTTATATTAGAATGTTGTAGATATTGTTACAACGATCATTTTGATGTATAGAAAAAGGTCATGGGTTCAAAGGTCAAGGTCACGGATGCGAAACAATACCGAAATGGTTAATTATCTCGAAAACTATAAACTTTTTGTATAGGCATTTATATTAGAATGTTGTTGATATTGATACAACGATCATTCTGATGTATAGAAAAAGGTCATGGGTTCAAAGGTCAAGGTCACAGATGCGAAACAATTCCGAAATGGTTAATTATCTCGAAAACTATAAACTTTTTGTATAGGCATGTATATTAGAATGTTGTAGGTATTGATACAGCAATCATTTTGATGTATAGAAAAAGGTCATGGGTTCAAAGGTCAAGGTCACAGATGCGAAACAATACCGAAATGGTTAATTATCTCGAAAACTATAACTTTTTGTATAGGCATGTATATTAGAATGTTGTAGGTATTGATACGACAATCATTTTGATGTATAGAAAAAGGTCATGGGTTCAAAGGTCAAGGTCACAGATGCAAATCAATACTGAAATGGTTAATTATCTCGAAAACTATTAACTTTTTGTATAGGCATGTATATTAGAATGTTGTAGGTATTAGAAAAAGGTCATGAGTTCAAAGGTCAAGGTCACAGATGCGAAACAATACCTAAAATGTTAATTATCTCGAAAACTATAAATTTTTTGTATAGGCATGTATATTAGAATGTTGTAGGTATTGATACAACAATCATTTTGATGTATAGAAAAAGGTCATGGGTTCAAAGGTCAAGGTCACAGATGCGAAACGACACCAAAATGGTTAATTATCTCGAAAACTATAAACTTTTTGTATAGGCATGTATATTAGAATGTTGTAGGTATTGATACAACGATCATTTTGATGTAAAGAAAAAGGTCATGGGTTCAAAGGTCAAGGTCACAGATGCGAAAACAATACAGAAATGGTTAATTATCTCGAAAACTATTAACTTTTTGTATAAGGATGTATATTAGAATGTTGTAGGTATCGATAAAACAATCATTTTGATGTATAGAAAAGGTCATGGGTTTAAAGGTCAAGGTCACAGATGTAAAACAATACTGAAATGGTTAATTATCTTGAAAACTATAAACGTTTTGTATAGGCATGTATATTAGAATGTTGTAGGTATTGATACAATGATCATTTTGATGTAAAGAAAAAATGGGGTCATTGGGGTTTAGTATTTACGTTGTCTTTAAATCTATCAGCTAGCCATTAGTTATCAGGTGAGCGTATAAGGCCCATGGGCCTCTTGTTAAAATTATTGTTTTTTAATTTTCGAGAACCCTTTTATTCTGTCGTTTTATAAATAGAATACTGTGTGAATAATTATCAAATACAAGAAAACAGACTGATATTTCTTTTAAATTTTTATATCAAAGATGTTCTTAAAAAATGACAGTAACATGAAATTTTATGAGTCAAAATCTTTAAAAAATTGAATAAAATGCTATTAATTTTAAGCACCTTTAGTATGTTCAGACATTTATTTTTCAAAAGTCAAACTCAAAGGTATAAGAATTTTAACAGTCAAATAAGAAATTGAAATTTCCGTTTTTTAAGTTTCTATATTTTGTCTATCAATTTTAAATGTTATCACCAGAAAGTAAGTACTCGCAATTGACCATCTGAAATAAAGTTCGGTAAGACAATAATGGCAGTATATAAGATAGACACTAATGACTTTAGTGTTAATGAAAAATTATTGCACGACATTTATGTCAAACTTTATATGGAGGTCAATACTAAATCGAGACTATGAAGACTAGTTGATGATGTATCAGATAAACATTCCCAATAAAACCGAGGATAGTAATCTGTTTGGTGTTTTCTAATAGTTATTGTTATGGTCTATCACCTATTTCTGGAAACCTTTTCATTTAATACATAATAGATCTAATACTCATAAAGTAATCATAAAAGCGTATCAATTTTCATCGATATCTGACCCGGTTTCACAATCATTCCTTAGCTAAGATTTTCTAAAACTTAAATCTTGCTTAAATTTAAATCTTAACTAAATCTAAAATTTTAAATCTTTAAAATTTTATTAATTTCAGCATATTCAGGAATTTAAGGTGTCATTTAAAGACCACTTCTAGATTAAAACATTTGCGTTAGTTTTGACAAAAATATTCACCAGTAGATTAACAAAGATTAACAAACTTTGTTCAATTTTAGTTAAGGGAAATCTTAGCTAAGGATTGATTATGAAACGAGGCCTAGTTATTATCTAGAGCAGGCTTTTAGTATCAAATGATTTAACATTTAGATATTTTTTGCAAAAAGTTACAGTGGTGACAGATGTTCTAGTTTTAGGAAAACAAAGCTTAGTATTCATGCCTGAAATTGTATACACGATTTTATTGTTACATATGAATATCAAAAAGAACAAAACCAAGAGATAGATTTTGATTTATGTTATTATGTGAATGCCATCTTACCTATAATCTTAAAAAATACGAATAGATCATCAAGTTCTGCTTCATATTTAGATTTATACCTCAGTTATGAACCTAACGAAGACAACATTTGAATCTGTATGACAAACGCGATGACTTCAATTCTTCTATTGTCAATTTTCCTTTTCTATGCAGTAATAATCATGTTTCTCCTGATTATGATGTATTTTTTTCAATTAATACGCTATAGTAGAGGTTGTTTCCACTACGTAAACTATGGGCATCGAATCAAGTCGTTAAAAATAAACTGTTGATCCATTGACATTGCAAGTCTAGGCTTACGAGGACCATAAAGGTTTTATGGCCGTCATCAAGTAGTGTTGATTAGTATGATGTCTCTGTGCCCAGGATTGCCATGGATATATTTGACGTCCAATAGTTCCATGTTCCCATGTGATAGATGTTGCTAGCTAAACAGGAGGTGTTTACCCTTCCGGAGCACCCGTCCTGACTTCCCTGGTTGAAGTTCAGGTATTTAACTTAAATTATTAGTTTCAAAATATTGACTATGTTTGGAATTGTGATTTGGACATGGGTTTACATATTTGTTTCTGATTTTGAGATACAATACATAGAGTATGGTGGATAATAGTTTTTTTTCATGAAAATAGATTCTCAGCTTAGGCCTACTGTTTTTATCTACCTCCATAGCAAAACCTCTGTGCCTCTTTTAATTCGCGTATTCAAAAGCTATTTTTCTGCGTCTACCGATTGAGTATTCAAGATGATTTCTGTGCTTCTTTCGATTCGAGTTTTTAGGATGTATTTCTGTGCGTCTTTCGATTCGAGTTTTAAGATGTATTTCTGTGCGTCTTTCGATTCGAGTTTTAAGATGTATTTCTGTGCGTCTTTCGATGGAATATTCAAGATGATATCAGTGCGTCTTTCAATTCGAATATTCAAGATGTACCACCGTGTGTCTTTTCATTGCAGTGTTCAATATGTATTTCTGTGCGTCGTTTGATTCGAGTATTCAAGATGATTACTGTGCGATTTCAGCAATTAAGATGCATTTCTGTACATATTATTTGAACATTCAAGATGCATATGCACGATTTTTGTCAACTGAAAACGACAAAGTTATAATTAATATTTCTTTTGTAAAAGACTTTGTAAGTGACTTATTGGAATAAACCTAAGAATTATTAGAAATAAATGCTGTATCCAGCTGAATCATTTACCGATCATCCGTTTGTCAGTCTGTAATTTGAGAGTACACAATATATTAATAAAAGTACAACAAGAAAAGGGTTCCGAGTTTATTGATCAAAACCATACAGCTCATCACGTAATCTTTTTAATGCTGATTTTATCACTGCTCACTGCTGTTCTATTACTAGAAATAATAATCTGTATCATAACGTTTTTGTTAATTTCCACATTAGTAAGTGAACAACAAAGAAAACGTCAGACATTCAGCTTTACATGTAAAATATTAAACGAATTTTTTAAAAATGTTTGCTAGATCAGCACTTTATAATTGATCATGTAACATTATTGTACAGACCTGACGGAAGTTTAAACTAAAGAATTAGGGCTGACTACTAGTATGTAGCTAATCTCGGCCCATCTTTATTTATACCTCGGCGGCTGCTAACTATCTCTCGACAACTTTACGCCTATTGGCTATCCATAACCACTGCTCCGTAAATGGGAGGTCGTGGGTTCGATCCCCGGCCGGGTCTGACCCAAGACTTGAAAGTGGGTAGTGACTGTTCTTTCGCCAAGCACTCGGCATTACGAAATGAAAGTCGCGGTTCTTTCGGATGGGAACTTAAAATAAACGAGGTCCCGTGTCAAGGTGGGCTTGGCACACTAAAGAACCCTGCTGTATAATGCCATCAGCGCAACGCACAGGCAAAATTTCTGCACCTTCGCCTATAGCTGGCAACGTCTCGATATAAGTGAAATATTCTTGACTGGGACGTTAAACACCATTACCCAACTCAACTTCATATTTGGACCACTCGACGGCCGAGTTTTGACTCCTTTTTCGTTAGCTCTTGTTAAACTTTAGATAGCACTGTACTATATATCCATGGTTTGATTGCGTAAACTACACTGTCTCATTAATTTTCAATAAATAAGATAGACTTTAAATTTAATATTTTTAACAATAATGTTGACATCCGTGATAAGGTTATTCACCTTTTTCATAGCATAACACAGCAGCTTGTTAAAAATGTTGTTTATTTCTTATTAATGCTTAATTGAACCCTAACCGGTACATCCGTTCTAAGTTAGTCGTAAATATTCAACAAAAATTCCAGAAAACACGGATCAATACAATACAGGTGGTCTTGATATCGAAAAAAAGACTAGTGCTAATACTGGTTCTGTTACGTAAGATACTGTTGTCCTTTTTGTTGTCATTAGCTTTATATCATAATATCTTCTTAGTTAATTTCCACATTAATAGTCCAAGAATAATGGAACATCCGTATAAAGGTTATTCGCCTCTTTCATAACGTTACAATTAAAAACATTGCTTGTCAACATCTTTGTCGAGGCAACCGCTTCTCCCGCCTTTATAGTAATTACAGTCTTGTGGTCGTTTGACCTATTTGGATTTGTTTTTCTCTTTTAAATTGAATGCAAGGAGTCTTACTCTATCTTTTAGAATTGTTTTGCCTTTATTAGTGACCAGTTCAAATTCATTGCTGGTCGAATCTGCATACACGCCTAGAAGAAGTGTTTTTGTAAACTGGCCTTAACGCGGATGCCTTTATCTTCCATTCCCAGTTCAAGATCATGTAAGTTTTTATCTTCCATCCCTCAGTTTAAGATCAATTTGTTATTTCTGATTTTTATGTATTTGCTTGTAAGATTAGCCATTCTCGACAATAAATCATTTATATACATTCCCATTAATTTGGTGATTTTTGTCGATTGTTTTATATTCTTCAGGGATAAAAATTGATTTTCCCTAAAATGAATCTTTACAAGTAATTTATCTTGACACATTCTTACAAAGTATGAAACAAATATACGTTATCGGTTCCTTTCTCCAAATTCTCTAAACTGTATACATTGTTCTTAATATGAATTGGTGGCAACGGTGCTAACATGTTATATATAATATTCAGTATTTCTGTGCCTTCTGCGACACTAACATGTTATACATCATATTTATATTATTTCTATGTCTTGTGTGATGTTTGTTCTGCCTATTGTAATTACATATCAAGTATTGTGTTAATGTGACCATTTTATTTTTTTTAATTTCATCAATGCAATTGTCAAAGATTAAACAAATAATGGGATTTATGTTTACAAATGATTTTATTTTTGTTATTACAAAGATGAAGTTCTTTCCAACCATAGGGGAGTTCTCGAGTCTTTCGGTATCAATCTTAAAGAGGAAGATCTTGATCTTTCTTACTTGTATTTGATTCCTAAACTCCATAAAAATCCATACAAGGAAAGATATATAGCAAGCTCATCTAAATGTACTACTAAATCATTATCGGTAACTCTAACACAAATTTTGAGAATCGTCAAAGATGGTCTTCAGTCCTATTCAGAAAAAGCATATTCTACATTTGAAATCAACCAAAAGTGGATTCTCAAAAATTCTAAAGAATTACTTGAACATCTTGCTTCTAATACTTTATCACATGTAAAAAGTATAAAACATTTGACTTTTCTACACTATACACCACTATCCCTCATTCTAAATTGAAAGAACGTCTTAAAGAAATTATTCACTTGTCTTTCTTTTACAAAAACGGTAAACCAAGATACAAATATCTGGTGCTCAACAGAGATTCTGGTTATTTTGTCAAGCACCATACGGATTCCAAACAAAAATTTAAGAAACAAACATTTTACGTTAAGAATTTTCTCTTCAAACCACCGCAAGTTTTACGTTTAGATAAGAATATTAGTCTACAAATCATGAAAGGGTTTACCTTGGCTTCAGTTACTTAAAGTAATTAATTTGTTATTAGTACCTTTTTTATTTATCTTTAATTTTGCCAAAAAGTTAATCATATTATTAAATATCACGTGTTCTTTGTTCAGAATGGTTTCCCCTAAAGATCGTCCTCTCGTTTGCTCGTATCCACCCAGTGCTTCAACATCGATGGAATAGTTATAAAGACTTATGCACTTATTGTCTTTTCAACAATCATTTTCTATGCAGCAATAAAACAGCTTCTTCTGCCTATGATGTACATGTAACTCAGTTTATACGCTATAGAGGAGTTTTTTCCCACCATGGTAACCTACGCACAACGAAGCAAGCTGTTAATGAGACAGGGATTTTTGCAAAACTAGACTTAATTCTCAAGACCTTCAAAAGATTTAATTTCCGTCATCAAGATATTGTTGATAAGTATGATGCCTCTGTACCCGACGTTTACCTTGATATATTTGACGTCCTATAGTTCCATTTTACTTTAGTTCTTATCTTTGATTTGACATGTGTCAGATGTATCTAGCTAACCGGAAGGTCTAATCCTGATGTAGTACCTAGCATCACGTCCTTTGTTAAAGTTTAAAGTGATTAAATTATTTGGAATTTTTTCACTTTTTTGCTTTCGAATTGTGATTACTTTAATTGTGTTTGGTTGTTTCTTAACACTAGTGCAATAGAACCTTTTTAAGCGTTAAATTAGGGATCTTTATTCTTTTTTTGTACGTGGGTGGAAGTTACAGCACTATAAACTCTTCTCAGTTCAATGATTTTTTTTATCCCTTAAGGAGTTGGAATTGACTTGCATGACCAGTTACTGGAACAATACACATTGCCTTTGCACATGCTTCCATATCCCGCAATTTCTATAATTACTACAAAATTACATTCTGTTACCTGATGATGTGCATGAATGAAAGCAGAAACTATTAAAGAACGTTATTTTGCGGAGATTGACGTTACCGTTGTTGACGTCGACAACAATATTGATGTTTTCAAGTATCACCAGAAGGATTTTACACACACACACACACACACACACACACACACACACACACACACTAAGGATTGGTCATGGCATATCAAATATCAATAATGAACATTTAAATGTCCAATAAATCAGAAGATCTTAATTAAACTCTTAACTATTGCCCTTTTTGTATATAATGCAATGTCAGCAGTCAGAATAAAATTTAATTATTAAATCGTATAGGTAGAATGAGATCCCTTGTTATATCTCACTTACTCTTGACACAAAATAACTCATGACAGTACTCAAGGGGTTGATATCTTATCAAACGATTATCATTTTGAATTAGAATGACTAAAAGTCATAAGAGGCTAAAAACTGAGAACAGACCTAACGGGGATATCTAGTATCAGATTGATTCTTTTGCACAGTTATATACATGGTTTTTAACTTCCATGTTTTTCAAACTTAAGTTTCCATTATAGTGGCTGATTAGACTATATAGAAAACACGAATGTTACATGCTTTGAGGACTAATTGCATCGACATCTTAGAGTAAAATTGAAATATGTTAACAAGAAATTGACTTTTTAGAAATCATTTTCATAATAACAGCGATATCTACAACGAAATCTGCTTATTCATCATAATAACAACATTATCTAGAATAAAATCTGCATGTTCATCAAGATTCAAAGAAGATTGATTGATTAATTTCGGTAAAATACTTTTTATAAAGAAGCTACAAGCAAATTTCGGTAAAATACTTTTTATAAAGAAGCTACAAGCAAATTTTGGTAAAATACTTTTTATAAAGAAGCTACAAGCAAACGATACTTTTAACATATGCTATAGGCTTCACAAAATGTTGGCAATGTGGGCGTTAACCTTCCAACGCTTCCTGTAACAATGGTCTGGCTTTGAAATAATACGTCTTCAATATTATATCAAGTTTTCTCGATTTTTGTTAATTTAACAATACTTTAATTTTACAAAGTTCATTTTATCCGTCAAGGTTTTGAATTTGATATGGATGCTTTTTCAGGTTAAATATGTTAATTGATAATTACTTCCAAAAAATACAATTGCTGCCTATACAATTATGAATTATTATTTATAAATAACATATTTGTTGTGTTTCGTAATATAGTTTTTCAGCAAAAGCTGTGCACCATTGCTTGCTGAGTTGTTTCTTTATTCTTATGAAGCAGAATTTATGCAGAACCTTGTAAAATCTGGAGAGAAGACTGTCGCCAAATCATTCAACTCAACATACAGATATTTAGATGAGGTGCTTACCCTTCCGGAGCACCCGGCCTCACTTCCCTGGTGGAAGTTCACGTGTCTAAACTAACTTGTCAGTTCCAAAGTATTTACTTTGCTTCTGGATTGTGATTCGGACATGAATTAGTATGTTTGTTTTTGATTAATATTTGTTTTCTTATAAATAAACTGTTAACACAAGGATATTGCAAGTCTAGGCTTACCAGAGCCCTCAAAAAGAAGTATGGTCGCCATCCCAATATTGTTGACAAGTATGATGTCTCTGTTTCCACTATTGCCCTAGATATATTTAACGTCCCGTAATTTATGTTCTTTTCATTCTCATTTATGATCATACACATGACGGGTGTAGCTAACTGAAAAGGATCCGCGTACCACCCTTCCGGAACCCTCCGCCTCACTTCCTAGGTGCAAATCAAATTAGTTTTTGATTGGTATATTTAGAAATTCAGGTATATGTATTTTGCATAGTATAGATTATGTTTCTTTTTTCTGACTAGCCAAAAATGCTGATTTAGACAATAATCCACTCGCTCTTGACTATCGTTTTAATTTTTGATTATTCTTGATAGTTGTGGCTATTGCATCATGTATTATACATATCCACTACTTTATATACAACATAAAGATGTTTTTATCACTACACATACACTACTTTCAGTGTACTTTTGTAACGCAATAAGGTTTAAATACCACAAAAGTGAGACGGAAATAAAATGTATTTTTTTTGTTATTATATTGATGAATATATTTATATATTATATATAAGTTACACAAAGGATACGAAAGGTTTTTCTTGGCTTTCTGTCTGCATTTGACAATATCAAGTGGATTGTTTTGATGAATTTTATATATAACTGACGGACTCGCAATAAGCAACCTTACAAAACCAACATAAGTGCATTGCATTCTTTATCACAACAGGTTTTTTTATTCTACAAAGACGTTTTGTCAATTCTGTAGATGAGAGATAATCTGACTAAATCAGTACAAAATAAAGACATTTTATGTAAGATAATTGATTTGTATTCAGTGACTTACGATTTTAAGGGAAATAATGTCCGTTCCTTCCTCTGTTACACAAGGACTGTATTTAATTTTCATATCACGTGTTCCTACTTCTTTAATATCAGCACAGAGACAATATTGTAAATTCCAAAACTACCTCTTTTTAAGAAAACGTCAATGTCTATTATTCCATATGAAATGGAAACCGAAATGACCAATTGATTAAGGCATTGGATTTTGAACTCAAAACATATTTAACACTAGTGGCAAGACCGATTAACCACATTAGAAAAATGTTTTATTCGTAATAGTCAAAACTTTTCACTGAAATCACTCTGCTGTATTAGTAACATTGACATAACTGTATAAGGAAGAAGAGGGTTAGTTAGGGACTCACTACGAGTATGGTGAAATCTCGTAGACAGAGAGAACAAAACTTTTTCGAATGGTATCTCTGTATTAAACATTATCGTGGATGTATTTGACGTCTAATAATTCCATGTTCCTGGCATTCCTAATTTCGATTCCACACGTTACATTCCTATGTTACACAAGGAATGTATTTAATTTTCATATCACGCGTTTCCTACCCTTTAATTTTAGCTCATAGTGTTTTGGCAGACAATTTTCCTTGTAAATTCCAGAACTACCTCTCTTTGTAATAGACAAAACTTTTCACCTAAACCACTCTGCTATATTAGTGATATTGGCCTAACTGTATAAGGAACACAAGGGTTCACCAGGGACTCACTGGGCGATGAGGAGATATTGATATTATGAAATCTAGTCAACGTCGAATCAGAGAGAACAAAACTTTTTTGAATGATATCTCTGTATCCAAAATTATCGTGGATGTATTTGACGTCTAATAATTTCATGTTCCTTTCATTCCTCCTTTCGATTTCACATGTGGGGAGTGTAGCTAGATTAACAGAAGGTACTTACCCTTCTGGAGCAACTAAAGTTCACGTGTAAAATCTGCTTTGCCAATTTCAAAATTATTGCTATGTTTCGGAATTTTGATTTTTAAATAGATAGGTATTAAATATTATACCAGTTTTAATTTTACAGTATGTTTTAATTATTAACTGCATTGCTAATAATAAAGATCAATGCACAGATAACTCTCGGTTGTAATAAAAAACAAACATCTCCATCCAAGTCCAAATCACGGTCTTAAAGCAAAGTAAAAAACTTTGAAACTGGCAAGTGCAATATGATAGCGATTTCCGTAGTTTCCAGAGTCGAATGATGTCACATATTTTATTTTGATCTTCGTTCTTGTATCATTGGCACAAATTTGACCTAGTTCTTGACGGAATGTGAATACCGAGTTCTGCCGAAGTTTGCAGATTGGTGGTATTGTTATGACTAAGTAAATTTCACTTTGCATGTAACTTTAAAAATGTAATTTTTATATAAATATAAATATTTTTGTATTTTCAGATAATGGATATAACGTGACAGTTTTGGCGGGTTGTTCTGGGGATGATCTAGCTACTAATGTTTCAGTTCAAATTCTCCCAAAGTCAAGATGTGTGTATGATAACGGGGAAACTATTCAAAATTATGCTCGTGATGTGTGTTTTCAAAAAACAACGAATAGATTTAGCATTGAAGAAAATACCATAAGTTCAATAGGGAGAATATCACCTTGTTTAAAGACGGAATCTTTTGTCAAGAGAGAATTTGAAATTGCTAAAGGTAAGGTTCACATATAAATATCTTTGCAGAAGTTTAGAAAAAATTCCAAACCAATAATGCAGTGGACCATATATTATGGTTTTACTTATGTCTTATTCCCGACGTCTATTTCAGAATCGACCATTATAATCCCATTTTTGCGATAACAAATTTCCTGACATAAATGCACTTTGCAGTATTATGAAATAAAAGAGGGAATGGCATGCATTAAAATTTTATTCTTTATTACTTTGTTTATTAGAAAAAAATAACTAAAACATAACAACTTAAACGTCAAATCAATGTCATAAGAGTTTATGCTTTATTAAATGTACCAAAAACATTTAAAAGCAAGTCATATAAAAGTCCCATTCTTACTTAAAATGTTTGCTTTTAAGGACCATCTTTAAGTAATAAAATTGATAAATATTTATCATCTGATCTTTGTATCCTCAATTATCTAAAGAAGATTTTGATGGTGACCGCAATAAAGCATTTCTAATAACTTCGAAATTTAAAATACATTGAATGATATTGTAAGTTAAAGTGTGTTTTTACAAGTTAATTTTCTGCATTTTTTACACACTATACCTGTTTTTAATTCCTCATCAGTAGTGCTTGCAGGGAAATTTTGAAACAAAAATTTATTCAAATGGTTGAAAAAATATCCAAAGGAAGGACTAAAATATAGTTAACAAATTTCGCTAAGGAAATACTCTGTATAAAGGAGTATACTTTAGTTTTTTAAAAAAATCAGACTTTGACTAGCATAAAATTTACACAATAGTATATTTTTGACATTACAAAAAGAATTCACAACTGATTTTGTGATGTCATTGAGAAACATCCACCATCAGAGATACCAACTCAGTGGTTTAAATTACATATTATACCGGTGTTAATTTTACAGCACTAGACGGCGGTTTCGAAACACAACTGCTCATCGGTAGTGCTTGGACCAAATGTATAAACTTAAACTAAAATGAGCGTATAAGAAGGTTTATTGGTCTTAAATCAAAATCTGTTACAAGACTGCGATTTTCAGAGACATGAATGACTAGATCAACCAAATTTGCACAGCATTGTGATATATACTCAACAAAACAGTAAGGGATCGATGTAAGATTTGAGATAACAATCAAAGAACTGAAAAAATATATAATCCATCTGTATTTTGTTCTCGTACTGTTCTTCTTTCAAATGATGTAATAAAGTAAACATTTTGCTCATGAAATCAAAACTCGTTAAAAATTACGAGAAGTGCGAAAATGAAATAATAGGATTTACGTTTTACAAAATTAAATAATGTTTTTTATGTTGTCCTTAAGATTTTCTGTTGAGTATATTATGAGTATGATATTGGGTCTGTACATAATGTTTTATATACAGCTATGTACATGTAAATGTTTAAGAATAAATTAACCATTTTACAAATTGTAATATTTTTCTATTTATCATCACTTACTTATATGTACCTATATGTTTGAAAATAAACCCTTTCATAATTAATAAGTAATCAACTTATGTATTAAGTTAATGAGAAAAGCTAGTACTAGGAGTAGCACTTATCTAGCTTACATCCTGTCAGTTACAAGTATTTGTTCTATATGTATCATCGATATTTTCTGAATAACAAAAATGAGTTTTCCAATAACATAACGAAATTCAAACAAAATTGATACTACAAAACCTTTTCAGTTCTTAAGACAGTTTGATTGATAAATTGACTTCATTTAATGAATAGGTGTTGCATTGCATTTTTGTAATTTAGAATCTACCACACGGAGAGTTGATAATCAATTCACTTTGTTTAAATCTAGGCCATGTAGACATAGGAAATGAGAATAAGAGATGATGCTTTTGTTTTAACTTGATTTTTCCTCATTATTCTGACATCTAAACATGTCATGATTTGAGTAGGTCAGTTTGGCATAATAATTTACACATAATCACATTTTTTCTATAGCATTTAATTATGTACTTTAGTCTAGTATGTAAGTTGGAAATATCTTTATTTTTAATATTTTTATTAAAAGAATGCAATTTCACATTTATAAACACTTTACAATCCAAATTATGTAATTGTGTACACATAAAAATACTATAAAATACCATCCCGTTTGTCACATTACAGGTTTATAAAAGAAAAGCAATTAGAATTTCAGACCGGATGTTTTGGCTGTTATGTTACATATTTAATTTCATTAAAATCATTGAAAATAATGATTTAAGCATACAACGTAGAAAAGTGGTGAAACTGAAAATTATCAATGAGCTTTGTTTTCAAATAAATTAGTTTACACTTCAATTTTTTTAGTATTAGAAAATAAAAAGTTATAATGTATTTTAAATGGAACAAAATATCCCAGCTTAATAAATAAACATTTCTGGAACAACAAATATGTCTTGATCAGCCAAACAGGCTCCCATGGCTTGTTCAAGAAGTTTGATGGTTAATCTGTATTTTGGCAAAGAAAATTGTTACCATAGACTAATGATTTTCATTCATGAGTTTAGTGTTTTGTTCACCTTATACAAAGTTCAGTTTGGTTGAATATCAACCAAACAATTAACAGTTGATAGGTTTTCATCGTCAATGTACAGCAATATAATATGTGAAAAGTTGTTTACCGTTGAAATGGATGAGAATGATTGATGAACATGAATTTGTCACTTAGGCATTTTGTGGTCTAATCAATACAATGCAACACATGCAAGCATACAGGTATCGACTAATGCATTCTATAATCAATTGCGGGTTACTGCTACATGAAAGAATGGTCTGATGCCTAGGGCTAGATGTCAAAGTGCGAGTAAAAGTTGTCAAACATGTAGATTTACATAATAGTAATCAATCATTGGCAACAACAATCGCTTCAGAAAAACACTATAAAAACTTATATGGAAAACACATAAAAACGCATATGATGTAAGATAAGCAAGCTAATGGCGTAATTAATATTTATTACATATACAATAAACGACATCCGACGCGACGTAGGCGGGAAGAGGGTTGTTGATACTGAAACAATCTTCACTGGGACGGAAATATTCTAAACAATCGATAAACTAAAGATGCAGACTATTTAAACGGAGGTGTTTATTAGTTTACAGTGTTAATGTGAAATCCAGGCGGCTAGTGTTTTGAGACCACGTGCCAACAGCAAATGTTTACAGCTTTTACCTATGCCTTAATAACACGTATAAGGCATAGAGAATAAGATATACTTCCAATTCATTTAATAATATTAATCACTGTCAAAAATTCTATTATCCTGTAGTGTCATCTATTATATATAATTGATAAAACTTCTGGTATTTTATATAAATTACAATAATAAAGAAAACAAACAGTGATTTAGTCTTAATATTTTAGGTTTCTGCTTGGTACCATGACATATAACATCATTTTAATACGTTATGTGTTTGATATCAGCATGTTACAATACTGTAAATGTTTGGAATTACTAGACAGACAAAGACTTCTTATTAATTCCCGATGTTTGTTAATTAATTAGATTCTTCGTCAGAGTGTAAATTTGTTTAAGCTTAATTACCATATACAAAACCTTTAATGTACCACTTTTATTTACTTTAGATGTAAACATGAAACCCAGTATCACATGACATCAAAGCTCTAGGGACATCTGCAGGTGGTCAATATTGTCAATGACACGCCATAGTTTTCTCATTACCTTTCTATGTTTGACATGAATGACGATAAGTAAATCGATGTTGGTAAGAAATGTATGTACATTTATGACTACAAAGAAAGGGAGTAACACTAGTACCCGATCTTGTAAATCCCACATACTTCCCACATACTCTACGGTGTATGTGGTCTTTAATGTTTAGTATGGTGTAAGTTGATGACCTAAACAAGTTTTGTTAAGGTATGAACCTAACAAGAACTTGATAAATGCCTCGGCATTTCCGACGTTGGGCCTTAGAATTTTTTGTTTGATTTTTCTTGAGGATGCAATAGATTATGCATAGTTGACAATTTTACATATATCCAAAACAAACACTGAAGATACAATCAACAAAATGTTTGAGTTGTTTTATAAATATCATATCTTTTGTGTTTGGCAATAGCCTTTTAAAACTAAAAATCAGTATTCCATTGGGCACAAATTTTGTACCATCGATTGCTGATTTATTTATTTATTTGAATAAAGCAAACTTTATGCAGAACATTGTTGCATCTAGAAAGTAGACTATCGCTAAATCATTCATTTTCACAAACCGAGATATCACATTTAATACAAGTTTTAATTTTATGGCACTAGACGGCCTTTTTTAAACACCATTCCTCGTTAGTAATGGTTGGACCAAAATTGTGCAGCCACAATTTATTTTTCAAGATGTTGAAAAGATTCATAAAGGACCAGAATACATTTTGTTAAATTTGGCTAAGGAAATACTTTGCATGAGGGTATATGTCAAATATAAATGGCATTCTATTTCTCAGTTATACACGACTGATTCCTCAAGTTCTGCTTCATATTTAGACTTATACCTGAATTATGACGCACAAGAAAGGCTACATTTGAAAATTTATGACAAACGTGATGACTTCAATTTTTCTATTGTCAACTTTCCTTTTTTATGCAGCAATATACCTGCTTCTCCTGCTTATGGTGTATTTGTTTCCCAATTAATACGCTATGGTAGAGCTTGTTCCCACTACGGGGACTTTGTACAACAAAGTAGGCTGCTTGCAAACAAATTGTTGACTCAGGGATATTGCAAGCCTAGGCTTATCAAGGCCCTCAAAAAGTTTTATGGCCGTCATCACAGTATTGTTGATAAGTTTGATGTCTCTGTGTCCAGGATTGCCTTGGATATATTTGACGTCTCATAGTTCCATGTTCCTTTCACACAATTTTATTACACACGTGACGGGTGTAGCTAGCTAAACAGGAGGTGCTTACCCTTCCGGAGCACCCGGCCTCACTTCCCTGGTGGAAGTTCACGTGTCTAACCTAACTTGTCAGTTCCAAAGTTTTTACTTTGCTTCTGGATTGTGATTCGGAAATGGATAAGTATGTTTGTTTTTGATTATCCTTAATTTGGAGACCATGGAAACGTCGCCTATGCTAATGATTTTAAAAAACATAATGTAAAAGCACAGACTTGCCTCTCCGGTGGCAGTTCATGTGATTAACTTTATTTGTCAGTTTGTTATTACTTTGCGATAGTGATTTGGACATTCATTAATACGTTTTATTTTTGATACAACTAATACGACACCCAAACAGACGACCTTTGAAGTTAAATAGCAAACGTGATGACTTCAATTTTCCTATTGTTAACTTCCCTTTCTATGAGTCAATATACTTTTAATCCTGCTCATGACGTATATGTTTCACAATACGCCATGGTAAAATGTTGACGTAGGGATATTGAAAGCCTAAGCTTATCAAGGTCTTTAAATATTTATGGCCGTCATCAAAACATAGTGGATAGGTTTGATTCTTTTTATCCAAAATTATCTTGACACCCCAAAGTTACATGCTTCTTTTATCCTCAATTTTGATTTTACCTATGGAGGAGGGTGTATTTAGCTGAACAGTGCTTACCCTTCCTGATTACCCGACCCTCACTTTTCTGGTAGAAATTTACATTTTTTATTGAATATGCCAGGTTTCTAAGGTTCATCTGTGCTTTGAATTGTGATTCGGACATGAACCGGTATATTTGTGTTGTTTAAATTGTGTTAACTAATGTAGCTTGAACCCTTTTTAGGATCAGAACCACCTCTTCCATTAAAATCGAGTTGTCTATAACCTTAGATACGATATTGGTATTCAGTTAGTTGTGTATAGTACGATGTAATATCTATGCTTTATGATTGATGGAATTTTCCTATTTTTGATGTTTAATGCAAAAAAACCCATAAAAACATGACATTACACAACACAAAGTTTGTAAAACCAATTTGTACTATCATTGTAGACTGAACTTATATAGATTTTTGTACATGTTTTGTCATTTATTGTTAAATGAAATCTCAATGGAACCGTGATCACATATTGAATTTTTAAAACATCTTTCTTTTACTGCAAGATATTACCCATATGTATAATAATTTATTGTCCATGCATTAATATAAGATAGTTAAGATCCATTCGATTGTCCACGGCGCCATTATTGTTATTTATTTGAACTTATAGTTGACGTAATTCGTAAAGAATGTCTTGTATATTGAAGGCAATACAAAAGGAATGACAATATATATTTAACATATACACGATAAGATGAGTTCTTATGTAAGTCTATTGTGTCTTTAACAAATCAATCAGTAAACTCGTTATCTATTAACAGAAAACTGTCTACGCTTTTGCAGCGTGGTCTCTAAAGTAAGCACATATTTAGTAATCCGAATTACATATTTTCGTTTTTATTGATATTATTTTTGTGGTTGTATATTTAACCAAATAAGAAGCCTCTATGGTTTTGTAGTTAAGATGCTTATCAAGTCGAAAAAATCCTCCAAATATATTTTATTTAAACCAGTAATTATTAACGTGCAATGTATTCACAAAACCCTTAGTCTTACAAATAAGCAGAACGGTCATTATATATATGAGAATAAAAGACTGGGCTGCTGGATGCAATTTGTCTCAAATTTATCTTTTCGCTTTTCAAACACCATCTTTGAACAGTTATTCACGTTGATCGGGATGTACGCAATAGCTATAGTGTTTACATAATGCGTTACACCGTTTCAATAATTTATTCATTCTAAAATGGATGTCCTTAAAATTATGTTTTCTAATACTGATCTTATA